>JARDYH010000003.1:32088500-33486000 GCA_029215795.1 Anniella stebbinsi
CATCTAGCCCTGAGGGTTCACGAAAATACCAGCTAAACAGTCAAATTGTGTGGGCAGCTCTAAATTGGGTCCAGTCGGAGAAGGGATGAGTACAAATAGACACACAGGCATAGCTGGGATAATAAATTGGCCACAACATTTATTGACTCACTCGACTAGGCTTGGCAGTGGCATAGGGCATAGATCCTGTAATCAGCCCGCCCACCTGTTGACCAATTCCTCCGGCTCACATGCCAGGAGCACTGGTGGTGGTTGGAAGGGCCAGGGGCACACCAAACACATAGCTTGCTTACATATTACATCTAGATGTTATTAATATGTTGAATCTATACCCACCATCTAAAGTTTCATCATGGAAGAAAAGTGGAATAATAAATAAAATAGCACATAAATAATAAAATACATTTAAAATATATCCCGTTGGATCCAGATCTAGTCATGCTTAGAGATGTAAAATTTCCAGAAATTTTGGGGCCATGGGGAAAAAACCCTTTTTTTCTGGTTTTTTTCAGGGGGAAATGGAATTTTTTGGGAAAATTGAAAAAATGCAATATTAGCACTTTTTACGGATTGAAAGCCACTTTGTTACTTTAGGAACCTAAAATGTAGTTATGTACAAGTTGGTTTGGCATAAAATTATCACATTTGGTATATTAAAAGTATAGTGCATTCAAGCAATTATTACAAATTGAATTTATTTTTTAAAATTATTACCTTTTAAAAACAAACAAAAAAAACCCCACAAATGGAGCTACAAGCTCCTGAACTGTAAGGAACACCTGAACTGTAAGGAACCTCTTTGGTTTTGTCAGTTTATGAGGAGCAGGCAAAAAAACAATTTAAAAAACAAACATTAGTTAACATTAGTAACAAGGAAAATTATTTATGTCTCTGCTAGTCTTCCACAGTGTCAAGCAGACATAAAGCACCCATTCCCATAAAAAGAACTGAGAAAAAAAGGGGACCAAGATTCAATGAATATGCATGGTATTTAATCAGACTCATTTTCTGAGCTATAGCTATCACTATCAGTTTCAGTCTCTGCTTTAATGGCAGTGCCCCCTAGAGGCAGAACTGCATCTTGCTCTTGTATTTGAGAGCTGTAGTCTCAGTTTGCAACCTAGGACTTGCTTTGCTTGTCCTCGGTGCACAGAAATTGTAATAATCTGATACTGTAGATAGTTTTTAGAAATCTTTTGGAGAAGTAAATATATAAACACCTTGTTTTAAACATTTTATGCATCATGCTAAAATAAAACATTCCATAAACTGTTTATTCTTCATTTTTTCCAATTTTTGGGGGGGAAAACCAAAAAGGGCTTTGGGGAAAAAACTGGAAAAAAATGTGGATTTTCCAAAATATTTTGGGTTTTTTTCTGGGCCTTCACATCTCTTTGAATAGACCTATTGAAATCAATGGAATTTAAGTTAGTCATGACTTAAGTTCATTTGAAATCCATGCATCTTATTTCTACATAATGGCTCCAATCTAGACAAAATTATGTTTAATGCTGCAATTCTATACCCATTTACCCAAAGGTAAGCTCTATTGAACTCAGTTGGACTTACTTCAGAGTAGAAATGCCCCCTAAAAAAATGAGCTGAAAGATTGTAAGAACATAAGCCTCATTGATTTTACTGGAGTTTAAGCATGTTTTATTTGGTCTGGATGGGGGTGAATGACTATAGAATCAAGCGTAAGTGTTACCATACCCTGTGACTGCCTCAACCCCCTTACATTTTCACAGACACCCTGAGATAACTAATCTCTTGCATACTCAGCCCAAAAGAGGAGGCTATTTTGTATACCTCTGTAATCTGAAATTTGGCTCACTCGAGTCATTGAAGCTACTTCTGAAGTGTATTGGATTTTTGCTTATAGCAGACTCTGCTCCCAAGCAGTTTGGGGCTTCCTCAAATTCCCCTACAAGGAGGATTGGCCCTGCAGTGATTCCCACACCACCAGTATCACACAAGAGCCCACTCCAAGATTCTGTATTCAGCTCCTTAGAAATGCACGTGTCTCTTCTCAGAAATGTGCATGTACATTCACTCTTTTTAAATCATGTTTAAGGCGGATTGTAGACAAGCCCACGATTTGAGGGAGCCCTTCCATTTCACGTCAGTTTAACATGCGAGTAAAGCACCTTGAAGAGTGGAAGCCAGTGATTCATATCTTCTCCACTGTGGCATATCATGGAATTTGTCCTGTGATTATGTGCTATACGTTGAGCAAAAAGTGATAGAATGTGAAGCAGCATTGTCGGAGGCAGCAGTGCGGAGAAGGTGATTGACCAAGCATTCATCTAAGGGTGCCTCTACAAGAGCAATTTAAGGCTCTTTCAAAGTGCATTACCGATTTTACCTCCACATGAACGGAGTGCAAATCGGGGATCGAGGTGCTTTTTCTGTCCGATTATGCACATTATCGAATGCATGTTAAATAGCGAGTTTTAATTTACCGCGGGGGTTAAAGCGCCTTATGACCATGTAAACAAGCGATTCTCCGCATGGAACAACTTTAAAGTGTGTTTCATACAACCGGTAATGCGCTTCACTGCCTCCCGTGTATAGGGATTAGGTGTAAAAGCGATTGTGAGAAGATGCGCATAATCGGCCAACCGGGCGTCACACAGAATTCTTGTAGAGGGGACCTAAGGTAGTCTTCCCCCAAACTGGTGGCCTCCAGATGTGCTAGATTACAACTCCCACCATTTCCAATGGCCATGCAGGGTTGAGGCTGATATAGGCTGACCAGATAAAATCCAGGTCAGGGCTCATGTAACTTTAACAGTTATAGAGAAAAGGGAATTTCAGCCAGAGTCATTTGTATGCAATTAGTTCCTGGTGAAATTCCCTCTTCATCACAACAGTAAAAGTTGCAGGCACTATACTAGAGTGACCATATACAAAAGAAGGCAGGGCCCCTGCAACTTTAACTGTTGTGATGAAGAGAGAATTTCACCAGGAACTAATTGCATACAAATGACACTGGCTGAAATTCCCTTTTCTCTACAACTGTTAAAGTTACATGAGCCCTGACCTAGATTTTATCTGGTCACCCTAGGCTGATAGGAATTGTAGTCCAACACATCTGGAGGGCCCCAGGTTGGGGGAGGCTGTACTAAGGGGGAAGGGAGAAAGAGGGGGCAAGACAAAGGTTAGAGAAGAAATGCCTTTGAAGGTTTCGAGTGACATGCAGGCTTTTCTTGCAGGGTGAGATCAAGGTCCAGTCTTTAACAGTAATGAGCTGCAGCATGGGTTTCTCCCAGGGAAGCTAGCACTGGGAATGAAGTTCCAAGTCATTTATGGTTATCAGTCTAATCTAGCTCTTGGTCAGACTTAATCAGCCAGCAGGGATAAATACCCAACAGCAGCTAAACATTGCAGGAGGAGATTAACTGTCTCAAAAGAGAAATCGCAGCCCTTAACTATAGCAATGCAGAATGTCCTTATTAGGTTCACCACCAGTCGGTTTGCTTCCCTCTAGCAGGAAAACATCGGAGAAGGATAGATTCTCTTTTGGGAGGTTTATGAATTTTTAGGATAGAAATAAAATCACGAACCATAGCGGTCTTTCACTCGAGCTCTTGCTCATTCTGTAACTATGATGGTGGGTGAGTCTATGTTACACACTATAACACATTCTCAGCTCCTGTCTTTTGGGTTAAATGGGGGGGGGGTAGATGGGGAGCAGAGAGGAATAACAATTCCAAATATGTAAAAACTTTGTTTTGAATGAAAGTCTCTTCCTGTCCCTTCCAAAAGATCCCTCCCCCTTGGCAACTGTCCTTTAACAACAACTGACACTAACTTCAGGGGAGGAGTAAGCCAATTATCTTGTACAGAGCGAAACCTTGAATTACCAACTGCAGAAAGAAAGAAAGAAAGAAAGAAAGAAAGAAAGAGAGGGGGGAGCAAGAATATCTACAAGAAGTAGATAAGTCACTTTTAAGCTGAAAATCATAAAAGAACTCTTATCTTTGAAAACAATCCCATGTTTATTTTTGCAAAGACAGACAAGGGGTGCTTTTGAAGGTTCCTTCTTCTTCTTTTTCTTCTTCTATTAATAATAATAATAATTATTATTATTATTATTATTATTATTATTATTATTATTATTATTAAATCCGTTCAGCCCTCTTGCATTTTATTCCCCTCTGGAAGCTGATGCACTCACCAGTTCCTAAGGATAGATGTCGCAACAGAGCCCCCAAATGAGTTTTGTGGATTTCGAGTTACAAGACAAGCAAGGGTACACACTTGAGAGGGAGACTGTCAGCTCTATTCTGGAGTGAACTGAGACCAATGTGAAGAGAGAGATCATCTCTCTCATACGCACACAGACACAGACACAGACACAGACACGCGTACGCGCACACACACACACACACACACACACACAGCTCCTCATCACAGTCCCGCAGAGAAGGGACAACTGCTGATTCTTCGAAGCACTAACTTTCAGCCATGTGCGTCTTCTGGCTCAGCAAAGCCTCCCTTTGAGGCGGAACAGCCACTGGAACCCAGTTGCTATCCAGAGAGCCCAGGGGTAAAGAAACCGGTGACTTGGGCAGAAAGCATCCGTCCGAAAGCTCCAGCAGTAGCTGCTGCTGCTTCAGTCCACTGAGTCAACGCTGCTAACCGCACTAGGATCCAGGATTTCCCTTCCAAAGAGAGAGATAAAAGGTAAGTGAAGAGCTTTATGCTCAGATACAGAATAACAATCGCCCCGAACAATGGCCCCAAATCAAAGATGGTTTTGATTTAAAAGGAAAGTGATTGCTATTCTGCATAATTTCTTCTTTTTCTGTCTTTCTAGCCAGGCTACCAGGGCTAGTCAGAGAACAGAAGCTTGTACTTACTCACACTATAGGTGCTGTGCAGCAGATGGTCGGGGCTGGGCACTAAACCCAAAAAAGATTTAAAACACAGCATTTGGGCACAGGAAAGAAACAAATAGGGCTGTTGTTTTTAAAGCACCCAAACAGCAGGTTTTAGATACCGCTTGTGTTGGGGTGGGGGTTTCTGGTGTTTTTCTTGTGATGCATGGAACTGAGAAAAGGGATGTGTTGTAGCATATACTTTTTTTAAAAAAAAAAGTGAAGAAATAGTACAAGGCATCAAATTTAAAAGCTCTGTTGGTCCACAAGAGGGTTAAGGGGCAGAATACGAGTGGAAAACAGGCCAGTTTAGGACCCACTGATCTCCTGGTACGTTTAACATTAAAAAGTACATGGAGTTAGTATCAAGCTGAGCAGCTCCAGAAAGGAGGAGGGGAAATGGGCATTTTGGCCAACCAGTTCACTTAGTGACCTTATGATCATCATTTGTTCGCTCAGTGTCTCCTATCAAAATATTAACAACAGCAACAACAACAACAACCCACTGGAAAACTAGAAAGAGGTATTTGGTCAAAAGGAAGCACTGACATGCAAGGTGTGGGTATGGGCAATATGGACTTAAAGAGATAAGCAGGAAACCAATCTGATATTAAAACGTTTGTAGTTATGAAAGCAGATGTTTAAGTTGAGAGAGAGAGAGAGAGAGAGAGAGAGAGAGAGAGAGAAGGACCACGGGCTTCTTCATTCATTTTGGCAGTGCAACACACACACACACACACAAGATGATTTCAGTGAGTCAGAAAAGCTGCAGCAACAGAGAGGCAAGCAAAGAGATGGTCTGCTGGGTGCATGAAAGACAACCATTCTGAAGTGCACATCTCACTTGACTTCACAGACAATTAAAAGAATAATGGCTGCAGAAATCAAAATGCCTGAAGGAACTGAATCACTCCACTAAAAGCAAACAGGGTGGAATACTCAAAAGCCCTTTAAGAATCAATAACTAGGGGGATGGAATTAGATTGTCAAGGGCAACATAAAGTGATAGGAATAAAACTAAAATCTGATGGACAGTTGTTTCTTCAGTCCCTTCTTATCTCAATTCATTTTCCACTTTTTGAGTGGATGTGCCCATGCCTCTATAAGATAATAGGTAGCACAGTTTTGTGGTTAGAGTTTGAACATGGAGAGGAACCAGAAAATCCAAGTTGGATTACCAAATACCATTGATTTATTTGACCTTGGGTAAGTCATTCAACCTACCTGTGCCTTGTTTCCCACCTCTGGAATATGATGTTGCAAGGGAAGGCTAAAAGGAATGGATTTTTAAGATGGGCAGATTAAAACCTGAACCTCTGAAATGCAAATGATTAATAATCATATAATCAACTTTGATTGACCTGGACTGTGTTCACAACAATAGGATGTCCAAATCTGTGGTGTTAAAGCACCTGATTATACATGAAGCACAATTATATAGTGAATATACTGCTATATGCACCAGCCCACAGACTCACAACAATACAGTCACACTGTGTATGTCTTTTGTGATTATGTGTGTATATATATATATATATATATATATAAATAAATTTCAGTATGTAAATACTGGATTAATGAACTTGTGTTTTAAACTGGGCATGTAGGCTAGCATCGATCAATGAATTGCTACAATTTTACTTATTTAATGACTGATAACACCTTTAAAATGGATGTTGTTTGACCTAGAAGGATTCACCTTCTAGGTCAAACAACCTCCTCAGATTGCTTAAGTGAGGAACAGAAGCGCCATCTTCATGACATCTCATCAGGAATAAAATACCTTGACACAAGAAATGCTAAATGTCCTGCAAAAAATGTATTGAAACAATATTTTCTAGGGAGTTCTGGGTCTCACTTACAGCTGGAGATGTATGGATTTTGTTAAATCCATTCCATCTGTGTTTCACGGACTATTAGGCATCTTTTGTTCCATTGTCCGATCCTTGATGGAATTGTTTGTGTGTTTGTTTACCAGAATTTAATTCTGTTTGCACTAATTTGCATTTTGCAAGTATGCAGTAGCACTAAAGTGCACATGCACAAATGCAATAGTGGACATTAGTTACTAATAGTTACTGTGAATTAGCACTAATGGGAATTAGCGCAAATCCCCCACCCCAAAGTAAAAACCAGGTCTGCAAATCTGCAAGATTCATGTGACTCTGAAAAAGCTGGTTTGCTGCAAAATTCACAGGTCACATTCATAGCAGTCTGAATTCATTTGATTCCATTGTGTATTTCTCCAACATCCCTACTCACAGCTTGATCCTAAACATTTTTATTCTGAAGTAAATTCCACTGAGTTCAATGGGAGTTGCTCACAACTAAGAGAACACAGGATTACAATCTAATGTGAGCTCATTGTTGGAAGATCAAGGGATCCATAGGCATTAGAATGTATACAAGCCATTTCACACATAATGTAGAGGTAAGCCTAGGTTTGCCACCAAGTGTACACTCAGCAGAGGGCTACAATCAGTTGTAGCTCCCTGATGACTATATCAGTATGATACTCATGTTTGCAAAAGCGTATTTGTTGCATTCACACTGTGTGTGTGTGTGTGTGTGTATCTGAAAAATGTTTAGGTGTATACCTAAAAATGTAAAGATCCATCTTCGGGGATGGCTTGATGGAGTGAGGGATATTTCTTCTTTGGGACAGCTCTGCTGTGAAATAAGATAAGTTGTCTAGCGCAACAGTACATGTGTTTGAGCTGTTGCATGAGATTTCATCATTCACTTCACTGGGCACCACAATAGTGCCTAGAAGCCCATAGGCATGAGAGCAAAAGATTCCAGAAGAATAGGAACTTCTGACAAAAATTGGGGATGTGGCAAAGGTAAATGGGAGGTGGAGGACAACTTTAAGATTAGAAAGAAATCAGGGGTGCCCATAATGCCCAGAGAATGGGACATCCATGGGAATGTAAGATCTGGAATCTCTTTCTGTCCCCAGCAGAATCAGAAAGTCTCCTCCATTTTCTGCTCTTATACTCTCCCTCAACATCTTCCTTTATTCCTGAAGAGTCTTGATGAGGGATTGCCTATATTGCAACCTGCTGCCAGTGTTTTCATAGAGTGGACAGAGTAGCAAATGGGTCAGATGTGGGAGAGAAAGCCAATGTAAACTTCCCTCCAGCCTGCTGCATATTTCTTTGGTACAGTAGAACAAATTGATGGTAGAGGAGAGGTTGTCTGGGTTCCAAGGTTGTATTACAGTGATGAATTGAAGGCAACTGAGTGATCAGCTTTTAAAAGCTTTTATCTGTTGTTAGTCCTATTTGTCAGTAATAAGTGGATGCAAGACAGGGAAAAGCAGGTACACTGAAGCACTCAAAAGTAAACTTTCTTAACTTCAGTGAGACTGAAGTTGCAATCTGAAGCATATTGGTTAGGAAGTAAGCACACTAAACTCAATGAGGATGACTTCCACGTAAGCATGTTAAGGAGCTACCAAGCATACTTGACATTCTCTGGATTGTACTAGTTGCATGCAGCTAATGGCCCTGGATGGTCAGGCACATCCTCATTTGCTTCACAAGATGCATCCAACCAGTTCAAATAAGTATTGTGACGCTGCAGGTGCACCTGCCCGCCCAAATGTGCATCATAGAAGGCTGCTTATCCAGGTAAATCTGATGCTGAAGTGTAACAATTGTAAATTTTATACAGCAGAAAGAGCCGCAGAAAATAAATCAATTAGTTACTCAGCACATGTACAAACTGCAGATGGAAAACCAATTATACGTGTTGCTCCCAGCTCCTCCTCAAGCTTATTAAGTGGTTTGTGCAAGAGGTTTTGTATCCTTGTTTAGGAGATAGTGGGCAGCAAACAGGCTCCCATTTGAGGAAAGTAGTTCCCCTCAAATATCCCCCATTGCTCACAGCCGTGGGTGCAAAACTTCCCCTTGATTTTCTTCGAGAAAACCATGCTGACTTATTTGGGGATGGAAAGGCAGTGTGCTACTGATTAAATGGCATTGTGCGTAGATAGACTGGCATGGGAATCGTAGCAGTGGAAAATGTAATCAACAACCTTTTGTGAAGGTTGAGCTAAAATTAATTTGCTTTCAACATTTCTCCTCAAAATTATCACGTTTGAATGTTGGCATTCTATGATTTCAAAATAGCCACCAAATATTTACTACATGTATCTGATGAATGATGATGATTGATTTAAGATTTGATTTGATTTGACAGTTGGCTTACAATGATAGTTAGAATTTGACAGCATATGATAGCTGACATGCAATGGTATGTATTGTTTGATGGTTGGCTGCCTGTAAGATTTAATATCTTATGACTGCTAAAATCAAAACAATCAAGAGAGATGCCAACAATCCTAATAGTGCAATTGTATATACATGTACATTCAGAAATATGGGTCATTAAGTTCAATGGGACTTACTCCTATGCAAGTGTGTAAAAGAGTGCAGCCTTAAGCACTCATGTTTTGAAGTAAAAAAAATATCACATTCGAAAATATCACATTCACCTGCAGATTTTGAATTGCAAAATTGGGAATGGAGAGGGAGGTGATATTAGTATGAGCAAATATTTGTTTCCATTAACATTTTTCCAGCCAAAGAAAAAGGGAAAAGCTTTGTTTTTTTATTGCATTGAGCTCACTTTGAAGTCTTTGGGTGCCCTCCAGATGTGTTGGACTACAATTCTGATCATCATGCAGGCGGCATGGCCATATGGGATGAGGATGATGGGAGGTGAAGGATGCCAGATTAGGCAAGATTGCTGTAACTCATGGTCTGGTCCTTGGTGCTTCTCCACATTTGTGGCACACTGGACTGGTTCACACAATAATGGAGAGGAAACAAGGCCAGATCTACACCAAGCAGGAAAGCAGTTTGAAAACGGTATTTGGGAGGTGTCCTGGGCCCCAACTGTCAATACTGTTATTAACTGTTATAAAGCAGTAGTGTAGATCCTGCCCTAGTCACAGTGGCTTATTCCCCCCACACACACACACACACACATATGCAGGCTCTGGGTGACTTGCACGACACTACAAGCTGCACTGACATGAGTAAATTTGTAAATCCCTCCCCCCCCCAGCACGCAACTGGCATGCATGGGTGGGGGAAATAAGCCACTGTGGATTATTTCCCCATGTTTGTGCAAACCTGGTCAAAGTGATGTACACTGTGTAGGCTGATCTGTTGGGGCTGATGGGTAGGATTCCTCTTTTGCTTCAAGACTTGAAGTAGATGATGTTCCAGTTCCTTTTCAAGGCTGATCCAGGACATTTTGGTTGATGAGATGAGACATCCAAATGGCACCCATACCCACGAATGAACATGTGGAGCACGCCACAGGAAGGTTTTCCTGCACAAGCCCTTTTGAAATAAGCAGGTTTTGTAAATCTCCGATCCATTTCAACTGGATTTATTGCCAGAGCTAAGCCACAGGCTGCTGTTGAGTGGGAGCCAAGTTTCAAGGAGGAGTCAGAGTCAATCAGAAAACCAGGGACCAGAACAAATCTAAGGACAGTGAGACGAGTAACTACTTCTCATTCCATCTGACTAGCTTGTTACCCTAACCCTAAACTTGAATGGACGTATCTGCAAAGTCTTGGCCTGAACAGGAAGTCTTTATACCCCTTCCTGTTCAGGCGAGCCAATGGCTAGCCTGGGTTGGTGGAGCCATTATAGTGCCTGGGAATCCTTTACTACCATGCTCCAACCTTGAGCTCTGGAGGCTCACCATACAGGGCAACTATGCACAGATCTCCAGATTCCGGATTCTAGGCCCAGAAGCTCCTGATCTTTGCACAAGACAATTTCCTGGTTGGTTGCAACCACAAAACCAGATCTGTCTGATGCGCTGTTACCTTAATCTACACGAGGCAGTGGCTGTTGATTCTTGTTGAGGTTGGAACAATTCTATACAGGGTTTTTAAAATTAATTTAAAATAATACCATTGATTTCAGTGGAACTTAGATTTACACAAGTGATAGGGTGACCAGATAAAATCCAGGTCAGGGCACATGTAACTTTAACAGTTGTAGAGAAAAGGGAATTTCAGCCAGTGTCATTTGTATGCAATTAGTTCCTGGTGATATTCCATTTTCATCACAACAGTTAAAGTTGCAGAGGCCCTGCCTTCTTTTGTGTATGGTCACTCTAGTATAGTGCATGCACCTTTAACAGTTGTGATGAAGAGGGAATATCACCAGGAACTAATTGCATACAAATAACACTGGCTGAAATTCCCTTTTCTCTACAACTGTTAAAGTTACATGAGCCCTGACCTGGATTTTATCTGGTCAGACTACAACTGTACCTAGAAAATCAGTCCAATTTGCACTGCAATTCTGAATCTACCTTAGCCTGGAATCAGGGCCATGCAGAGCTGGTAATATGCCCAGGCCAGATGGGAAGTGTGTGCCCCCCCAATTGCAAATTGCTCATTAAGTATTTTTTAATCAGTGGCACTAATTCAGTGCTAAATACATATATGGACTAGAACAATTTATTTAAAAAGATAATGGGAAGCACTTTTATTCAAGATGTAAGACATCACTTCTTCACATTCAGAATTTCATGACGAATGACTTCTGCACTGTTTCCACAAGGTGGGCTCCTCGCTTCTCGATGGGCCGCTTACGCTACAGAAGCAGTAGTGTAAGCTAGGGGGGACCTCCTCGTCAAAGTGTTCGCTCAAAATCGTGGGCCCCGGGATAACTGGCCCCACTGCTCCCCCCCCTGCACAGCCCCACCTGGAATTTTCTCTGAGGCAGTCACCATAGGGCTTTTTCCCCTCCTATGTTTTTATACAGCATCGAGCATGCTGTTGTATTATACTGAACATTACTAAATAATGTTCTGTCCTCATTCAGGGTTATAGAACAAAGCTTGTAGGGGCATTAGTTAGTTTGTTTGTTTTTCTAAGAGAAGTGCCCCAGGCTTTTTTTTTCTCAGCAAAGATGACTAGATTTTTTATTAATACTTAGAAAGCTTAGAAAATGAGTCAAGATGTTTTATAAGTCTGCTCTAAAAATAAAAAGCTAGGGAAATAAATAAGAATGAGCAATTTATAGGAATATATATAATCCAGAATTTAACACATAGAATAATTAATGAACACATATTGGCTTTCATAATAGCCTTATCTGAGCTTTGCATAGAGATGACACAGGCTGTGTATATGTGTAAAAGTTTTGCAGTAACAAGCTAACATGACAACATGGCTACTCATCCAGACAGGGGCAGCCCAAAACATTTTGCTGCCTGAGGCAAAGGACAAGAAGGCCCTCTCCCATTCCATGTACAAAAACTGACTGGACTGGCAGAAGATTATGTCTTAGCACAGATGATAAGAGCATTCCCCACTGTACCTGTAGGCAGCAGGCTAAATTAGGAGGCCAGAGCAGATCATATGGCACACACAGGTCTCTCCTCCAATACCTTCCTGCCATCTCCCAGCATCTGCTACCTGAGGTGACTGCTTCTGTTTGCCTAATGGTAGGGCCGGCCCTGCCCCCAGAATAAGTTGTTGTTGTTGTTGTTGTTGTTGTTGTTTATAAGCTACCCTATAAGAAAAAGTCTTCAAGGCAGTTCACACAATAAAACAGGTTAAAAGCAAGTTAAAATGAGCAATGCAATACTAAAACATTAAAATGCCTGGGAGAAGACAGGAGTCTTTTCCTGGAGACAAAAAGACAGTAGCATGGGTGCCTGGCGAGTCTTCTTGGGGAAGGCATTCAATAATTGGGACACAACAACTTGCGAGCCCTTTCTCTGTATCCCCCCACCTAACTTCATTCAGTGGTGGCACCTAGAGGAGAACTGCCGAAGATGACTAAGGGTCTGGGCAGGTACATGTGCAGAGAGGAGATGTTCCTTTAGATACTCTGGCCCCACGCCATTTAGGGCTTTAAAGGTCAACACCAAAAGCTAATAAAGCATTGGCATTACACGATAATAACCACCAGTCCCAGTTAGTAGTCTAGCAGCTCTATTTTGGACTGGGATTACCACTAATGAATCACCAAAAAAGAGAAAAGCATCAGCAAAGAAGAGGACAAAAGAGGATGTCAATTTGCATAAAATTTGGATATACTCATTTATATGTATAGATGCTAATTTAGAGAAATTATTATAATTTAAATAGAAATACAGTACATTTCATCAGAGTGTGAAAGACTGTGTCCAGGTGACCCGTTTGTCTTCCTCAGTCTGCTGTCCAGATGCTGTTGATAAAGCCCAGCTTTCCTTTCTGATGGTTCTTTATCTATGCACAGTTGTTCTTTGTCTTTAAACCAGACTTTGAAAGGACAGTTGTTCAAAATAGGATGCCTTCAAAGTAGAGAACAGTCCTCTGGCAGCCCTCCCAAGTAGAGGACTGTCCTCTGTGAAAGAGGATACATGGCTACTCTGTGGACTAGCTGAAATCTCAAAACAATTTAAAAAATGAGGTCCTATAAATGTGCCATGTTGTGACATTTATAATACCCTTTTGTATTCCTCTTTTTATAATACAATGCATTTGGTAGATAAAAGATGTGTTTAGACTCTTAAGAGTCCCTGCACTTTTCGGTGACCCCCGTGCTTACACACTGATTATATAAGAAAGAGCTCTCTCATGTCTCCCTCAGTTCTTATCTCATGTGGGAGGACTCCCTATTCAAGAATCGCATCAAGATGTAGACAAAGACAATACCATGTGTATTATGAACCATCATCCTTTCAATAAAACAAAAATGAAAAACCCTCTGGCTTGCAATGCTATTCCACTGCTAGCTATCTTCAAATAAAGTTACCTCAGAGTGGTGTACTACAGAGAAGACAATTCAGCTCCCATTTAACCCAGTGGCAAAGGTTCCATTGATCATGGGGCTGGTATAAATATATGTTTTGCAAAATTAGTTTCACAGCCGAGGGTAGGGGGGTGAATAAGAAGTCCATGATTCAAAAGTGAATCTTACTGATGAAAATTGTAATTTCGCATGTAGTTTTCTAACTATTGTGTCAGTTTGGAATCTACACTCCAAGTCACTTATTCCAGTACTTACTTCAACTATAGATGAATAAGAACATTATGGAGAATTTATGATGGGCACTGTTTATTTATGATGGGCACTGTCAATGCTATCACTACCACGTTTATGGGTGAAAGACAACAACAGCAGCATCCTTGGAGTTCTCTGTCCATCACCAGCCATTTCTCAGAATAGCTGCCTTCCATACATATATGTTCCATGCAAGCTTTGCCTTCCATACAGCATCCATCTATCACTCTCCTCTCCAGGGCCTTGTCCTGCAAGTTTTTCCTAAAAATAAGGCAACTAAAGAACTTTGTAAGAAACCAGTATTGGATTCCATTTGGGAAACCAAGCAGCAGGGTGTTATTGAACTCATGTCCTACTTCTGCCCTAGCTGGTTGGCCATTATGTAAACAGAATGTTGGACTAGGTGACCTCTTGCTCTTATCCAGTATGTTTCTTCTTATGTTCTTTTGTTCTTGAGATTTCTTATTGAAATGTAGGTTGACCATTTTTTGAAAACCAAAAAGGAGGACATGCCCAGGGGGCATGTCTAGCACCAAGGGAGGAGGGGGCCCACCAAAACATAGCCTTGGTCACATGTCTGATTTTACCACACACATTTCAGATAAATCTGTTCTACATAACATCTTCATGTTAAAATCACTAAAATAACAAGTGAGAGATCCAATGTATCTGAAATTAACTTCACTCCTACTTTTGTAGCTTTTGCTGTACTTTGTTGCTAAACTCTGTGTGATACATTCTCCCTTTCCCTCAAATATCTTTTCTGATTGTATCCTCACTCTTCTGCAAGCTGCTGCTTAACAGGGGTTGCTGCTGGCCAGTTGGCTGGCTTTTTTATTTGTATTATTTTAAAAGTTCAATTTTGTTTTGAAACTTGCTAAAACTCAACAGATGAACAGATTTGCTTGAAACTTGGCATGGCTAAAACCCTACTTAAGAGCGATCATGATGCCAAGTTTCATCTAACTTATCTTTACAAATGATGTTCTTTTTAAAAATAATAATTTTAAAACCTCAACTTTTTTTTAAATCCTAAAAATCAATGGATGAACTGATCTGCTTGAAACTTGGCACTATTAAAGCCCTATCTAAGGGCTTTCATATTGCCAAGTTTCATCTCCTTGTCTTTAGAAATGACAGAGCTGTAAGCATATTTGTTATTTACCATTGACTATAAAGTAGAGCTGCCCTTTGCGGAAGAGGGAAGGATGGGAAAAAATCTGGATTTTTCTGCAAATTTCATAATTTCCCCCCCTTCCCGGATTTGTTACCAAAAATCCTGACATGTCCTGGTTTTTCCTGAGAAATGGTTAATGGCTATATAATCAGGATAAGCTCCTAATGTTTGTTGCTAATAGTCTTGTTTTTGCCCGGAATGTTCTTCATCTCCCTTTGCCAAACTCACTTCTGTTCTTTGTATGTGTTTCAGGTGTTGATGTTGTTGTTTTCAATGTGAAAAATACAGTGTTGATGATAAAAGCTTTCCCTTTATGTATCCATTCAGATCTAAGCAATGATGAAGACTGTGTCCACTGGGAACTGCACCTTGAACGTGCCAGCCAAGAACTCCTACCGCATGGTTGTGCTGGGAGCTTCCAGGGTGGGCAAGAGTTCTATCGTCTCACGGTTCCTCAATGGCCGGTTTGAGGACCAGTACACGCCCACTATTGAGGATTTTCATCGCAAAGTCTACAACATTCGGGGTGACATGTACCAGCTAGACATCTTGGATACATCTGGGAATCATCCATTCCCTGCTATGAGGAGACTTTCCATACTCACAGGTTAGAATTGTTTGTGTTTGGTTTACCAGTGGCTGTCCAAGTTTGCCCACGTTAAGATAGACAATCTTTGGGGAAGAGAGGCAGGGCCCCAGTCCCAGGTTTAAGGTGTAATTAGCAAATCTACTCCCCCTTCTTTTCTTTTTTTTGCCAAATCCTTCCCTCTTTTTCTTCAGCATAACAAGCTACACCTACTGAAATTCCCTCTTCTATACAACTATCCTTTGCTTCTCTCTCTCTCTCTCTCTCTCTCTCTCTCTCTCTCTCTCTCTCCGTGTGTGTGTGTGTGTGTGTGAGAGAGAGAGAGAGAGAGAGACAGACAGACAGACAGACAGAGAGATGCTCATTTGTGTAAGGCAAGAAGATTCCCAGTTCTAAACAAGTATCAAAGTTGCAAGAGCTTTATCCTCTTTTGCGTGTGTCCACCCAAGAGAAGCAAGTCTAGGTGGGATAAACAAAGCAATCCTATGTAGGGCTGCTCAAAAGTAAGCCCCATTGAATTCAGTAGGACTTATTCCAAGGTAAGCATGCATAGGATTGTAGCCTTACATTTGGAGCCTATCTACACACGCAGGATAAAACACTTTGAAAACGTTTTGAAAACTGTATATGGAGTGCATCCTGGGCCCCAACAGTTCTCAAAACCGTTTTAAACTGTTTTAAAGCAGTAGTGTAGATAGGCTGTTGGTTTCTTGGTCAAGTTACTTTTCTGTGAGCCTCACCAGTTTGTCTTCTGTAAAACGGGTGTTGACGACGAAAACTCTGGGTTCAAAGGAATAGTTTTGTGTTTCAGAGCGCAGAGCTTCTCCTCCTTTGTACAGTGTTTCTTGGACAAGTCATTTGCCTTTTAGCTTCATCCGTTAGGATTGTATGAAAAGGATGTATTGACTGGCCACACATACCACAGCCATTTTGTGAATGGCCACACCCTTCAATGGCAGCCATTTTGTTACAGTTTCTCAACAAAATGTGCCCACAGCTCCAAACATTTTGGGACTCCATTGACTGGCAGCAGCTCTCCCTAGTTTCAGGCAGGACTCTTTCCCAGCCCTACCTGACAATACTATGAATCATACCAGTACTATTGAGCTATTGTCCATTCTCCTAAAAAAGGGGGGGGGGAAGGCTGCAGTGACAGAGAATTGTGCACATCTCTTTTTACCTCATGCCTGTGCAAAAATGTTGTAGAGAGAGTCACATGAGCAAACCTTGGAAACACGTCTCTAGGTGACAATTATCACTGTGTAGCTGTCTTCATCGAGAGTGGGTGGGCAAATTGCTTCTCTCATGTTCAAGGATTTTTAAATGGATCTGTGCTTTTCTCTGAAAACCCATGCTTGCCTCTTTCTATTGATGGATCTTTTTTTAAAAAAAGAATAAAGTTTTAGCTGAGCACTGAGTTGTAAAAAGCATTCAGCTTGTTCTTCAGATGTTGTAAGCAGAGTCACTGTAGGTTGCAAAGTCAAGGCCCACTTCTGCTTGTATACTGGAGGGGGCAAGGTGTCACAGTAATCCATGACCTGCTAGCAGAAGTCCCTTTGTGTTTTGCAAATCATGCAGTTGAGATGAAGAAGGAAGGTAGGAAGTCATTTAACACACATATGACTGTAGCAATGTTGTGTTTGGGGGCTGCTATGGAAGACCAAGAGGAGGAGGAGGAGCCAAATGCATCAACTCAATTTTGCCCCTCCAGTATTGTGCCTATCTCCCCCAACAAGGCAATTAGCAGCTGCAGGGGGGTGTTGACCCAGGGAAATGGTACAGAGAGAAAAAAATTAACCCCCTGCCACAGCACCAGGCCCCTGACCAATTGTGTCCATTGGGGAAGGGAAGAAGACTGGGGCTGCTTTTACACTGTGAAAAGGACATTAGGAGATTAGATCATGGATATCCCAGTTCTCATGTAGCTTGGCTCATATTCACAGGGCCAAACCCACAGCATTCAGTAGTGCAGCTAGGACTGGCCAAAATCCAGAGGGTCCTCCAAATGACCACCCAGAGAATTGCAGATGATGAGGACAGCACAAGCAAATTTATTTCTGTAGTCATGATGATGCTAAGATTTAAATGAGTTTAAAATGCAAAACTGCATATGCTCAGTGTACTGTTATTATTATTATTATTTCACCATTGGCAAAAAATATTGTTCACCATTGCAAAATCTTTTGGTTCTACCATATAATATCCAGAATAAACAAGATGTTTGCTGTATACTACTTCTACATTGGCTGTTGTTAAATAGGTTGTAACCACTTGCTTTCAATGGTTTTCTTTTCTGTTGGAATATTGCAGGGGATGTTTTCATCCTAGTGTTCAGTTTGGATAACAGGGAATCCTTTGATGAGGTCAAGAGGCTCCAGAAGCAGATCCTTGAAGTCAAATCATGCCTGAAGAACAAGACCAAGGAAACAGGTGACCTACCCATGGTGATCTGTGGCAATAAGAATGATCACAGTGAACACTACCGCCAAGTGCGCTCTGAGGAAGCTGAGAAACTGGTCTCCAGTGATGAGAACTGTGCTTACTTTGAAGTATCAGCCAAGAAGAACACCAATGTGAACGAGATGTTCTATGTTCTTTTCAGCATGGCCAAGCTGCCCCATGAGATGAGCCCTGCCCTTCACAGGAAAATCTCTGTTCAGTACGGTGACACCTTCCACCAAAAGTCCTTCAAGATGCACAGGGTCAAAGAGACAGACGCCTATGGCATGATCTCCCCCTTTGCTCGCAGACCCAGTGTCAACAGTGACCTCAAATACATCAAATCCAAAGTCCTCAGAGAAGGACAAACAAGGGAGAGAGAGAAATGCACAATCCAATGAAAGAAGCTCCGCTGAGGTGGAATCTGTAGCGCAGTGCCTTAAAGAAAATGGCTGTTCGGAGAAAGTCGTGAGGCCCAGGTGATGACAGCAGATTGCAGTCATGAGAATAGTGCTTGAAACCACTTTGTTAACACTACCACACCATTAATGTAAAGAAGTAACATAAGGGGTAGTAATGTAAATACTTGAAGCTGCCTGGTAGGCAACTACCACATGCAGCACCTAGGACTGCATCTTTCTTTCTTTCTTTCTTTCTTTCTTTCTTTCTTTCTTTCTTTCTTTCTTTTTGTTAATTACTTTTCTATTTGTTTTTCTCTTCTTTGGAGAAACTGGGTGTATAAAGAATGCTGAACCTCAGCTTTGTACAAGGAATGAGTGCAAGATTGTGTCTGACCTGCATAGTTTTAATCCTATCATGCAATTTTAGCTGACAAGATGAAGTCTGTGTATTGTTTCTCCTCTAATCCTCCGTCAGAAATATGACTCATGATTCAACTTCCTAACTTGGTTTAATGAATTGGTGGAGGGTTCCAAGTTCGAAGACTGTGTGTGTGTGTGTGTGTGCACACGCACGCGCGTAAGGCATGGATCTGATTTGTCCTTAAGTAGATTTGTTTGGTCTGAAAAAGGTTTGAACATTTGAGGGTTGAAAAAAATGCACTTTTCTGTTGCAGTGGCAACCCTTCATAGCATCACTGCAAATGTCATTTTGTATTATAGCTTTAATTTTGTTTTTGTTTCTCAAGCAAAACCAGATGGCAAATTGTCTGTTTAACTGAAATGTGAGTTAATCAGCAAGTATGACCTGGAAATGCCAACTGTTCTCCAGTCATGTAATGTGTACAGTAATTGAAACTGTTGTACTGTAAAAATCAGCACACCTGACATATGATTTTTCTGTTCCTAAAAAGAATACATCTACAGACTTGGAGATATTTTACTATATACGCTGCAATTCTTACCTGCCTCCCATTCCACTTACTATAATAATAACAACAAATAAAAGTTTCTGGGTTTGTGTTTGTGTTCACAGCCACAGTGGATATACAATACCAGGTCTTCTAATCCCAGATGTTTTGGACTACAACTCCCATAATTTCTAAACATGGGCCATCCTGGTTGGGGTTAATGGGAGTTGTAGTCCAAAACATCAGAGTGCACCAGGTTGCTCACCCCTAGTCGATCCAGTGGCTTACACCAGCTTTCTCACACTAAGGTTGCAATCCTATGCACACCTATCTATGGGTAAGCCCAACTGAACATAAGTGGACTTACTTCTAAGTAAGAATGCATAGAATTATGCAGTAAGGCACTAATCCACTGCAGATTTATTTGGAAAGAGGGTTGCAATTCTAAGATTTCTTAGATGGGAGTAAGCCCCATTGAATACAGTAGTTTCAAGTACACTTATATGGGATAATGCTGTAAGTCAGTAGAGGGTCCGTATCTTGGATAGCTCCTTTAGAGTTCTGACTGGTTGTGACTGGAACCTGGAGTGGATTCACTGCCCCACTGGCATCAGAACCACCAGCCTCTACTGCAGTAAGTACCACTAGAATCAGTGGGATTACTTTTGAGTAAACATATGCAGGACTGGCAAGCAACTGGCCTCATTCTAAATTGTCCTAGGCCAACATTTTGAAAACTGTATATGGAGTGTGTCCTAGGCCCCAACAGTTGTCACTACCGTTATAAACCATTTCAAAGCAGTAGTGGACATCCTGCCCTAGTGTTCAACTGGCTGGGAAATTTCTGATCCCAGGATCTAGTTCAGTTAAACATACAAAAGTAAGGTGCAAAGTTTACTTCAGGATGGGCTGTCATATTCAGTTTGGATGTGAGCACAGAGTGCATGGCTGGCTCAAAATAGTTTGTACCTGAAGACAAAGATGTTCCATAAACAGAAGCCAACTGAAGCAACAGTTGAATCTTACTCTTACACTGGCAATGGGCAGCATTTCCCACCACACCTGAGTTTGCCCCCACCTCACCTGGGGTGCAAGGTGGGCAGACTGCATAGCACCCACTGCTCTGCTCTCCAGCACCTCATTCCTGCCCCCGGCCTCCCAACAACCTCCACCTGAGGTGGCAGACTCACTTTGCCTAATGGCCAGCCTTGACATAATGAGTGGCTGCTTAAGGGGCTTTCTTTTAAGAATGTAGAACATATTTAAAAGCAACAACACAGTATAACATGAGTGGTTTTCCTTCATTCAAATCCATGTGTTCATAGCAAAATTCCTGTGGAGAAAAAGAAGTCCAAATGAGACCTGTCTATCATTAAAGCCATATTTAAGATTTCATCAGGCACCTAACTGAGGTAAATTTCACCACGTGCAAATCATGAGACACCCTTTCCACTTTTTTCAATGGCCACTTTTCCCCTTGGACAGCTTTCTGCTCACAAATAATGGGCATTCATCTGAGCAGAACCTGTAATTTTGTATGCCTTGCATTTGCTGAGGTGTTTTGTGCCCATTCTCCATGAATGCGGAACCACCACATGTACGAATGATGCACAGCAGCCTACACCAGCCTCATCACTCCCTAATTCTCTTTTGTGCCCATCCAGAGGTCCTGTGCCTCAAGCTCTCTCTCTCTCCCCCCCCCCCTCTCTCTCTCTTTCTTTCTGTTTCATCTTTTGTTACTCGGTGTGGTAGAGCAATTGTGTGCACTGATAATAGACATTTTAAAGAAAAAAATTACCTCAGACATGAGTGTGCATTTTGTGTGTGTGTGTGTGTGTGTAACTACAGGAAGACTTTGCTCTTCATAGTGTTGACACACTGTAAACAATGTGGATATCCTATAGCAGTTCTTGAATATACCACACCTCCATGTTGTATTATACCTCATATTCTATACATATGTAAATAGTACTATGTGTTTTGCTTGACATTGCAAGCTGCACTGGCGCTGAAAGAATGTTCACACTGACATCTGGCAGGTAACAAAGATTGAAGGCTTTATGTAGAAGTTCTTCACAGACAAAATTATCTCCCTTTTTATTCTTCATCCCCAACACCTTGCCTTGCCATGTAAAATACTTTATTGTTTGATTTCTAGTGCCATGGCAACCATCTGTCAGCCTTCCCCAACTTGGTGTCCTACAGTTGTGTTGGACTGCAATTCCCATCATTCCCAGCGAGCATGGCCATTGGTTGGGGAAGGTGGATCTACCTTATTTTCAAGTGACCCAAAACTTGTATAAATATATATTCTTTCCAAATAAACCTGATTTATTTATTAACTGTGTCCTGGATGTTATACATTTTCTCTAAATGTCATTAAGTAAGTGAACAGTGGGGAATTATGTCCCAAAATGGATTCCCAATGGGGTCAGAACGCCAAATTCTGATTGTGCAGTGGAGAACACTGGATCAGACCAAGGGTCCATTTGTCCAGCATTCTGTTCACACAGTGGCCAACCAGCTGCCAATGGAGAAACCCACAAGCAGGACACGAGTGCAACAACAACAACCCCCCCCCCCCACATAATCCCTGTTCCCCAGCAACTGGTGTACATAGCCATACTGCCTCTGGAATTGGATATGTTGTAGTCTAAAAATCAGAGGCTTTGAACAATCCAACAAGACTCAAAAAGAGGGAGAGAGAATGACATGAAATCTGCTAACAACCTCATTTACAGTCAATTGAGAGTCCTCAACAGTAAAAGGAGCTTTCTCATCTCACCATCCTCACCATGGACTGGCTACATATCATGCCACAAGTCTCCTGCCAAAGAGGAATTATTGTCTTACTACTCCTGGTGGTTACTAGGAATTGACTTGTAGGGAGATCGATCTTCCACTAGATTTCTTCTTTCTCTATTTGGATTGGAATGGGGAGGATATTAGAGGAGGAGCTAAGCAAATCACATACATTCATCTACAGAACTTAGAATGCAGGCAAACATAGGAGATTTGGAAAATTACATCATCCATTTTGATCACTATTGGGAGCAGATTACAGGACACTGGATTTGTTCCCAAAAGCAAAGCCAGTTCTGGCAGAACGTTTGTGGTGGGAAAGAAGAAGGGAGACAGACATCTGTGTTATGGCTGTAGATATCAGATGTATCCAACACCATTTTGCAGGGGAGGTGTGTCATTCATCAACACGAATGTCACAGGCATCATCAAATAGGTATCTGTGACACCCATGGAACTGCATTCTACATAGCATTCCAGATGCAAATGCCCTGCTAGCTGCAGAAAGAATTGCATTTCCAACAATCTCTATCTACATCTATAGATCTAAGAATGATAGAGATAAATAGATAGATTAGATAGATAGATGATAGATGATAGATAGATAGATAGATAGATAGATAGATAGATAATGATGATGAAGATAGATAGATAGATAGATAGATAGATGATGATAGATAGATAGATAGATGATGATGATAGATAGATGATAGATAGATAGATAGATAGATAGATAGATAGATAGATAGATAGATAGATATGTTGGGAAAATGTGATATCCCCAAAACAGAAGCACTATTGAGAAGAAGTGTCTGGGATCCATGCAAGACAAATCAGCAACAATATCACATTTTTAATGCTAGAAAATGATTGTCTAGAAAGACACCCCTGTCCTAGGAGCAGGCAGGAGGGTCAGATGTATGAACTGAACTGGATGAATAGGTTCCATTCAAACACCGATTAAATAGGATACAGATATGTATGATAGATTTTGTCCCCCAGTTTCCATAGAGACCGTCTCTTTTCTTAGTTAACAGTAATGAATATAGCGGTCACCCTGTTTGCAGCAGGTGAGAAGTAAAATTATTGCTCTGCACAAGCTCTTTTATCTATTATCCCATAGAGTGACTTTAGACACTTTTGACTTATTGGGAAAAGCATGAGTCATTTATACTTTCTCTTTCACATACATATGTACACCCTTTATGTCATTAACATCTAACATAAGAACATAAGAAAAGCTCTGCTGGATCAGACCATTGAATAGGGATGGGAAACCTTTTTTGTAGGGGCAAAACTGTGGTTTGGGAAGGGTCTCAGGTGATGCATACCAGCAGTGTGCAGGTTTAAAGACACAGGGAGGGGGGCAAGGATAAATGTAATTCTCATCAATTTGGACAGTTTCCCACCAAGCATACAAAACAGCTCAATACTAAGCAAGTCTACTCAGGAGTAAGCTCCAATGCCGCAGCTCTCAGGACTGCAAGAAAGAATACAACTTAATTCTGTGCAGGGTATTTATATTTTAATTACCTTTCAATGCCCTCTTAGTTCCAATGACTTATCATTGAAAGAAACTTGCCAGCCATACATCTATTGGGTCCAAAATTTTGTTCTCACAGTGGCTAACCAGATGCCCAAGAGAAGCCCAGAAGTAGGACGAGCACTGCAGCACTTTCCTGCTCATGTTCACCAGCAACTGGCATTGAAAAGCATGCTGCCTCTGCTATTAGAGGTAATATATAGCTGTCATGAATAGTAGCCCTTCATAGCCTTCCATTCCTCCATGAATTTATCTAATTCTCTTTTAAAGCTGTCCAAGTTGGTAGCCATCACTCAATCTTGCAGGAGTGAATCTCATAGTATTAGTTTCAATCTCCAGATGTATTGGACTACCAAACCTATCATCCACAGCTTGCTTTGATGGTTGGACATGATGCAATTTGTAGTCTAGCACATCTGGGAAGCACCAGGTTAGTGAAGGCTGGTATAGACAATATGGAGCTAGATGGACCAATGACCAATAGCTTTCTATGTAATAATATCCTATGTACCAACGCTACATGGGTTTAGTTCCTCTTGAAGGAAAGAGCACTGGAGATTAGGGCTGTTCACATAACATGCTAACCCATACTCAGTGGTTGAATGAGAGTTTTTGCTGAACCATGGGTTAGTGTGTTATCTGAATCCAAGGCATTCTCCACGGGGTGGCTTATTAACCATGCAGTGTGGTTCTCAAGGTGGCTTGTTTGAGGAAAAATAAGCCACACTGCATGGTTACCAAGCCATCTTACAGAAAATATCCTGGGTTCAGATAACATGCTAATCCATAGTTCAACAAACAATCCATGGTTCAACAACAACCCACACTCAAATACTG
This sequence comes from Anniella stebbinsi, assembly GCA_029215795.1. Lineage (NCBI taxonomy): Eukaryota > Metazoa > Chordata > Lepidosauria > Squamata > Anniellidae > Anniella > Anniella stebbinsi. The sequence goes on from JARDYH010000003.1 coordinate 32,113,106, forward strand.
AGTGTGGAGTAACGTGTTGTGTGAACAGTCCCATTGAGTGTCTTCATAATATTCCTTTTAATTGCAGATCTACAAGCAGAGTACAGCAAAAGTAAATTAACTCCTGCAAGCAGCAGTGCAAACACTAATTCTGCTCAAGTTCCCACAAACCAACATGAAGCCCTGTAGCTGCCACCAACACCACTTAGTCAAACTAAACTCACACTTTCTGTGTCTCTGTCTGATTCTGTCCAATTTCAAACTTATTTCAAACTGTATCTCAGTCTCTTGGACTAGTTGGAGAATGTCACTTTCCCAAACCTGGAGAAGAATTCCAGGCTATTGTGGAAAATATCCCCAATCATTACAGAAAATTAATGTGAGAATAGAAGAAGATCCCTGCTGGATCAGACCAAACGTCCATCTAGTCCTGTATTCCGGTTTCTCATAACAGCTGATCAGTTTCTTCTTCCACTACACGAAGGCAATAGCCCAGCCCCACTGTTTGTGTCAGAGCAACTTGTATTTAGCATTATATCTCCCTTGAGCATAGAGGTTATATTTAGTTATCATGGCCAAAAGCCATTGATAGGCCTCTATGAATGTGCCTAATCCTCCTTTAAAGCCATTTACAATAGAATCCTATATATAAGTAAATTCAAAAGTGCTTAATTTCAGGTGAGAGGGTATAGGATTGCAGCCTTTTTTGGCATTGAATTCCAGAAGCAAATTATTTATTCATTTATTACATTTTTATAGTGCCCAATAGCCAAAGCTTGGTGTGGTTTGCAAAGATTAAAAATCTTAAATATACAATATTGTTGTACATCATATAAAAACTATTTACATACAAACGTATAAACAGACAATACACATGCACACACATGCAATTTGAACAATCAGTAACACACGCGCGCACACATACAAATCCCAGGACCCGATTAAAAAACGTATCTCAAATATCAAATGACTGAGAGAAGAGGAAGGTCTTAACCTGGCACCAAAAAGGTGACAAAGACTGGTGCCAGGCAGGCCACACTGAGGAGACCATTCCATAATTGGGGAACCACTACTGAGAAGGCCCTCTCCCCTGTTGCCACCTTCCTAGCCTCCCTTGGAAGAGACCCTCGAAGGAGGGCCTTAGATGATTAGCATTGTAAAGGGGTAGGTTCATGCTGGGAGAGGCGCTCCATCACCTATTGTGGCTCCAAGCTGTGTAAGGCTTTATAGGTAAAAAAAAAAAATCAGCACCTTGAATCGAGCCTGGAAATGTACAGGCAGCCAGGGCAAGCAGGCCAGAATCAGTGTTATGTATGTGGTGGGAAGAGTTCTTTTCTTTACCCTATACTGAATCTACTTCCAATCAGCTTTATTGGGTGATGCGAAGTTCTAGCATTACAGAAGAGGGAGGAAAAAAATATCTCTTTCCATTTCCTCCACTCCATGCATAATTTTATATACTTCTAAATCCCTTGTGCAGCAATCCTATGAACTTGAGCAGGAAGGGAGCCATCCCCACATCCAGAGTCTACAGATCACAGTGACCTGGGTGATGTCCCTCCTTCTCCTGGATGTCCTTTGTTAATTTTATTTTCTCTCCTATTAAATCCAATGGGGATCTACACCAATTGAAGGGAGCTATTCTGGGAGCCTGTGCAAGTGGAGCAAGGAGATTTTGCATCCAGTGGATACAAATCCACCTCTGAAAGCAGCATGCCTCTGGAATGTCCCATTTCAGTACTTACCACTAGCAGAAACACTGGTGAACTACGAGCACCCACCCACCAGTGGAACGCCAGTAGGTGAACCAGGGCCAGGGCCAAAAGTAGGCATAGTCAGCCCAGGACTCATATCCCAGAAGTAGCCCACTGATAAGAGCCCCCTAGACTTGTTCCTCCTCATCACCATTGCAACGCACTGTTTCTACACCCTTTCTGGCTGTATCATATCCTTTTTAATACACAGTGACCAGCATTCCACGCTGTATTCTGAATCCAGCTGTACCATTGATTTATATAAAGGCCGTATTAAAACTGGCATGTTTTATTTTCAATCCCTTTCCCTAATAACCGCCAACGTGGAATTTACCTTTCTCTATTTCTTTTTTTTACATCGGCCACACACACTGAGTTGACATTTTCTTTTTGAAGTCCCAGAGTATTCACCCGTTGCACAACGATAGAGCCATTCACAATAAGCAAGACAGCCGTACTCATAACAGTAATATTGGAGTATTGCCTTGGGTGCTGCTGAACATCACGTTACTGAAAAGTTAATATGAACTTGAAGGCTGGGAACACAAAAATAATATTATAGAGTCAGACAGATGGTTTCTTTATGAGGAGGTACTAAAAAGAACTAAATATGTACAACTTGCTTCCACAGAGTCTGAGAATGGAAGAAGCAATGTAATGCGGCAGATCTGAAGTGGCTGAAATCCCCAAACAAGGAGAAAAGTCAACTACTTTAGGCTGTCACATGTGGAATTCTGAGATTACATAAAATTAAAGGATTAAAACAAAATATACAAGGCTGACTGGGTTTTTCTTCCCAAATACACTGCTTTAATTAAAAAATAGTTTAGAACTTAAAATGGAATGGTGATGCCATAAATGAACTGGTTTCTTTTACTTTTCTTTTTAAAAGATGGTGGTGAATTAATTAGATGAACTCTTTCCCCCCCCCCTTTCCTTTTTAGGATTTTCCTCACAACATGATTGGGTTTATTGACTGGAATTCTGTGAACAGGGACTGTCTCAATCTTATTGCAATATGCTTAGCACACATTAAACACCATAGCAATAATAAACGATGACGAATGGTGAATCTCTTCTGTCTCAGCTTTAACTGTGCTCTTCTCCTAAAGGAGAGGTGTGTTAGCTACTAGACATACAAATAGGTTTTGAGATTGAGGATTACTGTAAGGAGCAGGGCAGAAAAAGGATATGGTGATGGCCACCAGCTTAGATCATGGATTGGCAGATGATAGGTTGGGATCTCTGCATGATTTGCAGCAGATTGCCAAGGATTTCTGAGTCCCAACCGTAGCAACAACTAAAAAGCTTTCCCATAGGAAAATGCCTTATACTGAGTCACACCATTGGTCCATCTAGCCCAGCATTGTTGACACTGTCAGGATCTACTCTACTGCTTTAAAATGGTTTATAACAGTTGGGGCCAGGACACACTCCATATACAGTTTTCAAAACATTTTCAAAGTGTCATATCCTGCTTGGTGTAGATCTGGACTGGCAGCAGCTCTCTGGGGTTTCAGGCAGGAGTTTTTCCAGCCTTACCTGGAGATACTGAGGATCGGCTGAGGATCGGACCTGTGCCCTTCTACATGCAAACTAGGTGCTCTACCAATGAGCTACAACTCTTTCCTGTCAATGGCTACCAGTTCAGTGGCAGCATGACTCCAAATTACCAGATATTCATGTCATACAATGGGAGAGTAGCCAAAAAAAAGGCAAAGGCAAAGGGGTGGAACCAGGAAAAAGATTTAATAAAATTAATTATAAAAATGAAGGTACCAACTCATTTTGGACAATGTGTTCTTGTTCAGGGTAATCCATGGGCATCTCATTGACCACTGAAGGAAACAGGATGCTGGACTAGACAGGCCTTTGGTCTGATCCAGCAGAACTCTTCTTCTGTTCTTATAATGGAATCTCAATGAAACTCTCCCAAATGGCCTTTTATTTCATATCATTTCACCTTTCCATTTTTACTCTTCTCCCAGCCTTGTTTTCCTTGTCCTTTCCCTCCTTCCTTCCCATATTCCCATCTATTCCCATTACCTCATTATAAAAAGGTATGTCTCCATTTGGCTTTCAGACTGAGAAACAAAATCCTCTGAAATACTTCCTCTGGTTGGCACCTGAAAGCATCCTCAAGTGAAGCTTAGCAAGCTGTTGGCAGCAACCAACCCCTTGGATTAATTATTTATTCAGCAAGGCTTAGATGTATGCTTTGTTCATTATTCAAAAGCATCCTATGAATGATTTATACAGATGCATTGCATCTCAGAATGAGTGAAATGACACTGAGGATACTGTGAAGCAATTTTAAAAAAACACCTTTTTTGCCAAACAAAAAAGAAGAAATAGCAGGAGGCTATGACAAAGTAGCAGCAGGCAAAATTAGCTGCAGGAAATATACAGCAACGTGTGATGACTGAGTGGGGAAAGAAGTAGGGACAGCACAAAAACGGGAATTGTAGGCTGTGTAAAGATGGATACAGCTACAGTCATTCCTTTGTGGGAAAGGTACAATAACTCTAAAAGAATCTAGCTTAAGAGTGACCAGGGGGTTGTCTATATGCTCTATGTACTCCATCGTGACTGCGTAGTTGTGGCCCATTGTTTAGATGATGCAGCCGTCAACTTGCAGCCACATCATGCTATTCCCCGCAAAGCTGTGCATTTTCAATGTGTCGTTTTACCTCGAGTTTTACATTGCTCTGATGTCACCACAGTTATTGTTTCATGTGTCAGTGGTGGCTTCAGTTCAGATTAAGATAGTGGGAGCACTTAGGGGCAGATACCAGTGCAGGGTAGGCATGGGAATATAGGGCAGGGAGCAGGAGGTGGGCTCGACAAGCCCCAGGTGGGTGTTTAATAATGGCCTCCAGTATCAGAGGCAGTAAGCCTGTGTGCACCAGTTGTTGGGGAACATGGGCGGGAGTGTGCTGTTGCACTCATGTCCTGCTTGTGGGTTTCCCGTGGGCATCTGGTTGGTCACTGTGTGAACAGAATGGCTCTTCTCATGTTCTCCTTTCTCATTGCATGGTGCTTACACTAGAGTAAATAAAAAGGTAAGCTTCAGCATCGCCAGGCATGCAGTTTGGCTCTCAGACCAGTCTGGAGAGGGAGGGAACAGGCACAAGCAGTTTCTCCATTTGGATCCTGACTCTTCCTGCATTTTTTAATTAAAAAAAAATAACAACCAAAATCCAGGGTGGGGAGAAATGAAGAACAGTCAGTTGTCTGATTGGGGCCTCCTCCACACGGGGCGTTTAATGAGCCTTGAAGGCTCATTATAAATTTTACCTACACACGAGCGGAGCGCAAAACGGGCGTACAGGCGCGTTATCTCCCCAATAATGCGCATTTTCGAACGCGCGTTAAATAGCGACTTTTATTTTGCTCCGGCCGTTAAAGCGCATTTTCGCTGTGTGAACAAGCGATTATGCGCATTAACTACCTGGAAAGCGCTTTTTGGGCATCTTTTAATGCGCTTCGCCGCTTCTCGCCGCCTCCCGTGCAGAGGGATTGTGAGTAAATGCGCCTCCGCGATAATGCGCATAATCGCGGAACCAGGCGCAAAGGCGCATTCTTGTGGAGGGGGCCTGGGTTGCTCTCCCCACCCCTCTCTGAGTGGTTCCTCATTTTCTCTTCTCTCTGCTGCCTCCTTATCAGCCCACAGGAGCTGAACTTGAAAACCAGTGGGCTGAAAGCGTGACAAATGGTGTGTTAATTCCCCACTCCTCTGTTTGAAAAGCGGCATCTTTATTCAATGCATTAATAAGTTGTTTCCCCCTCTCTGCATCTCCTGATGTTACCCCTTAATTGCTTAATTATCCTGGTAGGGACTTTTAAAATAAGTTGTTAAAATGGAATTAAGGGAAGGAAATATAACGGTAAAGATGACAGAGCAGCCAAAGCAAGTGGAAGGATGGGGTAACAGGGTTCAACCTCCAAAATGTCACTGCCCATAACAAAACGGAAGAGTAGCACTAGAGGATCTACACCTGTAGAGATTGTGCTAATCTTCCATCCTTCTAAAAAAACAGGAAGGTCTGACTTGCTCTGGGGGCTTTCTGTATGCAGGGAAAGCCCCGCATTGGCTGCGAGTCTGTGCTGTGTCAGTTATACAACACAGGCGCTTCTTCGCAGCCACCCCAGGGCTTTCCTGTGAAGCTACTCATTGAAAAAGTCAGGGAATTACCCCGACTTTTTCAATGGGAGCAACATCAGCAATTGTGTGGCTCCACAGTCATGTGACAGGTGCACGCATCGTGGTTTTGTTAACTCTCCTGGTTCCATAGTTCCTCATAACCACCCTGTCCCCATGCTCATGTGAACAGGCCCCTTGTGTGATTGCCCCATAAAAATGAGAGAATAATGTAATTCCACACTTATTTCATCCTTTGCCTAGAAAATAAGTGGTAGCACTATAGATGAATACTGCACCAATCTGTAGGGTGATCTTTCTATATCCATGACCTAGAACAAATATTCTGCATGTTCAATAGTCAAAGTCTATAAACACAGGGGTGAGGGGTTAGCAACCTCTCTGGACATTTGCTAAACAGGCAGGAAATTCTTCACATGTCCCAAATCCCATTTAAGAACACTGGTGGATTTAGCCTGGGAATGGATTGTAAACACATTAGCACTCAAGCGCAATTTGAGCCACCGAGAAGCTTAAATTTCTTGCACACCATACTTAACTTGCACTTGAATCCAAACACCTAATGAAAACATGAGGCAATTAAAACATAATAAGATGGTAGACTGTTGATAAAGAAGCATTGGGGAGATGAGAATAGTTCACTATTTGATTGGCTTGTACTGTACATATAGAGTTCCACAGCTATTCTGTCACATAAACAAAAGGACAATTTGTTCTGATTCTGGTGGCAGATTTCCAAATAAATAAACACATACTTTTATTTTAAAGGAATAAAAACAAACACTGAATACAGCAAAGGGTGTGTGAAGTATATAGAGGTTTGCCCAAGGCAGAAGGGAAATGTGATTGATAGAATGGAAACAGAATTTTAACAGAGATGAAAGTAATGAGAGAGAGAGAGACAGAGACAGAGACAGAGGCTGCCTCTACAAGAGGCATTTAAAGCTCTTTCAAGGCGCATTAAAAAATTTACCTCTACAGGAACGGAGCGCAAATTGGGCGTAGAGGCGCGTTTTCTCTCCGATTATGCGCATTATCGAATGTGCGTTAAATAGCGAGTTTTATTTTGCTCTGGCTGTTAAAGCGTATTTTGACTATGTGAACAAGTGATTCTCTGCATGTCAACAGTTTAAATTGTGTTTCGGTCGTCCAGAGGTATTAGGCGTAAATGCGCTTCTGCGAATATGCGCATAATCGCCTAACCAGGCGTAAAGGCGAATTCTTGTAGATGAAGCCAGAGACAGAGAGAGAGAGAGGTGCTTCTTTTGTTCCCTTGTCACCCCTGATCAAACTGCCTTTGCAGGTTTTTGAAATAAAACAAAGCCTGCGAAACCTGTTTACCAGAAACAGAAATGGGATCAGTGATGGGAGAACTTCCATTGATTCAATTTGGAATTGGGCTCGGCTAATATGAGGTATTTTTCCAAATATCACTGGGAGTGTGATATGGTCTGAAAACCTCACCTCACCCCATGGCAAAGCAATCTTCTTTCTCTCGCGCGGGCAATTGAAATGTGCCTGGGAGCACCAATATCTGTTGTGTGGGGCAGAGGGAGATATGGCAATAGCAGGGCGAAATGCCGTTACAGGGGAAGGAGAGATGGATATTTAATACCCATCTTACCTTCTGGTCGCCCTGCTACTCCGGGGATCTTGGGGAACAATCCAGGCCACCCACAGTACCTTTCCTTGCTCCTATGCAATGCCAGGTCAGTTAAAAACAAAACAAACATAATCTTTGACCTCCTCACAGAAGAGGAGGCCGACCTGGCATGTTTCACGGAGACCTGGCTGGGAGATGACAGTGGCCCGACATGGGCTCAGGCTCTCCCAGCTGGGTACTGTGTTAGTGAGCAGGTGAGGGAAAGTGGGCGGGGAGCGGAGTAGCTGTGGTCTACAAAAACCATTTTAACCTGACCAGACATCCTGTCCGGCAACTGGATCACATCGAGTGTGTGTACCTGAGTCTGAAGACCAGGGATAGACTAGGGATTCTGTTAATGTACCGGCCACCCCACTGCCTATCAGACTCCCTGGCCGAGCTCACAGAACTGGTCTCGGAGCTGGTGTTGGATTCGCCCAGGCTTTTGGTCCTGGGCGATTTCAACATCCCATTCGGGGCCGGTTTGTCAGGTGGAGCTCGGGAGTTCATGGCATCCATGACAACCATGGGCCTATCCCAATTGGTCTCTGGACCCACACATTCAGCAGGCCACACCCTCGATGCTGTTTTCAGTTCCGAACAGACGGATCTGTGGGCGGAGGTACTGAATACCTCCGAATTGTCATGGACAGACCATTTTCTGGTCAGGGTTAGTATCACGGCTACCACCCGGCCCTGCAGGGGTGGTGGACCTATTAAGATGGTCCGCCCTCGGAGGCTGATGGATCCTTCTGGATTCCAGAAAGCCTTGGAGGGTTCCATGGCTGGTATCGTCAACGATCCTGTAGAAGCCCTGGTCAGTAGATGGAATCAAGACCTAACTAGGGCTATCGACACGATCGCCCCCAAACGTCCTCTCCGGCCCGCTTCTAATAGGGCGCCCTGGTATACAGAAGACCTCAGGGAGCTGAAGCGGAAAGGACTATGACTGGAGCGCCGATGGCGGAAAACTCAACTTATATCCGACAAGACACGACATAGAGAACATCTTCGTTTCTATGGAGTGGCAATACGTGCAGCGAAGAAAGCTTTCTTCTCTGCACGCATTGCGTCTGCGAATTCACATCCAGCAGAACTGTTCAGGGTGGTGAGGGGTCTAACTCAGGCACCTTCTCCCCTGAATCCGATTTTAGAGCCTTCGGCAGTTCGCTGTGATGCCTAACGATCATTTCTCAGATAAAATCTCTTGGATAAGAGCCGACTTAGATGCCATTGTTATAGCAGAAGTTGACAGTGGAGTGTCCAGTGACTCCGCGAGTAGGATTACACTTGAGCAGTTTCAGTTAGTGAGTACCGAGTATGTGGACAAGGTACTTGGATGTGTGAAGAAGACGACTTCCTGGTAGGTCGTCCAGGGAGGAGATGCAGTTAGATCACATCTACAGCATATCATTAATGCATCTCTCAGGGAGGGGAGCTTTCCATCATGTTTGAAAGAGACGGTGGTAAGGCCGCTTCTAAAAAAGCCCTCCCTGGATCCCCTGGACCTTAATAACTACAGGTCAGTATCAAATCTTCCATTTTTGGACAAGGTGATTGAGAGAGCGGTTGCCTTTCAACTCCAGGCAGTCTTGGCTGACACTGATTTTCTAGACCCATTTCAAACTGGCTTCAGAGCGGGATACGGAGTTGAGACCGCTTTGGTCGCCTTAGTAGATGATCTACGCCTTAGTATCGACAGGGGGAGTGTGTCCCTGCTGGTACTCCTGGACCTCTCAGCGGCTTTTGATACCATCGACCATGGTATCCTTCTGGAGCGCCTGGGGGAATTGGGGATCGGGGGCACTGTGCTTCAGTGGTTCCGATCCTATCTCTCGGGCAGGTTCCAGATGGTGATGCTTGGGGATAGCTGCTCTTCAAAAAAGGAGCTGCTATGTGGTGTACCACAAGGTGCCATCCTTTCCCCAATGCTGTTTAATATTTACATGAAACCGCTGGGAGAGATCATCTGGAGGCATGGGGCGGGGTGCTATCAATACGCTGATGACACCCAAATATATTTCTCTATGCCTGCGACAACATCGTCAGCTAAGGATAGTGTGTCTCCTTTGAATGAATGCTTGGAGGCAGTAATGGGCTGGATGAGGAAAAACAAACTGAAGCTGAATCCAGACAAGACGGAGGTGCTTGCTGTCAAAGGCCCCAACCTGGGTTTGGAGGTGTGTCAACCAGTTCTGGATGGGGTTACACCCCCCCTGAAAGATTGTGTTCGCAGCTTGGGGGTACTCCTGGATCAGTCGCTCCAGATGACAGTTCAGATTGATGCGACGGCCAGGAGTGCCTACTATCAGCTTCGGCTGATACGCCAGCTGCGCCCCTTCCTAGAGTTGGAAGACCTAAAGATGGTAGTGCACACACTGGTAACTTCGAGGCTTGACTTCTGCAATGCGCTGTACATAGGGCTACCTTTGTGCCTAGTCCGGAAACTTCAACTTGTTCAAAATATGGCAGCCAGGTTGGTCACCGGTACATCTAGGGGTGATCACATCACACCAGTTTTAAAATCGCTTCATTGGCTGCCAATCAGTTTCCGGGCGAAGTATAAAGTGTTGGTTATTACCTTTAAGGCCCTACATGGTTTGGGTCCAGGGTACCTGCGGGATCGCCTTCTCCCGTACAATCCGCCTTGCACACTTAGGTCCTCTGGGAAGAATTTACTCAAGCCAGCCAGAACTAGGCTGGCGGGTGTTACCCAGAGGACCTTCTCTTCCATCGCTCCCAGACTATGGAATGGTCTGTCAGAGGAGGAGGTTAGACAAATTGACAGTCTTCATGAATTCAAGAGAGTCATGAAGACTGTCCTCTTCCAACAGGCCTATCCAGATGAATTTTTTAAGATGTTTTTAATGTTGTATTCTTCTCTTGCTTTTAAGATTTTAACTGTTGTGATTTCTGTGTTTTATATTGTTGCTGTTCCCCGCCTCGATCCGAAGGGAGAGGCGGGCTATAAATAATAATAATAATAATAATTATTATTATTATTATTATTATTATTCATGGACCTCATCCTGTTGCCCTATTCCCTTCATGCAAAACTTAGTGATGGTTAGAAGTGACTGAGAGGTCTATTTGCAAGGCATCCATTCCTCCCTGGTGCCTAGAATATGGAAACAGCAGGATCCCAGGTGCCAGAGACTTGGGGGCATGCAGTTTTCTGTGAACAGTACAGACAATACTGAGCTAAGATGGACCAATTGCCTCTACTTGACAGTTCCGCATTTGAAACTCACTCAAATCATGGTACCATCATGGTTGCAGGGATAAAATGGCATTTGCTTGTGTTGCCTTGATGCTAAACACCTTTACTTGTTGTGGATAAGCACCATTTTGCTGTAGAAAGGGATATAGATTTAAAGTAAAAATATTAAAATGATCATCCATAACCAGATACATGTCCAGCCAGCCACCCCCATGCTATTAAAATGCTTTTTAAAAATATGTAGAAAGGATGCTGTGGTAATCAGCACCAGACTCAGAGGACTCCAGCAAGTCCATCCCAGTCCAGTGCTGACACTCAGTCTGTTTTGCTGACCGCTTTCTGGGCAGTCGTTACACACAGACACACACATAACCATGACTCTGGATTTCAGCCTTGAGGTTCAGCCCAAACTGCACCGCTATCAGCAATGTGCAACAGTGACTGAGGGAAGAATTGGGCCATGGTCTTTGGTATGAGAAAATGTGCCCTTCTTTTCATCTGTTAAACGTTGAGGGACATGGTCTACAAGACAAATGGGAAATCTGTGGCCCTCCAGATGCTGCTGAATAACAACTCCCATCATCCATGACCACTGGCCATGCTGGGTGGGGCTGATGGGAGTTGGAGTCAAACAACATTCTAGGGGGGCACAGATTCCCCACCCCTAGTCAATGAGGTTCCAACTTCATGTCTTTGGCTAATCCTGACACCCATCATAATGTCTGGGAAGAAACGGCAGGGTCTTTAAAGGGAAAATGTAAGAAGTGGTTGGGAGGATAAATATATATTTTCATTTTCTTCTTTCATTGGGTTCATGCTCTGCTTTTTTCATTAAAGTCACTCATTGGCTGGGTTTGTACAATAGAAGAAGGAAAATAAGCCACTGTGGTTTATTTTCCCGCCCCTCACATGCCTGTTGCCTGTCATGTAAGTACTATAATTACCCTTGCCGGGCACAGCTTGTCATGGCATCCAAATCTGGTGAGGGTGGCGGTGTTTATAAAGCACACCATACCCATGGCTTGTTCTAGAGTTGCAGGGTGGTTTATAACAAGGGTGACCATATGTCAGGAAAAACCAGGACATATCAGGATTTTTGGTAACAAATTCGGGAAGGGGGGGATTATGAAATTTGCAGAAAAATCTGGATTTTTCCCATCCTTCCCTCCCCCCAAAAGGGCAGCTCTACTTTATAGTCAATGGGAAATAGCAAAAATGCTTACAGCTCTGTCATTTTTAAAGTTAAGGAGATGTAACTTGGCATTGTGATATCCCTTAGGTAGGGCTTTAGCAGTGCCAAATTTGAAGGAGATCTGTCCATCTTTTGATTTTTAGGTATTTTTTTTAAGTTTGAGGTTTTAAAATTATTTTTTTTAAAAAAAATGTCATTTTTAAAGATAAAGAGATGAAACTTGGCAACATGATAGATTTTAAGTAGTGCTTTAATCATGCCAGGTTTCAAGCAGATCTGTTCATCTGTTGATTTTTAGGATTTGTTTTTTTAAAAAAGAGGTTTTAAAATTATTATTTTTAAAAAGAGCATCATTTGTAAAGATAAAGAGATGAAACTTAGCATCATGACAGCTCTTAAGTGGGGCTTTAGCCATGCCAAGTTTCAAGCAGATCTGTTCATCTGTTGAGTTTCAGCAAATTTCAAAACAAAATTGAACTTTAAAAATAATAATAATTAAAATAAAGCCAGCCAGCAGGCAGCAACCCCTGTTAAGCAGCAGGTTGCAGCGGAGTGAGGATACAATCAGAAAATTTGGGGGAAGGGGAGAATGAATCACACAGAGTATAGCAACAAAGTACAGCAAAAGCTACAAAAGTAGGAGTGAAGTTAATTTCAGATACATTGGATCTCTCACTTGTTATTTCAGTGATTTTAACATGAAGATGTTATGTAGAACAGATTTGTCTGAATTGCGTGCTGTAAGGGTGGGCAGACTCCCTCCCCCTTGGTGCTAGACATGCCCCTGGGCATGTCCTCCTTTTTGGTTTTCAAAATATGGTCACCCTGTTTGTAACCCACCTCATTGCTGGGTTCTAATAACATGACAAATTGTAAGTATACAGCATACAACCAGCAATTATTATTATTATTATTATTATTATTATTATTATTATTAATTTATTTCTATCCCGCCTTTTCCCAATACTGGGACCCAAGGCAGCTTACAACTTAAAACATGTACAGTTAAAACAAACAGAGATATACAAAATTTAAAAATATAATTAAACATAGTACAATTTAAAATTTTAAAATCATTTAAAAACATTTTAAAATACACTTGTGGGGCAGGGAGTTCCATCAGACGAGTGTTTTATTGCACGCTTATTACTGGGCACTCACGGATTTTTGCAGATCCCTCTCATGACGTTGTCTGCCTCCCGTACACCTCCCACCCCTTCTAGCCTTCTTCTCACCATAAAAAAACACACCCCAGTAAGTCCAATGTATTTTAAATATGGAAGTTGGCGCTATCTCCTCCTGTGTGCAGGAGAAGCAGCGCGATCAAAACAGACCACTGAATGGGCCACTAGCACGTTGTTTACTTCGTCTTTCAAAAGAGGAAGTAATGAGGGACAAACTCATGGCCCAAGAAGCAACAGTAAGCAACCACGATTTCCCCCTGTGTGATGACGCTCAGGAAAATAAGCTATGGTGGCTTATTTTCCTTCCCCAAGCATGCAAACCCATTCAGTATAAAGCAATGACGAATGCCATCACACTGTGCCTTCTCAGTCAAGTGAGTTCTCTTCTTGGTGTTGAGCATGTGCTGTCATTCCTGTTTTCAAAAAATACACGCGCGTCACTGCAAAGCATGTGATGTTGATTGAGTTTTTCAGTGCCTGCTTGTCATGTTCCTGAGAGCAGGTGTTATAGCTTCTTTGTGGAAGAAGAACAAAAGGCACATGGAACCAGGCAGATGGAAATTAATACAAGTTTCCATAGGACATCCTTCCCCCCTCATCCTTGCCCCACCCCAAAAGAGAAACACTTCACTTACTCAGAAACCTTAGGCCAGCCTTTCCCAATGGGGTGCCCTCCAGATGTGTTGGACTGCACCTTCATTATCCCCATGGCCATTGGACACACTGGCTGAGAAAGCATAACCCATTCTGGCTGAATCTAAAAATTCTTTCACAATGTTACACCCAGGGGAGTCCAAGGGGTGGAAATTTGCCTGAAATTGCCCACCCCTGATTTACATGATCTCCCAGCCTCATGGAAGATGTGTTTTTTTTCCTGCAAGGGACTCCAGTAAGGCTGTAAGAACACTGAAATGATCCAAGCTGATGGGACGGGACCAAACACAAGGGCCTTTCCTTTGGAATTAGCACCCCCCCCCCACTCCAGAGGTTATGCTGACTCCATATTCAAGATCCGTACAATATGGATTTCTCCTAACGCTCAAACTTCAGCATCAGTCCCATAACTGTATTCGTCGTTGTCGTCATCAGAAAATTGTGTATTCAACCGTAATCAGCACTGAATTAAATTACATAATTGGTAGAGGAATTTAATTGCATTTGGTTACTCGATAAGCAGAGGAACAAAGATTATTACTGTAGCTGTATCCTCCACCCACACGGCTGGGTCATTTAAAAATATGCTCCCAGCCACACAGCAACTACTCAGATATAACGATCTAGCAGTGGCTAGAAATAAGCATGTTCCACACTCCATATACTTCCCACCTTCAAGCAGGAAGTATCTGAATTTCCCACAAGGCCCCCAAAGTAGAGTCACTCTGCAGCATTGTGGGGGAATTTAAACATTTGCTCCCAGCCACCCAGCCCCTATCAGTGTTGGAATAAAAAGAGGGCAGGAGTCACTGGTGGACCCTGCCAGAGTTCTGAAGCCCCAGCATCTACCTTTGAGGTTTGTGTGCTGATACCAGGAATTAAGATAGCAATAATTAGATTGCAGCAAGGCCAGCCTGATCATGAAGTAGGCTAAAGGTAGGGATGTCAGTTTCTCTCCTTTTCTGACAGTTTCTCTCCTTTTCTCTGGTCTTAAGTTTGGTTCCTCCTTACCAACCTGCCTGATCACTGAAGTCATCGGAGGGCATGCTCCTGGTGGTTCTACATGGACCTGTGGCCCGATTGGAATCCCCCAGGAGAAGAGCCTTTAGTGTAGTGGCCCCTTCTCTGTGGAACTCTCGGCCCCTGGAGGTCAGGCAGGCGCCAACACTAGGCTGCTTCTGTTTCGAGAAGCCTTCCTCAACTGATTAGTCACTTTTTTTTTGGTTCCTTTGTTTTTGAATTGAACAATTTTAATTTGGTTTTTTTTTAATCTTTTTTTTTTTTTTTGCTGTTTATACCTATGTTCACTGCTCTGAAATCTGTGTTAGATAATTGAGCGGTATATAAATATTGTAAATAATAATAATAATAATAATAATAATATCCTTGAGAATTTTTCAAGCATCAAACATTGAGAATACATATTTTTTAAAATTTTGCATGAAAATCCACATGCATTTTTGTGTGCATTTCTATATTCAATTTTGCCTAATATTGTATTCAATTTTTGGTCTAATTCTATATTCAGGGAGTTTTGCAAGCAATTTTCCTAATATAATGAAATTTTGAACATTATTTTCACTAATGAACACATTTTTGTGTGTACTTTCCCCTTATCTATGTGTTGTTGTATGCATTTTTTTCCATTGGGAACTCCATTGCAAAATTCAGAGCAGTACGAATATCAAAAGATAATGCGGTTTCAGTTCATGTATTGGTTTGAAAGTGCGAAATTAACATGAAAACAAACTTCCCCACCATCCCTAGCTAAAGGCTTTTGCTTGAACAATCAATTTGGGATGCAGCTTATGGATAACAAATGATGGCCCTAAATTCAACTACTCTTATTGATTTATTAATAGAGCTTCAGCTATTGGGCAATGTAGAAATGTAATAAATAAATAAATATGATTTATATCCCACCCTTCCTCATAAAGAGCCCAGAGTAGCTAACAAGCTATTGTGGGGGGGGGGGGGGGGGGGAGGTTACAGGAACAATATTAAAACAGTGACTAAAATCACAAATAACTAATAAAATACAATAAAACCATCAACACAAGCAATCAACCAACCAACCTCAAAAGCCTCCACAAGTCAGTCTTTTACTGGCACCTAAATGGCCCCATTCTCTTGCCTCCTATTGCAGTGGGAATGGATCATGCACAGGCTTCCTAGAATGGGTGCTTTCAAGTGGTATCATCTTGTCCAAGATGGTGGCACCCTAAAGAAGTCACTTAAAGAAGGTTTGCATGGCAGGCATATACCCAGACCCAACTCAGATGCTCTTTTCCCTTCTGCTTTTGCTGGTGGTGGAGACAAATTAGGGCCAGATCTACACCAAGTAGGATACAGCACAATGAAAGCAGTATAAAAGAGGTAAGAAGAGGCGGATCCAGACGGAGAGGCGGGTAAGAAATAAATCATAATAATAATAATAATTATTATTATTATTATTATTATTATATTATTATATAACAGGCAGCAGCCACACCAAGCAGGACTTAGCACTATGAAAGCAGTATAAGGTATGTGTCAATGGGCCCCAACAGTTGTCAGCGCACTTCAATACTGCTATAAAGCAGTAGTGTGGCTCCTGCCTTTTATATACCACTTCCATTCCACTTCCATAGTGCTATATCCTGCTTGGTGTAGATCTGGCCAAGGTGTGAGGGGCAGGGGATGGCAAAGGAATAGGCCGATAGAGCATTAGTGCCCTTTGGCTTGGGAAGGGGGAACAGAGGCTATGGCTGTCTGTGGCACAGTGACTGAGGGACATTGTAAACCAGTGCCACCCTCTGGGGACATTTATTCAGAAGTGATTCTCACAGAGTTCTTAACTTCTCACAGAGTTCTTAATTCCAACTGGCACTGGTTTACACTGCACCTCAGCTACTGCACCAAGCTGGCTGGGGAGTACTGGGAGTTGTAGTCCAATCCATCCAGAGGGCTCCTGTTTGGGGTAAGCTGCTGTATTTGGAGTCTACTGACTGTTCCTTCTTGTGTTTGAAGCCTCCATGAAGCAAGTTTTAAAAGTGACTTTTGTGTGGTTATCTGCCTTCCTAGTTATCTGAGATAAAATGAATCAGGACCCAAAAATTCTGACTCATGTCTGCATTGACTTAAAAAAAGAATACCAGAGAAAACAGAAAATTTGGTGCCAACCCCGCAACTGAAATCATTCAAGGTCCTACATAATTCTTCCTTGTTTTCTACAATGGGCTTCTATTTGTCTGATATTGATTAAAAGTAGTTAAATTTAACTCACTCAGGGGAGGAGGCCACTCACTCTTTTTGAGCTGTTCTTTTTTAAATTGTTTGTCCCACCCTATCTCTCCACATGAGGTGCATCATTTTATTGTATGTATTTTTGTGGATGCTACAAAAACAGGCCTCACTTAAATTGACATTAACTTCTTAGTTACCCGCCAAGGCCTCTCTTCTCAGCCAGGAGTGAGAATTGTCAATCACTGCACTGTTAATAGTCTCCCACCCACATGGCTGATTAGTGTCACTCAAGCCATGAGCGGTAGGCAGACTGCAAAAACAATAGGCATTGTAGTGAGGTGGGAGGGGGAAATATCAACTCTGTACACTGCAACTTGAGAGATACCTCATAGGTGGGAGAGAAAGAGAGAGGAGGCTGAGAGAACACTTTCCACAAAGTTTCTGAAATTTCTATTGTTGTTTTTTTGGGGGGGGAATGGGGAGATGGTTGAACATGTGGGCTGTGGCATTAAATATGGTTGACATTATGCCTGATGACTGTGTATTAGGCTGTGTGATTTGATTAGAAATGAAGACCTAAATGAGGCATAGCTCCACACTGCACATGTTGGAACAGCTTAAGCAACTTTTAAGTGTCAGGCTAAATGGGCATTTGTTAAAAAAGGAATGCTATTTCCACTGGCTTACACTGACAAGGGGCTATAGGAGGAAGTGCACCCTGCATCTGAGTAACTACCAGTTGGTTCACATGCAGGAGCACCAAGTGGTGTCTTCCATATGGGAATAAACCATCATCAACAAAAAACAACCAAACTGTGCAGTGACCATCCATATGCTGTGGAAAGTTGTGGATATCCATAGGCTGCTCGACTCCAACTCCCATCAGCCCCATCCAGAATATCCAATAGTTGAGTTTGATGTGAACAATTGTCCCACAACAACTGGAGGGCCACAGGTTGTCCACTCCTGAAACAGGCAGTTCACTCATCCAGCTACCCAATAACCAAGTGCAAAGACAAATCAAGGCCCTTTCTACACCAGACGAGTGTAGAGGGCTGGAGCGGTGGTGATCCAGGAAGTGTTAATGCACTGTGTTAATGCACACACATTGTGTGATGATCCGGACTCCTCCCGGGTCGTTGCATGTCGTGGCCACCATTTTTTTGTTTTTTAACCCGGGAACAGCGCTGTTGCGTTCCATCGCAAAATGTAAGTTTAAGGGAAAAAAACACACGCAAAATCCCCCCTTTCCCCCCCCCCGCCATCCTGGGGATGGTGAACTTGCCCCCTCTCCAGATGGACACGGAGCCGCGCGGTGTAGCTCCATGCCCATTTGTGCTGCCACACTCACTCACATCACCTGCGGTCCCAGGAAGTTCCTGGGACCACGGAAGATTCAGGATTTTCCAGGGTTGCTTTATCCCTAGAAAATCCCATGGTCAACCCCCCCCCCCACCGGGAGTCCCTGTGTGTCATTTGGACTCACAGGGACCAGCCGGGGCCATCCCAGGCAAAGCACCTGGTGTAGAAAAGGCCCCCAGTGATGACCCAGTCCTGAGATCCCTTGCCAGTCTACTGCTTTATTAAGCTTGAAAGGTTCTATTAGGGCCAAACTAGATGAGATGCCATTGGCATTCACACAATTTAGCAATTGAATGAATGGCTTCATAAAAGGTGCTGTGTGTGTGTGTGTGTGTGTGTGTTGCAGATTAGACACTGTGGGGCATAGGGTTTTAGACTTTCCTCCTGTGGTCCTGATGTGGATCAAGCCGCCACCACCCCCGCCATATATATACACAACCCTGTTATTTGTATTAGAAATGCAAATACTGGGAGCAGGAGGCATTTTCTGGCTTTAGACTGCAGCAGGGGGAAAGGGTTAAAGCCCCCCCCCCCATACACCAAGGTCCTGATGCAGACAAGGGCCACTGCAATTTATTTTTAAAAAGCTATTCACTCTATTGCTAATTACATGAATGGTGTCTCACCCATTCCGGTTTGACCTAATAGATGCAGCTTTCCCTCTCTCCTCAAGCGCGCTCAGGATGTATACATTTTGGAAACACAGCAGAACATAACTGTCTCCATTCAAATGGCATGTGGTGATATGAGAAGCTTTTCTACTGGATTGACCCCTCACGTCTGTCTCTATATGTGACTCATCACTTGATGCTACACCAGCCTTCCCCAATCTTGTGCCCTCCAGTTGTTTTGGACTACAACTCCCATCATCCCTAACCACTGGGCATACTGGATGGAGCTGATGGGAGTTGTAGCTCAAAAATCTAGCATGTACTGGGTTGGGTATACAGACATCAAGTGTTGAAGAAAACATGTAAACTCAACTCTAGGCTGACCATATGAAAAGGAGGACAGGGCTCCTGTAACTTTAACAGTTGTAGAGTAAAGGGAATTTCAGCCAGTGTCATTTGTATGCAATTAGTTCCTGGTGAAATTCCCTCTTCATCACAACAGTTAAAGTTGCAGGGGCCCTGCCTTCTTTTGGATATTGTCACTCTAGTACAGTATCTACAACTTTAACTGTTGTGATGAAGAGGAAATTTCACCAGGGACTAATTGCATACAAATGACACTGGCTGAAATTCCCTTTTCTCTACAACTGTTAAAGTTACAGGAGCCCTGTCCTCCTTTTCATATGGTCCGCCTACTCAACTCACTCTTACTAATATAAATATCACATGGAATTTGGCCTAACTGAAATCAGTGGGACATCCATAAAAGAGGGGAATTGATCTCATTGGCTTTAATCAGCACAGCACCAGTAGGGCAAAGACTACACAATGTCATGGGTTCACAAAAATGTGCTTGATGGAGGAAATGAACAATGAAAAGGCCACAGAGGCAGTCTGCGTAGAATAATACAGTGATTTTACAACTTGGCGGTCAGCAGACTGTTTCCCACTGGTACTCAGCCACTCGGCCTCCAGCGGCCGGCCGAAAGGTTCTGTTCTCTCCTTCCCCAGGCAGCAAAAAGAGCTTTTGCCTCCCAGCAGTAAATGCCTGAGCCTGCCATTCACCGCTGGGTTGGATAGACTCTGCAAGCAATGCAGCCCTTCCCACTCTGCAGGGAGAGACTACATGGAAAAAAGGACTGCAAAAGGAGGAAACGGAGCTGTTTATGCCCAAGCCAGTTTGGCTTCTTATGGCCAGGTAGGATAGAATGTGCATGGGAAGACTCGGCTGTATTTAGCCAAGATGGGAGCTTCGATCAGCAGCACCACATCTTAATGGATACTCGGTCATTTGCTTACTACTGGGGTGGGAAACCTCCAGCCCACAGAACACATATGGACTGCCTGGGCTTCCAACCCAACCCTCTAGGGTTCCCCAGATGGCCACCTCCTTGCCCTGGCCCCTCCCCTTTCCCCAGCCAACAATCATTGGTGGTTTGCTAACTTTTGTGCAGCTTTTCCCCTCCATTCTAAAAGGTTGGAATGCCTCTCCTAAGGCTTAGTGACTGGCAGCATGAGCATTAAGCTACAATAAGCTGGCATTTTTGACACTAACCCCTTTTGTCTTTGGCCCTGCCCATCACTAGAATATGGCCCCCAAATGCTTTTCAGAAACTGAATTTGGCTGAAAGAGGTTACCCGCCCTCTGCTTTACTGCTTGCCATGCATAATTAGTGTAACCGCTGCCCTATTGTTACTATTTGTCATGTAAATAGTATTTTAAACTTACTCTAATACAGCTTGCTATCATCAGTGCTATGTGTCCACCAGGATTCCACACTAGCACCAGGAATATAGGGTTGGATCCAGATTTAGGCTGATCTGTTGCCTGAGTCAGCAGCCTCACCCTGCCTAATGGTTGGGCCGTCCCTGCATGGTCATCTCAGCTACACCAGCTCAATATCAATGAAAACACTGTCTGTACCAGCTCAGGAGCCCTTTCAACAATTGATACATTCCAGGACTGAGTCCTGTCATTGGAAACAATGGAAACAGATTCGGGCCTGAGTATTGAACTGCTCATTATTATGACACTGATCATGGAATGCTAAGCTTATGAATTAAAAGTGACTCTAAAAAAACTATATCCTAAGGAACTCTACTTTATTTCCCAACCCCATGAGCAGGGGGAACAGAGAAAGTTTTCTCTCCATAGACTGACAAAATATCTTGAGCTATATCTGTCTTTAAGTTTAACAGCTCTGATTCAGAGGGAGGGGAAAAATCCCATCCCAGTTCTGCAAGGAACAAAGTGGATCAATGGTGCCAATGGTAAGCTGGCTGGCTGCATTAGCATTCAGACTCTAACTTTGCATCCCTTTTGTGATACAGATATAACTAGCAAGAATGCTCCCATCAGAAACCATAGTCTGGTACAGAGTGCTTGCACCTGAGTGTTTGAAAGCCAATTAGCACCTCTGAAAAGCTTTACTCAGCCTTGGATGTAGTATAATTGCCATCTGCAAAGAGCACAGAATGAGAGGGCTGGTGGAGTTGGACATTTATCGTTGGGACACAAGAGTTAGAAATAGAAAGCTCTCTGAAGGGGGTTTGTTGTTATCATTATTATTATTTGTGTAACACAGTGCATCTTTGGAGCCAAGAAAAAATTGGCCTTAGATGAGCTTGTATGGACACCTGGAGATTGTTTTTGTGTTTTTGTTTTTTTAAACCATAATCTATATTGTATGTCAGGGTGCAGAACCTCAGGCAGAAATCTCCCCTGCCTCGTGCCCCAACATGGCCCTGCAGAGTTTGCCAAATGGCCACCTCTGACGCCCCTTTCCCTCAACCACCAATTGCAATCTGAATTGAATACAATTTGCATTGTTGATAAAAGTTCATTGTATTCCATAGGAGAGCTGTTCATAATGATCTGTGTATGCTAACTAAGTATAGAGTTTTATTTCTATATCTGCTATAAGCTAGTTTAAAGTGCAAAAACATGTTCTTGGAACTAGAGCAAAAAAGGTGGGTTGGTTAATTCTCGGAAGCAAAAGGTTCATTACTGCACGAGACAATAAACCTAAAGTAAACCTGACAGCATTAAGGAGACGCCCTCCTGAAGTCATGAATAGAAGGTATGAAGCTCAGAACACTCAGATGGGATGTACACATCTGTTGCTGACTGGGGTCTGTCCATAAAGTCACAGACACACCTGCTCAGGTACGAGGAACAAGCTAGTCGGATGGAGCAGGAATGGGTCTCCCATCTCACAATCCTTGGTAGTTTTCCAGATTTTGTGCAGTTCTCTCCCCCATTCTAAAAGCTTGAGATAGCTCTCCTAAGGCTTAGTTAGTGGCAGTAAGAGTTTTAAGCTTATATATTTTTGGTATTTTTGCCCCACCCATTTTGCCTTTGGCCCAACATTCTTTAGCCTTCAACCCTGTCTACCACTGGATTGCTGTGCCCAAAATCTTCTCTGAAATTTTCAGCCTTCAGGCTAAAAGAAGTATAACATCTGTCAGGATCAGGATCAGTCTCCCTGCTGTGGATCTTGAATCGGACTCAAAGCCTGAAGAAGAAGACTAGCCAAGACAGGAAGTGGGGGAGGAAATTCTCCAAGACTCTCCAGGAGTCAAGGAGGAATCTTCCTAGGAGCTTGTCGAACAAGAGGCCCAGGCTCAGAGATCATCTTCCCCTTCCTCCCCCTCCCTGAGAACTCAGCCTTTGTTGGAGGGGGAAGAAGCATTGGAACTGACAGATCCCAGAGCCCACCACAGGGGCAAGGGAGCAGAACTGAGAGGAGGTGGGAGGCGATATACTAAGCTAGCCACACAGCAGAGGTTACAACTTGAAAACCCTCCCTGAAGGAGGGATTCAGTAAAAGCCTGTCAGACAAGGCAGGAAACTGGCCATTTATTTGATAGGCAACTGTCTTGCTTTGTTAGGCTAATTAAGCTTAGGTAGGCTGACCATCTGAAAAGGAGGACAGGGCTCATGTAACTTTAACAGTTGTAGAGAAAAGGGAATTTCAACCAGTGTCATTTGTATGCAATTAGTTCCTGGTGATATTCCCTCTTCATCACAACAGTTAAAGTTGCAGAGCCCTGCCTTCTTTTGTATATGGTCACTCTAGTATAGTGCCTGCACCTTTAACAGTTGTGATGAAGAGGAAATTTCACCAGGAACTAATTGCATACAAATGACACCTGCTGAAATTCCCTTTTCTCTACAACTGTTCAAGTTATATGAGCCCTGTCCTCCTTTTCAGATGGTCAGCCTAGCTTAGGGGATAGCTCCTAGCATTCACGCTCCCTTCAGGTGTGAAGACATGCCTATTTACTAAATAAAGCTTTGTGGACTGCACAGGAGACCTCTTTATTGTTTCTCATCTCAGCTGGAGGGCTTGGAATCATAACAACTCTCTTGTTATATGTCTTGACTCCAGCCACCTGGATTGTTCATCTAAAGTTCCTTATGAACTGCTAAAATTAGCAGATTCAGCAGACTATAAACAAATATTGCGCTCTTAATTATTAGTAGAAAAGGAATTGTTGGCACGTGCAGCATATCCTGTTGTAGTATACGGTCATGAGAAAAAGTTACACCTGCTGAAATTGCAAGCCCCAGGTTCGATCCCTGGCATCTCCAGCTGAGGGAGAAAAAACTTCTGCCTGAAATCTGCTGCCAGTCAGTGTTGACAGTACTGGGCTAGATGGATCAAGGGTCTGACTCATTATATATTCCTAACTCCTTTTTTTTAAATGCACCACCATGTGATCTCTCTGAGCAGGTGGAAGGTTCAGCTTCAGGGCAGGAGGCTGGTCTGCTCCTATGATCTTTGTGATCATTCCAATTCTATGACTGATGAAGACTGTAAAATGCCACATTCATGAAGCAAGGTCATCATAAACTTGAATGTGGAACACTGTTGGAGAGGGGATGATGATGCAAGTGGATCTGGTTACTACAGGAGACATGTTTGTTTATCTGTATGTCAGGCTTATATGCTGCATTTCCATGAGCATGCTCAAGGTAGCTAACAAAAATGACCATTGCACAATTCAGGGCAAAACCATCGCCAGTATAAAGATCATCATACAGAGGGCAATATTTGATGCAGAGCTGGAACTGGCCACTCCTTAGCTATTATCAATTAAAGGCAGTCTTCCCCAGCCTGGTGCCCTCTACATCTGTTGGACAACAATTCCCCTTCCCAGCCAGTGTGGATTGAGGATTGACACCAGGGCCAGTTAAAAGTGGTCCAGTAGCAGTAGAAGTGATAGAAAAATGGATGGCCTGGGGGTTTATGGCAAGATTATTATTATTATTATTATTATTAATGGAGGCACAGTCATGCCTCCATTGTTAAGGGCCGTCAGTAAAAAACACATTCCGCCATGTTAAAGTGATAATTGGGGGGGGGTCATTGTAACAGCCATAAAATCGAAAATGTTTCACCAACCTTTCTGAAATTTACAGGTGCCAGAAAGAAATGTTTGTTTTACATTACCTGAAAATTTCAAGAAGATTGGTGAAAGATTGAGGGAAGGAGAGCAGTTTAAGGTAGAAAAGGAATACAAACCTGTCTCCCTGCTTTTGTAAATTTACTTCCGGGTTGAGACTTTTTGTGCTCACAATTTGCATAATTTCTAGAGCCTTATTAATTAATCCAGTGGTGGGGTCTTCTTCCTCCTTGACTGTATTTGGTGGAAAGCTTTTCATTTTTAAAAAATTCCCTTCGGTTGACTTTTAAGGACTATTTTAACCTCTCATTCAAGTCAATGAGGCGGCCATCTTCCATCATAACGCGACACTGACACATGCTCAGTAGCGTCGCTCTCCCCCCCCTCCCTCCTGCCTTAGAATGTGGGGTGGGTGAGTGAAATGGCCGCTGCCTCTAGCACAGACCTTTTGAGTGAAGAAGAAGAAGAGTTTCTCTTTTCTCTTCTGGAACATGCATTCCTTTGGCTCTGAGAGTATTTTGGGCTATCTTCATAAGGACAGTTTGCTCTTTTGCTCCCTGGTGAAGCAGGGTGTGGCTCCTCTGGATCCATGGTAACCTGATCTTCAGATCTCTCCTGGGAATAGGTAGCTATACCTTTCTTTTAATTTCCCCCACCCCACTCACACACAGTGCTCCCTCTTTTCTAAGAGTTTGGTCCATACTGCTATAAAGTTGAAAGCTTCAAACACTTCATTTAATTAGTTTGGGCCGGTGTTAAGTTTTAAGTACAATGTTGAAACCTTTCAAAGTGCTTCTGGGTCTACAACGTTAGTTTCGGCCTAGTCACCCTGTTTTTCTAATACGGTTTAGAAACAGTTGAGGTGTCGTTTATTTTGCATAGTGTACACATGGATTTTCTTTCTAATCCTTGTAGTCTACACTGGCTCCCTCCTTGATGTGTTTTTGGATGCAGACAACCCTTTTTTGTTCCAGCAGGCCTTTGGCAAATCATCTGGACCTCTGTCTATACCTTTGACTTTTAAATTGTTATATATTTAAAATGTTTAAAATGCTTTAATATTGAAAAGTATTTAATTATATTTTTAACTTTTGTATATTTAGGCTGACCATATGAAAAGGAGGACAGGGCTCATGTAACTTTAACAGTTGTAGAGAAAAGGGGATTTCAGCCTGTGTCATTTGTATGCAATTAGTCCCTGGTGAAATTCCCTCTTCATCACAACAGTTAAAGTTGCAGGCACTATACTAGAGTGACCATATACAAAAGAAGGCAGGGCCCCTGCAACTTTAACTGGTGTGATGAAGAGGGAATTTTAGCAGGAACTAATTGCATACAAATGACACTGGCTGAAATCCCCTTTTCTCTACAACTGTTAAAGTTACATGAGCCCTGTCATGTAACTTTAACAGTTACATGACAGCCTAGTATATTCCTATTTATAGGTTTTAGCTGTATATGTTTTAGTTTTGTAAGTCTGCCCTGAGGCCCAGCATTGGGCACAAGGCAGGATACTACTATTACTACTACTACTAGTAATGTTTCAGATTTCACTTCTGCATCTGATGTTCTTTTGCATTTACTTTTCTTTATAAACCATTCATATCTTAAGACTTCTTGTGTGGCATGTTTTCATTGGTTTAACAAGTTAAAAGGAGTATTCACTGTTATGCTTATGTTATAAAATCTATTTTCAACAGGCCTAGTAACTTCAAGGGTAACAGAGTTGGGGAAAATCCTCAATCTCTTTGCTATCAGAGGCACTGAGTAAGGGACACCTGGAGATAATTTAGACTGACCCCAACCACAAAACACTATTCCCCCTTCTGAAGAGATCTGGACCACAGACTACTAAAGACAAACAAAGTAGCAGGCCATAATAACAGTTCTCATGTGGCCATTTGCCTTATGAGGCAGGTGCTCTGCGGGCTACCAAATGGAGGGACTAACAGGCCATAAAGTTGCCTGGCTGGGTCTGCCAGAAATCCAGCCTCAACACTCCTGGAAGGTCCATGTTCTATAGCACCTGCTGTCAGATGAACCTGAGGGAATCCCACCCTCCACCCCTGGGTTTAATTTACTGGCTTCCCCTGGCTGGACCTTGCAGGAAACTATAGGGACAGACAGAGCAGGCATTCATAGCACACATAGAATGCTGAGACTGGCAAATCTAAAAGCAAGTGTGTTGCTTTTCAAGAGCCAAGGAAATTCAATGGGTCTTACTTTTGAGTAAATATCTAGGGATGGATATGCAGCCTGTGCAAGAACTGAGTAGGGTGACCATATTTGGGAAACCAAAAAAGAGGACACCTAGTGGGGGGGGCAGGAAAATGGCTTTCTGGGGCCACCTTAAAGTCCCCAATTGGAGCGGAGGAGGGGAAAGCATGTCATTCTCACCCCACCCCACCGCTCCAATCAGGCCCTTTTCTATAATGCCTGGGAATTACACGTTTTTCCCTTTTAAGGCTTTGATTGGAGCAGTGGGAGAGAATGACACACCTCCAGAAAGCATGTCATTCCCCCCTGCCACGCTAATGGTGGCCTTAAAAGGGAAAGTGTGTAATTCCAGGTCATTATAGACTATTGCATAAAATCCCCCCTGACACTGAGGATAGAACAAAAACCAGGAGAAATCTGGGGAAATCCTGACAGTTTTTTATTATTTATTATTGCATTTATATCCCACCTTTTTTCCGCCAAGAAACCCAAGGCGGCATACATAATCCTCCTCCTCTCCATTTTATCCTCACAATAGCAACCCTGTGAGATGGGTTGGGCTGAGATACTGCAACTGGCCCAAAGTCACCCAATGGGTTTCCATGGCTAAGTGGGGAGTAGAACCCAGATCTCCCAGCTCCCAGTCCAACACTTTAGCCACTAGGACACACCCTAGTGGTCACCCTAGAATTGAGCCATGCCAAGTTGGAAGCAGATCAGTTCGTGCCTTGATTTTTAGGATATATTTTTTTAAAGTTTGACTTCAATTTTTTTTCTAAAATTCAAGGCATGAACCAATCTGCTTTCAACTTAGCATGGCTAAAGCCTTGCTTAAGAGGTACCATGGTGCCAAGTTTCATCTCTTCATCTTTACTTTCTTTTTTTTTAATGTACTGCTCAAGGCCCTAGACCCCAAAGAGGAGTATTGGGTTTGAAGTTTTAAAAATTCCTAAAACTCAAGGCATAAACAGATCTGCTTCCAACTTGGGATGGCTCAATCCCTACTTAAGAGCTACCATGCTGTCAAGTTCCATCGCTTTATCTTTAAAAATGATGGAATTGTAAGCATTTTAGTTAATTTAAAAAAATTTAATTGAAGTTTTAAACATTTCTAAAACTCAAGGCATAAACAGATCTGCTTCCAACTTGGGATGGCTCAATCCCTACTTAAGAGCTACCATGCTGTCAAGTTCCATCCCTTTATCTTTAAAAATGATGGAATTGTAAGCATTTTAATTAATTTAAAAAATTTAATTGAAGTTTTAAACATTTAATAATAATAATAATAATAATAATAATAACAACAATTTATTTCTTACCCGCCTCTCCATCTGTATCAAGGCGGGGAACAACAACATGATAAAATTTCTAAAGATTTCTAAAAATCTTTAGAAATCTAAAGATTTCTAAAAATCAAGGGATGAACGGATCTGCTTCCAACTTGGCATGGCTAAATCCCTACTTCAGAGCTACCATGGTGCCAAGTTTCATCTCTTTAATTTCATTTTTTAAACTTGTACTGCTCAAGGTCCTGGACCCCAAAGAGATTTCTGTTTGAACTTTAAAAAAATTCCTAAAAATCAAGGCATGAACGGATCTGCTTCATACTTGGCATAGCTATATCCCTACTAAAAGAAGTAATTAATGAATCTATTGGGGCAGATCAATAATAAAAAAAAATAATGTAGATCTACAGATGTTTTGGAATTCAACTAGTAAAAGCCCCTATCAGCATGGGCAGTTATCAGGAATGCCACGAGTTGATGTCCAAATCATCAGGATAGATCTATTTTCTGCCCACATCTGTACTAAAGTATGATGTTTTCCAGCATTAAGATATGTGATCAGTCAAGGAACTACAAAAGAGCTGCATCACTTTAAATAAACTGTCAAAACCAAATGAAACAACAATGAATGAATCTTGAATACCTAATCCAGATAGCCCTTCAGACATCAACATTAGTTTTCAACACATGGCATAGGATATCTGTTTCTTGAATATCAGATAAAGGATTTCTCTTACTTGTTCAGCAGTGTGAGATCAAAGGCAGAGCTACCACCTAATACTTTCATGCATAAGTATTATTTTAAAATTAAGTATGAATTGATTTTTGTCTTCCCCATAACACATAACATGGGAGTTACAGTGTAACACATCTGGAGAGCACCAGGCTGGAGAAGGTTGACTCCTATACATGTCTTCTCAGAAGCCAGTGCCACTGAATTCACTAGAGCTTTCTCCCAAGAGGTATAGGATTGCAAACTAATCTCATCTGAAAGGTGTTCAAGACAGCCAAGCTAAACCTCTTCTGCTCCGCTGTTGCTTTGATGAGATGATGTATTGTGCAGGGATTGTGGGGAGTGAATGGTATTTTTTTATAAATACATTTAAAGAAAAAAAACATTGGTTCTTTGAAAGGCAGGATATTGACCAAAAGTTGGAAGTGCCTGGCACATGCTCTGGTTCTAGATCTGTAATGAATGGTGCCCCTTTTGTTATCAAGAGTGCTGCTATATGTGAGATGTGTGTGAGAGAAAAGTATTGGGCAGACCCTGTATTTGGTAAGGGTATGGAACAGCATTCCCCAACCTGCTGCCCTCCAGGTGTTTGAGATGACAAGTCCCAGCATTCCTGACCATGGGACATACTGACTTGCAATGATGGGAGTTGTAGTCCAACACCTTTGGAGGGCACCAGGTTGGGGAAGGGCTGCTCTAAACAAAAAAAGAGAAGTAGGTGGCCCTAAGTTGTTCGTGATCAGTTTTCCACAACCCCACAGTCACCTCTGCATATCATATTCTCCACCCTGTCCTCATGGTTTATCTGCTTTGGGAGAATGAGAATTTCACTTGCACTTTCTGCCTCC
Organism: Anniella stebbinsi; assembly: GCA_029215795.1. Taxonomy (NCBI): domain Eukaryota; kingdom Metazoa; phylum Chordata; class Lepidosauria; order Squamata; family Anniellidae; genus Anniella; species Anniella stebbinsi. The sequence continues at coordinate 32,142,584 of JARDYH010000003.1, forward strand.
TTAGGGAGGATGTGGCATTAAGGCTTGTGAGCCTTAACTCCCAATTTCCCTGCTTTTTGGTGCTTGGTTGGAATCTGTAGAGCCTTAACATTGTTTTTGTAAACCGTAGTTTTTTTGTTTAATGAATACAGACTGTGAATGCTACCACTCCATCTAGAAGTTAGTACGGAATACAGCAAGAAATGGAATATAAAGAGTGTCCATCACAAACTTGTTACAAAAATTGAGCTAAGAAAGTGGAATGTACATGAAGTAGAGATTTTGATTAACTTCATTTGGGGTGGGGAGATGGGGGACGACGACAATGGACTACTGTTGGAAATGGCCAATCAAACCAGCGCCATGAGATCTGAACGCTTCAGAGCTCATTCAGTTCCATCAAAGGGTGCATAAAGATTATGCTTTCACCCCTATTGCCTGAGGGAAGGTGGTTTAGAGTTGCCAAAGACTTCTGGGCATCATGATGAAGAATTGCTATACTAGCCATGGTAAAACAGCATCACTGCTCTATGGTGATTCACTAGCAAACTTCTGTCTCTTTCACAAATCCTGCCAACTACCATGTCTATCCAGGTCACTGCCTTAATGCTGAGCTATATATGTGACTCCTATCTGTCACACAAGCCTGATAGCTGTGCCCTGTTGTTTCTGGGTCAGCCAGAAGCAACTTAATTGCAAATGAAGCAGACAGAATCGAAAGTCATGTTCAATATTGGGTAGCTATCCTGGTCGTCTGGACTCAGATTCTTGCAGTATTTAGTAGGTCACTAGCTTAACTGATGAATCAGCCAACTGGTAAGTGTGAAGCCTGAAGTAACCCATGAGGTAGGCCTTTCTCTGCCTCTTCCCTCCCAGCTGATAGGAGGAATGGGTGTCATACCTTGGGCTGCCGGTGTAATATTGTTTTAGCATAAACCTCTCTTCTCCTAGCATGAGCTCCACAAATCATAAGATCACCCCCAGAAGTAGTGCAGGCCAACCCAATTAATGGTAAATCTACTAGCTGCATCTTTTCAAACCATGGAATTGACCATTCTGGCAAATGTTATTTCTTTTGAGAATGAAGGGTGTTACAGATGGAAGTTCTTAGTGCTACCAGGCAAAAGATCTCAGGCAGCTATTCCATCTTCCCCTGTGGTAAGTAAAAAGGCAGAAGAAGTGGTGGGAAAATATGGGGAGATGTTGATTAGAAGATTATGATATCTGCTCCCCCTGCAAAATTTTGTGAATGAGACAGAGGGTTGCATAATAAAACCCTCCTCTCGAGGCTCCTTTAATTACAAAGATGAAGAAATTCAGGAAGGATATAGACTAGTAATAGGCAACAGACAATCTATATGTGAAACATCTTGCCTGTTCTTACGCAGTTACACTGACTTCAGGACCATATCCAAGCACAATTCAAAGTGCTGGTTTTGAGCTAGGGTGCTTCCAGATGGAGGTCTCTTAGAGATACTTGTTTAGGAGGACAGGACTCATGTAACTTTAACAGTTGTAGAGAAAAGGGAATTTCAGCCAGAGTCATTTATATGCAATTAGTTCCAGGTGAAATTCCCTCTTCACCACAACAGTTAAAGTTGCAGGCACTATACTAGAGTGACTAGATACAAAAGAAGACAGCCCCCCTGCAACTTTAACTGTTGTGATGAAGAGGGAATTTCACCAGGAACTAATTGCATACAAATGACACTGGCTGAAATCCCCTTTTCTCTACAACTGTTAAATTTATATGAGCCCTGTCCTCCTTTTCAGATGGTCAGCCTATACTTGTTAGAAGGCATGGTACAGCCATGGGGGAAAACATGTGATGGTTATGAGTGTCTGGTCATCACCACCCCCTAAAATTCTGTAAATGAAGCAGGGCAAGGCATGAAAAAAGCTTGATCTGGAAGCACCCCTAAAAAGTTCTAAATGACTTGGGACTAGGTTAGGGTGACCAGATAAAATCCAGGTCAGGGCTCATGTAACTTTAACAGTTGTAGAGAAAAGGGAATTTCAGCCAGTGTCATTTGTACACAATTAGTTCCTGGTGAAATTCCCTCTTCATCACAACTGTTAAAGTTGCAGGGGCCCTGCCTTCTTTTGTACATGGTCACTCTAGTATAGTGCATGCACTTTTAACTGTGGTGATGAAGAGGGAATTTCACCAGGAACTAATTGCATACAAATGACACTGGCTGAAATTCCCTTTTCTCTAAAACTATTAAAGTTACATGAGCTCTGACCTGGATTTTATCTAGTCACCCTAGACTAGGTTGGCTGAAGACTGCCCATTCTTTCATGAACCTGCTTCAAGTCCTGTCCCTTTCTGATGTGAGGTGGGCTGATGAGAGATAAGGCCTTGTCTGCTAAAAACATATGAGGAGCCATGCTGGATCAGACCAGGAGTCCATCTACTAGTCTAGCATTCTGTTCACCCAGTGGCCAACCAGCTGTTGAGCAGGAACCTACAAGTAGGACACAAATGTAATAGTACCCTCCTACCCACATTCCCCAGCAACTGGTGTATATAGGCTTATTGCCTAATTAACTGGAGGTAGCACATAGCTATTGATGGCCATCTCCTCCAAGAATTTGTCCAAGCTCCTTAGATAAACCCCCTTGTAGCACCCTACCTCTGGAAATTCCATTCCCCATCAAGTTTGCCTGGTGCTGTCTTTGTTTTCTTTTCATTGCCAATGAAAATCATTTATATTTCCCAAAGCCTTTTAATGTGAAGTGATAATATGGTTTTATTCAGGAATATGGTTTTATTCAGGAATTTTATTATATTGCTCTGCTGTATTGTGATTTTATGTTTTATTATTGTAATTTTCTATTTTGCTGCAAGCCTCTCTTAAAACATGTGCTGAAGAGCAACCTATAAATATTCAATATAATATAATATAATCCTAGGGGACCAATTTGGCCGTCGTGGTTGTCTCATCAGTCCCCCAGCATAGCTGCTTTTGGGGAGAGTCTATGGGGAAGGGAGAGATTTGGCTAAAATTGGGAGGAATTGAGGGTGGGGCTAATGGGTTTAATTAAAGGCCCCCTTCCCCAATAATTCAAGCATAGTTTTTAACTATGAGCAGAACTGGGGGGTTGTCTGTATGCAGGGAAAGCCCTGCAGTGGCTGTGAATCTGTGCTGCATCACTTATATGATGCAGCACCAGATCTGCAGCCACCGTGGGACTTTCCTGTGAAGCTGCACTTTGAAAAAATTGGGGATGTGCTCCAACTTTTTCAGTGGGAGTAACGTCCACATGGCTCTTCCACTGTCTGACCTTACTCCGGGGCCAATTTGGGGGGCAGTCCTAGTGGAAGGTGACCATCAATTGGTTACCTTCCACCAAGAAGGGGGGGCTCCAGTACCCAGATGACCATCAGAAACTCCACGTTCCCTCCTTGGCATCTGGATTACCCAACGCCCCCCGGAACATAAAACCATGGGGTTTTGGGGGAAGGTATTGCCAACTTGGTCCAATCCAGATGCTAATGTTTATAGCAAATGGCAGTGTTGCAAATTTCCTGTTCTCTTACAGAAAGGTCCAGTCCAGGCCCGGGGGGGGGGGGGGAGAGTTTGCCAGGATTAAAAATAAACCCCAAAAGCAATTGTGTTAATCAGGCCTTTGTTTTAACCATTGTCCCAACCACACTGATTCTATAGATGATGAATTACAACCATATGAATTGTGGCTCACTAAAATTTTCTGGGCTCCTCTAATAGCCACCCATGCAGTTTGAGAGCTCCCTTAATGGCAGCCAGGCTTGGGAAATGAAGCTTGGGAAATGGAGCATGGGCCGAGTTGTAAGTGATGCATGTTAGTAAATTGTTTCAATTTTTTTGCATATTTTTAAGGAAGGCTCCTTGTTCCAGAACATTACAACCCTCTGGAGCATAATGCATGTATTTTATTTCAGAACATTGACTTGAGCAAGCTCTAAGGTCTACAACCTTCCATTAAATACTACCGCATGGACGTTATACCTTAACCTTTTGAAATTACTGTGGGCTGTCCTAGATAGGAAGCACAAGGGTACCATCTTGTGGTCAGTTGTTTTTAAAAAGGCTTGCCTTTGTTCCTGATTTCAACTGCAGAAGTACATGGATATACATTATTTGAGATGCAAGCTCACTGTAGAGGCACACTTAGAGCCGATCTACACGCTAGGTTTTTAACGTTTTATAAGGGTTATGAAAATTCTTTGGGCCACATGACGCACTCCCTATAACGTTGTACATCTGAGGTTTTTTAAAACTCACTTCAGTTATATACAACGGTTTCACTTTTAATAAATCGTTTTAAGTAAAATAATGTGTCCTTCCTTACCGTTTGTGATTCGTGGGGGCAGTGCTTCGTTTACTGGTGCCCAAATGCTTAGCAGTTCATTGGTGGGGAAGAAAGCAGGGCTAAGGAGGAAGTGGGTGAGTGAATTACAACACCCACAATTCTTAGCCCTATACTTGCTAGGGAATGACAGAGGAACAAAGGAGGAAGTGGGTGACTGAACTACAACGCCCACAATGCTTTGCCCTAAACTCATTGTAAAAATGAAACAGAAAGAGACGGGGCAGAAGAGTGTGTGACCTCATACACCGCTTTAAAGACTGAAGAATTTTTCTCCTGTAATGTGAGTACTCAGTAATGTGGCCTAAGACGTTTTAGAATGCACCTATTTGGAATGTTTTAAAATACTATTTAAAACGTTCCAAGAGCCTGTGTAGATAGGCTCTTACTTTCCACATTCTCACATCACATGGCCACCCAAGGTTGAAACTAACTCTGGGTATTTTATTTATTTATTTATTTATTTATTTATTTATTACATTTGTATACTGCCCCATAGCCGAAGCTCTCTGGGCGGTTTACATAGGATTAAAAACAATTAAAAACAATATACAAAAATTAAAACAGCAAAAACACACAACATACACACAACATACACACAATCTGTACATTTAAAAACCACTTCAACACTTCAAAAAGCTACAAAAACAAAATAAAACAAACCCAGGTTCCTCAGATATTGCCAAATGCCTGAGAGAAGAGGAAAGGGTAGCCATGAATGAGTGGAAGCAAGCCAGCAGCTGACTCCTGACCATCCATCTGCCCCTGCTGAATTAAACAAGGAAGCACCTTGGGTTGTTTGTTCTTGGGTTACAAGTCTGGGTTGTTCTTCCCCCAGCAACCTCCAGTTCCAGGTTCAAATGTCATGATAAACAATCCAGAAATGGAGCAAGCTAAAAAGAAAGATGAGGGGCTACTTTTAAAGTGGAGATATCTTCCTTGACTGCTACTCACTCCTAGGGTACATCTTGATGAGAGGTTTGGCCTGGGGTGGATCTGCAGTGGCGGCACATCATCTACATGATACAGCCACCATCACAAACCCATCTAGGGGCAAATCTCCGAAGCTCCGCTTTAAAAAAGTTGGGCACTGACCTCGAGGCGATGATGGCATCTGCCATCTGTCACCCTTGTTCCGGAGCTGCGTTGGAGGCATGCCCCAGCCGATGGTGACCCCTGATTGGTCGCCCAGCTGGGACGGGGGGGGGAGGGCCAGTGAGCCGAATGGCTGCTGGCCCACCTCTGTGCTTCTCTGGCATGGGGAGAAGCCAAAAAAAGTTTTTTAAAAAAACAAAAACCTGGGACACGAGGAGCATAGCAAACCTCCAAAGCAGAACTGGGATCTGAGGAGACGTGGGCCTCTGGTGCCCGGGCATGGTGCCTCCTCCAAAACAAAAGGTTTTTTAAAAAACAAAAACAAACCTGGAACCCAAGGAGGCATAGGCACCCAGTGCACAGGTTTTCCTCCCCCTTCTCCTCCTCCTCCTCTCAAGCAAAGCCCCACACTTGCTCCTCTGCATGAAGATAATGCAAAGGAGCGCAGATGCAGGGCTTTGGGGGCTCGCAGCACCAAAGCGCCGTCGTCAAGATGAGCCCCTGGGGAAGACATGTTCAGCGATAGAAGAATCCTTAACTAATTCAAAGCCACTGGTGTAAATACTTTCCACACTTGGGAGTCTCTAGAGACTACTCATTTCAAAAATGAAACAAACAACCACAAGTAGAGCATCCAGTTTATATATTTTTTTATAGATTTAAAATCCTGTGGAAGACTTCTGTGCCTTTAACAGCACACGAGAGGCAGAAATTCAACACAAGTGGTTTCCACAAGTAGAAAATGCAACAATGGGAATGCTTCACCAGTTGATTTTTTTTTTATCCTGTCCTATCACTGTCAAGATGCAAGTGCCCTGCTAGAAGCAAGGTGGTCGTGCTAGTCACGTCTTTTTTGTTGAGCAACTAGTAATACACATGGATTTCCCTTTTCGCTTGATGCAGGGGCAGTGGGGGGACTTAAAAAGAGGGGAGCAGCTGATTTTCCTTCTATCCCCAGCCTGGCTGTAACGATTTGAAAGCCTCGGAAGAAAAAGAAAGAGAGAGAGAGAGAGAGAGAGAGATCCCTATTATGCCTGCCCTCAGCAGGGTCATTACAACTGTTTGTAGTTTAGATTAGTCATGGAACCATCCCGTTAACGTGAGATTTTTTGAAGAATCCAAACTGCCTCAAAGCAAAGAATCTGAGTTGCCTCTTTATGCAATGTGAGCACCGACATCTCTGTGTGGGTGCCCACACCCTCTATTTCAGGTGCTCATTTGAGGACCAACCATGGCTTTCAGAATAAGGCTGCCGTGACTGCTGAGGTCTAGAACTCATGCCTTAGAAGGAGAGATTGATTTTAGACTGTGGGATAGCAGTAGGGTGACCAGACGCCCGGATTTGTCCGGACATATCCGGGAAATGGGGTGCAAATCCGCATCCGGACGGAAAAAACCGTTTTGGGGGGCCAAATCCGGAAATTTAGCCCCCCAAAACGGTGACCAGATGGCCCTGGGGCGAGCTGGGCCAACCGCGGGGCGGCGGGGGCAAACCGGGGCAGCGGGGGGTCACGCGGCGGTGGCGGGAGGCTGGCGGCGCGAGGCACCTACCGGCTGGGGCGTCCGTTTCCCTCCGGTGCTCGGAATCTACTGAGAAACAGGCTTCGCGGCCTATCCCTCAGTAGCGCGCCGGGTGATGACGTCATCACTCGGCGCACTGCTGAGAGACAGGCCAAGAAGCCTGTTTCTCAGTAGATTCCAAGCATGGAGGGAAACGGACGCCCCAGCAGCAGCAGGTAAGGAGCGCGTGGGGGGTAGGGGGGCGGCGCGGGTGCTCGCGGTGGGTGGGGGGCGGCGGTGCGGGTGCTCACGGTGGGGGGGCAGTGCGGGTGCTCGCGGCGGGGGGGGCGGCGCGGGTGCTCGCGGCGGGGGGGGCGGCGCGGGTGCTCGCGGCGGGTGGGGGGGCCGTGCGGGTGCTCGCGGCGGGTGGGGGGGCCACGCGGGTGCGCGTGGCGGGTGTGGGGGAGGCACGGGGGCGCGGAGCGGGGGGGGTGCACGGCGGGGGGGGCGGCGCGGGGGCGCGGGGCACTTACCTGCTGGGGCTTCCCACCGGTGCTCGGAATCTACTGAGAAACAGGCTTCGCGGCCTATCCCTCAGTAGCGCGCCGGGTGATGACGTCATCACTCGACGCACTGCTGATAGACAGGCCAAGAAGCCTGTTTCTCAGTAGATTCCAAGCACGGAGGGAAACGGACGCCCCAGCAGCAGCAGGTAAGGAGCGCGTGGGGGGTGGGGGGGCGGCGCGGGTGCTCGCGGTGGGTGGGGGGGCGGGGCGGGTGCTCGCGGCGGGGGGGCGGGGCGGGTGCTCGCGGCGGGGGGGCGGCGGGGGGGCTCGCGGCGGGGCGGGCGGTGCAGGTGGTGCAGGTGCTCGCGGCGGGTGGGGGGGCCGCGCGGGTGCGTGCGGCGGGGGGGCGGCACGGGTGCGCACGGCGGGTGTGGAGGAGGCGCGGGGGCGCGGGGCGGGTGGGGGTGCCATGCGGGGGCTCGCGGCGGGGGGGCGGCGCGGGGGCTCGCGGCGGGGGGGGGCCGCACGGGTGCGTGCGGGGGGGCGGCGCGGGTGCGCACGGCGGGTATGGGGGAGGCGCGGGGGCGAGGGGCGGGTGGGGGTGCCATGCGGGGGCGCGGGGCGGGGGGGCGGCACGGAGGCGCACAGCGGGGGGGCGGCGCAGGGGCGCGGGGCACCTGCTGGGGCTTCCTTAGGGTGACCAAGGAGGACAGGGCTCCTGTAACTTTTAACAGTTGTGTAGAGAAGGGAATTTCAGCTGGTGTCCTTTGTATGCATGCAGCACCTGGTGAAATTCCCTCTTCATCACTGTAGTTAAAGCTGCAGGAGCCCTGCCCGCTTTTGTACCTGGTCACTCTAGTATAGCTCCTGCAGCTTTAACTACAGTGATGAAGAGGGAATTTCACCAGGTGCTGCATTCATACAAAGGACACCAGCTGAAATTTCCTTCTCTACGCAACTGTTAAAAGTTACAGGAGCCCTGTCTTCCTTTTCATATGGTCACCCTAATTTAAATGGAATTTGCTTCTTTCCATGCACTTAAGCATGCTTTGGAAAGAAGCAAACTCTCACTCTCTCTCTCTCTCTCTCTCTCTCTCTCTCTCTCTCTCTCTCTCTCTTTTAAATGCCTGTTGAAGGTTGCGGGAAAGAAGGTTAAAAAAAAGAGAACAAGAATGGAGAAGCAGAAAATATTCATCACAGCACCCTTCTTGCTCTCGCTCTTTGCTTTGACTATGCTGTACCTCATCAAAGCCACATCCTCAAATGCACACTCCCCAAAATAAAATAAATAAATGAAAAAGACCAGAGCCAGGGTGAATTCCAGACTTGCAGGAACAGCTCAGGGGCTGCTCTTTGTTGTCTTCTGCATTTGCTCATAAGAATTATTCTGTACATTTATTGCTGCAAACAACAACATATCGCCTTATCTAGTTAAATGCTGGTGAGTGCTGCTACAGGTAATCATGAATCAGGGCCAAATTACTAGACAAGAGAGTCTACCAGCTCTTCCTTCCTTCCTTCCTTCCTCTCTTTCAAGATTTCAATTTGTCTATAAGACAATTAAGGAGGCAACTTATAAACAGTAATAGAAAAAAGTCAGTAACAATTAAGGATGCAATCCTATACGTGTTTAGACAGAAGAAAGTCCTACAGCTCCCAGGACAAACAAACAAACATGTCCTACATATATACCATTGTGCCTTAAATGGCCTAAAATAATTTGTTGGAGGAACCTGTCCCAATTCTATTTATTTCCACACGACACAATAAGTAACACAACTGACGGTTGCCTCTTCCCCCATCCGTTGATTATCGTGTCATCCAAACTGAATGAGAGAGAGAGAGGGAGAGAGAGAGAGAATCTGACATTTTGGCCAAATCATCTGGCTACACTTTTTTTAAATTAAGCAAACAAACCCTGGCTTAAGCTTGCTCCTCTGCCTTAACAACAGCTTGAGATATGGAAATGGAGGAATGAGAAGCTTTATCTGGATGAAATCTTCCCTTGCTTACTTTATGTGCTCAAGGTACAAGTCAAGATGTTGTTTCTTTGTTTTTTAAGTGCTAACACTAGCGAGTACACTGGCATGGCACACAGGGTTAAGCAGCTGTGAGTCAAACTCACATGGGGGAAATGGTTGACTTATTCATTTCATATCCATCTCACAGCCCTTCTCAAAAGTATGAAGTTGTAGTTGCAAACTGAACGGAAGGTGGTGCAATAGCACAATTGCTTCAATGTGTGTCAGATTCTGCCTGGATCCATCCAGTCCATAGCACTAGGGCTGCCAATGTTCTTTTTGGCAGGATTCTTGAGCTTTTAGCAACTACATAATAGCCAATCATGCAAACAATTATAGGAAAATCCCAAGGGCCCCTATGCTGCTGCTGCTGCTAGGGAAAAGAAGCAAGGGGGTGAGGTATTTGTAATAGAGCTGGGGGTGCATCAGGAGAGGAGGGGAGGAGGGATGCTTAACCCTTCCCCAGCCACAGATTTCCCCTGCGCCTCCTTTCCACTTCACATCCCTTCTCCCCACACCCCGGTTGCCTCCATTGGGTTGCAGCTGTATCTTTGGTCTTGCAATCAGCAGAGGCTGGTGGCTCTGGTGTTAGTGAGACGGTGGCTGAATTTGGACGACACAATAAGCAACTGGGGGGGAGAGAAACAATCGTCAGCTGTATTGACTATCGTGTCGTCCGAATGTTGCCATAGTCAACCCAGCGCTGATCCTAATCCATACCATGGTTGATTATTTAGTACCATGTTGTGTGGGGAGTACCCCCTAGATGAACAACTGTAAAGTTGATTACTACCCCACCATTGACTATCATGTTGTCCGAATTCAGCCAGTGAATCCACTCTGGGTTTCAGTCAGAACACTAAAGGAGCTCTCCAAGGTGTGCTAAGCAGTCATTGATTGGAAAGGCAATTCAGAAATATTTTAAATAAATCAATAATGCCAAAAAGTAGCCGGCAGGGAAAGGGTTAAGCACACGTGTATGCATGCGTACACCCTCCTCACTTCCCTGCTCCAAGTCTCCCTCCTTCTGAAGCTGTTTTCCACTAAAGCAGTAATTATAGTGCATTCAGTTAAAAATGCATTTGCATATAATGTAGTTGGACTCCAAGGGCGGATCTACACACGAGTTTTTTGACGTTTTATAAGGGTTATGAAAACTCTTTGGGCCACATGACGCACTCCCTATAACGTTGTATATCTGAGGTTTTTTAAAACTCACTTCAGTTATATACAACGGTTTCACTTTTAATACATCGTTTTAAGTAAAAGAATGTGTCCTTCCTTACCGTTTCTGACTCATGGGGGCAGTGCTTCCTTTACTGGTGCCCAAATGCTGAGCAGTTGATTGGTGGGGAAGAAATAGGAAGTGGACCAGTGAACTACAACACCCACAATTCTTAGCCCTATACTCGCTAGGGAATGACAGAGGAACTAAGAAGGAAGTGTGTAACTGAACTACAACCCCCACAATGCCTTGCCCTAAATTCATTGAAAAACGAAAGAGAAAGAGACAGGGCAGAACAATGTGTGAATGTACACACCGCTTTAAAGACTGAAGACTGTTTCTCCTGTAACGTGAGTACTCAGTAATGTGGCCTAAGACGTTTTAGAACGCACCTATTTGGAACGTTTTAAAATACAATTTAAAACGTTCCAAAGGACTGTGTGGATTCCCCCCAAGACAAAGCCAATAGTATAAAACTACCACGTCTGTCTGCCCAGTCTTCTTTTCTTATTTTAGATAAAGCCCTCTAAAACATTACTGTGTCTGGTCTACAATACAAAAACAAGAGAGACGGAGAAAGAGAGAGAGAATAAAATCTCATACCTTTTAAAGGAATGATTTGAAATAAATTTTAAACCTGTTTATCTTTAAAACATAGCAAGTTGAGAGTGCTACAGTTAACTGGATTCTTATATAAGAATACAGTAGTTTTAGCTTATTACTAGAGACCTACAAAACCAATTTTGCTCACTTTTGTTTTAACCTGAAGCTTGAGCAGTGTAGACATGCAGAAAGTTCAAAGAAAGTTCAAAGCTCAAGCTTTGGGCAGGTCAAGAAGGTAGAAGGGAGAGGGATGAGGCAAAAGGGAGGTTCATGCACATGCCCCACACTGTGCATGTAATGTAACATGTGACACTGTGTGTAGGGTGTGTGGTGTGTGTGTGTGCACTCCTGTGAGAGTGTTGGGCCAATGAAAGGACAGGCACAGAATGTTGGGAAAGATGCAGAAGAAAAGTCTGTTGGTGATAGTTGAAGGAGGAGGAAGAGAAGCTGATGAAAAAGAGCTGAAGGGACAGTTGAGGGAAAAGAGAGAGAAAAATCTTACATCACACGTTTTCGACCTCAAACTTCAAGAAATGGTCAACGATCTTTTTAAAAAGAACTTTCAGAAGCTTGAGCAGTGTAAACATACAGCAAATTTTAAAAGTTTTTAAAAACTCAAAGCTCAAGCTTTAATAGCAAGTAATGTCCTCCATGCCAAACAGGGAGGGCAGCCCATCCACCAGCAGGATGATGGACAGCCCTGCTTGGGCAGTGTGGTGCAAAGATGGGGCCTGGGCTGTCCTCACAAGCGGGGAAGAGGAAAGAGATGGAGACAATCAGGGTGCACAAAGGAGGGGGCGGGGCCATGCCGCATGCAAATTTTGGAAGGGGATTCATTACGCATGACCCATATTTGCATTATTCATGAGCCCCCCCCCCCGTGGTGAGGGGACTGAGCAGCAAAAAAGCAGGAAAGGAGCAGGACTGCTAGTGCCCATGGGGATATGGGCTAATACATAATATAATACAGTCAATAATACATAGACAAAAAGGGATCCGTATACTTATTTGAACTGTAAATTGAGAATAAAAATCTGCTCATTTTGTGAACCTAAAAGTTGAGGAGCACGTTATTATTAACTTTGAAAAAGAAATTCAAGTGAAAGAATTCTGAAGGGTGTGTGTGTGTGTGTGCACAATTTAATGGATTTAATTTGTAGATTAATCTACTAACAGGACAATCTTATAATTCCACTTCAGCAACATCCCAGAGGCCATAGAACTGTCTAGAAAAAAAAACCCTGAGGTCTTAAAAAGAGTTCTGACCTTGGAGGTTTTTTTTCCAAAACCAGAGCCCCCTTCTGGGTCCTCCCAGCCACAGTGTTAGGACAGATCTATACCAAGCAGGATATAACACTTTGAAAGGGGTTTGAAAACAGTGTAAGGAATGTGTCATGGGCCCCAACAGTTGTCAATACCATTATAAACCATTATAAAGCAGTAGTGTAGATCCTGCCTTAGTTTCTACTGTGGCTTCCTCTATAGCAGGGATGGGCAATTTGTGGCCCCACAGAGGTTTTGGCCGACACCTCTCATGATCCCTCACCACTGGCTATTCTAGATAGGGCTCCTTGCCGGTAGAATTTCTCTGTAACTCTTTTTAATCAGAGGTTAAAATCCCACATTTCTGTACAGGCCATTCCGACATGCCAGCTCCTTCCTTTCTGCACCAGATTTGCTGGGAAAGAACCTTAAAAGATTATCTGTTTCCCCCCTCCCCCCACCAGCCAAATTTGTCTACAGAACCTATTACACACCGTTGAAGCCAACTATGCTTGGTTGAAGTTATTGTCTCTGCATCTTTTAAACTTAGATCTTCTGCAATAATTGAGGGAGTCTTGAATTTGTTTTTATTCTTTAATGCTTTGGGGCTCCGTTGTGTTGCCATATTAGAGAATGTACTCTTCTATATTTCCATATTTAATGTAACGAAGTATTAATGATGGCTTTTCTTTCTATCAACAAGTGCCAATGTTTGTTTTGTTTGTACATTTCCCACTCTAAAAACCTGTTCCTTTCCTTCCAGATTGTTGATAAAAAGACAGTTTAACGGAGGTTTAAATGTAACCAGTGAATTACGTGATAATTAAAATCCTGACTAATTGAAAATGTTTACTTAATTGACAACAGCTTCTCCCTCCTTCCCTCCCTCCCTCCCTCTCTCTCCCCCCCTCCAGAAATTTCAGTTTGATGTTACTCACAAAAGAGCATAGTTTTTAGAATGGTTTTGAACAGAACTGACAGACCTGTGCACTAAGGATCTGGTGGGCTATTTATTCTCTTTTATACATCAGTGATGTATTTTGTTCTGCGGAGTTTGTTTCTTTGCTTGTTTGTTACAGATATTTTTATACCATCATTCAATCAGACTCCCAGGGCAGTGTACAAGAAAGAACAAAGCAATGGAAATGGAAATACCTAAAACATAAAAACAGTTATGTTGTTTTGAAAGATGGGCTTGCTCCAAACAGAGGCAATATTTGGCAAGACAGCAGGAGGGTTGCCTAGGAAATGTTGGTGTAAGGGGCAGAGTTGAACGGAGACTTTTATGGACTGGAAAGGAGATTGACTTTCCTTACTGGTGTACCCCTTCTTTACAAGGGTTCCCCCAAAGATTTACTGATAGGCTGCCACCAATCAGGATGAACCTCCTGACACATGGGTAGACAACATTTTCGGGCCTGGGGCACATTTGGCAATTTGGCACCTCCACAAAATGATTGCCATAGGAGGCATGACATAGGAGGTGTGACAAAGGATAAGAAACCTGCCCAAAAGACTACAAAGCAGAGGCGGGGTCTGAGCCCCAACACATTAAACTCCTTTAAATCCACACCTTTCAGCACCAACTTCTACAGGAATGTAGAAGCAATTGTAAAGCATGTTGGTAGCGAAGAGAAATGTTAGCTGTGTGCTTCACAACTGAAACAATACACATGGCCTCCCATAAGACTGCTAAGCCTAGGATCTAAAATTACCTAGATGCACCACTGATTACTGGTAAATTGTTTCCCGTGTTTAGTAAATGGTTGGATGGTGGCACCAAAGGGCTGGCCCAAGATATTTTGCTGTCCCAGATCTTTTCTTCTCACATTTTTACATTCATGTTTTTTTCTTACTGTTGCATCACATCATCTCCCTTTTTAAAATTACTGTTGCAAGTTTATCCAGCTCCTTCTCCAAAGAGCTCAAGTCAGTGTGCATGTTCCTCTTCCTCCTGCTTTCATTCTTACAATAACTCTTGAGGTAGTTTAAGGTGAGAGAGTATGACTGGCCCCAGATTATCCAATGAACTTTGGGGCTGGTTGGGGATTTAAACCAGGGTCTTTCCCTGGACATAGTGCAAGAATTAATCACTCTAATTCTCATTTTCCTTTATTGCAGCTCTTGCCACTGTTTTACCCCTTCACAAAATTCATGGTGGCTAGTCATATCCCCGTGCAGGGAGAGAATGAGAAAAAACAGAGCTTCTCTAACGTATCAGTCATTCTCAAGATAACTCAAGAGCTCACAAAGAGCTGGAGAGACAGGACTGCTCGCACGTAGACAATGGGCAAGTCCTGGCTCTTCATGGATTCATGCCCAGTAACTTTCCACTCCTATGAGAATGCAACTAACCAAGTTTAAGCCACCAATGGTGTACCAGTTCAGTGCACATTTCTTCTAATGCATGTACACATTTTTTGCAAGTAATTTTCCTGAAATAATACCTTTTGGAATGTTATTTTTCCCAATATACACATGTTTATATGCATTTCTGCATCAGAGAAGTCCACTGCAAATTTTGGAGAGGTGCAAATTTGGAAGGATAACTGAGTTTCAGTTCACATAGTGGAATGAATTTCTCCCCAATATCTTTACTGTGCGTAGACAGGGTAGGGTAGAGAACCATTTGGATATTCTACCTTGGAGGTCAAGGATGTCTTGGCACAGCCCTGCTGAAAACAATGCTTCTATCACTTTTAATTATCTCACGCCTATTGTCGTTTTCCAGTTTCATTCAATTGGGCTAATCAGTAACAATGAAAGGGCTGTAACTGGCTGCCCTTCCATTGTTAGGAAGAGACGGTTTGCTAACAGTCTAGGATGGCTGGTTCAAAGTTTCTTCAATGCGAGAAAATGGTTGGGAAATAGTTGAAGATTTCCATCAGAACTTGGAGAAGGTGATATTCCACCTCCAGGTTAGGGAACCACTCCCAGGTAAGGGGACAAATGGCCAATTTGACATTTAACAGGAGCAGAGAGAGTCAGAGAAAACTGAAGTCACCTCAGGAGTGAAGGACCTCTTTGTCTCCCTGGGGGTCTCATGTGTTGTAGCAGATCTGCTGTCTTATAGGACTGCATGCTGTCTGCCTCAACCTATGCTCTCCTTCTATCTTTGTAAACATATCTTACAACAATGGCACATGTCTCCAGTGTTTTCTCAGCCTAAGGAAACCGTACCAAGTTGTGGAGTTGACCCTGGAATTTCTCACAACTTGGGAAAATTGGGAGAGGGCAACACACAATTGCTTTAGGACCAACCAATCTTCATGGATAATGGCCACCAATAGCAGGAGAGAAGTTCCGCTGGTTCCGGGGAACATTTAATTCTTCTTTATAAAGCTTTGTAAAGAGCAAGGAGAGAACAGGGCTACAGGACTGATGCTCCAATGTGACAATGGATTGTCAGCAGCACCAAAGGAAGCACCGAGCAGAGCAACAGGGTAATGCTACAATTTGCAATCAAGTAAGTGCTAGGAATTAGGAAATTTTAAGCATTTATGTGGCAGGGCCATAGCTCAGAGTGATAGAATATGTGCTTCACATGCAGAAGTCCCAAGTTCGATCTCCTGCTTCTCCAAGAAGGGCACAGAAAGGAATCCCTCCTGAAACCCTGGAGAGCAACTGCCAGTCAGTGTCGACAATACTGGTTTAGATGGACCAATGCTCTGACTCAGTATAAGGCAGCTTCCTATGTTCCTATTTTCAACATCTGCTTCTTTCTTCATCTTAGTTTGCAGGTCCAGCCCTACCACTGGGCAAAGTGAGACAGCTGCATTAAGTGGCAGATGATGGAGGGGAGCAAGTGATAGTGAGGTGATGGATGACAGAGCTGTGATTGCCTCACTAGCTGCCCTGTGTGTTCCCTAAGCTAGCCATTTGTCTTCAGCTATGGTGAAGGCAACCAGTACAGAAGTAAGATTCAAGTGCCATCTTGTCCTTTCGCTCAAGCAGCAAAAGATCTTGCTGGATTGCCTTTATGGATGGTCTGTCTTTACTCATTTCCTTCTCAAATAAAGTTTATTTTTTCTTGTTTGGACTGACTAATTATTGACATGCTTCTGAGAGGGCTCTCTTCAACGCCTGTGGGCACAGAGTAATGTGAGAACTGGCCTTTAAGCCTTGCTTAGGCAGCGTGAGGCTGGTTTCTATTTCCACTTGACATTTCAAGCTTTGGGATTTGCACAAGACTTTGCCAATGCGTCTGAGTCTACAGTCCACAGATACGAAGCCAGGCACTTTAACCCTTGACAGGGGGTGTAACAGGGTGTTTGTCTGAGCTAGTGGCACTTTGAACCCCACTTCTTCGTGTGTGCATCCTTGCAAAAGTCAACTGAGGTGCAGGAAGAAAGGAATGAAAAGGATAATGTTATCTTAATGACCTTGTTGTAATCTCAGCTTTGGCTCCATGCCCACTGTGTTAGAACTATTGCCATATTTTAAACTGGCCTCCAAAGGTACTGCACCAGTGGAGGCTGGTGATTCCAATGTCAGTGAAGTGGTGAATCTGCTCTGGGCTTCAGTCAGAACTCTAAAGGAGCTATCCAAACTGTTTTGCACTGAAGCGGATTTACCACTCCACTGACATCAGAGCCACAGCTGCCACTGCTTGCAAGTAGGTCTGTGCACTGCTTCAGGTCCACATCCAGATCCCAAATCGAAGTGGGCCAATTCTGCTGCCCCCTGCCCACCCATGGGACTTACCTGACCTGTCCACTTGCACCCAGCAGCCAGCTGTCCTCTATGAAAGTCACCACTTTTAAAGAAATTTGGGCTCCATTTTTCCTTAGATCTAATCTTGCAAACTATGGCGGCCATCAAGGGCAATTTCTGGAACCTCTTCAGCAACAGACCAGCTTATATGCCAAAGGGCCTGCCTGAACTAAACATCTTTGCCTGCTAGCAGAAAGACAAAAAGAGTAAGGGCCAACCTAGCCTTCTTGGCCAGGGAATCCCAGAGCTTGGGAGCAGCCACCAAGAAGGCCTCCTCCAAGCATGTTTTGTAAGGCAATGATACCAAGAGAAAGGCCTCTCCCAAAGACTTAAAACTTGGATAGGCTCATATGGAAGTATGCAATCTTTCAGATAACTTGATCTCAAGTTGATAATGGGCACTTTGAATTGCGCCCAGAAACAGATCAGTAAGCCAGTGAAGCTGTTGAGACAAGGGAGTCATGTGCTCCCTGGAACCAGCCCTGGTTGATTGTCTGGCACCACATTCTGGACCAGCTTGAAGAAGAGACTTGCAGAACAATTTTATTGCTGGTGACACAGTTATTTCTCCATCCTATGTCTGTAACATACGTTCAAATGGAGATAACACTCTCACACACACATTGGAGATGTCTTCACGGCACCAGGTTGGTGCCACCTCCCTCTCAAATCCCACACTTTCCCACCCCAAGAGTGGTGTCA
The DNA here is from genome assembly GCA_029215795.1 of Anniella stebbinsi. Taxonomy (NCBI): domain Eukaryota; kingdom Metazoa; phylum Chordata; class Lepidosauria; order Squamata; family Anniellidae; genus Anniella; species Anniella stebbinsi. Next base: position 32,160,544 of record JARDYH010000003.1, read on the forward strand.
GGTAATCCTGACACCAAGAAGGGAGTGTGGGGTTTCTGGCTGGCCATTCAGGGACCAGAGCCATCCCCACCCTCTTCCAGGTGGAAGGTGACCAATCACAGTTTGCCTTCCACCAGGCACTGCCCGGCCACACCTCCGCTGTGACTCTGGAGTGAGGAGAGGGGCTCACTTGATGCCATCTTGCCCATCCTCACTTCACTCCGGAGGAAAAAGTTGGGGTAAGTCCCTGACTTTTTTTCTCTGCAGCTTTGGCAGAAAGCCCTGGGGTGGGTGCACAATTGCAGCGGCATTGTATAATCGATGCTGCGCCGCCATGCACCCACTCCAGGGCTTTCCAAGCATTTAGACAGCCTGCTTGTCTATTTTCCCATCGAATTAAGTTGATTGTGAGGGTACTTTCTGGGAAAAGCTGCCAGTGGTTTCTTTTACTATTCATCAGGTAAGGTTTTCTGCATCACTGCGTCCATGTGCCGGGAAAAGGCTTGCTTGCTGAACGTGCTTGTCCACAGTTAAAATGAGAAGGGAAAGGTTAGCAACCCCTATTAGACCATGAATCTCTCATCTCTGGTTTTACAAAAAATATTACTGCCCAAGGAGCTTGCAGGTTATTTTACTCAATAGAAATTCACTTTTCTATTATATAAAAAAGATTTCAGAATTAATGGTCAGTTACTCTATTTAGGGCAATGTACACTCTAAATTCTCCTTTTAATAATGACTCCCAAGGTGACATGTTGGATTCCAACCTTGCTGCCAGGGAGACCATTTGTCAAAGTAGATCCTCTCTGCTGGGCTTAAGGGTGACGTTTTCAATCAAACCTGCCTTTTTACCAAAAAAGACTTCTGACAAATATTTCAAATGTAGAATTTAGTTGCATGAGCTGGCAGTTCCTGCTAGGACATGTGTGAGCAATTTGTGGCCCAGAAGATGATGTTAGACTACAACTCCCATCATGATTCACCATTAGCTATGCTGGCTAGGGCTGATGTGAACTGCAGGTCAACATCTGGGGGACCACGAGTCACAAACCCCTGTGCTAAGAAAAGGTACAAACCATGGAGGCTGGTGGTTCCGATTGCAGTAGGGATGTGAATCCATTCTGGATTTTAGTCAGAACCAGCCTGAACTCTAAAGGAGCTATCCAAGGTGTTTAAATTTAGGTTCAGCATGTTGGATAGCTCCTTTAGACTTCTGGTTGGTTCTGACTAAATTCCAGACTGGAATCACAACTCCACCAAAACCAGAGCCACCTGAATACAAACTGCCATTTTCTGTTAGGAGAAGCTACAAATTGCACTGTCAAAGCAGAACCCTCATGTGCAGATGCAGAGCCTGGGAAGCAGAGAGGGGAAGGGTGCATCTCCTAAGAACTTGAGATGGCTTCCAATACTATGTGTGAAGTGCCAGGGGTTTCAAACCAGGCAGACTGGCAACCAGACATGAATGCTGTATTCTTGGGTGCCCTTGCTTCTGTTCTGGAAGTGCTTTTGCCATTCCAACCATTCTGCAGATTCATGCAGACGCTTTCTTTCCAAAGTATAAGGAATTCTAAATGGGGGGGGGGGGGTTGACCAGGGAAAATGGTGGCAGCAATGACAAGCTCAGCTAAGAGGCAACAACTAGGAGAAACCAAGATAAGTTAGGAGCATATCTAGACCTTTTCTACATGAGGCATTTATTGTGCACTTGTTATTCCCCACTTAGGGTTGTTTACAGGTTCTTTAGATGACATTGTAATCCTCCAGTTTTGCTTCAAATTTTAAACAGCCCTTCTATTATCTCTTTAGAACAGGAAAAAATGTGTCATTATTTAAAGAAAATGAAAGAAAATGCTATTTCCACTTCAGTATTTGTGCTATTCTGCTATACCACACTGACATCTAGAGGTTAAGTAGCAGAAAAGTAGGAAATGCTCTGTTTCGTGCTCAGAACTGTTCCGTGTGAGGCCTTTAAATGCTGCCATCCACCTCCCATGCACCTCCCACTCCTTCTTGCCTTCTTTCCATCACAAAATAGACCCCCAAAAATCTGACTGGGGGGGGGGAATGGAAGGTGCCACCATTTCCTGCTGTGCACAGGAAAAGTGACATGCTAAAAATGGGTCCTGAATGGGTCACATGGTCTTTGTTAACTTCCTCTTTCTTCTCCAGGAAGAAAGAAGTATTGAGCAACAAAAGTGGGGGCAGAGAAGCGATGGTAAGGAACCATGATTTCCACCCTGTTCAAAATCACAAGCAGATACAATGAATTTAACAGCTTCTTAGTCAGTTTGGTAAACTATGTTCTGACTGCTGAGAACTGGACTCTGGTGAGCATCCAGATAATGAAACCATTACTGTGGCGCCCTCCAGATGTTGTTGGACTGCAACTCCCATTAGCCAGCATGGCCAATGGTGAGGGATATTGCAGCCCAACTGTGTCCAGTGACCCACATATTCCCCCATCCCTGACTTAGACTAATGGTTAATCCAGTCCTGAGTTTGTATGTGTCGGAGGGGCAGGAAATTGCATATCCAGTAGGCTCCACATTATGCAGCAAAGTCTACAGCGAGCCCTTCATAATGTACAATATCTTTAATACAGTTGTCCATACATGGCTGCTGTCCCATTCAGACTGACAGTAGCAACTGCTGTAGATGCAGAATTTAGCTCACCCACAAGCCCAGTCTTGCATCCATGAGGAGCTACAGGGAATGATGTTATGCTGAGCAGAATGTGGCAAGTCTTTATTTAAGGTACTGTTCCTCTAGCAACTGTTGCAAGGCTCAGGAAATGGAAACAACATAGCAAAGAGGGAGAAAACCTGCCATCTCTCAGCAGTGATAGGGTGACCAACTGTCAGGATTTTCTCAAATTTGTCTTGGGTTTTGTTCTATCCTGGGTGTCAGCGGGGATTTTCTGTAATTTTCTATAATGTCCTGGAATGACACACTTTCCCCTTTAAGACCACCATTATTGTGACCCCCTTGGAGACCCCTATTGGAGCAGTAGGGGGGCAGGAATTACATGCTTTCCCCTCCTCCTCTCCAAATGGTGCCCTTAAGGTCCCGATTGGAGTGGAGGAGAGGAAAGCACACTTTCTGGGATCTATGGAAATCATGTCATTCACAACCAATAGCTGCCAATAGCAGGGTGGGGGGATGACGTTCTTTCCAGAGGCCCTGGAAAGCATGCTTTCCCGCCCCTGCCCCCCACTGGGTTTCCTCTTTTTTGGTTTCCCAAACATGGTCACCCTAAAAAATAGCTTTATTGAATTCACATCAATGGTGAATTATGCAAAATTCTGAGTTTCACACTATTGTTGTATCAAACAAAATGAAGGCATTCTGGGAATGTGATATTTCTTTTCCTTTCCTCGCTTCCCTGTCCCCCAATATCTCTTGGTTGTGGAAAGGCAGATGACAATATTTGGGCAAAGTCCATTGAAAGTTTGCCACCCCTGTTATTAAACCAAACTAAGTTCTGGGCCATGCTTCCAATAGTCAGGGTTTCTGTCACCTTCATAATTGCATTGTTTTCTTGCTGAGAGGCTACTATTGCAGTAGTATTGTGGTTAAGAGAATGATCTATGAGGTGGGCATATACAAATGTACACACATGGTTCAAATCTAGCTTGAGGCTTGAATACTCCAGGTGACCTTAAACAAGGCACTCTCTGCCAAACTCCCTCTGTAATATGGGACAATATCAGTGGAGGCTGGTGGCTCCGATGTCAGTGGGGCAGTGAATCTGCTCCAGGTTTCAGTCAGAACCAGTCAGAACTCTAAAGGAACTATCCAAGGCATTGAATATATTTTGGATAGCTCTTTCAGAGTTCTGAATGGTTCTGTCTGAAACCCAGAGTGCCCACCATACGAGTGGCCCATCTTAATAGACTATCGAGAAGAATACTGAGATCATATGAGTAAAGTACAGGGCTAGCTCCTAGATCAAATGGTGTCCCTGGGAAGAAGCACCTTTAACATCCTTCTTCATTTGTTCAACTTCGGAATGCTTTATATTTTAGTGCATTTGTTTGTAGCCCATTGCACAACTTTGGTACTTGCTAATCTACTGGCTTCTCAACTCCAAGTAGTGTTGGATGACGCTGACTATTTGGATCCATTCCAAGCCAACTTTAGGATGGGTTTTGGAATGGAAACAGCGTTTTTTGCCTTTGTAGATGACTCATGCTGGAGAATGGATGGGGGGAGCGCAACCCTGTTGGTTCTCCTGGACCTCTCAGCAGCTTTCATCTAACATGGTATCCTTTTGGATCATTTATCTGTGTTGGGCATAGCGAGTATGGTATTATGATGGTCTCATCCTTTCTGGATGAATTGTCTCAGAAGATTATGCTGTTGGACTTCTGTTCCATCCCATGGCCTATGTAATGCCAAGAGGTTCCATCTCATTGCCTATGCTTTTCATTCAACATCTACATGAAACCACTTGGGGACAATATCTGGACATTTGGGCTGAAGTGCCACAAAATGTAGTGATAACCACCAAATTGGATGGCTTTAAAAGGGGGTTGGATCAATTTCTGCAGGAGAAGACTATCAATGGCTACTAGCCCTGGTGTCTATGTGCTACCTCCAGTATCCGAGGCAGTAAGCCTATAGGAACCAGTTGCTGGGAAACATGGGTGGGAGGGTGCTGTTGCACCATGTCCTGCTTTGTTGGTCCCAGACCAACAGCTGATTGGCTACTGTGGAAACAGAGTTCTTGACTAGATGGAACCTCGGTCTGATCCAGCATGGCACTTCTTATGTTCTTATGTTTTTAATAGGTGCATAACATTCAGCTCTAACCTCCCATTTCCATCTCATGATGCTAGAAAGGCTGATGAACTCATAAACTGGTGTCTGGGGGCTGTTTTGGGGTGGATGACAGCAAGTAAGTTGAGGCTTAAACCAGATAAGATAGGAATAATGTGGGTAGGGAAATTAGCAAAACTGAATAGATGATTGCATCTAGTCCTAATTGGGGTTTCACTCCCCCTGAGGGACCATGCATGCCATTTCAATGTGCTCCTGGACTCAGTACTAACTCGAGAAACTCAAGTAGCAATGGTGGCCAGGAGTAATTTTTACCAGCTTAGGTTGGTACGCCAGTTTATGATCCTACCTGGATAATCGTAATACACTGTACATGGAGCTGCCTTTGCAGATGGTTTGGAAAGTTAGCTGATACAGAATATAGCTGCCTGGATATTGGTGGGAGCTGGGCAGTTGGTTCATTTGACACCAAAATTGTGCCAGCTACACTAGTTGCCAGTGCATTTCCAATCCTACTTTAAAGTGCTGGTTTAAGGTTTTAAACTTTAAAGCCAAAATGGGCTGGTCCCAAGTTACTTGAAGGATCGCTTTCTCCTGTACCATCCTGCCTGCTCTAAGGTTATCGATAGAGGCATTTCTCATTTGCCCACCAACATGGATAATTAGGCTGGTGAGTACAAGGGAGAGGGCCTTCTCAGTGGTAGCCCTGCACCTCTGGAATCAGTTTCCATCATGGGTTCATCAGGCCCCTTCTTTGCAGGTCTTTAGGGAGGCTCTGACCCACTGGTTTTTGCTGACCCTGATGGCCTGGCTTGTTTTTCTTGCTTTAGTTTCTTGGATTCTCACCCAGGTTTGTCTTAAAGAAGTAATACACAGACATTGAGGAAATATGGTTTATTAAATTGAAACACACACTGCTTGCTATTTAGTGTAACAGATATTCAAGTGTGAAGGATCTCCTAGAGAGACATGTTTACACACTTTTAAATTGGCAGAGTTAACATAGGAGACTTTGGAGATTAACAGTACAATCTTATACATGTCCACTCAGTATGCATTAAATGAGCCTTGCTCCCAGGTAAATGGATTTAAGGTGGCAGCCTAAGGCCATTTACCTGGGATTAAGTCCCATTAAATTCAATAGGATTTACTTCTGAGAAGGCATATAAGATTGCACTGTAGGATCATCTCCATATCCTCACAATTCATGTAATGTTACTACTGGCCAGATTACTAATACATTGAAAGCACTTAAATCAGTAATGACTGTCTTGCTCCCATTGAATTTAATGGGTCTACTTTAAATTAGGGATGTGCACTGGATCGGACCCGATCCACGATCCGAGTCCGGTCCAGTGGGAAATCGGATAAAGTATCCGATTTCCGATCCCGCAGCTGGATCGGCCGATCCAATCCGAACCGGTCCGAAAAAGCTCCGAACCGGTTCGGCGGATCGGCGGATCGGCGGGCGCCCACTGGCGCCCACCGCCGCTTCCATTGGCAGGCGCCAGCGGGCGCCCGCCGATGAAAGTGGACAGCGGGGGGGGGAGGAGGGGGGCGCTTACCTTCTCGGCCCGGTGGCTCCCGTCCGGCGCCGGCGCCTACTACTACTAGCAGGCTCCGCGGCCTGCTCTAGGGTGGCGCGCCGGGTGATGTCATCACCCGGCGCGCTACTCTAGAGCAGGCCGCGGAGCCTGCTGGTAGTAGTAGGCGCCGGCGCCGGCCGGGAGCCACCGGGCCGGGAAGGTAAGGAGGGGGTGCGTGGAGGGGAGGAGGGGGCGCAGGGAGGGGGGAGGGGGGCCCTTACCTGCCCGGCCTGGCGGCTCCCGTCCGGCGCCGGCGCCTACTACTCCCAGCAGGCTCCGCGGCCTGCTCTAGGGTGGCGCGCCGGGTGATGTCATCACCCGGCGCGCTACTCTAGAGCAGGCCGCGGAGCCTGCTGGAAGTAGTAGGCGCCGGCGCCGGCCGGGAGCCACCGGGCCGGGAAGGTAAGGAGGGGGTGCGTGGAGGGGAGGAGGGGACGCGCGGAGGGGGGAGGGGGGAGGGGGGCCCTTACCTGCCCGGCCCGGCGGCTCCCGTCCGGCGCCGGCGCCTACTACTCCCAGCAGGCTCCGCGGCCTGCTCTAGGGTGGCGCGCCGGGTGATGTCATCACCCGGCGCGCTACTCTAGAGCAGGCCGCGGAGCCTGCTGGAAGTAGTAGGCGCCGGCGCCGGACGGGAGCCGCCGGGCCGGGAAGGTAAGGAGGGGGTGCGTGGAGGGGAGGAGGGGGTGCGTGGAGGGGAGGAGGGGGCGCGCGGAGGGGGGAGGGGGGAGGGGGGCCCTTACCTGCCCGGCCCGGCGGCTCCCGTCCGGCGCCGGCGCCTACTACTCCCAGCAGGCTCCGCGGCCTGCTCTAGGGTGGCGCGCCGGGTGATGTCATCACCCGGCGCGCTACTCTAGAGCAGGCCGCGGAGCCTGCTGGAAGTAGTAGGCGCCGGCGCCGGACGGGAGCCGCCGGGCCGGGAAGGTAAGGAGGGGGTGCGTGGAGGGGAGGAGGGGGCGCGCGGAGGGGGGAGGGGGGAGGGGGGCCCTTACCTGCCCGGCCCGGCGGCTCCCGTCCGGCGCCGGCGCCTACTACTACCAGCAGGCTCCGCGGCCTGCTCCAGGGTGGCGCGCCGGGTGATGTAATCACCCGGCGCGCTACTCGAGAGTAGGCCGCGGAGCCCGCTGGTAGTAGCCGCCGGCGCCGGACGGGCCGAGAAGGTAAGCAGTGGCGGGGAAGGGGGCTTACCCCCCCCCGGAGCCGTCCGCTTCTATCCGCTGGCGCCCGCGGGCGCCAGCGGATGGAAGCGGGCGGCCCCAGGGGGGGTAGGGAGCGCGGGGGAGGGGGTTTACCTGCCGGGGCCGTCCACAGCGGACGGCCCCGGGGGGGGAGGGAGTTAGGCCCCCCCTTACCCACCCGCCGCCATTTTTTCCTCATAGACTTGCATTGCAATGCAAGTCTATGGGGAAAAAAATGGCGGCCGATCCAAAAATGTACGATTTTTGGGTCGGGATCGGACTCGATCCGGTCCGGGGGGCCTCCGATTTTGTCCGAACCGGTCCGGGACAAAATTGGAGGTCCCGATCCGGGTCCCGATCCGATCCGGGGGGTCCGTGCACACCCCTACTTTAAATATGACTAAGTTTGGAACCAACCCACTGAAAAGATGTCCCATCCTAGGACTGCAAGATTTAGTTGATTTTAATCAAATTTATTAAAACTCTTTTGACCAGCTAAAAAGTGCCTGTAGTGAACTGGTCAGATTTTTTTTTTAAAAAAAGAAAGTTTAAAATTTTTTTTTTTTTTTTACAGTTAATTACAAAATAACATGAACAGCTGGCACCATCTTGGAGAAAGCATGGCCGCTTGTCTCACAAGCAGGAAGAGATGCATCTTCTAAGATGTCACATGCATGCATTATCTAAAAGTAATGTGTTGTTTTTCCTCTGAACTATTGTTTTTATTCATATCCACGTTTATGCAATTTCATCCATTAACCAGCTAAGATGTACTTAATCAGGTGACAGCTTTAACTATGCCTCAGTGTTCAATGGTGTTAAATTTTAAGAAGCTCTAATCTCTCTAAAGCAGAGAGAAGCATTTTTCACCTGGTCTTGATCCACCTAACCACCATCCTGGGGCACAATAGTATAGACTTGCCTGCCCCCAATCTGGTGCCCTCCCAATGCTGGCTGGGGGATGCTGGCAATTGTAGCCCAACACATATGGAAGCCACCAGGTTGGAGAAGCCTGATATAGACATGCCAGAAATGGTGTTTCAACATCCCTAATCTGACAACGTCTTCTAAGCTCTATGACATCATAGGACATGACATCAGGTCACAAGTGAATGTTAAGGATGACAAGGATGTAGGCAGGGCCTGCAGGATCAGGATTCCACAGGTAAGCCTTCTGAGGAACATCACACACCATTCTTGGTATACCAGAAACAGACAAATCTGTTTATTAACACGTAGACATATCCACAAATTTCTGTATGAAATCATATGAAAAAGAACCGCAGCTCTAAAATGTGAGGCTTCTTTGAAGGTCCATCCAAATGGACTCCCAAATATTGAATCAATCCACATTTTCCAGCTTCTTTAGAACTCCTTAGCCAAAGTTTAGGGTAGGCATACACTTGTTGTCACTACTCATTCTAGCAATAATAGGTTATACAATTCTAGCCAGGGATTCCACTCCACTGGAGTTGCCAAATTTTGACCAAGTGTTGTCAGCCACAGTTTTAGCAACTCACATGCCTCTCCTATCTGTTGCCAGGTGAAACTAGAATCCTGCTTGCTACAGTGGGCAAAGGAAGGTGAGTGGAAAGAGAGCTGTCTAGACGTGGGACAGAATCCTCCATGACTTGCTGTCCAAAAGCTATTAAGGGCACAATCCTATGCATGTTTAGACAAACAAAAGTCCTACAATTCCCAGCAGATGCCAGCCAGCATGACTGGCTGGGAATAATGGTAGTTGGGGGACTTTTTTCTGTCTAAATGTGCATAGGATTGCGTTTTAAGGCAACAAGTATTATCCACTAGGGATGTGTACGGACCCCCCGGAATGGATCGGAACCAGGATTGGAACCGGGGTTGGCGTGTCGGATTGGATCGAATCAGATTGGGGGCTTTCCAGATCAGATCGAGCCCAATCGCGATCCGAAAATTGGAAGTCCGGTTTTTGGATCGGACACCATTTTAGGTGTTTTCACCATAGGCTTGCATTGGGGGAAAGAAAGCTTTCCCCCAATGCAAGCCTATAAGGAAAACATGGTGGCAGGTGAGTGGGGGCCTAACTCCCCCCTCCCTGTTCCTCCCCCCCACTCACGCTTCTTATCTGCAGGGGCGTTCACTGTCATCCGCCGTCGCCGGTTGACAGCAGCGGATGGCAGTGGATGGCCCCGACAGGTAAGTCCCCTCCCCTTTACTCACACTCCTTACCTGCTGGGGCCGTCCATTTCTATCCGCTGCCGCCCACTGGTCCCGTCTACTGAGAAACAGGCTTCGCGGCCTGCCTCTCAGTAGCGCGCTGGGTGACGTCATCACCCAGCGTGTTACTGAGAGGCAGGCCGCGAAGCCTGTTTCTCAGTAGATGGGACCAGCGAACAGAAGCGGACAGAAGCTGGCACCCCAGCAGGTAAGAGGGCGCTTCCCCTTCCCCCTCCCCCCCACACACGCTCCTTACCTACCGGGGCACCCGTTGCCGTCCGCTGTCACCCACGGGCGGCAACAGATGGCAGCAGATGGCCCCGGCAGGTAAGCCCCCTCCCCCCACCCACGCTCCTTACCTGCCGGGGCCGTCCACTACCATCCGGGGCCGTCTGCTGGCCCCTTCTACTGAGAATCAGGCTTCATGGCCTGCCTCTCAGTAGCATGCTGGGTGACGTCATCATCCGGCACGCTACTGAGAGGCAGGCTGCGAAGCCTGTAGAAGGTACCAGCGGATGGCAGTGGACGGCACCGGCAGGTAAGGAGCGTGAGTGGGGGGAGGAGGTCCAATCCTCCGATCTCTTCCGATCCGGATTGGGTCCTTTCGGATCGGATCGGATGAGATCAGACGATCCAGATCCAATTTTGGCTGGATCGGGTCCGGATCGGGGATTGGACCCAATCCAGTGCACACCCCTAGTATCCACTTCAGAAGACAGCAACTGGTCTTTTCAAACATCCCCCCCCCCAGTTATTACTAACCACTATGAGCGTCATCAGATGGGGTGATCGCAGTTCCCTACTGTCACTTCTCCACCCCTGCTCCTGTCCCACATTACTTCCTCTTTCTTCCCTGAGAAGAAAGATGAAGTAAACGAAGACCACATGGAACATTCAGGGGCCATTTTTATCACGCCACTTTTCCTGCACACAGCAGGAAACAGTGGCACATTCCGTTTCCCCCCCCAAAAAAAGTTGGATTAAAGGGGATCCATTTTGTGATGAAAAAAGACAAGAAGGAGCGGGAGGCATGCGGGAGGTGGACAGGAACGCCTAAAGGATGCACGAAAAACAGTGAGTGGGCAGTAGCGAGTGTGCGATAAAACGCTTGTCGTCTGATGAACCCATATGTCATCTTTCCCTATATTATGACATCTGGGTGCTAGCTGTGGTATTAATGATAATATCTCAGATAGTTTTTAATGAATAAATCCAGTCATCTGTATCTCTATTATACATAATCTTTATTCTGTTAAGCCAAACATTACAAAGGTTTATGCTGAAGAGCAAAGGCAGCCTCAGTTGACTGCCCAAGCTACATGTGATGGTGGCAGACCTTTTGGCCCATTCATATATAAAGCTGGGTGGGAGAACTTAAAGGGCCAATGGAAAGAGGGTGTTGGATCATCCCCCTTACTTTGCCCTGCATACCTTTCTTCCAGCCAGGCTCATTTCTGGTATTTGTGACTGGTTGAGGGGTGGGGTACAACTTCAGGTGACAGACCACTGGAATAAGAGAGGCAGGCCGGAAAAGATTCAGCACCTCCAGTGATGTAGTGGTGAATTTTGAAGTGCAGGTGTTCCTCATGACAATCCCCAGAGCCACACCTTCAAGGAGAATCCCCTGATGCAGGCAACAAACCAGTGCTAGCAGGTTTCATCTCCAGCTGAGCAGGTCTTTTGAAAAGCTAATCGGTCTTAATTGCCCATTCCAGACCAAGTCACCCCAAAATACTTTGCTTTACAACAGGAATAGCTCACAACAATTCATTGTTGCTTGGAAACTTCATATCTCCCCCAGCTTCCATGTGGGTGGAAAGGTGAGTTAATGGCCTGTTTCGGATGACAGGATAATCAACGGGGGAGGGGGGGGACAATTGTCCGTTGTGGTGTTTATCGGCAGCATTCGGACAACATTTTAGGCAATGGAGGGGGGAAGAGGCAACAGACAGTAAGTTATTGGCAGCATTCAGACAACATGACAATCAACACAACTGATGATTGTTCCCCCTTCCCCCCCGGTCCGAATGCTGCCATAGATGTTTTAAAAATGAATAATATGTTGGCTGATTTGAAGTAAAAGTGCAGTCTGCCTCCCACTTTTGAAAGGAGCAAGAGCCCAGTAGTTTGAGGGTGTGAGGACTGAAGCTAAGTTCAGAGGGAACAGGAAAGCCGGAATGGGGTGGCAGGTGACATCAGCATCCCTACTAATCCACACATCCTGGCATTTTGACCCTGCAAGCCCTGGCCTTACTATACCACTGATGATCACCTCTCACTTTCTAAATTGTGCCCTTACCCTAAAGTTCCCCATGTGAACAGGACAGAGTTTAAAAGATGTTGGCCTGCCCCCATCAGGTGTAGTTTGAGCATAATTCGCTGAGAATTTTTCAACCTGGTGCCGAGCTATTTTTCTGTGAGGGTAAATGAGAATATTCTCCTCCTAAACTGACCACACGCCTACAACATGCTGCTTTGCCTCTCGCTAAGGAGACATTGCCATTGCCTTCAGGCCTCACTACCCTTGGAACCCGTGTTCCTTGTATTTGCTGGCCATGTCATTCCGGAACAGCTCCAAGGCCTTCCTCATTGCCGCTTGGGAATCGGCCCCAAAGTCTGCAGAATGCTTTTCAGCAATGACAGCAACAATTATTTCACAAATGAACTGTATGAAAAGAATTGGGTTTGGGTGGGGAGGGGACAGAGAGAGAGAGAGAGAGAGAGAGAGAGAGAGAGAGAAAGCTGGAAATGTTAATGTAGAGTAGATATCAAATCTCAACACAAGAAAGCCAATAGAATATATAAGTTTTACTCTGGTCAAGAAAGGACCAGCTGTAAAACGTAAACATTTGCATTCTCCTTTTTACCAGCCTAATACCCCCAGTCTTAAGTCCATTTACTTGGAACAAAAGCCTAATTTGTACTTATTTATTTTAATTATTTATACCCTGTCTTTCAATCAAGAGATCTGTAAGGTGGCTTACAAAGTTAAAACAATACCAAAAAAACCCTTGCCCAGCAGCCCTTGCTCCTCTTGTTCGTGGCTCCCAGGATGCCCTACCCCCCTGCTACAACTGTTGCAGGGCAACTGGCAATTAGGGTGCCCAATGGACAAGAGAGGACAAGAGAGGACAAGAGAGGGTGTCATTCTGCATAAAATTTGCATATGCCAATTTATACATATAGATGCAAATTTAGAAACAATTATTATAATTTAAATAGAAATACAGTCCATCTCACCATATGGGCCTTGCTTAGTCTGCTATCCAAGTACTGTTGATCGGCAACTTCAAGGCCCAGCTCTTCTTTCTGATGGTAATTTTATCTTGGACTGAACAGCACTTTAAATAGAGCACCCCTTGACAACAGAGGACAGTCCTCTGGCAGCTCTTCATAGAGAGGAGTGTTCTTTGGACACGTATCCTCCCTATGTGACAATTGGAGCAAAGTCCATTCTGACAAGGAGGGAGTAAAAACAGAAGGAAACACCTTTCTGTAGCTGCTCTTTTTCTGACCAATGGCTGGAGCTGGTCTTCCCTTTACTATGGCTGACTTCTTGGGACACAGGTGGGTGACTTCCAATTGACTCTTAATCCTCTCCCTAGTGGCAGAGGCCAGAGTGTCCTTCCCTTCCTTTCTGCAGTCCCAGGGTCTGTCTATACACACCAAAAGCCCTGGGGTGGCTGCATGTGCTGCTGCAATGATTATACAACACAGCAGCCATCTCGCAGCCATCACGGGGCTTTCCCACAAAGCTGCGAAGCAAAAAAGTCAAGGACTTACCCTGACTTTTTTCTCCAGAGCAAGGCAAGTACGGCGCATCTGCCGTCTGTCCTCGCTCCGGAGTCACGGTGGAGGTGTGGTCAGGCGAGTGACAACCCCTGATTGGTCACCATTCACCCAAGCAGGGAGAAGACCCAGCCTCCGGAAACCCCACAGTTTCGCTGCTGCATCGGAATTAGCCGCCACCACCCCGACGCAGTGAAAGGGCAGGGTTTTGCTTATCGCTGCAGCATCCCGCCACCATATAGGCAACCCCTTCAGCTGACTAATGTACATTCCTTGATGTTTATGTGCCCTGTGACTGGCACCCAAAATGACACCTTTATGTTTGACACCTTTATGTTTGAGGCAAGATGGTGTGATATAAAACTTCTCTCCATGTCCATAGGCAGAGATATTGTGGTAACAAGCTTTGGGGTCTATCTTAAGTCAGTGTGAGCCTGCAAGTAATTTCATGTATGAATTTAACTCAGAGAAGGGGCTTGGTATATCCCCCTCCAAAGGCTCCTGGAGGCAATTCCCCCAGTTCCATCTTTAGTGTTATTATTTAGTGTGATAGTTCATTCAAATGTGCAAGTCATTCAATCCAGTCACCAGAACCAGGACTTGAAGTCCCACAGTTTTCAGTGGAATAAGAGCCAAAATATGGATGCAAATTTTAAAAAGCATGCTTAAACCAGCCATTTAAACTACACTTTTGGTGACAACTAGCAGCCAAGGAAGGAGAGGATTTTTCAGCAGGAAACTGGCATGCCCCAAAATCAGATTAGGAACACGTTCCAGTTCGGGTTCCTTCGTGGCTTTTCCTTCTAAGAAAAGGTGGCTGGTTTAGGCACACTTCTTAAAAGCGTGACTGATATGATAGCTCACTTTAAGTATGCTTAAATTATAGCTTGTCTCATTTTTTAAAAATAGTTCAACCATTCTGGTTTCAGTCCACAGCTCATTTACTCCAAAGTAACCCAAGTACAGGCCTGTAAGCTTTCAGGAGACTTCAGTGAAAGCCAAGAGCCTTTTGGGGGTGGGGGTGGCAGAGAGGTCGTATGCATTTGGGATTTTTCAGAACTATGCCATTTTTGTTTAGTTTGGTTTTGCACTGTATAAACAAGCTTGGGGGGGCATTAACGCTGTCCTTGAAACATTGCAATATACATGTATCTTCTTCCATGGAAGTTATCTCTGATAGCGCAAACAATATATGAAACTGGGCTCAAAGGTGTGATGTAGGAAAATATAACCACAGTTTGTTCACCTGTGCTGGAATAATGGTTATTTTCTCCCTGAAAGCTAAACTGGCTCTTCCGAATTTATCATATGTGCGAGGGAAACTTTCCCTCTGTTTCTGGTCTCCTTCCCACCCATGCAACTAAAGTGTCCATCCTGAGACTTGTCAAAAAATACCAACCCTTCCCTCCCTTCGATTCTGAACATTTCTGAAATGTGGTAAACCCTTTTTATTGAAATTGGCTTTTAGCAGCTGGGATTAATCCAGCATGGGGAGGGTGTGTGTGTGTGTGTGTGTGTGTGTGGTGGGGAGCTCACTTTTCATTATACTTTTATCTATTTTAAGCTTATTTTAATTGGACATTTTATTTGTATGACTCTATTGTTCCTTTCCATATTCTTTTTGAAAGGAAAGGAGTTTGTATGCATGGAGTACCTGGTGAAAATCCCTCTTCATCACAAGAGTTAAAGCTGCAGGAGCCCTGCCCTCTTTTATATCTGGTCACTCTAGTATAGCTCCTGCAGCTTTAACTGTTGTGATGAAGAGGGAATTTCACAAGGAACTGCATGCATACAAATGACACCTGCCAAAAATTTCCCTTTCAATACAACTGTTAAAGATACAGAAGCCCTGTCCTCCTTTTTATATGGTCACTTTAGGTCCAAGGCCCCTTAATATATTCAAGTTTGCATTGCACTGTATCATACAGGGGCATCACAAGGCCTGGGGGAACAGGGCCCAAAATCTATTTCTCAGTTTGCCAAGTGACAGCCATCAGGGGGCTGCCTCCTGTGGGCAGCGTTCTGGAAAATAGAGCGGCCATGTGTCCTACTTCACAGATGACAGTCCTCTATTTGAAGGACTGTCTGGTCGAAGTCCAGTTTAAAAATCAAGAACCAGGAGAAGGTGAAGCCAACAAAAGCCTTGAAGTTGCCCAACAAAAGTTAGTGCTTAGGTAGCAGGCTCTGCAGACACCCAGGACAGGTCATCTGGTCACATGTGTTTGGAACACGGGGGGAGAGGGCAATTGCCCCCTCCCTAAATTATGGCTCTGTGTCCACATAATTAAGTCTGTTCTTCTACATTGCTCTCCTGTTTCCATTTTAAAGATTCAGCAAACAGGCGCACTGCAAAAAGAGAATTCAAGAAAACCTCACAAATTTCCCCTGCATTCTGGTCACTCAATTACAAGTGGTCCACCACCACTTTTCCACACATAACACACCACACCACACCCACACACACACACACACACACACTTACTTCAAGGTACTTGACTGGAATTTTATGTGTGGTTGCATGGCTCTTGGCCAGTGGTGCCATTTCTGCCTCATGATGGCCCTTCTGCTTCAGGATTTTGCCCAGGGCAGTGAGGACGTTGATTCCATGCTTTTTTATTTCTTCGCTGTGCTTCATCTCATCCAGTGTCTTCAGATTTTTGAACTTGTCAAAACGTTCTTGGGTCTCCGGATGGCTCTGAAACATCCTGCCAATTAAATCGAAGTGCTCAGTAGGGAGTAAATAAGTGATCCTTCAAAGATGCCATGCTGATGCCACCGATCTTATCATAATGGGGAAATTATGATGGTAGAACAGCCAACTTTTCATTGGAACAGCAAAGAATGGGAGTTTCCATTTTCAGATATTGATTCAAACAATTTCATGAATGCCTGGCAATTAATGGGACCTCATCTCCATTGGAAGAAAAATACCCAATTTCTCGCCAAAATGCATTTCAGTTTTTTGAAAAAAATTGATTTGAGAGAAACAGTATGTATCTGAAAGACAATTTTATTAGGATTATGGTTCAGGGCATTCATAGGGCACAATCCAGCCATGAGTTCAGCATGCTTAAGCCCATAGAAACCAATGGTTTTGACCATGCTTGATGTCATATTTGATTACAGCCATACAACTTACACATTTGGTCATGCTAGTAGTTTTTCTGTTGTTTTTCTTCTTTCATTTAGGGTACAATCCTATGCATGTTTAAACATTTTTAAAAGTCCTACAGGATTAGCTGGGTCATGCTGGGAATTGTGTGGCTTTTTCTGTCTAAACATGCATAGGATTGTGCCCTCATTTAACCTTCCTTGAGGTCAGGATCCAGCAACCTTCCACAGAGAAACTTAAGGTCTGGACAGGCTAGCTAGATATACTAACTCCATCTCTGTATTACCTCAACAAGTAATATCTGAAACATGTATGAGATACGGTGGGCCTCTTATGAATGACTACCTGATTAAAGCATAGGAAGCAGAGGGTAAGTATTAATGGGCAGTTCCAAGGAGGAAAGATTTTAGAAGGGGCTCTACAAAGGACCTGCGTTGGAACTGTCCATCCATTATCTGGAGTCAGGGCTGAGCAGAGATGGCCAGATTTACAGATGAACAGGAAACAACATGGCAAATAAGTCTCAATGTGCATAAATATAAAGTGAGCTACTTAGGGGAGACATGATAGAGGTGTACAAAACCATGCATGGTGTGGAAAATGTGGATAGGGAGACATTTTTCTCCTTCACCCATAATACTAGAATCTTGGATCATCCCATGAAGTTGATTGGTGGGAGATTCAGGACAGATAAAAGGAAGGACTTCTTCATACACCACATAGTTAAACTAGGGAATTTGCTTGCATTTGCAAGCTCATAACAGCAGCCAGCACATTTCTTTCCATGCCAGTTGGGGGGGGGGGGAGCATGGTTTCCTGGCTCTGAGCTTGGAGCCCTGATTCTGAACTCAGAGCCAGAAAACTGAACTATTATATGTCCCCCAGACACTAGCAGGATCTACACTACTGCTTTAAAATGGTATAATGTTGGGGCCATGACACATTCCATATACTAGGGTGACCAGATAAAATCCAGGTCAGGGCTCATGTAACTTTAACAGTTGTAGAGAAAAGGGAATTTCAGCCAGTGTCATTGGTATGCAATTCATACCTGGTGAAAATCCCTCTTCATCACAACAGTTAAAGGAGCATGCACTATACTAGAGTGACCATATACAAAAGAAGGCAGGGCCCCTGCAACTTTAACAGTTGTGATAAAGAGGGATTTTCACCAGGTATGAATTGCATACAAATGACACTGGCTGAAATTCCCTTTTCTCTACAACTGTTAAAGTTACATGAGCCCTGACCTGGATTTTATCTGGTCAGCCTACCATATACTGTTTTCAAACCGCTTTCAAACTGTTATATCCCACTTGGTGTAGATCTGGCCACTGTCCAGGGGATGTAGGATTACTCCCTAAGAGCTTTATTTTATGTATTCATTTGTGATATTTATATACCGCTAAATATAATAAAATCCCTAAGTGGTTCACATATAAATATTAAAATCACATTAAACTCAACACTCAAAACAATTCCAATTGCAATAAAAGCAATACAAGATGGACCACTAAGATGGGGCAGCCTGATTAATTTGATTACAACCCGGGGAAAGCCTGGGTGAATAAGTGCATTTTAAGGAGGCATTTGAAGGATGCCACATCTTCCGCCTCCTAAACCGCATGGGGGATGGTTTTCCAAAGAGTGGGTGCTGCTACTGAGAAGGCCTGCCATCGAGAAATTGCATGGTGACATTTCGGTAATTTCAGACCAACCAGCAAGGACTCCTCTGATGCTCTTAAAGGTCAATGGGTATACATCAGAGAAGGTGGTCTGCTAGGTATCCTGGTCCCAAGTTGTTTAGGGCTTTGCATGACAACCACCTTGTACGTGGTTCAGTAGGTAATAGGGAGCTTTAAGATAATTTTTTGGGGGGTATTTTGGTCATCCCCCTTTTGCCTGCAGCCTTACCCACCACTGGAATGCACCCATCCCCCCCAGACCTTCTCCAAAATACAATTCGGCTCTTGAGCTGAAAGAGGTTCTGCATCCCTCATGACAATAACAAAGCCAAACTAGATACGACAGCATGTAAAGTAGGGAGACTCTATTCCTTTCTGAGAAGAAGCACATCAGGGAAGGGAATGAAACCCATCCCATCCCCTCCTTACATCACTGCACTCTGACGCTCTAAGTGGTTCCCCCCCCCCCATCCCAACGCCAGTGCCAAAAGTGGTCGGGGTCTGGGAGAAACTTGCTTATTAACACAATAGAACACAGGAATGGAAAGTGGAAGTTGGAGGGGGAGCTAGTTCCTCTCCACTGCATGCTCCTCTGGATGTAAAGAACATGCCTCCTATGTGAATGGGACAGACACTTGGACAAAATGCCTCAAATTGTCTGATTTGGCAGTCTCTATGTGAAAGAGACAAAAAAAATCCATGCTAGTGATGATTAATTATCTATTTTTATTTAATTTATTTGTTTATTACATTTGTATACCACCCAATAGCTGAAGCTTTTAGGAAAGGGCCCAAAAAATATACATTGCCAGTATTATCATACTCTTACGTGAAGCTTAGGTGCAACAATACTTGGAATATGACATGCAGTTCTGGTTGCTCCATCTCAAAAAGGATAACTTAGAACTGGGGAATGGGTAGGAGAAAAATGCAACCCAAGTGACCAGGGGCTGTCTTCATGACGCTGGGTTGGCGCCGCTGCACTGCCAAACCCCGTGTTCTCGCTGGTGTGCAGAGGCAGCAACTTGTCCTTAGGAGAGGAGGCAGCACGGGCTTCCCGGTAGCCATTAGGCTTGCCACATCCGCCCTCTCCACCTCCCGTGGCTTCTAGCAACCAATAGGAGGTCGCCATCCAGGAATGCCCCCGGAGTGGCTCCAAGTGAGGACAGACTGACAGAAGAGCCGGGCTGCCCTTGCTCTGGCTGGAAAAGTTGGGGTAAGTTCCCAACTTTTCAGTCCTGCATCTCTGCCTGTTTTCCCCTGGGTTGCTTTGAATCTGCAGCTGCATCATCTAATGCAGTGTGGATTCAGAGCCACTCCGGGGCAAAGACAAAATCAAGGCAGTCGCCAGGGGTCAGATCGCCATATGAGCATCCCTCGGGCCCTGACTGCTATTCGTTGAGCCAGTAGAGCCCCAGGAGGAAGGCCCGCACCCTATTCTTTGCAGCCATCATCTGGACTATGACAAAGAGATCACAGTTTCCCTGTCATGGGGCTGGGACCAAACTGCTTTAAGCTAGGGAGCATCTATCTTTATGAGGATTGCAGGGTGAGGCTTGGGGTAGCAGGATGTTAAAACCTCTTCTTCCCCTTCTCCAGTAAGTCTGATCCCGAATGCTGTTTTTCCTGCTGATCACAATCAGGATGACGGGGTGAGGGGAGGCTTTAACATCTTCCCATTGATCTTGGCAGCCAAGATTGCTGTTTCCTGCTGCATATCATAACAGGTACAGTCTGGTTCTAATCCTCATTTTTATCTGTTGTTTATTATTCATTCTGTGATACCAGTTACACCAACAATAGATCAAAACACCTTGTACAAAGGATTTGAATCACTCTCTTAACCTGAATAACTTATCTAATAAAAAAGTTGATACAAATGGAAGCCAATAAAAAAAAAAGTCCTTTGGTTCATCTGCAAGAGTATCTTCTTCTCTGTGCTGCCCATATAATGTCCAACTCTCAGCAACGAGCCTAGGAGATTCTTAAAATGCTACTCTGCCAACTTCTCAGGAACACTTGCTTCTCAGATTTCAGTCACCAGCATCTGCTTACCTGATGATAACTTCCTGCCCATGAGAGGGGAGGTCTGGTTCCACTTTTCCCCAGATGTCTACGACCTTCTGCCATTCCTGATCACTGAGCCCCATAATGCTACTGCTCAAGCACAAGGGAAAATGAGCCCTTTTAGCTGAACAGATGCAAGCACCCTGCGTGTTCTTCCTTGAATGAAGTGTGGGCAGAGGGACCTGTGGGTTTAATAAGCTGACTTGCAGACTGACACCTGTCACTCGAGAACTCACGTCTAGGTCATTCTGGTCAAACTCTCTCTCTCTCTCTCTCTCTCTCTCTCTCTAGCTATTTTGAGTCAGGTGCTATTGTGGCAGGCCCAGATGAAATAATTGCTGTGTCTGGTATCGGACTGGCATAGATCCCATGGCCAACAGAAAAGGGCATCGACACGTTCGGTGCCAGGAACTGGTTGCTCAGCTTCCATCCCAAGAACACTGAAGACAACATCACAATTCTGAGTTCTGTATTTGAGGGTCAAATGATACATTACATGAGACATTGGCTAGTGGATCAGTGGTGCTTGGGGAGCACATCTTGAAACTCCTTCCTCCATTTCCCATGACGTTTCCGAAACCGAAATTGCACACCAAGCTGCTATTATTGCTGGGGGGAGGGGAGATACAGATACTTCCCTTCCCCCAGGAAATGAAAAAAATAGTTAAATACCCTCACCCCCATTATCACTGCTTTGATCAAATTCAAAGAATGCATTTTAATTAAAAATAAAAACATCAATCACGGATCTCTGGCTCGATGTGTGATCTGGCTCTCAGTACTACAGTCTCAAGAATGCTAAGACTGGCCATGTTCATCAACAGACACATGTTTGACCTTGTACTCATTCTCAACAAGAACTAAGGGACTGCAATTCTCTCTCCCCACCACGTCTAATCTTTTTATCAACTCCAAATTGCTTTTAAACAAAACAAAATCAATAATGTGCCACTGCTGGGGGTGTCTAAGAATGGGAAATCAATCCTGTGTATTTTCTAAGTCTGTGTTTCCTCTCCTGAGTCAACAATGCATATCCCCTCTCACCTTTTCCAAGGGTCAGTTCCCCATGTGCTTCAGTCATATGAGAGAGATGCATCCAACTGACTTCTGTAAAGTAGGATATGTTGGCCACTCTATGATGTGTCCTACTTTGCAGAGGGCAGTCATCTAATTGAAAGCATAGGATAGTCGTCTGTTTGAAAGCATCCACTATTTGAAGGGCTGTTCAGTCCAAGATTGGTGTAATGGATAAAAAACCAACAGAAGGGAGAGCCGGTGGGTGGGGGCAGGGGGCGTGACTTTGAGCTTCTCTACATTAAGCAAAAATCTCGCATCCTTACCTGGCTTTCTTCTTCCAGAGTCTTTCTGGGTTTATGAGGGGCTCATTTAGATGGTGAAAACCTGATTTGGAATTAACAACTTTGCTTCTTAGCAATGCTCTATATGTTCAATGAAGCATGGCAATCTATGGGCTGAATTATAGCGCAACACTGGCAAATCACACTGCTGATATAATGCCATTAACTGTTATTATAGTGTATCTGCAATCTTTTTGAAGGCAGGATAAAGGGGGGGAAGTGCAGGAGATGTCCTGGAGGTTGATGATGCTGTGTAAAGGACCCGCAAACTTCTGTGAGTGACCGATCACAAGCATGCAATAAATTGCTTGTGTAGAGGAGCTCTTTGTTGTCCATCAACAGATTGAACATGGACAGCAGACTGAGTACATCTACAGCTCACCTGGTTTGCCAACACTATAGTGAGACATATTCATGGAATCATAGAGTTGGAAGGAGTCATTTAGGCCATCGAGTCCAACCCCTTGCTCAGTGCAGGAATCCTGTCTAAAGCAGTTAATTGATTACTATTTAAATTATGTTAATTGTTTCTAAAATTGCATCTGTTCGTATAAATTAGCATATGCAAATGTCATGCAAATCTGTGTCCTCTGAAGCTTTTCTCTTTTTTTATAACACATAAATGGCAACTGCAAAATGCTTCCTCTTCCCTCAAAAAGAAAAATACTTTAAAAATCATTCCATTGATTTTAAAATCAAATACCCATTCCTTCATACAATTCAGAATCTATCCTATATCTATGGGAATGCTAAACACGGCAAAGGTTTATTCTCTTCTTTTGGAACAAATACTATAATTAGCCACCAGGAATGTGGACATGCTGGGATAATTTGGATGTACTGGTTGCACACCATGCTGTGAAGGCCACTCACCCTGGAGATATTTCCCGTAACTGGGCTGGCCCTCTTAGCATACTTAAATAAAATATAAATCCCATGAAGCCCACTGAAATACATTTGTGTTGGTGCATATACAGGTTCTTTGATATAATGTTGTGACATGACACTTAAATAATAACCTAAAGACAAGGTAGTGAATACGTAATTTTCTTTGGATGTTTTTTCCAGAACTGACTTGATTCAGATCTAGTTTAATTACATGTCAAACTGCAGTAGAAGCACTCTAGATCTGTGATAGAAGCTGAGTATCCAAACAACATTGCCTTATTGCTGCTAAACCCAGCCTTGCATCTAGTTGTACATGATCTACTGTCATCTGGTGGCTCCACAGGAGAAATGCAGCAAATGCAGTTTCATTCGTGTTCATTGCAAAATCACTCTAGAATAATTTACAACGCAATGTATTGTACAAAAAGAATTTCTAGGGTTCTGCCATATGATGGGATGAATGGTGATGGAGCTACTATAAGGCGATAGAAACAAACATTCTACATTCACCCCTATGAGCTTGAGGGACCAAAAGGGTAGCTTAACTATCCAGATTTATAGGAAGTCAGTGAGGGAAGGCAGCAGGTGGGCTAATTAACGTCTGATTAACAGGATGTGAATTGCTATTAGCTTTGACATCAATTATCCCCAAGCAAATGTGTATCTGTCAAATGAGATGAGGTTGCACAGACACCTATACAGATCAGTACACAATAGTAACCTAAACTATGAATACTGGTACTTGGGAACAATGGAAGGAAAATGATGGCTATTTTTACGCGTCTGTCTTGCCAGCATATCGTCTTCTAAACCTTACATGTAAAATGACAGGCTTCAAGTATAATTGCAGGGCAAACATGTAACAAATACACTTATATGTATTTGTGACATCCATCTGCATCCTCCTACAGTCATTACAATTGCTGGTTACTTCCCCCTAGCCTGATGGCATCATTCCCAGACATTCATGTTCCCATCCTTGAAAGTGGCATTAACAGCCCACAGCCAAGAAGCCGAACATGGTTGAAAACTCCCCAGCTTTGTGTTCCATTTATTCACAGCATTTCCTGCTAGATTTCAATGCATCTCTAGGTAGTTGTGGCCCATTCGTAAGAGGACCACCAGATCTCATTTCTCTGTGGAAATAACCAGTGCATAGGATCATGACCATGATGCTGTAGCTTGTGGAGTGTAGGCTGGATGCATGCTCCAGGCAGGCTGAGCACTTGCTTGTCCAGCCAGTATATGTTCTGTTCTGTATAAGTTGTGGGAAACGTGTATTATTAGGGTGGCCACTGCTAAATCATCAAAAAAAGAGGAAATGCATCACTGAAATGCAGTTAGCAGTATGCATAAATTTGTATGTGCTAATTTATATGCATATATGCAAATTTTAAATGATTTATTTGCTTATTTATTTATTTATTCATTTCTATACCATCCAATAGCTGAAGATCTCTGGCTGGTTCACAACACAAATAATTTAAAACTTGGAGCAGGTGAGCCTGCCTGCTCAGTCTGCTGTCCAGGTGCTATGGATTGACAACTTCAAGGCCACTGCTGGCTCTATGTTCCCCCTAAACCCCACAGTTTCGCTTACCTGGGGTGGTGTCAGTAATCCCCGTGCCAAGGAGGGAGCACAGGGTTTCTGGCAATCATCTGGGTACTGGAGCCCCCCACCTCCCACACCTTCTTCCTGGCTTCCAGCGACCAATCACCGATCGCCTTCCACCAGGACCGCCCCCTGGATCTACCACGGAGCAAGGTCAGGTGGCTGAAGAGCTGGGGTGACTTCGCTCCCACTGAAAAAGTGAGGGTAAGCCCCTGACTTTTTTACTGCGCAGCTTTGCAGAAAACTCCCACAGTGGCTGCAAATCTGCAGCTGCATCGTATAACTGATGCAGTGTAGTTTCACAGCCGCTATGGGGCTTTGAATGTGTATAGCCACTCTGGCAAGTTTTTAAATCAAGGACTGTTCATTGTAAAAAATAAAAAAAGGACACCAAGCCACATTATGTATAATTGAAGTAGCTTATTATGGTTCTTATTGTTACCACCTGGAATTATGGAAACTATTCATAAATTAAAGGGGCCAGATTTGGCACTACCAAATCTGACAATTTGTTCTGTAATAGAAATTAATGCACTGTTCAGGATTTGGACCAGGGGTGGGCAGTCAGGCTAGTGGGATCTACTTTGTTTTTTATTAGAACCCCAAGAAATACTAACCAGAGGTCTGGTGCAATTAAAATGAAAGGATTCTAAACCCAGGAATTTATTTTGAGTACCAGAACTGAATGGATTGCACAGTTCTTCCACATAGAAGTCCACTCCTAGTTACTCCAAGCTTTCTTCATTTCAAGTTGTTGCTATTGTTAAATAACCAGAAAACTTTGCTGCAAATCACCAAGAAATCCACCAGTAGATCCATATCTAACTTTTCACCACCCCTGACTTGGGCAAAGCAGATTATTGTTATTCCATATCTGGAATCCTTTTTCCTTTTATCAGTGGGGCTCTCCCCTGCTCCCACCCACCCACCAATGCAATTCCCTTCCCTGCACAAATCAGCTTGGAGTGATCTTCTTGGGTCTTGATGTAGTCTACCTGCCTTATGTTTAAACAGAAAAGTTCAATGGAATTTGGGGAGAGGTGTTTCCAGATAGCTAAAATGGCCAATCCTCTGAGTAGGTGCCTTTCAAAGAACATGGCAAATGAACATACCTTAAAGTCACAGCCACTAACACCAGTGTGCAAAACAAATGGATGCTTGCCACTTTTATCCCAGGCAGCAGGAACTAGGGATGTGCACGGATACGGATCCAGAATCTGAAGCGGACTGGGCTGATCCGGGCCACCTGGATCTGGATCCGAACCAGATCTGATCCAGATCGGGCTGGATCCGGATCCATGCAGAGCCCTCCCTCCCCCCACTCCCTCCCTTCCTACCCACAATCACCCTGCTTACCTTCTGCCTCCTCTGCATAGTCCTCAGTGTCGCCCTCCCTCCTCGATGTCGGACGCCACTTTCCCGCTCACCTACTGTGACCGGGAAAGCGGCGGCCGACATCAAGGAGGGAGGGCGATGCCAAGGACTACGTGGAGGAGGCAGAAGGTAAGCAGGGCAATGGGGGGAGGGAGGGAGGGAGGGAGTGGGGGGAGTGCTGTGCACGGATCCAGATTGGATCAGGATCCAAGTCAGATCAGATCAGGCCTGATCCAATCCATGTCGGATCAGGCTCAATCCGGACCTGACAGATGGGGATCCAGATCGGATCGGGGGGTCCGTGCACAGCTCTAGCAGGAACAATTGGAAAAACTGTTTGAATGCACATTTTCAATGCTTTATTAACAGAATGGCTAAACCAGTTGATGGTATTGTTGTTGATATCATTTTATCCTGTCAACAACCTGTGGGCTAATTTGGATGATAGTGGCCAGGTACACGTTCATCCAGGGTGCTTTCAGAGGGATGGGCTCCTAGTGCTATCAGAAGGAATTGTGCAGCTATTCTCTCATTTTCTCCTTAATGGATTTTCTGCAGTAAGAGAAAAGGTGGAGGAAATGGTGGGAAAACGAACGGGTTATGAGTGGAAGACAATGGCTGGGTTCAGACGATCATTGAGGAAAAGAAGCCACTACTATCAGCTTCAGCTGACACGCCAGCTGCATCCCTTCCTAGAGTTGGAAGACCTAAAAACGGTAGTGCATGCACTGGCAACTTCAAGGGTCGACTTCTGCAATGTGCTGTACATAGGGCTACCTTTGTGCCTAGTCCAGAAACTTCAACTAGTTCAAAATATGGCAGCCAGGTTGGTCACCGGTACACCTAGAAGTGACCATATTATACCAACTTTAAAATCACTTCACTGGCTTCCGGGCGAGGTATAAAGTGTTGGGTATTACTTTAAAGTGTTGGGTATTACCTTTAACCTGGTTTGGGTCCAGGTTACCTGCGGGATCACCTTCCCCTGTATAATCCACCCCACACACTCAGGTCCTCTGGGAAGAATTTACTCCAGTCAGCCAAAACTAGGCTGACAACCATTACCCAGATGACCTTCTCTTCTGCCGCTTCTAGACTGTGGAATGGCCTGCCGGGAGAGATTCATCAACTTAACAGTCTTTCTGAATCTAAGAAAGCCATAAGGCTGATCTCTTCTGGCAGGCCTACCTAGTCAAATTTTAAGATGTCTGACTGTTATTTTCATAATGTATTCGCTTTATATGTTTTTACTCAGTTTTGTATTTTAGAGTATTTTTGTATTCAGTGTTGTTCCCCGCCTCGATCCAGAGGGAGAGGAGGGTAAGAAATAAATATTATTCCCTCATCCCTGCCCATGCTGTGCACATAACCTCCATTTGCATTATTATCCACAATGCAGCATGGATTGCCATATTGTTTGAACTCAGTGCGGTGCATGGCACAGGGGGCCTCTTAACCATGCCACAACCCATGGCTTGGAGCCGTGGTTGTAAGGTGGGTAAAAGGATTTTTGATCTGGGCATTGATATAAAATCAAAATCTGAACTTTGGTTTCCCTCAAGCCTCAAAGAAACGTTTCAAGAGGAAGCAGAGACAATTAACACTATACCAGGCTAAAGTTCACACCTCACATTCTAGCATTTCAAAGAAAGAACACAGAACACCATAACCTAAAACATCCTTTCCTGATAACAAGTCTCACAAATGGTTGTGTAAATTAAACATGACTCAAAGGCCCTCAAAACACAATCTTACAGACAAGACATTTTCAGATTCTTCCCAAGAAAAGCTGGCCATTAGATGAAACCAAACACCACCAAGTATCAGTAATCGAAGGTTATCAGGATGCAATAGATTACATTGAGGCATCAAATGCCCAGGATATTGTTTTATTATGGTTTAGGAAATAGTTTAGTTGAATCGTTTATTGACATGTAGTCCATCACAGGAGGGACGGGTGAGTGGTATGTGACATCAAAGCCTGAAACAGAGATAAAATGAAACAGTTTTGCCTTTGTGATTCAGAGAGCTTTGGTACTACCCATGTGCCACATCTCTCTTCTGTGTACATTGTATTGAATAAACCTGTTGGATGGGACTGTGGGTGCCTCTACAAGAGCGATTTAAAGCTCTTTCAAGGTGCATTACCAAATTTACCTGTACAAGAGAGGAGCTCAAATCAGGGGTCCAGGCGCTTTAAATCTCCGATTATTCGCATTTTCGAACGCATGTTAAATAGCGAGTTTTAATTTACCGTCTTATGTCCGTGTAAACAGTTTTGTGAGGAGGCACATTAATGATCAGATGGTCTTGTTGTCATGCGTATGTGTGGATAATTAGTGATCCACTTAGACAACTCCTCCCCTCGCTTTTTGCTGGATTCCTGAGATGATCTCTGTGTGTGTGTGTGTGTGTGTGTGTGTGTGTGTGTGTGTGTAAAAAGATAACTTATTAGAGAGACGGGAAGCAGGGAAAGAGGGGGGGCGGACAAGGGGAGGGTGTTTTAATGCTTGCCTGCATGCCTCCGTCCATGGACACACACACACACACACACACTCGCTTCTTCTCTCGTCTCTCACTTAGAAAAATCGTCCCCTCGCTTGCTAGCTGGGTGTGTTTGTGTGTGTGTGTGCGTCTGAATGTTTTACATCACCAAAATAACAACGGATGATTGAGAAGGAGAGAAGGGAAAACAATTGATCTTGCTGGGAAAATGAGGAGGAGGAAGGAACGAAGCAGCTTCCCCTGTCTGTTTGGGCGTGCGTTTGGGCGGATCTCTACTCTTGCTCTCGCTCTCTCACTCCTTCTCTTTGGTCTCTCGCTCTCGTCCTCTCTCTCTGGCAAACGGTGAGGGGCAGAGAGAGGCAGCCAAAAATACTTTTTAAAAGGCTGCTGGAGGGGGAAACTTCTGAGGCACATTCCCATTTACTCCTGAGCAGTTCTGGGAGGGGGGACAACTTTAACTGGCAGTGAAATTGGAGGGTAGAAAGGTAGCCAAACAGGTTAACCACATCATTCCCAGCAGGTAACCTAGGAAACCAAAGGCAGGAGATTCTGGTGGGTGGGGAGAATAAAGGGTGAAACAAAGCAGCCTCCCGTGTATAGAGATTAGGCGAAAAAAGTGATTGTCAGTAGATGCGCATAATCGATTCTTCAACTTGAGGATTAGGGAAATTTCCTTAACAAAGCTGACCCCACCATGCACCACACCAAGTTCAACAACATGGTAATGTGCTGCATCAGGGGTAACTATGCAAATGGTGGTCGCACACTCAACATGCATGGGGGAAAAAGCCATGGTGGCTTCTCCCCCCTCCCCCCATGATCATCCAGACTTGACCACTGTCAGTTACATTATAAAAACATCATATGGAAACACCCCCAGTGAATTTCAAGGCTTAGTAGGGAGTTGAATCTGTATCTCCCCAGTCCTAGTCTGACACTCTAATCAGTACACAACATTAGCTCTGTTTATGGGTAGTTACATTAACTGGTCTTAGAAAGGCATCATAGTACTACCAAGAGCTGCCTTCTTCTTTTATTATAGGGCCAATACTACAGTGTATTGCTCTTGGAAGAGGAGGAAGCTGGTTTTAGCTTGCAAGTTGCCTCTTTCAAACATGATATACCCTTCCCACCCCCATCCCAATACCTCACAAGGTGATGATATGAAGTCATTGGTTTGTTTGCGGATTGGCCCAGTTCAAAGTCTCTTTGTGAACCTAGTTTCAGTTTTCTACTTATGAACTAGGAATTCACCTCCAGCTAGTCCCGGCCAACTCTGTGCTTCAGTTTAGTGGTAGACATCCAAGCAAATCAGAAAGGTAAGCCAGAGAAGATTTTATTGGTCCTTTTGATCTTACCAAGCCAATATCCAGCAAATAGATGTGGGCTTTGGGCTCGATATTGTAAAATGGAAAACAGGACAGTACAGAAAAGGGCAACCGAACTTATCAGAGGTTCAGAACATCCTTCCCTAGAAATGCAGAGGCTGGTTTGTTCATTTTTAAAAAGTTTATACTTTAAACAAATTGTGTTTATTGCAGATGCACCAAAACAACCCAAGTGTATCACAAAACACCAAGTTTCATAAATTGATAAATAATTTAAAAAGATATATGGCATTAAGATGAAAATGAGAATATCAAAATCAGCAATGCAGTAATAATTACCTTGACTAGCAGATGAAAAATGGCAACCACAGTGCTGACGATATTTCACAACAGTTGGCATTTTTTGCCATGATCTGCCTTCATCCTTATTTTCTGCACTTTCTTTCCTTTCCAGGTTTGGATTATACTCAGGCTGAGAAGAGGGGATTTAAGCATTTAGTAGCCCCAAGAGACCAGCTGGAATGGCTTCTAAAGAATATGAAGGTGAGTTTCTTCAGAGAGGAGCCATAGCTCTATGGACGGGCACATACTCTCCCTGCAGAAGATCCCAGTTTTAGTCCTTGGCATCTCCAGTTCAAAGGCTCAGTTAGAAGGTGGTATCAAAAGCCCAAGACCCTGAGGAACTATTCCCATCCAGAGCAGATAGATAAATAGTCTAACCTGGTATATAGCAACTTCCTGTGTTATTTCTGCTGGTTGTTGTCTTTGCCATATGGTTATTTTCTTTTTTTAAATTCCCTTTAGAAGCATCTTCTATAATTGGGGTGGAGAGGGACTATGTCCTCACTACTTGCCAGAGTTGAGAGGCCGAGTATATGATCCTGTTTGACTCCTCTCAAAAAGCTTTTCTACAAGAGGCTGTTAATCTGCTGTATCTATTGTAGGTTTCATCACAAAATTAAGATCCAAACACTGCAGTAAGAGCTTCCCCCACCTGCTTTTCTGCTACATAACCTCTTGGTGGCACTGTGGCATAGCGGAAGACCACAAATACACAAGAGGAAATAGTGCTTCCTTTCACTGCTGCATTTTCCTTGGTTTTTAAAAAACAAAAAACAGCAAAACTGTTGGTTAGACACAGAAGCAAAATTAAACTCATCTAAAGAACCAGTAAGCAATCATGATTAGGGAATGATGACTGCATGATAAGTGCCTCATGTAGAAAAGCCAAAAGGTAGCAGAGCTTTACATACTTCTATCTACTGCAGAGAAGCCATTACTGAAAGGCATATGATAGGCTCTAAATTATTGTATTACAGTAGTAGTACAAGTGGACTTGGAGCAAAATGTTGCAGTGTGAAATGCTCCTCTTCAGGATTCAGGACAGCCACGCCCTCTTCCTGGACACTCCATTACATTCCCACCCACCCCCTGGTTCCACCACTGACCCACCCCAACAGTCAGTCAACATTGTGTTGCCACTCAGCAAGCTAACTCCTTTTAGGGCTGTTTTGCTTTCACTCCAAAATGTACTTCTGCAAACCTCGGGGTTTCCTCAAGACTGCTACCTCCCTCTTGTACATGGATGGTGTTTTTTTTATGACATAAGAATTGGCGCCTGGAGAATGAGTTCACTGTTAATACGTAGGATATTTTCATCCCTTTTCTCAAAAGAGCTGGGAATGTGTGACTGGCCCAAGATGATCCAGAGAGCTTCATGACTCAGTAGGGATTTGGACCACAGTCTCCTCAAAGTCCAACACACTGTCCGCTAGACTACACTGGTTTCCATATTAACTCCAGTGACTCTCTCTTTAATAATAATAATAATAATAATAATAATAATAATAATAATATGCTTGAAGCTATGCCTTCTGGGCTAGAAGCCCTGGCCCTAATCTAAGACATTTCAGGCAGTCTCAGGTAGCTCAAGCGATGATGAAATATCTCTGCACATGCTCAGAGGTGCTTTCATAATTATTGCTTCATGTTCTACATCAGGGGTGTGCAACCACCTGCCAGGAATGTTGTAGCTGCACCTTGAATTGCAGAGCCTGTAATTCCAAGGTCTCTTCCAATTCTATGGCTGCATTCGGACAACACATTAAGCAACCGGGGGGGGGGGGCAATCGTCAGTTGTGTTGCTTATTGTGTTGTGTGGAGGGTAACACGCCACTCACAAACTACTGGCAGTATGCTATTCCGCCCAAATAAGCAACTGAGAGAAACAACCAGTTGTTTAAAGTGTTGTGTGGAGGGGTGAGTGGGTTAATGGCGTTTGGTGAGTGGGTTAAAACACAAGCCCATAGAGGCAGGTGGCAAGAGCGACCAAAGCGATGGCTGCCACTCTGCTACAACTGGTGCAACTTGCAGAGGCTGCTGGGATAGAACTGGGAGGACTGAGGGAGGAGGGAGGGTGGGGAGAGGGGCAAGGGCTGTGTCAGTCAAATGCCGGGTTGACTATTAGTCCACTCAACGCCAGCCCCAACCACCCACAGTTGTGTAGGAATATGTTGTGTGGGGAGTGCCCACAAAATAACTAACTGTGAGTTGGCTACTCAACCCACCATTGACTAATGTGTTGTCCGAATGCAGCCTATGTTTCTAAATTTTTTGGCTCTGAGAACCACACTGGGCAGCACAGGGAGCACACATGCATGCACTTGTGCACATACACAAGAGCTCACACACACACACACACACACACAGAAGCCTGGGGGATTGCCTTGCTTGCACTAGCAAGGGAATCCTTGGGGCTTCTCTTGCTAGTGCTACTGCTAGCAAAGGAAACCCTTCCCTTATCACATCAGAGATAAGGGGAGGGATTCCCTTGCTAGCACCAGCAAGGGAAACCGAGGCAGTGCTGCTGTGGCAGCAGATACAGGGTGGTAATGGTGGGCCACCAGAAACAGTTTGGTGGCCCGCATGTGGTCTACGGGGCCACACTTTTTCGCCCCTGTTCTAGAGCGATGATTGCTCTTAGCCTTTACACATTGTGATATTGTTTTGATGAACCCTGCATAACAAGAGGGAGTTTTGCTTTGTGTTGGTCTGATTTAGACTATTTTGAGCATGATGACTCCTTGGGAATCCCTGAGCTTCTTCTGGACAAACTAGATGATGAACAGTGGCAAAGCCTCCTTGATGAAGATGGAGATTATGACATGGAAATGTTACAGAATGTGACTGAAACTGAGAGGTAACTATGATAAATATATATTTGTTAAAATCACATTCTCCTTGTGGCCTTAAGCATTATTCAGGGTGTTCATAATTTACCATCATTCCAGAAGTATTTAACAAGTTTAACTACAGAAGACAATAACCTAGGCTGACCAGATAAAATCCAGGCCAGGGCTCATGTAACTTTAACAGTTATAGAGAAAAGGGAATTTCAGCCAGTGTCATTTGTATGCAATTAGTTCCTGGTGAAATTCCCTGTTCATCACCACAGTTAAAGTTGCAGGCACTATACTAGAGTGACCATATACAAAAGAAGGCAGAGCCCCTGCAACTTTAACTGTGGTGATGAAGAGAGAATTTCACAAGGAACTAATTGCATACAAATGACACTGGCTGAAATTCCCTTTTCTCTACAACTGTTAAAGTTACATGAGCCCTGACCTAGATTTTATCTGGTCACCCTACAATAACCACAGGGCTACTCCCAGTCTTGATATGAAAAGAAGCAGAACAGTCATTTACAAGCTAATAAACAAAGCAATAAAAATGTATACTTTAAGCCATGTTCTTCAACTGCTCAATGCCCTTCTTTCCAGTGCAGGAATGGGGACCTTTCTTTTCTATGGAGGGTCACTGACTCATAGGAAAAGTCAGTTGAGAGCCACACCCAATGGGGGGGGGAGGCAAAAACAGAGCCAAAAGTGGGTGAAGAAACCCCCTCTCTGCCACCCCCCCCCTCTCTCTCTCTCTCTCTCTCTCTCTCTCTGCCACCCCCTTTCTCTCTCCCTTTCTTTCTGCCACCCCTTTTCTCACATTCGCTCTGCCACCTCATCTCTCTCTCTCTGCCACTCCCTTCCTCTCTTTCTGCCACCCGTTTTCTCTTTCTCTTCCACCTTCTTTCACTCTCTTTCTATTTCCAACCCCTTTCTTTCTCTGCCATCTCTCTCTCTCCCTCTCTCTTTCTGCCACCCCTTTTCTCTTTCGCTTCCTCCTTCTTTCACTCTCTTTCTACCAGCTTTGTCTCTTCCACTTCCTCCTCTCTCTCTCTCTGCCACCTTCCTCTCCCTCTCTTTCTGCCACCCTGTCTCTTTCTGTCACTCCCTTTCTCTCACCCTCTCTCTTTCTGCCACCCCATTTATCTATCTCTTTCTGCCACCCCCGCTCACCCTCTGTCATCTCCTTTTCTGTCTGTCCCATATTTTTGGCAAAAGGAAGTACTTTGTCCACTTCTTCCAATCTGCACCTTCCAGGTCCAGAGCTTAATAAAGTGCATGTTCTCCATCAAACTCTCTGGGGAAACTTTAAATGCAGAAAAGGAATCACTTGTTTAAATTATGCCTGAGCTGGGAAGCAAGGAGTGAAAGGAGTTATCTCTGAGAAAACTTGGGATGAGATGGTTTCCGGGGAAGTTGTATGAAAAAGAAGATGGCTGCCCTCATGCCATCTTTCTTCCCCACACAGTTTCAAGTTCTGCAGAAGAGACAAGATCCATTGCTCCCAGGGGCATTTTCAACTTGCGTTTCAATTTTACATTGCAGCAGCCACACATTTTAGTGGTTGGGACTGATTATTACTTGGAGTTGTTCTTTCTTTAAAGAAAGTTTGTTTAAAAGGCAGCCCTCAGACCACCTTGAACTTGTTGTAAGTAAGGATGTGTATTGTATCGTTCCGATGTCCAATAACGATCCGATAAGGTCATTATCAGACATCCAATTAACGATAACGATACATTTCTAAGAAGGCCCGATCTGATCGGATCCAAAATCCATATGTCCGATAACTATCAGACATATCAGATTATCAGACCGCCAGTTTAGGGCTGGCCCTCCCTCCCTCCACTCGCTCTCCTTACCGGCAGCCTTCTCCGCTGCCCTCCGCTGCTTCCAGACTACTGAGAACTAGGCTTTGCGACCTAGTTCTCAGTAGAGCAATGACGTGCTGGATGATGACGTCACCTGGAGCGTCGTCGCTCTACTGAGAACTAGGCCTCAAAACCTAGTTCTCAGTAGTTCGGAAGCAGCGGAGGGCAGCGGGGAAGGCCGCAGGTAAGTGGGGACCACTCCTTCCCCCCACTCGCACTCGCACTCCTTACCTACAGCCTTCCCCACTGCTGCTGCTGGTCCGTAGTACTGCTAAACAGGCTGCAAAGCCTGTTTAGCAGTACTACAGACTGGTGGCAGAGGCGGGGAAAGCTGCAGGTAAGTGGGGAACCCTGGGGAACCCTCCCTCCCTTCCCCTCGCACTCGTGCTCCTTACCTACGGCCTTCCCCGCCTCTGCTGCCGCCCCATACTACTGCTAAACAGGCTTTCTGGCCTGTTCGTCAGTACAGAGCTGCGCCAAGTGATGACGACATCACTCTGCATGGCTCTGTACTAATGAACAGACCGGAAAGCCTGTTTAGCGGTAGTACGGGGTGGCGGAGGAGGAGGAGGAGGCGGGTAAGGAGTGCGAGTGGGGGAAGGGAGGGAGTGCTGGTCCAGTGTTTTTCCCCATAGACTTGCATTGGGGGAAAGCTTCCTTTCCCCCTATGCAAACCTATGGGGAAAAACACCGTAATTGGATCAGAACTTCCGATATTTATCGGATTTCGGTTCCGATCAAATCCAGGTACCCCCTGATATGACCGGATCTGAATTTTTTTTATATTGGAATTTCCGATGACGATACGATAATTTTGGCCATGCACATCCCTAGTTGTAAGTATCTGTTTATCTCTCTCCCCTTCACCTCCTTTTTTCCAAGCTAAACAATTCCAGCTTCCCTCATATAGGGGAGATGCTCCATCTCCTTGATCATTTTAGTTGCCCTTTTCTGCATTTTTTCTACCTTTCAAACAGAGGAGTGTCCTCTGACTGCCCTTCAAATAGAGGACTGTCCTCTCTGTAAAGCAGAGCACATGGCAACCTAGATATGTTTGGAGCATATTTGGAGATTTGGACCAGAGTCTCAAACTTGTCCAATTTGAGCCTCTTTGAAGATTTTATCCAAAGCCAAATGCTCACCCTCTGTGTTTATCTAGCTTTGTGCTACACATGCTTCTAGGAACCCAACTCAAACATTCTGCTTTTGTTGTGGAAGCTTAGCCTACTTCATTCATTCAGTTAAATTTTTTTCTCCTCCGGTTTGGTCCAAAGAGCTCAAAAGGGAAATCAACAAAAACTCCGGTCAAGCTTTTGAGAGTGGCCTGTAATTCTCATTGGTACCCAGTGCCTTGTAAGCTTTATGCAGATTCATGCTTTTTACCGTTTGATGGCTTCTTCCTTCCCATTTGTGTCCTGAACTACTTTTTCTCCCCCTTTAGAGAGGATTATAGGATTAATTTTGGCCCAATTAATCTTCTACGAACAAGGCACTTATGCAAATAAGAAGAAAGAGGAAAGGGGAGAAAGTGCTGCTGCTTGTTAAAAAAATTTAAAATAATCCTTATTCTGGTTTTGCACAACCATTTCAGAAAGAACAGAAACAGTAAAATACTGCAACAGAACAGTAGCAAAGCATTTCTTGGTGTTTTCAATTCACGTCAGCTACATGGCTTCGACATGCCTTTGAACTGATTGTAGTGGTGGTTTGCTGTGATATATCTTCCAGGATATAATTCCCTGCTAGTATCCCAGAATGCACTCTGCTTACTCCTGAATGCACCTTGAGACACCCAAATGCAGCTATATATTTTGATGTCTTGTCCACCTTCACAACCTCTTCAAAGAACAGAAATCATTTCAGAAAACAGGTGTCTGGGAGACGGGGAGCAGTAAACCTAGGCTCACCATATGAAAAGGAGGACAGGGCTCTTGTAACTTTAACAGTTGTAGAGCAAAGGGAATTTCAGCCAGTGTCATTTGTATACAATTAGTTCCTGGTGAAATTCCCTCTTCATCACAACAGTTAAAGTTGCAGGCACTATACTAGAGGGACCATATACAAAAGAAGGCAAGGCCCCTGCATTTTAACTGTTGTGATGAAGAGGGAATTTCACCAGGAACTAATTGCATACAAATGACACTGGCTGAAATTCCCTTTTCTCTGCAACTGTTAAAGTTACATGAGCCCTGTCCTCCTTTTCATATGGTCAGCCTAATTAAACCTCCCATACCCACACACAGTAGTTCCAAACCAGATCAGGGCCCCTGCATGTTTACTTAGGATTAAAAAACAAAGAGAGGGGGAGCTACACACAACGTATTTAACATGTCTAACTCAGACTGAGGAATGACAGTAACAATGACTGCCATTTTAGATATCTCGTGTGAAAATATATGATATTTATAGATGTACTGCCTCCAATAGTCATGTGAGAGGGACGGAATAATAGATGAAATAAGTATTTGCCCAGAGGAGAGAGGAATAAATGTCATGGAGTCCCACTTGTTATTTCAAAGAGTAGAAGTATCTGTTTTTTATTCCCAGTATATTTCAAAAAGACTCAGAGGCAGCAATACATTAAAAGGCTACACTGACTGCTAATAAAATGGAATAAAACAGATACAAAGTAAATGCTACCTAGCTCCACTGGCATTACCTTTGGCATCAAACCACCAGGCCAAAGCAAAGGAAAAGTCATACAGAAAAGTATTGTAATATTGGTAAATCACATAGAAGCATATAGGGGAATCTCTGTTTTCTCTCTCTTTCACATTCATATATCTCCGTTCCTCTCTTTCTCTCATTGACACACACACACAATTTATCCAGATGCTTCCACATTTTCAAATGAGTCTGTGTGGAGGACATTGTTACTTTTTTTTTCTTAAATCCTGTGCTGTAAGGAAGATTATTTCCCTTAAAAGAAATGCTTGAGTAGATTTTAGGGTTCTCTGTATTTCTAGGGTGACCATATGAAATGGAGGACAGGGCTCCTGTATCTTTAACAGTTGCATAGAAAAGGGAATTTCAGCCATGGTCATTTGCATGCATGCAGCACGTGGTGAAATCCCCTCTTCATCACAACAGTTAAAGCTGCAGGAGCCCTGCCTAGCATGACCAGGCACAAAAGGGGGCAGAGCTCCTGCAACTTTAACTGTTGTGGTGAAGAGGGGATTTCATCAGGTGCTGCATGCATACAAATCACCTGCTGAAATTCCCTTTTCAATACAACTGTTAAAGATACAGGAGCCCTGACCTCGTTTCCAGATGGTCACCCTACATATTTCTACAATGTCATCACAGTCATATCTAGGGATGTGCAGGGACCACCCGGATTGGATCGGGACCTGGATCGGGACCTCCAATTTTGTCCCAGATCAGTTTGGACAAAATCGGAGGCCCCCCAGACCGGATCGGGCCCAATCCTGATCCAAAAATTGGACATCCGATTTTTGGATCAGCAGCCATTTTTGTTTTCCCCATAGACTTGCATTGGGGGAAAGAAAGCTTTCCCCCAATACAAGTCTATGGGGGAAAAATGGCAGCCGGTGGGTGAGTGGGGGCATAACTCCCCCCCTCCCTTTCCCTCCCCCCCGCGGTTACCTCCCGGGGCCGTCCGCGGGTGTCATATTTCAACAGTCTATTGTCTGGGACTCCAGCCAACCCCCTTATCAAAGAATGTCCGGGACGGACACCAGTACTTATTTGTTTGAAGGTTTTTATTTATACTCCAGAGATTAACCCCCTGGTCTGCGTAAAGTACCGAACTTACCCTGCAAGGCAGAGAAATCCTCAGTTCCGGTCCAGGATCCAAAATCACTTTAAGAAGTTCACAAGGTCCATTTACCAAAGCCAGGGTCACGCCAGAGATTCAGTCAGTCCAAATGTCGAGGCCGAAGGGCAAACCAGGTATGAGCGAAGTCCAGGGTCCAGAGTCAACAATCAAGCCGGGTGTTCAGTCCACAGATTGCAAGCCAGAAGTACGCTGGAATGTCAGGAGCCAAATACGTCGGTTGTTCCCAACGAAATCCCTCCTCACTCCTCCACCCTTTTTATCCTCGTTTGCGTCTGACAAACAGCTGTGTCCAATTCCTTCGCAATCTTATTTAAGGCT
The DNA here is from genome assembly GCA_029215795.1 of Anniella stebbinsi. Classification (NCBI taxonomy): domain Eukaryota; kingdom Metazoa; phylum Chordata; class Lepidosauria; order Squamata; family Anniellidae; genus Anniella; species Anniella stebbinsi. The sequence continues at coordinate 32,199,141 of JARDYH010000003.1, forward strand.
TGCGTCAGCTGTGCTCTGTTTTTCTAATCTCATGCTGCGTCTTGTGGGACACGCTTGCTCCGCATGCTTGAGCCGCCGCCTCTGCTGGGGAGTTACCAGACAAACCCCTTCAGGCCCAGAATCTTCCTCGTTAGAGCCAGGGGGTGGGAGAAGGTGGCTTGCCTGGAGCTCTTCTGAGGAACCTCCCTGCCGTTCCTCCTCCTCTGGTAAGTCCTGGGGAATGGGTGAAGCTGCAGTCTCTGCCACTTCTTCCTCCTCAGAGGAAGATTCTTCAGACTGACTCATGACAGCGGGTGCCAGCGGAGGGCCCCAGCAGGCAAGCCCCCCCCCTCGCGGTTCTCCTTACCTGCCAGGGCCGTCCTCCGCCATCTGCTGCCATTCGGGCGGCAGCAGATGATAGCTGACGGCCCCGGCAGGTAAGCCCCCCTCATGCTCCTCCTTACCTGTCAGGGCGTACTCTTCCTTCACCTGCCAGAGATCTACTGAGAACTAGGCTTCACGGCCTAGTCCTCAGTAGAGCGCCAGGTGATGATGTCATCACCTGGAGCTCTGCTGAGGACTAGGCCACGAAGCCTAGTTCTCAGTAGATCTCTGGCAGGTGAAGAACAAAGACACCCCGGAAGGTAAGTGCCCCCGTCCCTCCTCCCCCCTCCTCCCCCTGCGATCCTCACCTGGCCGGGCTGTCTGCTTCCATCGGCGGGCGCCCATTGGCTCCCGAGAGAAGCGGACAGCCCCCCAGGTAAGCCCCTCCTCGCGGTTCTCCTTACTTGCCGGAGATCTACTGAGAACTAGGCTTCGCAGCCTAGTCCTCAGTAGAGCACCAAGTCACCTGGTGCTCTACTGAGGACTAGGCCGTGAAGCCTAGTTCTCAGAAGATCTCCAGCAGGTGAAGAAAGAAGACGCCCTGGCAGGTAAGTGGACCCCCCTCCCTCCCTCCCTCCCTCCTCCCCCCCACGATCCTCACCTGGCCAGGCTGTCTGCTTCCATCGGCAGGCGCCCACTGGTGCCCACCGATGGAAGCAGAGAGCCCCCCCCAGGTAAACCTCCCCCCCCCCGCGATCCTCACCTGGCCGAGCTGGAGAGCGCCTGGTGATGACATCATCACCGGGCGCTCTCCTGTAAACTAGGCCGCGAGGCCTAGGTCGCAGTAGTTTACAGCCCGCAACGGAAGGAGGAAGCCCCCCCAGGTAAGCCCTCCCCCCACGATCCTTACCTGGCTGGGCTGTCCACTTCCATCGGCGGGTGCCCACTGGCGCCTGCCAATCCTCTGATTTTTTCCAAACTGGATCGGGTCCTTCCAGACCGGTTCGGAAAAGATTGGATGATCCAGAGGGGTGATCGGAAATCAGATAATTGCATCTGATTTCCTGGATCGGCTCTGGATCGTAGATCAGAGCCGATCCAGTGCACACCCCTAGTCATATCCATGGCACACAACTGGGAATGTTTTGTCTGTGTTTTTTTACATTACTTGAAGTCGTATTTAGGATGTTGTTGGTGTTGTTTCAATACAAGCTGTGTAAAAGCCCCCAAAATATATCTTACATATTTATGTATTTTAAAAATGTATTACTTTGACTTTTGACAGAGAGGAAGAAAATAGTCCTTGGGAAGAAATGGCCAGTGAATATGTTGCTTGCTTTCTAAAAGAATTTCCTGCCCAGAAAGAAGAGATTGAAAAATGCATCCGGTGCCTTCGGGAAATGGCAAATGACATAGACAAGACCCATAAGAAGTGTACCATCGCCAGCATTGCTGCCAATTCTACAAGTGCCTCTTCTGGCCTCTTGACCATCTTGGGACTCACCTTGGCTCCTGTCACAGCAGGCGGGAGTTTAATCCTGACAGCCACCGGGATTGGTTTAGGGGCAGCAGCAACAGTCACTGGCCTTTCCGTTTCTTTATATGAAAGTGTGAATAATTCAAAGGAAAAGAAAAAAGCACAAGAGCTGATGAATGAATGTGAGAAAAGCCTGAGAAAGGTGATGTGTTCTGGTGAAATAAACTTCATCTCTGAATTGGCCCCAAATAACGGGGCTATGGGTGAAAACGTCAAACATCTTGTTTCCAACGTTGCTGGCCAAGTTCCCGAAGTGTACAAGGCTGTAAAAGGGATCAAAACGAACATCAGGGCATTGAAGATTGCTCGAGCTAATCCTGGCTTGAAAGTGTTAGCAAAGAGAGCCACTGCTGCAGGAAGCGTGTCCAGTGAAATCAGGGGGGTGAAAAAGGCCTTTGCAGGAACCACCCTTGCGATGAGAAAAGGAGCCAGGCTACTGGGTGCCACATCCGCTGGGGTGTTTCTCCTGTTCGATGCCTATGGCATTGTTCAAGATGCTAAACATCTGACAGAGGGAGCCAAGACTGAAATGGCTGCAGAGATCAGGGGAAAGGCTAGCAAACTGGCAGAGAAACTGCAGAAACTCAACAGGCTCTACAAGGAACTAAATAAAAAGTCATGGCATGAGTAAAGGAGACCAAAGAATCACTCAATGTATGCATCTATTGTAATTCTCTATCATTACTGTATGCTCATGATAAACATGAAGGGTGGATGCATGTGTCAATTGCATGAGATGTCTGTGAACTTTTATTATATTTATTTATTTATTTATTTATTTTATTTTATTTATTGCATTTTTATACCGCCCTATAGCCAAAGCTCTCTGGGCGCTTCACAAAAATTAAAACCATAAAATCATTTTAAGAAATATAAAACAAACCACAATCTAAAAACACAAAATAACATACAATATAAAAACACAACCAGGATAAAACCAAGCAGCAGAGATGAATACAGATTAACATCTGTAACATTCATATAGGATGAACACATGCTGAGAAGCCACAGCCAATTGCCTCTTCCCCACAGTCCAATACAAATTACATTTAAAATACACTATTAAAAACAATTTCCACTACAATAACAATACAATACAAAGAAATACAAGAAACAGGGAAGTGGAGTTGCATATGATTAATTACAATTAATCACAAGCCAGAGAAAGCTTGAGTGAGCAAATGCATTTTCAGAAGGTATTAAAACATACCACCTTTTCTGCCTCCTGAACTGCATGGGGGAGGGTGCTCCTGAGGGTGGGAGCCACCACCGAGAAGACTCTCCAAGAAGGAAGTATATAATATGGGAAACGGGCCTCACATCCTCAGTTAAACCCATAGCTCCAACATTGGTATATAGCAAGTCTTGCTATAGAGAATCCTGCACCACCAATAGTTTCCAAAAGTATGCAAAAGCTGGAAAAGCATTTCTGCCATGTCTAGGCTGACCATCTGAAAAGGAGGACAGGGCTCCTGCACCTTTAACAGTTGTAGAGAAAAGGGAATTTCAGCCAGAGTCATTTGTATGCAATTAGTTCCTGGTGAAATTCCCTCTTCATCACAACAGTTAAAGTTGCAGGCACTATACTAGAGTGACCAGACACAAAAGAGGGCAGAGCCCCTGCAACTTTAACTGTTCTGATGAAGAGGGAATTTCACCAGGAACTGATTGCATACAAATGACACTGGCTGAAATTCCCTTTTCTCTACAACTGTTAAAGTTACAGGAGCCCTGTCCTCCTTTTCAGATGGTCAGCCTAGCCATGTCTCAGCTGAGCCTTGGTCTGTAGCCAATGTTACATTGCACCAGTCCAGCCACAGTTCAAAACTGCCAAAACATTCCCAAATAGGATGATTTTGTTTCATTGACAGAGCAGTTAATCACCTGATGTATTGGCTTCGTTTCTTAGAGGCTGATATAAGCAAAACTCTGCTCTTTCTCTGCAGGGGGAGAGGGTGGCTAATCCTGACATAAGAGGGGAAAAGTTGGGGTAACTCCTCAACTTTTGAAAGTTGCAGCTTTGTGGGACTCACGATGGCTGCAAGACGGCTGCTGCGTCATACAACTAACACAGAGCCATTATGCACCCATTGAGGGCTTTCAGACTGTCTAGGCAGCCCTTTAGTCACCAACACCTGGCATGAATGGAGCTCTAGTTTCCTGAAGGCAGAAACACCCAATTATGCAACCCTTTCCTCAAAGATTTTTGCCAGGCACCATATTGTTTATTTGCCAGGTGTTAGTCTTCATTGAAGCCTTTTGTGGTTAGTAATACTTCAGATTAAGGCTGCATATCTGCATCCACTTACCTGGGAGTAAGCTGCAATGAAATCAAATTATCAGTGGGACTTAATATTGAGTAGACATATATTGCACTGTAAGTATTCTGAATCCTTTTCCAGTTGATTTTTCTTGCTGTTTTTCTTTTCTTGAATTAATTGGGGGAGGGTTGAGGGGGTTGCCATTTTTATTGTTGCAGAATTGAACTTCCCTCGCTTTTTATAAATGTAATTGTTTTATTGCATTATTATTGTTGTTGTTGTTGTTGTAACACAATTTTCATGGATTGTGGTTGTCACTGCCTTGAAGGCCACACTGGTTTAAAGGCACGGTGTTAAAAATAAATAACTAAATAAATAACTAAATAAATAACTAAATAAATAACTAAATACAGCTCCTTTTTCCGTGCTGTAGAAGGTGGAAACAGTTGGATGATGAATGACCTCCTGATCTGAATCACTTTGAGCAGGAGGTTGGACTCAATGGCCATATATTCTATGATGCTGTGGCTTCAGAGTCACATCAGACCAGTCAGGGGAGATTCATTGTGAGGTCCAGAATGAAGCTTGCAAATGCTGGAACTAATGAATGCCTTCCTCATATTTTTCCTTCAAAGATTCACCCTTTCCTTACCAAGGAATGCCGAGGAGAAAGCAGTAGAGGCCCAGAATCAATGTCTGGGCACAAGGATGGATTGGATGTGGGCTAACAAAGCTGGGACAGAATCCAGACAAAACAGATTGTTAGTCAGTAGGATTGACTGTACAGCGTACTCCTCTTACAAGCTCATCCAGCTCTCTTAAACCTCACCTCAGGCAGTGTCTGACAGCGCTCCTCCCACCCTCTCAAGGCACCCTCATGCAAGCACTCTCATCCTTCCCAGGGTGGGGTGTCTTTAAGGCAGCACTTTGGACACTCATTCCTTAAAAACTCCATGGCATCGCAGCTGTGGCATGGGAACAGTTAATCCTTACAGCAGGAGGGAGCGTAGGCTTTCCGGCGGCCATTTGGTTTATGGGCCATGCCCCCTGCCTTCTGCCCTGTCTTCCAGTGCTCCAAGCAACCTACCACAAGCCTCAATCCGCCCCCGTAATGCCCCCAGCCTCAAACCGAAGTGAGGTCATATGGTGGTGATCTCAGAGCAAAGGGAAATATCGTGTTAAATCCTCAACTTTTTAATTGCACAGTTTCGGGGGAAAGCCCTGTGGTGGCTGCGACTTGGCTGCTGCGTCGTATAACCAAAACCACGTCACTGTGCAGCCAACTTGGAGTAAATAGGTCTCCCCACACCTTGCAGGGCTTTTCTTTCATGGAGACTCCCCCAGTTCTGGGTCCCATGGTTCTTCCATCTCCATCTCCATCCCCCACCCCACCCCCACCATCTCTCTCGGGTTTCCCTTTATGCAGGTTCTCTCGGCGGACACAGACTTATCTTGCTTTGAAATATCTGAAAACAACCACCACACAGCATACGCATGCATCATGTTTCTCATGAAACAAGGGCAGGATCTACACTACTGCTTTATAATGGTTTATGACAGTATTGACAAGTGTTGGGGACCAGGACACATTCCGTATACCGTTTTCAAACCACTTTCAAAGTGTTATATCCTTCTTGGTATAAATCTGGCCAAGAAGTTATAAAGAGCATAATACTTTGCTTGCTTTTTGTTTTAAAGATGGGTTTGTAGAAAATGAGGAATACAGTGTTGTATAACAACTAAAACATTTATTGCCTCAAACAAACATATAGGCTGAATTTGGACAACATGAGAGTCAATGGTGGGGTAATAATCAACTGTACAGTTGTTAATCTGGGGGGTACTTCCCACACAACATAGTAATAAATAATCAACTGTGGTGTGGATTAGGATTAGCGCTAAATTGACTATGGCAGCATTCGGCCAACATGATAATCAATACAACTGACGATTGTTCCCCCCCCCTTTGCTTACTGTGTCCTCCAAATTCAGCCATACTCTCCTGCCTAGCTTCTCTTTAGTCCTGACCGACCCCCAAGAATGCTCAGTCATTGACTGCTGTGTCACCTCCAATCCCTGCCTGACTCCTTAGTTCTACCTATTGATACTCTTTCTGCTAATTTTTGCTTCTGGATGGACACACACTGCTGCTCAGAGGCTGTTATGCTAAAATCTTGGATTAACAGTATCTTTTTTAAGAAGAGGAGGGCAGCTCTCATACCCACCCTGTGGGAGAGGGGGGAGAGAACCGTGGAAAAGAATCTCAGGAATTTCTTTCTCCAGGTGGCAGGGTTTGTGTGTTTTGATTTTCTTTTCTCTCCCAGCCCTACATTCCTCCTGACTTATTCCTATTGCATAATGCACTCAGTCATTATGGACTCTTTTTTTTTTTTTTTTTTTGGTAAATCAAAACTCCCTCAAGAGTCAAGTTTCAGTTTCCATTTCTCCTGGACTGTATGAGTAACGAGGAAATGATCGCTGCCTACTCCCAGACAACTGCAGTCTAGTAAAACCCATCTAGGCAAGGGGAAGTCAGAAAGGTAAGTGGAATAGATGATGATGATGATGATGATGATGATGATGATGATGATTCCTTTTTGATCTCTACAACCAAATATCCACCAAACAGATGTTTGGGGCTTGCTTTGATATTGTAAAATGGGAAAGTGGTATGCAGAAAAGTGCCACTAAAATAACCAAGAGATTAAAGTAGATCCCATATGAGTAAAGTCTAGAGAGGGTGAGACTTATTTTTAATGGAAAATGGAAAACAATGAGGAGGCAGGAGGAATTATATTCACTTCAATCACCTTGTAGACAAGATGATCTACAACTTCTTTCCCCAACTTGCTGCCCCCCCTACATGTATTGGACTGCAGGCCCCACCATCCCCACCCTGTACAAATGCCCAAGTTGGCTACAGTTCATGGGAGCTGTAGTCCAACACATCTGAAAGATCCCAGATTGGTTGGGGAAAGTCATTTCTACAATGTCATTTCTAAAATGCTATGATTCTGAATGTTGTGGAAACAGCCAGTAGAAAGAATCTTTCTCTACTCTCTCACATAATACTTCGATTCCCAAGGAAATTGATTTAAGATAGACTCAGGAGCCTGTCTTCACGGCACCACTTCACCACTCCTTCCCCCTGAAACCCCGCAGTAACGCTGCTGTGGGGTGGGGGGCGGGAAATGCCCATGCCAGCAGGGAGCACGGGGTTTTCCGGTCATCCGGATCCTGGAGCCTGACCCCTTCCCTCATTCCGGGCTTCCAGCTATCAGTCAGCAGTCACCATCTTCCCCATAATGCCCCCTGGATCAACTATGGAGCGAGGTCACATGGTGGAAGAGCCGTGGTGACCTCGCTTTGAAAAAAGAAGTTAGGGTAAGTTCACAACTTTTTTAAAGCGCAGCTTCAGGGCAAAGCCCCTTGGAGGTTGTGAATTAGCTGCTGCATCATAGTACCAACCCAGAGCTGATCTGCAGCCACCACAGAGCTTTAAAGATGTATAGATAACCCCTCAGGATGGGCAGACAGCTTCAGTATATCATTCAGATGCTAGCAAGAAATACAGAGGCAAAATTGTTATTGAAGATAGTTTCACTATGATTGGTATGTATATTTTTATCTGGATTCACCTTCAGCCTTATTTTCTAGACCAGTCGTGAAGCACACTCAGGCTGAGAAGAGAGCTTTTGTTAAGTATTCATTAGCCACAAAACACTGGACCAAAGTGCCTTTGGATAATGTCAGAATTTCAAAGGTTGGTATCCTCCTGAAGTCCTAATTGTTTATGTTGCTTTTAACATGAAACTAAGACATCACTTTTGAAAACACCTTCCCAGATCTGGGAGGTTTCACACACTGAGCTGAAAGGGGAGAGGCTGAACTTTGGCCTTTACCATCCTGTTTGACCTCTGCCAAAGACAACAAAGTCACCCCTTCTAATAGCGAACTCAAGGTTTTGAGTTTTTACAGAAATCAGCCAAAATGGGCACACTGAGGAAAAAAATGGAGGGAAAGGACAGGGGGGTACAGCTCCAGGACCTTATCAGAGCAATGACAATCTTCCTGAGCAGTGCACTAGGGTAACTGACAGGGGTGTGCATCGGATCGGATCCGATCCACGATCCAAATCTGACCCGCCCCAAAATTGGAAAATTCCGATCCGACCAACCCTCCGATCCGATCCAATCCGCCGAGGTCCGATCCGGATCGGAAAAAATCAGAGGATCGGACGCCATTTTGAATGCTTTTTCCCATAGCCTAGTATTGTGTTACAAAAATGCCTATAACTTTTTCATTTTTAAAGATAGAAGGATGAAACTCGGGCACTTTGTAGATGGGTTAAGGATAGTTATCTGTGAGAAATTTCAGAACAATTAGTGCAGGCATTTTGTGGCAATTAATTTTTTAATAAATAACCAGGAATGCCTATAACGTTTTCATTTTTAAAGTTCTACACATGAAACTTTGCCATATTGTAGGTGGTACATTGGGACCTATGTGTGTGAAAGTTCAGAAACGTAGGTGCTTGTCTTGTGTGGCAATTAATTTTAGAAAAATGGGTAGTAGTGGGGTAAATACAGTTATGCCTCCAACTTTTTTATTTTTAAAGATACAAACAGGACACTTGGGCACATTACAGGTAACACTTTGCTTGATATGTGTGTGAAATTTCAGAAATCTAGGTCCAGGCATGTGGTGGCAAGGTATTTTTGAAACAATGATGAAAAAAATGCCTATAACTTTTTTATTTTAAAAGTTAGAAGTCTGAAAGTTGCTCACTTTGTAGATGGGTTAGGGGTAGTTGTCTGTCAGAAATTTCAGAATGATAGGTCCAGGCATTTGGTGGCTACGATTTTTTTAGATTAAAAGTTACAACAACACGGAGTTTTGACAGATAAAAGAGGGAGGAGGAGGCGGGGGAGGGGGGTGCAATTGACAGCCCAAGCCTCTGTGGAAAAACTTTTGTAAGTGCCCAAGTTTTATTCTTCCATCTTTAAAAATGAAAAAGTTATAGGCGTTTTTGTAACACAATACTAGGCTATGGGGAAATGCATTCAAAATGGCATCCGATCCGCAGATAGGATCCGATCTGCCCAACCTCCGATCCGATCCGACCCCCCAGGTCTGATTCCGATCCGATCCGGGGGGGTCAGTGCACATCCCTAGTAACTGATGGACCCTCCTTACTCTTGCAACCGAATGAGATGATAATGAAGCTAAACTGGGGTCCCCTCACCCACTTTTTAAATTTTGGGGGGCCAAAGCCTGGCTAAAAGCCATATTCTCTGATCTAGAAGCCCTGGCCTCTAATTTCAGGTGATTCAGACAGGTTGAAGGTATTAGTGATCATGATAACACCTCTACACGTAATTTCAATTTTTTTAAAAAATCCTCCCATAATTTTTTTCTGTTCATGTATCAGTGTGTGTGTGTGTGTGTGTGTGTGTGTAATGATTCTGTTGCACACCTTAATACATTTGAGGATTGATAAGGTGTTTGTCATTGTTAATGGATTATTATATTGGCCTGGCCTCTCTCTTTGCATTATTGAATGCTGGCTGTTATGAATCATTTTAAAAGTTGTGAATACAAGTACGTAGCCTTTACTAGCCACTATCTCATTTTGCACAATACAGGTGTTTGCGGATGTCCGATTTAAGAGATCCTGAGTATGACAACAGAGGAGACCCGGAGGTTCTACAAGACAAACGAGATGGCGAACAGCAAAAAAGCTTTCTCGATGAAAACAGATATTACATAGAGATGGTGCAGACTGTGACTAAACAAGAGAGGTAACCCAGATATATATTTATTAAAAGTGAATTCCCCATGCCAGCATCATAATAAGAACATAAAATAAAAACATAAGAAGAGCCATGCTGGATCAGACCAAGGGTCCATCTAGTCCACTATTCTGTTCACACAGTGGCCAACAAGCTGTTGACCAGGAACCCATAAGCAGGACACAGGTACAACAACACCCTACTGCCCATGTTCCCAAGCAAATGGTATATATAGGTTTACTGCCATCAGGACTAATAGCCATTGATAGCCTCCTTCAGGAATTTATCCAACCCTTTTTTAAAGCCATCCAAATTGGTGGCCATCACTACATCTTTTGGTAATGAATTCCATAGTTAAACAATGCACTGTGTGAATAAGTACTTCCTTTTAACTGTCCTGAATCTCCCACCAATCAGCTTCATGGGATGATCCCAGGTTCTGTATGTTAACCCTTGGTCATCATTGCACAGTCATTTAACAAGCTTAATTATGCATGAATTTATTTATTTATTTATTTTAAAGCATCCCGCCCCTGTTTTTCATCTAATGTTGGTCCTGCAACTGGCTAATAAAAAATACTGAAAACAATCCATTACAATAGAACAGAGCTAAAGAAATAAATGAAACAAATGCAGGTTTGATAAGACATAGAAACTAAAACCAGAAAAATAAATATTGCTATTATTATTATTATTATTATTTATTCCATTTATATGCCGCCCCATAGCCGAAGCAGATCTTGTAAAACGCAGAAACAAAAAGATAAAAGATAGCAGTATATGTGTTTGTCCAAGTCTGGATGTCACCATAGAAAGATATTTATGCCAATTGCTCCACCAGGAACACCCACAGCAGGTATTGGAATGGTGGTGGTATTTGTCCTCATATAACTTTGTTTACTTGGGTGCTTTTTTGCATATTACTTTAGACCTCTTAAAAAAAAAGATGAAGAAAACTGCCGCAAACATGCCAGCAGTACTGGGAAAATATAAGGTGAAAAGAAATTAGGGCAGCCTTCCCCAACCTGGTGCCTTCCAATTGTTTTGGTCTACAACTGTCATCAGCTCTAGCCAGCCTGACAAAAAGTTAAGGATGATGGGCACTGCAGTCCAAAGCATCTGGAGGACACCATGTTAGGTAAGGCTGGGGTAAAAGATAGCAATCTCAGAGCTGTTTCTGTAAGAGATGCTCAAGTAAGAATAATTCTCTATGTGGCTGTGATGATATGCTTGACACACTTAGGTGTTTATCACACACATGGTTTTAAGCACACCCACTTCGACTTTGATCCACTTATTCAGCGCTGGACTCACATGACATCTTCCCCCCCCCCCTCGTGCTGTTCTCTCACCCTGAGGTCGCAGTTTTTAGTTTCTGTTTCGATTTACCCCTGAATGGGCAAAGTTCGAAACAAGCAAAATTCAACAGGCCAAGCTGAGGTATCACAGCAATACTGACCACGTGTGATTCAAAACGCTAGACTCGCATAGGAAACGGAGGGGGAAGCCGCAGAAGCAAACCGGGGGGGAAATAGTACGTGTGATAAAGGCCTGGTTTATTTTATTTGAAATATGTCAACGCTCCCAGACTGTGGAATGACCTGCCGGAGGAGACTCGTCAACTTAACAGTCTTTTAGAATTTAAGAAAGCTATAAAGACTGTTCTCTTCCGGCAGGCATATCCAGTGTAATTTTTAGAATGTTTTTAGGATGTTTTAGGATGTTTTAATGCAGTTTTAATAATATTTGTCATGTTTTAATTGGTTTTATGTATTTTATCATGTTGTTGTTCACCGCCTCGATCTAGACGGAGAGGCGGGTGAGAAATAAATTGTTATTATTATTATTATTATTATTATTATTATTATTATTATTTGTCAGGGAGTGCAGGTTGGGCTAGGATGCAGAGAATGGATTGGAAACTGCTGCCCTGTAGCCCAAATATATGTGTTACTTTGATTTATAACAGAAGCAGTGCACATACACCTTCAGAAGAAGATGGCAATGAAGCTGCTGCCGATTTTCTGGAAGAGTTTCCTTTCCAGAGACAAGCGATTGAAAAGTGCATCACATGCCTTCAGGAACTGGCAGACAATATTGACAAGATCCATAAGTATTGTACCATCACCAGCATTACGGCCAGCTCTGGTGGTGCCGCTTCTGGTATTTTGACCATCCTGGGACTGGCCTTGACCCCTGTCACAGCAGGTGCGAGTTTAATCCTGACACTCAGCGGGGTGAGTTTAGGGGCGGCAGCGGCAGTTACCGGCATTTCTGGTAGCCTGTGTGAACGGCTTATTAATTCAAAGAAAAGGAAGAAAGCAGAAGACCTGATAAACCAATGTGATAAAATCCTAAACGAATGCACAGAAAGCCTTTGTTCAATGATGCACCTTGATGAAAATGATTTCAAGTCAGGATTGCCCCCAGACAATCGGGTTAATAGGGAAAATGTCCAGCCAGGTTCCAATGCTGTCGGTCAGATTCCTAACCTGGCGTTTGCCGTCAAGAACATCGCATCTAATGTGAAAGCTCTGAAGTACGTTGAAGATAATCCTGTCTTGAAGGATTTAGCAGTGGAAGCTGCTGGTGCAGGAAACACAGTGCGGGCTTCTATCAAGGGGATTGATCAAGTAGACGAAGCATTTAAAGGAACTGCCCTGGCTCTAAACAAAGGCGCAAGAGTGATGGGTGCTACATTTGCTGCGGCATTTCTCCTGTTTGATGTTTACTGCATTGTTAAGGATGCCATACATTTGGCGAAAGGGGCCAAGGGCGAAATAGCAGCTGCAATCAGAGAAAAGGCTAGTAACTTAGAAAAGGTATTGCAGGATCTGAACAACCACTATCAGGAACTGAAAGACACTATATGAATAAGAGGGGCCAAAACTACGTTAGGCATTTTCTATCATTCTGTTTCTAATGGTGAATGCGAAGAATTTGGTCTTATACTTCCATTAATCTAAAGGCCAATTTACACTTAAGGGCAAAGAGATAACTTTAGGGGTGGTGTAGGATGAGAGAGAACTGAAATTCTTCCCCTCCTCTTAAAAGATATTTCTTTAGCTCCTAGGACCACACAACAGGCTAGAGCTGGGGTAGGCGACCTGATGCCCTCCAGATGTATTGGATTACAACTCCCCAAATCCCTGACCATTGGCCATTCCAGCTGGGGTTGATGGGAGTTGTAGGCCAAAACATCTGGAGGGCACCAGGTTGCCAACTCCTGAACTAGAGACAATAGATTTAGCAAATCCAACATTAGGTGAGGATCTGAATGCAAAATTTTACTCCAGTTGGACAGCAGTACATCTCCATCAGCATGGACTAATGATCCATTACCAGTCTGCCAGATTTAAGCTGCCATATAAATTATTAGATACTTGAGGTGCTTCCAGACAGTAGGTTCTTTTACTATAACTACAAAATCTTAATTTTCCCTTTGTACGCTGCAATTGGAATTCAGATGGACTTTCCACACATTAATGCTTTTTTTTTGTATATACTTTCTGCTATGTTACATCCATGCTAGTGGGACAGGACATACCTGGGTGGGCAGGGAAAGAAGGGGGATATAGTTTTTATGCTGTTTCTCCCCCCCCACACACACACACACACACCTTACCTGCTTTTGCTCAGCTGCTTTGAACTGCAGATTTCTATCTGCCTGGTTTTGAAACCATTTTAAAACAGCCATTTTCTTCTTATTTAAAAATCAGCAAGAGTGGTGTGGGGGGTGGTTTTCTGCTGCATGGAGGCTGTCCTGTAATTTCTCTTCCAGGCTGGTATTTTCCTCTGCAAGAAATGACAGGGACCCCATTCGCACATAACAACAAGCCTTGTAGATTAATTTACCCACAGGGCTTGTTGCCGTGCATTGGCTGACATTTTTAAACTGCAAAAAAAATGGCAGAGGTGCACTGAGGCTTGTGTCATGCAAGCCTGGTCAGGGTGAGTTGTTGGCATGGTTAACAAACCACCCATAACCCTAAACCAGCCCATGGGAGGTGCGCTTGGAGATGAAGCTCTAGTCTGCTCTGCAATCTATCTGTAGCTGACATTGTCCCAAGCACTATCAAAAAGAAATACTTTGATGTTAGTTCCAGTTCTAATGTGTCCCATATGCTCACATAGGCTGCCATCAAAGCAATAATAAAGGGAACATGTATCAATGAAGTTGCACTACAGGTTGGTGGTGGTGATGGCTATGGTTCAAATTCAAAAGGCAACTGTATATCTAAATCAAGCCTACTATGAACTTAGCAATTAAAAAATCTAAACTGATGGCTCAAACAGGGAAATTTTGGGGAACAATATATCAGATATAATAGGAAAATGGCATAATGTTTATGATAGCAAGCGTATACATAAGGCCTTTTAAAAATTCTATCAGGATTTTATATACCTCCAGTAACCCAGTTCTACAAAAAATATCCATTTACCTTGGTAACTTTTGAGTTCAATACCTGAAACTAGATCACTGCAATCTATATCTTCTCTTTACTTCTGCTCTCTGCCTACCCAGGAACCTATGTGTTTTGCCAAAGGCAAGAGACAGAGCTAATTTCAGAAGCAAGACTGAACTCTTGCTTTTTTGCCCCAGAATGCTAGTTGTAATCTGATAACTGCAACACCTTCCAGTGACTAATTCATTCAGTCAGTCTGCAATCTCCATTTTGAGACTGGGTCTAAACTGCAGACCTCATGCCCACAACATCTGGGGCGGATCTATACTGCTGTTTTAAAGCGTTTTAAAGCACTTTATAACAGTAGTGACAACTGTTTTGGAGCGTGTCCTGGGCCCCAACAGTTGTCACTACTGTTATAAAGCACTTTAAAGCGCTTTAAAACAGCAGTGTAGATCCTGCCCTGATCTCACCTTTGGGCTTTTGTTATTGTTGTTGGTTTTCCCCCACCTTCAGTAGGTGAAGCTCGCAGAGTTTTCATCAACTCAACACCCCCCAGACATCAGCTCTCTTTTCCTCAAGCTGGCCCAATTCAATCTACGTTTTGCTTTTCTTTTTTAGTTGCCTGAAAAGCAGTTTGCACAAATTGAAACCATAATGTGTAATTTGCGCAAATAACCCACCCCCCCCAGAAAACTTCACAGATTTGGGGGAGAAACCCTCAGCACAGCTAAGTAATGTAGACCGGGCTCCAAGCTTGGAGCCAGGAAGGCACCCTCCCCTCTCCTGCTCCCCCTCATAGCCAGTGCAGAGAGAACCACGCTGGCTACTTCTCCGTGCTTGCAAAACAGAGCACAAAGATGGGGGAAAGGAGGTGGGAGCAGGGAGGGTAGGAACTGGGGACATGGGGCTATGAGAATCCCACTCTGCATTGGATACTCATAAACTTATGAGTTCAGAGTTTTATGAATAACCAGGGTGCATCCAATGCATGCTTAGACAGATAAAGAAGCCTACAATCCCCAGCATACCCCAGCCAGCCTTAGGACTGTGCATTAAAGGTTAAAGTCTAACCACTAGACCATCTGTCCTCCGCACATAGGATTGCAGATAGAGTGTTGTGAAAACATTCTGTTACACAAAAAGCCAATCCATGAATTTCAGGATCAGGGATTTGAACCTAGTTTTACATATGTCTAGTTTCAACAGTTGAGTCTCTATGGCTGCAATATTAAACACAGGAAGCAAGAGCCATTGGGACTTGCTTCCAAATAAACATGAACTGGATGCAGTCCATGCTCTAATAACCTCTCGTCTGGACTACTGTAATGCGTTATACATGGGGCTGCCTTTGAAAATGGTCTGGAAACTTCAACTGGTACAAAACAGGACAGCCGGACTGTTAACAGGGTCTGGCCAATGAGACCACATTTTGCCAGTCCTTTTCTAGCTTCACTGGCTGCCAGTCCAGGTCCAAGCCTGATTCAAAGCACTGGTATTAACATTCAAAGTCCTAAACGGCTTGGGGTCAGGTTATCTGAAGGAATGCCTCCTTCCATATGTACCTGCCTGGCCCCTAAGATCATCCTCAGGGGTCCTCCGTAAGCCCCTGCCAAAGGAAGTGAGGCAGGTGGCTACCAGGAGGAGGGCCTTCTCTTCTGTGGCACCCCAGCTGTGGAATGAGCTCCCTAGAGAGGTTCACCCGGTACCTACATTATACTCCTTTAGAAGCCAGGTGAAGACCTTTTTATTTCCCCAGTATTTTAACAGTTCATCAGTTTAACTTTTAACCTTGCTGTTTAAATGTGTATTTTAAATCTGTATTAATTTCTGCATGGCTGCTTGGTTTTATCCTGGTTGTGCTTTTTTTACTGTATTTTTATTATGTCTTTATACTGTTGTTTGTTTTATATTTTGAATGGTTTTCATGGTTTTAATTTTTGTAAACCGCCCAGAGAGCTTCAGCTATTGGGCGGTATAGAAATGCAGTAAATAAATGAGATGAATAGTTTGGGAGGCTTCCAGGAGACCGTGTTCTCAGGGTCAGCTTCCCCTGCCCTCCCACCACCTGTATCAGGGAGAATAATGCCAGCCTGAATGGCACTTTTTAACATGCTAAACGATGGTGGTGGAGAGGGGAGGAGGTGTCACATTTTTAACATGAAATAAAAACTCTGTTAGGGAAAAAAATAGTGACCTCTTTTTTTCTACTAACTTTTCTTTGTGGTCAGGGGAGGGGGGCAGGGAGAGACATATGCTATCTCAGTTATTCATGCACAGAGCAATAAAGAAAATGAAGAAACCCATACAACAGCTCGAATCCTTTCTGTCTGTCTGTCTTTTTGTCAGGGGTGGGGGGTGCATTGCATGTAGAAATCAAGAGAGAAATCCAGGACTCTTAACATAGCTTTTATTGGACAGCAAAGTATCCATTCAGAAACAACATATAGCACTTAGGTGTTAAACTGACTTTATTTTTAAAAAAAGTTTTTAACAATTTATTGGAAATGTTTGACTGTATAAAAGAACAGGAAACAGCTTACATATCATTATAATTCTCATTTTTATGCTACAATTTTCAGCAATAAAATAAGTACAGAAAAACAACTAAAACACAGCAGTACTTTAGGTTACCAGTGAGAATCAAACCAACAATTATGTTTTCTAGATTTGTGAATAAATGGCAAGTGACGTGCATTTGTTTTCTGATACGTTCATGAAAGAAATAAAAGAGTGGCAAATCATGTAAAATACATCTGGGCTTGTTTGTCCTTTTAGAAGCTTAAGTTGGTATGTTAACTTCTCAGCAATGGCTACGTGCTAACCCATTTGGTGAATCTGAGTTTTTAATCGTTTTGGTTTTTTTAAATGCCCTTCCAGTTCCAACGTAAATACACCCTCGTTATTCCCTTTCTTACTCGCAGAATGGATGTCTGTCTGGAAGAGAACAGCTTACAAAATCCCTGCAATGTAGTCCAGTTTTAACATTCAGAGATGTGGTTCAAACTAGTTTGGATTTCCATGCGTCCTTGTTTTAAGCCATATAAAATACCATTCGGGTTGCAACCAAGGTCCATTTTGCTTAAATTGCCCTCTCGGAATCAGATCTCCACCCAGACGAAATCCTGCGCTCATTTGCATGCAGAAGCCATTCTGAAATCATTTGCGTGCAGGAGCCTCGCCTCTCGCCCGCCCATCAAAGATATCGCATCAAAGAAGATCTGGCATAGAAGGCGCAGAATCGCTGCTGCCCTTTGCTTGGTTGCGAGACGTGGCTATGCATGAGCCGAACCCAGTGGAGGCTGGTGACTCCAATTTCGATGGGTTGTGATCCATTCTAGGTTTCATTCGGAACCAGCCAGAACTCTAAAGGAGTTATCCAATGTGCTGAACCCTATCCCCCAAAAGTTAGCTTCACCACCTTGGATAGGTCCTTTAGAGTTCTGGCTGGTTCCGACTGAAACCCAGAATGGATTTGGAGTGCCACCGAAATCGGAGCCACCAGCCTCCACTGACCCAATCACAACTCTGCTAAAAACTCTCGATTCCACCATCGGTTTCTACGTTCGAGTCTCGGTTTCGCCCCGGGAGAGGGCGGAGTGGGCGGAGTGGGCGGAGAGGGAGATGGTGGCGAGCCGCGCTCATAAGCTCCTTGAACTTTCACTTCCCCGAGAAACGAAACGCCTGTGAAACTGCGGGGGATGGAGTGGTTGTCGCTCACCGATGGCCTGTTCTTTTCGGTGTGTGTTGGTCTAGCCGTAATTTACCTCCTTAAATGGGGGGCCGTCCGTCACTGGAAGGAACCAGCCACGATCGCGGAGGCTACCGGCCAGACGCTCTCACCGGCAGGAGACGGGCAAGGTAGGACGTTGTTCGTCCCCTCCTCCCTCGGAGGAAAGGAGCAGGAGGTGATGAAGGGTCGACTGTGCCAAGCCCTATGCCTCAGGACAGACCCGAGAGGGACTCTCAATAGTCCCACGTCTCTCGTGGGAGCAACTGTAAAGGAAGACCTTCTCAGAGGCTCCCTGGCTCCCAGGCCTCTAGAGAAGGGCATCAGAACCCTGGCGCTCGATCTCTGGATTTAACACTGGACCCAAGGCAGAAGGAAATAGCAGCAAACGTATAATTGAGGGAGAAGAATTGTATTAAACTAAGAGTGGGAATATATATGGGAAGAATAGCTAAAAAGAACACCACTCATAGCATAAAACCCAGTAACTTTAAAACATATTAAACCCTAGCTGCAAACTACTTACTCCTAAGTAGGGCCTGCCATCGCTGCTGCTGCTGCCACAAATACCTCCGCACACACCTTGAGGAGGGGGCAAGACCAAACCCGAAGGGGGAGTTCTTCACTATATACTCTCTATGCATCCCCCCCCCCCCCCGCGAGCTCCCTCCTCTCCTTGGTGCCATGGGTGCCTCTGGCTTCACACCTTCCCAGCTACAGAATTCTCCTTCCTGCCAGTCCAGTGGTTTACTGATAAGGCCAGTCCCTCCTGGTGCCAAGACCTTCTCTATCTTGTCCGCCTTTCTTCCTCAGGTGGCCTGTCGTAAATCCATAGCCTGGGGCGCTTTCTCCTTAAAATACATGCATTAAAAAGTGTCATGCTAGAACTACTTTCCCCCTACTACATAACCCATACTGCATCTCTACCCAGTGCAGTCTATCTGACCCCCTTCTATTTCATTTATTTTCCCCTCCCCTCCATTTTATCCCCACAACAACCTTGACAGGTAGGTTAGGTTGAAAGATACTGACTAGTCACCCATCGAGTTTCAATGGCAGAGTATGGATTTTAACATGG
This sequence comes from Anniella stebbinsi, assembly GCA_029215795.1. NCBI lineage: Eukaryota > Metazoa > Chordata > Lepidosauria > Squamata > Anniellidae > Anniella > Anniella stebbinsi. The sequence goes on from JARDYH010000003.1 coordinate 32,218,248, forward strand.
GTCTCCCCAGTCCTAACCCCTCACTTTTAAGGTGCAATCCTATCCATGTTAGACGGAGGGGGGGGGGAGTGCTACAATTTCCAGCATTCCCCAGCCAGCCATGCTGGCTGGGGAATGCTGGGAGCTGTAGGACTTTATTTCTGTCTAAACATACTTAGGTTTGTTGCCTTTAATGATCTAAGCACTACACCGCCCTGAGTCCATTGGAAACGGCTGTCTTTTAGGTTTCACCCACTGAAAGACATATTGCTTTGGTTTTTGACAGATGCAAATAGTCCGAAGGAGGAAAATGTCAATGGATACTTTGCTCAGTTTCTGGAGGTATTTCCTGTCCAGAGAGAAGGGATTGAAAAGAGTGTCAGATGCCTTCGGGAAGTGGCAGATGAGATCGACAAGGTCCATAAGGACTGTACCATTGCCACTATTACAGCTAGCTCTACAGGCGCAGTTTCTGGGATCTTGTCCATCCTGGGATTGTCTTTGGCCCCTGTAACAGCAGGTGTGAGTTTAATCCTGACAGCCACCGGGATTGGTTTAGGGGCAGCGGCGACAACAACTGGAGTTTCTGCTAGTCTGTGTGACCATTTTATTAATTCAAAGAAAGAGGAAAAGGCACAAGAGCTGCTGAACCAATGCAAGAAAAGCCTAAAGATGGTGATGGATCAAATAGATTTTGACTCTAGATTGCCACCACTGAATGACAAAAGTGTTCAAGAAATCCTCCAACGTCAGAAAATCCCAGATGTGACTGCTACTGTGACGGGAATTGCTGCAAATGCTAAAGCCTTGAAGTGCATTAAAGCTAACCCCCTTTTGAAGGATTTAGCCAAGAGAACTGCATCTGCAAGAAGTACGACCCGGGCTTCAATGGAAGGGGTTAAAGAAGTCAAAAAGACCTTTCAAGGAACGACCCTTGCAATGAGCAAAGGAGCCAGAGTGATGGGCGCTGTGATGATTGGGCTGTCTCTCCTGGAAGATGCCCATAGCATCGTCCAGGATGCCATACATTTGATGCAAGGAGCCAAGGTAAAAGCAGCAGCTATGATAAGAGCCAAGGCGAACGAGTTGGAAGAGGTAGTGCAGAATCTCAGCAAGCTCTATGAGGAACTGAATGAACTAGATGAATGAAAGAGATGGGGGTGGGGGAACCACATGATGGACCAATCCATTATGTGACTTCCCATAACTTTTCTTTAATGGCAAACATGGAGAATTTGGTAGGGTTTGCTTGCAATAATGTAAAGAGGAATTCTCTGCAGGAAACCAGGAAAACCAATGTGTGTTCTCTTGTGTATTTATTTCATGTGGTGCTGCTATTCGCTTAAATAAAGGTAGAACAGAGGCCTGAGGATCAGCCTTCTCTCCCTGCCTTTGCCCACCTTGATGAGAATAAGATAGAAAACTAGAGAGGACCACTGAAAAAGAATCAGCATCATCTGGACTTTAGGACTATATATGCATGCACATTTTCCAAAAAAGAATGCTGGCTCCTGCACAGATGCAGGAGAGCCATGTCCATATATAGGAGGCAGATAGAGTGCCTGGATGTTTTCCCTTCAACCACTTCCCTGCCTGCCTCACCCAAATCCATACTGCAAAACCTGGCTCCAAACTTTTCTCTACCCCCATCCACATCATCCTAAATTCTGTTGGGTATTACATTGCAAAATGACAGAGACCATTTCCTGCAATTCACTCTCCTATTTACAAAACATCAACCATCCTTCAATCATCAGCATAATGAACAATGATTTCTAAGTATTCAAAAAAATAAAAATTCTGTAGTTTTAAGAAAAATGGGAACTTACAGGCCTGGGCAGGAACTCCTGAAGTAGCTTCCATCAAGTATGAGCATTACCCACAAGTGCAGTTGCTACATCATTAGAAAGCTTCAATAAAGCCCTTTATTACTAGAGCTTTGTTATAACAGATGCAATGTAACCCGCATTTGGGAAAAGGTCTGGTAGTATTTCAAATGAGTCTGAAAAGTTGAGGAGTATGTACTTCCAGATGTTTCTCCTAGGATATTATACTGGTAACTGAGAAGTACTATCTTGTCAATAATAAGGGAGTAGAATGGAATGATATCCCCAAGTAGATTTCGTAATGAGATTTCAGCTTCTGAAAAGTAACTGGAGGAGGGATGACAGATGCATGCAAGGTGACCCCCCCCCCATCCCAGAGGCTCTTCCAGTGGTGACATTCTATGATGCTAAGGATGGCTAGCCAGATATACTCTTTTGACCCAGATTGCTCTGTTGTCTTTTGTTCTGGCCATTTTTATGTCCAGTTTCCAATTTGTCCTCTTAAAAAAAGGATTCTAGATCTGGGTGCTGCTGTGGTGTATGAAACCAAGCCCTTTCCATAACATATATAAATTTATTACGATTATAAAACCAGCATGACAAAAATAAGTATACACTAAGTAAAAATATACAGACATTATTATAGAATATCAATCCATACAAAGCTTCAAATAGCTATATTACCCTTTCCATAACAATTTTCAGACTGTAGCTATGTTAGTTTATTGCAGGAAAAATAGCAAAGAGTGTTGTGGCGCCTTAAAGCAGGGGTGGGCAACTTGTGGCCCTCCAGATGTGATGGCCTACAATTTCCACCATCCCTCACCATAAGCTCTACTGACTAAGGCTGATGAGAGTTGTAGGCCAAAACACCTGGAGGGCTACAACTTGCCCACCCCTGGCTTAAAGGCCCCCCAAAATATATCTTCTGACATAAGCTTTTATAGACTGCTCCTCATGTCATCATTGATGAAGTATTAGGGAGAGCTGGTATTGTAGTTTATGTGGCTTTCCTTCTATTCGTTTTTTTTTTTTTTTAGATTTTATTGTTCTGTTTTGTTGCTTTGATTTTGTAAGACATGCTGAGAACTTTGGCTAAAGAGTAGCTAATATTTCAAATAAATAAAGCTATGATTAGGTGTCTGGGATCAGTAAGATAAGGAAATGATACTCACAGCATGTTCTCTTAACATATTAATTGCAAACCTACTCAAAACTGAAAACATGTTACGAAACCTTTCTTAGAATATGATTGGTGAATTGCTATTGCTGGGGTTGTGAAGTAGCAACAACTCCTCAAGAAAAGCATAAATACAATAGAATTAGCCTAGCAGACGTTTATACTCACATGATACTTTGAACAGGGTAAGAAAGTCAAGAATAACGACAAGACGGGTGACGGGTAAAAGTGATTTGTAGAAACTCAACCAGTTTCATTGGCATAATCTTTGTATGGTATCTCAATAAATCAATTTGATTAACAAATCAAATAGTGTCCATAGTTGATGATCACTGTTTACCTACTTACATTGCCTCAATATAAAGATGTGAAATTAAATCCCCAAATCTAAGTTTTACTGCAAACTTCAATGAAAATTACCTTCACTGTGATCTGGGGCCTAACCTCTTAGCACAAGAGTGGACAAATTGTAGAATTTGTTGTGGTTTACAACTTCCATTATACCTCATCACTGGCTGTGCTGGCTAGGGCTGCTGGGAGTTGTAGGCCAAAACATCTTGAAGGCCACAAATAACCCACCCCTCTGTTAACAATACAGGCTGACATGCAGGGTTGAAAGATCCTGCATTCTAAAAGGCTAGAGGCATGTCCACTTTCCTCCATGCAATTGCCTGCACTGGGTGCATGTGAGGCCCAGCTTAGGGTAGGCTGTCCAGATGGCTCGGGATTTCCCGGTCCTAACCGGGAATCCAGGGGCGAACCGACCCAACCGGGGGGCGGGGGGGCAAACCGGGGTGGCGGGGGGTCACGCGGCGGTGGCAGCAAGCAAGGAGCGGCGGTAGACCTGGCGGCGGTGGCGGCCGCTTCCCTCCGCAGCAAGTAAGTGCCCCGCGCCTCACGCTCCTTACCCGCAGGGGCGTCCGCTTCCCTCCGGTGCTCAAATCTACTGAAAAACAGGCTTCGCGGCCTGTCCCTCAGTAGCGCGCCGGGTGATGACGTCATCACCTGGCGCGATACTGAGAGACAGGCCGTGAAGCCTGTTTCTCAGTAGATTCGAGCACCGGAGGGAAGCGGGTAAGGAGCGCGAGGCGTGGGGCACGGGGCACTTACCTGCTGGGGCGGCCAGGTCCGCCGCCGCCGCGCCGCCGCCGGGTCTGCTGCTGCGCCGCCGCCGCCGGGGCCGCTGCCCCGCCACCGCCACCGGGGCCGCCACCGGCTCGTAAGGCCAGCGGCTGCGCGGAAGAGGCGGGGGAGGGCCGATTACGTCACTTCCGGATCCGGCCCTCCCCTGCCTCTTCCGCGCAGCCGCTGGCCTTACGAGCCGGCGGGGGACCCGGCGGCGGCGGTGGCAGCACGGCGGCAGCGGCGGAGGAGGCAGCAGAAGAGAACCTGCCCTGGTAGGTCCGGGCTGATGTTTTTTGGGGGTGGGTGGCTTGGTGGGGGGATTGTTTTGGGTGGGGGGGTGGCTTGGGGGGTTTGTTTTGGGGGTGGCTTGGTGGGGGGGTTGTTGGGGGGGACCAGGATTTTGGGTTCCAAAATCTGGTCACCCTAGCTTAGGGTGACCACATTTTTGAAACCAAAAAGAAGAACAACATGGTCGGCCCCCAAGGGAGCGTCCCCACCAATATGTCTGCCCCCAGGGTGCCCCCAGCACCAAGGGGATGTGCCTACCTGAACATAACCTTGGTCACATGTCTGATTTTACAGCACACAATTAAGACAAATCTGTTCTACATAACATCTTAATGTTAACATCCAATGTATCTGAAATTAACTTCACTCACTCCTACTTTTGTAGCTTTTGCTGTACTTTGTTGCTATACTCTGTGTGATACATTCTCCCCTTCCCTCAAATATCTTTTCTGATTGTATCCTCACTCCGCTTCAAGCTGCTGCTTAACACGGCTTGCTGCTGGCTGGCTGGCTTTTTTATTTTTAAAGTTCAATATATCTTTTTTGAAACTTGTGTAATTGTCACAAGTTTCTCTACTCTAACATTAGGGTGGGTGTTGTGGGTGGTGGACACTACTTTGCCCATTCACACTTCTCACTTATATGTACATTAGCTTCTCAAGGCTTGTGCGTTGGCACCACTTTTCACACCCAGACTTTGAACTCCTGTCTACTTCCTGCACAAAGACGTGACTGCTTTGACTGACCTCTCCTTTCCCACATTTTGATCTGCAGCAGGAAAGGTGCCATGCTCACCCAGCACTTCTTAGCCAAATACTCAATATCCCCTTGATGCCAAGGGCTGAAACTGCTCAAGGAGCAAGACCCCAAAGAGGAGGTTTGACAACCTGAGTTTGAAGAGTATGGCTTCAGTGTTTTCTTTTTAAATAATTATTTTAAAACCTCAAACATTAAAAAAATTGCTAAAAATCAACAGATGAACAGATCTACTTGAAACTTGGCATGGCTAAATCTCTACTTAAGAGCTATCATGATGCCCAGTTTCATCTCGTCATCTTTAAAAATGATGGTTTTATAAAAAAATTAATTGCAAAACCTCAATTTTTTTTAAAAAATCCTAAAAATCAATGGATGAACAGATATGCTTGAAACTTGGCAAGACTAAAGCTCTATGTAAGAGCTATCAAAGTGCCAAGTTGCATCTCTTTTTCTTTAAAAATGACATTTTTTAAAAAAATAATAATTTTAAAACCTCATTTTTTAAAAAAAATCCTAAAAATCAGTGGATGGATGGATCTGCTTCAAATTTGGCATGGCTAAAGCCCTACCTAAGGGCTATCGTGGTGCCAAGTTTCTTATCTTTATCTTTAAAAATGACAGGTCTGTAAGCATTTTTGTTAATTCCCATTAACTATACAGTAGAGCTGCCCTTTGGGTGGGGGGAGGATGGGAAAAATCTGGATTTTTCTTCAAATTTCATAATCCCCCCCTTCCTGGATTTGTTGCCAAAAATCCTGACATGTCCTGGTTTTTCCTGACATATGGTCACCCTAAAATTTATGTGGCCATATTGATAGTGCTACATGGGGAAACTTGTAAAACAACAGGACATAAAAGATTCTATAAGTTCCCACAATATGGATGCCTATCTACTTTTCATGACTGTCTTCATTCAACCGCATGGCTGAATTCCAACTTGCAGAAGCTCGGGGGGGGGGGCATTCCAGTGGTGGGCAGGGTCAAAGCTAAAAGAGGTGGGTCCAAAAATAGTAGCGTGTTTTACTGTAGAGCGCTTATTGCCAGTAACTAATCCTTAGGAGACACATTTCAACTTTTTAGAATGAGGGAAAGAACTGCACAAAAGCCAAGAAACTGCTAAATAATTGGTGACTGAGGAAAAGAAGGCATAGCGATGTGGGGACCCCCAGAGGCCCAGATTTAGAGCTCCATCAGACTAGTGTTTCATTGCACGCTCACAGATTTTCCCAGGTTCCTCTCAAGATATCTGCCTCCTGCATGCCCCCCCAACCCCTCTAGCCTTCTTCACACCACAAAAAAACCCACCCCAGTAAGTCCGACTCATTTTAAAGAGGGAAGTTGGTGCTATCTCCTGCTGTGTGCAGGAGAAGCAGCACAATCAAAATGGCCCACTGAATGGGCCATATGCACATTGTTTACTTCCTCTTTCGAAAGAGGAAGTAATGAGGGACAACCGCACAGGTGGAGAAGCGATGGTAAAGAAACATGATTTCCCCCCATGTGATGATGCTCTAAGACCACCGGGGGGTGGGGGTGGATTTGACCCCCAGGGCTGTGGTTCTACACCCCTGCAATATAGGAACAAAAACACTCCACTTGCCTTCTGTCATTTAGAAGAACGTTACAATAGTTTGAGGTAGCGGTGGCGATGGGGTTTGACAAAAACAAATCTGGCCTATTTCTGTTTAAAAAGCAAAAACAAAACACATACCTTAATTTTCTCTCTCTAAAGAGACATTTTGTACATCACACAATTCCTACAGGAAAGCACTTCTATTTGTGGTGTCCAATGGTGAGTGCCATTGCTTAGGTAGGCAAAATAGGGCTGCCCACACAAAAGAGGGAGGTATCAGTGGGCTTGGGGAACCCCCACATTTTGCAGAATTATAAACAAGAAATCTTGGGGGGGGGGAATCCATAGGGGAGAAAAACAAAGAGCTTCTCTACACCAAGGGAAAATCCTTCTGCATTACCATGCCTTTGTCTTTCTGGGTTCACGATGGGGACAATATATATATGCTTTTCCTCTCTCTCTCTCTCCTCCCTATGTTTTTTCATGTTCCAAATGATGTATTGATATGGCCAGCAGATGGCACTACAGGACATTGAGGAATTATTGAATTACATATTCTTTCATGGTGTTTTTTGGTGCTTTTTTTTTTATTACTGCATTTCCGTCGATTTATAAAATTGCAGAACAAACCAAAAGTACGATGAAAGAGGCACCGGATATTGATAACGTTGTGAAAAGGACCCACAGTCTTCCATGAACGTACAAATCATGAGTACACAATAAATGCCTTGTGTAAAAAGCCTCAAAAAGCCTAATAAACACTGAGCATGTTCATTGGGCACAGAATGCTGACTGAATGTCCAGTTCCCCCACCAGGTGGGAGGGGGGATGGAAAAGAGAATCTGAAACCCTGAAGTACTTCACCCTGTAGTTCTCATGTGTAATAATCTGATCTTCAGCCCATTGGTAGAAACATAAAAAAATGAACTAAATAGCCCAGTATTCTGCAACCACAAACCTTGATGATGCTTGCTAGATTTTCTCACCAGGTAGCCAGACCAGCTGAGCACTCTCATGTATGTGGCTGCGGCACTTCTGGAAGGGGGGTCATTTGCTTCAATGACCATTGCTAGTGGCAAACGGCATCAAGTTCAGGTTAGTAATGCCTCTTTTATTAGGCACTCATTTTTATCAGTTAAAAATCTAAGCAAGTATGGCACAAATTGCAAGTATCATGGTTTCAGTCCCAGATTGCCTAAGCTACTATCTGTATTTACTAGTATAAATCAGATAAAACCTAGCCTCCCCTCTTCGAGAAGATATATGGTTTACATGGCTGGTAAAAAGAAGCACTCTGGCCCTGCTCCAATTTCCCTTTAAGCTCCCAAGAGACATTCAGAGCCATCAAGTGTACGTGTGTGTCTGGTGCAATCTATAAACACTGAAGCTTCAGCAAAGAAGGGCGTTGCGAGAACAGTCAGAAGAGGTGAGTGGATGTAGCAACTTTTGAAGCCAGAAAGACATTCATGGGTCACTGGAGAATGCTGCCTCCCCCTGGCCATTAATAAGACAAGTTGATCCAATCTATCAGCTTCTCTACACATATGAAAAATCCTAGACCTTTACTGGGGTTTCCGTCCTCTGTTGTCTTTCTACCTTCACACATGCTCCTTTACATGCGACCACACAATTTTGAATTGAAAATTTCCCTTCTCAAAAAGGGTGCATTATGTTTAATGAGACATCGCCATCTAATGCAAGAATGATAGCACAATGCTGACTTTATACACTGGAGAGATCCTGCGATATATTAAGTACCACATTATCTCCAATATTTTAAAAAGCAAGATTACGGGGACAGCACAGGAAATGTCCTGGACATTTATGATGTCGTGCAATGGACTTGCAAACATCCGTGAATGGCCAATCCCGAGCATGCAATAAATTGCTTGTTTAAAGAAGCTCTTTGGCAAGCAAAGGTAAGTGGGAGGGGTGGTGGGGAGAGAAGAAGACCACTACGTGGGACAGCTGGTTTTGGCTCATATCATAGAGAAGATGCACTGTGATGAGTCTCCAGATGATTCCAAGCATGATTTGTTCACAGCAGCAAGGGAGCCAACTGTCTCTTGGTCTCTCAGAGGAAAAGGTTTATGTCTAGGGTGACCAACTGTCAGGATTTCCCCGGATTTGTCCTGGTTTTTGTTCTATTCTGGGTGTCAGGGGGGATTTTCTGTAATTTTCTATAATGTCCTGCAAAGACACACTTTCCCTTTAAAGGCTGCATTAGCATGGTGGGAGGGAATGACACACCTTCTGGAGGTGGGTCATTTCCCTCGCACTGCTCCAATCAGGGCCTGAAAGGGGAAAGCGTGTCATTCCCAGACATTATAGAAAAGGCCCTGATTGGAGCAGTGGAGGGTGGGAATTACACACTTTCCCCTCCTCCACTCCATTTCGGGCCTTTAAGGTGGTGGGGGTGAATGACATGCATCCCAGAGGCCCCTGAAAGCTGCTTTCCCACCCCCACCCCACTGGGTGTCCTCTTTTTTAGTTTCCCAAATGTGGTCACCCTATTTATGTCTGCCTTCTGATACAGCACATATTGAGAAACTGGCAGCGCTACAAGGGGTAGAAGAGCATAGATACATCCCTAAATCTCTCTCAGTATTTTTCCAGCTCGTCATAACTTCCAGTGTGTTTTCTATACATCCTCAATAACTCTGGCTTCTGCATCCATTTTGGAAAAGAAGAGGAAAATGCTCTACTACTGTGTTTAGGAATAAAGCAGCTTCTCTAGTCTTTACACTTCACTATATTGATACAGCCGTATAATACGGCAACGCCAGTGTCGGGATTGAACTGGTAACCCGCGACACTACGGTAAAAGACAGCAAGCATTATAGCAATGTCATTGCACCATACACACCGGTGTAAGCTTTAACTATTTTGGAGACATCGAAATACAAAGGAGGAAGTTCCTTTCACAAGACATTGAATCACCCTTAGGCTTCAAAGGTTCATATTTTAGTGTTCAACTCTGTAAGGAGCTGCACCTCCCCATCTCCATCAGAGCTCATCAATTCCAAATGGATCACAAAGGCCTGACCGGTATCCTGAAGTGGGTGCAAATCTGAATCTGTTGGAGGTGGGGTGGGTGTGTATCACACATGCACATGGAAGCAGGGCCATGCAGAGTGGGGCCAGTTGGCCCGGGGGCCACGATTTTGAGGGGGCACTCCGATGTGGAGGTCCCCCCTAACTTACGCTACTGCTTCTGTAGTGTAAGCGGCCCATCGAGAAGCGAGGAGCCCGCCTTGCGGAAACAGTGCAGAAGCTGTCCATTGTGAATACCACGGTCAGACTACAAGTTCCAGAGGGCCATGCCGCATGCGGGGCGGGGATATATGTGCCTAAGTTGTGATGGTTGCCCTTCCCGCATCTCTTTCCTCAATCTTCTCCATGGCATATAACCTCTGGAGCGGAGGGTGAGGTAATGATGATGATAGTTATTAATAATAATGATGATACCGTGAGGGTGATGATGATGTTAATGTTTGATAATGATGAAGGACTGTTCTATTGTTGTTGCTTCTATTTGTACAGCAACTAAAAATAAATGTTAATTTCTGATTCAACATTGAGGTGTTGTAGAACAGGTTTAATATGAAGGTGTTATGTAGAACAGATATGTTGGTGGGCATTAAAAAAAATAAAAAATACTTGAGCAGTTTGAAATGGGGGGGGCACACACTTCCCATCTGGCCTGGACATATTACCAGCTCTGCATGGCCCTGCATGGAAGCCTGCTTTTGCTAGCAGACGTCCCTTTCCTGAGTTAAGGCTCTGTGCAACATAACCCTGCACTCCAGACTGTGTTTAGTTTCCTGAACAAAGTCACAAAACAATGCACTTTCTGATTTGCTTCTTCAGGGTGGCATGTTAAGCCTCACAACCCCTTGCTGAAGTAAGCTAGTCTCATAGATTTGGACTTCCAGAGATTTCTCAGCTAAAGATTCTATTTGGGTCAGAGGATAGAGCACTGGACTTAATCTAAGGAGATCAGAGTTCAAATTCCCACTCACATGATTGGGGACTGTCTCTTTTACTCTCTCTCTCAGCCTAACCTAGGCTCACAGGGTTGTTGTGACGATAAAGAGTGGAGGGAGAGAGGTCATATACATCAGGGGTGGGCAGAAGGTAGACCTGGATCTACTGGTAGGTCCCTAGTGGATTTGCGGTAGATCAGCAAGGATTTCTGATTCCACTTGTTTAACAATAGCAGCCAAAAACCCCACCTCCCACCCTAAATTATACAGCTGAAATGAAGAACATTTGGCAGTAACCAGGAGGGGATTTTTGTGTGTAAGGACTGTGAGCTCAGTTCAGTTCTAGTACTCAGAACAAACCCACGGGGCTCCTAATTCTTTAATTCCAAGCGTGTGTCTTTTGCATCAGCCCCCATTTGGGGTATTGTGGGGTTCTAGTAAAAAAACAAAGATCTTGCAAGCATGAAATTTGCATACTTCTGACATACACCTCCCTAAATTCCTTGGAGAAAAGACAGAATAAAAACATAAATAAATATTTGAACCTGCGTTTCCCACATCCCAGCCCATTGCACTTGCTAAATAAGAACAATGAAATTGCTGACAAATATTTGCTCCTTTGCCACTTGACGAACAGCAGCTTAAAAACAAATTCAGCAACAAAAACTGGTCCCGCAAATTAATGGTTCTCCTAGCCCAGAACTATTAACTGAAGAAGCACATTCTGGGTGTCATCAGGCAAGTGTTTTGCCACATGCTCATCACTGCCCACTCTTGGTTGTTCGAGTATTAGTTTGATGACGCCGTCTGCCTCCTCTGCATCTCCCACCCCTTCTGATCTTTTTTCTGCGACAAAATAGATCCTGGTAAATCCGACTTAATTTTTTTTAAGTGAAACTTGCCGCCATTTCCTGCCGCCATTTCCTGCTGTGTGCAGGAAAAGCAACGCAATAAAAACGCCCACTGAATGGGCTACGTAGTCATTGCTGCTTTCTCTTTCTTCCTCCGTGTAAAGAAATTGTTGTTATTGTGGGACAGCAGAAGGTCATAGCAATGGTAGGGAAATGCAATCCCCCCCCCCATCTGATGACGCTCTCTATCTGCATCTAAATCAGCCACCAGATGGCACTGCTACAAAGCTCTGTGCACATATGATGGGCTGATATTTCTGGTAACGGCAAGATCTGTACTGCTTTCAGAGCAGTTTCCAGTAGTGCAATTTGCTGTTGCTCTCAGTGTATTATGCTGTCTGCTTGGGGGAAAATGCTAATGTTTCAGTGACTAATACTTTATAACTGAAATCATCTTCTACCTGTTCACCTCAAAGCACTTTGTGAATATAAATGCATTAACCTTCAACACCTGTTTGCAAGAAGTTAATTTCCTCATCTTCCAGTTACAGGCACGGGAGCACAGGAAATGACTCCCTAAGCCTTTTCAGGGCATTAGTAGGCTGTTAGGAAAACCTCTTGAGAATGGTTGATCTCAACACGCTGTGTAGTCATTGCAAAGAGCTGAGGTGGATTCACATGACAGTTTGATATACACAGGCTGCTTATCAACTCGTCAAATGGAAATTTAAACAAATGTGGAGCCGGCTATTTGTCTCATCCTGCCATGCGACGGGACGAGGATTGCCAGAGTCCTGCCACCCTATATTTTAATTCTGATAGGGGGTGATTGCCAGACATGATTATATGAAGTCCCCTCATACCGATATAGACCCATTGGTCTGTCTTAAGTAATATCTACCCTGAGTGGTTAGCAGTACTCCAAGGGCTCAAGGCAGAGAGAGGCCTCTCGCAACCCTAACCCAACCCAGCAACGTGAGAACAGCAGTTGCTGGGAACTGGGCCTGGACCTGGTTTTAAAGCACGTGCTTTACTGTTTGAGGTGTGGCTCTCCACCACTTGTTCTCCCCTTAGTTGCAACCACCATGCCACACGGAGCATCATCTTAATCTCTTGTGATGATGGGATTTGAGAAACCTCCTGAAAACAAATCTAGCATTTCTGATTCAATGGTGCATAGTGTCAGAAATGACAGCCCAGGAGTTGTTGTTAATGATGAATGACTATTTCTGATGAGAAGCACAGGAGATAGGTTTCAAGAGTTGCCAAACAACAGTACCAAATGCCAGATCAAAGACCGATGGGATACAAAAAAGGGAATTTGGCTCATCAAAGCAGAGATAATCTAGCGAAACACTGAACAGAAGCCAGTCTACAACTCAACATAGCAATAGAAGCCCTTTCATGTGTTATACATGTGAAGACCGGGGGGGGGGGGGGGCAGGGGGAGGCTAGACTAGCTGCCAACAACAGGTGCCTGAAGTGAGCAATGCAATCGGTGCCTTAACCCCCCAAACCCCAACAGCAGATCTAGGCGGAGGATTTTGGTAAACTGGGAACATTTTGCCGCTATTTTCCGTTTAATGAAGAGGCAACCCAACCCAAACACATCTTCAGGAGCAGAAATAGTATCACTTATAACGGAACATGCCCAAAATTGTTTAAAAAACAACAACTAAGTACTATATCAGAACATAAGCTCTTATAAAAACAACAAAGAAGACAGGCCACAGCCTTGAAAGAAGGGTCCCGATTGCATCCTCGGAGCGACATGGCCAACAAGGTGCCACCAGCCCTCTGAAAGCAAGCAGAAGGGGCCTCTCTCGGGGGCCCTCTTACTCCCTACCTCCAACTGGGAGCAGCAGCAGAGCAGGAGGATATCCCATGTTGCCCGACTTATACCTACCACCCCTAGTTGGTCCCTTGCTCACCTCCACAGCCTCGGTCACATTCCCTCTGCATGCATACAGGAATAGAAATACTGACACTTTTGTTATTTTATTTGAATTTTTCCCTTGAATTTGGTGTTCCACTTAACTTGACGCCTAGTTTGGCCCTGGTGAAAAAGGCGGCATATGATTAATGGGAAGCAAGAGTGGCACCACAGGCCCACCCCTGATGTCATTTGCCTGCCTCTCAGACCTACCCTGAAAATCTAAATGAATAGCTCTACATACACAGGTTCATGAACTGGACATCCTTCTACCCATCAGACAGCCACAGTCAATATGTGAACATTGGTAAACAGGGAGGCATGCAATGTTGAGGAGCAAGGCCAACAGCACAGCCCCTTCTCCTTAATTTTGTGAAGTGGGATAGAGTCTCCTTCAAATCCCGGGAGCATCATTTATTTGTCACACAGAGGAGGGCCAAGATCACTTCTTGATCATCCCAGAGTGCAGGACACGGAATAATGGGCTCAAGTTACAGGAAGCCAGATTCCGGCTGGACATCAGGAAAAACTTCCTGACAGTTAAAGCAGTACGACAATGGAACCAATTACCTAGGGAGGTCGTATTCAAGATAAAGCTGGACAGCCATCTGTCAGGTAAGCTATAAGGATTCCTTCATTGAGCAGAGGATTGGACTCGATGGCCTTATAGGCCCCTTCCAACTCTAATCTTGAACATTTACATGACACAAACACTCAGAAACAAAAACTGCCTAGGACTTGAGATCAACCACAGAAGCTCTATTTGCAGACCCACCAGTAAGTACAACAGCCAAGTTGGCGGGAACAGGAGACAAGGCCTTTTCAGTGGTAACCCTTCATCTATGGAACTCCTTCCCCCAAGAGATATGTTTAACTCTCCCTGTTTTCTTTTAGGTGGGCTCTAAAGGCATATTTATTTCTGCCTTGGTTGGGAAATGGGGCTAATTTGTTATCGTACTTGCTCGGAGGATGGCAACGAGAGGGACTTTTCAGTGGTGCCCCCCAATTGTTGAACAATCTCCCTCTCGAGGCCTGCCTGGTGCCAACATTGTTATCTTTTCGGTGCCAGGTCATGACTTTTCTCCCAGGCATTTAACAGTGTATGTTGAGTTTTTTTTTTTTTTTTTTACCTAGAATAGTTGTTTTAAATGAATATAGTATTTGTAATCTGTTTTTATGCGGTTTAAATTTTGTATATTGGTTTTTAATGTTCAATGTTTTTAATCTTTGTAAATCGCCTCGAGAGCTTTGGCTATGGGGCGGTATATAAATAATAATAATAATAATAATAATAATAATAATAATAATAATTTTGGGAGTACTTTTTGAATTTGTGATGTATTGCTGATTGTTATGTGTTTAGTGCTGCTCTTTTAGTCTTTAGATTAATTTTAGGGGGGAAATAAATTATGTTATTTTGATAATTGATAATATTCATATTCTTTTATTGTATTGTTTTTGTTTTAAGATTTTTTATTGTAAACTGCTTTGGGAAGGCCTCAAGCATACAAACCTCTTAAATAAAATTAATAAATCTTACAGAATTCCAATGGTTTGCAAGCAGGCTCATTACATACATCATAGCCTTAGTTCATTCTGATTCTACAATCTCACATTTTATTCTCTTGTGTAATATAAACTTTGCCCGTTTTTCCCCCATGCTTAGTTTCTCTAAGCTTCATACTTTTCTTAAAGGGGTCAGATTTGTTCTCCAGATCAAAGCTGAAATGCTGCTTGTAAAGGGAAACAAGGAATGGGGACTCACAAGACATTTATTTAGAGAGGCTTGGAATACAAACACTGAATGCAGGAGTGGTGTTTCTCTCTTTTATTTAAAAACAGTGCTTCATTACCATTCGCAAAGGGTGAGGAAGGGCTCCTCCCTTGCTTAAGAGTTTATAAAAGCCAGCAACATGATCAATAATTTATACACATGGATAGTAATACAAAAAAAAAAAGGAAGAAAAGCTAAAGATCTAACTACTCCGACCTTCACAATTCCAGCTACTTGATAATAATAAGAGTAACCCAATGAATACTGTATGGTTTGAAAGCTACTGTACAATATGATACTTAAACAGGGGGAGGGGAGGGGGAGGGATGTTAGAGACTGCCACAAAGTCCTGGGATGCAGATACTACTTTCCCAGAGTCAACAGGGACACTGGACTCTGGTCAAGCAGCTTAGGCATCGCAGGAAATGATCCAGAGGAGAGGTGAGTATCTAACTACAATGTATCCTATGTCCCAAGGGAACCTGGCAAGGGAGAGGTGCAGGAGATACTGCATGAAGAGGCAAGTCAGCCTGGGACATTTTAGGCCTTGTACTGACCAACACCAAGTGTTACTCATTCCTCCTGGGCAGTCGGTAAACTCTCAATCAACTTGGTACTGCCCTACACTCATGCCTTACATTTGCCATTGGGCCAGGGGTTTTGCCCCAGCTATTTACAAAAAAATAATTAAAAACCCAAATTAAATCTCCAGAAGAATTACTTAAATCACTTATTAGACTTCAGGCAAAGTGAGCTGCCAAAACTGTTTACACGTCACTATTTTGAATACATTGGCTAGATTCCTTGAGAGTTGCTTCTCAAAGCAGCAATAAATGCATTTCAATGTTCAAGCCCTGAAAGAGAGAAAAATGAAGAGGCTTCCAATTTTCTCCTTTAAAAAAAAAAAAAAAAAATCAACCGTTAACTAAGTGCCGTAATGCAGATTTCTCGCCAAATGAATTCTCCAGTGGACGGCTTTGGCCGGGGGGGGGGGGGGGGGGGGATTGCCAGGAAAAATTGCAACTGCTCATGAGCAGCCTTTTTACTCAGTTTCCAGTCTTTGTCAACTGGCAGAGTTTAGGTTCAACTTATTTAGAAGTCCTCCCAAGTACTCTCTAGCTGGCCACTGCCTGGAAATATGAATCGGACAAAGTTACTGCAGAGGATTAGAACATTTCTGATGTGTGCTTTCTCCATGATTAGTTATGGTAGGTAGCCAGCTCTGAACGCTGACATCTTACTGGAGTTTGCTTCCCAGGGGAGGGGGCAGGAGCGATGCACTCCAAGTCTTGAGTTTAACCATATGGGGGGGGGGCGGGGGAGAGAGAAGAAATCACCCACAAAATACATTGGAAAGACCAGTTTCACTCTGACTACCAGAAGACAGTTTGCCTCATTAACTGGAGGTTTAATGTCATTACACTGTAAATAAAAGCAACATCAAAAGAGAGGGTCCAAGGGGGCTGGACTGATCAGACAATACACTTTACACTAGCTTTTCACCTTTTCTGCTAGGATTTTCATTTCCCCATTTTAAAACCAGTGCGAACTGCCAACACACTCTTAAACCCTCTCTGCTCCATCCCTGTGCTAAGGGTTAGCATGATGGAGGCTGATCAGCAACAGTTCCTTTCCCAGGTTGCCTGCAAATTCTTTCTTTAATTGTGGGACACAGCAAGGGACGCATCACCCAAACTTTGTTTCCATTCTTGAAAACCAAAGTGTCCCCACCACATCTACTAGACATCTATAACAGGAAGGGCTTGTAGGAGGATTTGCAAAGCCTTAACTTTGTATCCACATCTATTAAGATGTTTCAGCAGTTCTAGAATCATAAGGTAAATAGTATCTTGCTAAAAAGTTAATATACAACAAAATTGGTTCGTTGGACACTATTAGGCTTTGGAGAAATGGAGAGACGAGAATGAATTGTTAATAATAGTGTTCTTCACCACGGGTCTCACTGTGTTTCGCGACAGAGGGGTGCCCTGTTCTTCCATTTTACAGATAAGGAAACGGGCAAGGGAAGTGCCTTCACTAAGGTCACCATGCAGGGCTGGCAATGTAGCTGTGATGAGAGCTAGGGTGGCTCGGTCTCAGACCAGAAGCACTGAGTGGCACTCAGCTTCCTTAACTGGTATTTGGAGCATTCCATATTTCAGATGTAGAGGCAGCTGACCCATGAACTGTGGTAGAGCTGTGCAAACGGCATCTTTTTCTGTGATGCCAACAGAAGGCTCCTTTGAAATGGCTGGTGGCTCAGTCCAGAGGTGTTTGCTGTGTCTCATTCCCCAGGCAGGAGTCGGAGTCCGAGCCCCACCCACCCATTTGCCTTGTGATGAAAATGGGCTTCTGGTGAACATGACACTAGAAAAAAAATTATATAAACCAGAAGTTCCTTCCTTCTTCATTTCCTTGATTTTGTGAAAGCCCCGACACCCCTACTCCCCTCACCCCTTTTTCAAGCTATCTAAAATATTTATATACAAAAACAACAGAAATTGTCATAACAGCAACAAACCAAACTTTGGCTTGAAAAACAAGACAGTAAAAACAAAACAAAAAAGTGGCCAACAGGCTGGCAGTTTGGTGTTGCCTTGTTCCAGAGAATCAACATTGTTCAGAGTCTCTAGCTTAATGAAGAACTCCCCTGCCCTTCTTGCTCCAGGCATTCTCTCCAGCATCCTCGGCGCTCTCTGCCGAGCACTAAAGGGCACGATGGGAGTGGGAGCAAAGATGCGAGCGGCGTGCAGCTGGGTTGGCGTGCCTCCTCAAAAGCCCTGTTCACTGAAGTTTCAGGATGTCTATGTTCCTATGCTGACATCACTGGTAGAGTTGAGAAGGATTCGGCTACAAGTCCACCTCCTAGCTGCCCTTTCAGGGTGAAAGGTCACCCAGTACCAATTCAGGCAGGCCAAGGAGCCCAAGGGAATTGTGCTTCTCTAACATGTAGGGTTTTAAAGGTAATGCTGCAGAGAATCTGCAAGGGGTGCCGACAGAATCATGAAAGCTGAGAGGGCAAAGCAGGATCTCTTCTGCCCCTTTGGTTTCCAAAATTAGCGGCAAGATATTTGAGAGCAGTGGCTTGCTCATTGTCACACACATGCTGCTATAGCAACTTACAAGACACCCACTGCATAAAATAAAGGGCATTCCATGTATGATTTTGAAAAATGTAAAGGAGCAATCTCTGGGCTCAGAGTCTTTCTGAAGCTCCTCTCAGCTCACAACTTGCAGCACGCACCCAAACTGAGCAGTCTGGATACAGATTTCTCTCTGAAGAGGTGACAACCCACTGAGGGCCCTGTGTTGCGTATCAAAGCGGAAGCTTCCTCTGTTCTTAAATTGTGTTTCTGAAATATGTTTTTGCCTGCCCCCAGATGCCAAAGCTATACAAGGATGACTTCAAGGATAGTGTTATGACACAAACAGTCCTCCTCACCACCTTCACCACTTTTCTGGGATCATGATCCAAGACCCATTTCTCTCTTTTCATGCAATTTTTTCAGTGGCATACTTGCAGCAAGGCTAACTGTCTCAGCGTGAAAAGAAGAGGGTCTTGGACACTGGGATATCTGCGTAGCTCAGAGTGGCACTGGTGCAAGCTTTCCCCCATCAATATTCTTCTCTAACTCCAGGATGTGTACAACTCTGCCATCAGACTCCTTATTACTGAAGACAAAACTCTCTCCACCATGGCTTTAGGTTCGGTAGTCAATGTCCCACATCTGCTACTTCTCCAGCAAAGAAGAGAGAGGGGGAGAGAGAGAGAGAGAGAGAGAGAGAGAGAGGGAAGAGAGGAAGACCATAGCAAGTGGAAGAAACTAAGAAGTAGAGCCTTGGTAGTGGACAACAATCACTAAAGTTAGGTGCATGTATAGAAGCAATAAGATCACATATTCATTTCAAGTCTTGTCCCCTAAAACCATTAACAGACGAAGTCTTTGGGCAGCTTTGAGGAGTCTTGTCTTGAAAACTGTAAAATCTTGACGCTTCTGGAACTCTCCTGAGCCCATGTGTGCCAGATGGCGATAAAATGGGGGACATTTGTGTTTCCAACCAGCATGCAGTTTCCAGCTGCAGCCATTCAGCACTGCCCTCCACAGATAGAGGGACTGTTCTTCATGGATTGCAGGCCTCAGGCTCCAGACCCAGGTAAAACAAATATCTGCATGTTCCTGATTTAGTTCCATGATATTGGTTCCTAATGGTGCTTCTTAGCACTATTCATCTCTTTTGTGATTGATAGGATAAGCTACGCATATACAGACATGGAAATGCATTTTGTTTACCACAGTTAAAAAAAAAACAACCCAAAAGAAAAAAAGCCAAAAATGCACAATCTTTGGAACAAAAGAATTAAAGGCAGAAATTTAAAGGAAAAATACATATTCAAAGAACATAGTGAGGTATAAAAAAGTATTTCTCTTGTTTTTTTTCTTTTGTTTTCCTCTTCTTCTTGCTATAGAGTTCCTCTACTAGTAAATATTGCAATAGCCAGGCCTCATGAACTGGGGGGGCTGTCCCACTTGCAGGGGGCTCATATCACTTCAGTAAGGGGCGAATCGGCTGTAGCCACCTCGATATAAACTTGCCTGCAGAAGGTTAATGGAGAGAAGAGAGCCACAGTTAGAGGCCTTGTGACACCTTCAAGGCCTTTCCCCCTCAAAACCCAAGGCAATTAAAAGCAGCTAAAGGAACTTCTGCCTCCTGAGCCAGTGTTTCCCCAGGCACCAACTGGCATTCAAGCACAGGTCTTGGACTGCTTAATCCCACATATGCTTTCTACATCAAGGATACTTACTCTCTGTCCTGGACAATCTGTGACAACAATTGACTGTGCTTCCCTCACCTAGAGTTCCTCTTTATCTCTGTTCTGCACTCTACTGGCTTCTCTGTTTCCTAGCTTGTTCCTTTGAACTAAACACCATTGACTGAGCCGCTGGAGCCAGCCTAAGGAACTACGTATAGATGAGTTAAAGCCAAACCAGAAGTTGCTTTCAAGTTATGGAAAAGCATCTGCAGGCAGATGGCTCCTTGTAAAAAGCCTGGGAATGTTTGGAAGCAGAATGAAAGGTAGTTGGGATGCTACAGCTCAGCTTCAATGGGGTGGGGTGGGGAATCCCTATGGGAATAATGATCTATAACCCCTCCAGATCAAGGAGACTCAATAAATCAATGTCCAGTTTAAAAAACAAGACTTGCCTTTATTAGTTGAATATGTGATCATTCATAAAAACAGTACCATAGCACTTTATACAAACAAGACAATAAATCAGCTCCTTTGGTTCAGGAATGCCAACAGACATTACACATATATACAGGAATAGTATATTAAGGCCATGACTGTATTAGAGACCTGGTGTAGGAATGCCGATGTAGCAGCAGTGGTAGTAGGCATTATTTTGGGTTTGGGTGGTAGGCATTATTTTCTCACACACATCTTACCTTTCTATTTTTTACCATACCTCAGTTAGCACATGCACAAGGTAGAATGTGATCCTTCCTCTTCTGCTACAGCAGTTAACAGATAGGTTTTATGCTTCGCTAACAGCAGACTCCTATGCACATGTACTTGGGAGTAAGTGCCATTAAAATTGATGGGGCTTACTTCTGAGTAAACAAACTTAGGATTGCCCTGTTACTTCACAACACAAGGAGCTATCGGGAGGCAATTGGCAAAGGTTTCTTGACAAAAATGCAAAAACGTGAAGGAGGGAGAGAGGTCATACTCACCACAGCGCCAACTCCATAGCTAGCAGCAGGGGCAAGGGCGTGGTAAGGATCTGCTGTGTACACCCTGCCATAACTGAGGAAAGGGGGATGGGGCGAGGGAGAAAGAAAAAAAGTTACTTTACAGAAAGGCTCATAAGGCATCTTTGTCACCAGAGGAAAGGGAAGAGTTGTGAACCCAACCCCAGCATGTCTTCTCCATATCTAAAGGAGTAAGTTATTTCAACAAGGATTTTGGGGGTTGATATGCAGGGGTGCCAACCCCAAATCCTCAAAAATAATGAACACTGAAATGATTAAATTAAATAAAAGCTTTATGTTAAAGAAAGCTCATTCTGGATCTATTTATTTATTTGCCCACTGCAAGCACATTTTGAGATCTGCCTTTTGTTCTATAAAAGTCTCATCATGAGAGGCTCAAGGCTTTAAACTTCAAGGAACCTCTAACCCTGCCAGACTTCAATTAAAATTGTGACAACTGTAACTGATCATGCCATAGGCAGGTGTGAGGAATGAGCTTTGAAAGGAGTACGGCAGAGACTGTGCTAGTCCAGGAGCCATTCCAGCACTGAGAGTCCGCAGTGGTGCAAGAGAGGAAGAGGAACCCCACTGGTGTTAGGGCAGGTGCCACTGTACTGTCAAACAGAACAGCGTGAGAGGTGCTTGAAGTAAAAAGTGTAGACCAAGAGTGAAAGCTACACGAATTGGACATCCATGCAAATGCTTTGTTACTTTGCAAGCCAGTCTCAACTATGACAATTGCTCTGGCACATAGAGCTTATTATCAAAGGATCTTTAAGGATGCAGTGATGGTCACCAACTTGGATGGTTTAAAAGATTAGGCAAACTCAAGGAAGATAAGGCTATCAATGGTTGTTAGTCAGCATGGTTAAGTATTACCTCGAATATCAGAGGCAGTCTGCTGCTGAATACAAGTCGCTGGGGAATATGAGCAGGAGGGGTGCTTCTGCACTCATGTCCTGCTTGTGGGCTACCCATTGATGCATCTGGTTAGCCACTGTGGGAACAGAATGCTGGACTAGATAGGTCTTTGGCCTGATCAAGTACAGCTTTCCTTATGTTTAACTTTGTGGCAACTGTAACCATTCAACTGGAGAAATAGGGGCACACTAAAAATATTCCTCAGAAGACTTTAATCCAACCCTACTACATGGGTCATGAGCTTGCCAATTGCTAATGAAGCCACAAAAGTGGCTGTCCTCTCCTCTCTGCTGCCTCACATGCCGACTCAAGATCATTCTGGAATTGAGAATGGGTAGGGTGGAGTGAAAGCCCCACCTCAGATAGTACACTGAAGAATAATTTGAGAGGTGAGAAATTTTAGTCTGGTGGATACTTAGAGAAAGGGAGAGCTGACTTTTGCTCCTTACCAGTGGCCAAATTAGGAGGGCCAGGTCACACCACTGTACCTTCACAGTGACCGCTAGTAGTCAGCACTGCAGGCTGAACCTCCACATTACTTTCAGGCCAGTCAAAAATATGGCTAAGGCTGGGCCTGTTTAGTGCTCTCCTTCACAAATCCCATTATTTCTAAAATGGTTCCCACAGTAAAGGCAATTCTAATGTATATAAACTAACATGCTACCCTATCCCAGCTCTAATAGGCAACAAGCCTAAGGGCCAGTGCCTTGCCCAGCGACAAAGAGCAGAACTGGCAATGTTACTCCAGTCATATGATTGCAAATGATGCAGAACCATATGCTTATGATCATTACACTGCTAGCGATAAGGCCCAGTTGGAAACGATGCTTCAGAGGTTTGCATCCATGGTGGGAGTTTCGGGGAACATGGTCAATGGAATGTCAAAATGGAATGGTGCTCTTTTGATACTCAGATACACCAGAACCGCCCTTTCCTTACATACCCATCGCTGTAAGCCGCTGCAGCAGCTGCAGCAGCAGTGGCTGCTGTTGCGGTAGCAGGCTGCGCATATCTGTAGGCTGCATATCCACCCTGCGGGAAAGAAGAGAACTGACTTTATAGGTACCTGCCCCCTCACACAAAGTGGAGTCATACACACACAACACAGAGAAAGGAAATGTTTCAAACTGCATCGACTCCCATGTCACGATACATCACAAAAGCCTTCCCCAACCCATTTATATTTTGACACCCCCTGCCCAAGAGGGGGAGGGGAAATCCTATATCACACAAGTCTCTAATAAGAAATTCAGATGGATAACTTCTGTTATGGCAGCCTCTGTAAGATTAATGAATCAGCAAGAAATGTACATATGCTGATATCCACCAAAACACCCTGATAATAAGCACTGAAAGAGCTTTCTTTGGGAGAGAACAAGTGTCTCACAGCATTATTATTACATAATACCACCTGCCTGGAGCCAGACAAACACATACAGGCACACTCAGAAGGGCTGTCTCTAGTAGCTGTCTCTTAAATTGAACGGATGTTTCTGAGGCCCAGAATTCATAATTATGTACACCACCCTGAAATCCTTTTTGGGATGAAGGTAGAAGGTAAGGTTAATTCCCCCCTCCCAAAAAAAATAAATGATTTTTTTAAAAAAAAATGCACGTGTGCAAATTGAGGGCAAGAATTCCATACATGGAAGGCATGTGGAAATGAAATCTCAACAGCAGATTGTCAAAATCAAGCCCTGTATGTCACCACATAACTAAACTGTCATCTTGATGGGCTTCCCTCTGATCTTCTGTTCCTCCCAGTCCTTCAGTCAATTGAGAATGCCTTTAGGAGGGGAAATCTAGTTTCTCATCATTATGCTGAAGTCTTCCCTTCCCCTAAGCGTTTGTAATGGCTCCCTCTTGGTTTTTGGCAACAATAGGTTATAGGCCCCGCCCCCAGCTCCCTTTAGCCTTTAAGAATCTTCACTTAGCTATTTTCCCCTTGTTTCCCATTTACTCCAATACCTGAAGCATCATCATCCTCTACCAGTGAAAGCTAGTCCACACTACCCTCCATGAAATTCCACAACTTCTATAAAAACTTTCCTGGACTACCACTACCTCACCTCTTCTCTGTATCGCCTGTTACCCCGTTTAACCCACTGTTACCCCATTTAAACATTTTTTATCCAACTTTGTCTCCCCACTTTCTCTCTTACATGCAACCTCCTTTGATCCATCTTTCTCAGACTGATGTCCTCTGAACACAAACGTCTTCATTGTCGTACAACAGCCTTTCCTAACCTGGTTGTGTTGGTTGGGGATGATAGGAGTCGCAGTCCAACACATTGGCTGTTGGCCCTGTTATTGCTAGCAAACATTGCTACAGATTAGGTACTTATTACGTAATTAAGAAAAATGATCATGTTCTCCTACTGCATAGCTCAGCTGGATGGTGGGAGATATGGAACCATCTTGCTTTGGGAATAAAAATTAACTTTTTAAAGCACTAAAATGTGATGAGCAGCTAGTGCAATCATCATGAAAAGGTATCGTAGCTTCTTCCTACTGTAATTTCAATGGACTAATGATATACTTAAGAAAACTTATGTGAAAAGTAACACAGTTTTAATATCATGGTTATCCCATGGAATGGAAAGACCTTTCTCTTTTCCGAAAGACCCACTTCAGAACTCACCCAAATAGTTTATACAGATTAGAAGGTATGGTAGCAAATCCTGAGAATCCTGAAAATATGTTAATTAAGGCTGAGTTTAAAAACAAACAAACCCTATATATAGAACAGGAACATAGTATTAGGCCAGCAAGCCACAACAAGATACAAAACTAGTAAAACAATCTCCAAGTGATGTCTGATGAAGATTTCTGTGACACTCAAAAACATCCACACACCAGCAATCAATAAAAGACTTCATTTTATCTTATTTGTATTTTCTGTTCTATGGAATCACCATGGCAACTACTACCTACAAAAATGAGCCACAAGGCTGTAAAACTCAAATAAGTGTTCGTTTTTGTAGTTTTTACAGTATTTCACTGTATATTTATTTCCTATTTGTATACAGTTGTATGGGTTTTTATTGTGTATGCCACCTTGAGAGGGTTTTAGCCTTAATAGTGGCCTAAAAATAATTTAAATTTAAAAAGTCCCCTTCATTGCTAAGCATCTGTAGCTGTGTAGGACAATTATAATTTTCATTTTATGTTTCTGGTTTTCATTGGAGGTACTCTATTTTTTTGGGGGGGGGAGTGTGTGGAAGGGGTCAGCCTGGGACAAAAGAATGCAGATGTGTACAAGGTATAGTACAGATTTATCATGAATGTAAACTCAATATGGAGACATTGGTAACTTCCCTCCATCTAGCTATTGCTGCAAAAATTTTGATACTTCCAATTTCTACAGTAAAACAAACCCATAAGGAAGGTCTCAAAATGCCTGATATTTAGAGCTTTGGGAAGGTGTGTGTGCTTTCCCCTGATTTACACATTCATTTAATCAATGTTGAATTAACATGATTCTGAAGACAGACATCACTTCAAGCCCCTGGTACAGCAGGATGAAGAATATCTCCATAGCTTCTCCCCAGTATAGTGAAATGTTACCACTTCAAGCCTCCCCATAGATTTGTGTTTAAGTCTTTTTTAGTCCTGTTGTTCTGCTCACCAGTGGCTGAAAAAGAATTTACAGCAACAAGCAGATCACACACGTTTGCTGCAATCATCCTTTTTTCTTTCCTTTTCTAAAAAGCAGGCTGCAGAACTACTGACGCATCTTATATTCAGGCATGCTCAGATGTAGCCTTCTCTGTCCTTGGCAACACTGACTGCTGAGCAGCTTGCCTCAGAGTGTGCCAGTGCGCTTCCCTTCCCAAGATATTTCTCTACTGACATTTGAGATAATCAGTTGTGTTCAGCTGAACTGTGAACATGAGGACAAGATGCAGTTTGAAACTAAGGAAAGTTTTTCCACTTCAGTCTCTAACTTGCATATATATATATATTTGTAAAGGGAAGAAGGACTGGAATCAGGGTGGGGAAGGGGAATGGTGTAACATTTATTAATCAAATTAAAAAAACAAAACAAAACTAAGCATGCTGACGTTTGGAACTAAAAACAACCAGCAAAATCACCACGTTCAGACTTGTATTGGCTAGTTCTATCTATCCCAGCATTCTCTTGGGACAGCAGTTTGCCCTAGGCTCTACCACAAGCTCGGTGAAGTACACAGCCTCAATTACTAGAGCGTGCAGCCACAACGACCTGCTATTACGGAAACAGTCAGTCACCACTGGAGTTAACATTCCAAACCTTAAACAAGTCCCATATAACCCCCCAAAAAATTTTTAAAAAGAAAACCACCCCTAGCCTTGTCCCACACCACAAATGTTAATAATTATAACAAGCAATAACCCATCTGTTATATCAGAGAAGGGAACAGAGACTCCACTGAGAGATTTAGAGCGAGATGTTAACATTTCTTCAGCTGACTGCACAACAAACGGAAAAAAAGGAAAAATAATTCATTGGAAAAACGAAGTTTAAAATAGCTGTTGTGTATTTTCTGGTATGCATGCACTGATGCAGATGTGAAATTGTTAATATAAAATAAATTATGCGTATGTATGAATGATTGCATCTGTGTGATATGAAAGTCTATAAATTCTTATTATGTATGCATTAAATAAAATCAAGAGCTGAGATTTTAAAAAAATCCCTGACATGATCCTTCCTCAGTGAAGAACAAGGAGCACAAACAGGTAAGCTATTTGGGTGGATGATGCCTGCTTGAAATTTAGCAGGACAACAAGAGTAAGAATCACTGTATTATATTTCTTATTCCTTTCCCACCCAGTGGGTTTTTGATATGTATGAAACAGGCACATAAATTGTGATGCAGGATTCGTCACTCAGCAGGAAGTTTGTATTTGAAATTTTTGGGAACTCCTGCACTGCTTCTGTCAAATTATTCAAAATTCCAGGGCACTTGTAATACCTTCCCCTCCTATCATTCCTGCAACTTCAGCAGAAACGGCCTGCCCATTAGCTTAATTACAAGGACTTAATGTTCTTGCTCCACTCCTTCAAAGTATGTTTTATACCCCTCTGCCACAACTCACATTAGGTCATATAGAATATTTAATCCTAACCCTAACAGGACATCCTTTAAAAGGAATTTAGAGTGTTCCTGTCAACCAGTGAAAGGGACAGACCATGCCCAGCTGTTCCATCCTTTTCTGCAGCTGGACAGTAATGAACGTATTTTTGAAATGATATAATCTCAATTCCTATGCAATTTGTGCCAAATCCCCCCAAATTCCAATTAAGGAAAAGACAATGACCATTTTGCTTTCACTTTTAAAGCCAATAGTTGGGCAACTGTGAGCATGTGATGCCAGACACCTTTTCCTACAAGCAAGGCAGCTCCAAAACCTCTATCACAAGTAGGAAGCAGAGCAGGAGATGTGGCTGTGAATGTTTAATGAGCAATACATATTAAAAGGAAGGGGTTCTTTGCAGTACACCTGTCTGCTTTGGCATGTGGCAATAAAAGATAATGACAAGGACTGCCCAAGTGCTGCTTTAGCAAGGTGGGAAGGTGGAGATTAGTTTCATTTAGTCTGGAATTCATTTAGGCTTGATGTGTCTCAAGTGCTGTTAGGAGCAGTCTTTAATTATCTTTTTCCATCATATGCATACATGGAGAGCCCTACAGACTCGCTGCAGGGTTCTCATTTGTCAATCATGTTTGATACCATGAGCAGTGTGGCCAAATTGCACCGAACTCAACCCCACTGCTTTCTGTAGGAAAAAGAAGAGGCAGAAGCCAAGGCAGGAACATAGGAAGCTGCCTTATACGGAGTCAGACCATTGGTCCGTCTAGCCCAGTATTGTTGACAATGACGGGCAGCAGCTCTTCAGGGTTTCAGGAAGGATTCTTTCCTCATCCTACCTGGAGATGCCAGGGACTGGACTTGGGACCTTCTGCATGCAAAGCAGGTGCTTTATCACACTGAGCGATGGCAGTAGCTACTGAAGCTGTTAAAGGAGGCTTTTGAGTATGGTTATAGCTTTGTCATAATACCCTTTCATACTCCTTAACTTCAGAAGTGTGGAGACAAATGCTAGTTATGGAAATGTCAGCAAATTGATTATATCAATATGTTGTAGAACCATATCATATTAACACGAGGATCAATGATAACATATACATACTATTTATTTATTTAAAATTTTAATGAACAGTCTTGCAGAATCCAACCTCAGGCCTAGATTGTGAGAAGAAGCTTAAGCCACGCATGGTCGCAGAGCTGTCTGTACACCTATATTTCAGACAATGTATGGAACACACACACCATTATCAGCTCACAATGTCTACAGGAGAACTTTTATCAGATCCACTTTGTGAAGAGTAAGATCTCAGCTCTCCCTTCATGTTCTGTCTTACTCTCTCTCAAGAAATTGATGCTCTGAGAATTTGGCATACTTGAGCACCATCTAGTGGAAGTTTACTTTTTGCTTCCTTAGGCAATAGGCTCACTGCAATGTCAAAGGTCTACATAATTCATTTCTTTCTCCATGTGTGCAGTCATGACCTTCTCGGACCATGTGCTCGTGTGGCAAATATCTAATACATAAGGAGGGAAGGATCGTTTTTATTTCCAGTCCATGTCAATTTCTCTGTGTTTAGTTATAGTCCATTCTGTCCCATTTCCACATTAATCTGTGATTATCACACCAAAATATTCATAATTTCTGACGCTTTACCTTGAAAGAAACCTTTTCACTTAAAATGCA
The DNA here is from genome assembly GCA_029215795.1 of Anniella stebbinsi. Lineage (NCBI taxonomy): Eukaryota > Metazoa > Chordata > Lepidosauria > Squamata > Anniellidae > Anniella > Anniella stebbinsi. The sequence continues at coordinate 32,246,957 of JARDYH010000003.1, forward strand.
GACCGAATGAAATCTTCTATCATCCCTAGCAGCATGTGAACTGGAGGTCATCTCTCTATATCTATATATGACAGGTTTTTAAGACATTTTTTTTTCTGCCTCATGCTGTGTTCCAAATGCCTCTTTGCACTTGGAGGCTACTCCTCCCTCTATTAGTTTACAGGCCTGGTGCAGGACACTTAATTATTGACTTCAGATGAACTACGCTCCCACTGGTTATCTTCCCTTGGTTCTGCAGGATCCCCATAAGAGAGTTTGGATGAAGACCACCACTTTAAAACTTTATTCCTCTGGTCTATTCACAACATTTACTAACTTTGGGGTTTAGCAAAGCAAAAGATCTAATTAGACAGCGCCTACATAATATTGAACAACAGAACAATTTGGCCACTATAAGAAATTTTGTCCATGGTATGACTACTTTCCATCTGGTCTTTTTGACACATTGGCATCTTATTTGCAAAACTTAACAATTCTAAAATACAGACGAGCTTTCACTTACGCAAGACTGAATATACTGCCATCAGCTGTACTCGAGGGCCGATTTAAAAGAATCCCATTGGAAAACCGCATATGCCCATGTGGAGATGACAGTATCGAAACAGTAGCTCATGTATTATTATTCTGTACTTTTTACAGAGACTTGAGGAAAGAGGTGATCATTCCACTACTGTTATCTATTCCAGCGCAGTCAGTTATTGCTTCCTTGTCTTATCTTCTTGCAGACCAAAATAAGCAGACCAAAATAAGCAGGTGACAGCAAAAACTGCAAAATTTTTAGCAGGTGCTATCAAAATAAGATCTACCATTTTATCAGAGTCTTAATTTCAGTTCTCACAGTTTCTTTGACTGAACAGAAGTTTATTTTTTTATTTTTTTATTTTATGTGTAAAGAACTGTGTATTAATTTTGGAATTTGTATTTAATGTAAATTTTTAGAATGCAACTTGGGCAATTTTGGTTAAGCATAATCTTACTTTTAGTTTTTGTACATTTCATTTCAAATGTAAAGAGGCCTGTGGCTGATGCAAATAAAGGAATCTAAACATCTATATATGACAGCTGCAATTCCTATAATTGTAGCAGCAAGGGGGAGGGGAACCACTGCAATCGCATGAATTGCAGTTGACCATATCTGCGATCTGTCAGGATGTAACCAGAGAAAGTTTGGACTACTCACATGGATAAAAATGTTTTGTGAAAACTAACTTAAGCCATGCTCACATAAAACATTTTAATTCTCCTGGAAGTCTTAATCTCATTTATATGTTCTTATGGAGTTTCAGAAATCTATTCAAAATTATGGGAGGGGTTCTGACAGCTTCCTAACAAAATCAGAGCCCTAGTATCAATGTCTGGGCAAAACTGCCCTGCTATGCAATGCAGATGTGTGAAACTAAGGGAACTAGAGGCAACAATGCAGGGCAAGTAGACAAAGACACTGCTGGAATTCTGTGCTGTGAATCTGCCTCTTATCCCTAGGGCACTGTTTATACTGTTGACATCTCCACAATCCCAGTTAATAGGTCAAATCAATGATTTTGTTGTTTTTTTAAAAACCCTATAATTGACATATCCATTCCCAAACTTATGTATAACAGATGATAAAAGAACGTCAGAATGTGCTGCAACAAATTCCTAAGTTTTCTTGCAAGATAGGCAGCAGGTATGCCCTACAGAAAGCATGGATAAGGAACAGGAAAAAATAAAATAATATGTGATTCTTCTGTGCTAGTCACGTAATGTGGTGTTTGCCTGGTTGCTTGTCTCCTATAGCATCCTACTTGTTAAGAAAGTGGGACTTGTGCAGCACTGAGATGTACAGGAGTTTTGATCACATGCTCACAAATGTATGCTGGCCTTTTTCTTTTTTTTTCAAGACTCTGTTCCCATCTCTAATTTGGCACTGGAACGGTTAGTATTAATTCAAGGGTTTGTTTTTCCCACTGCAATCCACAATCTGATTGGTTGGCAGGTCACACTGGCACTCCTACCTGAGGTATTTTAGCGCTAATGATTGGTTCCTGTAAGACTATTCTATAACAGAACACAGGAAGAGCAGTTCAAAAACACAGCTGTGGAAGGAAACAGTCACACAAAAAGCCCACCGAAGGGCTTACCAGCCTTTTCTTTCAAGAGGATGCAAGCACGCTTTTCATAGACAGGTTTGGTCTTTTAAGACAGCTGCTCTTTGCCAAGTAAACCCACACTAGTGGAAGCTGTGCTAGATGCTGTTATTTCCCATACCTACCACCCCTGAGAATCCTGGGGCTGGTTACCTGCATGTTTAATGCCAGAGTAATAAATGTTGTGGTACAGCCTTTATCATGAAAATAAAGTAGCTAGGCAGGGATGGTTGCCCCAGAGAAAAAAAGGGAGATGAGGAGAAGGAAAAAAGAAAGCAAAACGTATGAACAGAGTTTGAGATCAGTTTTCTCTTTTCTATTTGCTCTTTCCTACCTTTATATTAATTCCCTCTCTCCTTCCTTCAATTTATTGCCACCAAATGGGCATCATCAGTTTGATTTTTGCACCAGGCTTTCTTTATTTCTAGCACAGCTACACAAGGCCAAAGCCCTCTTCATTCCCCTTACATTGGCTATTTTCCTACAGAGGCAGGAAAATAATTAGCTAGTAAGTTGTTACAAGGAAATAGCACCCATTTGATTCATGCCAATTAAGACAGCAAAAAGCAGGTTGCTTAGATGTTATGACTGAGATGTAGCCATACATTTCAGTTCAGCTGGCAATGAAAAGCAATAGGGAAAGTTTGGTTAATCTACCTTGCGAGACTGTGTTTACAGTAGTCCTGTTCTTTTCCCCATCCCACAACCCCAAAGAGTGAGATCTAAATAATTTATAGCAAAAAGACCAATAAATGCCATTTTAGGCCTTATACATATTGAAATGCCAGTGTTATTGTGCAATGAGTCTATATGCTATTAAAACTGTTACCTGTCATAAACAACTCCTTTTGGCTAATGTAGGCTAGGGGGAAACCTTCCAAGAAGAGTGGGAAAGCTACACCTGACAGCCTTTCTTGTCATTCACATCCCTGGCTGTGCAAAGGATGATGCTAAGCAAAGGATGCCATCTATTTGCTTGTCTTCTCACTGCATGAGTGGTACCCAGCTGTCTCCTCTGTATGAGAGAGCAATTTAGGAGCGCTCAGGGACGGGGGAAGAGACCCAGCATCATTCTTTTGTATTTCTACACAAATTACGTAACAGAATCTGGCCAAGGTAGGAAAAGGTTTGTATATAAGATCCTGAAATAAGTGTTGCCTGCAATAAGTTCCACTATAACCATCACAGTAGGATTTTCTATGTTTAGCCAGAATGCATCCCACTTTATGTGGCTAACCTGGGCGGGGGAAATGTCTCCTTATAAAGCACAAAGACTCTGTGCTTTTGAACTACAGAGACAGAACAGAAGCAATCGTAGTTTGTCTCATCTATTTACCTGGGAACTGATATTAATAATTACACACCTTTTAAAATAAGATTATTTTCTTTGGCAGTAAGAATGCTAAATTCACCTGTCCTAACTATAATATAATCATAAGGTCTCTGTGACATCAAAGCTGTACCTCCGTTGCCACTATATTGCTGACTTTGTATTAATTTGGTTAATAGCTTTATTGCCAGTTGGTACTTGGGGGTGGGGGGATTTTAATATCTCTTTCAAATAGAGATAGATAAAACACTTCTAGTTCTTCTTACAAGCTAGTTATATTGTCTTAGATGCACATGTTCAGCAGACTAGAGTGGAAGGAATTCTCTGTATTAGGCTGGCTACTAGAGTCGCATGGCAAGACTGCATATGGTTAATAAGTAGTTTCAAAGGGTATGAGAGAATGAATACTTTTTACCTAATATTTACACTTATGGTAAACAAAGTAAGGGGGGGAAGAAGTATAGTCATATTTAGGGAATGAAGTGGAAAGATATTCCCCTAAGGATAATTTACCCTGAAATTGAAGGGTAAATTGGAAATTTTCTAAGAGGGCCTAGCATGCACATTTCTACACTACCTGTGTTTTTGTGAACCTTGGGGTACAGCTCCCTAAATAAATCAAGCCTTCAAAAGGTCCCAAGAGGGGAATGGGAAGGGATGAAATAAAGGGAAGATCTGAGGCCAAACCAGTCCTGACATTTTTGGATCCAGATTATGCCAGAGATGCGTTGATAGAAATTTTAATATGCCAGTCATCTCTCGGGTTGGCTACTAGTACCCTGTACCCTGCGTGAAAAGGACACCCAGCAAGCTGACCCTGGCAATAGTCAGGGGACCCAGAGGTTCAAGTCTCGCACCCAGGGGCAAGTGCAGTGACAGAGAAACATGCTTGCATTCTTAAATATATAAATGTATATATCCACAAAGAAAAAGAAAATTAAAGTAAATTATATCTGAAAACACAAAACAAAACAAAATCAGAAACATCAACCCCAAAAAAAAAAAGGCTGGCTTGTCAGGGGTTGGGGATGAGAAGGCTTCAGTGTGTGTACTTACATAGAGGTCAGCACCGTAAAATCCGTCCTGGTAAACCACACTGCAGAAAATCCACACAAAAACAAAACAAAAAAAACAAAACAAAACAAAAAGAACAGAAAACACATTCCGGTTATTGAGGACGGCGGCATGCACATGCATTTTACACAGGCAGGTGATGTATGAATCCATAACCTGGGCTTTCGGGCAGGAGCAAATCAGCAAGAGAGTGTGTGTGCACGCGCACGCTAGACAGCTCCATGTCATCTTCCATGGCATGCAGGTGGGCAGGGCAGAAGGGGAGACAGTATGCAAAGGAAGGATGGGGAGAGAACAACCTTTATATTGTACAATAGAATGTTGCTGTTTCTTTTTTTAAAAAAGAAAGAAAAGAAAAGAGGCTCTGATGCCCTGGAGAAATGTGACTTGAGAAAGCTGGACTCTTGTTGCTAACCTGGAAAGGCCTCAGTTAACCCCTAAACACATGGACAAAGTGGCTTCATGTAATGGGCTTCAAGTAGAACAAACATGTTCTTTAGGAGAAGTTCATCAAATGCTGGAATCCACCTAGGTCAGAAACACACCAAGAGTTGTGTATAATTATGCATCTTGCAGCCTTGTGCGATCATTTCTGATATCCATACATCACCTGTTTTATATCCTGTACATTAGACATGCGAAAGGATTTGGCTGATCACACAAGCATGCAAAGTATTATTATTATTCAGCACCTCAAAAGTACTGATGCAACAACTCTGGGGGGGGGAACCCCCCAAAATCAATCAATTCTGATCAAGGTAAGGTAAGTACAGATAAAAGTAACCCAAAAGAAATACCCACAATGCATTGCTTTCACAAGCAGAGATAATGAGCTAAAAGGGTTAGGCAATTTGAGCCAAAGTCCAAGAACTAAAAATCAAGTGAGGCGGATCCCTGATAGTAATGACACATTCCACAGCTCTCTTTTGAGTTTAATAGCCACTAATTAGTTTCGTCCAGAAGCAAAGGGACTGGGGACCTGAAAGCCCCAACACTTGCTGGAATATTTAATAGTGTAAAGCACTTTGATTTGGTAGGGCAGAGGATCAGGGAAGGACAAGGAAGGAAAAGAGGGTTTGCCACAGCCCTGGTTATGAATGCATGCTTTAGCACTGCAGAGCTTTCTCCTGCTTTATTCCCCTGGATAGCTGAATGCTAAATCACTCATATTAAAAAGCATTAGTTCCCCATATATGAGATCCTTGTGTGCATTGTATCTGTCTTACCAGTTAATGTTATCACAGGCTAGGAGGAAGGAGGCAGTATTACTTGTATTTTTTTCCCAATTGGAGTGCAAAATGATGTCAAGTATCTCCCACTCTGATCAGAACACACCCACCTACAGGAAGTTACAAACAACAAGGCCAGGATAGTTTGGCTATAAGTTTGCCATACTCATGAGGGTTCTACAGTGATGCAAGCTAGTGCTAAGTAATCAGGTGGTATCCCGGTTCATAGTGATTACAATATGTTCCCTATAGACAAAGCTGCACTCAAAAGTTTGACCTACAAAAACACAGCTGATAAGGACCAATACACTTGATGACACTTTCCTGCAGGGAAAGTAACATCAATTCAGCAGGGACAGATAGGCCATATGGTAACTGGTTACAGGGGAGGGGGGATTAGGGGGGTGTCTATATTTCACTGCTTGTTTGGGTTTATCTGCCTCACATTGTTAACATAATACAGGTTTGATTATTTCAGTGACACTTGTAAGAGTAAGCTTCAGAGACTCTCATGCTCTGGTTAAGTATCTTGTATTACATTTCAGCTTATATGAATGTCTCTTTTTCAACAATTTATCAATTGAAGAAGATCATGCCATTCCTATGCTCTTTTATTTTAAAAGGTTAAGCGGGAGAAAAGTGATGTATTACATAGCAACAAACGTTTATGCCCTCCAAAGTATGAAATTTATCTGCTGCACTTGCAAAGCTGTTTTCCCACTAGATAAATTATACAAGCAAAATACTTTGATCTCTACACCATAAGGAACCAAAACTCCAGCAAGTGTCTCCTGCTATACAGGGTCTCCTGATTCCAGCTATGACAGAAAGTGAGTTACTGGTCAATTTCAGAAAAATAACTTGCACAGTTTGAGAGAGCAACTGGTTTTACTGCTGTCGTCCCTCAACCAGTGGGCAAGCTAACATAACTTGAATATATATCATCACGAGAGCTATTTGTGGGTGGAAACCATCAATCTACACTGGATTTAAATACTCAGTTTAAATCTCATTGAAGTCCCAAAGCATGTTCTCCCTGTGCACTGCTAGGAACAGCTTTGCTTCTAAGAATAGTCTAGCCGTTACTATCAGGGATAAGAACAACAAAATGATATTCCTATAACTTGATTTATATTGCCAGGAATTAACACCTAGACATGAATCAGTGTAAGAAGGGCCCTATGTAATTAATCCATGGAAGCAATTTTAGTGGATTGGTGTAACAATTCTTCCTGTATGGATCAAGAAGGGTGCCGTATATAGGTACTTGCTACTTTATAGGACAGAACAGTAAAAAAAAATATGTATAGAACTTCCTATTATAAAAGAAATGGGCACCAGGCAATGGCACATTGCTCCCAGTTTTAAATTCTGGACATAGCAATTCAATCCTGTTAAGATATTAAGATGTTCCAGTGGAACTATCATGAGCCAGAGCATTCCTGCTTGTGGCAGAAGATGATATGGGCTGTTCACACAACACGCTAACCCATACTCAGTGGTTGAGTGCGGGTTGTTTTGAACTGTGGATTGTTTGTTGAACCATGGGTTAGCATGTTGTCTGAACACAGCCAGGGCTTGTTAACCACTCTGAACAACCCAACAACAAACCATTGGTTCTTAAGGTGGCTTGTTTGAGAAAATTAAGCCACATTGCATTGTTAACAAGCCACCCTGGCTGCGTTCAGACAACACGCTAACCCACATTTCAACAAACAACCCACGGTTCAAAACAACCCACTCTCAACCACCTAATGTGGGTTAGCATGTTGCGTGGACAGCCCCAATAAGCCATAGGTATGGTTGCTGCTAGTCAGAAGAAACGAGAATCAGGATCCATCTAGTCCTTTCTCCTCCTCAGGTTTCTTCTGCGAAGGATTTGAATCCGAGAAAGATGCGTGGAGGACATCACTACAAAATAAGCAGCATCCTCAGATACAAAATGAAACCCTAGAACAAAAACTTCTGGGTATCCTGTCAAGCTTTGAAAACACACACCTTTGAAATAACAATAGAGCAGTTTGTTGGTACAGATTTATTTCCAAAGTATGGAAATAAAAGCTAAGGAAGCAAGGCCAAACATTAATACACACTTTATATCAGTGTGATGTTGTTGCTTGTTTTCCTTTTTTAAATCTGCACTTTCACTTTCCTGCCCTTCATGTACGCTACCTTTAAAATTGATTTAAGAGATTTTGTTTTAACCCTTCTCAAATTGTCTCTAATCAAGAAAGCAAATCCATTGTGGGTAACTCTCTCTCCTGTGTCCTATTCCCAGGCAGCGTGTGATGAAGCTAACAAGCAATGTTTGCTACTCCTGGGTAACTCAATGGAACTGGACTTCAGAGAGCAGAAGCTGCCTCACTCCAAACTCTACACCCTTTTCATTGCTTTCTTTGTAGTAAAACCATTTTACGCAGGCCAGATTATTTCCATACTGCCAAACTGCTACCACATGCTAGAGGAATTGGCAATTAATTCAAGCAGATGCTTTTCACTGATGAGCCCCCAAGGTAATGAAAAGATTATTCTCGTCACAAATGTAAGATTTTAGACTGCCTTTTCCAGGTGAATTGGGTGCAGAGTGTTTTGGTGTTGGCATATTCTGACTCTCACCATCCATCATGTCTCTACTTTTTATTCTTGGTGAACCAGCTGACTTTCAAGTTCTGCAGAACGCTGTTGGTTGGTTTACAACCCTTACCCTGGGTAAGCTGGGATGGCTGCTGGAGGTACTGCCCGCACTGCACCATACACTGTCCGTCCTCGGCCCCTCAGATGGGCTCCCCTGAATGCGGCTGCTGTGGTGGCTGCAGTTGGGTAAGGGAAGCCGGGAACTGTGAAAACAGACAGACAGACAGACAGACAGGGAAAAATATGAGAAGGATCACTACATCTGCGGAGTGAATAGCAACCATTTTTGACTAGAACGATATGCAGCTCCAGAGCTGTGGAAAGTTCCGCACCTGTCCTGCAAAGGAGCATGCTGAGAGCCTTGATGTCATCACATACCTCTTGCTACATCATGGCCCTGAAGGGGAGTCAGGGTTGCAGAGAGACCAGGCATGCAAGGGATTAATGCTGTGTCATGCCTCATTCATCACAAACTGCAAACTGTTTCCCTCTTCCTCCACCCCATTTTGATAATGCCATGCAGTCTGGTTAGGAAAGAGTCCGAGAAGCACAGGGAGTTGCTACCAATACAGGCGGGTGACTCTTCCATATACTTGGGATGGGGACATTTGAAATGCTTCACCATGAGCCCCTTAAAGTGGCGAGCTGACAAGAGGGTGAGATGTTTTGTTTGTCTCACTCTTTCTCCTTCCCACCCAGTCCTTCCCACCACGTTCAATTTAAACACAGAAGGGTCACAACAATCCAATGGAAGGTAGCCAAAATTAATCATAACATGCCAGTTTACCAAGAGCCCACCTTCTGGCAAAGGTGACCATTAAGTGGTTCCATATATATTGGGCCCTGTTTTATTACATTTCATGCTGGAGTAAACTGGCTCAGGGCAAAACAATGTCAAAACCTCAGAAGGCAGCTGAGAACACAATGCAATAAACAGATACCCAGAAGGTGCCAGTCAGTCACAAGGCACTAATCCAACCCAAGGTGCTTCCAGGAGCATGCCACAAGGGGGCCTGCAGTGGACTCGCAGTTTAGTAGCTTGAATAATATGTACTTTGGAGTGTAGCCTATTTCCTTGCTGCAGACCGAAAACCAGGGCAATCAGGCCTTCCATATACACATCCTCCCTTATGGATTTACAGCATCCCTATCACTCGGGGATGCCCCAGCCACAAGCAGGCATACAAATGCATTGCAAAATAGAAATGGTCTCGGCCACTGTCTAGAGAAGTGGCCTCTATTTCTGACAAGGCCCATCCATTCAAGTACATATTATACAGACTGAAAAGAAGAGGGCTAACAGATCACTGTTTACTCAAGCACAGTAACAATACAGGGGCCAATAGGGGCTACTTACTGATTAAAGGAATGTAAGTGTTAATACCCCCCCTTCCTGACAGGGGCACTGCAGCGTCATTGCCCAGGGAGACATCTGCTTGAAAACTGGATGCTAATTTAGTTTTAAAAAGGATAAAAAATGTAAAAAGGTTATAAAGAAACAGCAGGTTGAGAACACAAACAAACACCACTGCAGTCAATTGGCAGAAACAGAAGACTCAACATTGAATTCTACCTGCATATAATTCAGGGCCATACACTGCTCCAACCACAGGGCTCAGCTTCCAACCTGAAAGAAGCAAGCAAGCAAGCAAGAAATGAGCACGACGCTCTACCCCAGGGAATGAGCAAACAGTTCGATATGTGCAATGTGGCTTCCAGTGCTTATTCCCTTGTTTTGCTTCCATCTAGATTGTTCCTGAGTATAAAGACCAGCTATGTTTTCCTGATTTCTCATGTTAGATACCAACTAATTCTTCTGTTAAAGAATTCTGTGCCAATTACATTCTATAATTTGAGCATGAAGCTGACAGTCCATTCCCCCTTCCCCCCCCCCTTTTTTTAAAGGCCATAGTTGGAGTGAAGGAGCAAGTGAAAAAATTGAAGGCCAGTTTAAACTTGCTTACACAAGCTGTATTACAACAAGGATGCACAAGTTATTTGTGAAATTAGAGCTTGGTATCTTTGAACACCTCATTGGGAAAGGCCCCCAATGTCAGTGCACTGGTAAGCATTTGGAAGGAACTAAAGGAAATGCGAGGAAAGCCTCCTCAGGAGACTTTACTGACAATACACACGAATGGGTGGGTATCAGGCACTAAGTGCAGATATATCACCCATTAGCTTGCCTGGAAAGGGTTACCACCAACAGGCATACACACTATGAACTATATGCAAATGATTATTAGGACTGTCCAGGTTTCTAAACTTCTGTATTGCAATTCCTTATGCTAAACAAGGGCCACCCTATTTCATATCAGTTCCATAGCCAAGAAAATGAGTTCCTCATTGATCAGCTCGAAAAAGCGTAATTCTAACCTGCTTCTGTTTTTACCTCTCCCACAGACCAGCTGCACTGGTGAGAATTTACTAAAAGCTGGAATGCAATCATGCTGATAATTGAGCTACAAAGATTATAATGGATGAATATACTTAATTAGTATGCATTCTCTTTTCTTTGCTTCATCTTCCATAGTTTCTTCTGTATTTTAAGTAATCCAAAAATATATTTGCAATAGTATTTTTAAATATTTGCCCAATAGGAAGCAAAGTCATCAATGGGCCTGTTCAAACAACACACTATGCCATGGTTAGGCTGCTAATTCTTTTGCAGTAAATAGTTAGTGAGCATGTTTAAACTGTGGTTATGTAGCCACCACGGTTAGGAATGTTTCACACAACACGCTAACACACTAAGCCATAATGTTTAGCTCTATATGCTTAACCACCATGGCTTAGCATGTCATCTGAACAGGCTCAATGTTTAGCTCAAAATGCTTAACCACCATGGCTTAGTGCATTGTCTGAACAGGCTGTATGTATTACAGAAAATAATGTTTAACATAATAAATTGGTTGCTTAGTAACAGGTATGTCCCTGCCAAATGAATGTAAACTGATGGATCAGAGCTGTGTATACTGTGATGTACATACAAAAAAATGGGGATTTAGTTGGCTATTAGATGCAATGCTAGATGAGATAGACTCTGTAGGATTATCAGAGGTTAGGAGGGTAACATGTCAATAACTCACACCATCCCTTACTCCTATCCTTGAGGAGCCATAGCTTGCATCTCTGGTACCTAGCAGTGCCAAGAAAGCCTTCTGCCAAAGATCTTTGAGAGAACTGCTGTTCCAAGTGGACAGTACTGGGCATGATAAGACTAATGATCTGACTCAGTGCATGGCAATCTTTGTACATCCTTGTGGGAAGCAGCCATATGATATGATCTACATGACTCATCCCTGGTGTTGCCAATTAAGAGAATCTTAGCAGGCAACAAAGCTGGGGGGGGGACCTCTGAGATTTAAGAGAGGCATTGCTAATCTGAGCAGACAGTACTAGGCTACTAGACAGACAAAAGGTCTAATTCAGTAGCCGGTTCACATGTGATGCTAAGCCACCGTGGGCTAATTAACCTGCAGGGCTTAGTGATGTGTACAGAGCCATTTTGATTATTCAAGCCCCGACCGCAGCTTGTCATGTCATGCAAACCTGGCGAGGGTGGGTTATTGGAGTGGTTAGCAAACCACCCAGAACTCATGGGCTATTCTAGGGTTGTGGGTGGTTTGTTAACAAGTCACCCCCACCAGATTCACACGAGATGACAAGCCACAGTTGTGGCTTGAACATTCCAAAGCTGCCCCACATGCACTGGCATGCACCACAACCCACTGTGGGTTAAATAAGCCACAGTGAGCTGCAGTGATTATGACAACTGGGTCAGTATAAGATAACTCATTGTACAATATTATTAGATACCAGTATAAATTTGGAAAACTGTGGGGGAGAGAGAACACAAGCCAATGGCTTTTCACAGGTTGCTGCTCCTTACTTGAAGTTCACATTTGTAAAGACCTGCAGGCTTTCACCCCAAGCTTACTTTCCTCTATATGAGCAAATGGCAGCAACTATCTTATATGGGCGAAAATTGTACTCCAGACTGTAGCCCATTTACTTTTTCCAAAATAATTTACTAGAGACCAATGACAAGCCAGCCTCCCTTCTTCATCTTCAGAGCCCTGCCTTGAGTTCTAACTCATGGTGTGATGCAAATGGGTATGATGAATATGAAGATTTGGCTTGTCTCTATATAGATTATATGCAGTTATATTTGCAGAAGCATAAACCATTCTTTCTCTCTTTTAACTTAGGAAAGCTTGCAATGATTGAGAATGTATGACTGAATCACAAAGGCAGATTTTCTCATCAACCCTTACTTTTTAATAGATTTAACAATATGCCCATTTTTTCCAAATTGTTTGATAAAGTTACTTACATTTTTGAGATGCTGTGCTGTGGACTTGTAAATTAACACCAGTTGTTTTGTCATATTCTCAATTGCATTAAAACTCTCACTTTTCATTTCAGAACACCTCTAAAAACCTAGCATAGTTCACTGGCAAGTACTGAATTATGTAGGTTGTCGTAATTAGATGTTGTTCAGCTGCAATACTTGGCAATGACTTTTTGTATAACAAAAATACTGACCAATAAGGGCACTCTAGGCTGTATTATAAGAAGACTAATGCACATAAGAATGCTGAATCAGACAAAAGGCTTATCTAGACCAGCATTCTGTTTGCATGTTAGCCAGCCAGATGCCCACGGGAAGCCCACAAGCAATGACGTGAGTGCAACAAAACCCTCAAGCTCGTGTTGCCAGCAAATTGGAGGTCATCTATGGCTATCGTGGCTAGTAGCCATTCACAGCCTTATACTCATGAATTTGTCTAATCCCCATTAAAAGTTGTCCACGTTGGTGGCCATCACTATGGGCCAGTTCACACGATCGAAGAAGCCCGGTAGCTTGTTTAAATCAGCAGCACATGCTGGATGCTATTAACTTAATTACCACCTGGGCATGGCAACAAGCCATGCCTGGGAAGGTTATTAGGCTAATGGTGCCCAGCATGTACTGGCAAATAAACCATGGTGACTTGTTTTGCTTGTGCAAGCTGGATCTAAATCATATGGTAGTAAATTCTGGTCTATATCGTAAGAAAGCTAACGCACAAACAGACCTGGTTCCCATGATCAAACAAGCCACGGTGGCTTGTTTTAATCCCTAACACATGCCGGGCATCATTTCCCTAGTTACCTGCCTGGGCACAGCTTGTTGCGTCATCCGAACCCAGGTGGCATGGTTTGTTTGAAGGAAAACTATCCCTCAAATAACCCATGGGCTGTTGTAGGGTTATTTGACAGTTATTTCCCCCTCAAATGAGCCAGGCCATCCAAGTTTGGAGAACACAAGCCACACCTGGACAGGTAATTAAGGAAATGGCGCCCGGCACATGCTTGAGATTAAAACAAGCCACTGTTTGATAGCAGGCAGAATCCCTCCTTTATTATTAGGTTTCATAACCCCCACAGCAGTAAGAGGAGCTGTATTTCATCCCTTCCAGCCCAGGGATTCTATGATTTTCCTCATGTTGTTTTGGAAAATGTTTTGTTGGGTGGCATGCGTATGTGTGTGTGAGAAAGTTTTAGAACTAAATGCAGGCCACATGTATTCCAGTATGAGAGGCAGTAAGCCTATATACACTAGTTGCTGGGGAACATGGGTGGGAGGGTGCTGTTGCACCGTGTCCTGCTTGTGGGTTCCTGGTCGACAGCTGGTTGGCCACTGTAGGAACAGAGTGCTGGACTAGATGAACTCTTGGTCTGATCCAGCATGGTTCTTATGGTTTATTGAGCCATTTTCATTTCAGCACCTTTCCCACTATTGAATCTCAGGACCAATTTTTAAACACCTCCAAATTTTAAAAGCTGCATGGAGGTTTTGTGAAGGATGCTGCTGGACAGGCAACTGGTTAATAAACCTGATGTGTGCACATCTATCACCTGTGCCTGTACCTCATTTAGGCTGCACTCACTATCCAGGAGTGGTGGAGACGTCTATGTGGATCACTTCTCACTTATTTAACATAGAATAGCAAGACCAAACATTCAAACTTAATTCCTAAAACTAGACTTGTTCATCCACATTTAACATCTGAAGGAACTTTCCTTTTTTGCAGCAGTTTCCAATACTCTCCCACTATTTGAAAAACAAATCAGACAACTTACTTTAATGTTTATATACACAGGGCATAAAAGGTTCTTTTATCACAAACCTTCACATTATACTGGAAATCCAGAGGGAAATAACGTAACCCCTTTGCCTATCAGTTTTCCCCCATGCCTCCCTTGTTCATTATTAGCATTTCCTCTTACCATTTGCATACGGTGTGACCATCTTCTTATTAGTCATCACTCGTGCTGTGGCATTATTAACCTAAAAGTATAAAAGGGGAAAGGGAAGAGAGGGAAGGAAAACAAGACTTTAGAGAAAATGGCGGAAACCACTGTGATTATTTTTAAAAGCTTGTTTAAAAATTTAACACATTTAAATTTACTTTTACAAGTTGTCATTAAATTAAATATTAAAAATGTAAACAGATCTTATTCTGGCATTTTAATTATGCATTAAAGAAAAGGCCAACAAAAGAGTAGATTTTCTCAGGCATCCCTACCCGCTTTAAGCGAACTGGGTATTTGATGCTCACTCATCCAAAGGGCAACACCCCTCTCCCGCCATAGCTGTTTTCTCCATGCCCAGTTTGACTGGTATGAAGTGGTGAACAAAAACAACCTTGTCTCATCTTTTAGTAGCCTCTCACTGAACTGCAATGGCTTACTAATATTACAGAGAAGACAGCTATTTGGGCCGAAAGAGAGCTTAGATCCCAGGTGCCTTGGATTAATTCCTTCTATTGCTAATGGGCTTTGGGTTCCTAAGCAAGATTAGTTGGCCTGCATCCCAGTTTCAGGATATCCTGTTTAAGAGATGGATCCATCCCCAATTACTGACTTTTGAGAAGGAGAAAAACAAACACCAGTATGAAATTTACAAGGTGTCTCTTGATTTCCTAGAGCACTCCACCCTCATTACTGAGCTCTTTATAGCTCCAAGCATTCTAAGCACTGCAGCAAATGAATGTTACAGCAGAGATGGTGCTAGTTGAACATGGGCGGGGTGGGCAAAGCCAAATGACTGCAGCCCAGTGTCAGCCTCAGAGCTCTTGCAAAGAGGGTGAAGGCTAAGCCAGAATCAAGGGATGTTTCTAAATCCTAGATCTTAATAGAAGAACAAGCCACAAAGCCAATCTCAAGACCAAGTGAGCAAAGAGGAAAAAAATTAGATGCCCTTTGATGCTTAATTAAATAAAGTGAGCTTGGTAAGGAAGAAGAGAGCCTGGAATCTCGTTACTCTAGTTTTAGCCACCAACAATATACAAGTTACACATTTTAAAAGAAAGAATGGGAAACAACAACGATGAGACTGAGAGCATGCTGTTAAAACACACATAAAAAAGAAAAACAACAACAACAACAACAACAATTGATTAATGGGGTAGGGAAGGGAAGAGGAAGGAGAGATCTCACAGACAATCATTAAGATGGAGCGAGTGCCTGAAATTAGCTGCTACAGCAGAGTGCAGTACAAGCACTTAAAGGAAAAATGGCCAAAACCAATCAGAAACCACCAGTCAGCAAAGAGAGACCAACAGCTGCATTTAACTGAGTGAAGGAAAAAATGGCAAAGGGAGAAAGGAGGAAGAGAGAACAATCACAGGTCTGGAGAGAGGAAGAGCAGGGGTGGGGTGGGGAGAGAGGAAGAGCAGGGGTGGGGTGGGGTGGGGTGGGACAGAAGATTGGGGTTGGGGGAAGAGTATGGGTGCATTAATAAAACCAGCCAAACTGGAGTTCAGTAACTCTGAGTAAGATGTGCAAGGGAAATCACCAGGAAGTCAGTAATCAAACAGCTCAGACTTATACAAAACGGTATGTACATCCAAAATCCAGGCGGCATAACTCAACAGCACTGAAAATAAAAGGGGTGGGAAGGGAAAAAGGAAAGGGGGGGACAACAAGTCAAATCACATTTTGTAGTGTTAATGTGAAATGGCAGATGGATTTTTTTTTCTTTCTTAATTTTGTTTTGCATTAACAAAAGAAATAAGCTTCTCCTCTAGCACTTTGGTTTCACTTACCGCCAACTCGTACCATCGCCAGCATTGTGTATAGTTACCATGGAAAGAGTGAGTCAAGTGAAGGGCCCTAAACACTAAACCATTGAAAAGGGAAATAAAACAACAAAAACAAAACAAAAAACAAAACAAAAAAGCAAAATATGCAGACATCTTACTCAAAACGGCGGCTTTAAGTTTTCCCCCTTATATTTAGTACTTTTTTTTTCCTTAAAGAGAGCGGGAGAAGAAAAAGGGGCCAGTTAGCCTCCAATATGAGGGAACAGATGTTTAATCACTAAGCAGTTATTTCCCATGTAGGTAACATCAACTACTCACCCCTTATCAAACTCTATGCTCATTGCATGAGCTAATTTTGAGTGTACATTTCTTTACTGAAATTATATCAAGGAAGTTACTGTAACATTTCAAGTAAGTTCCTTCCTGATCTTTCCATCCCTCCCAACTACTAATGTAACTTCACATTCATATGGAGGAGAACTGGCCTCTGAGGAAAGGACAGATACTGGCTGCCCCTCTTTCTTTGTTGTTAAACACCAAGTTACAAGTTGGACAGTGCTTTTTTCCATTAGTTTTGATCAGGTTTGGCAATAGAAAGTTGGAGCCTCATAAACTGAAGCAAAGGAAAATCAAGATAGCAGAAAGGCAAACATTTGGAGTGGGTTTGGAAACCAACTTAAGAGAAAGGGGAAAAAAGGAAAAGAAAAATACCTAAAATAACAAAACATATATAGATATATATTTGAGTGGGGGTGTTGTTTTTATACACCTCAGTGCAAGGGGTGGGGAGTGAAAAACACAGAGACACAAACACACGCGCACACACACGCACACACACACACAAGACAGGTATTCAAATGTGAAATAAGTGAGGCAAGACACAAAAAAAGAAACAAAAGAATAAATATAAAGAAGAAATTGAATTACTGAAGACATGCACCTCGATTTTACGGCCCTCTACCACGGTGCCGTGTAATTTCTCCCTGGCCCTGTCTGCATCAGCACTATTCTCGAAAGTTACGAACCCGAATCCCTGCATGCAGCGGGAGAAGGGGGGAAAACATGCACATCGTTATATATTGAAATACTGATATCTAGATAAATAGAGAAAAAAATATCACAGTATGAAATTGACATCAGCACAACTCAGCAATACTCTCCTAGAGTCACATTTTTGGTTCATGCATGTCTCATGAAAGTTTTTTTAAAAAAAGAAGTTGTAATCAGATTTAAAATAATAATAAAACATAAAGCATTGAGGCCAGACCAAAAAAGTACAGTTACTCGAGACAAATTTTGAAAAGGAAACTAGCTCTAGCCTGATGGAACAAAATTTGTTAAATTCAAGACAGAAATCTTGCAACACAAGTCCATTCAAATGCATACTTTTACAGCACTCTCAACAGTTGCCTTAATATGGCAAAGATATACATAGGCAGGTGCTTTGAACAAGCCACTACAAGAAAGGGGGTGTGGTAATACAAATTCCTACATTTTAATGCTGGGTCATGTCCTCTGCGGCAGCTTTGAGAAAATCACAATTTGGGCCTCATCTTTTATTAGCTCACATACTTGTGGCTTTATGTAAACATGAGGCTCAGGTGGCCTCAGTGGCATGGAGTACCTTCTACCAACTTTGGTTGGTGGCCCAGCGACACCCCTATCTGGACAGGGATAACCTGGCTTCAGTTGTCTATGCTCTGGTAACCTCCAAGTTATATTATTGCAATGCACTCTATGTGGGGACGCCTTTGAAGATGGTTCAGAAGCTGCAGCTTGTGTAAAATGCAACAGCCAGACTTGATAACAGGGACCAGAAGGTTCGAGCATATAAGACCGACTCTGGCCCGCTTGCATTGGCTGCTTGTACATTTCCGAGCATGATCCAAGGTTCTGGATTTAACCTATAAAGCCTTACATGGCTTGGGACCACAATACCTGATGGAACGCCTCTCCCAACATGAACCTACCCATACATTACACTCAACATGTGAGGTCCTCCTCCGGGTGCCTACTCTGAGGGAAGCTCGGAGGATGGCAACAAGGGAGAGAGCCTTTTCAGTGGTGGTCCCCCAATTATGGAATGATCTCCCCGTCGAGGCCTGCCTGGCGCCAACATTGTTATCTTTTTGGCACCAGGTAAAGACTTTTCTCTTCTCCCAGGCATTTTAACAGCATATGTTGAGTTTTTAATTTTGTTTTATGTTTTTAAATTTTGATCCCAGTTTTTAACGTTTAATGTTTAAATCTTTGTAAACCGCCCAGAGAGCATCGGCTATGGGCGGTATATAAATGTAAATAATAATGATAATAATAATAATGCACTACATATTCCTAATGGTAGAAATCAAATGCATCACTATATATATACACTGCCCTATGCCAGTAGTTTTCAACCTTTTCAGACTACATGTTGCCAATTGGGGCTTACTATTATCCTAATTTTATCCCAGTTGGCAACATGGGGCTCAATATGAATTTTTAACCGTATATCTCTGTCTTTCTCTCTCTTCTCCCCCAACACCATTATTTCTTTTGTTGTTGTTTTAAACCCTAAACAACAACAAAATGGTGGTGTTGGTGTGCCCACCTCAAGTTGGGTTGTACGATCCCACCGGAGAAAGGCCAACACTTTACAAAACTGACCTCCTACTTGGTCATCAAGGTTCTGGGTGTTTCTAATATAGAAATCTCAAACAACGGATAAATATGTGGCGCAAAAATTAAAAAGGACTTAAAAGAGATGGCTTGTAACATTCTTATCTCTGGGGACAATTTCTGTTTGGTGAACACTATATCACAGATGTTGAAACAACTGGAACTGCAGTTTTTTTATCCTGAGTATCTGCCTTACAGACTCTATTTTGTTTTATCAGCAACATTATCTGAAGAAATGCTGAAGATATGTATACCATAATGAAGTGAGCAACTGCATATTTTGAAGAGGAAAAATATAGCTCCATAGGAGACATTCAATTGGAATGTACACTCCACCTCAGCACTGGCTGAAAAATGAGGTAGCCAACTATTTATATACTTGACAGCCTAAACATATTTTACCTAATCCATGTATTGATTGGTCCAGTCACACCACAAGTGTTTTCTATATTTATATGTTGCTTAATGGGACTAAACAACACTTTCACAGGGACAAAGGTAAAATAACTAATTTAATTAAATGTGGAACTATTAGAAAATGATGCAGACTAACAAGCAACCATAAAGATGCATTTATTTATTTATTTATTTATTTATTTATAGCTCACTCTTACTTTAGAAAGTTCAGAACTTCAGTAAGGCTCCTCCATGGTCTCCTATCCAGGTACTAATCAGGTCTACTCCCATTAGCTTCAATAATGCTTGAGTATTCGTTGCTCCATTCCCAAGAATGTACACATTTGCCTTAATGAATTGCTTGACAAATATAATTCTTTGCTACTACTGTCACAGAAGTGGGGAGACCAATGTGTATACTAGGCATTATGCAAACCTCTGATATTAAAATGGAAACCTAGATAACTAAGGCTGCAATCATATACACACTTGTCTGGGAGCAAGTCCAACTGAACTCAAGTGGATTTAATTCTGAGTAGACGCGTACAGAAATTATGTGTTGCAGATTTAAACCTACACTCATTTTCAGAAGAAATCTACCTAGGTTATGCAGACATCCTCAAGATACAAGACATGCTGTAGTTGAAGAAGCATCTTCATTTTTCAACAAGGAAAAGTAATAAGTGGGTCATCATCTTAAAATGCTCTTGAAGATGGTATAATGAGAACCTGCTAGGGGCTCAAGCCTCTCACCATCCCAGCAGTGTTTTGTGTGCTGGATTTTCTGCTTCACAGCTGGGTTTCCCATCATAAGCTGCCCTGTATTTGTAGAGTTCATTGGAAAGCGTATTCAAGGGAAGGGAGAAATAATTTTTTTTTTTAAATTTAGTTGATAATTAAACTGGGACACTGGATTCTCCAGCACAAACCCTTTGAACGAAAAATTTAAGCACTTCTGTCTCAAAAGAACTTAGCCAGAAATGCAAGCCCAAAATTTTGTGCAAGTCTTTTGAAGGATTGAGCTGAGTACACTGAGAGCAACTTCCTCCTTTTCTACTGCCCAAGAATTCTCAGCCCCTGAAAGGACTACAATAACTTTTAAAGAAGTGCTCCTGCTGCTGCTAAGAACTGCAGCTTTCCCTCATGATCCCTTCCATATTTCCTTTTCATCTGCAACCTTTTCAGTTGGCCCTTTTCCCCAGTGACTCTCAGGGAAAGAAGCCATTTTCTTCTCCCCAGCCACATTCTGTCCTACTGGGGCAAAAAGATGGAAATACTATATGCAGGGGGAATTGTTTTTACAATCAGAGCATTCGGAAAGTGAGATTCATCAGAACTGATGGGCTAGCTGAAGGGAGGGTATTCTAACTCCCTGTTTCAATTTAATGAGAATACATTCTCTACACAATAAAATAATTGTCCCAAAGGCACAAATATGGATGATAAAATATGGTTGTATTGCCTGCGGTACTGTGAAATGAGTTGCATCTGTTGGTTGAATCCCCAGGAGTGGGAAATCTTATTCTGCCCAGGGCCACACTGGCTCTGGGGAAACATGTTGGGAGGAGGCTGCATGTCAGCAGGGCCAGGGCCAGGACCCAAAGTGGGTGGGCTCCTTGCCCCGCCCCCCCCCGACACACACACACAAGCATACATCCATTCTCATTTTCTTTCTCATACCCCCTACCCCAAATCATTAACCTTCCTAAATCCAACAAACATACATGTTACACAAGCAACATTAGATAAGGTTGTCCATATGGGTGAAAATTATCCACATCTATCACAAAAAGGGTCAGATCAAAGGAGGCAGCAGTTCTGGATCCAGAAAGCTTTGTAATATTATAAACAATCTTGCCAACCTGTTTTTAATTGGATTTGTTGCTGGTTTGGAAGTTAAACTGTTTATTTTTACAACTAGCCTTCATCTCACTTCAAGATGAGAAAACTGGGCAGACTGTGTAATTGCTGACAGTACTAAATGCTCATAAAGAAACTTCTCCTATAACCTGGAACAATCCGCAGCCCAGGGGCACCCCGTATTCTTTAAGGAGCTGTCCAAGGACCCTGAAGAGACCGAGTAACCATCACCCTTTTAGTCTGGCCTCAGTTTCTGCAATAAATAACAAGCAACAGGATGAGCAGTGTAAAAATAATAATTGTACAGAGTTTTTAAAAATGTTTCCATCTCTGAAGAATGAGAAAGAAAATTTACCATGTAACCGTAAAGGGAGAAATCAAAAGCAGACGATTCTCCTGGGTGTGGCCAGAACACAGAAATTAAGGGAAAAAATAATAATAAAAAATAAAAATAAATAAAACCCAAAGGAAACTAAACGTAGCCCCTTAAAATCCATGCATTATTAACCCTTGGTTGGTTCTTTTCCCGTTGTGTTTAAAACATTCACCTTAGAAGCAGCATCTTTATCATACGGTGTTGGGACAGACTTTGCGTAATTTCAATTGATAATATATCCATATCTATCTATATAGAGATAGAGAGATATAGATATATACACATACACACACTTTAAAGACTCAGTCAACAGCCAGAAGCCTGGAGAAATAACCAAAAAAACATTCCAGGCATTCAGGTTACTTGCTTTCAAAGCTTATATGCATTTATTTTTGCCATCCTTTATAATCCATCTGAGATGAGTGACTGGAATCATGCTCCAGAAAAAATACCTGACTGCTGTTTAAAGTAACGATCCTATCTTCCAAGAATTGCAGGAGAAAGGTTGTGGAATTTCCAGCTAAGACCACATTGCACTGATTGAATTTAAGGGTGTTGTTTTAAAGCCATTTCATTGGAGCAATGGAAAATGCTGTGTGTACACACTGGAGTTTAAATCATTATTTGCTTAAAATAAGATGATATGTGAATGGCGCAAAGTTGGACCAAAGTGTGTTTGCTGTCTTTCCTTTCTCAGTGCTGAGCACAGAGACACACTTGTCAGTCCATGAACAAAGAGATAGCTCTCTTCCTCCATGGGCAACTCCACAGAGAGACTTAGCAGCCATGCTCGCTCATCCCTAGTTCTCTGCTGTTTCCCATAGACTGACTGAGTAGGGAGGGGGGCAGGTTTAAATCTAACCCCCATTGATCTCTCCCTCTGAGTGTTACTCACCTCTTTGGGAAACAACTGATCAGGGAGGAAATGGAGCTGCGGAAGGCTGTAAAGCAAGACTGGGCAGGGCTTACAAGAATAGGCTGGGTGTCAGATATGGAGGTCTGGTGGGTTGCATCTGGCTTGTAGGCCAATGATCCCTACTCATGGCCTACATGCTACACTGCCTGGCTACACTAAATTATCAGTAACTAAGGTAAAGTGGTATGATTAACTCTTTATCTGATGCATGCAATGAACTGCAGGAAGGCAACTATATAATTAATCCAGATTTAGTTAGAGATATGAGAAACCAGATCACATGGAATCTGTAGCCAGGGCACAGCCATTTGTATGACTTGGCTCTGTTGATTTAGCAAGGCTAATCCATAAGCATACAATTCATCCCTAGTAGTCATCTTTCTTTGGGTATACAATATACACTGAACAACCTGAATATTCAGAACAATTGTCCAGTTAGGACTGTAATTAGGTTTGCCATATACCTTGCACACCATGCACTTTTTATGCAGTTTGTAACTCAAGGAATTATTTCCCAAAATCAGACAGACTGGTCTATGCATAGAATTGTATACAATATTGGTCCTACTTAAAGCAGACCGATGGAAATGAGTGGGACATAAGCAAGACTAGAATTGGATACAACCCATAATTGCCAAAAGAAATGCAGGTCTTCCCTGACCCCTCCCAATCTACATCTTCACTGGGTGAGGGGACAGAATATCAATACACTTATTCCCTATCAGTTAAATATAGGTGGCTATATAGTGAGTGCTTGGCTCAATCATTGCGTTATTAACTTAGGTAGGATCACTGTGATAATGTTTGAGTGCCTGATCTAAAGGAATTCGTATTAATAAGAGTAAAATAAGAAGAATCAAACAAGTTTTCATGGAAACCAAAATATTCTATTTTGGGGAAGAATTAAATAGTTTCACAGGCAAACTGGAAGGTTGCTTACCTGTAACTGTAGTTCTTCGAGTAGTCATCTGTGCATTCACACATATATGGGCTCTGCGCGTGCACAGGATCTTGATGCGGGAAACTTCTAGAGCTGCGAGACATTAAGGAGAGTGTGGCCGTTGTCTTTGGAGAGGAGATCAGATCTCATTGGAATGTGCAGAAAAGTGCTGTGGGCTAACCTGAGTAGCGGCGCAAACCATGCTGTCGAGACCACCAAGGAGTGATGAGGATTGCATTGGAGCGGTTGGATCAGAGCTTCGTAATGACTCTGGATATCCGAGAAAACGGAGGGAACAGGTAAGCAAACTCTTTGTTCCAGGGACGAAGGAAGGCATCGCCCAATGACATCTCGCCTGCACCTGAGCGGAAGCAGAAGTGGTGGAGAACCGCTGTGTCGGTGGAGATGAAAAGATCTATTGTCAGTGAACCCCAGCGGTCAAAGATCATTCGAAGAATGTCTTGATGAAGTTGCCATTCGTGAGTTGCCCACTCGAAGATTTGGATTGTGAGGGAGACAAGATCCAGGGAGTGAGTTCCCCTTGTTTGTTGATATGCCAGAGTGCTCTCGTATTGTCAGTGAGGATAAGGACACGCTGGCCTCGAAGTATCTTCTGGAATGAGTGTAGAGCTTTCTGAATTGCCAGAAGCTCCAGGAAGTTGATGTGATGGGCTGACTCGGTGGGAGACCCGGTGCCTTGAACCGTGAGTGAGCCAGAGTGTGCTCCCCATCCATCAAGGGATGCATCTGACGTTAGGGTGACCAAAGGATTGGTGGTTCCAAATGGGAGACCATATATGAGATGCTGTCGATGTGTCCACCAACGGAGTGAATGAGTCACGAAAGGAGGGATAGAGAGCGTCACCTTGCGTGTGTTCTGCTTTGTGGAGAAGGCTCTGATGAATCAGTTCTGAAGGACACGCATCTTCAGACAGGCCCACTGAACTACATGCACCGTTGCTGCCATGAGGTCAAGGAGGTGTTGGATTGTAAAGGCTGAGGTGTGGTGGATGCGTGAAACACGCTTGGCTGCAGCCGCGATGGTGGATGCTAGGGAGAGTGGCAGGTAGACTTGTCCTTGGACGGCATTGAGTTCTATGCCAATGAATGGAATGACCTGAGTAGGGGTGAGATGAGATTTTTTGAAATTGATAACTAGTCCTAGAGCCTGTAGTGTGGAGCATGCCGTGGCAGTTGCGGCCATTGCAGCTGGCTGGGAGGGAGCTGTAATGAGCCAGTCGTCGAGGTAGGGATATACCTCTACCCCTAGGATGTGAAGGTGGACGCATACAGCCGCCATGCACTTTGTAAATACTCGAGATACTGTGGCGAGGCTGAATGGGAGTACTTTGAACTCGAAGTGATCGACACCAATGACAAAGCAAAGGTATTTGTAGTGGGTCGGGTGTATTGAGATGTGAAAGTACGTGTCCTTGAGATCGATGGTGGTGAACCAAGCCCCTGTTTGAAGTAAGGGGATAAGGTTGGGTAATGTCACCATGCGAAACTTGCGAGGCATGATATAGTGGTTGAGGTTGCGAAGGTCCAAGATGGGGTGGAGGCCACCGCCTCGCTTTGGTACGGTAAAGTAGCAAGAGTAGAAACCCTCCTGATGGTGAGATGGGTTGACCCGCTGAATTGCTCCTTTTTGTAAGAGGGAAGATGTCTCGGCTCGAATGACGTCTGATGGTGGAGTAACTTTCACGAGAGCCAGAGGTGGAAGAGTGTCAAATTCGATGAAGTAGCCTTGGGTGACAATACTTAGAACCCAAGAGTCTGAGGTGATTTATGCCCAAGCATTGTAGTGTGGAGCCAGGATATCACCGAAGATGGGGAAATCTGTGTCTGAGTCATAAGCGATGTTTGGAGTGTGGAGCGGCAACGGGCGAGCGATTGGGATGAAAGGGGTTAACATTGTTTGTTTTCTTGTGAAAAGTTGTTTGTTGGTAATGAAAAGTATGGTGTTGTCGAGATGGGAAAGAGATAGGCTGTCGGTAAAACCTTCGCTGATGATAGTTATTGTGGAGAGGCTGCTGTGCGTGGCCTATACCCATCTTTTTTGCTGTAGTTTTGGCTTTTTGGATGTTATCCATGGCTTCATCAGTTTTTGAATTAAAGATACCCTCTCCATCGAAGGGAGGTCTTCGATATGGGAGCGGGCTTCAGGTGTTAGGCCAGCGGATCGAAGCCAGGCATGACGTCGGAGAGCTATGCCAGCTATCATGGAATGTGCTGTACAATCTGTTTGGTGGCTAGCGGTGTTAATCTGTTGGCGAGAGAGTTTGAGTGCCTCCACTTGAAAGATAAGGGTTAGGTCTCGCTGTTCCTCAGGGAGGGAGGTCAGTAGAGAAGACATTTTTTTCCCATAAGAATAACTGATTCCTAGCCATCAACGCCTGGAAGTTAGCTACCCGTAAGCTTAGGGAAGTAGAAGAGTAAATCCTTCTGCCAAGCACATCCAAGCAATGACCCTCCTTGTAGACCAGAGCAGTGTGAATCTTTTGAGACTTTGACTGTGAAGATTCCACTATAATAGAATTTGGCTTGGGATGAGTGAATAAAAACTCAGTGCCTTGTTTTTGGACTCGATAGAGTGATTCTAGGTGTCTTGGAGTATGGTGTGTTGATGCCGGTGTAATCCATGACTGTTGGACGGTTTGTAACAGGGTAGGGCAGATACGGTACAGAGTCAGGAGCGGTGGCTTCTGTATAAGCTGCGTCAAAACCCGGGTCCTGAACTCTTTCGGTAGGCTGTTGAGTTGGAATGCCGGGTGCGTGAGTTAGTCAAAGGATCTGATCGGTAAATTGCGCCATGTCCTCAGACGGCAACGTACCTACAGGAGGAACGACTACTTCATCAGGTGAAGTGGTAGATGGAGGTACAGAGGAGTATGATGAGGAGTCTGATTGATAATCTTCATCAATAGGCAAAGGCGAACGTAGAGGTTGCAGAATAGATACAGTGCAATCAGGTGGTGTCGAAGTAGGTGGAATGGATACCACAGAAGGGTACTGATAGCTGGTGAATGTGGTCGAGAGTGAGGTGGGACACCTGAATCGATAGACTGCGGAAGGTGAGCTGGCGACAGGTTCGGTGGACGTCGTGGCGGCAGTGCAACCTGTACATATCGTTCATCATCAGAGTAGACCTGGAGATCATAAGTCTGTTGCCGCTGGCTGAGTGGGAGAGAACAGCCTGAGGCTGCATCCCAGTCTTGTGTTGGCGTGGGAGATCTGGCACGCCTGTGCCTGTGAGTAGAGGAATTCGTAGAGTGAACAGGGCTCGGTGAGCATTGACGTCGAGGCTGTGGTGGAGGCAGAGGTAGTTCAGGTGACTAAGGAATAGGAGGCGGCGAAGAGTCATGTATTTCACTCTCCGAAAGCAATGTAAAGCTTCTTGGGGTTGACCTCGGTATGGTAGGGAGGACCTCCGGTATCAGCAGTCTCGACATTGTAGGAGTAGACCTTGGAGTGGACCTCGGTACCGATGGAGCGCGGTCCGGGGGCGATGGAACCGGCGGTGTCGGTGCCGCCTGGACGGTCGATGAGGGCCTTTTAGTAGATGTCAATTGGAGTGTTGTAGACTTTAAAATATCATGCTTCTTCTTTTTCTTGTGCCTGTGTGCCATCAAGGGCACGTTTAGAAGCCTTTTTAGGTGCAGTCGCCAAAGCCGTTCGACTCAAGGTCGACGGATGTGACGATAACAATGCAGGGGGATGCATAGGCGTAGAACGGGCTCTATTCGCCAGATCCCTGTGTCCCGGTAGGGGAGGAGGTACTGTCTCCAACGCCTTTTTCCAAAGGACTGCCTTTAAGCGATCCGAACAATGCCCATCCGTTGGTGGTAACTTATTGCTGCATTTCACGCACTTGCGGAAGGGGACTTTTAGCACCATAGGGGGCTCAAGTGAGTAGTAGAGAAACGAAAGTAAGAAAGAAATATAAAAGGGGTTTTGGTTTTTTTTAATACATTTTTTAGGAAAGAAGAGGAGCAGAGATTAAGGACAGAAAGAAGAAGGAGTTGTCTCACAGCTGAAACGAAAAAATTGGAGCGCTACGGAAAAGAAAGCCGAGCGAGAAGTTCCCCACGAGGTGACTGGTAGCACGGTCGAAAGAGAACTGAAGGACCAGGCGGGAACCCGTTGGACAGGCGCACTAGATAGTGGGGACAGGGTTCACGCCTTAATGTCTTGCAGCTTTAGAAGTTTCCAGCATCGAGGTCCTGCGCACACACAGAGCTCATATATGTTTGATGCACAGAGACACGAAGAAGAACCCAGCATTAAAACTCTTTTGGCTTAGATTTCCAGTAGGCATTTCCCAATGAAAGACTAACAGACCAAAGGAAAATTATTTAAAAACCAGGAGGCACATTTGGCTGAACGGAAATGAGATTCTTCCCTGAAGTATTTTTCTTAACATTCGCCTAATACTATACAGTTTTTGTATCTTAACTGTGCATATTGTACAGTTCAAAGGTGTAGTGCTCTTATGAAGCACCAATATTTAAACCCTATAAGTCTATAAAACAATAAACTCTCAGCCACCTAAATCCCACTGAGAAACAGATTTTCACTAGTTTTAACATAGGTGTGCACACACACAAATCCTCTCTTTCTGTGTCTACTTAACTTGAGAAAGAAAAATATCATCTCATCTCAGATTGATCAAAGGGTAATATGCAGAATTTGCAGAAATTCCCAAAATTTCCAACACTGGAACAATTCTGGCAGAGACCTTTGCCACATTTATGGAGGGGAAAAGATCCGCTCAGGCCATGGAGGAGCTTCCCAGATACTGGGTGGGGACACACCCAGGGCAATTTGGATTTTACATTTTCATCTTTTTAACATTCATTTATCAGATACATATTCAAGAATATACCCTTTAGAAACCCAGGGAGGGAGGGGTAATATTGAGAACACAGCACAAGGCAGGCAGCGGAGCATCTGCTTTCCGATTCCCAAAAGAGAGGAGGAGGAGAGAGGTTCCATATCGTTAGGTTAGAACAGAAACCACAGGGTAGGAGAAAGGCATTCAAGTCTTGGCATACTTTTTTGCGGAAGAAAGGGGAGTGACAAGTGAGGGGACCCTAGAAAGACTGGGATTCTATGCTATGGTTTAAAAAAGAAGGGCAAATCCCAGATGTCCCAATTCAATATTCAGTGACATACCCAAACACTATTTGGGAGTTTCTTGAGCCCCATTTATGCTATTCACCATATTCGAAACAGCAAGCCTCAGTTTTGAACCCATTGATAAGACTGCTGTGAATTTGACAAGCAGGTACTTGAAATTCTACCACCAAATATAGAAGAACCTGATCAATATCTCTATGGGCTAAATAGTTACTAAATGTAGGGCAAATAGCTGTAAAGTTATTCATAGCTAATAGCCCTTGTTTTAACTGAAAACCAGAAGTCTTAGGTTTACTTAACTGCAGCTAAATATTTGTCATTAGAATTCTGCAATTGTGGAGGTTGTGAACAGAAGGACAGAGAGACTACATGAGCAAGTGTATGTTTTAAAATGAAGGCACACATGTATGTAAAATTAAAGCACGTATTCACATGAAGAAATGCAAAGTATATTATTGTCACTGACAGGTCTGTTACTTTTGCATCCTTTTTCTTTTTGACACATTTACAAGAGAAAAGATTGTGTTTCCCCAAAGCTGACAACAATAATTAAAGCAAATCTAATTCACAAACAGTTTGGCCTACGAATATCTAAACTGTGCAGAGGAGGGCAAAATAGCTTGAGATTCAGCCACAGCATACGTTCTGTTAAACGTTGTAAATGAAGAATGCTCTATTTGTAGAAGGTTGCATATCCCAAATGGCCAGCTTTTGGTACTTTATCCAATCTGGAGGCATGAAGTAGGTAGAATACTGTAGTTATAAATATTAAATATCATCCCATTTCTGGTTTTCAGATAATACATGGAAAGGAAGTCCTACATGCTAACTGATAAATATGGGAGTGAACTTGAACCTGAATATAAAAAGCCAAGTGGGGCTGTTCTATATACAGCAGCCTTCTCCAACCATGTGCCCTGCAAATGTTTTGAACTATAACTCTGAGTATTCTGGATGATCGGCCATGCTGGCTGTGGCTGATGGGAGTTGAAATTCAAAACATCTGGAGGGCACCAGGTTGCAGAAGGCTCCTAATACAGGGTTATGAATCTCAACATCACAAAGATGGAATTTAAAAATATACTAGCTACACCTTTAAGCGGTCGTGTGATGGGGTGGGGAAATGGGACAGATGTTCATTTTTAATTAAAAGTGGAAAACTTAGCATTGATTAAGTCAAGCATAGTATAGACATGCACTGTGCAAGCTTCCCCCACAGAGCTCTGCCAATGCACCTTGCTCCTGACCTGCAACACTCCCTGCTATTCCAGTGCTGGACCTACTGGGCAGAGAGAGAATCACATCAATTCTTCAGCGAGGGGACATTGGGGTTTCATGTCGAGAACCAGTTAGGACAAGCATCACTTAAAAT
The DNA here is from genome assembly GCA_029215795.1 of Anniella stebbinsi. NCBI lineage: Eukaryota > Metazoa > Chordata > Lepidosauria > Squamata > Anniellidae > Anniella > Anniella stebbinsi. Next base: position 32,277,100 of record JARDYH010000003.1, read on the forward strand.
TGCTGCATTTGTGACTGTAATGTTTGCAATTTATTCTCCAGAGAGTTTAATTAGAATTAACCCTAAAACCCCCCTATCATTCCAATGCATCTTGAATAGCTACACGAATAGCCATTCTAAAAAATTGGAAGCTTATCTAGATATTGTAACTTATGATGGGCCAACACCTTTGCAATCTTGAAGGGTCCATTACACTATCAGAGGGAGTGAAAAACATTCTTTCACACAAGCCCATGAAAGCTTTTATCCCATATAATGCATTTATAGATTATTTTTTAATGGACTGAAGCCACCTTTCCCAAACACCATTAACTTCAGAGAAATCAGAGGAAGATCTACCTCTGATAGCTTCAATTACCCCCTTTATTCTTTGAAGTTTTTGAAACCTGATCTTTCAAAGGGAAAATTATGGATGTATTAGGGCAGATAGCTATTGGTCTCCCTCAAAGCCTGCAGTAATATGGAATGGCAGCTTTAGGTGACACACGATGCCCAGTTCCTGTTCTGTCTGCAAAATATATTCTCTAGTCAAGAAGCTGCCGTATCTTCCCAATTGAAGGGGTTGGGGGGGCAGGGGAATGGGGAGAGAAAGAGAAAGGAACTGGGTATAGAAACAAAACTTACCTTGGAGCCACGTTCATTGAAGATTATCTCTACATCCAGGATTTTGCCAAATTGCTACAAAGACAGAAGAGAAGATTTACCCCTGGTTAGCTAATTAATTTATCCTTCTTTTTGACATCTTCCATAGGCTGAGCAAGAATAAACCCTTTCTAATGCATAATTGAGAATGTTCGATAATAAAGTTGACCCACTTCAGTTGTTGAACTTCTCCAGGTTCTCAGTTTTATTAGGTCAAAGCAGTTAACTACTTTATACATCCTAGGCTAATTACAAGAGTATAGCTTATAAAGCTACCTCACATTGAAACAGGGGTAAGATATTTCATAAGGGTAACCATGTTAGTCTGCAATGGAAAAAAATGACAGAGACTTGTAGTGCATTAAGGACTAACAGATTTATTGTAGTATATGCTGTCATGGACTAGTGTCCATTTCAGATGCATGAACTTCTATTCTCAGTTGGCAAGTATATATCATACATAAAACTAGAAACAAAGGGGGGAAATGGGGCCATATAGCAATGAAGTGCAAAAAAAAGTAGAGCCTGTGACAAATTCTATGTAAGTGGTGAGATTGGATTGAGCAGACTTGTGTACATAGTTCTATCATGATTACAGAAAAGCAAGTGGGACTTGCAGTGGAGTGCTCCTGTTCATGGTTCGAGTCAGCCATGCCCTCTTCTACAATACTCCATTCCACCTCCCATCTGGTTTTCTGCCCCCAACCCCAAAAGGCAGTCAGCATTCTGTAGCTACTGTGCATACTGGGACCTTATGGGACTGTTTTGGGAGCTCCCCTCTCCACCCACCCACCCCTTTAGGGTCTTCCTTAGATTTTTTTATACTTTTGCAAACTTCAGGATTCCAACTAGTCTGCGATTTCCCTCAAATGACGTCCAGAGAATGTTTGTGTAGCTGTGCCATTTTTAGACTGCTTCCTCATTAAACTCAACTCCACACACTGTTCCTTTCATCAAGTCAACCATACCGCCTACATCCAGTCTTAAACCATCAACATAACATGAAAAAGGGGTTGTCACCGTAATGCAAATACATTTCTTAAATTATTTTTCTTGGAGGATATAGCATTAAACAACCCCAGTGAGCTGAACAGGGTTTACTCCTTAGTGTAGAGCAGGGATGCAGAACCACTTTCGGCCAAAGAAGCTTTCGGAGGCCACATACCAGTAGTGGGCAGCGCCAAAATACCAGCAAATTTTAGTTTAAAGCTCTTACTGCCAGTAACTAAACTTTAACAGAGGCATTTCAACATTTTAGAATGGGGGAAAATTGCACAAAGGCCAGGAAGCCACCCAAACTATCGGGAAGGAGGTGGAGCAAGGGGAACGGGGTATGGCCATCTGGGTAACCCAAGAGAGCCAAACTGGGGGCCCAGAAGGGTTGGATTTGGTCCCTGTACTGAGGTTCTGCCTGGTGTACAGGGTTGCACTCTAAATCTCATATCCTTTACAAAGGGGATACGAGCATGTGCCATTTCATTAAGCATAGAGATTCCAGAACTGTCTGCCCCAAAATGTATGAGTCATACTCACATCCACAAAAAATTATTAAATAAAAAGAAGTCACAGTTGCCTGCCTTTTGCGCTATATAACCCTCCTTCGCTCACTCGGTCCTTCTTAACGTCTTTGTTACAGTCTTGTTGTCAACTCTTCTACATTTTATTGTAAACAACATGACTTGCCCCAGAGGCACTGAACTAACTAGGCCAGCAGAATATGAACAGGGCTGAATTAGACACTGCACATACACTAAGGAACCAGTAATTAGAGATTTCAGTTCCTGACCTAAACAGGGTCCCACTGCCTTTAATAGCTGTACAACAAGGAGATATCGGACTGTTCTTTTCCCTGCTTAAAGCAGGATACCAACCCCTCTATGTCAGGCAGCTTTTAAAGTACACCAAATGGGTTTCATGAGTTGCACACTGGGATCCACCTTCAAATAGAAGGCATACAGCTAGTATTTGACAACAGCAAACAATGACAGCTAACAACATCCCCATTTCTCACTCGAGTAATTCCACAGCAGTTACACTGAACCAAATGTTGAATGCAACTATTATACAGCTGCACGTTTGAACCATGATAATCTTCAGACTTAGTGAGGCAGACTATAGTGTTTTCTTCTACAAGGGCCAGTCCACACAGGAAGGCAACACACGACTGGACTATGCTTACCAAATATTTATTTGGAGTATTTTCGGATCGCTCCTTCACTCAATGAGTGCTTGAAGCAACATAGAACAAAAATACAAAGATGAAAATATATATAAATATATTTTTTAAAAAAACACCCAGGCATTGATTCAATGGCTCTGTTTGGACAACACCATAGTTAATGGTGTTAACAGACAACTCCACGGTTGATTATCGAGGGGGTACTCCCTACACGACATGATTATCATCATGGTTTTTTTTTTCAACTGGACATGGAGATTCCAGTTGATAAAAAAGTGGGGGATTTTACATCAACCCCTGTGTCATGGCCAGATCATCACCTGCTGAGGTTCAGACTTACAGCGGCTTTTCCCCTCTGCAAGGGTGGGGGACCCATTAAGATGGTCTGCCCCCGGAGGCTAATGGATCCAGATGGTTTCCAGAGAGCTCTGGGGAGTTTTCTGGCTGATAGGGCAGGCTCTTCTGTCGAAACCCTGGTTGATCTGTGGAATGCAGAAATGACCCGGGTGGTTGACACAATTGCTCCTGAGCGCCCTCTCCTGTATAGAGCTCGTACGGCTCCATGGTCTACCCCGGAGCTGAGAGTGATGAAACAAAACAGGAGACGGCTTGAGGGCAAATGGAGATGAATTCCTGATGCATGCAATCAAGCACTAGTAAGTGCCTATGGTAAGCTGTATTCAAGGGCAGTGAAGGCAGCAAAAAAACAATACTTTGCTGCCACTATTCAATCATCAACCTGCTGCCCAGCAGAGGTTTTCAGAGTTGTCCGAGGGTTTTTACATGCCGGCCCCAAGGACATGGTAGAACCATCTGAGGCCCGCTGTAATACATTTGCTGGGCACTTCCAGAATAAAATCTTTGGCATCCATCAGGACTTAGACTCCAGTGTTATAGCAGGTGAATCTAGTGAGGTATCCAGAGCACAGGCCTGTCCTGTTTTCTTGGATGAGTTTCAGTTGGTACAGCTCGAGGACGTGGACAAGGTGCTTGGACAGGTTCGTGCAACCACTTCCATATTGGATCCTTGCCCCTCTTGGCTAATAAAAGCTAGCAGGGATGGAACAACTGGCTGGATCAGGGAAGTGATTAATGCCTCTTTGCAAGAGGGAGTGGTCCCAGGCCTCCTGAAAGAGGCAGCAGTGAGACCGCTCCTAAAGAAATCTTCCTTGGACCCTGAAAATCTTAATAACTACAGGCCAGTAGCAAATGTTCCATTCCTGGGCAAGGTCCTGGAGCGGGTGGTTGCGAGCCAGCTCCAGGCACTCTTGGATGAGACCAATTATCTGGATCCATTTCAGTCAGGTTTCAGGCCTGGTTTTGGCACAGAAACAGCCTTGGTCGCCCAGTATGATGACCTATGTCGGGAGAAGGACAGGGGGAGTGTGACTCTGTTGATTCTCCTTGATCTCTCAGCGGCTTTTGATACCATCAACCATGGTATCCTTCTGGGATGACTGGCTGAGTTGGGAGTGGGAGGCACTGCATTGCAGTGGTTCCGCTCCTACTTGGCAGGTCGGCTCCAGAAGATGGTGCTTTGGGAACATTGCTCAGCCCCGTGGATTCTCCAGTATGGGGTTCCGCAGGGGTCAGTCTTGTCCCCCATGCTGTTCAACATCTATATGAAACCGTTGAGTGCAGTCATCTGGAGTTTTGGAGTGCGTTGTCATCAGTACACTGATGACACGCAGCTCTATTTCTCCTTTTCATCTTCATCAGGTGAGGACTGGATGAGGGCTAATAAACTGAAACTCAATCCAGACAAGACTGAGACGATGTTAGTGGGTGGTTCTGCTGACCGGATGGAGGGTCTTCAACCTGTTCTGGATGGGGTTGCACTCCCCTTGAAGGAGCAGGTTAGTAGCTTGGGGGTTCTCCTAGAACCATCTCTGTCACTTGAGGCTCAGGTGGCTTCAGTGGCACGGAGTGCCTTCTACCAACTTCGATTGGTGGCCTAGCTACGTCCCTATCTGGACAGGGATAACCTGGCTTCAGTTGTCCATGCTCTGGTAACCTCCAAGTTAGATTACTGCAATGCACTCTACGTGGGGCTGCCTTTGAAGGTGGTTCAGAAGCTGCAGCTTGTGCAAAATGCAGTGGCCAAATTGATAACTGGAACCAGAAGGTTCGAGCATATAAGACCTACTCTGGCCCGCTTGCATTGGCTGCCTGTATGTTTCCGAGCCCTATTCAAAGTGCTGGTTTTAACTATAAAGCCTTACACGGCTTGGGACCACAATATCTGACGGAACGCCTTTCCCGACATGAACCTACCCGAACACTACGTTCAACATCTAAGTCCCTCCTCCGAATGCCTACTCCGAGGGAAGCTCGGAGGTCGGCAACAAGGGAGAGGGCCTTCTCTGTGGTGGCCCCCCAATTGTGGAACGATCTCCCTGACGAGGCCCGCCTGGCGCCAACATTGTTATCTTTTCAGTGCCAGGTCAAGACTTTTCTCTTCTCTCAGGCATTTGGCAATATCTGAGGAGCCTGGGTTTGTTTTTTAGTTTTGTAGCTTTTTTGGGCTGTTGTAGCGATTTTAAATGTATGTGTGTATTGTGTGTATTGTGTGTATGTTGTATGTTTTTGCTGTTTTAATTTTTGTATATTGTTTTTAATTGTTTTAATCCTATGTAAACCGCCCAGAGAGCTTCAGCTATGGGGCAGTATACAAATGTAATAAATAAATAAATAAATAAATAAATAAAACCATGGTGTGGATTAAGGCCACATCGAGTTGACTATTAGTCAACCGTGTGTTTGATTGACACTTCCTCCCCTCTCCCCCCTTAGTCCTCCTGCTGGTATCCCATCAGCCATTGCAAGTTCTGCCGGCTGGACTAGAGCGGTAGCCACCACTTTGGTCACCCTTGCCAGAGGACTCTGTAGTCGCTGAAAATAGCCAACTGTATGCGACGAAATAGTTAAAGGTGCCCGACACATGTTCAAATAATCAACTCTGCACAGCATTATTTATTTGCATTAGTTATTTCAGCAAAATAACCAACCGTGGTGTGAAAAAGTCCCAACAGACGACACAAAAACCAACTGTTGACTTTTTAACCCACCACTGACTATTTAACCCACTGTTCATTATCGTGTCATCCAAACCCAGTCAGTGTGTAAATAGAGGTTTATGGTTCAATGTTTCAAGATAACTATTCAGGTTTTGTTTTTAAAGTATACTTAATTTAACCAAAGTTCTAAAACATCAAATTTTTTAAAAGCTGATCGAAATAAAAAAAACAAAAATGTAAATTGATTTTTATCTACCCTGGAGCATCTAAAACTCTATCATTTGCACACCTGACTTACGTTTTTCCTCTGTGGAATTGAGGTTTGGCGTTTCTTTCTTTCGGGCAAGTTGTCTGCACTGCATCCCCCTTATCCCATATTTCTCTTTTTTCCCTCACTTGTCCCAGCAGCAAATCTTTGTACTCTGCACACTACATGAATTGCCATCATCTCAGCTTACTAGAAACACAATTCTCAACCACAGCTCTGAAGACCAGAACTGTTCTGTGAGAAAATATTTGCAGATTCACATTTAGGCATCTTCCCCATTCTCACCACAGGCGTTCCGCCCCTTTCCCCATGAAAATATACATAGACTCTTACAGCTGTCTACCCCCAATCCCAACCCACTTCCAGGGAAAGAAAAGTGAAAATGATTTCCACTTAAATGTGGGTAATCAGGGTATTTCATCTGCAATCAACAACAGAAGACTCAGCATGTACCACTGGGACCAAAATCTCACAGGTTTTCAATCTGACCATCTATTTTAGGGGTCTAAGCAAAAAGTTACTTCACATATTGAGCCATATTATGATATGAAGGACTGAAGCAGCAGGGACTGGATAATTTCTCAGCCCATGCTACTTATCAGCCTTTTACACTCAAGCTTGATAGGGCTCAAAATATTAGGAACTTCTCTCATATTTAATGACATCATCATCATCATATCCAGCCTTTTTCTCAATACTGGGACTCAAGGTGGCTTTACAAAATTAAAACATATACAATTAAAACTTATAAATAGAAATATATAAAAGTTAAAACAGAATTAAACCAACTGTAATATTAAAATATTTTTTTAAAATTAAAAGGCAAATGACAATAATAAAAAGTCCAACACATTAACACAGGCCTGGAGTATTCCCAAAGGCCTGCTGAAACAAAAAAAGGTTTTGCCTGCCTCTGAAAACATAGGAAGGAGGAAGCCAGAAGCCAGTCTAGCCTCCCTGGGAAGGGAGTTCCAGAGCCTTGGAGCAGCCAACGAGAAGGTCCTCTCCCGCGTTCCCACCAGGCATGTCTGCAATGATGGTGGGACTGAGAGAAAGTCCTCCCCTGAAGATCCCAGAGCATGGGCAGGCTCATATGGGAGAATACGGTCTTTCAGATAATCTGGATCCAAGCCGTATAGGGCTTTATAGGTCATAACCAGCACTTTGAATTGTGGTCAACAACACAGCGGAAGTCAGTGGAGCTGCTGTAACAGGGGAGTTGTATGCTCCCTGCAACCAGCCCTGGTCAACAATATGGCTGCAGCTCTTTTAACCAGTTGAAGTTTCTAAACACTCTTTGAAGGCAGCCCCACGTAGAGCGTGTTACAGTAATCCAAATGGGATGTAACTAAGGTACGTGTCACTGTGGCCAGGTCAGACATTTCTAGGAATGGACCCAGCTGGTGCAGTAGCTTTAACTGTGCAAATGCATTCCTGGCCATCTCTGAAACCTGGGCATCCAGGCTCAGAGCTGGATCCAGGAGTACACCCAAACTGCAAACCTGTGTCTTCAGGGGGAGTGTACCCCATCCAACATTATTAATGGAGGCACAGTCGTGCCTCCATTGTTAAGGGCCGTCAGTAAAAAACACGTTCCACCATGTTAAAGTGATAATTGGGGGAGGGGTCATTCTAACAGCCATAAAATTGAAAATATTTTACCAATCTTTCTGAAATTTACAGGTTCCAGAAAGAAATGTTTGATTTACATTACCTGAAATTTTCAAGAAGATTGGTGAAAGATTGAGGGAAGGAGAGCAGTTTAAGATAGAAAAGGAACACAAACCTGTCTCCCTGCTTTTGTCAGATTTACTTCCGGGTTGCGACTTTCTGTAGCCAGGATTTCCAGGGAAATTATAGACTTCCTGCTAAATTCATTGATGGGGTCTTCTTTTGCCTTCAGTCTAGTTGATGGAATGCTTTTCCTTTTTTTAAAATTCCCTACGGTTGATTTTTAATGAATATTTATCCAATTCACAATGCAACGCATGCGTACCCGGCACCACAGAGCTTATTATCAGAAGGGAGGGGGGAGGGGGGAGCTGCCGCCTCTTTCTTCCCTGCTCTGGTGAGGATGACGGGCAAGTGAGCGAGAGAGATTATTAGGAGGGAGGAGGGAGGAGGGAGGGGGGAGCTGCCGCCTCTTTCTTCCCTGCTCTGGTGACGAGGAGGCTGCTTTAGGCAAAGGTCTAGGTCGCAGCGGGCGAGTGAGCGCGCGCGAGAGAGAGAGAGAGAGAGAGAGAGAGCAAGCGAGAGAGAGCGAGTGAGCGAGAGAATGAGAGAGAGAGAGAGAGCAAGCGAGAGAGAGCGAGTGAGCGAGAGAATGAGAGAGAGAGAGAGAACGAGAGAGAGAGAGAGAGAGCAAGCAAGCGAGAGAGAGTGAGACAGAGAGAGAGAGAGAACGAGAGAGAGAGAGAGCCTTTCCCACAACCTGACCCAGCGGCTGGTTGATACTCGGAGCAGCTGGAGGCTGCAGTTGCCAAGGCCCTGGCTCGGCCCTCTCTTTCCCCAAAAGTTGAAGTATGAAGTATGAAACAAAGAACAAGAAGAAAGAATCCTTTTGTAAGTTGTGATTTATAACTCCATTCATCAACTACTTTGATCTGTCTCAATTATGTAAAATAGTTAATGCTGAAAGTTCCTCAAACGCTCTAAACAACCCTGTCTATGGCATTAGAAGTTAAACAGCTATCAGCTAAGCTAATAAATTGTTTGGGGAAATTGGGATCCAGAATCTGCCTTCCACAAGAAGGACCTTCCACAAGAGGAAGAGCTTGGCTTGTGGGAAAGTCTCTCCACCCAATTTTTTAGAATCACCACTCCCAAACACACACACACACACACACACACACACACACACACACATACCACACTTCACCCTGATTCTCTGTCTAGCCTTTTCCAGGGACTGGAGGGGCTGCCGTGGGAACAAGCGGGCAGGGAAGTCCACTTTCACCAGGACAGTTGGTTCAGCTTAAATCTGTATCCAACCCATAATTCTTCTTCTTCTATATATTACATATGAAGCCCACTCTGCCTTTTCCATGGAACTCAGGGTGGTGTACATGGTTTTCTCCCCAATTTGATCCCCACAGGCAGGGCTGAGAGGTGGCGAATGGCCCAGGTTCACCCAGTGAGCTTCATGACTGATGTGGATTTTAGCCCGGGTCTCCCAGTTCTGGCTCTGCTTATATATTTCATATTCCAACAGCTAAAGCTGCAGGAGCCCTGCCCTCTTGACCACATATAAAAGAGGGCAGGGCTCCTGCATCGTGAACTGTTGTGATGAAAAGGGAATTTCACCAGGTGCTGCATGCATAAAAATAACACCTGCTGAAATTCTCTTTTCTGTACAACTGTTAAAAATACAGAAGTCCTGTCCTTTTTTCCCCCTATGGTCACCATATACAACTTAAATTTGTCACATTTGTTAAGGAGATTGTGACAATGCAATTTGATATTGCACACAAAACGTATTGCACTGGGTGCAATCTGGTGCAGTTCATTCTGTCTAAGCCAATAAACTTTAATGGCTTTCTTACAACGAAAGGTGCAATCTTATGCACGTTTAGACAGAAAAAGTCCTACAACTCCCAGCATTCCACAGCTAGCAATGCTGTCTAAAAAAGTTTTTTCCCCTGTCTAAACATGCATTAGATTGTGCCCTAAATCTGTTCAGTCACAGCTAACTCTACATTGGGTAGAGTTCACTTAGTTCCATAGCTCTTACTTTTGAATAAATATCCACAGATGAAAATGCAGCCTGTGCAGCCTTGAAACTTGACAACAATCTGCTACTTTTAGATCGAAACAGTGGGGGAAGCATGTAGCATAAAATGAGCTCTACTAATTAACATAGTAAACTGTAACTTCTTGTAACATAGCATATTTTCCTGTATCATCTTGTGTGCTTCCAAAATTAATCAGGGATTTTTTATTCCAGTAGCACAATCTTTCAAATTTTCTCCAAATACAGAGACAAAACATGAAATGCTTCCTTTTCATGAGGCAGTCATAAAAATATTATTATCTCTGCACACTGGCTATAGAAAAGTTCAAAAGTTTTTTGGATTTATATCGGACATCAACATGGTGTAACAGCCTGGCTGATACTGGCTTGGTTGCCAACTGTATAATATCTGGACATCCGTTACAAAAAGCCATGAAATTCATTAAACAAAAAACCTACGGTTTACAAAACCAACGTTAAGGCTCTACAGTTTCCAACCAAGCACCAAAAAGCAGGGAAATTGGGAGTTAAGGCTCCCAAGCCTTAACGCCACATCCTCCCTAAGGAGGCAGAAAGTGCAAGTGAAATTCTCATTCTCCCAAAGCAGATAAACCATGAGGACAGGGTGGAGAATATGATATGCAGAGGTGACTGTGGGGTTGTGGAAAACCGATGACAAACAACTTAGGGCCACCTACTTCTCTTTTTTTGTTTAGAGCAGCCTTTCCCCAACCCTGGTGCCCTCCAAAGGTGTTGGACTACAACTCCCATCATTGCAAGTCAGTATGTCCCATGGTCAGGAATGCTGGGACTTGTCATCTCAAACATCTGGAGGGTAGCAGGACGGGGGAACGCTATTCCATATCCTTACCAAATACAGGGTCTGCCCAATACTTTTCTCTCAAATACATCTTGCATATAGCAACATGACTGATAACAAAAGGGGAACTATTTGTTGCAAATGTAGAACCAGAACATGTGCCAGGCACTTTCAACTTTTGGTCAATATCCTGCCCTTCAAAGAACCAATGTTTTCTTAAAATGTGTTTATACAAAATATACTGTTCGCTCCCCACAATCCCTCCACAGTACATCATCTCATCAAAGTGACAGAGGAGCAGAATAGGTTTAGTTTGGCTGTCTTGAACTACTTTCAGATGAGATTACTTTGCAATCCTGTACCACTTGGGGGTAAGCCGTAATGAATTCAGTGGCACTGACTTCTGAGAAGCCATGAATAGGATTCAAGTGTAAACCAACCTTCTCCAGTCTGCTGCTCTCCAGATGTGTTGCACTATAACTCCCATGTTATGGGGAAGACAAAAATCATTTGATCATTAATTTAAAAATCATACTTACACATGAAAGTATTAGGTGGTAGCTCTACCTTTGATCTCACAATTCTGAACATGTAAGAGAAATCTTCTGTGTTAGTCCCCCAAAACCATATATGATATTTAATAAACAGACATCCTATGCCATGTGTTGAAAACTAATGTTGACGTCTGAAGGACTATCTGGATTCAAGATAGTCTGAAGGACTATCTGGATTCAAGATCCATTCATTGTCGCTTCATTTGGTTTAGACAGTTTAGATATGGGCAGAAAATAGATCCACCTTGATGTTTTGGACATCAACTCGCACCATTCCTGCTCACTGCCCATGCTATAGGGGCTTTTATGAGTTGAATTCCAAGACATCTGGAGATCTATATTCTGCCTGCCCTTGCTCTAGAACTGCATTCCCCAACCTGGTGCCCATCAGAGGTGTTGGATTGCAACTTTCAACATGAGGAGATGCTCTAAAAAAAGAGAAGTAGCTGGTCCTAAGTTGTTCATCATCATTTCCCACAACCCCACAGTCACCTCTGCATATCATATTGCATATCCAGATGTTTGAGATGACAAGTCCCAGCATTCCTGACCATGGGACATACTGACTTGCAATGATGAGAGTTGTAGTCCAACACCTTTGGAGGGCACCAGGTTGGGGAAGGGCTGCTCTAAACCAAAAATGAGAAGTAGGTGGCCCTAAGTTGTTTGTCATCGGTTTTCCACAACCCCACAGTCACCTCTGCATATCATATTCTCCACCCTGTCCTCATGGTTTATCTGCTTTGGGAGAATGAGAATTTCACTTGCACTTTCTGCCTCCTTAGGGAGGATGTGGCGTTAAGGCTTGGGAGCCTTAACTCCCAACTTCCCTGCTTTTTGGTGCTTGGTTGGAAACTGTAGAGCCTTAATGTTGGTTTTGTAAACCGTAGGTTTTTTGTTTAATGAATAGAAATATAATGACTGATCACACACGAAACTCTAATTGTCTGTTCTGCTTCTCTTTTCTAGATTGCATAACATCTGTAGATGATTTATGCTCCAGGATAAAACTGACCTCCAAGTTGCTGCTTGATCCTTCAGGGCCTTCTTCACTCCTCCCACAATATAATAGTCTCTCCTGGGCTATTTTCCTGCTATATACACAATTTCTCTGTGTTTATGGTATTTTTGGAAATCCACTCCAGGCAAAGGCCTTAAGTCTTTCACAGATGACATTGAAACAATCAAACCTGACATTGAGAAAGGGGGGAGTGTATTAAGCCACACACAGCAGAAGCTGCAAACAACTATCAGTCCCCTACAGGAGAAAGGATTAGTTTCAGTATGATTCACCCAAGGGAAGCTCTCTCATACAGCTACTACTGCTACTACTAATAATAATAATAATAGGGAGGAGAGTAAACATTTTTGTCCTATTCTATCATTCCATGCTATGTTTATGCTGTTTAGAGATGCTGTACTAGCACAAAATAAGGACTGAATTATTGATTGTTTCTCTGCTCCAACTGCAGAGCTACCCCAAGCTTTGAAAGGGCACATGTTCTTGCATGTGCCCCAAAAATAAAAGCAGTTCTGGCAGACTCTAGCCCTGTGACTGATGTCAGAGCCAGGAAAGCCAAAGCTCCTCATTAAGGAAAAGGAAAGACTAAACCCACAGGCACCACAGTTCATCTGCACTTGCCATTTTACATTTAAGCCAGTGGAGGAGCCTTCCAGACATAACGTTTACTCTAAGTAGGATGATTGTAAGGTAACCAGTAATTTGGTGGAAATTACAAAACATTTTTCTGATCTAATGTAATCTCCCCCCATCCTGAGTGCGAAAACAGTTAATATGTCACTTACTTGAAACTCCATGAAACATCTAACTATTTATCAGAAGAGTTTTGAGGCATGATTTAGATATACAAAGAATACTGGGTCAGTGATTCACAAAATGTGTGCCATGACAAGTACTGCTCTGTGGCCTGAAAAAGTAAGCACCATGTCCGAAATGGTCTACCTCTTTATGCCTACTGGAGCCCCATGCAGAATTTAATCCCATCTTTTTGCCAATATACAGCAGCCCAAGAAGGAGTAAGGCTGCACTGGAGTCCATTCAGTGAGCTTCCCTAATCAGGGGAGGTGAGGGAGGAATGAAGCAGACTCAGCCAGCTCATCACAGCGCTATCTAAATCCTGAGCTGGCTTCGCTCGCTCCTCCCCTTCTTCATTCGAGGAAGGCAAGGGTGGAATTGATTTCATGGCCTGAAAGAGTGCTCCTCAAGGCCATGGAATGATCGCTGTCCTGCTCCTCTCCCTTCTCAGAGATGAAGTGACAAGGGGAGGGGGCCTCACTGAAGGCTTCCAAGGGATGGATGGGTGGCCTGGCAGGCCAAATCTGGCCTGTGGGCCAGAGGTTTCCCATCCTTGCTCTACAGTATCTGGGCAGTCACTGTTGGAAAACAGAATCCTGGTCTAGACAGGTTACTGCTCTGAACCAGGTGTGTTCAGCTTTATCATATGTGTCTATTATACTATTATAGACAGTAACAGTACCCATTTTTATGTCTCTGGAAATATTAAATACACCAGTCTCAAAACCCTTTTGGGATCTGTTTTCTTCTCTCTATTGCAAAATGAAAGCCAGTGTGGTGTAGCGATTTATATCGGGCTAGGACTGGGGAGATCCAGGTTCAAATATCCACTGAGCCATGAAGCTCACTGGATGCCCTTGGTTCAGTCACTACCTATCAGCCTAATCTACCTCACAGGATTGCCGCGAGCATTAAAAAATAGGAGACAGGATGCCCGTATAAACCATCCAGAGTACCTTGGAAAAAGGGTGGGATAAAATGAACAAACAAAATTACCCACCTATTCTTGCTTTTTGACTCTTGCTCACATCCCATAATAGGATTTGCTTTATTTTGCCATCACTGCTAATTTTCCTCAGGAACCCTTGGTGAGGAACTTTATCAAAAGTATTTTGAAAATCCAAATTCATGCCATATACACACGCACTCAAGCACACACACCTTGCCATTGACAACAGCTGCGAAGAACTCTTCAACATGACGTGCCCTTCCACATGCTTAAAAATTCTATTCTTAATGTTTTCTACTCATTTATTTAGGACAATAATCACCAGGTTCAGATGGCAGTTTAAAACATGCTTGAAACATCCTTATAGCATGAACCGCACCCAAGCCGGGTTATGGAAAAAAGGGGATAAGCAGATATTCCTTTTAAATAATTCTAAAGAAGTGGATCTTAAGGATAAACTTAGTTTTCAGTAAGAATGTCCTTCAGAACAAAACGTTGAGTAACTTGAACTCCCAGTGACACATCTCCAATACCTGGATGCTCCTTGCTTGGCCACAGGGAAAATAATCTGCTGCCCTGAGGGGAAGGGAATAGGGAGTGAAACCTGGCAACTGCCATTGGCCAACTGACCAAACCTGAAATACAGATACACTTGGAATCTTCTCCATTTGACTACAGAGATTGTGAAACATTGACAGCCCTGAGGAGAGCAACCCTCAGACACCGGCCATAGGGCAGTGGTCTCTTTGTTTGGGGCCTTTTGGGATATATAATGCTTTATGTATCCAGATAGGGTGAACTATACAAATAAATAAGCAAACAAATAAACATACACAGCCCTGTTGCTCCTCAGAGGTCATTATTAACATACCCCAAACATTTGTCGGAGGTCAGGATCCCGAAAACGGAAGGGAATGTTGGAGACATGCAGCCGTTTCGGAGTGGACTTGCTCTCAGTATTCTCATTGCTTTGTGTCTGTGACTGCTGGCCATCCGTCTGTGCCCCTCCTTCTGTCTGCTGCAATTTAAAAACAAAAAGCGGAGAGGAAATTACACACACACACACACACACACACACACCCCAGCCAAGATTCATCTGTTTATCAGTCCATGTCTCAGGTATTTATATCACCCTTATTAACCCAACATCTGAGCATCTTAGAGTAAGTTTGATAAAAATAGCAAAGTCAAACAACAAGCAACCCTTTGTTCATGGAAAAGATGGGGAGAGAACAAACAGTAAAAAGATCTTCATAGAGCTGGTTATTGGAAGATCAATTGCATCAGTGTAATTTGGATGTGGATTGAAACGAATACAACTACAGCAATGCAAAGGGCTGTGCCAATGCACTTACTTCAGAACAAATAGTTACATTTTTACCATTAAAACGACCCTTTCTTGAGGCACCACATTCAACTTGTACCAATTTAGATACATTGGTTTAATGTCACACTACGTTAAATGTGTCGCTTCTCTTATTTAAAAGCCTGTTGGGATGCCTCCACTGACTTTTAGCTTTTAATATGCTAACATTACACATTTATAATTATAACAAACAGTATGAATTACACTTATGCAGCACTTGTGTATTTAAACTATTTCACATACATTACCTCGTTAAAATCCCTCCAACAACATTGTACGTCATTACTATTATCCGAAGTTGCAAATTGGAGCTAAAGTCGGGAATGTGTGTGGCCTGCCACAGAAAGGTCATAGAAGAGATGAGATTCTAACCGGGGTGTCCCGATTTTCAGCTGTCTCACAGACATTATGTCACAATAGCTTTCAATAGTTCGTACTGATTTTACCTTAATCTAACATTCAGTCACACAGGATCTGAGTGTCTTCTGTAGCAATATATAGCAAGGGTAGACAACCTGGTGACCTCCAAATGTTTTGGACTACAACTCCCATAATTCCTGAGCACCAGCCATGATGGCTGGGGCTGATGGGTGTTGCAGCCCAAAACTTCCAGAGGGCACCAGGTTGCCAAGCCGTTATATGTGGGAACTGGAATAAGCACACCACCTCTGATTACATGATCCCTTTGATCAGAAATAGCAGCACCTGACATTCCTGGATTACATTGCTGCTCCCGGCTCCTGAGATGGTGTACAACTACTGCCACAATTAAGGAAGCTATGAAACCTCCTTCTCTTTTTCACTAGCTATGCCTTCCTGCTCCAAGTGCTACCGTTATGGATGGTAAAAAGGCTTGTGTAGGAATTGCAGCTTTATGGATCGTCAAGCCAATTCGTGAAATGCCACAGTTCCAATATCTGGTGCCAACCTATTCTCATCACAATTACTTCCAATGTATCACTCTCCAATCAATTCCTGTGTCACCCCCTCAAAATTTATCTTGATTCCCCAAAGGAAATTTTAGCTCTTATAAATGCAAGATTTTTCTTTCCTTAAATGGAAATGGGGGGAAAACTTGCAAGATGATGGAAACCAAGCCACACTTCTTTAAAGCCCTATTGCAGCAGAATAAATGCTATTTCATTTGGATGTAGGATGCAAATTAAACTGAGAGCACAAAGGAGCAGGCAACCAGATTTAGCTCCACGCCAAGTGCATCGTACATCATGGAAGTTTAGCAGTGCAGACAATACTTTCACAATGTGAGTTCTTTCTCTACCATTCTTCCCCTTCTCGTCTTTCTGCTACCTGTTTTAGCTTAATCATTAGTTATCATTAGTATGTTTTTACATTTTATAAGTTGATTTGAGCAACTCCTTTTTTGGAGGGGAAAAGTAGGGCGAAAATATATTAAATAAATCATGAAATACAGCTGAAAGCAAGAAGCAGCTAGCAAGGTGAATTGCCATCCATGCCTTCTCTGCCAATCTGGGACTGGGGGGGGCCCTCCTCCCCTCACGGAGCCCATTAAAACCAATTGCCTTGTGAGTAGGAGAGGAAAAAGAAGCAAATTGTCATCAGCACCACTTCTTTAAATGTTCTACTATTTTAATAACTTATTATTGTTTTTATTGACCTTATGTAAACTGCTCTGGGAGCCTTCATGGCTGAAAAGCAGGATTAAAATGCTTATAATAAATAAATAAAAATATTGTGTGTAATGTTCCCACGAGTGTGCTGTCTCTAATCATGTTGTGCATTACAGAAGGCACTGGGACCGACATATCTTGGTGAAAGGCTCTAAAAAGTGAAAGAAACCAAAAGCCGTATTAAATCTTCATTTGAATCTTTCCTCCAGATTTGTGTAAACCTTGTTATGACATGGATAACCCCCAGCATTAGGAAACCTATTTTTGGTGAGGTTTGAAAAACATGCTCACTGACTGATGAATGCTGGCAGGAGCAAAGTGAAATCAATAATAATCAAATCAGTTTTTACCGCAGTTACAGTTAAGAAAAGTACAATGAAATACTTGCTGGCATGTCCATCTTCCATTATTTTTCTGGGAGACTTGTAATACTTGTGATCTAGTCAGGTGACATAATGTTTCAAGGATTCTTCTTATTTACATGACAGACTATTCTCTCTCATAAAAGCTGAAAGGTTATTTTGTAAGAACGTAAATACCTTAGATCTGACATGTTTTCAAAAATTTAATGCATATGTAAGTATATATTATATTTAGTATGTTCCACATGAGTTACATGTTTAGCTACATGCTTTTAAAAATGTTTAAAAGCATTCAACCTGATTGTGAAAAAGAGCCAGTTCTTGCTGGATTTTAACCATGAAACCCACTGGGTGACTTTGGGCTTGTCAGTATCTCTCAGTTTAAGCTACCTCAACAGGGAAAAAAACTGATTGTATATACCCCTCTCCGAGCTCCTGGATACAAACGTAATAAGTATGAAAACTCAACATTTACCACCAACTCTTAAGCTGAAAGTCAACATCTAAGAACTTGATATGAAAGGGTATGTGTCAAACCCAGACAAACTGATAGAGCAGCAATATTTTTTTTTAATCTATTCCAGGTATTAAAAATTCTGTTCACCAAAATAGCAAGCTAATGCTTTCGCATGACTTAACCTAAGCACACTGTCTGGATAGTATGGACTATGGAACCTATGAATCTAGTGAGGTATCCAGAGCACAGGCTTGTCCTGTTTTCTTGGATGAGTTTCAGTTGGTGCAGCTCGAGGATGTTGACAAGGTGCTTGGACAGGTTCGTGCAACCACTTCCATATTGGATCCTTGCCCCTCTTGGCTAATAAAAGCTAGCAGGGATGGAACAACTGGCTGGGCCAGGGAAGTGATTAATGCCTCTTTGCAAGAGGGAGTGGTCCCAGGCCTCCTGAAAGAGGCGGCAGTGAGACCACTCCTAAAGAAATCTTCCCTGGACCCTGAAAATCTTAATAACTACAGGCCAGTAGCAAATGTTCCATTCCTGGGCAAGGTCCTGGAGCGGGTGGTTGCGAGCCAGCTCCAGGCACTCTTGGATGAGACTGATTATCTGGATCCATTTCAGTCGGGTTTCAGGCCTGGTTTTGGTACGGAAACAGCCTTGGTCGCCCTGTATGATGACCTATGTCGGGAGAAAGACAGGGGGAGTGTGACTCTGTTGATTCTCCTTGATCTCTCAGCGGCTTTCGATACCATCGACCATGGTATCCTTCTGGGACGACTGGCTGAGTTGGGAGTGGGAGGCCCTGCATTGCAGTGGTTCCGCTCCTACTTGGTGGGTCGGCTCCAGAAGGTGGTGCTTGGGGAACATTGCTCGGCCCCGTGGATTCTCCAGTATGGGGTTCCGCAGGGGTCAGTTTTGTCCCCCATGCTGTTCAATATCTACATGAAACCGTTGAGTGCAGTCATCCGGAGTTTTGGAGTGCGTTGTCATCAGTACGCTGATGACACGCAGCTCTATTTCTCCTTTTCATCTTCATCAGGTGAGGCTGTGGATGTGCTGAACCAGTGCCTGGCTGCGACAATGGACTGGATGAGGGCTAATAAACTGAAACTCAATCCAGACAAGACTGAGACGATGTTAGTGGGTGGTTCTGCTGACCGGATGGAGGGTCTTCAACCTGTTCTGGATGGGGTTGCACTCCCCTTGAAGGAGCAGGTTAGTAGCTTGGGGGTTCTCCTAGAACCATCTCTGTCACTTGAGGCTCAGGTGGCTTCAGTGGCACGGAGTGCCTTCTACCTACTTCGATTGGTGGCCTAGCTACGTCCCTATCTGGACAGGGATAACCTGGCTTCAGTTGTCCATGCTCTGGTAACCTCCAAGTTAGATTACTGCAATGCACTCTACGTGGGGCTGCCTTTGAAGGTGGTTCAGAAGCTGCAGCTTGTGCAAAATGCAGTGGCCAAATTGATAACTGGAACCAGAAGGTTCGAGCATATAAGACCTACTCTGGCCCGCTTGCATTGGCTGCCTGTATGTTTCCGAGCCCTATTCAAAGTGCTGGTTTTAACTATAAAGCCTTACACGGCTTGGGACCACAATATCTGACGGAACGCCTTTCCCGACATGAACCTACCCGAACACTACGTTCAACATCTAAGTCCCTCCTCCGAATGCCTACTCCGAGGGAAGCTCGGAGGTCGGCAACAAGGGAGAGGGCCTTCTCTGTGGTGGCCCCCCAATTGTGGAACGATCTCCCTGACGAGGCCCGCCTGGCGCCAACATTGTTATCTTTTCAGTGCCAGGTCAAGACTTTTCTCTTCTCTCAGGCATTTGGCAATATCTGAGGAGCCTGGGTTTGTTTTTTAGTTTTGTAGCTTTTTTGGGCTGTTGTAGCGATTTTAAATGTATGTGTGTATTGTGTGTATTGTGTGTATGTTGTATGTTTTTGCTGTTTTAATTTTTGTATATTGTTTTTAATTGTTTTAATCCTATGTAAACCGCCCAGAGAGCTTCAGCTATGGGGCAGTATACAAATGTAATAAATAAATAAATAAATAAATAAAACCATGGTGTGGATTAAGGCCACATCGAGTTGACTATTAGTCAACCGTGTGTTTGATTGACACTTCCCCCCCTCTCCCCCCTTAGTCCTCCTGCTGGTATCCCATCAGCCATTGCAAGTTCTGCCGGCTGGACTAGAGCGGTAGCCACCACTTTGGTCACCCTTGCCAGAGGACTCTGTAGTCGCTGAAAATAGCCAACTGTATGCGACGAAATAGTTAAAGGTGCCCGACACATGTTCAAATAATCAACTCTGCACAGCATTATTTATTTGCATTAGTTATTTCAGCAAAATAACCAACCGTGGTGTGAAAAAGTCCCAACAGACGACACAAAAACCAACTGTTGACTTTTTAACCCACCACTGACTATTTAACCCACTGTTCATTATCGTGTCATCCAAACCCAGTCAGTGTGTGTAAATAGAGGTTTATGGTTCAATGTTTCAAGATAACTATTCAGGTTTTGTTTTTAAAGTATACTTAATTTAACCAAAGTTCTAAAACATCAAATTTTTTAAAAGCTGATCGAAATAAAAAACATTTGGCAATATCTGAGGAGCCTGGGTTTGTTTTGTTTTGTTTTTGTAGTTTTTTGAAGTGTTGAAGTGGTTTTTAAATGTACAGATTGTGTGTATGTTGTATGTTTTTGCTGTTTTAATTTTTGTATATTGTTTTTAATTGTTTTTAATCCTATGTAAACCGCCCAGAGAGCTTCGGCTATGGGGCGGTATACAAATGTAATAAATAAATAAATAAATAAATAAAAGGGTGGAAGAAGGGTCTCTCAGTCACTCCTAGAAAGCAGCTCCACTAGGCTCTTGTCAGCTACATTTTCTCTTCCAGACATGACCTTGGACTTGTGTATGAGCTTTTCAGGACAAACAAAAGCACATTAGCAGCAAACATTCACAAGCCAACATGCTAAGCAAAGCAAGAGCAGCTTTCAGCTTTGCTTCAATCAGGCAATGAATGCAACAAAACTCAGTCTGAGCATCTGCAGCCACACAATGCAAAACAAAACACCAAACAGCTGGGATAAACTAATTCCATTCAACCAAGAATCAATTTCAACCACCCCCAAATCTCTCTCTCTCTCTCTCTCTCTCACACACACACACACTCACACTCACACACGAGTTTCCTGACAAAGGTACACCTGATCACATCACAAAAATACTATTTACAGCTGCTTCCACTTCCCTCGTCAATACACTGGCAAAATTGTCTCCAAACAAATGTATGGTGTACCCTAAGGGAAGAATCTGTGTGGCTGGCTTGTGATTAAATCACACCACACTGTGTGGCAGTTTTATTTTTTACGAGTTCGTCAGAGCCCTCTAATTTCCTAGGGTACAACTGTCCAAGGAGAAGGAGAGAGCCCATGATGTCTCATCCATCAAATATATATATATTTCTCTATTATTATTATTATTATTATTATTATTATTATTATTATTATATTTCCTGCCTTTTTCCCCAATATTGGGACTCATGGCAATTTACAAAATAAAAACATATACAATTCAACATTGTATAGACAATGACTAGGAAATAGTCTCCCAAAACAAACCATGGATATCATTTAACTCCCATGGTCCAAGGGTTCTCTCTCTTCAGACTGCTTTTATTCGCAGTCTGGAGCACATCTAATGCAAATTTCCAAATTCTGAACTTCTTACAACAGATGGTGAAATTGGCAAGCTGACACAGTCATCCAGATGGCCTTGGACATACTGCTTATCATTCTCACTCTTGGTCACAAATGGTGTAGACAGAGGGAGGAAACTGGGAACATGTCTAAACTGGTGGTTCTCAGTGTAACAGGCCTCCTGAGGGTGGTGTGAATAGTTGCTAGGGGCTCCTCACAATTAATGCAACATGGGAGTGTATGTATAGCACTCTTTATCTTTATTGTTAATGCTGAGAAGTAAATAAAGAAATCAATCCTTTATTTTTGGCAAAAAAAATGATTCCCTGGGTTTCTTCATGAAGTTTAAGAAGCTTATGGGCTCATACCACCCTACTCCTTTCCATTCCAATATACCTCTTGGTTGTAGCCACGGAGAACGCTTTTTTGCAAAGAGTTCAAAAAGCCTTCTCCATGGCTACAACCAAGTTATGATATTCCCTGCCCCAGGAGATCTGCCTGGTTCCCTTCTTGATGTTTTCTGGGCACCTTCCCAAGATGATGATGATGATGATTATGGAAGGGGCTAAATTTACCTAGTTAATTTGTATTGGCACCTTTTATCTGTTGTCCTGTCTCTAATTCTTTCTAGTAACAATAACATAATTCTTAAATTATTATGATTGCTTTTAAATTTCTGACTTGGATTATTAGCTACGCCATTGCGCATTTTCCAAAGTAGAAAGGTGGGACGACGACATTTCTCAAAATAAGTAACTAATAAAGTTTACAGTTGGAACCTGTTTTGTAATAATCAATGGCCTAACTTCTTGACTGAGGAAGGCTCATAAAATGGTTTGAAAATCCCAGCTCCAAATAATCTGACCTAATTTTAATATAAAATTTACAAAGAGGTTGCTTTCCAGTTCTGCAGGTATGAACTTGCTGTATTGTATTTTACAGTGACTTATGTGCTACTGAATCTACATGAGACAGGGGCTCCAGCCTTATTCAAATGAAGCTTTTCCTAGAGAAGATGAGAACAGGATCCTCCCTGCAAAGCCATTTATTGAAGGAATCCAAGCTTTGAAACATAGGAAAATGGAGGGATGTCCCTTCCAGATTTTCGTGTACATTTCACCCTTCAGAGTCTGACAGAAATTCTAAGAAGCAGCCCAGTCTGTAAATACAATAGGATAGATTCATGGTTCTATTAAGTACTTTTCATTTCAGACTTCTAAGATTCTATGGTGAAGTTAAAACATTAACTACTATATTCTAGCTAAAAAAACACCTTACTAAAACTATTATAAAACACTGGTGATCACAAATCAACTAACTGTAACAACTGACTTCTCCCTTTAAGTCTTACTGTCAACTTTAGTGATCACTCACTAGCCAGCTGATTAATATAATAGGTCCAGCCTTCTGAGCTATTTTGAAGACAACTTACAGAATGGCCTGGAAGGAGCTCTGGTCTGACTGATAAATATATATACTTTACAAAACAACTAATCTTCCTCAAGAAGTTTTAGCTTCTTCAGGATATTTTTCTGTCAGTGCCTCATATTGAGATGCTGCTTTTCTTTCTCTCAAGACTGCATATAGCTCAGTCAGACTTTGAAATGAAGAGAATTTATTTTCTTCAGAATGTATCTGGAAAAAACTGCTTATTACAAATACTCTAAATTACAATTAAAATGCTTAAGATGCTTCCAGATGAAGATTTTATTTTGCAATTGCCCTGCCTCATTCATGGAATTGAACCAGGGGGAGGGGAGTGTCTCGACAATATCATATTCCGTTTGTAACCCACCAAAGTTTTCCCACCACTTTTTCTGTATATTTTCTTAAACACACACACAAAAAACCTGGTTAAGGAGGAAAAGATGGAATAGCTGCGCAATGTATTTGGACAGGTAGTCCTAGCAGCCCTCCATCTTGAAGCAATCCTAATTTTTCCAGAATTCAGAACATTTTGGCAAAGGGCTAGATGACAAAGGAGGAGGAAAGATGTGGCTTGAAAAAGCAGTGCAGAATAAGAACTATGAGACTTCTGAGGTATGGGGCAAGACACGAAGAACCAGGGTATTGCATTACCAGATCAGACTTAACTCGACACATTTGCTTCTACTTGGCTCCTCCCACCAGCAAGGGCAACTAAAACAATCAGGATTTAAAACCTTACTGTGTCATCCGAACTGCCGCTCCTGACTTGTAGCTCCCAAACAGGACATGAATCATAGACCACGAATAAACCTTGGGGAGACACAAACCTGAGCATGCTATCAGATGCTGGCTGCTTGTTACAGCAGCTCATAATCAGAGACATACTGCCTCTGGACATACTGTGGCAACTAGTCAACCCTTTTAAAAATCCACCTACGCTAGTGTCCATTGTGTGACGGAGCACATCCTTATGTCAAGAGTGTTTCAGTAATAGAGCACATATTTTGCATGCTAGGGGTCCCAGGTTTAATCTCCAGCATCTCCAAGTAGAGCTGGGAAAGACCCCTGACTGAAACCCAGATGAACTGCTACTAATCAACACTGACAATACTGAACTAAATGGGTCAATGGCCTGAATTGGTATAAGGCAGCTTCCTATGCCTGTCCTGAATCTACTGCTTATACATTTCATGGGAAGGGAGGAAGACACAGGAGCTATCTATGTTTATTTGTTCCTTGATAACTGAAGTAGTTTAGAAAATTATGCCTGTCTCGATCCCATGGAGTTACCAGAACACAGTTGGGGCAGTCCTTGATGATTTTATGTGGCAATTACAAAATGAAAAGGGGGAGGAAAGCATACATGCTATCTCCCTTCATGGCCATGATGCCTGCGGACACCCAAACAGCTTCTTTAATACCTCCAAACAATGGACATGCATATCTTCTCCAAGGTCCATGGTCAATTAAATCATCAAGCAGTAGCAATACCCCACCAGCCCGGTAGGGTGACATCTGTGATGACTGACAAGTGTAGAGGGTGCAGATGAAATTACACTGGGTGGGTGGATCTTTTTTGGCTTGAGGGCCAAACTGTAAGAGGAAAACCTTCCCCCACATATGTGGCACTTTTAAAAAGATACCCAGTGTACTGTAGGCACATAGAGAGACAGAAGAAAAAAACTGCATGAACAGAAGAGAAGGAACAATACCCTACTAGATTAACAACTGAAAGTAACAATTTGCTTGTTTAAGAAAGGAGCATTGCTAAAGTTAACTGCAGAGACTACACTCACTATGGGAAAAGTTCCCTGAGCTGCTCCCAATGCACAGGCCAGAGAAGAACTGAGTGGGAATCATGGGAAGGCACTTGATCCCCTTCCTGAGGCATGCACAGGTGAATAAAAAGTTCTTTTACACATTTCAAATGTATAGAGACCATGAAGAAGAATAAGGAGAATGGCTGTAAGTACATGCATAGTGCTTTCCCCTCATCACTAGCAGTCATTCAAAGACACTAGCATTCACTCAATGGAGGAAGGGTTCGAAGTCAGAGACAATGATTTTCACTTATGGTTGAGTCCCTCTCCATTAAGCAATGACTGACAGGAGAGAACAGACTAGCATTACAGGATGTCTTCTCTCACTCACGGTCTCAGGTTGCCTCCCCCCACCTCCACCCCCCACCCCTTCCAATCTAGCGCTGAGGAATCCTGCCTAGTGGCTCTG
Organism: Anniella stebbinsi; assembly: GCA_029215795.1. Lineage (NCBI taxonomy): Eukaryota > Metazoa > Chordata > Lepidosauria > Squamata > Anniellidae > Anniella > Anniella stebbinsi. The sequence continues at coordinate 32,302,277 of JARDYH010000003.1, forward strand.
ACTAATGATGTACTAAACAACTGCACTGGAAATACAAACGTAAGTGTTTACATTTCTAAAGCAATTAACATCCCCTGCATCTGTTTCACCTTTACTACCTCCTCCCTCCGCCTTGATGCTTGACATTATTTATGAATAATTCCATCAAAAAGTGTGGGTGCAGCCTTCAGGAAGTTTGGGTGCTAGTCACATGTAAATGCATTTAATAGAGGAGAACAGAATGGAGTTTGCCACCTCTGGTCTCTCACTACAATCCGATTCCAGTTTCTGATATTAGTATGAGAGCTCCTTCCCACTGAAATGATCTGCATGCTTCCATCTCTCGTGTAGGCACAACATACCATAGAAAACAGGAAGGAAGGAAAAAGAAGTCCAAAAGAGGCAAAGCAAGTTAAGTTCACTGTAGCCTGGAGGCCCAGATTGAAATGTCATTGCAGATCACCAATTAAATTTGGCATATTAAGCCTCCTCCCTGTTGGATAATACCTCTAAAAGCAGTGGGAATCTGCTCATCTGGAGTTTGAGCCTGAGGAGGTTCCTTGTCTGCCCTGTGGATGCTCATCTGCAAGCCCCTCCCCAAGCCCCACTGCTTATCTGGAGGAGGTGAGGAGAGGAAGCTCTTTGTTAACTCTGATCACTGAGACTCAATGCGCATGACAGGATAAGCCATGGTGGATTGTAAGCCATGTTTGTTTCGGAGTGGCTTGTTGATTTTATTCTTATTTCTCACAAAATTCTTTGCAAGTAGCGTTGTGATGCCGGGAGGGGAGGCAGTTTCCCTCCGGAGCAGTGAAAGGGAAAAAATGCCCAGCACACAAAGTGTAATAATAGAGCGGGGGGAAGGCTGCTACATAATGAAGCTGTGAGGGCTCCTGGGTTACTTGTCGGGAGCAGGCAGGAGGACTAAGGGGAAAACCAACCTTGGCAAGCTGCAGAGTGCCTGCTTGTTGGCTGGCAATGCCAGTTAGCGAACAACCCACCCACTATGGCTAATTTTCAGCATGGCTTATTGTGACATGTGAACTGACCCAGATTTAATGATAATAAGGAAATCCCACTGCATGCGGCTCTCCAATGGGTTAAGGCACAAACTGGGGGAAGCCATTTCCTGGCTGAAGGAATAGCTGGATAATGCCAGGGTCAGAAGTCAAAATGGGGATGGGACAGGATAATGGCATCAGCAGGTATGGCCATGCGCTGCTGACATCATCCATGCTGCAGAGGGCATGATGGCCCACCCCCAACATAAAACCTGTTCCTCATCCCTGCTCTAATATATCATAGTTTCCTCCTGCAATCTGACATGACCAATATTTATTAATCAGATCATCTAGGCTGCAGGTCACGACTGGGTGGGTGGGGGCAATACAATGATCAAGCAGAGTACACCCCCACAGATCCCCACTCCGTTTTATTGTCTTGCTATCCTTTGTTTTCAGAAGATAAGACCATCATGGCAGAGCAACTGAAGCATCTTGAAAACAGCTGACTCAAATACAAATGACAGCACTGGATCAGGTGTTTTCAGGACATCTGTACAATTCATAATCCTAACAAACCTGCAGGAGTCTATTTCAAACACTGTCATCTTCCACCTCAGCCTTTGCCAGTTCTTGCACTCCTGAGATCGTATCTGTCAAATTACAGGGACACACATAAATCAGCTTAATTGAGGAATTTCAGTCACAGACAGCTGAAGGTGGAGAGATTATTAAGGGGGAAATTATCCACATAATAGATTGAAACAGTTGAGAACAGAAAGACTGTCATGCAAGCCGGTGAATTTCTACTATCAAAGCAATAGCTCAATCCAATCTTCAAATTATCATTTGGAGATCAAGAACTTACCCCTGGCTTGTGCTGTCCCCTTTCCTATGGTTACTATAACCATGGCATGCTATGATATTTGAATCGAAGTTAAATATTGTTAGTGAAAACCAGGATAGCATCTAAACCATGATGTGAAACAGTGGCTTGAAGTGGATTTACAAACTAAAGTCTGGGGTATTCCTCATTTAGATAACTCAGATTTAGACACACAGCAAATTATGTTTACAGAGCAAACCACAAAAGGGGAAAGGGGAATCTGTGCATAAGCCAGCAGTATGCTCGTGATCTCCAAACTATTTGACTGAATAGTTGAAATTTGGTTGTTCAAAATAAGCGGGAATTTATGAAAGCCAAAGTTTGCAAATTGCAGTGTGGTGTCAGATATACAGTGAATTAACTTCCCTATCACCAGATTGCATCATTATTTCCCAGATGCACACCCTATCCAGTATCTAGATGTCAGAATCACAGGACCTTTTGAGCCATGGTGGCCAACTTCAGAAATTGGTCTGATGTTCTGAATTACAGTGGAGATGTGGGAGAAAAAAGCAAAGACACAATAGACCGATTTTCCCTACTACAGAGAGAGTTTTCTGTACTTCCTGTGTGGGGGCGGGTTATCACAAAAGAGTCAATGATAAATGCTTCCATACCTAGAAAACAGATGCTGCATAAATATATCTGGATGCTTCAGGTGTCCTCGTACGTGAATAACCATAAAAATGTGTAATGGTATATGAAGTAATTCTGAATTACAAATATGTTGAGATACTTAGAAGAGATCAGGGGCCCTCTATTGTTTATAATATAAATGGCTTCTTTTAAAAAAAAATGGCTTCACTGCGCATGGATCTTCTCCCACTGGAGAAGGCCCACCTACATTGAAGATACTTTGACTGTTCTGCACCTTCTCCCAGGACACAGGGTAGGCAAAGTTTTAGGTCTCCAGTGGGCATATTGGAAGGATGATCTTTTGGGGGTGTCTACCAGGAGAAGATCTGCACGCAGCAATGCCCCATGCCTTCTTCCATTGGGGAATGGATGCGGGACAGATGAAGTTGCTGCTCCCCCAATCCCTTGTTATCTTCTATCTGTGATTGGAGATAACAAGAGAATTTCCCTGCTCGCCACTCACACTGCATTGGAAGGAAAAACAATGCGCAGAGCGGAGATATGGGGATTCTTCTACCCACCTCCTCACAAAGCCCTGGTAGGGGTGAGGCCTGGGGCCCACAGAGGGAGTCCATGCCTCCACAGATTGAGGTTGCCCACCCCTGATTTACATGAAACATGGTAGCAATGCCAGTTTTGATCATGTTTGTTCCCAGATGCTTCTGAAGGGTGGATGATGGATGTATCTTTTCTGGCTGCCAGATTACATCTGACTAGAAGGCTGGTGTTGCAGTTGTGGGAAATATGAACAACATTTTGAGGGATTTTTTTGGGATGGGAATCTAAAGATTTCTCCACTGATTGCATGCATAATGTAACAGGTGCATTCAAGGGGAGTATACTATGGTAACCACATCCCTGTGATAAAGGGAATGATAACAGTTACTGGATACTAAATGCTGAGATTAAATGTGGCAGTTAATGCCAAAACAGAAGATTTGCAAATGATGACACTGTGGATGGAACTGCATGTTTGGCAGGGACCTGAGTTATCAGACTCAGCTCTCTGCCAATCACACAGTTCTGTACTAAGTGAGCAAATACTGGCAAAAATACTGAAGTTAAGGTTGGATAGAGAGACTATTACAAAGAGACAGACTTGAGATTCTTTTCCTCTTTAGTGTCTTTTATTTGTTCTGGGCTGAAGGGCTTGATGGTTTAGGAAGGTTAATCCTACAAACTGCTGGACCATCCACCAGTCTCTTTTGATCTACGCTGAGACATCCAAGCCTATTTATGGGCCATTTACATGGCAGAGAATCCTGAATCAAACAAACATATTGAGCCAAGAGCATGCTGTCCTGTAAAGATCCCTTAGATGTTTAAAACTCATTCCTGAGGCTCTGCACATACTTAGCTGCTGAAGGAACTTTTTTTTTTAATGGAACAGCTCATGGGCAAACCTTGTGACAGATCTGATACAGGACAAAAACATCTTCAACACCACAAAGCAATTGAAGATGTTGTAATCCAAGACCGGTTTTACCAATAAAGATGAATTGCCTCACACTTAAAAATAATTTAAAGCTGAGCATAACAAAGCACTGGCAGAACAATTCAGAGAAAGGAATGCTGAGGCATTACATTCTAAATTCTCAATCCTGCATGAAGAGATAGAAGCATGAATTGAGGGAAGCCATATAAAGCCTACTTCTAGTGACTGATCTACATATAAAGGATCATTTTAGAGCTTGGGTGGGCAACATATGGCCCTGCAACTCCCATCAGGCTTAGCCAGCATAACCAATGGTGACGGATGGTGGGAGCTGTGTGTCAAACCATCTGGAGGACTTCAACTTGTCTCTCCTGTTCTAGAAGAATTGATGGGCTCAGCCGTGAAAACCAAGCAGCAGTTCAAGTAATTATGAGGCTTTGGACGTGGAGATCCATCATATGTTATATCTCACATAGTCCCCCTTTTTCCCCAATGAATATGAGTAGGCAGGTAGGTAAGGAACAGTTATGGTATTTCCAGCTGAAGGATTTCTCCAAGTGCTAACAGTCACATGACATATAAGTACTGTCTCAATCTCAACATGGCTCAAATGGTACTATGAGGACCAGGACCAGCATGAGTGACAGTCTGAACTACTGACTCAGTGCCTCCTTCCTTCTTTACCTTAGATAATAAGCAAAACAGCATGGATCTGTAAAGCAGCAGTGGTATAAATGTGGAACTTTGCAGGTGGGGCTGCCCGTCCTTGGGGATGCTTATTTCACTTGGGGAAATACTTACTTTATCCTGTTCAGTGATACTTCCCCTTTATATTCCAAACAAACAAAATCCCTTGTCCCTGCATGCTCCTAGTAAATTCTCTCCCAGTATAACACCAAAATACAAGTGGGACTGTCATCTCTTCTTTAAGCAACCATTCTGACCAGCTCAGTCTACCACTTGACATGTGCTAGTTCCTATTCCCACTCTTCACAGTCGTAATAGCTGATGGAATACAGGGCTCTTTCTTACAGTACTCTGAGGATGGCTCCTAATATGGAAGAGGAGCAGGAGGCTTGGCAGCAGCTGGTGGTTAAGGTCAAGTCTGACATTATTCATCCCCTCCCCTATTTTATTAAATAAAACAAATCTGGACAAAGATGAAACCAACATAAACATATACAAGGAACTCGGCACTGCCATACAGGAGATCCAGTTTCATTTCCAGGATTCATCTCTTTCAGGGTCGCACTGCAAACCTCATACATTTCCATGCAAAAGATCTAAGCCTGTTTTGAACTTGCTAGCTTGGGAGAGGAGAGTACTGCGTTTTGTGTTATTATAGCTACAAATAATGCTTTGGTGTATCTCAATTTGGCTTCCAACCCTGGACTCAAGCATTTAGATTTGATTAGATGGTCCAGTATCTTATTAGCATTTTGTAGCCTGGATGCTATAATGGAACCAATTACCTAGTGAGGTAGTGGGCTCTCCTACACTACAGGCATTCAAGAGGCAGCTGGATAGCCATTTGTCAGGTATGCTTTAAGGTGGATTCCTGCATTGAGCAGGGGGTTGGACTTGATGGCCCCTTCCAGTCTCTACTATTCTATGATTCTATGCCCTCTTTCTCCTTTCACCTAAAACCACATTGCTTTACTTTGTGGCCGAAGCAATGTTAGCTGTATTTTAAGATCCTGTCCCTTGATGTCAACTGCTCACCCACAGATACAACATTATCCCATGCTAAGCATCCCTATACACCTGAACTAGCCCTTCAGTCAAGTTCCTCCAGTCAAGGCCACTGCACTCATGCAGGACTTCTCAGGATGAAAAAGACTGCTATTAGCCAGTCACGCTACAAGAAAACTGAAAGCATTAAAAGATTAATCCACTGTGTGCACCCAAGGTTCCTACCATAATGCTCTTTATTAGGAAGTTAAGACTTAACGTGGCTTAATAGATGGATAAAGCTTTCGTTTGGATAATCTGCAGGCATGTTGCCCAGTCTGAGACTGCAAAATGATGTCAACAAGGAAGAAGGTAAAAACACTTAAACAATAAATGGCTACGTGGCAGCTAAAGAGTCTTCTCATCTACCACACTATTTCTCAACTACACTGCTGTTAACTCAGGCCATCACTGCAGTGTGTCACTAACAGTATTTTGAGTGCTAGGGGCAGAAAGTCCTGGGTTCAAATCCTCATTCAGCAATAAGGCTCATTGGGTAACCTCGGGCTAATCACTCTTCCTCAGCCTTACGTACCTCACAGGGCTGTTGGGAGGATAAAAAGGAAAGAGAGGAACAATGTATGCTGCCCTGAGCTCCTTGGAGGAAATGTGGGATATAAATGCAGTAAAATAAATAAGAACAACAAATAAAAACTGATAAACCCAACTTTTTCAACATCTAGAAATTCCTATCAAAATGGCCTTATTTAGAATAGGCATAAGCTGCCAGAGTTTTGAGGTGTGATTGCCATTTTTTTCAGATCCATTTTGGAGTTAGGGAAACCTATAGGCCTTTTGCATGTTTAATAACATTATTTAGTATGCAAAGAAGCCTATTCGATTCCCTGCGCCCCATCTATTGTGGACTGGATCCCCTTCACTATCCCTCCCTTTCTCCTACTTATTGAAGGTCAAAGGGACCAGAAGAGATGCACTGATTTGCATCAGATAAGTTGCAAAGACAGCTCCAAGTGCATCCTAGATGGCTGGGTATCAGGATCTCATAATGTCAAGTCACCTTGATTGTACAACACTTATACCCTGTCTGGTGCAAATCAAACATTTCTCTACTCATTCCTGCCTCAGTAAACTGCATAAAGGAGAGGTTGCAGGGCAGCTTGATTCATGCAGGGAGAAGCACAGGGTGTGGGAAGGCAACTAGGGTCCATCAGGCACACAAAGAGGACTAGAGTACAATCCAATTAGCTGTGGCTAAAACAAGATGGATTAATTTTCCAACATCTAGTGAATGTCCTCTTAATAAATTCAGTCTTTCAGATCAGTAACAAACCTGACTCAGGTGAGTCTGCCCATCTTGTAGTGACTAAGAAGAATTCTTCTCCAGGCAGTTTTCACCAAGGAAATAGGGAAAGATTAAAAATGCAGATTGGGATGCAAATGGTCCTCCTCCCACACTACATGCCTAATTTCTGGAACGATAGAGCCTATCTATGCCATTTGAAAAATGCAAATGCCAGTTTTTAGGCAATCAAATATGAAATAAATAACACTGCCCTCCTCAGCTTTATTTCCTGCTATGCATACCGTAAGAGATCCATTCTGTGTGGTGGCTGTATTCGTATTCTGCTCTCCATGCGCCTGGGTACTTCCATAGATTGTCAGATTGTGCTCGCTGGTCTGGCCTGCATAGTCCTGAGTGTGGGGTACTCCATACTCTGTGGGGATCCCATTCTGTGGGGGAGGTGGAAATGGGATTGTGGTGAATGGCTGGACCATTGTGTCAGGAGTGGCTGTTGGCTCCTGGTTACCCTGGAGAATGAAAAAGGAAAACAGCGTTTAATATAAGACCAAAAAAGAAAGAAACAGAACATAAAACAAATCTTCTTTTAAGGGGGGAAAATCTACTCCAGTCCAGATATGTTATCTCATCCATTGTTCAACAACTCCCAGAAGAAGCAAACAAACTTGTCTCCTGGAAACCATCTACACACAGTTCTTTAGCATCTTTAATGTGTAGAATAAGTGATTAGATCAAGGTTTGAAGATCAAAGGCGCCAACAATCCTATTTACTTAACTGCAGAGAAGCAGTTTATTAAGCTGAGATACTAGGCTCTTCCACAAGACATCAGAACAAAGCTTTTTTAAAAGAGGAAAATAAGCAGTGAAACTGCAGAATGTCAGGGTGGATCTGTACAGACTTGTCTTTAACGTCAGAATGCATATCCAGCTGATATGTTCTCTGTTTACAGATGTATATTACCATCTTCATTGTATTGTAATGGTAAACGTTAATACCATAGAAGCACTAAATTTTCTGGCTCCAGATCACTTCAGGAACAACTCCTATTTGTTCACTACTTTAAGATATTCTGGCAAACGCTGCACAGAGGGTGCTGCCATCAGAGCCAACTGACAACCTATTTTGGATGCCACTGTGCAGATGGCAAGTTAAATTTATTATTTCATTATGATGTCCTTTGTTAGCAAAAGCAGGTGTGATGGCTGCTTGCCCCAACCCTGAAACAATCTCCTGGCAAACCTAGCAGTATAGCAAACCTTCTCCTACTGGCCACTTCTTATGATTGCTGACCCCTCCAAAACAGGAACATAAATCACTGCCTAGGACTGTCACAAGACTCCATATTAGATGATGAAGGAATCAAGGCGTATCATGTGATCTACTGGTTTTAACAGTTCTAGTTTAATTTCATTTAGAAAAAAAATAATAACTGTCGCCTGATGCTGGTGTTCTAAAATTAAAACCAAAGAAAATAATTGTTTGGTGAATTGTTCACATTTATAGAAATCTTAACATTTTAAAAAATGTATAATACTTTATTTTAAAAAAGTTAATTTTATTGTTTTGCAGCAACAAATCTTTCCAATCATAGACAATGATTTTGTTTTGATGACTGACCTATTTACTTTGTTCTAATAAAATTAAATGCTTTAAAAAAATCTTGATCAGTATTTGACCAGATCTTTACCTGTCAAATTCCTATCCAAGCCATGTCTGAATCTCTCTTGATCTGTAGAAGATGTATTAGGTAAGAATTTGGTCTGATAAAGAAATTTATTTTTTTTTAACAGAACAAAATGCATTGGTCTTATCGAATTATTGTTTCAGATGTTGTTTTTGTTTTGCACTTTAAGTTTAAGTTTACAGATTTTATATTTTGTATTTTGCTGGCTTTTAACTTTTTAATGCATCCTGAGATGCTTCAGAAGCCCTTAAGAACACAAAATGCTGCCTTAAATCGGGCCAGTGTGCATGATCAAACAAGTTGCTATGGCTCAAGTAAGCCACAGTATCTGGTTTAAATCAGTGGCACATGCCAGACACCATTAGCCTATTTATCCACCTGGGCACTGCTTCTTGTGTCATCTGAACTCAGCTGGCTTGTTTGAGGGGGAAACAATGCTCAAATAACCCTTTAACAGGTAATGGGTCAGATCATTGATCGATCTTGTGTAGTATTGTCTACACTGATTGTCAGAGGCTTTCCAGGGTTTCAAGACAGGAGTCTTCCCCACCCCTACCTGGAGATGCCAGCTGTGCTCTACCACTGAGCTACAACCCTTGGGTACACAGAGTAGGGTAGATTTTAGAAACAAAGGCTTGATGTTGCAAATGGAAGCCAGATAATCAAGATGCGAATTCACTGGAATTTAATTCTTTGCTGCTTTTCCAAAAGAGGACATCATGAAGAACAAAGCTGAGAGAACATGGCACGCTCTCTCTCCCCCAATCATAAGCATCACTACATTCAAACAAGGCATTAATTACATTCATCCCCCAATTTGTGGCATCCCACAGAGATTGCCAGGTCGGTACAATAGGCTTTTAGTAACACTTTCTCACAAACACTACTTTAGATGTATTGAATGCTTGACAGCTATTAAAATGATATGCCAAAAGACACCCAAGGAACCCCAACACAGTCCTAACACTTTAGAAATGCCTTTATGGTCATTCTAAACACCATTCACAACTACCCATTAGTCAAAGCTTGTACAGACAAACATTTTCTTACCTCCACCCATCCCAAAATCAGGAGTATACACAAAGTGTTCTTGCTAAATTATGATTAAGCTTCTCAGGAGTCAGTCATAACAGGCTGCCTCCCCCTTTTGTGAAAATGAATAATGAACAAGGACTTTAGAAGACAGCACTAATAGTTTATAATTCCTGCTGCACAAAGGCCTAAAAGGGAATTTAAGGTATACATTTAGATTTCAGAGCTGGTTAAGATTCTTGAGCCACATAGAAACTCAAAAGAGAGAAACCCCCGGTACAGAGATTTGTAAATTGGATCAATTTATGCAAAGAATAGGTTTGAGGTTATGCTTATTTAGCAGAGGAACAAGTGACCAGGCATCTATATGGTTAGCCAAGGAGAAACCTGAAAAGGGAACAAAATGCTTTCCAGGACTTCTCTTGGCCTTACTGGCATCAGAGACAGGCTTGCTCCCTGGCCCCCATCCCTACCACCTCTCACACAATGATCAGTAAGTAAAAGAAAGCCCAGACACTTAAAGAACTGGGAGGAAACGAATTTCAGGTTAAGCTTCATTTTTTCCCTCTCAAAATAAGTACTCAGAAGCAGAAAGACAAGGAGGTATCTCTGTGAACCAAGAGTGGCTACCCAATAGAAGCATTTTTCATGGAGAGAATAAAAGCCCACACATGAAAGACACATGCAAACATGTGGTAGAGGACTTCATCTCTGAATGCTCCACCGCATACAAAATGCAAGAGCTACATCCTTCCTTCCTGACATGCTAGTTTGCCAGGGGCAAGGAGTCTAGGGGGAGCATTCACGCATGTGGTCTGATTTCTGCAGCACTAGAATCCAGGAAGACCATACCATTCTTTTTTTCTAGCCAACCCTTAAGATATACAGCACTCTAGTTAATCTAAACATCTTTAATGTCCCTCCATCTGGCAGTCTGAGCAGCTTCAGTTATACTATACTTGCAGGACTGCTTTTTACATTACTTTTTCCAACAAAAAGGCCAGTACTGAGGCTGGGGAAAAACATGTTGTTTGTACCATATGAAAACCAATGAGACCGTTTCCAATAGCGCAGGGAAAAAGGATCCGTGAGCTGACATACCAGCTCCTTTGTAGTTTATCTACAATGTAAAACACTCTTCCACTGCCCTTTATATGTTATAAAACACATATCCTGCACCTCCACCAAGAAAAATACAATCCTGGTGTCAGAAAATAGTGGTCAAAGCATCCTCAATGTAGATGTAAAGCAATTGCCTACTCACAGACCTGAAACAGCACAGCATGTTGTAACATGAGAAACTTAAAAGCATGGGGAAATGGTGTTTCGCATAAGGCAGAGGATCACAGTTGGGTTTCTCCAAAGGGAATCACTGTGCAAAGAAGTCTTGCAGCAAGAAAAACAGAGAAACCAAAGACTTGAAACAAAATAAAGAAACCTATCTTTTACCAAATGGCCTGCAACTCTAGTTTTGAGCAAAATGAAATGATGTTAAATTCAGAACACTTCTAGCTAATGCCAGGCCATTCAGATACTGGCTGAATCCCAAATTTGTTCTGACACTAGTATATCTGGTCTGTATCCCCTGGGAGTCATGTGATCATGCATGCCAGTAGCTGAGAGAAGGAGAAAGAAGGACATTCAATGATAGCAGCACATAGATGCACACAAAGAGACAACATTTATTTACTGAATACCAGTACCTACAGTTTATTGCATAAGAGTTTCTTTCTGCATTTCTAAGTCAGAAATATTACACACTTACATTCACATATATGGAACAAGCTTCCCTTCTCCGCCCCCTTTCTTTGTTCTACTGTTCTAGTTAAAAAAACAAAGTTGAGCCACAGTTGGTGGATGCATTAGATTTATAATTTCTCTCACATACATTAAATGCACAAATGCAGTGGCAGGTAATAAGAATCAAAGTCTTTCTAGTTTTCAGCTCAATCATATATTCCTCAGAGTTTTCCCCTAGCCTTAAACAATGAAGCAACACATGATTTTCTAGTTTGGTTGTGCTACCTAGTCACCGACTAAGCTTCACTATACTCAATTTTTGTTGTTTGCTGTTAAGTGTCTGGATTTTCCCTATATAGAAGGAACACTGTGTATTTACGGGGCCTCATCATTAACAAATACTAACACCCCAATCCTATGAATTGGAGTTTGCTGCTGCAGCTCAAAGTATTGTACAAAATTTAACATTAAGTCATTGTGTATAGGTGGAGTAACTGTGTTTTTGCTTGCTTGCTTTTGCAGTGAAGGGAATGTAACTAGATGTTACAAGGAAAGACAAGACAATGCAAGAAACTATCCCAAAATTCTGGAATCTCTATAGACACACACCCTATCATAGCTAGTACTGTTTTTCTCCACCCCCTTTTATACATATATTACATGCCACATATATATTCTACAAAATATATTCTAGTTGAGTATAATTGCACCTCTTTAATAGTCTTCTGCTCTTCAAATCTTTCACAGCAATGACATCTGTCCTGTTCCTTGACTAATCTTTAATAGTATAAATGTATCACAAATTTTAAATATTGTTTATGTTCCTGCAATATTACACAGTACTCTACAATTGTTCTTTAGTGCATTCACATTTACTATTCAATTCACAATCTATTTCCACCTCCTCATGGCAACTAAGTCATAACATGAACATTTGAATGATATTTCCCTTCTGCACTGACTCCTGTATACCATTTCTTACCATGGAGAAACATTTCCCTATACACTTTTTTCTTGCTGTTTCAATCCTTTTTTGTCACCCCACTACATATTTTAATTCTCTTTTCCAAGGTTTCCCAGCCCATTCTTATTTTTCTACATCCTTTCTTCTTTTACTTAATCACAAGATTTGCTATTCTCATAAAATAAGTATTTTACATTTACACAGACATCTACACAAAATGAAAAATGCCTTCAGTATAATTGTTTTCATTTAGAAATAATATGTAATTTTATTTCATTGGGGTTTATTTCAGGACTTTTAGTTTGAATGAAAGATCTTCTAGTGCTTAAATTTTATCCTGATACATCTTAGTTACATATTCAAACTGTGATTATCTAAACCAGCAGGTCCAGATTTTAATTTGCAATTGTAGAAACTGGAGATTGTTACAATAGATAAAAATAATCTCTGCAGTTTAATATTGTACGTCTTATTTACTCTAGGTAAATAAGTATTAAGATGTTCAATTTCTTCTTATATAACCAAATTCAATCCTAGGTCAAATGGCAGTGACAACAGTAGAATTTACCAGAGGATTATAGGTCTCAAATGTAATGTGTTACAAGTCATGTGTCAGACACAGCGGACCACATGTCAATAGATATACTTCGACAAAGAGTGGGTTCAAACGTAACATATATCTATGGGTTGTTTGACTATCTAAATGAGAGCCTGTCCACAAACCAGGGTTTTACCCAAATGGTTATTATTCTTTCCTTTTCTTTGGCTTCTTGCTTAACAGAACTGTTAAATGATTATGATAACTATGAATATTTGAAATATTAGAGTATGGCAACAGTAATGCAAACTGGGAAGATATAGGAGAAGCCAAACAAAAGCACTGAGATAATCTCTGATTCAGCTACCCCAGATATTCCTCTGCCTCCTGAAATTCAAGTGTTGCTTGAGTACATAGGCTTGTATCAAAGCTAAGCAAACTCACAAACCATTTTTGATTGCGCTCAGAAATCAATTTCTTCTACCACAAAAACTACATATTTTAAAAAGGGTAAATCATATAAATGGAGGGGAGAAGCATGAGTGTAATTTCATTTGCTTTGCACACAATTGACATTATTGCACAATTTGCTCTATTTTGCTGGTGGGATTTTTTTTTTTTTTACCAGACAAACAAAAATTGCGATAAACTCTGTACCACCTGAAGAAATACATGAGCTATTGAAACAGTGATGAGGATCTAAGCATTTGGTTACTGCCCATGAGAAGACATATCACTTCCTTTCATGTCTCAGGCTAGAAAATGGAAATTTAATAGCCTTCTCTTCTCATCAATATCTCCAGTACTCACAGATGTTTAGAATTCCAAGGTATGCCCTTAAACTAATTCACTGCCCATGAGCTATGCTATGTATCATGTTTAAAATGTTGTGGAGATTACTTTAAAAAAAAAACTTGGGCTGTTCTGGAATTACCATAATTCACCCAGAGGCCTTGGGTTAGAAGACAAAAATCTGAGTAAGTACAAATTCATTAATTATTCAGCCTTCATGAAGGCCTTCCACGATCACTACATTGGGCTTAAGGCATCTTGAAGGCTTTGAGTGAGTCCTGTGGTGCAGTGGTCTATAAATACAAAAATGTTTTCAGCAACCAAGGCACATGAGCTAGCTTTGGAATAGCCTGTCTTGCACAGTTACTTTACCCTTGACTGATGTCATTTCACTATGCTAACTGTTCATTACCAGCAGGCTCAGTTTCACCACTGCTGTACCTGCATCATACACAAGGTTTGTTGCATACCATGCCATCATCAACAGCACAAAGTAAATTTAACTGAACTCTACTTGCTCCCTTTCATTTTGCTAGAAGTGAATCATTTGCCACAAGGAGCTTTCCCAGAAAGCCTAGAAGCAATGAAAGTACTTCAGAAAAGATTATAGAAGTTTGGAGCTACCATTTCTGGTTCTGTATGATGGTTGCTTTGTCACTGACCACCTCAACATTGATCTTATCAAGACTAACAGCAATCAATGTAGGGATTGCGTAACAAAACATAACAAAACAAAACAAAAAGAAGGGCCAATAGCAGGAACATAATATAATAAAACTTATTAATTTGCAATAACTATTCAGAATACTACTGGGTGTTTTTTTTAAGTATTCAACACTTCTCTTTCAAATATATACATTAATATAAGCAAAACATATAACTAAATAATAGGGGTGTGCACGGACCCCCCGGATCGGATCGGGACCCGGATCGGGACCTCCAATTTTGTCCCGGACCGGTTCGGGCAAAATCGGAGGCCCCCCGGACCGGATCGAGTCCGATCCCGATCCAAAAATCGGAAATTTTTGGATCGGCCGCCATTTTTTTCCCCATAGACTTGCATTGCAATGCAAGTCTATGAGGAAAAAATGGCGGCGGGTGGGTAAGGGGGGGCCTAACTCCCTCCCCCCCCCCGGGGCCGTCCGCTGTGGACGGCCCCGGCAGGTAAACCCCCTCCCCCGCGCTCCCTACCCCCCCTGGGGCCGCCTGCTTCCATCCGCTGGCGCCCGCGGGCGCCAGCGGATAGAAGCGGACGGCTCCGGGGGGGGGGTAAGCCCCCTTCCCCGCCACTTACCTTCTCGGCACGTCCGGCGCCGGCGGCTACTACCAGCGGGCTCCGCGGCCTACTCTCGAGTAGCGCGCCGGGTGATGACATCACCCGGCGCGCCACCCTGGAGCAGGCCGCGGAGCCTGCTGGTAGTAGTAGGCGCCGGCGCCGGACGGGAGCCGCCGGGCCGGGCAGGTAAGGGCCCCCCTCCCCCCTCCCCCCTCCGCGCGCCCCCTCCTCCCCCCTCCCCCCTCCGCGCGCCCCCTCCTCCCCTCCACGCACCCCCTCCTTACCTTTCCGGCCCGGCGGCTCCCGTCCGGCGCCGGCGCCTACTACTTCCAGCAGGCTCCGCGGCCTGCTCTAGAGTAGTGCGCCGGGTGATGACATCACCCGGCGCGCCATCCTAGAGCAGGCCGCGGAGCCTGCTGGGAATAGTAGGCGCCGGCGCCGGACGGGAGCCGCCGGGCCGGAAAGGTAAGGGCCCCCCTCCCCCCTCCGCGCGCCCCCTCCTCCCCTCCACGCACCCCCTCCTTACCTTTCCGGCCCGGCGGCTCCCGTCCGGCGCCGGCGCCTACTACTTCCAGCAGGCTCCGCGGCCTGCTCTAGAGTAGCGCGCCGGGTGATGACATCACCCGGCGCGCCATCCTAGAGCAGGCCGCGGAGCCTGCTGGGAATAGTAGGCGCCGGCGCCGGACGGGAGCCGCCGGGCCGGAAAGGTAAGGGCCCCCCTCCCCCCTCCGCGCGCCCCCTCCTCCCCTCCACGCACCCCCTCCTTACCTTTCCGGCCCGGCGGCTCCCGTCCGGCGCCGGCGCCTACTACTTCCAGCAGGCTCCGCGGCCTGCTCTAGAGTAGCGCGCCGGGTGATGACATCACCCGGCGCGCCATCCTAGAGCAGGCCGCGGAGCCTGCTGGGAATAGTAAGCGCCGGCGCCGGACGGGAGCCGCCGGGCCGGAAAGGTAAGGGCCCCCCTCCCCCCTCCCCCCTCCGCGCGCCCCCTCCTCCCCTCCACGCACCCCCTCCTTACCTTCCCGGCCCGGTGGCTCCCGTCCGGCGCCGGCGCCTACTACTACCAGCAGGCTCCGCGGCCTGCTCTAGAGTAGCGCGCCGGGTGATGACATCACCCGGCGCGCCACCCTAGAGCAGGCCGCGGAGCCTGCTAGTAGTAGTAGGCGCCGGCGCCGGACGGGAGCCACCGGGCCGAGAAGGTAAGTGCCCCCCTCCTCCCCCCCCCCCGCTGTCCACTTTCATCGGCGGGCGCCCGCTGGCGCCCGCCAATGGAAGCGGCGGTGGGCGCCAGTGGGCGCCCGCCGATCCGCCGATCCGCCGAACCGGTTCGGAGCTTTTTCGGACCGGTTCGGATTGGATCGGCCGATCCAGCTGCGGGATCGGAAATCGGATAATTTATCCGATTTCCCACTGGACCGGACTCGGATCGTGGATCGGGTCCGATCCAGTGCACATCCCTACTAAATAAGCATCCAGATGAAATTGACATTCAAATGCAGCAAGAACAGTAGGCTCTTCAAATCCATTGAAAAATAGGAAGTGGGTGTTTATCCTTCTGGTCTTGGAGTATAAGACTCAGTTTGCACGTCACGATTAACCACGATGGTGTATAAGTTAATCACAGTAGCTTATAAAACACCATGGTTTACTGTGTTGTCTGCAAGCAGTTTTTCCCAACCATGGTGGCTTATTTAGCCAAAATAAGCCACCCTGATAAGTCATGGTCTTCAGTTAGGTTTATTTAAACCATCATGGCTTATTGTGTCATCTCGTGCTCCACAGTGGCTTACAGAATGGTTTAATGATCACCCACAAAGTCGCTTGGCAAGAGCAGTCAAAACCACTGCCACTGCTCTGCTCCAGCCGACAGATGTTTCCAAGATCTGCCTAGCAACACATTGCACTCGCTGCTGCCACCGCCCTAACCCTTCCCCCATGGAGCACTCTGCAAACTCGCCAAGTGTCAAAGACCTTCTTGGTTGGGTGCCAGCAGCCACACAGGGTTTGCATCATACATTGAGTGCATCCCTACTAGGAGATGCTGTGTATGAAGTTTTGTCCCACTCCTGTAGAGCTGCCACCCTCTTTGTAGAGCAAAGATGTTTTTGCACGTGCGTCTTTGTAATCATGCAGGGTTTTTATTGTGCATCGGGTGCATCCTTACTAAGAGAATCAGAAAGACTTCCAAATCGACTGCAAATCACCCAGAGACCTACCAGTAGATCCTGATTTACATTTTTTCATCCTGCTTTAGAACTATAACCAAAGCTTAATAATTTTTTTAATTTTTTAACAAATTAGTCTACCCACTTGGTTGAAGTGTGCAATAAACTGTAAAGATACAGCATACTGTACAGAAGAAGCATGGCTCCTGCCCAAAGTATTTATAGCAGATACGGGGAACAAGGTTGGTGTGGAGGCCTAATGACCCCCCCACTTGGTCCTCTGCAGGCTGAAGGACATCAGGGGATGTGGTCACTATCAGGTACCTGCTGTTTGCATAATTCTGGTTTATCACTATGCCTTATCAATTTGACAAAAAGCAAAATTCCCATATAAATCACCTCACAGCAGGACCGAAGAAACAAAATTCAAAGATGATAATATGGACAATGGGGTTTGGAAATTGGCAACCTGTGCTTTAAAAAAAAACATAGGGCTTCTTGTGCAAACTGAATATTGCCCAGACTCCCCATATCAGAATTTGATACATAATTAACAAAACTAATAGGATAGTTACTATTACAGAGCAGACAGGTAATCCATAAACTGGGTTGACATCAAAGATATCACACCCCAGCAAAAAACAACTGGACTTGCTCCCTGGACGTCTTCACCACTGTAACCCGCTTTTTCACCCTCCTCTTGCTCTGGCCCAGACAATGGTGGTGATGAGAAAGAGAAGTAGATGTCACTGCCTCCTTGCTCCATGGCTCTCTGCTTATCAAGCAAGCAAATGGTAACAATGATGAGGAAAATGATGAAGAGCAATAGAGCTGATGTCAACGGCAGTGAAAAGTAGACCCACTGAGGGAGGGGCCCCATTGAGGGTGTTTTGCCCAGGGACCCTCAAAAACCTGGAGCCAGCACTGTCGCTAAGATACATGACCCCAGGGCTCTCTAGAAAAAGTGTACTTCCTTTAGGAGTAAGGAGCAAAACAAATGCTTAGTACTGGGTGAATCTGTTATATTTCTTATAGAACAGAGTGTCATTCATACTTCTTCATGTTGTTGGGACCAGAATACACCGTCCTCCTGCCCTCTCTATTCTTAAAGCCAGCAATTTCAAAAGAAAACCAAGAAGAGAGCAGAAACCTGCAGGGTCAGCAGCCAGCTAAAACAGGAGGTGGGGAAAGGAAGGAATGCTGGGAAAATGAGGCCGGGGTGGGGAGGGATAGAGACACATATGGAATCAATTGGTGAGAGTGTTGAATGTCTTGGAAGGAACTGCAGAGCTTGAAAGAGCAGGGAGCCAAGGCTCTACAGACAGACATTACTCGTTTTCCTTTGTGGGGGAAGGGCACGCAACGCAGCATATTTTACAGAAAGCCTCCCTCCTTTTGGAGCTTTCATTTTGTGCTCTAAATCCTTCACCCCATGTCACTGTTGCTGCAGGCTACATATACAGAAGCATGTATATCAGTCCCAGCACAACAAGAACACAAGACAAAGCAGACAAGATCATATGAACTAAACTAAGCCAAAGCAATCACTCTACTTCCTTGCATGCCGGTAGCTGGAAACAATACCACATAAATTTGTCATGGGGTAGCAATGGAATGGAGGGCAGGTGGAGGAGATTATGATGGGACACCCCCCCCCACACACACACACCCCTTCCCAGTCTGCCTCACATCCAGCTTTCTTCATATCCTTCCAACACCAGCTACCCACCCCCAAAAAGCAGCATTTTGGACACTCTTTTTAATCTCCTGATGAATATCTATAAAGTGTTTCTTCTTTTCAAACCTGTTATCTAATGCAGTATCTTGAATGTATGGGTAACTCATACACAGAAACTTACAGAGTTTTCTCAAGCAGCAAATACATTACCAGCAAAGCCTAAAATCTGCATGGGAAACATCTTTGCCTATACTTACACCACACCACTAATGACCAGCTAAAAGGCCTTAAACACTTCCAGGGAGAGGAGGATCCCCACAGAAAGATATCCAGGCCTTTCTCTCAGTGTTATAGCTCTGCAGCAAAAAAGAAAAGAAAAAAGTCTTTACTTCCAATCTCATTAGGTGCAATTCATCCTGTAAAACTGATACAAACTCTCAACACGGATGCATATTTAAAGTGGCTTAATGCGTACATGTAAGGGTCACTTACTGTATCTGGCATTTCTGCAGTTTGCAACTTCTGTCTTAATGATATTTAAACATTCTCCAAGAGCAACTTCTATATGAAGCAGCTCCCACAGCTATTCTTAATAGCGTCTTTCAAAAGCAGCAAAAAATACAAATGTCTTTTTCCAGGTAAACAGCATCACAAATACACTGAAACCTCAGAATTACAGGCATCCTGGAAATCGAGGCTGATACAGCCAAAATCTATACTATTGTGAAAGATCTCGCACTATCATTTGCCCACTAAGAACAGAATGGAAGCAGTCACCAGCTTTCTGAATCCCAAGGAATCTTTTTGATAATTTCCTGAACTCATTTGTCTATCCATTAAGCATTGCCATAAGTTTCAAACAGCATCACAAAAGATCCAGATGAAATTAGTTTTTATTTCATTTATCTGCAAAATAGTCCTGTAAGGTAAGTTGGGACAGAGAGCCACATGCCCAAAGCATCGCAGTGAGTTTCATGGCGTAAGCCAGAATTTGAAGCTACGTACTCCATGATAAAATATTCCTTTAGGCAGCGGCTGATACAGAAATAGCCCACATTTCGGTGCTGCTGCCATGACAATGTTGTCTGATTCTGGGAAGTTCTATGGTTCAAGTGATTTTTTCAGTGCTGAGTTCTAATCATTTCTACTAGTAGATCCTGTGGACAAGAGGCCAATATGGGGATTCCAATCCCCAACTGGTCCTGAACTTGAGGTGTCGGGCAAGGAAGCAGCATGTTGTGTCATTACTGAACTCCATAAGTGCCAAAAGAGGAGAAGATGATTATCTTCAGAGGTATAAAATTGGAAAAATATCAAAGGACCATTAAAAAATTATATTGTATAAGCACAATGTGCACAAGAATCTATGTTCACTGATAATTATCAGTAGATAATTTAATTGGAAGGATCAAACTTGGCTGCCATCCAAACAAACAAAATAAAGAAAATTGGTCTATTATTCTAAAGAACGGAAACAAAAATGCAATCCAGTTTTTGTCAACAGTTATATTGTATATATGATATGTACAATGTATTCCTGAATATATTGTATATTGAGTATCACATCTGATGCACAGGTGCTCCATTATATACTGATTAATTGTTATGTTGTCTGTATTGCATTCTTACATTCTTGTTTATATGATTGTTTGCACATTGAGTATTCACACCTAATGTATAGGTGCTCAACTATCTAGTGATCATTATCAGCTGACATCAACTCTTGTACTTGCTGTGCTTATACAATGTAAGTGTTTTATGGTCTTTTGATTTGTCCAATTTTGTATTACAGTGTTCTGACCAGACCTGAGAGAAACACCTCAACATCTAATAGGACAGAAATGATTAGGTGACAAAGCTTGAAATCCTATTACTGATTTCAGAAGAATCCTGCATTATTATTACTATTTTGAGCAATAAAGGAACTTGCCTTGACCAACCGTTGCTGGTGCTTCATCTTGCTCAGCCTTCACCCACCAATATCTCCAGATCTTGCCATACCACAGAACTGCCACTGACTCAGCAGGAGCTGGAGCTCACCGTCTAGCTAAGTGAGTCACCTAGAGGTGACCACATTACACCAGCTTTAAAATCGCTTCACTGGCTGCCAATTAGTTTCCAGGCGAAGTACAAAGTGTTGGTCATTACCTTTAAAGCTCTACATGGTTTGGGTCCAGGTTACCTGCGGGATCGCTTCTCCCATACAATCCGTCCTGCACACTCAGGTCCTCTGGGAAGAACTTATTACAGTCAGCCAAGACTAGGCTGACATCCGTTACCCAGAGGACCTTCTCTTCTGCCACTCCCAGACTGTGGAATGACCTGCCGGAAGAGATCCACCAATTTACCAGTCTTCTAGAATTTAAGAGAGCGATAAAGACTGATCTCTTCCGGCAGGCCTACCCAGTCGAATTTTAAGACTTTGTTGATTTTAATAATGTATTAACTTTATATGCTTTTAATCAGTTTTATGTATTTTATATGTATTTTACATTGTTTTTTACTGAAGTTGTTCCCCGCCTCAATCCAGAGGGAGAGGCGGGTAAGAAATAAATAAATAAATTATTATTATTATTATTATTATTATTATTACACCCCAGAATAGAGATTCGGAAGCAAGATTATCTGTCAGTCATCAAAAATGCTCGGATAGTGTCTTGTCACCAAAACTGAGAATTGACGTGAAAGGAAAAAGAGTGGGGGGAAGAGACTAAGGTACTATTTGGGTGGTAACAGAAAGAAGAACAGCAGAGTATGTTTATTATTACTGGGGGAAAGTGCCAATGTGCCAACCATCTATCCCCTGAGGCACCAGAATTACCACCATGCTGTACTGCCTTCACAGCATTTAATATTTAAACAGGCCAATAAATATTTCACAACACAGTCATCCCAATAAGAACTCTATTAGGATAAAAGCAAAAACAAATACTGAAAGGCCATGACTGCTTCTTGTCCCATGCCCCCTCCTTCCTGAAGCCTCCATTAGGGCACCTGAGAAATCCACAAAGGTGGTAATTTCTGTTACCTCCCAAACAGTAAAACAGACAATACAGTGAAGGAAGAGAGGTACAACCCAATCCTCCCACATTACAAGGCAAGGGCAAATAACTCATTACACACACTGCCACCACCACCTTTATGGAAGCATTGAATTTTCTTTATCTGTTAAAAACTCAATACAAAATAACTGGTCCAAAATAAGTTAAGCAACACTAAACTATCATTGATCATCTTTATGCTATTAGTTCTTCCCCACATTTTTAACAGAATGAAAACTTGAGTGCAGATTTATGTTAGCAACCAATGACCAGCCAGAGGCAAGGCCCTTCCCCAACCTCAGCTCCCTTTTCCTGCTACCTTGCATTCTTTGGCGAGCATCTACTGACATCAACACTATTTCTGGGCAGGATAACACATATGGAAAGCTTTCCAATCGATTATAAATGTGCTACGTGTTTTCTTTTAATCAAGAAGAGTCTGTTTTTAGCTTGCTTTTTGCATAATTGGTTTTATTTTATGTTTTGTAGCACTGGAGAACAGATCCTTTCATAAGACTCACTGTGGAACTATCTTGGCTGTACTCCCAGAGTCCAATTCCTATCAGACCAACTTCTTTTAGAAACAAGTCTTCTGAAACCAGAGGATGGAGGTGCACTAAGTCTGTTATGACCATAGGGACCCACATTTCCCTTTCTTGTATCTACCGAGTTGCTTGGTTGCTTTTAAAAATTTTGATGGGTAATCTGAGGTGGTTATGAGAATGTTGAGAATGCAGGTGCAGCATAAGATGAGTTTTGGGGAAAGAAAAACCTTGCATTTAGATTGTCACCAACTTTTATATGCTTTAATTACAGGAAGAACTTTCTTCCTACAACCCTAACCTCATCACACAACCACAATGTTAGAAAATGAAAGGTCTGCAGTTCCCCAGGCAAAATGTATATCAGAAGAAATGTTCTGATATAAGAAGCAGATACATATGTGACGTAATAACTAATCTGTAGAGTAGGCTGTAACAGCAGGGTTGGCTATTCCTCTCTCCTCCCCTTCTCCTCCCTCACCACTGAATGGCAGCACTGATTCCTCCTTACTATATCAGGGCACCGCCTTAACAGGCAGGCAGATGGCGGAGCACCTTAACAGGCAGGCAGAACTAAGTAGACTCAACAGACCTAGTTAGTGCCTGCATGTGAATTGCTCTGAACTCTCTGAAGAAAGAGAAGGCAATGTTTTTTTAATCAACAATAGTTTTTTAAAAAAATTACAGCAAAACTCTAGTCACTTCAAAGTAAGCCCAAGGGAAACCATGGTCTTGTTATGCTTTAAACTAAACTTATGGAGAATTTTAGACAACTGCAGGCATTCTTGGAGGGTACTGATTATCTAGATCTATTTCAACCTGGGGTTCAGCCTGGTTATGAGACTGAATCAGCCAGTGGATGACCTTTATTATGAGAGGGACAGGGGGAGTGTAACCTGTTAATTCTGCTTGATCTCTCATTGGCTTTTGGTACCATTGATAATGGAATCCTCCTAGATTGGCTCCATAGGTTGGGCACTGGAGGCACATTAGTTCCAGGCCCAACTGTAGAGTTTATTTCAGAAAGTAATAGTGGGTGACTATTCCTTGACTCCTTGGCAATTGAGCTATGGGGTTACACAGGGTACCATCTTGCCCCCAATGCTATTTAACATCTCTATGAAGCTGTTTTGGGAATTGGAGCAAAGGGGATTTGGACACAAGCTCTATCTCTCTGTGACACCTGAATAAGATGAGGCTGTGCAAGTCCTGGATCACTGCCTACACTACCAGTTATGGGCTGAATGAGGACCAATAAACTGAAGCTGAATCCTGGCAAGACAGAGGCCCTGTGGATGAGTGGTTCCTGAGTCCAGGAGACAAGTCACAGCAGCTCAGCATGCCTTCTACAAGCTTCAACTGGTATGCCTCTGCTGGACAGGGATAGCGATACAGGTGGTAGTAACCTCAAGTCTGGATTACTGCATTGTGTTCTATGTGGGGCTGCCTTTAAGGTTGGTCCAGAAGCTGCAGCTAGTGCAGATGGCAACAGCCTAGATGTTGTTGGGAGCTACCACTTTTCAGCACATAACTCCTTTGCTGAGGGAACTACACTGGCTGCCTATCCATCATTATTGGTCCAAGTTTAAGATTCTGTTACTGATGTGTAAAGCCTAAATAACTTGGGACTGTATATGTGAGAGATGCCTTCTCCTTTACCAGCCTGCCCAGTCACTGAGGCCATCAGATGAGGCACTCCTGGTGGTTCCACATGGACCTGCAGTCCACTGAGAGTAGAACCTGTGGAACTCCCTGCCTGTTGATGTCAGGCAACCACTGGCATTATTTTGCTTACCCACCTGCTGAAGACATTTTCATTTAAACTGGCCTTTCTTGATCGACCAGCCACAGTTTTATTGTAATGATCTGATTTTTTAAACATTAAACATTAAATTTTTTATTTTGATTTATTTACTTATTTTATTGTTCACCACTCAAAAACCCTACTGGACATAGAGCAGTATAAACATTTTCTAAGTAAGTAAATAAATGAATGAATACAATAACTGAAGAATCTTGCTGGTATATGAATTGTAGACTTACTTTAAAATTAAAGATAGTAACTATCATTTGCCTGGTATGAGACCTCTGAACTCTGCATACACAAAAACTTGAGAACTATTTGATAATCTGACCCAAAAAAAGGGAAAAACAAATCAGAACTTTGGAAAAATATAGAATATATTAGTACTGTCCATCCAGCCCCACCTGAAAAATCAAGCCACATAAACTTCCTCACATAAACAAAACAAACAGGAATTGTCAACTACTTCCACCTCAGTCAACCCCAAGCAAAGAAAAATCACTTAATGCTATCTACATGTTATTCTGAGTTCATCTTTGCACCTGTAAACACTCACTGTCCTGGATTGCAACCCACTATTTATTTAACCCATGGTTAACACATGGTTTGTTGCCCTACTCCAGGTTTGTCTGAAAGATGATCAAACAAAACAATGTTTTCTTTTTACAAACTCTGGGTTATTTGTTTCCCTTGTCCTTTGCCCACACCCTCCCTGTATCCCAAATGCATCTACAGCACCGTAGTACTGACATGTAGAACAGCTGGGGTGTTTTTACTAATCTTGCCCACCACCTCTGTAGCCTGACAAAACAACCCATGAATAACCCAAGGATCCTTGGTTCATATGTAGCATCAACCTATAGTTTAAACAATCCAGCAGCAAACCATAGGTTGTTTCTGGTTGTTTATGAATAAGAAACCATGGTTTGTTAGCACAGCTTTGTTCATGACAATCCAGAATTCAACAACCCCATGAGTTAAATAAACCATGGCATAACATTAGGTGAGAACCAGGTAAGACTGCAGAATGCTGAATGCTCAGAAATGTCTCCCCCTCCCAATATTAACCAAAAGTGCTCAGAAGGGCTTTTAATGTTAAATTCAATAAATTTTCTACATAGCCATGAACATATTTTATATTGTTTTTATATCTCCTATATGGGGACTTGAACTGTCATGTTTTAAGATTAAGGGAAGAGGCAATGAAATTACATGATTGTTTATTACAAGCCAGATGCTTGAATAAAGAGATCTATCCATTTGTTATGCTGTGTGTCCCTTTCCAAATCCAGACACTCAGAATAGTAACACTGAGTTTTCCTGACATACTTTAAAAACTGAATAATCAATTTACTAAATTATAAGCCCTAGAAATAATTGTACTCCAGACATACAAATACCCAAACAACTGGTAAGGTGACAAGGACAAAAATATCATCACTTCAGTTTATATACTTTAAAATAAATTATTTCTAGACAACATAGTTGCAAATATTTACAAGTTAAAAAGCCCAATTCAGATCACACTTCATTGCCTGGTTTTAGAGAAAGGGGACATCATGGGCAGGCCTTGGGCCTGCCAATCCCAAATCAAGTAGAAAGGATACAAAATGAACTGGGAGTTTCTGAGTTCAAACAAAGACACAATCCTTAAATCCACTCACTGCCTGGGTTCACACAACGTGACAATCCTTTTTGGGCGACAAGCCATGGAGGTTGCTGTGTCATCCGATTCCCCCAGACTGATTCCCACAGAGTGGTTTGTCTATGGACAACAAACCACCCCAACAACCCATGGCTTGTTCTTGGGGTTGTGGTACCCACAATGGGTTGGCGTGTGATCCAAACCTGGACATGCCAATACACTGTGGGCAGTGGGAAACAAGCCACTTGGCGACCCTTTAAATCTTGGGGAGCTGCTTGTTAAGTGGCTAATTTTCCCCACCTGTCCTCAACATTACCCTGACCCTTGGGGGTGCCCTCCTCATAGTCCACATCTTCCCAAGTCAACAGCAATGCTTTTTCATCGAAAAGTGCATACCACCTTCTTTTGTGCTCCCATGCACAATGACCACATGTAGTTTGACAGGCATGGTTACTGTGACTAGAAGAGAAAAACGGGGGGTTCACTTTTCTATAAAAAACAGTCGCTGGGGACTTGGGCAAGTGGGGATTCAAAGCACGGTACTGCTAAGGTTCAGAGTAACCCTTTGAACAATCCATGTTGAGCCCGAACGTCTGTCTCACTCATCGTGGGCTGTTCCAACGACAGCCCACACTGGCTGAATTCGGATGACACATTAAGCAACTGGGGAGGGGGAAACAATAGTCAGTTGTGCTGACTATCGTGTCGTCCGAATGCTGCCATAGTCAACTCAGCGCTGATCCTAATCCACATCACAGTTGATTATTTACTACCATGTTGTGTGGGGAGTGCCCCCTAGATGAACAACTGTAAAGTTGATTATTACCCCACCACTGACTATCGTGTTGTCCGAATTCAGCCACTGTGTGACTTATTCCACAGTGTGGGTTATCATAATGTGCAAACCAGGCCAATACCTTCCCCCCACAAGAAATGGTTAGGAAGGGAGCAGGGAAAGGCTGAGACTCAAATCCTCCCCTCTACTAATAAAATTACAGAGGCTATTACTGTTTTGTTTAAAACATTACCACCCTACCTTTTCAATGCTCAAGGCAGCTCATGCAAAAACAAATGGCAACAGCAATATAAAATCATCAGCAGTTACCCCCAAAAAACCAGCACTACCACCAAAAACAAAGGAACAAAAAACAAGAACCAAAATAGCTGAATGCAGTCTCGAATAACTAAGTTCATTCTACCATCAAAGGTCTTCCTCCTAATGGCCAATGTTTTGTCTTTGCAACATGGAAAAGAGCAGACACAATAATAGTAATAATAATAATAATAATAATAATAATAATAATAAAAAAGATTTCTTACCCGCCTCTCCCTCTAGATCAAGGCGGGGAACAACATTAAAAACAAATGATATAAAATATCATTTGCTGGAAGAGATCAGTCTTTATAGCTTTCTTAAATTCTGGAAGACTGCTAAGTTGGTGAATCTCTCCCGGCAGGCCATTCCATAGTCTGGGAGCAGCAGAAGAGAAGGTCCTCTGGGTAACAGTTGTCAGCATAGTTTTGGCTAACTGAAGTAAATTCATCCCAGAGGACATGAGTGTGCAGGGCGGATTTTATGAGGGAAGACGATCCCACAGGTAACCTGGACTCAAACCATGTAGGGCTTTAAAGGTATTGACCAACACTTTGTACTTCACCCGGAAACTAATTGGCAGCCAGTGGAGTGATTTTAAAGCTGGTGTAATGTGGTCACCCCCAGGTGTACCGGTGACCAACCTGGCTGCCATATTTTGAACTAGTTGAAGTTTCCAGACTAGGCACAAAGGGAGCCCTATGTACAGCGCATTGCAGAAGTCGAGCCTCGAAGTTACCAGTGCGTGCACTACCATTTTTAGGTCTCCCAACTCTAGGAAGGGGCGCAGCCGGTGTATCAGCCGAAGCTGAGAAAGCACTCCTGGCCGTCGCATCTATCTGAGCTGTCATTTGGAGCGATGGATCCAGGAACACCCCCAAGCTGCGAACACAGCCTTTCAGGGGGAGTGTAATCCTATCCAGAACTGGCTGACCCACCTCCAAACCCAGGTTGGGGCCTTTGACAGAAGAACCTCCGTCTTGTCTGGATTCAGCTTTAGTTTACATAGAGGTTTACATTTGGAGAGGCAGTATCTGAAGTATTTAGTTCCAGACCATAAAGGACTTGCAGGTTAATAGGAAGCCCAGGCAACAGTCATTGAACATGGTCTGGCCTTCCTGTATCTGTCAGGATACAAGTAGCAGCATTCTGCAGCAGCTGCAAATTCCGAGGTATCCTTAAGGGCAGCCCTATGTGAAATGAATTGCACTGATATCATCTGAAAAGGCCCTTGAGCCATTGTTTCTAAATATTACTGCAAAGGGGCTTTTCTGGGAGCAATAACACATTACTCAAGAAGCTCTCTCATCTCAGCCTATCCATTGAAGGCTCACAAAAAGCTAAAACAAGGAGAAAGATCCAAGTGGTCAAAGCATTCAGAACAAAGTAGATGCTTTAGGATGCTACACAGAAGTGGAAAGGGGAAAGAGGTTTTGCAAGGAAAGGACGGAAGTAGTTGATACAAATGCTGGAGGAAAGGCAACAGACAGCTGAACAAGAACTGAAGGTGTTTGGAGAAGCTGAGAAGCCAGATATCATGTAGCAGCTAGAATCAGGAGCATCAGAGAGTAGAGTAAGTGAGCATTTACTCGGATATTTCATTTGAATTTGTTTTTGTAAGAGATTCATATCGCAGGGAAGCATTAGTCACAATATCGTATTAGGTAGCTGGGGAAAAAATAACAAGGTAGGTGAATGTGAAGATTGCCTTTCAAATGAAAAATTAAATACTGAAAATGATTTGATCACACCTTCAAATTATTCACATGAGCAATATGTCACACATACACATCACAAAAAGTAATTACCTTATAACATTGTTTTTCTTTCCCTAGTGGAAGACCACCAAATATCTCAACACAATTAAGAAAAATCATGTGCCTCTTTACCTGGCTTATGCATACCATGCATTCTAATATTTATCTGAAACAACTTCCAGAACAATAATGAGACTGAAATTATTCATTTAACTATATTAATTATATGCCTATCACCAATTTTTTTTTCTTCTAAAGTTCTTGCCTGACAGCACAGTGGTACAGGAAGATACACAACACTTTAAGCTAACCTTGAAGAGCATTTCACTATTAAAGTCACTGCAACCCTCTGTGGTCTCTTCAAAGGAATAAAATTCGTATCCATATATTGGAGGGATTTTCACTGCTTAATCACTAACTATTCCTTTGCTATTTAAGACTTTTCACTGCTCATTATTAATCACTAAGCATTTCGTAGCATGCTGGCATATCTAATTTTCAAGCAACCACCCCATCTTAAGCTTTCCTCAGGGTTCACCCGCCACAAGTCTCTTGCTCACTTCTTTTTAGTTAGATGAATATTTAATGAGTATTGGAACAAAGTAATATGAAGCAAAGAATTTCCCATATGCTTCCAACATACATACAAAGTACAAGCCAAACCTCCCTCCAATATGAGCATCCAACAAAGTATCCCATAGCTGCGCACTTAAACTGGGAAGACTGTCTATGGATGGCATGAACAAGTGGGCACTCCTGGGCCCCATTTACATATACAGCTATGTTGCTGCAATAAGGTTATGGGCTGGGCCTATCTATATCTATATCTATATCTATCTATCTATATCTATATCTATATATGAGAGAGAGAGAGAGAGAGAGAGAGAGAGAGAGAGAGAGAGAGCACACCTGCCTGCCTCCCCTAGGGAGAGAAGGGAAGAGAGTCGAATTGAGTTAAGGTGGCCAGGAGATGGAGATGTTGGTGGGGGGAAGGGAAGGAGGGTCAGAGGGGTCTTGGAAGGAAATTAGACAAAGAAATATTTAAGAGGGATGTGTGGGGAGGAAAAATATAAACTAAAAAGGCTTCTCCAACCTAGCAGGGACAAGGAACATATGTCCCTCCAGATATTGTTGGACTGCAATTCTCATCAGCCGTAGCCAGCATTGACAATGATCAGGGGAGATAGGAGTCTAGCAACATCTGGAGGGCCACAGATTCCCTGCTCCTGAGCTAGAGCTGCTAAATCAGCAAATTATGCCTAAAACAGGGATGCTGAATCATGATACCTCCAGAGCCAATGTCTTAATATGAGGACCGCTGAACTATGGAACTCTCTGCCACAAGGAAATCACTCTGGTAAACAATTCAGCAATTTTCAAAGAGAGATTAGATAGCAATAGAAAATACTAACTGTAACTGACAACTGAATTTGCCAAATTCCATCCCCATCTGCCACCATTTTGTGATTGGCTCTGCCCCAGCACTGCCATTTTGTGGCTGGAGGGTCTCAGTAATTTTCAGCCCTCTCAAATGGGTAGTGGGGGTAGAAAGTTTGAGTACCCCTGGTTCTGCAAACATAGGGCAAAGGGCTCCAGCATTTTGACACAACTTCTTTCTCTAATTCTGCTTAGTTAATTTTGAATGTAGCTAATACTTTTTGTTTCATTGTAGGACCACACTGTGTTTGATGTAGGAGATGTGGCAGTTAGGAACAGAAATGCAGGTTGCTTACCTGTAACCGTAGTTCTTCGAGTGGTCATCTGTGCAGTCACACATATGGGCTCGCGCCGATACCGAGCCCGCTTCGGAAACTTCCCTAGCTAGCTTAGATCTTTTTGGCGGGAACCCCTCCCCCCACCGTACCACCGCGCATGCTCCGGGTTCCCGCCTACCTCAGTTCTATGAGACCGCTTGGCCTCGCAACCAAGGTAAGACTATAAGGTATTTGAGAATAGCCAATCAATAAGAGCATGCTCGACGAGCCTCTTGACAACCACAAAAGCGATGCCAGAGGGGACGGTGGGCAGGTTGTGTGACTGCACAGATGACCACGCAAAGAACTACAGTTACAGGTAAGCAACCTGCATTTCTTCTTCGTGGTCTCTGTGCATCACACATATGGGCGAGTAACAAGCTACTTACCGGAGGAGGGTAGGCACGCTGGTGCGTCATTGACAGATGGACGATAGAACAGCTCTGCCGAAAGAAGAGTCCTGGCGAGCTCTGACGTCCAATCTATAATGCCTTACAAAGGTGGAGGCATTAGACCAAGTTGCCGCCTTACATAGGTCAGGAATCGAGGCTCCGTGTAACGAGGCCGCGGAAGCAGCTTGACCTCGAGTAGAGTGTGCTTTCATGGCAGGTGGAGTTTCTTTCCCAACGATTTGGTATGCCAGTAGAATTGTATCAACAATCCATCCCGACAGGCGTTGAGCTGAGACCGCCAAGCCTCTGTTCTTTCCACCGTAGCAGACAAAAAGCTGTCTGGACCTACGATATTCCTCCGACTGGGACTTATAAAAGGCCAAGGCTCGACGAACATCCAGAGCGTGTAGCGTTGAACCTAGTGGGTCAGTAGCGGAGGCAAAAAACGTAGGGAGGACAATATCCTGATTAAGGTGAAAATTGGATGTCACCTTCGGGGTAAACGCCGGTCCCGTTCGTAGGACAACCTTATGTTTGAAAAACTGAGTAAACGGAGGATCCACAACCAATGTGGCTAGTTCTGAAGCCCGTCTGGCCGAAGTAATGGCTACCAAAAACGCTGTTTTAAGGGTCAAAAGACAAACATCAACTGTGGCTAAAGGTTCAAATGGTTTGGTCATTAACGCACCTAGAACCAGGGAAAGCGACCATTGCGGAACCAATGGCAGAAAAGGAGGGAACATATTATGTAGTCCTTTAAGAAAGGCCTTGGACAGTGGGTGCGTGAATACCGAGAAGCCATTGACGAAGTCATGGTTCACTGAAATAGCTGCCAGATAAAGTTTAATAGACACTGGCCTCAAACCTGAGGCATGTAACGAATAAAGGAAACTGAGAACGTCGGAAATGGTCCCCGAGGACTGATCAAATCCATTAGCTAGTGCAAAGTTTTTATATTTATCCCATTTTCTCTGGTAAGACATCCTGGTAGATGGTTTTCTGGCTGCTTCCAGGATAGATTGGATGCCTGGTGCTATTTCTAAGTTGTGCCACCGGGCAGGATTCTCCATGCTGTGAGTTTTAGCGTGGATGGGTCCGGGTGAAGTATCATGCCGTTCACCCGTGACACTATGTGCGGAATGGCCGGCAGGCGCCATATATGTTGGTTGGCTAGTCTCAGCAGGGTGGTGAACCAAGGCTGTCTCGGCCACCAAGGAGCTATTAGAATGGCGTTGGTCCTGTGGCATAATATCCTGGTTATGACGCGGCCGATTAGGGGGAACGGAGGAAAGATGTATATCAGACCGTTGGACCAGTTGTAGGTGAACGCGTCC
Organism: Anniella stebbinsi; assembly: GCA_029215795.1. NCBI lineage: Eukaryota > Metazoa > Chordata > Lepidosauria > Squamata > Anniellidae > Anniella > Anniella stebbinsi. The sequence continues at coordinate 32,334,437 of JARDYH010000003.1, forward strand.
CCTAACGATGTCAGTCCTATGCCTGCTCTGTAGCAAAAGGCCGGGCAGACCGCATTGTCCTGCGTTGCAAACAGGTCGAGGTCCGGAACTCCCCAACGAGTAAAGAGGAGATTCAACACCCGCGGTGCCAGCTGCCACTCGTGGGTGTCCACGAATGTCCGGCTGAGGGCATCCGCTTTGGTGTTGTCTGTGCCCGCTATGTGTAGGGCGGAGAGGTGAATCTGTCTGGGGATCGCCCAGAGGAGGATGTCCGTGGTCAAGCGCAGCAATGGTGGCGAGCGCATTCCTCCCTCTTTGTTGAGATACCATACTGTCGCGGTATTGTCCGTCAAGATTTGAACGTGATGGCCTTGAAGGTGATATTGAAAAGCATGGAGGGCTTTCTTTACCGCAAGGAGCTCGAGGAGATTTATATGGAGACGCTTCTCTGCTGGTGACCATCTCTCTTGTATTGTCAAGTCTGCGTAGTGAGCTCCCCAGCCTAGTAACGACACATCTGTTGTGACTACCCGAGAGGGCCCTCGGCTGACAAATGGCATGCCCCGAGTGAGGTTGTGCAGGCCCGTCCACCATCGCAGAGACGCCTGAACCGCCAGGGGAATGGTAAAGTACAGCCTGTGTGGGTCCATAGTCGGATCGTAAAACTGGAGGAGCAGCTGCTGTAGTGGGCGCATACGGAGTCTCGCCCAACGGACCACAAAAACTCACGCCGCCATGAAGCCCAACAATTTCAGGATGGCGAGCGCTGTCGCAGAAGAGCCGTTCCGCAGTCTTAATGCTTGAGCTCTGAGGGTGATCGCCCTGTCTTGGGGGAGGTACGCTCTGCCGGTTCTGGAGTCCAGCAGGACCCCGATGAATTGCATCGTCTTTATATATTTGTTGAGACGCCTGAGATCCATAATAGGGCGGAGTCCCCCATCCTTCTTTGGAACCGTAAAGTACTTGGAGTAGAAGCCCTCGTGTAGGCGAGATGGTGGCACTCGCACAATCGCTCCTTTTTGAAGCAGGACTTCTACTTCCTGTAGCAGTGGCAGTGATGCCGGAGTCACCCTTACGGTGCCCAGAGGAGGAGGGACTCGGAACTCTATTTTGTAGCCTCCAGTTATGATAGATAGCACCCATCTGTCTGTTGTAATAGCCTCCCATGCGTCGCAGAACTGCGAAAGGATGTTTCCAAACTGCAGGTGGCCAGTTGGTACGTGGGCAAAGTCAAAGGCGCCGCTTAGGGACCTGATCTCCTCTAGAGCGGGTCTGACGAAATCGTGAGGAGGGCTTTCTAGGCTGGCACTGCGAGGTAGCTTGCGGCTGTTGTGAACATTGCTGGCGGTCATTCTGTTGACGAGACTGATAAGCCCCTGGCCTATACCACCTACGTGGTCGAAAGGAAGGCTGCACCGTGGTGCTGAAAGCCATCTTACGGGCAGTCACTTTAGCCTTGTGGATAGTATCCATCGTGGTGTCAGTCGTGGAGTTAAATAGACCTTCCCCGTCAAAAGGGAGGTCCTCACCCGGATTTCATGTGGAAGTGATGATGATCGGAGCCACGCATGTCGGCGAAGTGTAACTGCAGCCATCAGCGCTTTTGACGTGGCGTCTGCTTGATGGCGCGATGTGGTGAGCTCCTGTTTAGACAGGCGCATAGCCTTGGACTGAAAGACTCTTGCCAGTTCCCTTTTCTCATCCGGGAGATAGTCTGTCAAAGTTGACACTTTCTGCCACAAAAACAGTTGGTAGCGGGCCATCATAGCCTGGTAATTAGCAATCTTGGCTAACAAAGCTGCTGAAGAGAATACTCTCCTGCCTACAGTGTCCAATTTACGACCCTCTTTATCCGTTGGGGCGGAATGACTCTTATTGGAGCGACCTTGAGAGGCCTCCACAACAAACGAGTTCGGTTTGGGATGAACAAAAAGAAACGGTGCATCCGACTCTTTCACTTTATACAGCGCTTCCAAGCGTTTTGACGCCTGACCTAACACTGACAGATTCAGCCAGGATTGTTTAATGGTCTTGAGGAGCGTCGGCACCATTGGTAGTGTAAGCTGTGGCGCAGGCTCCGTGTACATGATGTCAAATATTTTATCTTCCATGTCATCCTCTGGCTGTTGATGTTCAATGCCCAATGACTGAGCCATCCACAGCATTTGTTCTGAGAAGTTGCCAATTTCCATAGAGGGAGATGCACGATCCGAGGTACCTACCCCATCAGGGGGGGAAGGCACCGAAGGAGCCGCTGATATCACTGTGGAGGTATCTGAAGCGTAGTCCTCCATCGATTGAGGTGACAACGGCGTGAGTAGATCTGGCACGGTAGCTGATGTAACTGTGGCGGACACCCGACGTGCCGTAGACGCTTTCTCCGATCTAGATCGTGACTGCGGTGGTAATGACAGCTGTGGGTGATCTCCCAATCTCTGTCCAGTATATGGATCAAAGCGGTAACGTGACACAGAGTGATGCGATACTAGCGAAGACCTAGAGGAATGTCTCGAACGGTCCGAGTACTTATCCCAATCGCGGGATTGAGAGCAGGAGCAAGAGCTATGCTGAGAGCTGGACGCCTGGCGTGACAACTGCGAACGTGCTGGCGACTGCAGCTCCTGAAAGGCATGGTGGTCATCCACCAGGATCTCCACATCAGACAGCACCTCTATTGGTGGCGACAGTGGAGCCGAGACCGGTAGGTCATGTAGCAGCGCCATCGATGGAAGAGTCGTCAGCATCGGTGGTGTCAATCGCGCTCTCGGTAACGGAGATTGCGAGGTAGACCTGGCCCTCGGTAACGAAGGAAGCTTCTGTACCGGTGGTGAAATAGTCTGCAACGAAGGTATGGCCGATGCCGAAGAGGATTTCTTCGGTAACGCTGGTATCTTCGGTACCAATGTCGAGGAGGGTCTCGCAGTCGGCTCCGACAGCGACGGGGAGCGTCTCGATCCCGAAGTCCCGTGCGGTGTCGTAGGTCCTTTCGATGTCGACGGTTCTGTCGACGTTGGAGCGTCCTTCGATGCTGAAGCCTTCTCCGGTGCTGGGAGCCCTGACGACGAAGTTTTGGAACCCGCCGTCGGCGTCGAGATTGGTGTCGAGGCTACCCCCTTCATCAAGCGCTTAGTTGTCGATACCGAAAACTTTGTCGGCTTCGGCTTCTTCATTTTAAGCTGGTCCGCCTTCGACGATTTGGCGATCTTCGCCGGGGGACCCTGTACTGCCGCCTCCGGAGAGGGGGAGCGAGGGGTTGCTGGGCTCGAGCGCTAGACGGTCAAGGACCTGCGCTCCCCAGAAGTCGAGGACTGAGGATCCATGGGCCTCGGGATGTCCACTGCCTCTAAAGCCCTACTCCAGAGTATGCTCCTGAGGCGGTCTGCTCTGTTGCGTCTAGTCTGCCGGGAGAAGCTCATGCACAGTGAACACGCGTCGACGATATGCGATTCCCCCAGGCAAGCAACACAAAGTGAGTGTCCGTCAGTGAGGGCGAGCTTAGCCCTGCACCTCACACAGCGCTTAAAAAGGGCGGTCTGCGCCATAGGCCAAACGACCGCAGAGCAAACAACTAAATAAAATATAAATCCTTTCTTTTTTTTTACTAACAATACCTATAACTCTAAAACTACAACTATTAAACTACCTAAGCTAACTACAACTAATTCTTCTCCGCAGAATATACGAACGTATCGAGAGGAAGTATCCCGCGAGGCGATCAGCAAGGCGGTCGAAGAAGAACTGAGGTAGGCGGGAACCCGGAGCATGCGCGGTGGTACGGTGGGGGGAGGGGTTCCCGCCAAAAAGATCTAAGCTAGCTAGGGAAGTTTCCGAAGCGGGCTCGGTATCGGCGCGAGCCCATATGTGTGATGCACAGAGACCACGAAGAAGAAGTGAAAATGGTTGATACCATGGTTCAGCCTACAAGCAAATGAATAACTGAGGCACAACTAATTAATCAATGGATTAAAGCTCACACGATTTATCAGTTCAGATTTCGTTAATCTACATACATTTGCAGATGAGAAAAAATATGACTTCTAAGAAAAAGGTACACATTGTTTTTAGATAATGCATGCATGTGTCACAACAGGCATCACACAGCAATTGCTTGAAAACATGAAGAGCATGTTATTGTACTCATGTCCTACTTGCGGATTTCCCACAGGCATCTGGTTGGCCACTGTGTGAACAGAGTGCTGAACTAGATGGACCCTTGGTCTGATCCAGCATGGCTCTCATGTTCTGAGGTATGTACAGAAGATGTGCTGCCTCTTAAAATGGAACTTGTAATCTGAAGCTTTTAGAACTGCAAATGACTTCTATTGAAATTAATTTAAAAGAATCTGCTTACGAGTTAATTGAGGCACATTTTAGTCAATAAAAATGTTTTAATTGATTTATTTAGCTGATTATTCACTAAACACTGCAGCTCTAACATTAACCCAAAATACCCTGAGAAAGCTCTCTAAGGATTTGGAATGGCCAAAAATTCAAATAATAGTAGTGTCAACCAATGATAGCTTCAGCAAGACATGATGAATTAGTTAAATCTGTATGCGGTTCAGTCTAATGAAGAGTCTCCCATGGTCTCTGCAGTGGAATCTCGTCATTCTTCTGTCACCAAAGAATAAAAAACCCTTCACTATCAACCTCTGATAGACAAAAGATCTTGACTTATGTACTTCAATATTATCCAAAGAAATCACAGCTTTCTTAATCACATTTGTTAGAAACACTGAAAAGGCCTCACAGTCTATAATAAAGTATATTAACAAAGACTATTTAATTTGAAATGTAATTTATAGGAAGGAAGTGCATTTCATACATGCACATATTCACTCACAAGTACATACCACTTCCTTCCATACACAGCATCATGTTTTGGCAGGTATCTCAGGGAAGAGAAACCCATTTTGGAGCAGCCAAAACATTTCTGTGCAGTTCACTGTGTGATTTTATTGTTGCAAACTAACCCAAAGCCTTCCCATACAATCCCTAAGATTGCATTTTTGAGACTATTTTACAATGGACGTTTTACAAGTTGTAAGAGGAATTATTATTCGAAGTTGGACTAGAGCAAGTCAGTGTTCTCCAGCTGACAATACATGCCTCCCCAAGTTAAGAAACAAAATAGTACAACTAAACCAGAACTACAAATTTGGTTGAGAGTTCATGCTCTTTCCAGGCGTGATATAAGTGAGATCGATCGTGTGTGTGCGTATGTGAAGTGGATGCATTACTTTGAAGGCCCCAAGAAAGATACACCAGAAAAAGAAAGAGAATCAATTAAACCATTATTCACAGCAGCATTAGATACCATTTAATTCACACTGCACAGAACGTTTGACCCTTCAAGCAACTTGCTCATACAGGGAGGTAGTAACTCTGCACTCCAGTTGCAGTTCTTGTGAGAGCATCATGACTTGTGTATGTATGGCTTTGCTAGAAAACCACAGTATCCCTTTGGGCAGTAGTGTGAATGGGAGAAGGGTTCACTGGTAGCAAAAGATGCAGAAGAGATGAGATGATGATGGCTCAAGAAGAGCTTTACTGAAGAAGGGAGTTCTGAAAGCATTTAGGGGCAAGTGGGTGCTTTTCCAGGCATAGGTGTAAAATCCTGTGCTTTTACTTTCAATCCATTCATTGGATAGATCTGGTACTGACACAGAATTCAACAACTTGAGAAGCTCTGCATTCATTTTAAAAAGCAAGTTTTGAACATGTAGTTGCAAAGATAATGCTTGAAACTGTCTATGTATTGTATATTAAAAACTCAAGTGCTGGGGGAAGAGAAGTGCTTTCTGTGGTAGAGAATGGATCTTCAGTATTGTAAGTTTCCTTAATTCGTATAGAGTATTAAGGTTGAAGAATACAGCTTTTACTTAGCAGGCCATTTTGGTGACCTTGGCACAACATTTTTAAATTTTTATTTTTAAGCTCAGAATATATACAGACAACCCAATACATAGGAAGCAATGGTTAAAAAGTACAAAAGCTAGAGAGGAAAGAGGATACAAAAGCAAATGAGACCAGATAGCCAGAAATGCCCACAGAGACATCATGACCTCTGTTTGCTTTTCTCATAAGCAGGCCAGGCTTTCCAATTAGAAGATGCACAGTATTAATTTACTGTAATCTCAGTCATCATGAAGAACTCATGGTTTTATCTGTATAGCCAGAAGATGTATTTCCACAGGGAGCCATCAATGTGCCCTTATCTGTAAATGACTCTAGGCCAACTCTCTACAGTCCATTAAACTAATAAATCATGTTGGGACCTCTTTGTCACATAATATTGAACCAATACTTTGCATTTTTGCAACACCGTTAATCTAATGATCACGGCACACTTTCCACTAAGAGATCCAAAAACAGAATCCTGAGCTACCAATTCCCAGTCATAGGCTCTATCTTCTAAGCAACCTTATCTCCCCAGCTAGAAATGTATTAAATTGGTATGGCTTATTCTTTGGACACAGATTTGAGTAAATGGCATGGCTATATCAGATTGTCTTTCACACAACTTCCCTGCTTCGTATCATTAGAAGCAGGTTTTGATTTCCAAGGCTACTGAGCAAAAGCGCCTGAAGAATTTGTCTAGGTCTAATGGAGTTTTAAGTCCTCAGTAAGGAGGATCCCAAAGATGCTCACTACACTCTGAATTCCTAGATATTTAAGTAGGGTTTGGGGGTATGATTTTTTTTACAGTTAAATTTTTAAAATTTATTCCTATCCTTCAGGAAGAAATTTTAAGTCTACACTTAAGAGGAACACATGCCAGGAAGAAGTCACAGTTAATTTTCTCTTAGAAAGATGAGCTGCAGGCTATAGTTTTTCCCAGTGCATCAGAATGCCTTTATATTACACTTCCTCTCCGACTAGTTCATCACTTCAGCCTTCCTTGAACTGGTGCCCTCCAGATGTTTTGAACTTCAACACCAGCCCCAGCTACCATGGCAAATGGTAAGGAATGCTGGAACTTATAGTCCAAAATATCTAGAAAGGGCTACGTTGGGAAAGGTTTTATTATTTGAACTTCATTCAATCATGTGCACTGATCCACAGTCCATCATACCTATACATTTCCAATAGATGAAGTCACTACAGTAAGATGATCATGTTAATTTATTGTAATATAAGAAGAGAAAGGGGGTGGTGAATGTGTCCTACACCAGGGAACACTGTAGGACATGGAAGAGATATAAACCCACAGGGTTCAAAATAATTCATAATGCAGCTATAGTACCAATTAAGGTAAAAAAAGCTCCATGCCAAGCCAGAGACTATTGGTAAAGACAAGTGAAGGTCAAATTTGGATAATGGGATTATTTGCCAGTGGCGATCTTTACAAAGTAAACAATAGACAATTGTGAATTTTGCAATCAAAAGAAAAAAGAAAATGAAACTGCATCAAGGTCCTATTTCAAGTGTAAGAGACATCCCATAAAGGGCAATTATAACACAGGGAAGTGCTTGAGAATTTTAATGGCTATAAGGGGGAGCCCTCTGAAAGAGAAGTCTGTAATACATTGCGTGGGGCGTGGGCAGACAGGGAAAGAGAGTGATCCTGCAACATATTGCTAAGGAAGGAGGAGCAGCTGTACTGGACGTGCATCTTCCAAGCATAAACAAAGAAGATAATTTCATATAATAAAATGTGTTGTTTATTTTCAGGTAGTAGAAGATAACCACCACTCTTGCAACTGACAGCATTCTGCATATAGCACAGCACCTGCACTAATCCCATTATAAGGTTAACAAAGATTCATTTATCAGGTTTGGCCATTACTGTAGAGTGCACAGGGGAAGATCAGAAAATAGATATGGGCAAAAGAAAAGTTGGGGGGGATGGTAAGTACACACAGCCTCTAATGAGTCAGAACACTGCCAAGCAGAACGCTGCTCAGATTTAAATCAGATCTCCATTTAAGGAACTCCTGCATTCATGCTTTTATAAAAAGCAGACTGAGATTGCCATGTCTGGTTACAGTTGTTTGTCTCAGGCTGGCGTGGAGCCTGGCAAGGAATGGGTTATAATGGAGGGAGAAGAGAAGAAGAAAAAATGTTGGAAAATATGAAGCAGCTGCTAGTTCATTTTTCGGGGGTGGGGGTGGGGAACCCAGCAAGCCTCAAATCCATAAAGCCAACACCTCTCTGAGTTCTGGGCACAGTGCAGTGAGTCGAGCACATGCCAACATAAACGGTGCTAGCTGGAGCCCCTGAGAGAATGGGGGTGGAGAGCAGCAAGGGGGCAGGCTGACAGCACGGAGTCAAATCACCTCCAAGGGCTTACAAAATGGAGACGAATAATCCTTCAAGGAGATTCTGAACTTCCACAAAAGGGAATGCCAGCCAGCCACCCCACCCTCCCACAACGCCACTACCTATGTCCCACCAGGAAGGGCAGAAGTGCCACTCCCCAGCCGGAGGCACATTCAACACAGAACAGCTTTGAAAGGAGCAGCACTCCTCTGCCTGCTTTTAACCACAGCAAACATCCCCTCCCCCTACCTAGGAGTAGGAACTATATGAAGGCAGCAGCCCAGGTGAAAGGCTCCATTCCTCCAAGAAGGAGGGGAGGGAGAGCAGACAATGGAATGAGTGATTCATTGCAGGGAACACACTCCAGGATGGGCTACTGCCACATGGGCTTGCTGAACAGCTTTTAAAGGGGCAGCACACCATTTTCTGCTCTCTTGGAAGCTCACTGCCTCCCTTTCCACACACCCCACCCCCCTCCTCTGCTCTGATTGGAAACAGATACTGAATAAAACGCCAGCAAGGCATTGGGCTGTCCAAGAAAGAAGAGGAGGTTTTGGAAGGATTTTATTTTGTTTTTGGTTCTCCAGAAACTAATAATTTTACAGCATAGCAAAAAAGAAAAAAAGGAATATTCTTTACGGTATATGATTCTCTTATTTCTCTTTCCCCGTCCTTCTCATTTTATCTGTTGCTGCTTTTCCCTGCATTGGTCCTAAGGGGAACAAACTAGGGCATTTTTATTCAATGGAGACTTCACTCTTGTTTTTTAAAAGCATATCAACCACCGAATGTTATTTTAGTACCCAATCCACTTCTCCCAATGTATTTTAATGGCACTTCACTGATGAAGTGTACTTACACATTCAAATACATTCCTCTAACACACTGTAAATGCAGCAATACAAACTAAGCTTGAAATGAAGGTGACAGATTCTGTAATATTTTCCTACTCTCTCTCAATATGAACCCATGACCAAATTGTACTGGAATGAATTGAAAGGCACCAGTGATGAATATCCCTTCCCACTGGCACACATCCCTAGAAGAAAAAGAAATGGCAATCTATGAATTCAATATGTAATGGCAAAGTTTGTTATCCTTCAGAGGGATCTATACTAGCTATGGGACAGCCCCAGTTGTGCATATGGGTTGTGCATATGGTACTGTTCCCTTAGCACAAATAGTACCTGAACTTCTTTGCATACAGAAGCATTCTCCCATCCACAACTGTAATTACTTCTACTATGGTGCTTGCTCATGTAAACATTCTCTGAAAGGAGCCAATCTCACTGGTACTATAATGCTGACCAAAAATGGTTGTGTACGTTAGGCTTCAGTGACTTATGCATTTAAGAGACTCCAAAAGCAGTTGCTTTTCATAAATCCAGCACAAAGCCCCACTGACACATGACTTGCAATCACCAGTTCTGATCAGAATTAGAACACTCAAGGCATGCGGAGTAAGAATGAATGCATTTTCATGAATTATTCCATAACCAAACACCACCCTAAAGGAATAGTAACATGAAGGATGAGCTCACACCTTGCTTTCCTAATGTGAGATTTGAGGTAGCTATTATATTTATTGGGCTTTCCATATACATTAAGCTATCAATATAGCATACATATTCAAAATATATAATGGAAATTGTATAGACTTATGTCAGGGTCACAAGTCAAGGTGAACTAAGATTAGCCTTTTTTGAGTAGTATCAGCTACTATTTATTTATTTATTTTTATTTATTTATTACATTTGTATACCGCCCCATAGCTGAAGCTCTCTGGGCAATTTACATAGGATTAAAACAATTAAAAACAATATACAAAAAATTAAAACAGCAAAAACATACAATATACACAGAATACACACATACAATTAAAACCACTGCAACAACCCAAAAAGCTAAAAAAATAAACCCAGGCTCCTCAGATATTGCCAAATGCCTGAGAGAAGAGGAAAGTCTTGACCTGGCGCAGAAAAGATAATAATGTTGGCACCAGGCGGGCCTCGTCAGGGAGATCGTTCCACAATTGGGGGGGCCACCACAGAGAGGGCCCTCTCCCTTGTTGCTGACCTTCCTTCTCCCTCCTCTCAGGGACAAGCAGACAACATACTTTCCTTACCATGTGCATGAGGGAGCCCTCTAATCTTCCTTGATAAGCTTATAGACCTTTCACTTTCTGTGTATACTATAAGAATCTCATTGCACGCCTCAACAAATGCGTATTTTTTCAGGGTTTTTTTTTGGACAGTTCTATATCTTGAGTTCACATCTAGGAAAATAGCCACACAAATGTACACGCACACACAGAGTATATCATGAGTGTAAGTGTGTAACAATGCCACAGGCACATTATATAACGCAGACAACAGTTTCATGCATGCCTAACAAGCTTAGAATAAAAGCACATAAGCCAAATTAAAAGAAAAAAGCTGACTTCAGAAGTGCTGTTAAAATCCTTTCGATTTAGATGATGACCTAGAGAATCTCCTGGAAATGAATTTATGTCCCAAGACATGCATCCTAGATAAAAAGGAAAGATGATAAATACTGAAAGTAGGCAGTAGAGGGGAGGGAGATCTCCAACAGGCCCATCAATGGATAGAGACCTTCCTGTCTTTGAACCACTGAAATCAATGTAAGTCTGCTGGCTGAAGAAATCAAGCTGGTGCCACTACTTGTAGCAATCTCTTTCGAAGCAACCTCTTTCTTAGCCAGCTATCTGGAATATAGTGTCCTTTGAAATTAGAGATGCATGATCTCATTAAAACTAAAGTGGTGTTATTAAAAATCAGATTTTCTATGTTGTAAAAGCTGAATGTCAAATACACAGGGCTCCAAAGAAACTGTCAAATTCAGATGACGAAATGTTTCTTAAGATTTTGCCTTGGGAATATCCCTCCAAAGGTACCCGTGTCTGCATGGTACTGCAGGGCATTATATAATTACTAAGGGTAAAGAAATCTGGCTGTAATGATTGCCACTTCCTGACCTCCTCTGTTTACCCCCACCCATTTCTTAAATGTTCCCCGTTCCCCTACTACTTGCTAAGTCAACTCTCAGGTTTCCATGTTTAAAAAGGGGAGGGGGGAGAAACCCACTACTTTAAATGACAAGCAACATCAGATAGCATCCCTCCCAGAGCAGGAAAAATGACTGCTCCTCAACACTGTTCAAATTCCCTGATAAATCTTCACTTGCATTCACTGCAAACAACTGCTTCCTTGGGAAATGATAAGCAGCTGCCTTCCTGTGTTAATGTACAGTTGTAGCAAACCACACAGCTTTGGAGGGCATTCAGCATAGACAAGGCACCTGAAAAAACGATTGGGAGGGGGATGTTTACCTTTGTTTGTCCCAGAGAAGTCATTAAAATGCATATTCAGCTGAACCTGCAAGGAAACCTGCGTATGCCCCCATTGCACTGCTGCTATGCAGAGGGAGGTTTAAAGAGAACATGGATTTGTTGAATAAAGCACAGGGATCCTCAAGGACCACCACACACACAAACACACTACCGAATGCCACTTCATTAGCTAGTTCCGGAGGAAAGCTAAGCCGCTAAGAGCCAGAATATATATATATATATATATATCCCAAACCTAACAACATCGATCAAGGAAAGAAATGGAATGCCATCTTAAAAGCGATTAAATAATAAAAGAAACTGGACCCGATCCCCTAGTAGCCTGGCACAAACTGCACCACGACCTCAGGGAGACGGAAGCCCCTCGTGCCATTGCAATTTGGAGGCAAGCCCTCCGTACCTCTGCAGTCCCTCTCCCCCTCCCCCCTCCACACCAAGACAAAGAGGTAGACAAATCCCCACAGGGTCTTTCCTGAGCTGCAGCTGCACAGCACAGGAAACAGGAATCTGCTATGGAGCATCAGAGTGAGCAGGGATGGCTGCGCATATAAGCTCCGCGTACAGCAATCTTCCTGCATCTTACGGGAGGTGGGAATTGAAAGACACACCACCTTTATCATCATCATTGTTAGAACGTTTTCTGTTTCCCCCCCGTAGCAGGCAAAAGCAATACAAGACGCTCCTGATTCTTCTCCCTCTTTCAAGTTGTGGGCTATGAGCAGGGATGGAAGGGATTATGGAGAAAGGCGGCAGCAGCAGCGAACAGTCTTACCTGAGTGACCATTTTCTTTTTCTCCATAAACCAAACCGGGAGGGTGTGGAGGAGGAGGGAAGAAAAACCCTTCCACCAGGTGGGGCTGTAGCAGAACCTCCTCGCCTATTTGCCTTTCACCCCGTCTCCGAATGGCGACCAAGTGGGAGCGGGGGTTCCCCTTGATCCTAGCTTTCCTCCCTTTCTTCTCTCGTGTTTCTTCCTTTCTTTGCTCTTCCTCTCTGGCTGTCTCTCCCCCGCCCGCCCTCTCTGCAGCTCCCTCCCATATCTCAGCCAGATGGCTGATGGAAGTCCCACCCCCGAATGCCTAAGGTAATTAATCAGAGCCAGGGCCCGCCTCCCTCGCCTGGACGGTTGCAGAGCCAGTTCGGAGTCAAGCAGAGGGGCCTCTGGGATACACGCCTGGCATCCTCTTCGCGGGCTGTGCGTGCACACGGGTATGGGTTTCCGCGTACGCGGTGCGGCGGGGTGTGTGTACGCCAGAGCCTCGATCGAGCTCGGAGGCGTAGGCAGCGCATTTCTTTGTAACAAAAGGGCTCAAAGCCCTTTAGGTTTCTCGGCATGCGTGCACATGGCAGCTTGAACTCTTTCTGCACAAAAGGAGTATCTGCAATGTCACCTCCGCTTTATTTCTACGTCCAGCGTGCCGCCTCTCTCACGCCTTGGACACCGACGATGTTATTTTAGCTAATCGAACTGTGAATCCACCAGGACCGTTTGCCTTGCTAGGTTTATTTCTCCGAGGGCTGAGCTTCTGGTCCAGAAAATTAACAAACGGAATAAAGGGAACCAGCAATAGGGAGATATAAAACCTGAAAGGAAACAAATGCTCCAGAGGATTTGGTTCTTTTGGGTGTGGTTTTGGTTCATCTAATTTAGCTTGATGTTGAGATGAATCTGGTAACAGGCTCCCCAATCAGAACGGACTTCTGTGTCCAGACGGTTTACATGCTGTGGGTCAGGTATAGATACCCTACCATGGCTTCTGTTTTCTATCATTTTTCCTAGCTGCCTTATTATTATTATATTATTATTATTATTATTATTATTATAACGAACTCTGGGTTCAGATAGCCTAATTTGCACACTTGTACTTTTCTACATTTATTTGACTTCAGGAAAAATATAGAAAACAGACACATAGCAAAAATGCTGATCATATATTAGATCCAGTATTAAAACACTTACCCCAGTAACTTGGATAAATGCTTACATCGCCAGAGATGATTCTGATTCTTTTGTATGTTTAAAGAAGTTCATAATTCTCAACCAGATTCTCAATTTGGGCCAAATTAATGCAAACATCCACTGTATATAACAGCCTTCCCCAACTTGTTGTCCTCTAAATGTTTTGGACTACAGTTACCATCAGCCACAGCCACAGGAATGCTAGGAGGAGTAGTCCAAAACATTTGGTCAGAAATGTGGAAATAATAACATGCAGAGCATCCATATATTATAGTATCAGCACAGGAAAGATGGAAAAAGCATTACAGATGTCCAAAATCAGCTCTGACCTATGGTAAATACAAACTATCAAAATGCTGAACATACCCCAATTTATAAGTCTCCCCTTTTCCTGAACCAAACACTGCCTAACCATTCACAGTATATTTTACACAGCTGTACCATCAGACACCGGCTCATAACATATCACCCACCTTTCAGTAAACAGGGAGGTTGGGCTAAGTTAGACAAGATGAATGCCAAGTGTAACAAGGCAGACTTCACACACAAGAACATTATCTTTCACATTGAATTCACTTACCCTTGTGCAAGTGGAGGTCCTATGAATTCTCAACATTATTTTTTTGTGGAAATGTAGCTTCTTCAGTTACCACTCATTCTTACATTCACATTAAAATACTCACTGTTTTAGTGTGTGTCCCCCACTTTAAGTTTTTTCCCCTAAATATTATTTTTGTACTTCTGCAATTATTGAGGTTCCTCCAAGCTTGCTGATATCTCCTTCTGTTGTGTGTGGTTATACCCATTTTGTCTATAAAAGGCTGTACACTCACCTCTGGACTTTGGAAATTGAAGGAATGATACATTCAAATCCAGACTCAGTGTATATGAAAACATAATTATATCTTTTTTAAAAAAAAATGTCCATCTTGGTTGTGGTTTACCAGAATGGCCAAATCCATGGGTATTTTATTGTAATAGCTAGACATTAGAGTAGCATATGTTTTCAGGCTGCAATCCTATACATAATTACCTGGGAGTAAGTCCGAGTGAACTCAACAAGGCTCACTGCTGCGTAGACATGTATAGGATGGCACAGTCTGCAACAAGGACCTCTGCTGCAGATTTGGCATCTTCTATAGCAAGATGCAGGGCTGATTCACACATGCATGAGCTTCTCTCCATATCTTGCCACCCACTCACTGTTTTATCTACTGATGATTCACAGCTAAGTATGTGAATTGCCTTCATTGTACAGCATCATTTTGAGATCTCTGCACACATTCAAGGCATCACTTGATGGTACAATGATCAAATGACAAGCATACATGTGTAAACTTATTCTGCACCCCAGTCCCAACATGTCAATATTTAATACATTAAATTAATCAGCTTTCAGGAAGTGGGGGTCACATGCCAAAAAGGAACAATAGTTATGCATTAACCATTACACTTTGTTACCTATTATCCCAGTGAATTTGAAATTTTGTATTGATCATATTAGGCAACGGAGGGGAAATAACGTACTGACCGTGCGTTAGGCAGGAGGATCTCCACAGATAACACGCTGCAGCAGGCGCAGCTTGGAACCGGCAAACGCTCCGCCATGTTCTCCGCTTACCAACCTCCGCTAGTCCTCCCACAGGTATCCCAGAACACACTGCGGCCGAAAACCATGGGCACCGCCATTGAAGCTGCTGGAGGACACGCCTCCCAAACCCCATTGGCTGCCTCAGGCAATGGGCGGAACACAGCAGCCTCGGGCAAAGAGGCAGCCAGGAGGAACGGCTGTACCAATACAGCGGCCGCCCCCCGCACTGCGCCCCAACCATTGGCACCCACGCCCCAGCACACCCATGGCCCCGATGGGGATGGGAAAGGACCGGCTGGCAGACCCACACACACACATACAACACTCCCGCCCCCAACCGGCCCCCACAGCGCCCCATACAGACCCTTCCACAGCCGAGGAGGGCTGAGCATGGTGAAGTGGTGGGCAAGGCACGGCCAAAATGCACACCCAGCCGCTACAGGCGAACCCCAGGCAACCAGCCCCAGGGAGCGACCCCCGCCCACCCTACACGGGAGACTCAGCAGCCGCAAGGGCGACCCACATCCCCCAGCCACAACCACCTCCCTCCCAGAGCATCCACCCACACACACAGGAAAGAAGGCAAGAGTGGGGCAGTTTGGAAAACTTTATTCAGCAGGGAGTTCAGAAATGGGTAATAAGGCACATGGCCAATGCGAAGCAAGGGCAGAGCCTACGGAAAAGCCAGGCGCCCCCGGGAAGGAAGAAGGTGACTGGAAGGCACAGCAGTGAAGAGGGGACAGCTAAGCAAACACCCCCAGGGAGCCTGCCATGGAACAGGTGACGGGGAAGAGGCGGAGAGGGGCGGATCACCAGGGAGATATGCCAGTCCACAGCTGGAACCCCACAGCCGACGCTCACAAAGGGTGGGGGTAGTGGAGCCAGATCCAGGCACTGATGCTCTCACGCACCCGTGATGCCTCCAAACAGGCGCGGTGCTCCCCAACGGGATTCTCGGAAGCTCCCCTGGAATCGCTCGTCATCCCAGTCCTCCAAGTCCTGCATCTCCTTCCACACGGCATCCATGCGGGGGAATACCCAGCGGCGGACAGTCTCGCGCTCGGCAAGAAGCTCGGCTGATGTCGACAGGTGGGGTGCGCAGTGCAGGGCTTCCTCGGCCGTGCCTCACGGCAGCGAATCACCAGCAGGATGGCAGCGCAGAGACAAGGCATGGCCTCCGCTGCACCGAGGGGCCAGCGGAGGGCCTCCGTTCCGAACACTGGCTCCGTGGGCAAGGCCCCTCTCTGGCGCCTCAGCCAGGCACATAACAAGTCCTCCTCGTCACCGTCGCCGTGGTTCTGCGTGGCCACCTGGATCGCCCCCTGCAAGCAGGCCGTGGCGAGCCCCCTCCACTCCATAGTCGCCAGTACCGGGGTGGCCAGAGGGGAGGCGGGCAGGACGGGAGGAGCGGTGGGCGTGACGGAGCAGGAGGACGGAGGGAGGTGCGGCAAGGCTGGCAGCATGGGACTACCCACTATGGTAGCGTGGGAATGGGAGGGAAGGCGGATTTGTTATGGCTGAAGCGCACCTGCAAGAGAGGGGAGTGAAAGGAAGTGGCCAGAGAGGGATGTGCGATGAGGAATCAGCACAGCAGGACAAGGCTAAGCTACGACTGAGGGGAGATGGGCGAAGGCCTCCATGCCAGCGGAAGGGCCTATGGCTGGCCATTGGTCGGACGGCAACAACGGCGGACTCTTTGTTCCAGACGTCGAATGCGACGTATGACTTCTCCCAGGGCCAGCTCCAGAGCGTGGAGACGCCGTGCCATATGGGCCTTCTGCCTTCTGCGGATGGCTTGGCGGAGGGAGCGCAGTTTCCCTGGGAGGTGGGAACAGAAGGGGGGAGGGGAGGGGAGGGGGGGACAGCCATCAGTGACACGGAGGCCAGCACAACGCCCCTGCACCCTGCCCAACTGCCCCGTAACCAACCTCCATGCCGCAGGGCCCTGCGGCATCGGACAATGCGGCGTGCGCGGAGCCCCATGGACCTGTAGGGTGATGCCATCTCGACAGGAGTTGGCTGCAATGAGGGGAGATGGGGCAGGGAACAAGAGGCATCCAGGGTGTGCTACAATGTTGCAAAGGAATGCTGATGCGACATGGCCTTGAGCGGCCAGAACGGGCTGAGGGAGGCGCCGGCCAGAGGGACGGGGATCTAAAGGGGCCTTATCGAGTCTAGGGCTGAGGGCGGGTCGTCAACTGTATCCCCCTATGGTCCCTCGGCGGATGGGCCAAGGGGCCTGTAGGATGACCGTGGCTTAGGACATGTCCTGAGAGGGTCTCTCCGCCTCCTCCTTGTCCTCCTTCTCCGTCTCCTACCCCTCTCCCTCTTCGTCGGATTCTGGTGGGATGTTATGGGCCCTCTTCGGCCGGCTGCCTACGCGCCGCCGCTCCAACCCTCCAGCCACTCCCCCTGCCTTCCCTGAGGCACCTGCTGCTGCCGTAGGAAGGCCATGGGGCTGTTGCTGCTGGAGGAGGCACTCCTTGAGGTGCTGGCAGTCCTGGGTGGGGGCCGTGCAAGCACCGATGGGCTTTGGGATCCCATGGGGCGGCTCCTCGGCTTCGCTGCGGCCGGCCATGCTTCGGCTGATGCCCTCACCGCCTTCTTGCCGGTGGGTGTTGGGCATGGGGCGTCCCTCCATGCCGGCGGCTGTGGTTCCCGTGTGGTGGGGTCCTCCTCCCGGCGCGCCCCTTGGGCCAGTCGGGCTCATTGTCGTGTGCACAGCGGCTCGTTGCTGGCGACCCTGCTGCCTGCCGCGTGTCCCAGGACAACGTTGTGGCGCTCCACCAGCAGGCGTGCCAGTTCGTTGTAGAAGGGCATGGTGCATGGCTGGACGCCGGTTCTTTTATTGTGGGTGACGATCTCCTTGCACTTCCTCTTGAGTCCGTGGAGCTTGTCCTTGCATTGCTTGCCACTGCGGTTGTGTCCCCGTTCCTGCATCTGCTTGGCGAGCCAGGGGTAGAGCTGGTCATGCCTGGCTGTGGCCATGAACCTCCTGGCTTCCGGGCTGCCCCACAGCTCTATGAAGTTCCCGATCTCTGCCTGGGACCAGTGCAGCGCTCTGCGTCTTTCCGGGGGGTCCTGGCTGCTCCCCTCTCCTGGGGTTTGTGAGCCAGTATCCTTGGCCGGGTCGCCCGGGCCCCCTCTCCCTCTGGCTCCATGTTGCCTGCGGGTGTGTGTTTTGGTGGTGACGGTCGTCGGTGCCCTGGCCTGGCATTCCTCATCCCATGTGCTTGTGTGATGGTGGGTGCTGGTGGGCCGTTGTGCTTGCTGTGAATGTGCCCTGTGTGTAGACGTTGTTGTCGTTGCTGGCCAGGGCCGCTTCGGGTCCTTGGGATTGCTGTGCATACCTCCGGCTGTTTCCCACAACATCCGCAGTTGGCTGGCTGTCGCCCAAGGGTGCCCTTTGCCTTGGCGTTTCGTGCATCTTGGGGATGTGCATGGCCGATGCTCGCTGTCCGGCCGTGTTGGGCAGATGAGGGGGGCTTGGCAGTCGCCGCTTCTCCAGCCCTCGTGCTTCCGGGCGAGGCGACAGGCAAGGTGGCGGTGCAGTGAGGGTCTGCTTCGGGTGGGTGGCTGTGCTCCCTGTTGGAGTGGGGGGGCTGCCCCTTGTTCCTGGGCTCCTGGGGGTGTTGCTTATTCCGTATCCTTCCCCCCTTTACCGTGGTTCCCTTCTGGCGCGCTTCCCTTTCCGTTTGGGTAGCTGCCTGAGCACCCAGCGTGCGTGCTTGCAGGAGCTGGCCCCTTGTTGCGCTCCATGCCGGCTGCCTGGTGGGGGAGGCAGGTGTCCTTGGTTGCTATGGCGGCAAGCCCAGGGATCTGTTGTGAGCGTGGCTGAGCGGCCAACCGCGTTCTGCCGCTCTTGCCGCTCGTCTCTCTAGTCTTCCGTGCTAACGTACTCAACGCAGGGGTTTAACGCATGCTTCCCTCCAGACGACATATTACTCAATTGACTAATCCCTAAACAACATGCAAGCCCGTTGTTTCGCTCCGTTGTTTAATTCTCCCAATTAGCGTACTGTGGGTTGTGTGTGCGTTGTGTGTCTCCTTCCAGACGACACGATAAGCAACTCAACTGAGTTTAATTAAGCCACCATTGCTTAACGTGTCATCCGAACTGAGCCACTAAGTGAAGCCACTATGGCTAACACTGTTGCAGACACAATTATTTCTAAAGACAGATTCTTTATTTAGGCAGAACATTTTCTATCCCACCTTTCCATCCCAAATATACCCAAGGTGATTATCAATATAAATCAAGAAAACAATAAAAATACCATATTTAATTTTTTTTAAAAAAAAATCAGGCAGTGTTAAATGCAGATAGGGTGGCAGATAAAAGACCAAAACAAACTAACTAGATAAATAAAATGCTTTCCACAATAAATTTAGGTTGAAAGATTCTCAGGGCAAGGACCTAACTTTTGAGTTTATGTTATCCTGAATTAAAATAATAACTGCTCTCAGATTTTATTATCCTTTTACTTTTTCCCAACAAGTAAGCTTACTCAGACTCAACACCAATTTGAAAGCAATATCGAAAGGTAATTCCATGAATTTTAATCTAGTCTGGAATTATGCAGTCACAGCAAAAACAACTACCATAGAAAAAAGTATTACATAGCCAAATCTACAAGGGTGATGAGATCCACATACCACACAATGGGAAATGAAATTATAATTGTTTCAATGAATACTTGTTTCTTGTGGAAAACCCTACTCATCACAACTCTGTCTTCATCTCTTAAAAGATGAATAGCATATACCTTGAAGAAAACCCTTCACTGAACAGGCAGCCTGACGTGTGTGTTTATTCTGTCAAAGTACATAAATCTATACTAGCGTTTAGCACTATGCTAGATAATTTACAAGTATAAAACAAACAAGGCGGAAGCAAATTTTATACCGTATTTCATCGAATGTAGGACGCCATCGAATGTAAGACGCACCTTAATTTCAGGGCCATCAACATGGAAAATGCTTTGCGTCGATTCTAAGATGCACCTTAAGTTCAGCACCCCTTCCGCCCCTCCCTCATCATCTCCATCACCATCGCCCATCCTCGCTGCTGCTGCTCTGTGCTGCTGGCAGCGCTCGTCTCAGCTTCCCAGTAACGATGCCTTGCCAGGTCAAGGTGAGCGTTGCCAGTGGCACAGAGCAGTGGCTGCGGCAGTGAGGACAGGCAATGGAGGTGAGAGGGGAAGGGAGAGGGTTAGGGCCCCGCAAGTCCCCCCTCCTCCCGCCCCCTCCTCTTTTACCTTGATCGCTGCTGTCTCAGCCTGGCAAGGCATCGTTACTGGGAAGGAGGCCAAGATCTCACAAAATCTCTGGAGATTGCAGCCTCCTTCCCAGTACTGAAGCCTTCCCAGGCCGAGGCAGCGGGAGAAATCCGGCTATTGCAAGATGCCATCGATTCTAAGACGCACCCTGTTTTTACAGACGTAAATATGGGAGAAAAAGTGCAACTTAGAATCAATGACTTTAGCTCAAAAACACACACTTGCAAAATGCACAGGAGGGAAACATACCAACAACTTGCAACCCAAATGGAAGACACTAGACCTTGCGTCACATGCTTTCCTCTCCCTCTTTAAGAAAAACCCAAAAAAAGCAGAACTCTAGACCAAGGCAGCTCAACTTTCCCACACAATTTTGTGATGGTGACATTTTCAAAACCACTCCCTTTTCCGACTGTTTTTTAATATTTTTTTCCCAACATATGACAAAAATATAGAGACCAAGCCTGCCATTTAATCCCCCTAGTCCCTACCACACATCTATCATTCATTGCTCAGGATAGATTAATTCCTCAGATCAACCTTTGGTCCCCAGAAGTTGTTGGACTACAACACTCATCAGCACTGAGCATTAGCCACACTAGCTGAAGATAATGGGAGTTATAATCTAACACCTCCGGGGACCCAGGGTTGGAAAATGCTCCTTTGACAATTCATTTATTCAAACAAAACAGTACAAAAACAATGAGACAAAAGGGGGGATGAAAGGTGCAGCTAAGAGTAGGCATCTTCTTGCATAAGCAGAGGTATATCAGGCCAGACCTCAAGCAAATCAGATTTTAAAAACAGAACCCATGTGATCTGCAAAAATTCATTTCCCCCCCCCCCCGATACTTATGAAACAACAAGAAGTTAGCATTTACATACCACTTTCAAATTTTCAAAGTGCTTCACATACGTTATCTTGTTATAATCCTTACAACAGTCCTTTAGATAGGTTTGTATTCTATCTCCAAGTTTGAGCGAGTCCTCAGCATAGAGCTTTCTAGTGTTGCCATATGTCAGCCTACTTTTATTTCCACTCAGTGTTGAGATGGGTAAGATTTATCAAATTGTTGCAAAAGCAGCACTCCGATATGTGCTTGAAAGCTGCCATTGTAAATGAACCCAATTCCTGAGAGCAACAGATCTTCACTCTGAGGCACTACAAGTAATTACAATCATGGCCACATAGAGCTCATCAGAGAGGTGCTGGAAAAGGAGCTCAGGGTGGTGGGGTTGGCTGCAGAGTCAGCAGCAGCAGGTGAGCTCTTAGCAGCTGTCTGAAGATGCAGCCAAGTGACACAGGCCCAGTTATATCCCAGTATTGCAGATAGGAGGCTGAAGCTGAGAGAAAGTGGCTTGCCTAAAGCTACATATTTTCATGGCAGAGGTGATGTGTGAACCAGGACTCAGTCTTTTAGCCACTATTGTACATTAGTTGGATTTGTTTATTTTTATTTATTATTACATTTATGTCCCATTTTTTCCCAAAGGAATCCAAGGTGGCTTACATCATCCCTCCTCCTCCTCTCCATTTTATCCTCACAACAACCCTGTGAGGTAGGTTATGCTGAGAGTCAATGACTGGCCCAAAGTCACCCAGTGAGCTTCATGGTTGAGTGGGGACTAAAGCCCAGGTCTTGCAAGTCCCAGTCCAACATTCTAACCATTACACCAAACTGGCTGTAATAGGCAAAGAATGATAAACAAACTTATTGTTCTAATATATTCCCAGTATAGAGATTGATCCAGATAATACCTCTGTAATTCTCTCAAATCTCTTTCGCTTTGTTTGTTTGTTTGTTTGTTTAGTGGATTTGTAGACCGCTTTTCGGGATAAATTAAATCATCCCAAGGTGGTTTACAATAGCCTTATCTGAGAAAGCAATTTTGACCACAACCTAATAAGATCACACAAAACAACAACGTTAAGATATTAAAATAGTAACAAAAATACATAAATTAGATAAACGAATCAGATAAAAAAGGATCTACTTTGATAGAACAATAGAATATGGAATCAATATATCTAGTCTTCAAGCAAAGTTCTTTTCCAATTAATTGTGATTAACAATACTTTATAAAAGTTACTATCTGTCATGTTCACCATCTCCACCCTCAAAGTACAACACTGCCCACCCACAGAGAGCAAAAGGAGAGCAGAGTACTCATACTTAACTTACAGGCTCTTCATAAAAGCTGTGTGTGTGTCCTACTACAGGTAATATTTTTGTTAATGGCAAGGGCTACATGATCTTCAAACCGTTTGTGTCAGAAAATAATTGTCACCACTAAACTAACTTGTATGTGTCAAGCATTTGATGTTCTAAAGATGCCTTGAGTATTGAAATGCAACTTAATTATAAGATGAAATAAAGTATATATTAATCCATATTTCTAGCTGTCTCTAGAATACTTTATTATGCAATGGAAAGACTCCCCAACTAGTTACAACAGCTTCAGTTAGCTATGCTGTGAGAATTTCCCACTTGGATTAATGCAATGTGCTGAACATGGGGTTGCCTTTGGAAATAATATGAAAATTTTGGCTACTTCAAAACATGGCTGCAAGATTATTAATGGAGACTGTGCTATTTAAACATACTATGTCAGTGCATCATCTTCATTGGCTCCCAATCCATTTCCAGTCCCAATTCAAAGTGATGGTTTTGATCTTTAAAGCCTATAGCAATTTTGGATCAGTTTACCTGAAGGATCACCTCCTCATTCACGTACCTGCTTAGACCCTGAGATCATATTTGGAGGCCCTTCTCCAGGTGCCCCCACCAAATAATGTGTGTTGGGTAACTAATAGTAAAAGGACCTTTTCAATGGTGCCCCACTCCATTATGGAAAGCCCTGCCCTCGCTTGCTGCTTTCTTTATAAACTTTTCAGCACCAAGTTAAGACATTTTTTTTATTTCCCAAGCTTTTTAGACATGTATACTTTTAACACAATGAATTTTAGAACTGCAATGTACTTTCAGTGAAACTGCACATCTTATTATACTGTTTTATTTGCTGCTGCTGAAAAGTTTGTGTTGGTCTTTATTGTTTTATTGATGGTTGATTGTTATTGTATTTTAATATTTCTTGTAAACTGCCCCGAACACTGTTATTGGGTAATACACAAATACAGCAAATAAATAAATGCCCTTATCCCACCTATCAAAAACATTGTATTATTAAGTGTTGCAGCTATGGAAATTATCAGACAATAATAATAATAATAATAATAATAATAATAATAACGATTTATTTCTTACCCGCCTCTCCGTCTAGATCGAGGCGGGGAACAACAACATGATAAAATACATAAAACTAATTAAAACATGACAAATATTATTAAAACTGCATTAAAACATCCTAAAACATCCTAAAAACATTCTAAAAATTACACTGGATATGCCTGTGTACACTGGGTAGTCATTTCAGTTTTTAGGGTTTTTTTGAGGAGGGGGTTACTGAGAAGTTAGTTTTCAGTCTAAGGAGCATTCTCCACTCTGACTGGCAATTAATTCTCCAAGATCTAACCAAGATCCTTTTAACTCACAGGCCAGAGACTGAATCTTACCCCACCCTTCTTTTTGGGACTCCAGATTATGTGTGACAGTAAGATGAGAATTGTTTGTTTCCACAACAATGTGGGGGTCTGTGGAACTGTAGTCTAATTAAAATATTCCACATTTGTGGAATAACACTGATCTTAATTATGTTGATTTTCTTCATGTGCTTAGAATAAAAGCCGCCCATTTATTAAGGTTATTAGAGATATAGACATTTCATGCACAACTCTCTGATGACATTTTTAAAATATAGATTGCCAATAAAAGGGCAAATCACTGGGATTTCCCCCCGAAGCCTGAGGTACAAGATCCGTATAATAAGACTTACCCACATCGATACAGCAGAACTAAGAACTCTCCAAAAGGGGTCTATAAGCTCCATCAACCGGAAGACAGTAGTTTCAAGTTCAGACAATAAAAACCTAATCATAACCAACATATAACAAGCTTAAACCAGCATATAACAATCTTGTCCCCTGATATGAATCCTCTTTAAATCTGACCACTGGCAAATTGCACAAGCTACAAGTTCTACAATCCAACAGGGCGAGAGGCAAAAAGAGTGCCCAATATCGAACAGGGGGAGAGGAAAGAGGGACTATTCCCATCCTGCTCCATATGAAGTAAAATACATCCAATCTAAAACTACTGAATATAGTTTTTATAGACTATTTTAATCCAACCTAGGAAAAAAGGTCAATTACATCCAACAAAAGACGGCATCTAAAGCTTTTGAACTAGTCCCACATGACCTAAAACAGCCGAAGATACGTATATGGTCTAATAAGATGGGTGGTCAAGTTATTGACACACCTTATGCAACAACACTTTTTTCCAAGGTTAGGTGGCTGGCTACTGGAGAGAGGGCTTTTTCAGTGGTGGCATCCAAACTTTGAAACTCCCTCTCTAGACACATGCACATATCATCTTCTTGGTTATCTTTTAAGCATTAATGATATTTGTCCTGTTCTTCTTTGCCTAAATGTTACGATATTTTATTAATTGCTTTTTACTTCTCAGTGTTTAAATTGGGTTTTTTTACTGGTTGGTTGTATTGTTTTACTTGCTTTTATGGAGTTTTATTATTCTTTTTATTTCTTTGGTTTTATCTTCTTCTTATAAACTGCCCTAAAACCATGGGTGATAAATGTAATATACAAGTCTTATTAATAAAAAAAAAAATAGGAGGTTGTAACAGGGTAACCTTGGCCTTTTAGTGCAACCCAGAGATTTAATGCTTCGCTGTTTCTGAAGGACCCTTGCAGTAAATTCCAACAGATCCAGCTAATGCCTATAACAAAGTTTATGTACAACTTCCTTTTCACATACAGGGGTGATTACTTCACACCGTCACATAATGTGTACCGGTTGCACCTCAGAGCTCTGCATAGCCAGCAGAACAGGTACACCACACCTAGCTTGGACAGGTATGATAATATTCGCTGTTGCAAATTAAGTTAATAACTGATTATCGAAGCCTTTGACATATGAAGCCTACTGACCGCTATGCATAATGCATGGCAAGATCCTTTGTAACTTAGCAGCTAGAATGACTGAGGATACTTTTATAGCCCTGTTAAAGCTGGCAGAGTCAAGTGATTGTTATGTTTAAAAATCCTCCTCTAATTTCCCCCCAACCTTCTTAAGAAGTAGGCAAAGGCCTGTCAGAAATCCATTCAAATTCAAGGCTTCCCCAGCCTGCATTTGTTAAAGTGTCCTGAACATTTCCTCTTGATCAACAGAGGTGGTCTGGTCTTGAATCATTAGGGAGCCTAAAGGTAAGACGTTCTCAGTGGAGGATTTAATTCAAGTAAGTTTAGCACAACTTAAATTGGATATTTTGAGTATTTAGAATTATACCTGGAATGCTTTGAAGGAATGTTTGTTATCTCCGTTTTTAAAAATTACTTTTGGTAGTAGTCTTGAAACTAACCAATTTTCTCACTAGATTCGCACAGGTATGTTTGGTAGAAGAACTGAAAAACAAATTCTACCCTCTGTGTTGGATAAGACCTATATTTTATTACCTTTTCATATATTTATGAGCTGCATTTTGGCCTGATTAGGGCTCCCAATTTTATTTTCTACATTTCTGTGCAGGCTCAAACAGAGATGGAACACATCTGCAATCTGGACTAAGACTGAAGTGTAAAGAAACCCATTTATCAGAATTAATGTTAACACATTATTATACAATCACATGACCTAAAGGACAAAGTAGTCTAACACCATTCTATATCTCATTTACCTTCCGAACAAAGGCACAGTTTTCAAGGTCACATTTTTGGATCACTTTAGTACTCATCAAATAGACTAATCAATGCCATCTCAGGGAATGACTACCATAAATTTTCCATTAACTTCTCTGTGAATATTTCCTATCCCTAGCTGTAGATCTAGAGCTCATCAAGCAGCCTGCAATTCTGAATAGCAGTACTCCATGATGTCTAGAATCAAGCATGCTATTAAACAGAATCTATGAAGCCTGTCTTCCAAGAGCAGGTGCAATCACAACTGAAATGCTAGGGAGGATATAAAGGTGGCATATTTTGAGTAACAGAAAAGGAGTATCCAACAATTGATATGGGAACATGTCCAAATTATATTTTTAATGCAAAAATGCAGTATCAAAATTCCAAAAATGCTTCAGGATATCTGACCACCCAATTCTCCAAGTGGTGTTTAAGGCAGATCAAAATTTCACCCTTCCAAACTTCAGTAATCAATCATTCCAGCAAGCCTTAATATCAATGACGGAACTAACTGAAACATGGGAATGGGTAATACCCAGAAAGCTTTATGAAAGAGTGACAGGTTCACACAACACACTAATCCACCATTGGTTATCACGTTGTCTGAATGCAATGCGTTTTCCACAGGGTGGGCAAACGAGTTTTCTGAACACAGTACATTTTCCGCAGGGTGGCTTGTTAACTATGTAGTGCATTTTGTTTTTCTGGAACAAGCCACTTTGAGAACCCACGGCTTATTGTTGGTCTGTTCAGAGTGGCTAACAAGCCTCCTTGCATAGTTTAAAAAAACAACCTCGTGGAAAACGAGCTGCATTCAGACAATATAATAATCCACCTTGTGGAAAATGCGCTGCGTTCAGACAACACAATAACCCACCCTGCAGGTACTATATCATGTTCAGACAACATGATAACCCACGATTCAACAACAACCCACACTGGGTGGATTAGTGTGTTGTGTTAACACAGTGTAAACTTGTTAGTGAAGTGGTTAAACAACAGGTCACCTTAAAGCAGAAATGGAAAGTTATCACTGATATTCTATAATGTGTAGTTGGTGCCAATAACTATCAAAATGTGTAAGAAAAATGACAAATGCAAAGGAAATGCAAAGATGAATCGGAAACATTACATATAATGTAATAGCTGGTTTTCCAGTTTTATCAAATATCTTCCCAGATACCGTCAAGTTGCAAAAATCATTCACTATCAATATGATATGAAGTACCAACTGATCACTTTTGACCCTCTCCATTGATACAAATATAGCACTAACCAAGTTCTACAGAATGATAACACCTTGTATTGGGTAAACTTATTATTACAGAAAATGATACAGTACAATGGACCAGGGATTATTCTAGTGAATAAGGCATTACAGCGCAACCCTATATACATCTACATTTATTCCCAGGTAAGTGTGTATAAAACTGGACCTTTAAAAAACAAGTACTATAATAAAATAGACCATGACATTAATAAGAATTTAAAAAACGCTACACAATAAATCATATCTGGAAACTTGAAGCAGTTTATGAAGTTGTCCTCTTAATACTGGCTAATAAAGTAGTTGTTCCAAAGAACCTGAAGCAACACGTGCCATTCCTATTAAATACAATACAAAAAGCTGTATTGTATTTATCCACAGTTACTAAAATACTAAAAAAAATTATGGCTACTCTTTACAAAAAAGAGGCTTAGGATACCAGTTCCATCATTATATAAGCACTGGGACTGCCACAAAAAAGGGAATCCTTGAATGACTGACTGAATAAATAAATAAATATTATCAAGCACTCCCCCTCTTTCCCTCTTTATTAAAGTACTTATTCTTAAAACTGTCTGAAAGATTTGCTAGGGCCACAACATTCCTTTAGTTATGTTCCTATCAGGACATTAACCCAGGACATTTGTAGTAGAAGAATAGAGAGCATCAGAAGATTTGCAATGCATAAGCTTGCCGAATGAGTTCTAGATGCAAATACCACTTTTTGGTTGCTAGAGCTAGACAGGAGGCATCTTCAAGTCACATGCTCCTTTGTGATGCATGGCCCATCAACCAATAAGAAAATCTCAAATAATACGGTATGGTGGATTTTAATGTTAACAAGTCTATCTTTCACTTTTTAAAAATGCACAAAAATCCTTGGAATCTGTATCAGGAACAATGTCCTCAAATATACACTCCTCCCATAACACCCTGACTCTCAAGCTTTCAACTTGAATCTCAACTTCAGCAAAAGGTAAGCACAGTACTTTTGAGAAAGTGTAGCTGGATTTCTACCACACCAAAATAGCTGAGCTTGGAAAATATCGCTCTCCTCTCAAAGCAACACAGGGAGTTAATAATGGACAATGGGAAACATGAGTAACATGAAGAGGCAAGTTGCAAGACATTATATATATATATATATATATATATATATATATATATATATATTACTTACCTGGACAACTGGGTATTGATAATCCATACAATATACACCATACATAGCCAAAGGTTTCTCCAGCTATACACCAGGCAGACAAAGATCCGGGAACTCAGAGTCTGCGTCTCCCTCTCTTGCAGTCTTGTGCACAGGTCCCTGGCAGTGCTGAGCAATACTTGGCTCAGGCCCCTGGATCTATACGCAGATTGATACTAGCTCAGCTGAAAATATACATAAACTGCCTGACTGGCTTCAGATCAGCCCTCCTGTCTTCCCCAGTAGATTCAGCAGTTAAACCGAAGTGCACATGGAGTAACAGAAGCTCATAATTAGGATTCCTAAACTGAAAGGGAACAAGAACTACTGCAATTCTCAGAAGTAAACAGAATGATAAAAAGAAGGGAATGCAGTAATGAGCAAAGAGAGAGGAAGTAAGCAAGCAAGCAAGCAAGCACATAGAAGCCAAAAGGATATGTTCCGGGCACTAGGTGCGTCAGAGGGAATACACTTAATCTAGGGCAGCAAAAAGCATATGGGACTTTTTCACCCTCCACCCCCAGACCTTTTTTTTTTTTTACAGTCCCAGGCAGAGACAGGTGCTGGGATTAGCATAGCAAATCCTTTTGACGATGCAGAGGGAGGGAAAAGAGAGAAGCTACATTGATATCTGAATGATGGGTTGTTGTTTTTTACATAACCAAATATATGATCGTATCATTTAACACCTCTCTCTCTGCATTTAACCCAGACAGAGACAGCTGCTTGAATCAGAACTGAAGTGGGAAAGGGAGAGAGAAGGGAAGAAAGCAATCTGAATCCACTGAGAGGCCTTGAGCTATGTAGGATGCATGCTCTCAGCTGTTCCAGTCAAACTTAGGAGGATTAATTCTGACTGTCAGCAAAGGGGATGGGAGAGGGTGAGGAAGGGGGCTAGGGCTGGAAAAACCAGCTGCTCTTCCCATTTTAGAAAACTTTCTTGTACAATTCCAAATGCACACATTCCTACAAGAGGATGTTGGAGCTCTAACAGACATGGACAGATGCTAAGTAAATCTGACAAAGACCAGCAGGTTCAGAAGTTGCTTTAGGAGTCATGGATGCCATGTGTGTTATGTGTAACCTGAGACCAGACCAGTAATTCTCAGAAGGCTTGAAAGTAGCCTAAAGGGAGGAATGAGATGTGGATAGTATACTTTCAGCAGCACCAACATACATTTAAAAATGCTCTTTAAAAGACGTCTAGGCTGTCCTGGGTGACATTCAAATATTATGATCTGACATATTGGGCAGTATCCAATACTGCCCCTACACTAGCTGGACCTACTGCTAATGTAATGGTGACCTAGTGGTTCCTGAAACAATAGCAAAATGCTCACTTCTGAAAAGATGCAGATGAGTGGAGCTCGTAGAAAAAAATCATTTTCGTTGCAAAAATGAATGTTTCCTTTCATTTCTGGAGTTCTTTTTAAACTGTTAATACTCTGTTGCATGAGCAATGGGTTCTGCGAGCACAATGAACCAATGAAGGCAAAGAAGCAGTATTGGATTCTGCCCATTTTGTACACTGTGGGGCTTAAGCAGTCTAGGTACCCAGTCTCCCAAAATGTATAGGCCTACTGAAAAGTTTGAAGAGCAACAGTAAAAACGCTGTAAATAGATAAATTTTGCACCTACTGTTAAATTTGTTTTACTTTCATTTAATTCAGAACGTTTCCCTCCTTTTTTGTAAACCTCTCAGAGAGCTTTAGCTATGGGCGGTATAGAAATGTAATTCATCATCATCATCATCATCATCATAGCACTGACAGAAATTACAGTATTCTAGTGTATGCTGGTTTGCTGAAATATGAAGCAAACACGCTATGCTAACTATACTTAGCATAGTTGATTTCACGAAACTTTCATATTAGGGGTAAAATTCAATATATATGCTACTTAGAGCATGAAATGAATGGGACTTTAATATGACTAACTTAAGTCCTGTTCATTCTAATGGGTCTATTCTAAGTAGGACATTGGATTTTATCCTAAGTCTAAGTGGAGGAATCCTTACATAAAGAACGTATTTTCATTCTGCATCATGATGCACAAACCCCAGTTCATGTGGTAACACATCAAGTTATCATACAAATAATAATATTTTCTGGCTTAGTTTGCACCCATTTACATGTTCAAGTTCCTAAATAACCTTTATTGCGGCCTTAGCATTGAGGAAAACAGAAAGGAAAGTTTTGGTGTCTAATGCCTAAATTGAAGTACTGACGGGTTTTTTTCCACTGCAAAAACCTTTAAAATATTATGAATAGAATGATAGGGTTCACATGTCATGATAAGCCAGAGTTCCTCTAGAACTCTAGCTAATCATTTATGAGCATTTACCATGGATACCACCATTTGCTCCTTGGAGAAAAGGCAAGATATAAAAGTAGCTAAGGAGCTGACTAAAAAGAACAGGGAAATTGCAGAGAAACTGAATTAATTATTTGTATCTGTCTTCACTGCAGAAGATGTAGGGCAGATAATCATGTCTGAACCAAACATTTTCATAGGGAGTATCTGGGAAACTGAATCAAATAAAGGTGACAAGAGATAAAGTTCTAGGACTTGGGGGAATAAAACTGTCTTAGCCTGGCACCAAAAGGATATTAAAGTGGGCTCCAGGTGAGTCTCTCTCAGGAGAGCATTCTACAAATGCAAGGTCAGCCCTCAACAGCTCATAGCCACCCTCCAGACTTCAGATAGAGGGGGCACTCAAAGGACTTCCCCTAATGATTTTAGGGCAGGGGTACAGAAGTGCCAAATCCAACTGCTTGGAGTCCCAGCCTGGCCCTCTAGAATTCTCCAGATAGTTATGTCCCCTTCCCCTGGCCCCATCTTATTTTCTCCACCCACTAATCATTTGGTGGTTCCCAGCTTTTGTGCAGTTTTTTCTCCATTCTAAAATGTTGAACTGCCTCTTCTAATAGCAAGTTATTATTTATTTAATTCTTTGTAAATGTATGAGTCACCTTTCAGCCCAAATAGGACTCCCAAGGCAATTTACAGTTAAATGACTATATGGAATCTCCAGGTTCAATGGTAGTATGCTACCAAATACCATTTGCTGGGGAGCAATTTCCTTCATGCCCTGTTTATGGGATTCCCAGAAGTATCAAAGGAAGGAAAGTGGGATGCTAGACTGGATGGACCTTTGGTCTGATCCAGCAGGGCTCTTATTATGCCAGAGAAGATTACATTGCAGCAGGGCCACCAAGTAGACAGCTAAGGGCAAAGGAAGGAAAAGGACACAATGCATGTTTGAATTCTTTTCTTCTCTGTATTGGAGGCCTCCCCAACATGGTGGCAGGGAGACACTAACCATCTTTTTTCAGCCTGTTTGTTGCAGCAACCCTGGCATCATTAAAAGAAGCAAGAGAAAAATAAAGAAGTCAACATATATTGGTAGATGACTGTTAGGAAGAGGATGCTGTACCTGATGGACACTTTGTTGTGATCCACATTCACCTCTATATACAGAGGCAATTTACCTCTAAATATCAACTGCTGGGAGAAACAACAGGGTATGATGGCAATCACACCTTAATGCTTCCTTCCATGCAAATATTAAAAGCACTTGGTTTCAGATGGAGAGGGCTGTGGCACTAAGTGTGCTTACTCAAATAAAGAAAACATGTTATTTTTCATCAGAATATTTATTATGCCATGCATGTACAAATTCATGCAAATTTAACTGATTAAATTTACCAGAACTCTGGTGACTATCCTACTAAATTTTTTAATCAAATGATAGGAAGGAAATAAAATAAAATTTTAAAAATAAAAAAAACAATAGACCTTGTGTTTGTATGTGTGTGTGCACGCCGGCAGGCATGCACAAGAAGGCACTTGGCCCACACTGACTAACAGGGATATCAATTTAATTAGGGTACTTAAGATAAAGGCATAAAGTTTGGTAAAGAGGTAGACCCCAATTACTAGAAAAAAGTGGGAGATTTGGATATCTCTCTGAAAAGGTGGCTTCAAACTGCAGACCAAGATAAGCTGGGTATTAGAAAATTCAGAAAACAGGTCATTTTTGCAACTAACAGTGGGCAGAATCCAATGTTAGTCTAACTTGTCCTATTCATTTCAACAGGACTACTCTAAATAGAACTAATGTTGGATATAGCCTAAAGGTTACCTCATAACACAGATTAGGATTCGAGCAGAACAGCAGAGCCAATCCAAACCATACATGGGTGGGGCAGAATGTTGGTTCACTGTGATTTAAGGAAGGGAATTTTTTTGTAGCAACTAAGAACAATAATCTATGTTTGCAAACTGCACATTTCATTTACTAATATTATTTTTTATTTTTAATATTTGCACCACTTAAGAAAAATAATACAAAATGACTTATAGTGGACACAAAATACAAATTGCAATATAACAATATAATATACAACAACCAACCCAATTAAAAAGTTTACACACGTTATCTTGACAGCTAGTAAAGATACAGGTGTGAACATCTGCTAAGTAAAAGGTGGCTACTGACTACATAGTTCATGTGTACCATTACAAAATTTTCTGGCATGCAGG
Organism: Anniella stebbinsi; assembly: GCA_029215795.1. Classification (NCBI taxonomy): domain Eukaryota; kingdom Metazoa; phylum Chordata; class Lepidosauria; order Squamata; family Anniellidae; genus Anniella; species Anniella stebbinsi. The sequence goes on from JARDYH010000003.1 coordinate 32,367,706, forward strand.
TTATTACCGAGCAAGACAAAATAAGGGTTAACAATGGAAATGAAGCTTTTGCCGAAGATTGCTTCCTACTTAAATGTTCTAACACGAGGAGGCAGTTCTAACAGTTGCTTTTATAACCCAGATCATATTTCAGTATTTCTACAAAATGCTTAAAGCACTTATCAACAAATCCCTCTCATTACATCAAAAGGTCTCAAGGTACATAGGTTCTTCCTGGATCCAAAGTTTAAGTCCTTTTCAAAAGCTGATATTTAGAAGGGGAAAGATATTAATGAACAGGACTTGGCAGCGGAGAGCATAGACCAAAGAATATGTTCCGCTGTCTATCAGAAGGCCAGAAGAAGATGACACAGATGGCAGGAAACAAATTATAATTTTAAAAAATTAAGAGAAATATGCAGTTAGATTTAGCTACAATTTCCTTTTAACATTCTAATTCCAAAAATGACCTTCATAGGAGAGCAACTTTCCCAAACTCAGCATGCAGGGATTGGCTTTACAGGTAGTTTATCATTATTTTCTCTAATACAAAACTTACCCTGTCCATTTGGAAGTCAAATGGGGCTATTCAGAAATAAGGTACTGGTTTCTACATAATCAAGGGAGAGAAGGAAGTAACCTCCTCAAGTGCCCTGGAGATGGGGTTAAGAGTTGGAAGGATGCATGTAATCACGTTAAAGAACCCCATTTCCTACACTATACAGAGACTGTTCAGAAGGGAAAGGGCACCTTTCCCCCTTCCCATTTGCCAGACATCTCCTCAACCCAATTTATAGCAAGAAAATATACAGGTTCATGGCTAGCGGCTCCAACAAGGTTCGTGTTCTGTTCTGGTTAAAAAGGAAAACTGTTATTTCGTTGCAATGTCCCCACATATTCTCTCTAATAGTGACATGGATGACCCATGCCAGTGTGTACAGTACTGTGACAGAGCTACTTAGAGAATGGAGTGATTTCTGCGCACTTGAGGAGTAAGCCAGGTTTGTAGCAAAACACCCACAAAATTGGGAAGACCAAAGCTTACATATATGGGGCATGGAACACTTGGAACATAAAGGTAGAGTACTAGTGCAAGCCTGCTGTTTGCATCCCTTTACCCAAAGTTCTAAGGGGGGGACATTAGGGGGGGACGTCTGTTCTTTTCAGTTAAGGGGTGATTAATTAGGAACAGAGGAGAAAGCTCTTCCTCCAATTCAAATTACTCCCCACAAGTAATATTTAAACTGCAGCAGCTTAATGCTGCCTTTCCAACCCTGATGCCCTCCAGATGTTTTTGGACTACATCTCCTTGCATTCCTGGCCATTGGACATACTAGCTAGGCTGGATGGGATTTGAAGTCCAAAACATCTGGAGGTTGCCAGGTTGGGGAAGGCTGATTTAAAGGGTCCTAGAAGGGAGTTGGGGGAAGTGCATCATAAGGCACACATCCTCTCACCCCAAGTTCTCTAGTATTCCCATATATAGTGCAGGAAGGAGCTTAAACTCCCCGCTCCTTCCCAAACTCTCTCAGTGGTTCCGGGGATGGCTGCCCTAGCTTCAAAGCTGAGCACTATTACACCATAGAGTGGGCGAGTGGGAATCTCCCATTTGTTTCCCCCTTTCCCATGTAATTCTTCACAGGACCCCAACTTGTATCTGTTATATGTAAACCACAGGTAAGCAAAGATGGAATGAAGGACCAGTCATTTTGGATGTTTCAGACATGCATCTATAGCCTCCCTCACTTTCTGGATTATGACACAATTTCCCATCCTACAAATGAGAGCTAGATTCACCTGAGGTCTGCAGCAGTTGTTTCTTCATCTCCACTCTGAAGGAAGAGACCCCATATCAGCAACTCACCAGTATGGAGCTCCCTCGTCTGGTACCAGCTGCCTGCCCAATTCAGACCTCTAATCTCTCCAACTTTGATTTAATGTAGCAATTATTGGTAATGTGGCTTGAAGGAGATAAATGCCCAATATGGGGCTGGCTGGCACTGACGTTCATTCCGCTCATGATGCGAGAACAGTTTTAATTAAAATCCCCTTTATGATAAAGGAGATGCTTGACTGGATGTTTCTGTGCAGCCCTGATATGGAGCTTCCTCTAAAGCGGATTAGAAATCAAAGTTCCCCCCTTCTTGCTACTGGCAACACAAAAAGAACTGGAACACAGTCACCATGTTGCCCAAAATGCAATTCCCCAAACCCAAGAATTGCTGAGATCACATAAGGTTGATGCAGATAGCAATCTTACTCCAATCAAAGGACTAAACTCTGATTCCTAAAGGTCAGACACAAAGGAAATACTGATACAACCAAAAAAAGTCTGTTGAAGTCCTAAAAAAAAGGTTTTCCCCCTTAAATCAAACAAATACAATATTGCTCTGTTTACTCACACTGCAGGCAGTATTGCTTAGCAGGGGATTACAACCCACCAATACAGCATGTAGCAACACAGAAAGTCAGCCTTATTCTATTTTAAACCAAATAAAGAAGGTCTCTAGATAGATAAAGGAATTTAATTTGGCAGAACTGTATTGAGTCCCAGTACAGATTTGTTTTTATTTATTATCAAGTTACAAAAACACTAGGTGAGAGATTTTCTGTTTGATTCCCCCCTCCCCAAACAAACACACTGGTTACTTATAAATTCCACCATCACCATTTTTATAGAATATACTAAAATGAATATGTTAAGTCCTATCTGGTTTCTTTTATTTCTTGTGCCAGGAGCCATCTGTCAGAGTGAAAAATCAGCCCCATGTATTAATACATAAAAGCAGCACAAAGCTTTTGTGGCTGGCAGACAGTACAAAATGGAAAATAAAGGACTCCAAGTTTGAATGCACATCTTCTCCTATTATTCTCAAGGTTACCTTAAGTTGCTAAATGCGTGTCAAGATAAAGACGCTGATTTAAGAAATCCAAATTCTGCCTGACTTCTAAGGTATGTCATCCTAGGATGTCAGTGCTTTGGTAATACCTTTATAGGAAACTCTTCACTATGAGACAAAGAATGATTATCTCCTCTTGAGTTTATTGCACTCCAGAAGTACCTTCTTTCAAGACATTGCTTTTTGAGGATCACTGCCTTCCCCAGGCAGAAGAATAATCCAAATGACAGTTCAGGCCAACTTTTCAAGATGATAAGAGCTAAAATAACCTTCTAGTAAAATAATTAATTGCAATGACCCAAATATTTGAAATAAAACTGGGGAACAGGAGTTGGTCACTTGGGTGCTACTGTACTAATGAAGTCAGTCTCCATAAAAAACCACATTCCTTCTTCCTAGGAGAACAAAGGGAAAAACAGGTCAGAGACAACAGCACGAAGGCATAACACAGTTAGGCGGGTGAGCAGAAAAACAGCTTGGTGCAATTAACAAGATTAAAGAAGGATTTAAAATCAGGATAGAGAGAGCAATGGGCAAGATTGATCTTTACAGGATTAAAGCCAGAATCCCACTAAGAGTCCAGTGGTTTTGAGATTAACACGTAATGGGATTAAATCGAAAGCAGCTTTGTTTTTGTATTTGAATCCACAGCATCTGTATTACCATCACTGTAGTTAAATAGCTAAGGAGTTCCACAGTGACAAGTTGGGATGTGTGACATAACATGGAAAATGACCAAAACTTGGTAAGTGATAAATCCTGTTATGGCAAATTTGACACGTCTTTCTCATAATAAATGGGAGGGGCAAATTAAGGGAAGAGACTAGGGCATGATAGTGAGTATTCATATTAACAACACACAAATATTTCCCCTTAAAAGTAACTTCTGATATACCAAAAAATGTATTATCATTACCATTAGTACATACACACAAGAGTGATAGGCAAAGGATATCTGTTCCCAAGATGCCAGACACGTGTTCCACACCTCCCTGTTCAGGAAAACTTTGGACATGGCAACTCATGATTCTTATGCAAACACAAGAAGCAGTTTAAGTCATTAGTGGTGGCCTCCAACAGGAGGGTAATACTAGTAATAATAATATATTTATTTCTTACCCACCAGGTAAAACTGAAAAGCAGTCACATCTCATGAAGGGGATGGAAAAACGAATGGTTCAGGAGACATGGAAATTGCTTCCAGGTAGGCAGTCCAAATGCACAAGGTGAAACACAGTAGCATATGCAACACTCAGAGGAAAGAGAAGTTGAGACGGAACAGTGAGAAAAACAGGAAGCAAACAGAGAGTAAAAACGTTCTAGAAGAAACACACACACAGTATGCTCTGTTGCTCAGGAATAAACTAACACAGAGGAAGAAGTCATACAGGAGGACAAGGATGAGCTTTATGAAATTATGCAGTATGAGATGGTATGAGTCAAGAAGTTGTTGAAGCTACTTGGGCCCAGGATGCATGACGACCACAAAGGAGATATGGTGGCTAACAAACATAGTGTTAGTTCCTTCCCTTGAAAGATCCATGGGGAAGAGCCATCGACTCAGTGGTAGGGGACACACTTTACATGCAAACAGTCCCATGTTCAGTCCCTGGCATCTCTAAGTATGGTTGCCTGAAACCCTGGTGAGCCACTGTTAACCAGTATAAATAAAACTTAGCTAGATGGACCAATGGTCTGGCTTGGTATAAGGCAGCTTCCTATGTTCATATGACCTAAGTTGCAGGCTCCATGTAGCAGGGACCTCTTTCAGTTAGCTGAGGAAAGAAGCAAGCCTTCATGGTACCAATCAGCAAAAACAACTATGGGGAATTGTTAAGTGGATCATGTAAAAAAGAGCATGCTTTACTTGTGAATTATTTAAAACATCTGAAGTTAGATAGTGTATCCATATTACCCTAGAGATACCTTGTCTTTCAAGCCAATGTAACACATGAACAATAATACTCCTTCCCTCATTATGAAAACACTCCTTACCCTAAAAGGCTGTCCATTCTTACCCTGAAAAGCCTATTGACAATAGAAGACAGTAGAAATATATGCATCCTTGCCATATCAACTCGGCTACTATCTCACTTGAAATATCAGCCTATTTTTTCAAAGGTAAAGTCCCTTAAGCAAAGAAGTCTGTGCAAAGTTCGAAGACACAAATGGTTACACGGTGCACTCTGTAAAACTCTCCCTGTAATCATTATTCGTTTACTAACAGCTCCTTCTGCAGAAGGGGAAACGAAAAGTGCCATGAGTAAGACCATGTTGCTAAGACCCAGGTTTGGCAGCAGACTTGGCTTTCCAATCCCCAGGGTGGTAGTACTGATGAGCTCAGAGACTAAGGGGAATGAGACAGAAAATATTCTAGTCAGTCTGAAGACACTCAGAATTAAGCTTGTTGCAGATACAAGATATTGTAAATGAAAAGGTTACAGTGGAGCAAAGTAAACATTTTGGGATACATTGATGCCATCGTTGTTTAAAGACCAAATCAAGCAGGGCTGAGTTAAGGCTGCATTTCACAGAACACAGAGGAAATGAACCATTTTAACATGTTCTGCAAGTTCCTTTAGAAACACGCAAGATGCTCCACATCAGGGTGGATTTGATTTAAATTAATTTGATCTAAATCATGATTTTAATCACTACTAGAAATATTTGATTTAATCATGTGACTTCCTCCCCAAAAGTGCACTTTTCCTCGCTAAAAGCTTAATACATATTTTACACAACTCAGAGTTACCGAAGACTCATTCTTGCTAGTATAATCTTAATATTTACAAGCAGATTTAGGTTTCATTTTTAGCTTCTTGTGCAGATCTATTTCACTCCCAACAATCTATTCAATGAATTTTTTGAAACTTAGCACTTAAGAGGTAAGGGGTTGATTCTGTGTACATAGATTTGCAAAGGAACAAATTCACAGTTCTGAGAACTGTAAAACCAAGCATATGTGATAATATCTTCTAGACAGAAAAAATGCCCAATAATCTTACAGAAACCTCTGGAAGAGCATGACATTGTGAATGGTTTAATAAAATTCATTTACCAAAATTTTTTAACATTGCATTAATATACAGCCTCATGCTACATAATTAAAAACTAATCCTTATTTCATGATGAATAACCTTTGAACTATAATGTATCTTAAATATAAAACTATTTTAGATAAAATTTTCCTCAAAAAGCATTTTATTAAAAAAATCCAATTTAAATTTTAAAAAAATCCAATTTAAATTTTAAAAATCCAATTTAAATTTTAAAAATTCATCCCGGTAGAATACTGCATCATATGCAGTGCTCATGGGATGGGAGAAAAAGAAGGTTAAGTGTACAAGGGGCCTTTCTCATATGATCATGAAAGCACCCTCAAAAGAGTAAAGGTCAAGACCTACCTTGTTGCAAAACAACCAGCACTTGGCGTTCAGGAACATGGCAAACAGATCCATTCAAGAGTGAGTCCAGGGCTCAAAAATACAGTTCCAATACCCAAAGGTTAGGGAACATTTGTGAGGGATTATGTCTCCTTTACTCTATGGCTCAATTTGAACAACACGTTAAGCAACTGAGGGGAATTAACCCACTGACGTTGTGTTAAAAAGGTGGGCTCAATTCGGGCGACACGCTGCAGCAGGCGCTGCAAAGAATTTTTAACCACCCTGGTGGTTAATAACGTACTCGGTTCTGACTGACAGCCCGGCCGGCATTTTCCCCGCTTACCAAACTCCGTCAGTCCTCCAGCAGGTATCCCAGCACACACTGCGGCCGAAAACCATGGGCGCTGCCATTGTAGCCGATGCAGGACATGTCTCCCAAACCCCATTGGATGCCTCAGTCAGTGGGCGGAACTCAGCAGCCTTGGGCAAAGAGGCTGCTAGGAGGAACGGCCACACCAATACAACATTCGCACCCCATGCCCAGCACTGCACAATTCCAATGTTGGCACCCACGCCCCAGTCCCCAACCCCCCCCCCCACCTCCCTCCTAGAGCATCTTCCGCACACACAGGAAAGAAGGCAAGAGTGGGGTGGCGTAGAAAACTTTATTCAGCAGGGAGCTCAGACATGGGCAATAAGGCACATGGGCACCACTATGCCAGGGCAGAACCTACGGAGAGGACAGTTGCCCCCGGGAAGGGAGGAGGCGGCTGGAAGGCACAGTGGTGAAGAGGGGATGGCCGAGGCCACACCCCCAGGGAGCCAAGCACAGAACGTGCCAAGGGGATGTGGTGGAGAGGGGCGGCATGCCAGGGAGAGATGCTAGTCCACAGATGGAACTCCACAGCCGACGCTCGCAGGGGGTGGGGGTAGCGCAGCCAGATCCAGGCACTGATGCATTCATGCACTCGGGACGCCTCCACACGGGCGCGACGCTCCCCAACAGGGTTCTCGGGGCCCGGCAAAGGCTCGCTGTCCGGCCGTGTTGGGTGGATGAGGGGGGGTTCTCTGGTCGCCGCTTCCCCTGCCCTTGTCCTTCTGGGTGAAGCGAGGGTGGAGGTGGCGGTGTGGTGGAGGTGGCAGTGTGGTGGTGGGGGCTGCCTCTTGCTCCAGGGCGCCTGGGGGTTTTGGTTATTCCATCTCCCCCTCCCCCCCTTTGCCGTACTGCCCTTCTGGTGCGCTTCCCTTTCCGTTTGGGTAGCTGACTGGGCACCCTGCGTGAGTTCGTGCAGGAGCCGGCCCCTTGTTGAGCTCCGTGCTGGCTGCCTGGTGGGGGAGGCAGGCATCCTGGTTGCTATGGCGGCGATACCAGCGGTCTGTTGCGAGCATGCCTGAGCGGCCGCCCGCTTTCTGCCGCTCTTGCCACTCTCCTCTATGGTCTTTTGTGTTAACGTACTCACCTCAGTTGTTTAACCCACGCACCTCAAGCGGCTGAATTCGGACAACACGTTAGTCAATTGACTAACTTTTAAACAACTCACAAGCGAGTTGTTTAACTCAGTTGTTTAAAACTCCAACTTAACCAACCGTGGGTTGTTTATCCGTTGTGTGGCTGAATTCGGACGACACGTTGAGCTAACCAACTGACGGTTGTTTAACTTAACAACTGTTGCTGAACGTGTTGTCCGAATTGAGCCAGTGTGTCTGGATTGAGTGCATGAGTGTTGTTGCATGCTACTACACCATGGATGGGAAACCTGCGTTCCGCTGAGGTTCCCCACCCAGCCCATGGAGGTGTGGATTCCCTTAGTGGGCCCCTCCCCAAGCTCATGCCCCACTGAAGGTTGCCAAGGGTTTTGGTGAGGTGATGGGGAAAGGGATGGACTCCCTGCTATTATCTGACCAGAGATCAAAAGTAATAGGAATATAAATGGGAGGGGGAGCAGTGCACTAAGAAGTTTGTTTGCCCCATTGGTCCAATGGGAGAAGGCACAGAGTTAATACCAGAAGAAGAGTCTTGCTGAATCATACTAAGGATCCATCTAGTCCAGCATGCTGTTCACACAGTGGACAAACAGCTGTCAACCAGGAACCCACAAGCAGGACATGGGTGCAACAGCACCCTCCCACCCATGTTCCCCATCAACTAGTGTATATAGGCTTACTGCCTCTGATACTGGAAGTAGCACATAGCCATCAGGACTAGTAGCCATTGATAGCCTTCTCCTCCAGGAATTTACCCAATTCCCTTTTAAAGCCATCCAAATCGGTGACCATCACTACTTCTTGTGGTAGTGAATTCCATAGTTGAGGAGCATTCCTCCAACCTTCACTTTTGTCAGGGGGCTTTGGTGTGTGCTGCCTTTCCTCACTTGGGGAAAGGCAGCATACACTGAAGCCAGGCCCCAGGCTAAGGTGCAGGGTAGACGAGTACTCCTCCATCTTGCACCTCAGCCAGAGGCCTGGTAATAAAGTAGGTCCCTGACTGAACTTTTTTGGGGAAAGTATTCTATAACTGGAGTACCACTACTGAGAAGGCTCTCACTTTGGTAGCCACCCAGAAAAATAAGAGCAAGTTCCTTTTTATCATAGGGTAGGGAACGAAGAAAGAAAACTTCCTGACAAGAAGAACTAGTACTTGGACATGCAAGTTTGGGAACTGCAGATATAAAGTGAGATGGTTGCCTCAGTTCCCAAACTGGAAACAGGACAGAAGTGCTTAAGTATGGCCTTTATAAACCAATATGACTGATTCCCTGCTTACTGGCAGACCTGGAAAATCTACCACCCCTGCTATAATAGAAGCTAATGCAGCCAGCAGCATTTCCTATAGTGTATGCAATTATGGACATCTTTGGGAGTCCTCCATGGAGATATGATGGAGCAGCAAAAGCCCTCTTAATTTGTGGCAGAACAGCAGCAGAGTGCGCAGCAGTTGGAACAATAATTGCATGTGGCTTTCTTCTTATAAACAATATACCAAATGAGCAAAGTTCTTTATTGCCCTTTTTCATCATACGAAGAGGAGGAGGGAGCAGTACAATAGCATCGTTAATGTTGGGAGGGCTAGGGGAGTGGATTTGACAACAAAACTCTCTCCCCCCCCCCACCATTCCTAATGTCTCCCTCTGTTGTTGTCAGTGCCAGAACAAAAGAGAGCAGATGGGGCAGCTAAAAACATAAGGTAGGTGAGGAAGACCTGTCCTCAGGGAAGAATCAATGGCTAATGAGCCGATACCAACAGCCACTTCAGGAAGGGAAAGCTATTTCTACCTGGCTACTCAGCAGGTGATCCCTTTGTGGATCATTATGAAGGCAAGGGCACTATCCCATTTAGCCTTGAGAAGGGGGGTTAGTGGTAGGGATGGGGAGAGATAGCATGATTTGTACTTATTGTTTCTATTACTGCTGCTGTTTTCCTACTTTAAAATATTTACATCTATGCCTATATGGGGTTCCCAAATAGGCTTTCATCTAGGCACCAACCCAACCACGACTGACATAGCTTTAGAAAGGCGGCTGTCCCCATGAATCCTGGGAAATGTTATGGAGCTGCTTATTTAAATATTTATATTTTTATCAGGAATCATCTCCCTCCCTTGTCCGGGTTTGAACCTGTGTATGGATTGACTTTCCCTTGTGTTTAGAATCATGGAGATGGCAACAGGGAAACCACATTGATGGGGATCTCATCATGGTAGTAGTAATTAGTGTTTGACTGTTCTGGAATTTCTTGGAGCCTATAGCTACTGACCATGAGCTATATGGTTTCTGAAGTATGTAACCATTATGTTTTGCTGTATGATTTTCTCCAATAAAGAAGTCTCACTCATTTGGGTGTCCTGTGTTTGTCAGAATGTGTGCTTGCATGAGGGACTGGAAAACCTGACAATTTTAATTGCTGCATATTATTGCTATTCTATTTTCTGAGCAATACAGGCTTCTTTGGATTCAATTTTTGTGGAAAAGTAGAATACAAATTTCATAATAATCATGACCAACCAAAATGGAGGAATGGCCTTGGACACAGTTGCAATAACTGCTGGGGAGATAGCTGGTACAACCTGAACAGACAGTGGGGCTGTTCACATGACATGACAGCCCACCATGGGTTTATTTAACCCACAGTGAGGCTGCAATGTGTGCAGTGTGGGTTTAGCTGCCATTTTAAATATCCAAAAACCATGGTTTGTTTTAGGGTTATAAAACTATTATCTAACCCACACATTAATCATGCTTACCAGGTTCACACGACAAGACAATCCCCGAGTGGGGGTTCCATATGCAGCCTCCTGTCCACAGGCACTGCAACGTGTCGTGGTCAATGAAATAACACTCAAGTGTGGATTATGTTGTGACCAAAACTGGTATAAAAGCAAATTCCTGAGATGGTTTGGCAATATGCATGAGGTCTTCTCCTCCTTTTTGGCTTCTGACTCATTTGTACATGTCTAGCTAATCCCAAGAACTCATGGGTTCAATTTCAAGACTTGTCCTTATAATTCCAGTTTTGGAGCCTTTTCACTTGGGACCAAAACCTGGGAAGCTGATTAGGCACTCGGTAGCATAGTCAGCAGAGGATCCGAGACTGATCCCATCCAACAGGTATCAGAAGTTTGTATTGCATGCTCTGCAAGGGAAGCTTAGAAGCGAGAGAAAAGGTTCCCACTTTCCTGATTCATAACTTTTGTCAGTGGGGACAAGAATAAACCTTATGCTCCTCTCCCAAGTAGAAAAGACCTTAAACAACCCAGAATAAACCTATGATTAGTTTTTAGGTTTGCTCTGGATTGTTTAATAATAATAATAATAATAATAATAATAATAATAATTTATTTATTACCCGCCTCTCCGTCTGGATCGAGGCGGGGAACAACAACAATAAGCTGGAGTGACTGGGTTTGAACATCAAACTAACAACCTGCAAATGTGTCAAAACCCAGCTTCAGCACCACACTGGCCCTTGTAGTTTCTAGCTAAGATTTTATTAGAAGTAACTTGGAAGGGTTTGGGCCTAGTCAGCCACTGGAATGTCAGAATCTGTGTGAGGCAAGGGCAGAGCCAGGAGGAATCACCCTACTTTCCATCCAGCTGCTGGCTTAGCCTTGGCATGAAAGCTCTCCATGAGAACCTTACATAGGTGGGGTGGGTTTTGCAGAAGGGTCACCTGGATTGAAACATCAACACTGGAGGGCTGAGCAGTGACACCCTGTTTGGACCGGGGCCTTGCTGAAAGGCCAAAAGCCCCTGTCTATCAAGAGGTTCAGAGGAGGTGTCTCACAGTCACACTTTCCCCTTTTGGGGTGATGCAAAGGCAAGGAGCCTTTGCTAGGAACATCTTATCTTCATTCCCTGAAACCCTTTCCATTTGGATTCATCATTGTCTGAGCCTCTGGAGGCAATCTACACATGGACTCTCTTTCTAATTGGAACTTTGGATTGCTAAGGACTTGCCATGAAAAATACTATGATGTTTTTCACAGACTTTGAACTCTTATTTGTTGTGGATTGTCTGTCTTCCTTGTTATCAGCTCAGAGTGCCATCAGGCTGGGTTTGACCTTGACTCTTGGACTTTTCTCTGTCTGGACTCATGGAGCATGGAGTTACCAAGGGGAAAGCTGTGGTGTGGAACTTTTTGCTTGTGTGGGTTTACTATTAGATTTGACAGGCCTTGACCATGTAGCCTGAAGTTTCCAACAAAAGATTCAAAGTTGGACTAACTCTCTGTCAGTGTGTTTTGTTCTGCCCCTTTGATTGCTTGGGAGGGATAATACCAGGAATAATTCCCATTCCTTGTCCAGGGTTTGGAACTCTGTGCATGGATTGCCTGGGTTGGATGACACCAGGAATCCTGAGACTCTTCCCTTATGTTCAGAACCATGAAAACAGAAAAAGTGTTTAGCTTTTGACTGTTATGGAATTACATGGAACCTATAGCTACTAATGACCAGCTATGATTTCCAACGAGTGTAACCACTAAGCTTTGGCCATCTGATTTACTACAATAAAGAAGTCTCCCTGCTTTGGGTGTCTGGTGTTAGACTGCCATAGTGTGTGTGTTTCAGGGATCAGGACACCTGACAGCATGCAGCATTTGTAGGTTGTTTATGCAAAGCAGAAGCAGCTTGCATGGGGTGTATATTCCTGCAAATTTTGAGTTAATTAACCCATAATTTGCCACCATGACGTGCAAACAGGTTCATCGATGTGTCCATTGGTGGGGGGAGGTTTGTGCCAATGAGGCAGTTGGAAGAGAACTGAGCAGGATGGTGTTTGTCCCACCCTTCAAGATAAACACAAAAGGAGGGAATTTCTCCCTTGCAGTTCCCAAGCATTGCTCTGCACAGATATGTGACAGCTCAGAGACCATGAAGAAAAATCAATTCCATTTTCAAGGAGCATTGAAAATAGTTGGCCAAGATAATTAATTAATTTAATAAGATGCTAAACAACAAAGGAAGAAGCTCCACAAAATCTCCTTGGATTCAAACAAGAGACCCCTATGCGATATGACAAGCTACTTTGAGGGAAGCCTCATAACCGTTGGCAATATGATACAGGGTTCTACTGCTCAAATAAAACAAGTCAAACTTTCCACAGACTATGCAAGCAGCTGTTTGTATCTTTTACTAGCCACAAAAGCAAGCAGCTCAGCCATCAAGTTCAAAAAGACTACATAACTCAGACAGATGCTGGAGGATTGATATCACTGGTGTCAGACAACACAGTGGAAGCCACCATAAAAACTAACAAAAAAAACCCAGAATGTTGAGATGAGGGACAACTGGTCTGATTCTCAATTACTGTATTATTTAGGTTGCATCATCAATGTATATGGCACTTTACAGGGTGATAGAAGCAAAAACAATACATCACTGCCTTAAGAAACTTGCACTGTAATGTTGACAGCAGGGAGAAGTAGGAAAAGAAATTTGTTGTGATCTAAGTACAGCAAGAAAGCTTCTACATAATATATATTATACAATTTGGAGACTCTCACTTCCATTTTTAACAATAGCAAGTTTCTAGCCCTCATGATTGCAGTATTGTTTGAGAACATGTGGACAGTAGTGTTACAAGTGGTGGGGGGTGCCACAGGGAGAATAACCTTGCTTGGCTTGGTGCCTTTAACAGCTGCAGAAATTTATCAGCTGAAGGTTTCACAGAATGGAGATAAACATTATCACCTGCTTAAGTCTGCAGTTCAAGTTGCTCTTAAACAGGCAAAGGAGACCTGATTAGTAAAAAGCTGGCAACCCTAGCAGGCAGTGGCTGAAACATCTGTCGGAAAGTTTCACCACCTTGTATGTGTACTACCCAAGCCTGTACGCTGGAGCTTCCGGTCCCTTTAATATTCTCTCCCCACCACCCCCTGCTGCGTCTTAAAAAATCAAGTTCTACAAAGTTGAAATAATGAGTTCAGACTAAATCCTACAAGTTAAGAACATTTATGTATTGATTTATATTTTTTTCCAAATTCCAGAATTCTGTATTTCCCTTTGCTCAGAAACCTGTCTACTTGTAATAGATTCTGCTTTCCTTTGCTGCCTTTCAGCTTGCTTTACTTTAAATGGTTGTGCCATGCCTATGTGCAATATTTAATTTAAGTGCCAATAGCAAGATTTACAAGCTAGCTCTCTGACTTCTTATAACAAGCTAAACAATGCTTAACATGTTCACAGGAGGAGAAATACACCATGTTTGCATAATTAATTTTGAAACAGCATAATCTAATATCTAAGCATAATTTCCATGAAATACAAATTGGATTGCCCCACTGAAATTATGTTGGGGCTTGAAGCACAGACTCTATTACCAATCCTGCTCATATTGGAATGTTGGGACTGTTTATATTAACTTATTTATTTATCAGTTACTCACCTACTCGAATAAAACAAGTCTGCATGTAGAACACAATCTCAGCATTAGTGTGCACTGACGAAGTTTACACAACACATATGTGACCCAACTCAGTCAATCCGAGCATTACAAACAGGGTGCCTTCCTTGCATCCAATTTCTGACCACAGTCACCACAATTACAGATTACCTTTGATTACTTCCTCCTTGGCTGGATTTCAATCATTATAACAACACCCTCCCCCCTTCACCAGTAGTGTCCTGCAGTCACAGCTGAACAGCCATCTAAGAAGAACCTGTATTATTGCCTGACACTTTTGAATAAAATACATTTTCTCCTACCTACAGGTCTCAGGAAATGACAATTTCTAAACGAACTTCTTTCTCCCTCTCAGGCACTTCCCTAGAAGTGCACAAGATCAAAAGTACTCAGCTGTAAGAGCCATTAGAATTCAATTATATGTCTACATTTTTTTCAGAGGGCCAAACAAATATTTAATGTATCAAAGAGCTGAAAAGGAGTGCAGTCCAAAAGGGGAGGCTGTACACACTCACACAGAATCCTCAGCTTTCCACTCCTTATATGTGCAAAGCGTGTAAGCTCTCACACAGATCTCTACTCACCCAGAGGTACATTGTGTTAGTCTGGGCAATTCCAACTCAGCAGTTGATTGAGCTGATCCCAGAGTGCAAGAGAAACTTCCATAAAACGTGGTCACCCAGGGTTTGTTGTTTTGTTGTTGTTGTTCGTTTTGGTGAGGGGGGCAATCAAATGTGATCAGTTGAAGAATTATCACTCTCTCCCTCCACTTCTTCCCATTTTGCTTGGCTTTCCTTCTCCTCCCTTGCTCGTTCCCTCCCTCCCTCTCTCTCTCTGGGAGTTCCCAGCCCCTGTGTGTCTGTCTGTACTGGTGTGTTTAGAGCTCACACTCTGCATTTGCCCCTGGGGAATTTCTCATCATTCTGCTTCTAAAAACACAATCGCTTCTTCAGATTCTTGCAACAGGCAAAGCAGGGTGGGGTCAGTAGTAAACACAAGCCTACTCCTAATGTTGGAGTGTGATTACTTTAAAAGAACAAAAACTTGATTCTCTAAAGTGAGAGAAGCTAAATCTTTTCTCCAGCATTTTCCAAGCCTAGTACCCTGTACGGGAATAATAAAAGAACCCAGAGCACATAACTCAGTCTGTCAGTCTAGCTACAATTAGCAGAGCCTACACCAGACAACAGTATTAGTCAGCATACAAAACCTCTTTAATTCAACATATGTATTTGTAAATATACTACTCATTGGGTTAAGTCATAGAACAGAACACAAAGAATCTGAGAGCTAAGCGACTAGTCTGTACAATATGCCCTAAGAAGATGGCGAGGAAAACATAGTGGGCATGAAAGAATACAAAACACACACACAAAATTACTTTTCACTGTGATACTTTCCTTTCAGCCTTCCATACTGAGAAAAAGTGGCAGGGGTGGCTCTTAATTCTACAGGAAGCACCAGATTCCAAGTGCCCTGGGGTCTTGTCCCCTTAGAAGTGACTGCAGCAAGATGCCTCTTGCAATATGTGCTCACTTTCTAATCCACAGTAGTAGGTCTATCAGAAAGGAGCTCTAAGAGGAGACACTCATTCCTGAAGTGTGCAGCAGGTTTGGGAAGACAAGATTCAGCAAGCCCTTTACTAGCACCATTTCAAACCCATACCCAATGCCCAAAGGACAAGTGTCACCTCATCTCACTAATTTCATTTCAAACTACTACTCCAGCAAACTGGGAAAACAGGTTTGCCTCCCTCTTCAGAGTGAGAAGTACTTTTGATTGGGAGGCCCCAAATGGTAAATATCCACAATCTAATTAGCCCTGCCCAGGCTGCTTGGCCTTCTAGTTGCTAGTCCAATCACAATTCCTTTGAATGAAGGGAAACAACAACAATGTAAATCAATAATCGTTGGGTTCCAATAATGCAGGGGTATATATAATTGCATATGAGCAAGTGGGGCGCAATTGTACCCCAAGAAGCCCTTTAAAAAAACCCAAAAATAAAACATAACTTTTTTCTATTTTCATATTTCAATCAATTCCCTATCAGATATCTAAACATAGTAAGGACTGTTACAAGCTTTGCCAACAATTATTTTTGATCGTAAGAACAAAATATTAGTCTCTGTAACTTGCACAGAATTGAAAATGCTCCCTTGAGAGTCAGGGCCCAGGTAAGAATTTGTACACTTTATCACAGGCTAGGCTATAATGCTGAGAGTGGGGGCAGCGCAGGCTTTAATCCTATTACAATGAAGGGGAAAATGAAGTTAAATATGGATTGTGCTTGAGGATATTTATGGAAAATTATTTCCCTGAATCTCTGTACCTATTGTCCAGATCTTCTGAGATTTGATGGTGCCAATCAGAAGCATATTAGAGGAGAACAAGACACATTCTAGATAGTGAGTTGTAGACCCAGGTCATTCTGTAGAATAGAGTGCACATATGCAGTTAAACGAGGATTTGTCGTTAGAGAGAGATTTATGCTTCCCTATGTGGCATGCTCTCTTAAGAACTACCAGTTCCAGAATTCCTTGTGCATAAGCAGGAGAGAGGAAGAGCTGGTGGGAGGGACAAAGAACCATAATAATCAGGGATGTTGATTGCAGGAATGGTGGTGGGGTGGGGCATGCTGCTACCAAACAAAAATTTACAAAAGAGAAGGCATTGTTGGACTCTTCTTCAGGCCGGATGTTATGTTACACAAAAATAACAAAAAGGGGACAGGTGGGTGTTTGGAGTCGTGGTAGAATTCCATGAAGTAGTTTCAGAAAGGTAGAAAATGCAATTTCAGAATTAAAATAGAAACTTATATTTCTTGACTTATGAGACTGTATGTATGGGATGAAAATGGAACGTGGTGCTTGCTTGTAGGAATCTGAAATATTTTTCCAGTATTTGTTTGTTTAGACCTGCCTTCCCCAAACAGGGGCATTCCAAATGTTAAGGACTATAACTCCCAAGATACCTGACCACTGCCCATGCTGGCTGGAGCTGACAGGCATTGAGGTCCATAACATCTGGAGGGTGAAGGCTGGTTTAGATAAATGCACATAGGGCTTAAGGCTGAGACTATATGGCATAAGCAACAGTAGACTGCCACTCGATACAACAGCTTGGTATCACCTTAGCTCTCCTCATTCCATACTCAACAAACATTAACTCATGCCCCACATTGTTGTGTTGAACATTTTCCAACCCTCATCAGCCAATGATATGGTGTGAGGTGGTAGTACAATGATGTCAGGGATATATTCTAAGGTAATCAACAGAGGCCTTTCTGACTTGACCACTGCCAAGGGTGGTTAGGCCAGTAGGTACAAGGGAGAGGACATTTTCAATAGTGGCCTTGCACCTCTGGAATCAGTTTCCATCAGAGGACCATCAGGCTCCTTATTTGCAGGTCTCTGAACCACCTACTTTTGTTCCCCTTTTCATGATGTCTATGCTGCTGGTTTCATTGATAAATTCAGTTTTTATTGATAATCTGTTTCTATGGATTTTTACTGAATACATTTTATTCATTTTTATTGTATCAACTTAGCGTGGTTTTTATCTTGTACTCTTCGTTAAGAAGGTTCCACCTTAAGGATGGCCTAGAAATAATTTAAAATAAATAATGAGATAAGTTGTACATATTATTGAGAAGGGAAAGAGGGACACTGGCACAAGGCTTGGATTTGGGGCCTGCAGTCCTGCGCCTTTTATAAAACATAGTTCCAACCTAAAAGAACTTCAGTTTGTTTATTTATTTGTTACATCTATCCCATCTTTTCCTTCAAGAAGCCCAAAGCAGTGTATTTCATCCAACAACCCTGTGAAGTAGGTAAAGCTTGGAGTCAATGACAGGCCCAAAATCACCCATGGCTGAGTGAAGACTTAAACAATTTCCCCAATCTAAGCCTAACACTCTACCACTATACCAATCTTAGGGTGACCAGATAAAATCCAGGTCAGGGCTCATGTAACTTTAACAGTTGTAGAGAAAAGGGAATTTCAGCCAGTGTCATTTGTATGCAATTAGTTCCTCGTGAAATTCCCTCTTCATCACAACTGTTAAAGTTGCAGGGGCCCTGCCTTCTTTTGTATATGGTCACTCTAGTGTAGTGTCTGCACCTTTAACTGTTGTGATGAAGAGGGAATTTCACCAGGAACTAATTGCATACAAATGACACTGGCTGAAATTCCCTTTTCTCTACAACTGTTAAAGTTACATGAGCCCTGACCTGGATTTTATCTGGTCAGCCTACCAAACTGGGATAGCTGGCACATTAATTGCATTTCTAATGACCAATCCCCTATAGTCCTCATAATTACCAAGGTGAGCCTGGAACAAGAAAACACAGTGGTAGAGTCTCTAAGAAAGAGAGCGAAGAGTCACTAAAGCCAGCAAATAAACAAGTTGCTAGAACATACAAGACTCTGCCTCTTGTAAGGGCGGTGTTATTCTGATGGGACTGATGTCCTCCTAAGCAGTTCAACTACTTTGGTTAATTTGGTTAGGTTAAGTTATTTTGCCCCATGCTTAGGTTACTTTGCCCCATAGCCCAAGTTTAAAAGAACAGTTTGCGCTCTCCCAGCATGCTTTAGAATAACTCACCCACCCCGAAATTTATCATATTAAATTGCACAGATTTTCCTGCTAATCATTCTCACTCTTACTTGTATGCTTTGATCAGTAATGAGTTGACTGTCAGCATTCTCATTAACACCTTATTGAGAATGAAAGGGAAGCTTTCAGTTCCACCTAGTTTTTGTTTTTGTTTTTTCCCCTTCCTTTGCAAGGCAAAACCTGGAGGTTCCAGTGCCTCCTTTAACCTATAATGTATGATCTTAAACATGTAGAACTGGTTGGTGACCATTTTGAAAGTAATGCCATATAAAACAGTTTTGATCATTATGAGAAATAATTTTGGAGATATTACTTCCTGTTTTTTAAGATGCAGAGCAGGCACTTTATACCTTTCGTGATTATATACCATATCACATCTGTTAGACGTTTTGATAGTATTGGAAAACTTACAGGGGATAACAGAGATTTCACAAGTAAAGTGGGGGACTGCAGAGGAACCTACTGCAAGCCTAAAGTTCATTAGTGTCACAAACCCCAAATATTATTTAAAGCTCATGTACTAGGCTACAAATGAACTCTGATTTTCCAATAGAATGCACTTAATTCAAGTTTATAAGATGTTTGGGGTTTATTCCAAGATCCACAATAGATAACAAAGTATCTTTTTGACTTCAAGGTGACATTCCTGAGAAAAACAAAAATAAGAGAACACAGCCAGTTACAGCCTGCATGTCGTACATTAGGTCTGGTCTATGCATGCAACAGAATGAGATGATAGTTTGGGGTACAGAATTCTGGACAGTATTACTTCAGATTGCAAGTGGACAATATCATGTTGGGATATTCCCTACTGGGGGGTGGAGGACAAACCTCTCTGTAAATAAAAAAAAAACCTAGCAAATCAAGAACAGATTGTGGAAATTCATTCTCTTTATAGGATAACTTACTATTTGCAGGGAGCTTTCCAGATAGGTGAGCATTAAAAATGCACCACCCCTACTTGCAATCTGAAGGTGTTCTTCTATTCATTCTACTAGCCCAGTACTGTACCACATCATTCTGTGGCATACGCAGAACAGCCTTAGAGTGAGGTCTATCTAAGGCAGGATAACAAGTGACAAAGTCCTGCCTCATCTATAAAACAAACAAAAAGGCTACATGTGCAATAGTGTACATACAGTTGAAAATACCTCTTCCAGCTTTGAAAGCTTTTCTCCATGGGAAACTTTTACTAGCAAAATGTTCAGCAGCAGAACAGAGGAAAAGATTAGTCCCACTGATTAAAATAAGGATATACATTTGCAAACATGCTAGAAGATTTTATTAAACTATTAGTTGCATATTACAGAGAACTGTCATCCTCAGATGAACCTAGGCAGACTTCACTTCAGTGTTGGGAGGGAGGCAAAAGAGTGTCCCTTTCAAACTTCACTAATAATCAGAGCATCTTAGTTTACAAGTGCAATAAATTTCACACTTTTCATTTGTTAGGGGAAGTACTCTAGCAATTTTGATGCTTCAATTAACAAGTCATGCAGTGAAGCCAAATGGTACATATACAAAAAAAAATCTAACCTTGATATTTTTGCAAGACTTGTCAGACGTTCATCAATTGTGAAATGATCCCCAGCATACTATACCATCAATAACTATTTCTGAATTTAACTTACCTCACTGGGTTGTTGCAATGGGGGAGGCACCATATACATGACCATCAGCTCTTTGAAAGACAAGCATGTTATACATGTAATAAATAATTTAAAATCAGACTCTGCATATATCCCAGTATATAGAAATATGGGAAGCTGCCTTATACTCAGTTTAGTCCAGCATTTTCAACACTGGCTGGCAGCAGCTATCCAGGGTTTCTGGCAGGATTTTTTCCTATCCCTACCTGGAGATACTAGGGATTGAACCTGGAACCTTTTCATGCAAACATGTGCTCTACCACTGAGCAATAGCTAGTAAACAAAGTCCATTCCATGCTTTAGTGAGGGCTAGTGCTGTCATTTTGGTGGAAATATATCAGTCTCCTTATGCTGTCAACACAAAGGAAGCTCATTATGCAGAGATTAACTGGCACTATTTCATTGCTGGCCAACTCCCCTTTCAATAGAACAGCTTCTACATCAGGGTGGGCAACTTGTAGGCCAAAACATTTGGAGGGCCGCAACTCCCATTATTTGTCACTATTGGCTATGATGGCTAGGGCTGATGGAAGTTGTAGGACAAAATATCTGAAGAGCCACAAGTTACCCACCCCGTTCTACATCTTCAGTCCACATAAGATTGTGTTTGTGCCACTCTACTTTACTATGTTTGTATATGGGCTTTGTACTGAAAAGTGTATTCTAAAGCAGTTTATGAGCCCCGAATGTAGAGGTAAAAAGAGAGAAGTACTAAGTTCTAAAATTCTAAGTATATCGCATTTACTTGTTTAGCCTGCTCAGTGAATTAATAAAATGTTGGAGAAATAAATTAACTTCTGCAGGAATATTTCTATTAGCAAACTTGTTTAGGCTTTAATGCCTAATCAGCATCTAAATAGTACCATCAACTTAGATGGTTAAAAAAGGGCTGGTTCTAGACCTTAAGAATTTGCATAGGGAGATAAGACTTTTTATTTTGTTTTTGCTTTTTAAATACCACACTGGTTTTTATTATGTGTTTTAGTGTTGTATGCCGCCTTGAGAGGGCTTGTGCCCTGAAAGGCAGCCAAGAAATATTATAAATAAATACAAGTAGTAAAGAAACCTTAAAAATGGCCACATATTTGGCAGTAAAGACACACTTCAAACAAATACAGCAGGTAATACATTAATTTACTAAATACATAGTACCGAGAAGACAGAAAGCTACATATTACAGACAAACGAAGATATATCATTAATCAGGAGAAAGGTCCACTTCTACTCCAAAGAAAGGAAGAACACAGATTGCAAAAAACTGAGTGAAAAACAATTTAAACAAATTTGAATCACCCATTAGAAGAGAGTAGCAACTGAACATTTAGTGGGCAACCACCACCCAAAAAGGCCCTTAATAGGGAAACAATGAAAGATAAAAGGCTAAGAGATAGATCTGGCAGTTACATTTATGTTTCTTATTTTATGAGCCTCCTAAAAGCTACAACTGTCCTTGTAAACAATTCTGTCAAACAGCTACATTGCAGATGTACTGTAAGTACAGCTTAACACTTGTTGGTCAACAAAAAAACAGTTAATCACTACACAGCCCCCAAAGAGTTAAAAACTGATAAAATTGAGCCATGAGCTAAACAGCTATCTTCTGTGTGGGTGGTGGCAGCAACTAAAGTCACTTGCTTATGATTGGCTGTACTGCTGAAGAGGGAGGCGGGGGAAGACACAGGTCACAAGACCTTCCTTGGTAAATAGCAATATGGCATCTGTTCAGGTTTCATTTAGACTGTCAAATGACTCTGTTCCTTTTACCACAGGCCCTGGGAGAAGACAGCCTTTGACCTTCATTAGAAAGAAAGTCGTTACCTTCTAATTATATCTTTCTTGCAGCAGACAATCCAGCATGCAATTAATATTAGCCACAAAGAAATAACTTTTCCGATGCCATAAAATTAGCGCTATAGGTCACCATCTATGGAATATAAACCCACCTGTCTCACCCTAAGGCACTATAACAAGACACTTAATCTGTGAAGTCAAAAATGATTTCCAATTAAAAAGGAACAGCTGATACTTTGAACAAATACCAGTCATCAACACAGATTTGCTCTATAAGCAAGAACAAAATCGGCCTGCAGCAGAGGAAGATTCTAGCGTCTTGTTCCAGACAGCAGCCACCAAACCATTATTACTGCTCTACAGGTAGCTACCAAACTATATGGACGGTCTGGGGAGTTTGTACTGCCTCATTCTTCCCACCCTTCTGTATTCTTCCGGGTGCTAGCAGAATGGCAGGTGCTGCTACTCCTAGAAAAGAGAGAATCCCACTGCAGCTAGCATTTGTGAATAGAGGACAGAGCAGACAGAATAAAGAAGTGCTCTTCTATGGGGGGATGTTTTGTTTGATCAAGTGAGAAGGAGGGGCATGTTAGGGCACTGTGTTCTGTCAGAAAGAAAGAAGAGCTGGAATAGAAAAGAAATCGCTTGAAAACAGTGTTCTGCCTTTTCCCTTTGTCCTTTCCCAACTCCAACTATTTTGGCCTAACTAGGTAGTTATAAGACAGGGAACAGGATCTTAAAATAATTAACTGCCCTGTTAATAAAGAGGGCTATTTATTTATTTATTTATTTAATTACATTTGTATACTGCCCCATACCCGAAGCTCTCTGGGCGGTTACATAAGATTAGGTTTACATAAGATTATATAAAATTGATAGAAATAGACCTGAACAAATAGTATATTTCCATGTCCAGCAAACTGACAGAGTCATAGGACAATGTTATACTAGGTCAGCCAAGGCTGCTACATCTTGACCAGAATACTGTGACAAGCTGGAATAACTCAGAATAATTAAGGAGTAGCTGGGCTGGGATTCAGCTTGGGTATTCCAAGCTCCAAATACAACACTTGAAAATTAAACTGTCAATATCATACTGCCACTATACAAATCTATGGTGCGACCACACTTGGAATACTGTGTACAGTTCCGGTCACTGCATCTAAAAAAGGATACTGAAGAGTTGGAAAAAGTGCAGAAGAGGTCAAATGAAATGACCACAGGATTGGAGAAACTCCCCTATGAGGAAAGGTTACAATCTCTCAGACTGTTTAGCTCAGAAAAAAGCCAAGTAAGGGGAGACATGATAGAGGCATAAAAAATTATACTAGAATCCGGATCATCCCATGAATCTGATGGGTGGGAAATTCAGAACAGATAAAAATACTCCTTCACACAGCACATGGTTAAACTATGGAATTCACTCCCACAAGATGTAATGATGGCCACCAATTTGGATGGCTTTAAAAGAGGCTTAGATATATTCCTGGAGAAGGCTATCAATGGCTACTAGTCCTGATGGATATGTGCTACCTCCAGTTTCAGAGCCAGTAAGTCTAAATACACGAGTTACAGGTTTCCGCCTTTACTTTGCTCTCTGTGGACGGCTGCAGCTCTCCCTAGGAGGATGTGGCTCTCTGGAAGATGTGGGGAGGCGAGGAGGTGCCCCATTGGCCATTTGGCTTGCTAGCCCGCCCCCTCCTCCCTGTCTAGCCAAATCAGGGGTTGCCATTGGCTGGAGCATGCCTCTGCAGCAGCTCCGGAGCAAGGCAACAGACGGCAAATGCCGTTGTCACCTCGCTCTAAGTGAAAAGAGTTGGGGTAAGTACCTGACTTTTTTAAAGCGGAGCTTTGGGGGGGTTGTCCTTGGATAGCTTTGTGATGGCGGCTGCATCATATAGATGACCTGCTGCCACTCCGAATCCATCCCAGGGCAAACCCCTCGTCAAGACGTCCCCAAGGATGCATTAACAAGCATGATGGGCAACAAACATTGATGTGCCAGTGTTATCCACATCCTTGGACCTCAACAACTGAAAGTCACCCACACAAAGTAACTCATTATACTGTTCACTGAACATTATAATCCAGTTCGTAGTGGACACAGGCATTTTTATCCTCAAAGTTTCTTGGAAACATGCCGCAACATGTTTCCAAAGGTTCCACGAAATCTCTTCCTAGATCAGATTGCAAAAGGTCCTGAACCACTAGGAACAGCTCTGCTGGATGGTACTGAAGGATGTACTGGAAAGGGGGGGGGGGGGGCTTCTTTGTCACTATCACAAAATAAGTTCAAAAGTGAGCTCTAACTTGTGTTTGATTGGACTTGTTGTTAGTCTTCCTCCACTTGCTAGCCATCTAGCCATTTCCCAGCTTGCTTCATTACTCTCAGCTCAGATGCATATCAGGGATCCACACAGGCTCTGCTCAGCAGAAAAGAGTGCTTACACACAATCCCTCCTCACAACACATGTTTTTCACCTTGCCTTTGCCTTGTAATCTTAATCCTCATTCCCAATTTTAACCAAGATTTAAGTACATTTAATGGCATTTGCCCATCTTCTTCCCTTCCTATTTATCCTCTCCCCCCACCCCATCAACGGCATGTTGTTTCCCTATTCCTTTAGTAACTCTATAAGGCACCATGTACATTGATGGCATGGTATAAACAACACACACAGTCCAGGAGTAGGAACTTTATATATAAAAAGTAACACAAAAACCACCCTACTATTTTTCTTAGAGACTTATCTAGGATGCTCCAATTCTGCAGATACCATCTATATCCTGACAAGTCCTAACACTGTTACAAAAATAAATTTTCAAAGAAAGGTCTTCTACCGCTGCTTGGCAGACATTTCTCCCAAACTATATTACAGGGGTGTCAATACTCCAACCTGCAGGCAAAATCTGGCCTATCTAGGGGCTAAATCCGCGCCCCCAGTGTTCCTTCAGATATCCATGTCCCCTTACCCTGGCCCCACCTTCTTTCCCTCAACTGTCAATTGTTTGGTGGTTTCCCAGTTTTTAGCAGTTTTTCCCCATTCTAAAAAGTCGAAATGCCTCTCCTAAGGATTAGTTACTGGCAGCAAAAGCCTTAAACTGAGATATGCTGGTAGTTTTGGTATTTGTCCCCCACCCTTTTGCCTTTGGCCCCACCCCTTTTGCTTCCGTCCACCCACAACTGGAATGCAACCAAGAGCTTCTCTGAAACTGAATTCAGCCCTTACGCTGAAAGAGGTTTGATACCTGTGCTATACCAGATTTTACTTCTTAGGGAAGTTGCAACCTAACAAGTGCCTTCACCTAAGAAGTGAATTGTCCTACCAACTACGGTAAATAAGATGATACTGTCAATTCCAAATGTTCAAAATCACGAGACATTGGCTTATAAACTGTCACAATTATTATTTCTATTTGCCATCCAATCCTCTCTTTTCCTCAAGAGCTACAAGTTTATTAAAAGCTAAGATTTGTAGGATTCTAATTTTCCAGCCCCAGCACTGAGACATCATTGTATTCTGTTAAGTGAACCTGCTCAAATACCAACCTATATAGAAAATACATGCAGTGGGGAGGCTGGTAGGAATCACATCTTTCTTTCAGACATAAGACATAGAAATATCCCCTTGGATATCATATTAAACAAGAATCAAACAGGAAGCTACAAGGCAGCTGTCATGAAGATGTCCCTCAACCCTCCCAGCTGCCAGACACCTGGACAAACACATATGTCAGCTACAAGATCCCTTCAGTATTACAACTATGGTATTTCAGTGAAGGGCTGTAGACTTTAGACTCATCCCCAGGAGTATTGCTGCCACAACTGTTTTTAGGTTGCTGGAAGAAAGGCTTTCAGGAGTGATTTCTCTTCACTCTCCCTACACCATTGTTCATATGTACCGACATTGTCCACATGTCGATTATATCAGAGAACTAAGTACAGAGAGTGTGTACAGTTATTTCTCTACAGCAAATACAGTGACTTTTCCTTGAAGGAACTAATACTGGTCTAATAATGGTAACTTGTAGGATTGTGCACACACCTTCTGACCTGGCTGGCACAAACCAGAAGGGCTTAGAAAATGGCAGGTTCTCCGCCAAAGAATCTCTCACCACCACCTTAGCATCACTTTGCCAATGTGTTCAAAAATATGACTATATACACACACTCACACAGTTCTGGTTAGGAGCAATGAAGAATAAATAACTACTGATAGAGTTGGAAGGTACCTCAGAGATCTTCTAGTCCAACCCCCTGCTCAATGCAGGTGCTGCACTGCAGGGTGCATCAAGGTGCTGATGTCACATTCATTATTCAGTGTGTATCTACAACAGCCATATGCACACATATTGCAGTCGAGGTAGTTGCACCATTGTTGGGAGCCAATTTTGACTTTTCTCAGATAGTGTATGGTAAGATTTGTGTGTGGGGTGGGGGAAGATAAGTATGCATACCATAAGCAATGATAGATCTATAATACTACCTCCAAATATGATCTGTATATAGACGAAAATATGGGTGCACTTTTTCCCATCTTATAGATACCGTATAATAATTTCTTCCTTCATGTTCCCTAACAGAAGTTAACTCACTTTACTCAGTTGAAATAGACTCACTCCTCCACCTCAACCCTCAGTCTTTCCATATTCACTAACGATACTTGTAACAGCTCACCTAATTTTTGTGCCCATTTCCAAGCTTAATTGCTACCCTGTCACAAACACACCATCCCTTGGTTGCATATTCCATGTCTCCACCAATGGTCAGAAAAAGGATCATTATACTTTGGAAACAGCTTCCAGAGGGAAGAATGTTGTCTTTACCACTGTGTCATAAGTCTTTTTGTTCCTCCCATCCCCATTTAATCCATTCAGACAACTACTCTAGAGCTGAATCAGTTTCCAATACTATTCAAGCAGTTCCTGTGTAATGAGTGCCCTCTTATGGCAAAGAGTAGCCACAAGCACAAACATGTTCCCAAAATGTGGCATATAGAAGACCATTCAGTACACAATACAGCCACAATTTTTTTCTGGCCATAAACAGATATAGGATCAATTTACTCAAAGCCACTTTCTTTTTACTTCCCAATATGCAGACCACCTAGGAGCTATGAGATTTTAGAATTGAAAATTGAATTACTATTTGATCCTCAGTCACTCAAACAATTCATCAAGGATTGGTTATTGCCATTTCTCTCTAAACATTTACAGATGAATAGAGAGTTTAAAATGCCTTAGGTTCTTCCTACAGACAAAAGGTTTTCCAACTATGGGGCATGCAAAACATGGGGGGGGGGGGAGAGAGAGAGAGAGAGAGAGAGAGAGAGAGAGAGAGAGAGAGAGAGAGAGAGAGAAGCCAAGAAGTAACACAGAAAGCATCTTCCAGGGTTAAAGAAGTCTGCAAACATCTACCAGCAATTTAAATATTAAGAGCAGAAGAAGTGAACTATGGACCAGCAATTAGTAAACTGATGGCCTATGGCAAGGTGCTCCCTCCATTTTAAGTACCAAACTGAATTACACAATACATTAAGCACCTGCATCTAAAGCATATGTACCACTGGCCACTCTCTTTCCTTAGCAAAGTAATTGCAGCGGGCCCAGTCCACATCAGGGATGCATGCTGGGTTGTTTTTTTTAACCCTATCTGCCTTTGCTATTTTCTCTGCAATTTTCCACTGATGCTATGATTTCCAGCAAACGGCAGGTTTCTTCATGTGATATATTTTCTTCACAAAAGTCCTACATTAAAAATTATCCAATTCTCTATTCTGATTAAAGTTGGGGTGGTAAACCACTGACATTGAAAGGTATGACCCTATAATTGAAATAGTAGTTTTATTACAGAATTTAATTTTAACCAAAAGTTCAGTAGTATCTTTTTAAAAATATTTCGTTGGTATTCACAAGAGGCTTCACTGGATTTTTAATTTCGTCAAAATGTATCCAGGTTTACTTTTCAGGTAAGACATTAGCCAGAGCAGTTTTATGATACAAAATTAGATTACAGAACCCATGTACTCCTCTTTCTTTGATTCCTGCTAGATTCTAGATACAAAGCTATATTTTTCTCCCACCAATGAATTAAGAAACCAATGTTCATACTGAATGAATACCTAATATGAATAAAAGTTGTGCAGATGTTTTTAGGACAAAATTCTGAGAAGCAACTGGGAGAAAAATCACTGGTGATGTTGTTCTTACTCATAATTATGTTTTTATGAGAATTTATTTGAGCCATGGAAGTGCTACAAGGCAAATAATTATACACACTGAAGAAGATCTGAAGTATTACATCTCTCTCCTTTTGCCTGATAAAAGAGTATGGAGTAAGTCCGATACTTTTACATGGAACCAGTGGAAATAAAAAGTATGTTACTTATTTTGGATCAGAAATGAACATGATTTCTCCACTAGAGGGTGTTCAGTAAACAACAAAAGGTGAAGAGATATCACCTACCACAACTTACATCTCACAGGAATGAGCATTGCATATAAGCATGCAGTACTTATAAGGCACTACATGAGGCAAAGCTTCAATAAAAAAATTCAAGAGCATCTGCCCAAGTTCTATGTTTGCCATTGCCATCCATCCAAAGTCAGGTCTAAATTATCCTCTTTCATTTTTGCATAGAGACAACTTTTGAGATTTTTAGGACTCTTAAAGAAACAAAAGACACAAACGTGTAAGTCCTTCTCTAATGCAGAAATGTGCACATTTTTAAATCAGGTATAATCTTAAACCAATTAAACCACTAAAAAAGTTGATAGTATTTTTTCCCATTAAAATCAGGTTTAATCCATTTTCTCTTATTCCCCCATAGCCTAAAATGCACAATTGTCTGTGTATAATTTACACAAATTCACATTTGTGCGAATTCGTGCACTTTAAGGTATGGGGAAAATGCGCAATTTTGGTTGTTGTTTTTTCATTTCATTGCTGGATTGGGTGCCTCCTGATAAGAGAGGCTGTGTGTGGAATTTTGTCCTAGTCCTGCAAAGCCCCAAGGTTTTATAACCACCAGCCCCTTTCTGGTGCACTCGGGAGTTTTGTTCCTTGGTGAGTAGTTGTGCAGGGTTTTGATGCTGTATCAAGTGTCTCCCGACTGCAAACTTCCAGTGCTTTGGAGGTGAAACAGCGTCACTGCTCAGGCAGGAGGACTGCAGCACGACAGTGGGTGGGGGCATGTGAGTACTTTATTACTACTCACAGTAGTTTATTAGCACATTTGTGTGGTAGGAGATCATGGACTATTTCAAAAATAAGCTACTGTAAGTAGCTTATCAACCCATCATAGGCTATCATAATGTCCAAACACAGGCATAATGTTCCAAATTTGCTGCAGTATTTGACAATTTTTGCTTTCTTGATGGTCTGAGCTGAGGAAGGTTAAAAGTTCATCAGAAGATATTTTAAGCATCTGGGATGGGGCAGAACAGACAAAAAAAATATGAAAAGTATACAGACTACAAAATTCTTTTTTTACATTTAAAATGTTACACTTAATTGGAAAGGGCATAAAGTTGTTAATTATAACTCAAGAGTCACTAAAACAGATAAAAATACAAAAACATTTAAATGCTCTTTGGAAGACTGGCAATATTCCTCTTTTAACCTTCCTGAATGTGTAAACAAGAGGAGTTTTTAAATATATTAAGAGAAACACTATATATTCACTTGTAAAACAGGAAAAGGAATAGTATACAGAGGTAATTCATAGTAAATTGCCTGTGGCTTGTCTACAATAGTCAGGGAGCTTTTCAAAATACAGCTACCTTAAATCACATTTTAGTTGAATGCAGAACTAAACTAACACAGAGACTTGACTGCTGCACTCCACCCACATGGCACACGACCCAGTGATAGATTACATACGGTTATCTCTATCCTATCAGATCTCTCCTGTGGCTACTGAGAACTTACTATCATGTTAGGAGCTCCCAATGAGATTAGTTAAAAGCTTTGAAACCTTATTAATGAAAGCTAAGCCTGTAATGAATCCACCTAAGATCCAAGAGAGACTAAAAGACTCTCAAGGCCAATCAAAAATCAGACACAGAGAAGACATGAAAAATATTTTGGTATAAAATGGATCAAATGGGAAATTTAAATTTAAAAGTGAAGTAACTTCTGAAGCAGGCACATATATTCCAAAATCTATTAGGCCAACTTAACTTCCACAAACATGCATACTATCCCCAAGATGTGCCATTATAGTGAAATGGACAAATCACTTTAAAACAATGATTTATTTGAATGTTATTCTCCCTGAACACACAGCTAATGTCTCAAACTAAAGTAAAAAATAGACTTTATTTGACTTCTGCAGTATTTTGAAAGACAGAAGACAAAGTGTGGACTTTTTTTTATTCTACGTTGACCCTGTTCAACGCTAAGTCACAGTGGTTAAGCATTTTAAGCTAAGCATTATGACTTAGCGTGTTATGTGAACCATGACTTAGTGTGTTGTGTGAAACATTCCTAACCTTGATGGCTACATAACCAAGGTTTAAACATGCTCACTAACCATTTGCTGCAAAAGCGTTAGTGATCTAACTATAGTTTAGCATACTTTCAAATACCAAACCCACAATTTTCTTCTTGCCAGCCCAAATTTCAACTCCTTATTTCCCACAATTCTCACACCCATAGAAAAGAAGTAATGGTCAGGGAAAGGGAGCATCCACAGCCTGTGACAGCTCTACACTGCCAGCAAAGCCACACCTGGTTACCCCCAGGTTTTCATCATTTCAGCAATATAATTAATGGTAGTGGGGCTGGGATCGTTTTGTTGCTGCTATTGTTAAATACATGGGAGTCATAAATGTTTGCTGATCTATTGTAAATCACACAGCGATCCATCAGGAGGTCCTAGTCTAGCTTGTGCCCACCCCTGCTCTACAGTTCTCTCAGAAGCTCAAGGGATTTTCCTCATAGGCCAGCTGTCTACTGCACTCTTTGGATGTTACTTGTGCCTCTTGTTCTACACCACCTTCTTGCAAGACAACCCCAAGTAAGAAGACATCCCCTTTGCCATAGCAACAGAGTCTCTACTCATTTCCATATTCTTTCCTGAGTCCATGGCAGTGTTGTTTTCCCATGTTGGCATCTGCCCTCACATAAGCAAGGCATTGCCCACTGACAGCCCCTGTAATGGTATACTTCCTATACCCTCGAGTTCAAAACCATGCCCCAAGGGAATCTAGGCCAGCTGTTCTCTTTTTCCTACTCATGGCATGGAGTTGTTGCCAGCCCCTTGCAACAATAAAGTCACAATCCTGATGAAAGCTTATTTATACAATGATAGTAGCCATTATGTAACTATGGTGTTGAAGGCTCACAAAAATTACTCTTACCTGACTGTCTCTTGCTGGGTACCCATGATAACTGGAAGTCAGAGCCTCATTCTGAAAGAAAGCAGAGATGATCGATTTTGATAAAAGGAAGGCTAAGAGAAAAGGTATCTGAGATAGCTGAAAAGTAATAGCATATAACAATATGGAAAGAGAACAGGTTAATATCCCTTGTTTTTTCCTGGCACCTACAATATAGTTTTTCCGATACCAGAAGAAGATCTCATTATCCTACGCATTTTAGTTCTTTAATTTTTGTTGTTTTCCATTCTATTTTTCAATCTTTACACTGCTGCTGGTTTTTACTTTGAATACTGTAGTTTTTAAAAAAAAATTGTATACATTATGTTGCATCGTGCTGTATTTTATGGTTTTAACTGTTGTGAACTGCCCAGAGAGCCTCGACAATTGAGCGGTCTAGAAATGTAATAAATAAATAAATAGTGTACCATTTTATATTTATATGTCACCAAAAATAAAAACTCATATAAGAAAAACTGGCCTTTTACTATTTGCTTTTCTGATTGTTGTTGTTGTTTCTTTTTCTTTTGTTAAAGGAAAAGTCCACATTTGGACAGCCTATCACCATGGATGGGGAATGTGTGACCCTCCAGATGTTGTTGGACTGCAACTTCCATCAGCTCTAGAACCATAGCCAATAGTGAGGGATGAAGGGGGTTGCAGTCCAACAACATCTAGAGGTCCACATATTCCCGATTCCTGCTTTACAGCCTAATTCCTTAAAGAGCAGATGAGGAGAGAAATTTGTCCCTGGACTGTATCACCACCTTAGGCTGCAGGTGAGAGCTCATATGACTGAATGCTCCTTCATACAATATATATATATCCCTGCACATTAAAAAAAAATCAAATGTCAGGGAGAATGGTTCTAACCTACAGTTCTCTCCCCTCCATATTTTTTTTTTACAATTAGTGATTTTATTATAGGAATTCCATCAACAGTACAACAAAATGCACAATATACATAGAATTTTGTATTATACCAAGCCAAAGGTTATTGATATCAAATTAAATTTGAAAATTCAGTGATGTCAAGAACATTTAGCTTGTCATAATACTAAATTCGATCAATGTTATGCTTCTTGTATTTCAAAACTGTGCATTTATTTATAAATTCACTCTCCAAAAATCAACATAAAGTTTCTACATAAAGTTTTCTTGTGGGGAGGGGAACTCCTGATTGACAAAACATCGGTTTGACAATCATTTCCAAGATATCTAAGTTGAGCTTCAGTGTCTGTATCAAGTAATGTCAAGATATGTCTTGCTCATGATTCATTTTAGACACTTAAGCAGTTCAAGAATATGCCTGGACAGAAGTGACTGGAAACTCAAAAAACCTCAGCATGTTTATGCAAAAAGA
This sequence comes from Anniella stebbinsi, assembly GCA_029215795.1. Taxonomy (NCBI): domain Eukaryota; kingdom Metazoa; phylum Chordata; class Lepidosauria; order Squamata; family Anniellidae; genus Anniella; species Anniella stebbinsi. The sequence goes on from JARDYH010000003.1 coordinate 32,400,670, forward strand.
AGACAAGTGGACACTTAAAGGCCATCATATAGTAATATAAAGCCTAAAGATAAAGAGGTGTGTGTTTTTCTGTAAAGAAATGTGCTCTACACTCTTCCAGACTCCTTGCTGCTCAAACTGTAACTCTAATTGAATCTCACTCTCTACAGCGAAGGGGGACGTTACTGGCAGCAGTGGCATTTCCCCAGGAAGTCTCTGGTGTTGCCAATTTTACAGGTCAGTAACTAGCTGGTGTCTCTTGTTGAATAATTATTCTCTGCAGGATTGGCTATTATGGGAAACTAAAGGAAGCTGGCTGAGAAACAGTTATAAAGAGTTAAACTCCTAGGACAGCAGCAGAACAATCCTTTTATACCAAATACAGAGAAAATCCCTGTTAATCGGTAGGGGATCCCAAAAGGAAATCAGAAACAGAAGTGCAACACAGAGCAAAATCCACTTCACGGCATGCATGTAAGAGGACTTACACAGGAAGAAAGAGGTGAAAAAGGCAATATTAACCATTTGCACATTTAATCCTACTTGCTCTTTCGAGACAAAACACCACTCCTGTACGCACGCATGAATGGAGCAAACAGCAAAAACAACAACAAGTTGCCTTCCAACACAACCTGATGAGACACACAACAGTTAACTTCCATTCCCTTTTGGCTCATTTCTGCCAATGCTGAATTGGATTTCTCTTGCTATTACAAGCATGCAAAGAGCCATTTATGGGGAAATTCAGTTAGAATGCCCTCACCAACAATATGAAATCAAGCTGCCATGGGATATTTTATTGTTTTATTTACTGCTACAGGGAATCTCTGTGCATCTGAAATCTACTATATAAAAGGGGAAATAGAAAGTAGAGAAATAAGGACTTCAAATCTGCCATGTCCAAACTGTTTTTAAACTTTTAAATTCTTGAATGCTAAATGTTTTCTATTATGTTTTATCATGTGTGAACCACCCAGAGAGCTTTGGCTGTTGGATGGTATAGAACTGTAATAAATGAATGAATGATTTTACATTGTCTGTACTAAATCATTCACATATGACATTTCATTTGAGCATTTGTACATTATATCACAGTAAGTGCAGAACAGTGAAAGATGCTTGTGAATCATATATTTTGTTCCTACCTTCTTTTTTATTACATCTTCTTCCCCCACTCAAGCTTCCTTTGACAATTTAAGGAGGTCTGGAGCAGCCTTCTGTAAAGCAGTGACTGGAGATCAGGGACCAGGTTTGCACCTGACCATGGATGCAATCCATCTGCCCTGCATTTCTCTCAATGGAATGCATACTTGGATGCACATCTCAATGTGGGTAGATTGGATGTACTTGGATGTGTCAGTGGACATTCCGTCGAAAGTAAAGCAGTGTGAAGAAACTACATCCATTTTACCACATAGATATACTAGCTATGTGTTCAATTTACCATGCAGGTATCCCTCATGTTGGTGCACAACAGTTCCTTACATAGGATAGCCACTTTACAAATATGGAAAGTGATAGTACAGTGAACTGTGGCTCACTGGTTTTCCATCTGTGTTCTTAGGTCATGGGATTCCTCAGAAACATATCAAAATTCTCAATGAGATTTGCAATCATGGATTAACTTTCCTCAAAGACCACTTGTCTAACATTACCGATCTTTCCAGGCATTACGTAGCTGGAAAATTTTTTTGAGTGAATTCTAAGGCTCATCATGTTTTGTGGGGCAACATCATAACAAAACAGGCCTAACCAACACTGAGATGTTTCAATCTTCACCAATTCAGATATTTCAGGATCTTTGTTACCAGACCATCCAGTGGAGGAAGAGTGTGAAGCTTTGTACAACCATTTTACGCAAGAATTCAATTGTTTATAGTTGGGGGTACCCCGTCTTCTTGAGATTCATCTACAAGGGGAAACAACAGAGAATAAATTCTTGTGAGCAAGGGCTGGAATTGCTGAAGACCCTGAGGCTGATGGAGGAAGATAAAGATATAGAAGGAGGGGCAGCAGGAGGAAGTGCTTTATGACTGAGAGAGATTTTAAAGAAGGATAACAACGGAAGAAAAGGAGAGGGGGTTCTGTTTGGGTTCCATGTCGAGTGTTTGCCGTCCCCCCCCCCCGGTGGGTTCTAAGAAGAGGGGAAGAAGAACCATTGCCCGGGGTGACCCGGGATTTGAAGGGGGGAAGTGGGGGGTATATGTGGGGGAGGGGGGAGGGAGGCGGGTTAAATGTGTCACAGAACGAGACCTGAAGGGAAAACCAAAAACGGAGATATGGGAAGCAAATTAAGATTAATAACTTTAAATGTAAATGGGCTGGGTAGTGTTATCAAAAGGAAGAGAATTGAAGGGCTTTTGAGAAAAAAGAAAGCTGATATAATATTTTTACAAGAAACGCATCAAAAAGAAGATGGAAGAAATCAATTAAAATTGGAGGACATGGGCATATATGAGAAAGCATATGGGACTTCCAAAGCAAGAGGGGTTGCGATAATAATTTCTAAAAAATGTGCATTTAATGTTGTTAAGGTGGTAAAGGATGTGGAGGGAAGATTTATTATATTACATGGTCTCCTGGGGGAAGAAAAATATATTTTGGTTAATGTATATGCGCCAAATGTAAAGCAAGTGGAATTTTATGATAAAGTGTTTAGAAATATTGGGAATGTAGGGAATGTAATGGCGGGGGATTTCAATATGGTGATGGATAGAAGGAAAGATAAAGATAATTTAAAAGGTATAGGGAAAACGGGCTTAGCAAGAGTAATGGAGCATAAAGAATTAAAGGATATTTGGAGAGTAATAAAGGGGATGAAACAAAATATACTTTTTATTCGCCAAAATATAAGAGTTTCTCTAGGATTGATTATATATTTGTGTCAAAGAACATGCTTTCGAAGATTATGGATTGTGAAATAGATGTAATTAAAATTGCAGATCATGCAGCAATGAGTATGGATATCAAAGTGAAGAAGGATTATAGAGAAGCAAAAAGATGGAGATTAGATACTAAAATTTTAAGTTACAAAAATATTGTTGAGAAAATGAAAAAGGAGATTAAGAGTATATGGGAAATAAATGAATCAGGGATAATCTCGCAGGGGATGGTTTGGGACACGATGAAAGCAGTAGTGAGAGGTATTTGTATTAGAGAAATATGTAAATTAAGAAGACAACAAGAGGCACATAGTAAAAAGATTGAAGAAGAAATTAAGGAATTAGAGCAACAATTTAGGAATAATAAGGATATGCATATATATGCCCAACTCCAAGCAAAAAAAAAAGGAATTGGAGGGGGATGATATAGAAAGAGTTCAAAAAGAATTAATATATTTGAAAAGGAATTTCTTTGAGTATAGTAATAGAAATTCTAAAATGCTGGCGAGATCAATGCAATCAAAGAAGGAAAAAAATATAATAGGGACAATTAAAGATAAGACGGGGAAAAATGTAATTTAATGAAGGATAAATTAGAAAATTTTGAGGGATTTTATCGGGAATTATATACTTCAGAGGCGACTCCACAAATGAGAATACAAGAATATGTAAAGAAAAATTGGAAGGTAAAATTAAAAGATAAGGATAGGGATTATATGGAAGCTTTAGTGACGGAAAAAGAAATAGAGGGGATTATTGACAAATTGAAAGGAGGGAAATCTCCAGGAGTGGATGGATTGGGGCCGGAGTACTATAAGATATTTAAAGAAATTTTATTATCAAAAATGGAGAAATTATTTAATAATATAATAAAGGGAGAGAAGACCCCGCCGTCGTGGGAACATTCGTTGATAATCTTAATTCCGAAAGTGGACAAGGATTTGATGGATCCAGCTTCTTATAGACCAATTTCTTTAATTAATCAGGATGCTAAGATTGTTACAGCGATTATGGCAAAAAGATTAAATACTTTTATAAATGATTATATAAAAAAGGATCAATGTGGATTTATTCCAGGGAGGCAAATGCCAAATTTAATAGGGAGGGTTTTAAACATAATAAATAGTATTAAAAGAAGAAATTTAAAAGCAGGATTGATAGCATTGGATATTTTTTAAGTTTTTGATTGCGTTGAATGGCCGGCGTTAAAAACTATTATAAAAATATTCGGCTTTGGAGAAAGATTTGTGGGGGTGATTAATCAGTTGTATGCAAATAACAAGGCAGAGGTGATGATAAATGATGGCCTAACACAACAGATTACCCTAGCCCGGGGTACTAGACAAGGGTGTCCTCTCTCCCCGATATTATTTGCAATTGTGATTGAAATGTTAGCAAATGGTATTAGGGAGGATGAGAGATTAAAAGGGACAGGAGAACAGGATAAAATAAAAATTAATATGTTTGCGGATGATACCTTACTGACATTAGAAAATCCAGGGGGGATTATAGAAGGAATTAAAAAACATTTGAGGGAATTTGGAGAAGTTACGGGGTTGCAGATAAATTGGGGAAAATCCAATATGATGCTTTTTAACTATGATAAAGAAGAAGATGAAGAGTTAAGTTTAAGATTAGGTTTGAAGGTTAAAAATATATTGGGTTATTTAGGAGTTTATATTTCTAAAGAGTTAGAAATGTTAGAGGAAATAAATTTTAGTAGATTAAAAATTAAAATATGACAGAAGCTAGAGGCTTATAGGAAGGTTAAGCTGTCATGGTTTGGTAGAATAGCGGTAATTAAAATGAAGATATTACCAATGATTAATTTTTTGTTTAGCATGTTACCAATTAAGATAACGGATGTAGAAATTAAAAGCTGGCAGTGTATGATAAATAATTATTGCAATGGGGACAAGAAGTCAAGAATAAATAAAACAAAATGGTATAAGAATCAAAGGGAAGGAGGCTTAGGTTTACCGAATATAAAGATGTATTATATTGCTAACCTATTAAGGTATGTTATAAGTAGCATAGTTGGGGGTGAGGATTTAGAATGGTTAGAACCGCAGACAAGAAAAATAGAGCTAAAGCTACAAAATGTTTTCTTTAGCAATATACAAAAGACTCAACTGAAAGGAATAGTAAATCCCATCTTAAGAAATATTAGAGAAATTTGGGAAAAATATAAGAAGAAATTAATGCCAGGAATTTCCCCTCTGTCCCCAGTGGTTTTGATGGAAAACTTCCCAGGTAATTTGAGAGGAGAATTGGAGGGGTTATTAAGGGGGGAAAAAATAATTAAACTGAAAGTTTGGGTAATGAAAATGACTAATAAAAAACAAATAGAAGAAATTTTAACGGGTCAGGACAATTTATGGTTCAAGAGTATGCAATTGGAACAGTGGACATTAAAATGGAAGAAGAAAAATAAGGAGTGTAGAAAGGAAACAAGTTTTGAAAAGTTAATTGAGGTTAGAGAGAAGGTGGGAGGAAATAAAAGTAAAAGTAAAAAAGGTTTAATGAGTGAGATTTATAAGATATTATTGGAGGAGGATATGGTGCATGATAGCTTGAAAACAATCTGGGAAGAGGATTTGAAAATTCAGATCACTGGGGACAGCTGGAGAAAGATATGGGAATCAAGAAATTTAAAGTTATTTTCAATAAGGATAAAAGAAAATCAGTATAAAATAATCTGGTGATGGTATCTCACTCCTGTAAGACTACATCAGATAGATAAGAAGGCTTCAAGTTTTTGTTGGAGGGGATGTCAGGAATTGGGGACATATTACCATATGTGGTGGACTTGTGAACATGTTAAAAAAATTTGGGAGAGAGTTTTTAAGGAGATAAATGAGATAGTAGATAAAAAGGTAGAGGCAAGTCCGAATATAGCTTTACTGGGGTTATTTGATAAAGAATATGGTAATAATAATATTAAAGAATTATTAAATAATCTCCTGACACCGGCAAGACTTATGATAGCTAAAAATTGGAAAATACAAGGGGATTATAGTATGGAAGAGTGGTATAAAGGAGTGTGGGATATTGCTATTAATGATAGATTAACCTGTATAATGAAAGTTAAGATGGGATTAACTAAAAAGAATGATTTTGGAAGGATTTGGGCTATGTTTCTAGAATATGTTTTAGAAAAGGGGAGAGGTTAAATAATCAATGCAGTTTTGGAAAAATTTATAAGCAATAGAGTAAGGTCTCGGGGGAAGGGGAGCACGGGGGGTTGTTATGTATTTTTTGTGTTATATGTTGAAATTAATAAAATTATTAAACAAAAAAACAAAAAAACAACACTGAGTATGCAACCTAGAATGTGTCCCAGAATCATTCATAATGGATAGGTGTCCCTCAACAGCCAAAACTGAGGCGAAAAGGGTTCACTGAAGATAGAAAATCTGAAAACCATTGTCCTAACTACTCAGTGAAACCAGTCCTAAGAACTGTTAAAAGTACCACCACACCATTTATGGACAGGAGTATGGATAAACTGCTAGTTTGTGACAGCATTTTTAGCAGAATGACATCTAATCCACTGAAAATTTAATATGGCAGTGAAAACAGAATCAGCAGTTAGTTGGTCAACTGTCTGCACTCAGGCTCTATTTCAGTCCCAGTACAGAAAACCCTAGGTTAGCAAAGATGAGAAATAAGCCTTCTGGGAAATCAGAATAGATTACTTTTCAGTATGAGCTACTTCTATTACCAACTCATCAGTGCCTATGTCCCCAATGGGTACATGTAGATATGGAGGAAGAACAATGGCCATTGTATAGTGAGATAGCTGGAAAAACCACTTATATATAGTAGCTCATATAACCACCTCAATCACAGATGCATGACAGGATGAGGCAAGACCTGGTAACAGAAGTCATAGAACTCTAGAATAGGGGAGAGGAACCTCAGGCCCAGGGCCCAAAATCAGGCCCTCCTCAGATGGCCACACCCCTTCCGCAGGTCACATTCGGTGATTTCCTGACTTCTGTGCAATTCCTCCCCTTTCTAAAAGGTTTAAATGCCTCTCCTAAGGCTTAGTTTACTGACAGTAAGAATTTTAAGCTACAATATGTTGGTACCATTTGTATGTTTGGCCCCACCCTCTTTGCCTTTGGATCTGCCCCCTTTGCCTTCATCATGGCCCACTTTATGTACTGTGGTCCCTAAGAGCTTTACCAAAATAGAAATTAGCCCTCAGGCTGAAAGAGGTTCCCTAGCCCTGCTCTACAAAATATAGACAAAGAAGGTTAATCAGGACAGAAGGGATTTTGGAGCTGAACTTTGGAGAGCTTCAGTTTTCTCTTACAGACATGAAAAATAATTGTCTGGGTACTAACCTTGGTTAGGTGTTAGCATCCCAGTAACTTTTTCTAGTGAAGCAACACTTTAAACAAGATCAGTCTTATGTAAGCAGTATAGTTCCTAAGTTACACACCTTGATGCCACTACAACAAGGTCAGGAATGCAGGTACTCTCCCTATAATTCTCTCAATGCTTGGCTATGCTGTACTACTGGAACTACCATGAAAGTGTCAGACCAAGCAATACATTTTCACATGTACTAATGGAACAAAGTGAAAGGCTTTCCCCATTGATACTGGTGGGCAAAAACATCCAAAGAGACTAACCAACCCGTGAATCTCATTATAGCCTAAGAAACTCTAAGACTGTGTCTTAATAATGTTATTTTATTTAAAACTAGCTGATATGCCCGGCGTTGCTCAGGTCTGTGAATAATGTTTATGATATTTCATAAATAATAAATTTCTCTGCAACTTATTCAACTTTAGGTTGGTTGGGGGTTTTAGTTTGGTTGAGTTCATAAATTGTTTTGTTAGAATAAATGAAAAATTGTGTTAATAAGAACTGTATTTTAAATTAGAGTTTTGTGATAAACCACATTTTTTGTTTTACCTGAAATGCCTACACTTCCCATCATGTCTTGGCCAGAGCAGCCATCTAAACTTCAAAAACAATTAGGACACACAACACCCTTTCTACCAGCTAAAAAAGATTCAAACCTAAAAATATGTTTTCAAAATAGACCAGGCATTGCCCAGATTTCTGAATAACATATAGTAGGAAGCGGATCTCAGTGGACGTGAGGAACTGTTGTATGCATGTGGTCTGAAGTTATTATTATGAAAAAAGGAAAGCAGCCAGAACACAGAATACTTTATTGGCATAATTTACTGTATAATATCTACATTTAACAGGTTTTGGCAGAGAGGCAGGATGGTCAATGCCACTGGTGACTTGGGCCTTTTATTTGACATAAAAATACTTAAAATTCAAATTTCATGTTTTTATATTTTTCTGGTACATTGTACAGCCAGACCTATCAGCATGCCAGATTTCAAGTTTCTACCCGGCTTTCCTCGGGCCCCCTAAAATATACGTCTGTGAGGTAATCATCTTGAAGTAGCAGGCCAGTGCTAGGCCTGTGAATTAACCTTTAAACAAATTAAATTCATTTCTTTTTTTCCTCTCTCACCCTCATGACAACCCTTCAAGGTAGGCCAGTCCTAGGCCTGTGAGGTAACTTTAAAACAAATTAATTTAGTTTCTTTCCACCCCCACCCCCACCCCTCTCTCTCACCTTCAATGCATGGCCAGGGCTGCCTTGAAACTGTCGCCATAATTTTCCTTGCCCCCACAGAAAACAAAAATTACAACTCCTGAAATGCCTTTTGCTGTGGTGCCCGACTTGCCCAATGGGAGTCCTGCTGCTGAAGCTCATGGGAAGTTAAGTCTAGCTGAGCAAGTCCATACTACACTATGCAATCAGTGCCCATAGGTAGGCCATGAGGGAGCTGGCTTGTTGACTGATGGTTCACTTGGCTGCCGTTGGAAATGGGCCCAGTGCTGCAACCTTCTTCTCTCCTGCTCCCAATGGGGCCTAGCAACTGAGGCAGCTGGCCCCAGGTGCTTTCCCTTCAGGCCCAGGAGGGCGAGCAACTACCAGATAATGGCTACCAAAGCCTGATAAGTCTTTCCTCCTGCCCAAGGCATGCTGGGATTGTAGGCATAAGCCTGGGTCCCTAAATAACGTGTTAATCTTTGAACACAGTCTGAGATGTGGTGGGAGAGCAGGCCTTCTTAGTTGTGGCAACCTGTTTGTGGATTTCTGAATACAGTTTATGATTTTTATGTAACAGACTGACTATAGCATTGAGACAGAAGAGTGAACGGAGGATTGACCGATATAGCTGAGGCTAGAATGGAATGGTGGGCAGGGTTAGTGGAAGTTAGAGAAAGTCAGGTAGGAGAACAAAGACAGCTAGTGAGAGGTCAGGGTTTGCTCACCCATATTTTATTTTAAATCAACCACTCTACATGCCAGTACTACACCTCCCAGCATTCCTTTGGCAGCCTGCAGATGCCTACATCCTCTGAGACATCCTCTTGTTACCAATGCTGCTCCTCGATAGAGCACTGAGGAGTAGCATCGCCAAGGAGGGGAGGTAAGCGGCTATCAGTGGATGCACCCAGCTCCAGCCAATCCTGCTGGGATTGCCTTGGCCTGTGCTTCTCACCCACCACGTGCTACATCAGGTGCCTGTACAGAAGGGCCGGAGCTAGACCGAACATTCCCCTCCTTTGTTGGGTCTGTTTCTGAGTATGCGCAGAGTGCCTCCCCTCCCACCCTCCCTCCTAAGGGCAAAGACTACACATTTGCTTTCCCCAGATTCTGAGAAAACGGCGATATCAGGATGGAGTGCCTTTGAGCATGTTTGGGCCCTCAAAGTCAGCTTCCTAGAGTTGAAAGACCTAAAGACAGTAGTGCACGCACTGGTAACTTCAAGGCTCGACTTCTGCAATGTGCTGTACATAGGGCTACCTCTGTGCTTAGTCCAGAAACTTCAATTAGTTCAAAATATGGCGGCCAGGTTGGTCACCGGTACACCTAGGGGTGACCACATAGCACCAATCTTAAAATCACTCCACTGGCTGCCAATTAGATTCCGGGTGAAGTATAAAGTGTTGGTTATTACCTTTAAAGCCGTACATGATTTGGGTCCAGGCTACCTGCGGGATCGCCTTCTCCCGTATAATCCGCCCAGCACACTCAGGTCCTCTGGGAAGAATTTACTCCAGTCAGCCAGAACTAGGCTGATGAGTGTTACCCAGAGGACCTTCTCTTCTGCCACTCCCAGACTGTGGAATGGCCTGCTGGAGGAGATTCGACAAATTAGCAGTCTTCTGGAATTTAAGAAAGCCGTGAAGACTGCTCTCTTCCAGTAGGCCTACCCAGTTTAATTTTAAGATGTTTTTAATAATGTATTTGTTTATATCTGTTTTAATGGTTTATCTATTTTATGATTTTTATATTTATATTTGTTGTTGTTCCCCACCTCGATCTGGATGGAGAGGCGGGTTAGAAATAAAATAAATTAATAAATAATTTTTAAAAATGCATTTGTATCTAGTTACATTTTAAAACCACACAGAGAGTGGGATGAGGCACCACAAATGGATGCAGCCCATTTATGTGGGTTGTTTCCTTTTATGTGGAATTGGGTTGACTGCTCGAGACCAACCTTAGGAGTCAGGGTTGTAAAAGACACGCAGCAGCCACTCACAATGGCCGCCAAAGGCCAGTAAGTCTGGCCTCCTGCCCAAGGCAAGCTGGGAGTTGTAGGCGTAAACCTGGGTTTTTATTAAAGACTTTAAAAATATTTTAAACTCCAAAATGCGTATTTTTAGATTTTTCTGGTACATTATACAACCAGACCTATCACAGTGTCACGTTTCTAACTCATCTGGAAGTGGGTAAACATTTCCGGACATATGTGTCGCACACATACTTTCCGCTTTATAGGTAGGGATACTTCATATTATTTAATCCTAAAAAGCTCAGAAGGCAACAACATATTAGAATACATTAAACTATCTCTGGGCCATGTCCACACAAGGCAAGCAGTGGGGCACTATTAGTCACTACTCCAGGATAGCGAAAGTCTTTTTACATAGTGGTTTTGCAAACCCGAAGCATTTCCTGAAATACTATAGAAATCTCCAGCATGAAGTAGCTTTCCATGACTCAGATAACGGCTTTCCTGAGTAGTATTAGCATACAATATTTTTATTCCATATTTTACACTTAGGAAACCAGGAAATCGCGCTCCCCTCCCCTGTTGCCCCCACCCCCTTGTAGCTGATGCCAGCTAACTCTCCACACTCGCAAAGCGGAGCATGGAGATGAGGAAAAGGAGGCATTCCCGGGGGGAGAAGAGACTGGGACCATGGGGCTACAAAGTGTTCCCAGCCTCCTTCTCCCCTGATCCCCAAAGCATCCACTAGACAGCCAAAATCACCCGTCCAGCTAAAATGATAAAAACTCATGCCTTGCACTGCCACCTATGCATTAATTGAATACATGTAAGCCTCCAAGTGCAGAAGCTTACAAGTACCCAGGACATATACCATAGGATTGCACCCTTAGTTTTGTTAATTCTCCCAAACACTGGCATTCTTTTTGGGAGCAGTGATTACCACAACAGTGCTCAGCAAGTACTACTTCTAGGATTTATCAACTTAAACAGGTTTGCTCCAGAAGCATTGGTCCATCTTAAAGCCATCTCCATAAGGTAAAATCTAACTATCTTGTCACATTTGACCTAATCCAAGCCCTCCATAGGTGAGACTCTAGCTACTGTCTCACTCACTTCTGTGTGCATGTACATTCAGATTTTTAAAAAACACAAATAAGTGGGATACATCTCTACTAGAAGATCCCCAGAACTTTGTTTGTGGTCTCACAAGCTCTTTTGAGAGAGATGTCGCTTTCACCCAACCCCATTAAGTTTGGTGGGGCAAGTTTTATTTATCTCAGTGACTTCTATGACATGCCAAATCTCCTCTGCAGTGACTGTATGTCTGGCAATTACATGAGAAAACATCCTTCCAAAGGACATGCTTTTTAAAAAAAGAAAGAAAAAAGAAAAAAAGGCTGGGATCCTGAAAGAACTATGGATGACTTTTCCCTCAGCTTGCTGCCTCCTGCACTGTTCAGATGCTGCTTCAGAAGACCCCATACCTTCATGAAATACTTTCAAGGGTTGGAGGGCTGCTGCTAAAAAATAGAAGCAGAAAAGCTGCAGTGTGCATGAGGCACTTTAGTTGCCATATAATGTCTCCAGAAGAAGGACGCAAGATTATTCTATGTTCAATATATTCACACAGTATTGCTCTGATGCACTATTCAGAGCACAATCAGTGATTTTCAGAAATAATCTGCAACTTCCTGCATGACTAACTGAACTTGCTCTATTTCTGACAAACATGCCAGTGCTGTACAGGGATCTGATGACATCACTCCCCCCTTCCTTCCTGGAATTCTAAAATACGCTGCTCTCCTATTGCACACAGTTCTAATCTCCATGGCAACCTTCATTCCTCCTGGGTGTTGTTGTTTTTGTGGGGGGAGACGGGGACGCCAGCCTCAATGAGTAGGATACAAGGCTTCTCAGTCTCCTTAAAAGTGATTCTTTTAGCAACAACAAAAGCTAAATTTAGTTATTTTTTTAGTATGGGATCTGTAACAATGAAATATATTTAAAAGCTTTGTCCAAATAAATAAATCTAAAATCAACAGTGTCATGTCCTCCTTTCCTGATCAGCTGAACAACACACAAAATAACTGAATCACAGTGACCACTTCTTAACTCCTGCACACACCCGTTTCTCAGCATGGCTTTTTCTAAATACATACACAGAAAAGAGACACACACTTGTTTGTTTTTTTGTTTGGATTTTCCACTTAAGCTCACTAAACATCTATGAAAATAAGCCTTTAGGAGTTTTGTAACAAGGATACATTTGACTGCAAATTTAAGCACTTTTGTTTAAAGATGTTGCACTAATCTATCATTCATTTATTAATGTATTTCATTTCCATGTCGCCCAATACCCAAAGGTCTCTAGGCGAGTCACAAAAATTAAAACCCAAAATGCAGCATAATTAAAAACTTCATATAAAATCTTTGACATACAAAAAATGAACACAATTTGAAACAGCTGAAAACAGTTAATGATACAATAGAAGGACCTGATGAAACATCTAACATTGAAAGCCTCATGTGCCATCAAATGCCTGGGATTAAAATGAAGTCTTAACCTGGTGCTGAAAGATGACAATATTGGTGCTACATAGGCTTCAGCAAAGACAGCATTCCACTGTCGGGAGGGTACCACTGAACAGGCCTTCTCCCTTATTGCCATCTTCTGAGCCTTCCTTGAAGGAAACACTGGGAAGACTTTAGATGTTGATCATAGTGTACAGGTAGGTTTACACTGTGAGAGGCGCTATGTCAAGTATTGGAGTCCCAAGCTATGTAAGGCTTTATAGGTCAAAACCAGCACTATGGATTGGGCTCAGAAATGTAGAGGCAGCCTGTGCAAGCAGGCCAGAATTGGTGTTATATGCTCAGACCTTCTAGACCCTGCTATCAATCTGGCTGTGATAGTTTGCACAATCTGCAGCTTCCAAACTGTCTTAACATACAAAAATGCAAAGCTCACATTAATATATTCCCATGCAATACTAAAGTAGAGAGGCTGTTGTGAATTTTCTATATATAAAAGAAGTAAGTTACACAGTGGCTGAATTCAGACAACACATTAGTCAATGGTGGGGTAATAATCAACTTTACAGTTGTTCATTCAGGGGGTACTCCCCACACAACATGCTAATAAATAATCAACTGTGGTGTGGATTAGGATCAGCGTTGAATTGACTATGGCAGCATTCGGACGACACGATAGTCAATGCAACTGACGATTGTTTCCCCCCACCCAGTTGCTTATTGTGCCGTCCAAATTCAGCCAGAGTCTTGGGATTCCAATTTAGCAATATGGTTGCTGCTCAAATCATAAGACAAAAAAGAAACAAACAGCACCCTATAGCTGAATCACATGCTGTAATTCAGTTGAGCAGTGAATCCCAAGGCTTTGACTAATGGACAATGCATCAACTGTAACTAAAGGACTCCAAAGAAGTCAAAGGTGTAAGAGAGAGAAAAAGTAGAGTAAAATAATAAGCGACAACCAGATGCTTTTTCAATTTACAAGATAGAATACCAGCTCTGGGATTTTGCTTATCTAATGAGATAGCAAAAGACCCAGGAGAAACTGATGAACAAAAATAGCTTTCTGTTCATATCAGAATTACAGTAATTTGGAACAGTTTACCAGGCAAAGCATGTCAAACATGCATAGCTGCTAAGGGAAGTCTGCAAGATAAAGAAAACAGAAAAAGCAGATGGCTTTTCTCATCAGGCAAGATGCCACAAAAATGGGGGAAGGGGTTTGATGGTCTTTGGCCCATAGTATAGATTTCTGGATTGAAAGCTGGATATTCTATACCAGACACTCTCTCATTTCTTTACACTGTCAGCGTGTCTGGTTGCCAAACATGAAAAGGATACTGCTTTCAACTTAAAGTGTTACAATTGTTCAATGTACTGCATATAAGAACCTGACAATTTTCAAGTTATATATCATACCTTAGATAGCTTTTCCCACAAAAGGGGAAGACGTATAATTGATTATATACACAAGAACTCACAACATAAAGCGCTCTCTTAATCTAATTTTAAAAATGAACTGGAAGAATACCCCCAGAGCCAGTCACTGAAAACAACTTGGCCTCCACCTAATTCTGAAGTCATCTTTCAATATCTACCAAGGTTCACTCTAGTTTCCAGAGTTTCCAGACGCTTGCCCACTCAACGAAATAAACAAATATTTTGGCAGATTTCTAGAGCTAGTGAGCTAGTTGTTCCTTTTTAAATGAGTGGAATAAAAGGAAAGATGAGATGCAAATTGCAAGAGACAAATTACCTGAGAATATAACTTTTCCTAAAAGAGAGAGAGAGAGAGAGAGAGAAGCAACATAGTAGGATAACTCTAAATTTTGAATTTAAAAAGAGAAAAAGAAAACAATTTGTACATGGCATAAACAGCAGCTGTTGTCTTCCTCTCGTAGCAGCAGGCAAAGTAATACCACCACCACCACCACAGAAAAAAACCCAATTAAGAAGAGACATTTCTAGGACATCGTGGAGTGGAAAAGAGAATAGAGTAGAAAATACAAACTGAAGACTAGTTTCTTCATAAAAAGTCATGAAGATGCAACAAATTACGTAAATAAGCATAGTTTGAGGGTTTTATTTTATTACTGTTACAGCACAATGCTATACATGTCTTCTCAGAAGAAAGTCCCATTGAGTTCAATGGATCTTATGCCCAGGTAAGTGGGTATAGGACTGCAACCTCATTTTCAAGTTTGCCTGCTCCCATCTCACAATATCCGAAGATTTGTTCCTCACACAAGCTGGGAATATTGCCATTTATCAAGTGCTGGCCATTCTTGACTTAGGCTAAGCTAAAATACTTAAATCTACCTGTATGCCCTTCAGATGTTCTTCCTATCTCCTGGGAGCCACATATCCATAAGCAGGTCCCACACAGCTAGGAGAATGTTTAATTGACCCAACCACATGGAGAGGGACAGATGGTGTACGTCTTTCTCATAGAGTTGTCATTGGAAAGACCCACATAACTGGGTCCCGTCCTCATGACTGGATCATTTCAATATTCTCCTAGCTGTGTGGGAGCTGCTTATAGATATGTGGCTCCCAGGAGATGGGGAGAATGTCTAAAGCAGCTCGCACAAGTTTGAAGAATATGAAAGGGCAGCTTCAATTTGCAGACTAATCGCTGTCCCCAAATAGTCTACACAAACTGGACTTTACCTCAAGTACCATAATAAACTTTTCAACTAAGTAATGGTTCTACGAATGGATCAAACTAAGCCCCCACCTCAAAAACAGTGAAGAACAAGTCTAAAGCACTGTAAAGAAATGAATATCTCTAAGCACAGGAAAAAGGAGAAAGGCTTCATGAGAGTTCCAGCAGCAACGGCTGGCTTTGATTAGTTTTCTTTGATTGTGGGGCTGCACAGGAAACGCTCAGAAGGCCCACTCAGTCAGCACCACCCTACACACACTGGCAAGCTTTGTGTTCTAGCAGCAACATCTGGAATCTGTTAAAACCAAACAGCTTTCAGACCCTTCCCAAAAACCACTAATTCTTTAAAGATCACTGTGCCTGGCCCTCTCCATTCCCTCCTGGAAATCTGCTCTCCTTGCAGCTCCAAACAAAGGAGTCTGTGACAGAAAACCACACCCTGCGCTGCTTGAGTAGTTCAATGGCCCTCAGTTTGCAAAGCTTGCCAGGGTATTTTAACATATGAGGAAAAAGCAAATGACAGCTAGCTAGCTACTTTCTTTTAGTGAAAGGCTGTCTTTTCATTTGCAACTCTTCCTTCCTTCTTCCTTATCAAACAGAGGTCACATACACCTGAACATTTATTTCACAGAGTAAAGCAGCCTTCCTTACACCAAAAGCTGCATAGTTACAGGCTTTACAACACTTGCACTCTCACATCTTGGAATAATTCATGCTCATTGGAAAGGGGAGACTTAGTCTTTTGCAAATAGACACACAGGCACCCATTAGCTTCCACACACATTGCATCTATTCCCCTTAAATCAGGTTTAGAGAAGTTTACAGAAAAATCTACACACAACTAGGGCAGCCAGAAAGCAGCAATGGTAGTAAGAGCCAATCAAAATGTGGGGCAACACCCCAGCATTACTTTAAGAGTTCTTTGTAAGCACAGCCAAGAGTCTGAGTCAAAGCCTTAGAGAGTTGAACTTTATTTCAACTATTTATTTCTTCCACTCCACACAGATACTTCAGTTTTTCAGTCTAGAATTCAAAAGCTTAAGCTCAATGATGTAGAAATTGGGCATGCTATCCATTACCTGGGTTGTGAGCTTTTAATTGACTCCCATTCTATCTTATATAATTGTTTGCATGAACCACCCAGAGAGCTTTGGCTTGGATGGTATAGAAATGAAATCTAATAATAATAATAATAATCCAACAAACTGTCAGTTATTAATTCTATCTCATTCCATATATCTGGGTATTGCAATGGTGCTTTATATTTAATCAAAACATTCATCAGGTAAACCACAAGGTCAAAAATTCTAAGTAGTAATAACAAGGATGTATTTAAAATCTTTTAAAGATATTTTATTATAACCTTTATATGCTTCTTAGCAAAAGGGCAGAAGTCCACAAGTGCTCTCACCAGCTAGCCACTGGAAAACTCAAGATACATCTTACCTTTGCTTCCTCATCTTACAAAACAAACAAAAATCCTGAGGTAAAAGATGTGTAAAATGTAGAAATATGTTCTATAATGTAGCATCATTATGATTATAAAGTTAACTGGCAGAGGTGAAAAGGTTACCTCTAACTGAGGTTAATTACTTTGTGACTATGGCCTGGCTGCCAACTGCCAGTAAAACTGTTATTGTTGTTTCCAAAGAATCTGTTTTGACCTTAGTGGTTCACAGTTAGACCTATCAGCTTATATAGTAGATAGGAGGATTCGAAAGGTCAAGTTTTGATAGGTCATTTACGAGCATTCAGTTGACTCTCATTGACCTATAGTTAATAGGTTAACAAGCTGGCAGATATTGAGGAATTGTACATTACTGGCCAGAGAGCCCTGATTGAACCTGTATAAAATGGGAGTTCTGCTCTGTCAAACATCAGTTGGAACAGTGTAATCTATTGGCCAGTGGAGACAACAACTGGCGAAAGAAAGCAGAAGGACAGCTGGAGAGGAATAGCTGAATAAATGAAGACAGAAGTTGTGAGAGCTAGCCAGGAGATGGTTCTCCAAGATAGCTCCTGGCCAGAGTGACAACAGAAAGAAGTTGGCCTCCAGAAACAAGAAAACTTCAGAGAAGGCAACTGTGACATCATGGCTACATTCCAGTCCTCAAGTAACAGAGAAAAAACAAGACTTCAGAAGAAGCTGAAGTAAGCCTACTAGAGAAAGAGCACCAGTCTTGAGAAGCCAATGGTCCAGTGTGAGTGACAGCTGAGGGACTATGTTCAACATAGTATCCTCTCAGTGAGTCCATGACCTGAGAGAGAACATTTTCTCTCCTCAGTACCATGCTGAGAGAGCTAATTGGGGTGGTGTTAAGGAAAGCATAAATGGCATATGAGTTTTATTTTGAGAAGTCAACTTAGTTAAGGAGATCATAGCTTCCTTAAAGTCATTGTACACAACTTATTGTTAACATCTAATCTTATATTAGTAAGTAAATGAGGTTTTATTTTAAAATAAATAAATGCAGGTTGCTTACCTGTAACTGTAGTTCTTCGAGTGGTCATCTGTGCATTCACACATATGGGCTCGCGCCGACGCCGAGCCATCTCGGGATTCCTCTAGCTAGCCTAGATACTTTTTTGGCGGGAACCCCTCCCCCCACCGCTCCAACGCGCATGCTCCGGGTTCCCGCTCATCTCAGTTCCTGGAGACCGCACGGCCTCGTGACCGAGATGTCAGCCAGCTAACTTAACACTAGCAGGAGCAAGGCGTGTAACCAATTGACAGAGATGCCAAGAGGGGACGGTGGGGGGGTTGTGTGAATGCACAGATGACCACTCGAAGAACTACAGTTACAGGTAAGCATCCTGCATTTCTTCTTCGTGGTCTCTGTGCATCACACATATGGGCGATTAACAAGCCACACTTACCGGAGGTGGGATGATCGCTGTCTTGGTTACTGCAGTACTGCAGACAGGACCGATCTGCCAAAGGCGTAGTCCTGTCGAGCTCTAACGTCAAGTTTATAATGTTTGACAAAGGTGGAAATTCTAGACCACGTCGCGGCCTTACAGAGGCTAGGGATGGACATCCCACGGTCCAGGGCCGTCGACGCTGCTTGTCCACGTGTCGAATGTGCCTTTAGGTGCTGTGGGATATCTTTGCCAGTTAATTGGTAGGCTAACGAAATAGTTGCTACAATCCACTTTGAGAATCTCTGGGAGGATACGGACAGCCCTTTAGATCTGCCCCCGTAGCAGACAAAAAGGCTGCGAGATCTTCTATAATGCTCTGTCCGCGCCTTGTAGAACGCTAGGGCCCTACGGACATCGAGGGAGTGCAGTTTTGCCGACAACGGGTCTGCTGAAGGTTGGAAGAAGGAGGGTAGAACAATGTCCTGGTTAACGTGGAAATCCGACACCACTTTAGGTATAAAAGAGGGTCCCGGTCGTAGGACGACCCGGTCCCTAAAAAATTGAGTATACGGCGGGTCGATGAGAAGAGCACAGAGTTCTGATGCGCGTCGAGCCGACGTAATCGCTACCAGGAAGGCTGTTTTGAGCGTGAGCAGTCTTAGACTGGTTGTTGCCAATGGTTCGAAGGGTTTTGTGGAAAGGGCTGTAAGTACAACCGAAAGGCTCCACTGGGGAACCGGCGACCGATAAGGCGGACGGATGTTGAGGAGACCCTTCAGGAATTTCTTAGAGAGAGGATGGCTCATGACGGAAAAGCCCCCCACAAAGTCATGACATGACGAAACGGCCGCGAGATAGACTCTAATTGATGAAGGCTTCAGGCCTCTGTCATGAAGAGAGTAGAGAAATTTCAATATTATTGGAATAGGAGACGACATGGGGTCAAATCCCTCTATCTGGGAAAAACGGACAAAGGCATCCCATTTCCTGGCATACGAAATTCTCGTGGCCGGTTTACGTGCCGCCTCCAACACCGTAGCGATATGGGAAGGCAGGCCTAAAGTGTGCCATGCGGAAGGATTCTCCATGCTGTTAGCTTGAGAGAGTCTAGGTTCGGGTGCAGTAAGCCGTTGCTGGAGTTCGTCAGCAGATCCGGTCGGATTGGGAGGCGCCGTGTCTGGCCCTGAGATAGCCGAAAAAGTGGGGCAAACCACGTCTGCCTGGGCCACCATGGAGCGATTACGATCGCATCCACTTGTGTCCGTGCTAACTTGGCTACTACTAGGTTGAGCAGGGGAAAGGGAGGAAAGATATAAAGAAGGCCCATGGTCCACGGTACTACAAAGGCGTCTCCTAGGGACTGTCGTCCCAGCCCTGCTCTGGAGCAGTACGTTGCACAGACTGCATTTTCGTAAGTTGCGAAGAGGTCCACTCTCGGGGTTCCCCACACGCTGAAGATATTTGTCAGAACGGACGGAGCCAGACTCCATTCGTGGGTTTCCTGGAAGTGTCTGCTGAGCACATCCGCTCGAGCATTGTCCTTTCCCGCGATGTGTACCGCTGACAGCCTGATGCCTCTGCGGATGGCCCACATCAATATTTTCCTGGTGAGGTGGAGGAGGGTGGAAGAGCGAGTACCACCCTCCTTGTTGAGGTACCATACAACTGCTATGTTGTCGGAAAGCAGTTGTACGTGGTGACCTCGGAGGTGGAATTGAAAGACCGCTAACGCTCGTTGCACTGCGAGCAACTCCAGCACGTTGATGTGAAGAGTGCGCTCTGAGGTGGACCAACGACCTTGACAAGTATAATCCCCACTGTGCGCTCCCCACCCCAGAAGGGATGCGTCTGTCGTCACACTGCGAGACGGGGGGGTGTCCACAAACGGCATTCCGTTCAATAGATTTCGCTTGTTCATCCACCACCGTAGGGAGATCCTGACTTCGGGGGGAATGGGAAACCAGATCCTCCGCGGATCCAGAGTAGGGTTGAACTTGCGGAGCAGTAGATGTTGGAGCAGCCGCATGTGGAGACGAGCCCATCGGACAACAAACACAGCTGCTGCCATGAACCCGAGGAGCTGTAGAGCATGGAAGGCTGACGTGTGGCGGCGTAAGTAAAGTCGTTGAGCCGCCCTTGTTAGTGTGTGAACTCTGTCGTTCGGGAGATAGGCGCGCGCGACTGTCGCGTCCAGACGGACTCCAATGAAGTGGAGTGTCTGTGTTGGGAGAAAAACGGACTTTTCTGTGTTGACTAAAAGGCCCAATGAAGACAGGAGGGTAGTCACTGTGACAACGTCTGAACGAGCGGCCCCGTAGGATGGCGAGACGATGAGCCAGTCGTCTAAATAGGGGTATAACTCTATACCCTGCGATCGTAGGTGCGCGCACACCGCGGCCATGCACTTTGTGAAAACACGAGGCGCCGACTTTAGGCCAAATGGTAGAACCGCAAACTGAAAGACTTGGTTTCCTACTGCAAACCGGAGGTATTTGCGGTAAGCCGGATGGATAGTGATGTGAAAGTAGGCATCTTTCAAGTCTATTAGTGTAAGCCAACGGTTCTTTTGCAGCAGGGGTAGGATAGTAGCCAATGTGATCATCCGGAATTTTTTTGTAACAATGAATTTGTTTAGATGCCTTAAGTCCAGAATAGGGCAAAGCCCGCCATCCTTCTTGGGGACCACGAAATAACGTGAGTAGAAACCTGTCCTCAAGCGGGCGCGAGGAACTCTTGTTATGGCGCCTTTGCTGAGGAGAGAGGCTGTCTCTTTCCGTAACGTGGGAGATGGAGGCGTTAACTTCACGGTTCCCAGAGGAGGAAGGGCTTCGAACTCTATTTTGTAGCCTTGGCAGACAGTGCGTAGAACCCAATTGTCCGATGTTATCGCCTGCCAGGCATGCTGAAAGGGTTGGAGTGTGTGACCGAAAGGGCGTCGGGGCCTCGGAAAGTCAAAGGCGCCGTTTGTGCGGTGGCTCTGGTCTGGTACGCGGCTTGGTGAAGCGTGTTGAAGGCTTCCTCTGTTGGAAGGGAGCGGTAGGGCCCGAAGATTGGTAACGAGTGGTACGATCTTGGTGTTGTCGCTGGTGGTAGGGAAGGGGTCTATACCACCGACGAGCCCGAAACGAGGGTTGGTGTTGTTGTTGGGTGAACCCCATTTTCCGTGCCGTGACCTTCGCCTTATGAATTGTGTCCATGGCTACGTCTGTAGTCGCATTGAAGAGTCCCTGGCCATCAAAGGGGAGGTCCTCGATGCGGGCACGAGTTTCTTGGGGTAGGGTGGCTGAACGCAGCCAGGCATGCCGTCGTAAGGCCACTGCCCCTATCATGGACTTGGCCGCACAGTCGGTCTGATGTTTCGTAGTCTCCAGTTGTTGCTTTGAAAGACGCAGAGCCTCCGTCTGGAAAACTCTGGCCAACTCTCTTTGATCATCCGGCAAATAGTTAATGAGTGACGACATCTTTTCCCATAAAAAGACTTGATATCGTGACATCATCGCTTGGTAATTGGTAATTTTAATATTCAGGGCCGCTGAAGAGTATATTCGCCGGCCACAGGCGTCAAGTTTGCGACCTTCCTTGTCCGACGGGGTAGAATGAGTTTTGGAAGACTTTCCCTGCGATGCCTCGACTACGACAGAGTTTGGTTTGGGGTGGATGAAAAGAAATGGGGCCTCCGACTCTTTGATCTTATATAATGCATCCAGACGCTTCGATGTGGGTCCCATCGTTGCAGGATTAGACCAAGACTGTTGGATGGTCTTAAGAAGTGTAGGTATCATAGGCAGTGAGAGTTGCGCCGAAGGCTCGACGTACATGACATCAAAGATATTGTCAGTGACGGTCTCCTCTGGCTGATGGTGCTCTACCCCTAGCGACTGCGCCATTCTGAGCATCTGTTCAGTAAAACTGCCCAGTGCCATAGAGGGGGATGCATCATCTTTGCAGCCCACCTCAACCTCCGGCGACGGTAGCGATCGTGGGGGGGAGCGTATGGAAGAAGAATCCGAAGCATAATCTTCTATGGAAAGGGTTGAATGGGCTGGCGAGCACGAACGACGCGGCTCGCTAGTTGCAGGGGCGGGCGCGACATCAGTGCTTGAAGGCGGTTTGGAGATGGTATGCGTCGCCGCGCGCCCCAGCCGCTGCCCTGTGTAAGGATCAAATCTGTAATGGGATCGTGATGAACGCGAGCGGAAAGATCGGGCAGAGCATCGATCCCATTCTTGCGCATCTGATCGCGAACGATGGAGTGGAGTCCGATGATCCCGGGAGCGTGAGCTAGAGCGAGAACGGTGCCCACTAGAACACTGCGACGCCCTGAAAGCCGGCGAAACAGAGTGAAGGGAGCCAGATGGCAATACTGGAGCCATATCTGTTAACGGGAATAACTCCTCCAAAGGTGACAGCTGCGGGGCAGAGCGGGAAGGAGACGGAGAATGGAGTCCTGTGACATCTGCTGGTGATGATCTGACTGGCACTGACAGTGATTTACGCGCTGTAGTCGACTCCATGGATCTCGACACCGACTGCGCCGGCATCGAGAGAGGTGAGCGAGAGGAGTGTTTAGACGACGTCCCACTCTTCCGTGACCTCGATGTCGAAGAGCTCCTCGGTGCCGATGTCGGTTGCGAAGATGACTTCGGGGTCGGTGTCGACTTCGACGATGATCTCGGCGTTGGTCTCGGTGCCGATGGAAGCTCCGACGTCGAGTGTTTCGAACTCGACCGGATCGAGGATGCCAATGCCGACGCCGGACGCTCAGTCGAACCCGATGGCTTCGGTGTCGACGGTGTCGCTATCGACCTCGGTGTCGACGGGGGGGAACGCCGAGATGCTGCCGAGGCAGAAAGAGAGGGTGCTGCCGAAGCAGAATTTTTCTTTGCTATTTTTGCCGGCTTCCCATGCTTAGTCTTCAGAGTGCGTTTACTCGGTTTGTTAGACCGTTGTTCAGTTTTCGACGTCTGTGTCGATGGTGCTGGGTGCGAGTGGCTTGCAGTGGCCGAATCGCGTGCCCCAGAAGTGGCCGCTGGATCGTCGACTGCGGCCAGGGCGTTTTTCCAAAGGAGGCCTCTAAGGCGGTCAGCCCGAATTCTCCTGGTTTGCTTGGAGAAGGACATGCAATGGGGGCACGTTTCCACAATGTGGGCCTCCCCCAGACACAACAAGCACAGGGAATGGCCATCAGTCAGGGTAATCTTCGCTCTACAGCGAGAGCATTTTTTGAATAAAGCGGTCTGTGACATAGCTGCGCAGGTCGTTCCTGCACCAATATCCGAGACTAACAAACTATGAGATATATATATAATAATTATTATTATTTTTTTTATATATATATAACTACTTATAACTACTTATAACTACTAAGTTTAGTATCTAAGCTAACTAACGCTAACTAACTATGCTGTTTTGCAGGTAAATACGAACGAGCGTTCCAGAGAGGAGATCCGCGAGTCCAATCACGACGGCGGTCGAAAAGGAACTGAGATGAGCGGGAACCCGGAGCATGCGCGTTGGAGCGGTGGGGGGAGGGGTTCCCGCCAAAAAAGTATCTAGGCTAGCTAGAGGAATCCCGAGATGGCTCGGCGTCGGCGCGAGCCCATATGTGTGATGCACAGAGACCACGAAGAAGAAATAACAGTTGTTGTCTTTAAATCTGTTTGTTCATCCCTAAATCCTGGTACCACGCTACTGTAATATTGATGGTATATTAAGGGGAAGGTTTTATTAGAGTTTTATGATGGCAGTGGAGTTTAAGGAACAAGCAGTTTAAGTGGATACAGGCTGAGGTAGGATTGGTAGTCAGAACCTTCACAGTTTGGGAAAAAATGATGTGATAGAAACCCACTGGTTGGTGATATTTTCATCACATCTGGTGTCCTAGCAGTGGAATTTAAGAAACTCAATCACCATTTTCCACCATTTGGTGTTAGTGATGGGATGTAAGTGACCAATTTTCCACACATCCAAACACAATACTTGTTGCTCTTTCTTATGCTCCAGATTACCTCCATCCTACAAATAAGAGACCAACCAGATACACAATGTGCTCACAATGCTTTTCATGCTCAGCTTTATGCTGGAAATATGACATCATCAAGACAAATGTGCAAAGTAAGCAGAATACAATTCTCAAAGGCTAGGTTATTAACAGAACCCATGACCTCACTTAGATCTTGTCAAACTCCTTATATTTCCACAATTAATTAGTGGTAGAGCCAGGTGCACCTAAGAGAAAATGGGCATTTTCATCAATTAAAAACACTGACATTTGGGAGCTTGTTGCCAAGTCACCATCCAAAGAGATTCAGAAGGAATTGATGTTGCCAATTCTCTATGGGTTTTCAGAGACAAATTGGTACTTTGTGCTATATCCATATGCGTCCATGGAAAATATCTAAAAAATACATCACAGCCAGAAATAGTTCTGAACATTACAGGAATAAGAACTGAGGCTTCAACTGAGGTATTCATGGATTTCTAGGAAACTTCTCCTATAGTAAAGGAATCTTAATGACAACAAAGGATTAACAAATCAATCCTAAATTTAGGCTGTGGGGAGCTACAAAGCTGTAAATTTTTAGTGTTTTTAATTCTTATTGAGGCTGTTTAAAATGATGAATAACCAATGCAGACAATTTCATTCCATCATTCCTGCAACCAATGGCATCACCTATGTGAGATTGTGTATTGACATGGCTTCCACAATGCAGTCATGTTCTATCACAGTGCATGTTCTACTACCTGTCTCGATTACAGGCCCAGATAGCAGCTTTTTTTCTTCATCACATTGCTGGAGGCTTTCTAAAGTCTACAGTATTCTATGCCTGTAGTATTCCAGAAGTTCTTAAATCTGTAACTTTCACTAGGGTCTCTTTCAAGCTATTCCATGCCATGCTTTTGATGCTGACCTTACAAGCGTACTCTCATAATTAAGATTACAACAGACAACAATCTATGGCAGGAGAGCTCTGAAAAAGTAAACTGGATAAATTCATCATGTATAAAATCTTACCCAGATATTCCAATATATTTTTCATTCTTTTCAGTAGGGTTTCAAAGGGAAAACTCAACCTGGGATTTAGACTCCAACAGCTTTTAATCCAGCCCTTATTCTGAACCAGTAGCCAGATATTTATATTCGCAGTTTAATTCCAGTTTAATAAAGGCTTTCAAATAATGGTTCAGATTTGATTCTGGTTCAAGTAAATAAAAGGAATAATTATGGTTGAGACTTTTTTAAAATTCAAGTTTGATAAGACTTCCTGAAATATTCACAAATAGATTAATACTTTTCTTATACAGCCATCATATTCCCATAAGATTTCATTCCATTCCACATTCAATTTGACATGAAAGGTTTGGACTTAACTATTTTTAAAAATCCACTTTCTCTAATAGGTCCCATGCCCTTGGGATCCCAAATAACTTTTACAAGTCTTTAAATAAGATTTTTGAAATGCAGCAGTTGAACAGAAAATGTGGAATCAGGTCATTATGTATTTAAAAATCACACATGTATAGCCCTGGATATCAGAATCTCTTTCATTAGAGGGGAGATGTCTCAGCCTTCCAGGTGATTTGTTTTAATTACTGCCAAAAAGGCATCATTATTATAGAAAGCAAACCATTGAATCCACCATTAAACTGGGGATTATTTTTTTCTTCCTGCTCCAAGTACTACTCAGGCTACATAGGTACACCAGTCTCCCGTAGAATTCCAAACCAATTTGAAATATGCCACAATTTTAATTCATGATAATTCCTGTGTGAAGTCTAAACACAATAGGTAACATTTTATCTGCTCTAATACAGCAATACTTAAACTTCCTTGTGGTAGATTACTATTTAGATTGTATGATCTTTGAGGACCAACCATCATGGTGGCTGGGTGGGGTGATTGTTCCAAAGGGCTTCAGTTCAGCTTAAACTAACCAACAACCTGCTACCTTCCCCCATTCTCAAAGCTTTCAAAACACTGTTCCTAAAGAAACAAATGCAATCAATAGTGCCATGGCCTGGCAAAATGCCCAAAAGCCACAGTGGAAACTTAATATAAACAGCAAGCTGATTAGTGAATAATTCAGATGCCCCAATTCTCTTACAGGCATTGTTAGGACAAACTAACACCCAACATTTACTAACTTTATTTATCCCATGACAATATATGGCCAGGGACTGAAGCACTGCAACACTATGCTCCCCACAAAAATACAAGATCGCTTCAGCCATTCTTAATGGGGCCATATTTTGGGGAAACAAGGTTACTTATTTCTGATATTTGTTTTCCAAGCATGCCATTTGGAAAAAATATATTTGGGGCAAGGGTGGGCTACATGCTCAGCTGAATTGCAAAATCTCTCTGCAAGTGATCAGTAAGAGTGATTTGTCCCTCCCCTGTCAGCAAACTAGGCGGGTGGGGGGCAGAGAGAGAGAGAGGTTGTCAGAGAGAGAAAGATTGCTTGTGTATGCTTGGTGTTATTTTGGACTGCAACTCTAGTCAGCATTCCTGACCATTGGCCATGCTGGCTGGAGTTGATGTTGAAGTCCAAAACATCTGGAGGGCACCTGGCTGGCAAAGAGTATTAGTAGAAACAACAAAGGTATCCATACATTTAATGAAGAGGGCAGTATCCATGAAAGCTTATGCCAGAATAAATGTGTTAGTCTTTAAGGCAATGAGACCATTTCTTGTCTTTGCTGCAACAGACTAACGTGGCTATTCCCTGGAAATTGGGACAGGGGGTCTCTGATGTGCAAGTATTCTTATATATACAGGGCATTTATTCCCCCTACACTCCCAAAACAAACTGTACCAACACGTATAAATCTTCAAGATTTCTTTTCTGACAATCTGACTTCTTATATATGGTAAACTTTGTCTAATCTACAACGCAATCCCAAATTCAACCTTTTACCTTCGACTTTCTTATTCAGCTGATTTCAGAGTAGATGTTTGCAGCTGCTGTGTGAATCCTGCCTTCTGGATTCCTTTAGTGACTCATCCAAATCTACAGTAGCTCTAAACAGACTTACTTTTTAAATCCAATGATACTGAAATAGGAACATGTGGATGCAAACACTATCTTTAGTATATTATCCATTCCTCTCTCTCTCTCTCTCTCTCTCTCCCCTCTACCAATTAATAACAAAAATAGTCAAAGAACTTAAAATAAACCTCACTTCCTCAGTCTAGTGATCATATCTAGTATCCTCAACATCTCAGAACCATGTCCTTTCAGCTAGGACAGACACATGCATGAACAACAGCATTTCTAATACAATGTAAAATGTAATGCTTGTTCCCCACATGCTGAGCCAATGCTGGCAGCCCACATATCCTCTGGGCTGGAATTCTTCACGCACATTACAACCACAGTGACAATTCAATTCAACTTAATGATTCATTGATGAGTATATAAAACCAGAGTGACACTAAGCCTGCGCCAGTGATCTACCATTCCTATTTCTCTGCCTGTCAAAGTACAAGCAGATGAACACACGCATACAGCATCCTTCTCTAGTTTTAGTCTGAAATGTATAAGGTGAGAGAATCACTGCTGAAGATGAGACTAAATTAAAATGTCCACTCTCCATCTTCATAGCCTTCACAAATAACATGCTGAAAAGGCAATGCAACTGGGACACAGGTGTTCAGCATGCAATGTTTCCTCCAAGGACTGAAAAGATTTAGGTTACAGTTCATTGGAATGGTGCTCAAAATTTCATCTTGTGACCACAAATAAATCTTTGTAAAACAAGCCTGAGGAAATGAGCTTCCCTACCTACCTCAGGTATTTCCTCCATTTCTGTTGTAGCAAATATGACTCAAGTTCACAAATTCAAACAGTAGAATGGGTTGAGCCATGGAACAAGGTAGAGAGTAAAGGTTCTTTTAGATTAAAAGACTGAAATGCATTCTTAAAAGCCTAATACAAAACAGATATTCTGCAAGCTTTGTCTGTACAACTTAACTAATTTATTTGATAAACTTATTCTCCACTAACAATATAAATATTTCCAGGGCAACTCACAAAATAAAAAAATAAAAAATAAAAAATACATAACTTCTGAAAATAGCAATAAAACCAGAACCAGATAAGATAAAAATACAGCAGATAAACATTACAGCAATGAAACATATTCCAGTTCAAAGTACCAAAAGAATTTAAAGATCTTCACCTGATGCTGAAATGACATCTAAGTTGGCACCAGAGGGAGCAATTACATAAATGGGACATCACAGTTGAAAAGGCTCTCTCCCCATTCACCAGCAGCCTCATCTCAGAGGGCATCCAATGAAGGCTTCATTGCCTGGGCAGGTTGTTGTGGTTTCTACCAACCACAGTAAAGGATTTATTGTTACAACTTGAGTGATTGGTCCTTACTCAAGGAGAAGATATGTGAATCTTAGATGCCTTCTTTTGTCAAGAAGTATCCTGATCCTCAGCCAAAAAAGATTCCCAGAGCAGCTTACGATCAACCAGCAAAAAAGACTTAAGCTCAACAGTTATCTGGTAGAAGGCAACAAAATGAATAAAGACTTTTCACCACCTTCTGCTGTATCATCACATCCACAGAATGATAAATGGGTTCTTCAAGCATATTTTATGTAAGTCATCAGGACAAATAAGGATTACAAAGCCATCCTATGATTTCACTTGCAACAAAGGTGGCTTTCCTACAGTGTATTTCCACCACGCCCATGAATCTATTACACTAGTGTTTATCTGCATGTTCATCTTGAATTCAAAATGTGTGCTCTGTGGCAATGCAAGGGATATTCTATTAGCCTTGTATTTGCTTTTTTTAATTTATCAATTAATAAACTATGGAATTTCTTTTGTCAAACAGCTAAGGATTGTAGATCTGGACTGAAAGAGCATCCTCCTTTATTCACTAACTGGTAAAACACTATGCCAAAAGTCCATATAGATATCAGAATAAGAAAAGACTGCTATTAGTGATTTCAATTGTCCAAAATATATTTTTCTAACATCCTTTTTCATAGCCTATTATTTCCACTGTTTAGCAACATCTACACCATGCTCTAAATCAAATAGCAGCCAAGACAGGAGCTAGGAGCAGCAAAAATTGGAAGAGGCTCAAAATAATTAATTTGGAGCAAAACGTTTCCGTCTTCAAGAATGGGTT
This sequence comes from Anniella stebbinsi, assembly GCA_029215795.1. NCBI lineage: Eukaryota > Metazoa > Chordata > Lepidosauria > Squamata > Anniellidae > Anniella > Anniella stebbinsi. The sequence goes on from JARDYH010000003.1 coordinate 32,430,315, forward strand.
TTCAAGAACTATCTAAGGGGAATTCAGATGACCAAATTCTCTGCAAAAGAAAACCTGAGCCTAGAATGAATAGTATCCCATCTTAAAAGAGATGGATATGAATCTTCCAATTTGGCTTTACCCATGAAGTGAAAAATATGACACTATGGACCAAACCTTATTGGAAAATGACATGTCCAACCTCTTGTACGCACACAAACACACACACAAACATGCTCTCCATGACAGCCAGTCCGTCACTCACACAGCTAATCAGCACAGGATACTCCATCTCTCCCTTCTCCTCGGATGTGTGGCAGTAATTGCCTTTTCCCATTAGCCCACTGTGACAATGGCTGCTATAGCAACTAGCAATGATTTTAATAAATCCAATCTGCTTTTTCAAGGACAGCACATGCATGCCGGCAGTGACAACACTACAGATAGGCTCCATAAGGGGGAGGGGAGCTGCCACCGACTGCAAGGTCAGAGGTTTAACATTCAAAGGCAAACAAGGCAGATATGGAAAGAGCAAACATAAGAGTTTCTATAGAGGAAACACAGAGATTAAAAATTATAAGAAACGAGATTCTAGGATCACTGTTTCATAAGTCTCTATTTAAAGAAGAAGAAAAAAGATGTGAATGCTGAACCAGCAAGAATAATCTATTTACAAAGGGTGTAAGGCCTTTGGAAGAGACATTAGGTTCTATGAGCCCACCGCTATGGCCTCCATAATGCTCCATAAAACATCTGCATTGTTAATATACAGTAGATGAGGGCAAATAACACATATGCAGTAAATAAAGAATGGAATTCCTCCCCCCTTAAATCCTTTGCTATTCAACATTCATAAGTGAAACATGTTTAGAGCTCTCTCAATCAAAGCCATCTGCACTTATTCCATTGTAATGCAACCATGCCTACAAATGATCACTAAGCTAGATATGCCTCTGTGAGCAATGAAGAATATTTCCAAGCAATAAGTACTCAAAGGAGATCTAAAGACACTTTTCATTGCCATGTCTGTAATATTGGAATGAGACAATTCTTCAGTTTACCTAAAATAATGCAGTGAATTGAAAGTAAGAATGAATTATAAGGAAACATAGGATAAAAGTAGCCCACTTCCAGATGCTTCAACAATTTCTCCTATACCACCCACATTTTGGGGAAAGAGGGGTTTGTTAACTATAGCAGTACGAGTGTCTCATTTATGTGACCATATAGTGATTGCTATAATGAGGACAGAGTACAATAACCTGGCCAGGATCTATATTAGACATCATCTAGGCAGAGATCCAAAATCCCAGCGTCTGTCCACACTACTATTTTCTCTTTAGAACCTATTGGTGCCAGGAGATTTTTCTGTCCTTCCTCATCTGTTTGCTAATGCTAGGTACTGCAAGTGAATTGGTAACAGTGGAGTCACATCCAGAATTAATATTTTGTTAACCGTCGGAGGGCAGTAACAAGACCTTTCACTGAAAATCTTTGCAGATTGAAAATTGCTTTAACAATGAACTCCAAAAGGTGCTGCATGTGAATATTCCCATTGACTGACCTCCTGAAAAACAGGGTACATATTACCAAAGTTACTTAAATTTTCCTATACACCAATACCGCACCACTGTCATTTGCACAATCAGGCCCAAACCTGCTGGCCTATGACATTATAAACACCCTATCAGCCAGGCAATTTCCCTTGAAGTTAAAGGATAGAATGTTCAAAATGTCACCAATAACCAGCAGTCACACAAAGCTCTTAAAATGAGTGGGGAAAGGGAGCTCTGTTCTATACTGCGTTTTACTGGAGATGCTGAACAATGAGAGTTTTGTATCAGACCAACTGCAAACTATAATAGATAGTTCAACTTGATAAGAATTGTTTCTGCTATCATTTATAGCCCAGTAGGAAGGTTAGGAGAGAAGAAGAGGAAGTGAAGTGATAAAGAAACAGATAATAGAAACAAACACATGCAACACTCTTGATAACAAACATGGAACACATAACAGCTTCACTCACTTACAACAGGCTTGCAAAATAGCCACTTCCCTGTTCACCTATGACATGTAAGAATAGCCATGAGGGAACAAGACCTGAACAAAAGTTGGAGTTGACATGATTGTTTTATGTTCTTAAGGATATGGTGCACTTATGACCTTCCAAAAGGCTGTGCATAATCCAGTTCCAAGTTTGTGTAGAAAGGGCAAAGTGCACCAGTCTCTGCATGTGTAAACCAGCCTTGAGAGCCAAGTACAACTGCTGCTTGCACATGCAAAAAATTGTCAGCACCCTTTTATCACACCAGGTTGCAACAAGTACAGTTTGTTCAACGTGATGGACAGCATTGAGGGTCTCCTGTACTTTCTACACCAGAGCTGGAAGGGACAAGACTGATAAAGCCATACTGTACATTATGACAACTAGATCCAGGGAGGCCTCTTTCACCTCCCTCCCCTCCTAGCTTCCTACCCTAACTCTGATAAGTATAGGGAAACATTGGGGTCCACACAAGATGAACTGATCTACTGTGGGGACTAATGTACATGTACATATTCATGCGGTCCGCAAGAGAAAAAAAAAGCTAAGTTAAACAAAGAAATAAATGAAGGATCAGCTTTAGCTTTTAAGGTCACAAATATATCATATATGGTACTGATTGTGGAGCAACATAATATTTCTGTGACAGAATAACAGAATTTGGTGAAGCCACAACAGACATTATTATACAGTCTTTTCTTCCAGAAGATGTCATCACTGTTACCAGCAGCCATTTCAGCAGGCTGAGCTGAAGGAGAGTAGGGCCATTCCATCAGCCCTGATGAAAACCCTCCCTCATGAGAGCTCCTCTTCCTTCAATGGTCACCACAAGCAGCCATTCCAACAGACTGAGGGTGCCTATACAAGAGCGATTTAAAGCTCTTTCAAAGCGCATTACCGATTTTACCTCCACATGAATGGAGCGCAAATCGGGGGTTGAGGCGCTTTTTCTGTCCGATTATGCGCATTATCGAATGTGCGTTAAATAGCAAGTTTTAATTTACTGCAGGAATTAAAGTGCCTTATGACCATGTAAACAAGCAATGCTGCGCATGAAAACCACTTTAAAGCGCGTTTCATACAACCAGTAACGCGCTTCACCTCCTCCCGTGTATAGGGATTAGGCATAAAAGCGATTGGGAGAAGATGCGCATAATCGGCCAACCGGGCATCAAACTGAAATCTTGTAGAGGGGACCTAAGATGAGAGGGTGAGCAGGGCCATTCAACCAATCCTTCTAAAATAATTATTTTCCCCCTCTTTCCTCCCCATTTCTTTTTCATTGTGTGTCATGTCTGTTTAGATTTTAAACTTGCGGTCAGGGATTGTCTTGTTTAATTGACTATATGTAAGCCACTCTGGGAGCCTTTTTGGCTGAGGAGCGGCATATTACTTCAAATAAATAAAAGAAAGAAATGTGTTCAATTCCAAAGGAACTTAGCCATTTGAGTTCATCTTCCCATTTCATCTCTTTACCCTGATTGAAATCTAACTGGCTCAAACCTCAAAATGGGTACATTTGCGATTCTATATACATTGAAATGTACTCCTCATTTAAATAGAATCATCCTTCAATTATCTGTATTTTAACAAGTAAACCTACCTCTTACCATTTTAAACATATATGTAATTGGCTTTCATACTCAGGCTTAGGCAGAAAAACTTCTAGCCTTGAGGCTGTATTTCAGTAAACAGCATATTTTAAAGGCAATTTTAATTAAAATAAAAATAAATTATGCATTTGAAAAGTAACTAAATCACAAAGAGAAAAAAAAACCAGTTCAAATTCATGATTTAAGTGAAGGTATCTGCTTATTGATTCAACAGAACAAACCTAAGTGAGTTGGAACAGAGTAAAATAGTGGATGATTGGTCACTTCCAAAGCTTCCTCTTGCCAAGGCAAGAAGCAGGGTGGGGTGGGGTGGACAGGTTTCCCCTGTGAGCACACTCAATGGAGCTGCAATATTTTGAATTTTAAAATGAAAAACCAATGGGAGAAATTAACTATACCAGCTCCAGGCTGGCAGTTATGATCCCCAATCCAAGGGCCTGTTGGGGGAGTGAGGGGGCTTTTTGGACCCAGTGGTTCCAAAGCCCACTTTGATCATCCACCAAAGCAGTCTCATTTGGCCCCTACTGCTGGCAATTCTCCTACACCTATGAGGCGTTCCACGCGCATACTGGGGATTGCCCTACCCCTTCCTAACCTTCCTCAGCCAGCCTTCAGCAGGGGTCAGGATTACGCATCATGATTTATAACTGTTCCCAACCCAAAGCACAGTTCCGAAATTTCATTCCTGGATATTCTTACTTCCCTGCATGTTTCTGCTATACTTGAGACAACAGTTGTTTTCATAAGGGAGGAAACAAACCACAGGAAATACTACATCAGTTCACTTTACACAACTCCTTCAGATGTCTAGGTTGATACAAACCCACTTCCTAGATTGGAAGTCTCAGAAGCCATAGCCTTATGCCATGTCAGGATTTTCCTATAGTCATGGAAAATCAATGTGGCTGCAAAAATAAATGACAATAGATGTTATGAGTACTTTAGGCCTCTTCAATTTGCACCCAAATTTCTGAGTGGAACACAGAAAAAAGATAATAAAAAATTTACAACCCAATATGCTACCACTCTGGGGAGAAGAATTGCTCATCACATTTCATTTTCAAATTGCATTTGAAAACTTAGAATAAAAAGGTGGTAGGCATAGGGTTGTACTGACTGTTAGTCCTATTTAAAGTAAACCCACTGAAATGAATAGGATTTAAGTTAAACTAACATTAGATACAACTCATACACAGAATCCACACACACTGATCTGAAGTAAATAATCATGCAGTAACCGTGTTCTTTTCAGTGAGAAATTCTAAATTCACAGTAAGGGGGGGGGGGAATATTTGCTCATATACTCTGCCCCTGACTACATCTTATGTTGCTGAGCCAGCAGCAAAACTCAGGAAATAAAGATTTAAAAGGTGAGGCCTTGCACTACAGCAAGCCAAAATATTTCCAGTGTTTCTATATCTCTCAGAAGTAGGTCTAACTAACTGTAGGAAATCCCCACCCCCATATACCCCTAGAAAAGAACATTGTAAACACAGACACCAAATGATATGCCTGCCATTATAGTTACACTCTCTAACCATCCCACATGGTACTAAAAAAGTCTGATTGAGACTGTGTTGGGTGAGCACTTCTGAGCATATCCCATGATGGTAGTAATTATTGTATCTGCAAAGGTCTCCTAAAATAAGCACACCAAAAAAAGCTGTTGCATCTCTGGCTTAAAAGAGGAGCTTGAGCTGGGGCTAGATCTCAGGACCTCAATAGCCTCTAGGGAAAGAGAAATTGTTGATATTTTAAGGGTTCTTTCGTTCACTACTGACAGAACACAGAAAGACATTTGAGCATATACGGAGGGAGGTAAATAGGTCTGACTGTTCTTTTTTCTCTCTCCTGTTTTTTAAATAGTACAGCACTAAATAGTAGTTTTGTTTTGCTACTGACAACTACCACTGGAAGAAACTGACATAACCATAATGGGGAAGAGAGAGAGAGAGAGAGAGAGAGAGAGAGAGAGAGAGAGAGAGAAGAATCATAGAATAGTAGAGTTGGAAGGGGGCCTATAAGGCCATCGAGTCCAACCCCCAAGAAACCCTCTATGCTTTTAATCACCATCCTCAGAAGAAACCTCCCAGCAATTTCCTGCAAAATACATTCTGCACTGAGATAAAAAACAACAACAACCAGAACATGCTCAATCAGAATGGTAGAAGTTCCATTATTCTGCACGTAACAGCTAAGTAAAATTTTAAAAATCATGCTCCCCAATCAGCATAGATATGAAAATAGTTTCTATCAACCAGATTATACTGATATCCATATCAAAGCCTAAATCTCCTCCCGACCCCACCCAAAGATCATACCGAAGTTGCAAGTCCTGTGTGTGTACAGGAGTTTGCATTTGGAGAGGGTCTAGGGTAGTGACTAATGGCCCAAAGTTGAAACCCTCAAAATCCAATACAGTTAAAGAACAGGCAAGTAATGAGGTCAGAGCAGCCTAAGGTCAGCAAAGTTCTCAGAACACAGTAGCAGACAAAGATTCAGCAAGAAGAATAGTCAAAGGCAGCACAAGGTTATTTACAACACTTGTGTCAGAGGGAGCACTAGGGAGGCAAGAGCAAAGTACAATGGGTCCAGAGCTGCTGAAAAGACGTTGTTCCAGCAGCTCTCCCAGGCTGGAACTGAGGCTTTTAAGAAGGAGCTACCAGAAACCCACCCAAGGTTCAGCTGTAGTTCATCAGAAGCTTTTGGAAGAAGTCATTCTCATGAGGAGCACCTTACTGCGAAGGAGTCCTTTGCTACAATTAAGCACTTCTTCTGAACATAAGGACTCTATCCAGCCTCTTCAGGCTTTGTCAGTCCCAGGGGCTTGGCGATTGTTCCGCCTGCACCTCTGAAGCTGAGTTCCCTTCTTCCTGGGGTGATGGAACAATCAGCAGTCTCTCCCGAAGGACCTGGCTCCTCCTGGACCACTAGAGGTGGTTCTTTAGTGTCACTAATTACTGGAGGCTTTAGCTCCTCCTCTGAAGAGGAATCTTCTAGCTGGGGCATGACAGTATGCACTACTAGAGACATCCTAATATTGTTGTTGTAAATCCAAGTTAAGAGAGCCTAAATCTTAAGCAAGAACCCTATTCAAATAATGTCTGTTTCTCTATTGTCCTCATATGTATATAGAGGCATTTTGCCACAATTCCCATTGCTCTATCACATGGTTAGATTAGTATATTACATGCCAAGACCCTCCCAATCTTTTCTCACCAACCTGGAATCCCCATGTGTGCTTTGTCCCTACAGACCTTGAGACATTTTAAAATTAGAACAAGCTTAGGAAACTGTCACATGAAGACCAGCAGAAAAATTTGCTACAGGTCAATATTAAGACAAATTTAGAGCACAAAAGCCTCTCTCTTCCCTTAAAATGACAAAGCAGGGAAAGCTCAAGACTATCACGTACATCAGCAGACAAACATGCAAAATCCACTAATGGGCTCACACTCAAATAATGCAATATGGACCTAGAACACTTTGAAAAACATGAGTTTTAAATTTCTTCAACAACAACTGTGCATTTACCTTGAGTTCAGAATTGATTTTTTTCAAAGTAAAAATGTGGCAGCCACGGGATAGAGGTAGAGATTTAACATTTCTGGAAATTTTGAAACTATGGGGGAAAATGGTGTTTGTTGGGGTGGAGAAATTTTGGGAAAATGGAAAAATAAGCAATACCTTTCTTTTAGCACTCCTTACAGATCTGAAGACACTTTGTTGCTTTAGGACAGTCCACCCAACCTGGTGCCTTCCAGATATTTTGGACTTCAGCTTCCATCAACCTCAGGCAGTATGGTCACGGTCAGGAATTCTAAATTATACTATGTATGACTTGGTTTGCTCATAAAATTATCATTAACATTAAAAACGTTTAAAATAAACTCAGTAAATTTGTAACTACTGTCTGCTATGCTGTTAAATTTAATATACCAAATATGATAATTTTATGAGCAAGAAGCAGGGAGAACTGGAGGCAAAGGAAGGCTGGTGTACAACTTCTGTTTCTGTTTGTAAAGAATTTTAAGGAATTTGCTAAACTTTTTTTGGGTTGTGGGGCAGAGTTTAGGGGAATCTGGTCTGAAGGAAAAGATATTGAGATTTTATTTAGCTGGAAAAGGTTCAACTTAGTAGTGGTAAGTAACCATATTCAATTTAAAGATCTTTAAGCAATCTCAACCTATTATTTGAAGAGTGAAATTTCATTCACTTTAGTAAATAATTTACATCAATGAACTTCACATTTTTAGTTAATTTTGAAAGGTTGACTCTATGGTGGTGTCAATCCTATGCCTATGCCATACGAACCTGAGTTTCTTTTAGGTAGATAAATTTTATTCTAGTTGCAGCAATTAAAAGCTTTTATAGCTGAGGCAGCATCCCCTAGTTGAGATCTAATTGAAAATTTTATTAAAAATTGTGGTAGTGAGTTCTATCCACCCAAGCCTCAAAGTTATTTTTTTAAGTAACATAGGTGGGATAACTCACAAGCTGTTCCCTCTCATCTGGTGGCAATGGCAGAATAAACCTACAGTGGGGTGTTTTCTTTTCATATGTGGGTTTTAGATTAGAACAACATTAATTGACTGCTATAGCAGCTAACCAGAACAAACCCAGGAACAAAGGACTCTATAAAACAAAACCTTCACTGTCAAGAATGCACATTTTCTTCCATATTATGATATAGTGAATATACTCACTTTGTTGGGAAACTAAGCATGACATGAAGCACCCCTAAAGTCTATCACTAAAAGATGCATTAGATCAATAATCTTAACAATGACTGGAAAAATTACTATACCAGGAGTCTTACAGAAAGGGTTAAAAAGATTTACCCCCATGGCTTCATTATTTCCAGAAATGTTGCATCTCTAATATTTCAGTAAATGTCTTATTACATAGTTTGGGTGGGAATTAAAGGCTGGGTAATAATATATAAACACCTTGTGTTAAATATTTTATTCATCAATCTAAAAGAAAATATTTCATAATCCAAAACTGTTCAAATTGGGGGGGGGGGGGAGACAAGAACGGTCCTTGGGTGAAAGGGGAGAGGGACTTTTTCCCTAAAGTATTTCCTCTGGTCTTCACATCCCTAGATGGCCATGTGAGTTAAAGACGAAGAACTCAACAAAGTGGCTCTAATCCTTGAGTAGAGGAATTGTTCCGTGACAATTGCAATTTAGAGTCACATCGGTGCAACTATAAAATGCTGCTCACAACGTTCCAACAAACTGGAACTAGTTACTGCTAATTGGTCCGCTCATTTCATTGCTGGATGCTCTTATCCCTTAGACGCAATCATTCAAAAGAAACTGCTGTGCATACAGACAACTAGTATCTGAATAAGAGAAATTAAAAGATTGCCAGCTTCACCCAAAATACCTACTAATCTCTATACAATTCATTAGGGCAAATATCCCTGCTAACGTTTTAGATTCACTACACAAAGGAGCACAAACTTTGACAGACAGCTGAATGAAAAACAGGGACCCCCTTCTATACTGAGTTTTACCAGCTCTTCCCAAATCACTGCTGCCTCTCTTATGCGATTCTACCATCATCCACAACTATACTAGGGACTATATTATGGTTGATCAAGGTGGCGAAGAAGGTCCTGATCAGAGATTCAATCACAGATGATGAGGGAAGTAGCACAGGAAGACTGAATTCAAACCAATGATTACCTATGATGTGGTCTCAGGATTAAATGGAGATGTGAACAACTATTTTAGAAAGAGTCTGTATGTGAAGACTTGTGATGTAGACTTCCCAGAAAATTCTGAACTGGAAAATTTTCCAGAAAATAGGGTCTTTTGCATAGGAAAAATCATTTTGCTTTGAAAAATATTAGGAAGTGATTAAATTTAGCACGTTTCCTAAATACAAGTAAAATAAACAGCAAAGCTAAAAAAGTACCTCATCTTAATTTTTTTTATCCCAATACACCACAAGTGTTCGACCCGAAATATCTGGGGATGGGGTGGAACTAAAGTACACTTATTGTGATTTCAATGTTACATTATGTAAACATTTTTATTGAAATACTTGTATAAATTTTAAAAATAGTATGTACTTCCTTTACATTGTTTAAATGTAAAAAAAACAAACAAAGATACTGAGAACTGTTCATACACTAATTCAGCCTTCCCCAGCCTGGTGCCCTCCAGATATTTTGGATTACAACTCCCAGAATCGTTCAGTCAGTATGGCTGGCTGGACATGCTTGAAGTTGTAGTCTAACACATCTGGAGGGCACCAGTTTGGGGAAGGCGGCACTAATTAATTTTAGCAACCCAGAAAACTCTGCATGATATGCTTACAACCACTAGGGTGACCAGATAAAATCCAGGTCAGGGCTCATGTAACTTTAACAGTTGTAGAGAAAAGGGAATTTCAGCCAGTGTCATTTGTATGCAATTAGTTCCTGGTGAAATTCCCTCTTCATCACAACTGTTAAAGTTGCAGGGGCCCTGCCTTCTTTTGTATATAGTCACCCTAGTATAGTGCCTGCAACTTTAACTGTTGTGATGAAGAGGGAATTTCACTAGGAACTAACTGCATACAAATGAAACTGGCTGAAATTCCCCTTTCTCTACAACTGTTAAAGTTACATGAGCCCTGACCTGGATTTTATCTGGTCACATTAACAACCATTTAACTATTTCAAAGAGTTCATTTTCCACTGAGGTTGTAGGGGCATCTTCAGTTTCGCTGTCAGTACTTATTAGTTCCATTTCACACTAAGTCATATATGTATTTCAGTGTCATATATGTATTCTCTCACATATCTGCTTGGGACACTTACCTGAAAAACATTAATTATAATTTTGAAACCACTACACTTGCCTAATATTGTCTTTCCAGTTGACATCCATTCATTGTTACTAGTGAAATTATGAAACAGATTTTTTTCCATAGAAAAATAAAGCACCAAAAATTTTTCTGCCCCACATCACTGGTGAGGACAGAACATAACAGAAGGTGGAACTTTCAGTAGTATGCTACACATGTATGTGTGTTCTTTGTTTCTAGTAAAATGCTCATGAATTTCAGTGACTGAATTTATTTATTGGATTTTATTTGTACCAAGCCTTTCTACCAAAAATAGCACTCAACATGGCTTACAGGCATAATTAAACTGATTAAAACAATACATTAAAATACAATAAAAACATAACATTTATAGGATTTTAAAAAATAAATAAATAAACCTCCACCTACCCAACAGACCCACTTACAGCCCAAAGGCCTTCATGAATAAAACAGTCTTTGCCTGCTGATGGAAGGAAAGTAGAGTGGGAGCAAACACAGCCTCCCTTGGGAGGGAGTTCCACAGCCTAGGCATGGCCACTGAAAAGGCCCTCTCCCTGGTCGCCACCAAACATGCCTCTGAAGGTGATGATCTCAAAAGGAGGGCCTCTCCAGAAGAGCTTAAGAACTGGACAGGCTAATATGAGAGAAGGTGGTCGTTTGGGTAGCCTAGCCCCAAGACGTATAGGGTTTTATATGTCATAGTGAGCACTTTGAATTCTGCCCAGAAACAGAAGCCAGTGAAACTACTGTAAGGGAGTCACATGTTCCCTGTAACTGGCCTTAGTCAACTGTCTGGCCATAGCATTCTGGACGCGTAAGTTTCTGAAGGGTTTTTGAAGGCAGCCCCACCCAGAGCATGTTACACTTTTCCAAACAGGATGTAACGAAGGCATGTGCGACTGTGGCCAAATCAAACATCTCTAGGCACGGATGGACCAGAACAAATGTCTGCAGTTCATTCAGGTAAGTATTTGCAGGACTAAGATAAAAATTCACTGAGTGAAAAAACTGGATACAGGACATGGCTAAATACCCATTTATTTCATTTATCGTATTTTTACCCCGTTCCTCAGCCAAAAAGGCTCTCAGAGCGGCTTACAATCAATTAGCAAAGAAGACAGGCCCTGCCCACAGGCTTACAATCTAAAAAAGACATGACACACAAGGAAAAGGTGTTGGGGAGGGAAAAAGGAAGAGAGAGACACAGAGAAATTCAGTAGAGCAGCAACAAGGCTGATGGGATTGTCCTGCTCCCTAAGGAGGAGAGTCCAACTGGAGCAGGACCTGGTGTTTCCTCTGCCTACTCCTGTCTACCTTGCTCTTTCTTCTTCCCCATAGGGCCAAGACTTGTGATATGGGTTGGTACCTGCAGAATCAGAATGATTTCCTATGTTGTGGAGTAAGCTGACAGTAAGTGGTTGTAGGATCAGGATGACCAATAACTGAGTTTGTTTGGAAAATGGCTAAATCTTTCCATGTTCACTCTTTTTTGTATCTGTCCCTTCACTGCTCTCCATGCTGGAAGGCTCTCTTAGCACCCAGGCATCTATTTCAGATCTTTGTCTTTTAAAAGAGCCAGGTGCCTTTCCAGGTTTACTACCTATTAGTCTTTGTTCCTTTAGGTTTGCGCCTCCCAGCTGCTCTTCCTGGGCTTCCTGCCATCTCCCTAAGTCTTCAGCATTCAGATTTTTATCCTTTGCTTCTGCCCCACCTCTTCCACCTCTCTCAGAGTCCTTGAGCTATTTAAAGACCCCTTTCCTGATTCCCTTATGTTCGGTTCAGCTATCCTTAACTGTTGCAGGATCTTATTACTGGGTAACTGGGGAAACCTGGGACGTGCATGGTGACCCTTGACTATTTCTCACACCTGGGCATCTAGGTTCAGGGCCACATCCAAGAGTACATGCAAACTGTGAGCCTGAGTCTTCAGGGGGAATGTAACCCCATTCAGCACTGGTTAAACACTTATGCCCTGATTTGCCTTTCAACTGACCAAAAGCACCTCTGTCTTGTCTGAATTAAGCTTCAATTAGTTTGCCATCATCAGGCACCAATTTAAAACCAGAACAGCTTCCTTGGATTTAGATGCAAAGGACAGATAAGAGTTGGATGTCATCAGCATACTGGTGGCACCAAAGCTCAAAATCCCAGATAATCTCTCTCAGCAGTTTCATATATATTTTAACTAGCATGTGGGATAGGATGGAACCCTGAGGAACACCACAGGTCAATGGCCACGGCATCAAACAGGAATTCCCCAGCATTGGAATTGACCCCCCAAGAAGGAACCACCATATCAGTGCTTCACAGTCTGCCCTCAGATAGACGCTTCAGAAGGATATCATTAAAGATGGTATCAAAAACTGCCAAAAGATCCAGCAAAACTAACAGGAACACACTCCCCCTGTACAGGTTGGCACACTAATCCAGTCTTGGATGGCTGTTGTTTTCCCATTCACAGACCTGCCATTCAGCAGCCTTCAACCCAGAGGGACCAGGGTTACTCATGATCTCTGATATGGGAAACAGCACGGGAGCAACAAACTGCCTTTTCCATTCCCCACCTCCATAATGACTCAGTTGCCTCCTACCACCATATCTCCCTCTACGAACTCCTATTTCAATAGCCACTCCATAAATCCCTCCACCTCTCTGTGCCTTTTTAAAGCACATATCTCCTGACAACAGGTAATAATTGTGTGTTTAAAAATGCTATATATACAGTCAAGAAGGGAGATGTACAAGCAGTCCCTCCCCTAGCCCCCTCTGTCCAAGTGACCGGATAGCCCTCGCTCTCGTTCCTCCTTGAAATGGCTCCCCCAAAGGGGCACCCCCCCTTTGGTGCTATCCCCAAGCTGCCCACCTTTTATGCAGCAGCTGCAGAAAGCTGATGCAATCTTTTGCAAGGTGGCAGAAGATCTCCCAGGGAGTATGCAGGGTCAGGGGCTGGGCCTACAAAAAGACAGTTGATCCCCAGAAAGTTTCTCTGAAGCAGCCACAGGTAGCAGACAGGAAGCTCACTAGTAGTTTACCTGGGCAGGTGTTTCTTCTGTGTCTTGTCATAGCAGAGGATGTGCTGGTGGTCAATATATTTAAAAACCTGAATCCAAAACTAATATTTGTAAGATTTAAATCAGCAGTTAAAGCATTAATTGACTCAGAATAATTGTTGAAATTAATTCTTGGTGGGAGGTTTAGACTCTTTTGGTTTGTACATACTATTTAAAGATAAATATTAAAGGGGGGGGAAATATTCCAGTTCTAACAATTAGTGTTACCTTTCATTATATTCTAAGTTACCTTACACTGCCTTTATTATCTCAAAAGTCACTTGTCTTTGTAATATGCAAATTTATTTCCATTTAATCAGTTAAATGTCAACTTATTGATTAACTAAGATTTTTAGTCTCTAACTCAGGATTGGCAGCAAACAGTGCGCCCATGCTGTATGCAGTCCCGCTGACCCTTTTTGCGACCCCCCACTCAACACACCACCACATTTGTTGCTGAAATACAGCAGCATGGCAGTAGCAACACAAGCAGTGACTTTGCTTTAAAACAAGGCACACTGGGATTTTTCAGGCAAAACTGCACACCCCTGATAAAACCTATTACTTAGATTGCTTTACATGTCATTTATTAAAACCATAAATATATTCCAGATAATTTGGTGGAGTTTCCTTTTTCGGAAAACCCTGACAAATCCTCCACTCAGTCACTTATTATAATAAAGGCCTGCTTACTGACCAAAGTAATTCCTCCATACATCAGAAAACCTGTCAAAAGCATCCCATGTTTTAGTGATCATGAGGAAATAAAAGCATTCCAGATAATAAATGTGCAGGGAACACTAACGTTGAGCCAGAAGATAGTTTGTTTTGCATGCTCATATTAGCAAAAAGGAGCTCATCCACGTTAGGAAAAACCCTGTATAAATTTAAGACTATAGATAAGCACAACCTTTTAGCGGACTCCCAGCTCACATCTCTCTCAGCATGACCTACACCAAGGTGGCCACTGAACAAACAACTGAATCATGAAAGGCCAGGCAGTATGCAATCTGTACACAAAGCTTTCTACTTGAACTCCTCTGCACTTATCTGTATTTAACAAAGATCCAAATATCTAGCCTTCTGGAGGCTCTGCTGCTGATTATACGCAAGACTACATAGCATAAAGCTATATTAGGCAAAACTGAAACATAGAGCCCAAAAGCGGTGCTGCATGACTTTCAGCAGGTCAGCATTCTCTTTATTTTAAAAAGCATGTTTCTAGTGCATGAGGCTACATGGTATCTTATCCAGTGAATTCTATGTGGCTAAGATACCATGGTAGCACTGCTATATCACATGTGGAGAAAAGCAGCATGAGGATTCCTGTGGCTCTTTATGTCGGTGCCCAAATCTTCCCAACATAAATGCAACACATCTGTCATTTAATGCAGCTTGAAAGAAACCACTTAGGTCAGACATTGCGCTGCAGCTATATATTTTTTCCTTCTTCCTGGCTACAAGAAATAAGTCCTGGATTCATATACCAGTCATGATCCGATTTGTCCCAATCGTAGCTCAAGCAGCTTTATGCCACCGCACTAACAAGATCAGTACTGGCCAAACAGGGTTTATCCAGGCTGATCAGAGATGGATTAGATAATGAAACCCTAACTGCATAAAGCTGTCCGCTGCTGCAGGGGATAAAGAATGGCACATAAGAAATGTAAGCATGTTGCCCCCCCACCCCACCCCAAACTAGCCTTTTATACCAAATTATTTCTCCATATACATTTCTCCATAGTTTAGAATTTAAACTTAATCATATATAAACCCATTTTTAAAAACAAAACTAAATGTTCAGAGTTATTAGCCACTGACTTTCTGTAAGATTACATGCTGCCTCTGCACTGACAACCACAATCTAATGTGGCAACAAGTAGTGGAAGACAGAGCAGGAATAGCAGCCCACTGTAGCCTTTACAATGAACACAGACTTAGTCAGGAAGCTAATGCAGCATCTGCAGAGCATGGGAATTCTTATACTTATTTACATTTTGAAAAAATGTGTCCTGCCCTTATGTCCCAGGAGTTTTAGTACCAATCATAACATCTATTACAATACCAAAACAATTAAACAAACTTTATAAAAAGCATCAAAGTATATCAACAATAACAAAATGCTGTAATGGAAACCAAATTGGAGAGCTGTCACTCACCTTTTGCAGTGTTTTCACATTCTTACAGGAAGCAGAGAGTCTGTGATGTAAAGCTTCCAGGGACAAACCTCAAAATGAGCAGAAATGTTCATTTCTGGAAGGGGTAGGTTGCTTTCAACTGTTTGAATTAGTCCCAGAAACACATAAGGCGCCAGTGAGCATAGTAAAACATGGGTGTTCTATGATCACAAATTCTGGCTCCTGTCAGAAACTTAACTGTTACATTTTACAGCTACACAAATCCATGTTTCCAGACACTTTTAAAAGACAACCCTTTGTACAGCAATTTACAGTAATCCAATCTGGATATAACCAAGACATTTATGATCACAGGCCTGTATTTTCTAGGAAAGTTTCTGACTTGTAATGGAAGGAGTTCCATATTTCAGGTTAAATTAACTGTTCTTGATTAGGAGTCAACTAACTAACTAGGTTAGCACTACACATTTTCTGACAGTATAAAGTAAGATTACAAACTACTGTAGTGTATGGAATAGAATATCCATGACCAAAGGGGCTCACATATTGTATGTGGTAAGGGAATACCCAACCCACAATGATTTTATGCCACCTCTTATACTAATTCATGCAAAGGAATCTTATCATTATTTGTGGTTTGTCACTAACAGTAATATTAGTACTGTGGATGAAGTAGAGGTTATTCTCCTTTCTTTCTCCTCTCATAGCATAAAATACCCAAATAACAATGGCACTAAATGATTGCTTATATCTGGGGCCTTTATTATGACAAACCCATGAACACTAGAGAATTTGAATCCAAAAAAATGAAACATTTACTCTTAAAAGAAATATGTCTGAGATAACAAACACGTGAAATGTTATTTTTAAGAGAAGCAGCAAGAACAACAGAATCTGCAATATGCTTTCAGACTCACAAACTGCAAAATTTGTATAACTACTGAAGCATTAGGATACAACTTACAGAATACTATTTCCAAATTCATACTTCTCAAACATTCCTACCACATATTTTGAATGCTTTTGGTTTCATGCTAATTCTGGATTGTTTCCAATGGTGTCATTCCGCTAGCACAAAGCTTCCACCACCGGCAGAAACTTTTTTCCTTCCGCAGGAATCAAACTCAATACTTTGATTCTGCTTTTGCAAGGCATTTCGCAAGGCATTATGACTTCATTTGACTAGTGTTGGCAGTTCTGGGTTATATCCAACATTATGTTAATGAAAAAATGAGAAATGTTCTATCAGAACTAACAAAACTAGAGCAAACAATATCATAGAATCATAGAATCGTAGAGTTGGAAGGGGTCTATAAGGCCACCGAGTCCTTAAGACATTATAATGATTAGAGAACACTCACCTAAGATAATCAGAGTTGGAAAAAATAATTGCATTGACCTTATTTAATATGTATGACTGCTTTTATTTTTGCTAAAATTCACCTAAAATAATTTGGGTTTAAAAGACAACTGCATTGACTTTATTCACTGTATATGACCTCATTTATCATTGTTAAATCTCTGACAGCGTGATGTACATGTATATTTTAGAACAAATCTTGTGAACTGTATCATTACACTTTGATTTGCACTAGCACTATTAGCCTTGTAATTGACTATATTAGCCTTGTAATTGACTATATTATACTTTTCGTGGTCCTTTTGTTCTGCCTTGAGATTTCTATTGCTGGTTCCCCTCCCCTTCTCTAATTTGGTTCAATCAGAACTAACACAACTAGAGCAAGCAAGATCTAGTCTAATGAAGTCATAATGAGCTGTGCAACACTCTGTACAAGCAGAATCAAAGTGTTGGATTTGACACTTGCACAAGGATAAAAACTATTTCTGCTAGCTGTAGAAGCTTTGCGCTAACAGAATGACACTATTGGATTGGTTCTATATTTTAGTATAAAATTATGATTTCATAAACTTATAAAAATCATAATACACCATTAATCCTCTCAACACTCTTTGTGCATCACCCATAAAACTGGGCTTGTAAAATGAAAGTTCAGGCCTAAAACATAATCTATCTATGGTGGATGGGAGCTAAGGAAATATTACCATTGCAAATTCACTGTGAGCTCAAATATTTTGCTTCCATTTTCTTCCAGAATGATTAAAAATACCTATCTGTTACACACATAAAGCTAATGCCATAACACCAACTTTTTCACACAGTCTGCAAGATGAGCAATTAAGCCTTGTGTCTAATACAGATTAAAAAATACTTGTAGTATAAACAAATCTTGAAAAGAAATTCTCTGGTTAATTGCATTTGAGGAGTTAAGAGAAACACAAAATTGCACAAACTCCAGAGTGCTGCTTCTTTAGTCTGTCTCAGCAAGATAGTGCCCTATCAACTTGGAACCACCAACTAGAACCATACAGGCACTCAAGAGCTGGAGCAGAAAATAGCATATTGAGATGAATAAATCACAGTGTTTCAAAGAGCAGGAACACTGTCGGTGTAAGCAACAGCAACTAGCATCGAGGCCACCCACTTCATTGCCCTAGCAAAGCTCAGCACCATAATATATTTCTGTTAAATATCTGCTTCATTTTAGGCTATTTTTCTAACCAAAAGTCATAACCTAACTTTGGAGCTTAAAAAGAAATATACATAATCATTATTTTAAAAACCATGATCTCTAAATAGTTTTAACATAGTATATATAATCAACGAACAAAATTCCATTCCTTGTCTTATAAAGGTCTTATAAAGGTTCCACAATACCTCTAAAATAAAGAGCACCAACAAGAGACAAATATAGTTTACTCTGCTACAGAAGCAACTTCAGCATAATCCTTCAAAATTCCCCTCTTCTTAATTTATTAGATGCACCACTATATACTCATGAAAATAACTGCAAGTGCGCACTTGCAAACACCAGAAAAATTAAATAAACCCAAAATAAACCTATTTTCGTAGTGGGTAAACCCTTACTCCTGTAGTAATTACACCCACCTACCCCAATACTTCCATCCTGTTCAGCCACTGCTTTTGGTGTTCAGAATCAAGGGAAGCCCCAAAGTGGGGAAGGAAACTGACAAGTGTCAGTTCAAGAGGTAATACAGTGAAAAGATGAAATTGACAAATACGATTTCAGCACTACAGAGGGAATATTGATCAGTACTGCTGAAGAAAGTAAATAGCAGACAAGTGAATGTGTGGAATTGTGCACTTGCAAACAGAAAAAATGCATTAAAAAACCTGAACCAATTTGTGTGCTTCCAAAGCACCAAAAAATAAAATGGTCACAAAAGGAAAAATTGCAAAGTAAAGGGGTAGTGACTGGAGCAGGGTAGAAAGCTGGAATTTTTTTCCCTTTATAGGGATGAGGATACAAAATGGGTTGTGCCACAAGGGCCCATTGGATACATGCCAGGAGTGTGCAGGACTAAGGGGGACAACAAGCCACAGCAAACCGCAGAGTGCCTGATTGTCTGTCGGGAGTAACACGGATTACAGGGTGAATAACCGACCCTTTGTGGGTTATTTTCAGGGTGGCTTATCATGACTTACAAACCAGCCCCTATATACAGTAACAAAAATTGTGTTCATCACTACATAATCCAATCCAACACAAAGCACAACCAGAAGAACCACTCAGCAGTGTAACAAAAAAGATTCCAGAAATGTCAGGCCTATATCTAGATGAAGTATTCCTTAAATTGCAGATATTTTTCAATTTATTCTATGGTTATTGTTAGGGCTAATGCAAACTAACAGAGTTTTGGACTTGCCTGGATGGCCTTCTGGCCAGTCACTTTCTTCCAAAGGAGTTTGGAAATTGGAAGATAACCTGCCCCACAGACTACCTGGTAAGGCCAGAGTAGCTAGAGATTATAATATATTTTACATGTTAAATAACCATAAATGTGCAGTACTTTTCATTCTTCTAGTGGCCAGGTATCTGTTCCCATACTGAAAACCCCTGCCCCCAGTTTGCTTCACATCATCTGTGGAATGTCTGCATCAACTGATTTCCCTTGGATTGTCCCAGGAACAAGTGGAGCAAGTGATGTCACTGGGCAATGTCACTGATTAGATCACATCCAGTTTTCTTGCTAGGAAGTGAGTACTCATTAAAGAGATGCTCTCTTTCCCTGCATGTTTAATCTTAGACCATGTTTCCTCCTCCCCACTAGTGCAATCATTTAACAAACCAATCATGGTTTGTTTAGCATGTCATCCGAACTGGAGATCCTGTGTTACTCTCAAACAAGCTACGAATCATAAGCCAAGAACAAGCCATGGTTTATTATTCTGGCTTGTAGTTCTCCAGAATCCTGGTCTATTGTTCCAAAAGAACATGGCTACAGTACCTGGCCAGTAATTATGAGAAATAGCTATACTTTTTCAGAAACAGATACACTGACTGTTTTGATCTCAACTGCTGTTTAAATAGCAGGCTGAAACCATTCCCACCTAGAAAATCTGATCCTAAGGAAGGGCAGCAGTCTGGCCCACAGATCTACTTGTGAGTAAACACCTTGGCCTTCTACCTGACACATGTGGTGCTTCCTAGCAAGTAGTTCTTGTGTTAGCATTTGCATGTGTAGACTGAACTGTGCAAGGAGCAGCTAGAGACTGTTTCAAGAGAAAGAGAGACAGAGGGACAGCTTGCCATTCATTCTTCTGAGACTGGTGGGCACAGACTAAGCTAGCACAGCCTCTCGTTCCCTAGATTCTAGAGATGACAAATATAAAAATGACTATCACCTTTAAAAGTTAAATCCACATTAAATAATTGTTGTTATCATTGAGCATTTGAGATACCCACATAATATAGTGGCTTAATTCAGGTAAACTGGAAAACAAATTATAAATGCAAACGGATTCAGGCCTTGCCACAGGAAGCTTTACAACATATTGTTATATGTATTTTATGTTTTTAAAGATATTGTTTGTTTTCTAACAAATTAAACAAAACAAATCCTGAAACAAAGAGGAAAAGTGAATGCAAGTTTACACTATGCTGAATGGAATAGGACTGATGTAATTTGTATTTGTACATTATCTAATTATAATATCAAATACTGCTACAAGACACAGCAATGTTTCTTCACCACTTGGTTCTGTATCTTACTTACTCTGTGTCAGTTTCATTGTTCTCCACCTATAACAAACATCAGTGACTACAATCTACAGCTTCATTCATAATTTTGGCAACACCCACTGATAGTAACGGCAACAGAGCTCCCTCACTGGATGCCTGAATGAGGCTGTCAGCCATTATTCTAAGAAATTCCTTTCCTATAACATTTCATATCCTATTCTACAGCATCACAAATCTATAGATCGTAATGAATATCCCTCTTCTCAGAGTATCACAGCTCAGTACAGCTACACATGACTTACACCAGTACTCATGTTTCAGGATGGCACCTCTTGTAGATTTCCACAAAATTAAAGATAACTGCTTCCTCTCGTTGGCAGAATCTGTGACTATTCCTAAAGTAAATACTTATTAAAAGCGCTGGAGTATAATGTGTATTATGCCTCATGCAGGGTATAATTTCTAGTGGGGTTGCCCCTTGTGGCAAGATCACACAGCTGAATAGGTACGAATTGTCAGTCATCCTTCAGCTGAGCAGCACACTAACTGACCTGGACAAGTTACAATGTGGATGAATTCCATGTGTCACCTTCATGAGCAAGTGAAAACACCTCGTATGCAGTGCAATCCTAGACATGTCTAATTTTTGTGAACCGCCCAGAGAGCTTTGACTATTGGGTGGCATATAAATGAAATAAACAAATGAACAAAACAAATAGAACAAATAAAAGGCAGTCACCCAGAGTTAAATGGGTCTAATACTATATGTCGAGTAAAACGTAAGTCTCTTGTATTAAGTGGGACTTACTCACAGGAAAATGGGTACACAGTTGCATCCTTATTCCCAGGCACGTGTGCATATGGCTGCAGCCTTAGACACAGGAACATCCAAGACCAAAACAGCTGCAGAAAACACTAGCCACAGTTCTCCCATACAGGATATAAAGGGGACGTAGGCCAAAGAAACTTTTTCAAAGAACAATTAATCACAGGTTTCTATATATGAAAATATAACTTGCTGTCCTAAACTCCCATGTTATTTGGAGGCTGTTCAAACCTTCCCACCCCACATACCCTCATTATTCCGACTCTCCCCTTTAAAAACCCATAACCAATGGCGGCTCCCCAGCATGTGTACACGCTCCGAAACGTGTGCATGTGTTCAAATGTCACACGTGACGATCTGCACGTAGGTTACACGCCATTTCCTACACAGAACTGCTTTGCATGTAGGGATTTTTGCTGCTGCTGCTGCTGCTGCTACTTCTACACCTGAAGCAGGCCACACAATATTCTTCTTCCTGCTCTCCTCCTCCCAGACCCAGTCTTCAGGGATACAGTGCCCGCTCCTTTCCCCTCCATGTTCGCTAGAACCCCTTAAGTCTTCCGACCCCCCTCCGAGGCCTGGCACCAACTGTCCTGGCCCCGAAAGGAGTCCCATCGGGCTAGCATCCTCCCATCCTCTTAGCCAAGGCTCCTCCGAGCACAGATGTCCTCCAGGCAGGCGCCCGTCTTGGGGCCTCCTTGGCAGCGCCAGGGCGGGAGCGCGCAAGCGCGTGCCTCTCAAAGCCAGTGGGGGCCGCGGGAGTCGCCGCCGCCGCCGCCGTCCCCACCACCACCACTACCTGCATGCCGCCTGCGTCCGCCTCCGCCTCGGTCCGCAGCCTCTTGCTTTGGCCGCTGTCGGCTCCGTCCCCTCCGGGCATGGGTTGTTCCAGCTCGGGCTCCCGCTTGACCCCTCGAGGGGCTGGAACGCCGACGCCGGGCACGAGCGCCTGGTGTGGGATGCCCTCCGCCATCCGAGCCGGACCCCCGGCCGCCCCGCTTCCCCTAGAGGGGGAGCCGCAGCCGCCTGCCTGCCTGGCCGCCCGGTCACCACCACCAGTCGACCACCAGTCGCGATAGCTCAGCGGAGGCCCAGCCAGCCAGTCAGTGAGCCCGCCCGGTCCGTCCAGGACCCGCGAGAGAAGGGGGGGGGGGGGAAGGGGTGTCTCTGCCTGAGCAGGGGGCCCGCGAGTGGCCCACACAGGCGAGAGGCTCCGCCAAGGGAGCTCGACACTGACTCGGGCCCGCCGGGCAGCGCCGAAAAGAACCGAGGAGGAGTCGACTGTGGCGGCCGCAGTAGTAGCCGCCACCGGAGACGTGGGAGAAAGAGGAGGAGGAAGAGAGGCCGAAGCCCCCTCGGCAATCTCCGGAAACGCCGTAGAGGAGCCGCGATTCGACGCGACCCCCTCCCCTTCGCTCGGCAGTCTTCGGGAATGGGAACGGGGGAGGTAGGTGGGGCAATGGCTCCGAGGAGGGGCGGGGCCACTGAGGGGGGTATTGGGAGTACACAGAAGGCCGCTTCACTGAGCGTGTGAGGGAGGAAAGGGATAGCCTGAGGGAGTCGGTTTTTCCCTCAGTTGCCGGCGGGAGGGCGAGGCAGCCGCTGTTGCTACCGCCCAGCATTGGGGCTTTGAGCCAGGGTGTCGCTGAACTGGCCAGGCTGGGTTTCTCTGTTTACAGAGAACCGTCTCTGGATTCTTGGGGCTACTGCGAGGAATCCCTCTATAGACAGCTGTATATTGAACGGGCTGCCTCTGGACGTCTTCCCTTTAGGCTTCCTTGATGCCTATATGTTATGTTGGAGATGCGATCACGGTCGCGCCTTCCCGCTCTTTTTGGGCTTGGAAGGCCTTACTCTTAAACCCAGATATTAAGGCTGCGATCTTAAACAAGCTCACTAGGGAGCTCAATTTTACTCCTGAGGGTTTGCACATGCACAAAGGTACCCCTCTCTATTATTTCTTTACACATACAGTCTGCACTCTTGACTTCTGGGACTAAGCCCTGGTGAAGGCTATTTCCCATAAAATATGAAAGAGGATTTTTGAGCATTTTCAGATACGGTTGAAAAGGAAATCTGTAGTGTGCAGACAGCAAAATACCTGAGAGCCATAAATGGCCAAGGCCTTCAGGGAGATTAGGATGATTTACTTGTTTTATATCTCACCCTTCCTCACAAAGAGCCCAGTTAGCCACACGTTTCCCATTCAAACGTTACTATATTAGCTGCAAGGGATGCAGAATGCTCTGCAAACTTGTATTTTTGCATCTTAGTGGGCTCTTAGTTCTGGCCATACTTGCATATTTGCTCTATAAAAAGCTCACATGAGTAATTTGCTAAAGAAAATGGTATAAGGTCAGTGCCACAAACACACACGAGACCATGGCTCTGGCACTGCTTATCCAAAATCTTTCGTGCAAGTCAAACACTAGCATATCAACATTGACCAGAAGAGCTGGCTCAAATGTGTAGAAGAGCATGTAAGATAGTTACAAAAGCACATCTCACAGCCATGATAGTGGCTGACCAATCTCTTTCCCCCACCCCAAACAGAATTTGGACGACACAATAAGCAACCGGGGGGGACAATCGTCAGTTGTATTGACTATCGTGTTGTCCGAATGCTGCCATAGTCAACTCAGCACTGATCCTAATCCACACCATAGCTGATTATTTACTGCCATGTTGTGTGGGGAGTACCCCCTAGATGAACAACTGTAAAGTTGATTATTACCCCACCATTGACTATCGTGTTGTCCGAATTCAGCCAATGACTCCTTTGCTGGTAGACTTCTGCTGAACGTGGCCATTATAGGAAACAAAAAACACCACTGGTTTTCTACGTTCTTCCAGTTGTGTGGGGGTAGGAGGGTAAAGTCCAGATTATATGCAGGGATTTGATGAGCAACCATAATTACTCTGTCTACTTCCTGAGTGGTTGAAGTCAGTTTGCAACACATGAGATGCATGAGTGATGCAACGTCATATACACAACTTTGCTTAAATTGCATCTCTTTGTCAATCACGTTTAGCTTTGGTAGAACGTGTCTATGTTCCTTATAATGCTATCAAGCTTTGGTCTGTGTGCTCCCTAAGGCAGGAAATGTGTCGGCGGTAGCTTTTTATCACTTGAGCTGGCTGTTCAACATCTTAAATTATCAGTGGTAATCTTGACATGAAATGTTAGGCAGCCCATTTATTTATATCTTCCAGTGATATTTTTTAAGATGCCAATACTCATAGTGTCACCAAATCTGCAGACATTTTCATCGGACCACTTCAAAGTAAATTACGGTAGCCCTAAACTTTAGCTTCACAAGGAAAATTTTTGATGTAAAATTGAAATTGGACTTTTTACTGAAAGTTTGAAAGTTTAATCGCTATAAAGATCCACATTGTCATTCTTTCATTGTTATAGTAACTCCTGAATACTGATAACAGAATCCCCCACCCCGAATCTCCTTTTCACAGCACCCAGTCTCTGAACATAGCAGAACTAAGCTTCCATGGAGTGGGGAATACCACCCACAGTGAAAATGACTCCGAAAGAATAGCAAATGCAGATACATACCAACCAGAATTTGCAGCCCCACTTCATCCCATCCAGCCTCCCTCTCCCATGTTAATCCTATGTAAACCGTCCAGAGAGCTTCGGCTATGGGGCAGTATACAAATGTAATAAATAAATAAATGTGGTCATTTGCCATCTGACTACTTCAGTCTATTGCCAGTTCATCAGTTGCCCGATTACATGGCAACAACACTGCTTATTGCATGATCACATGTATTGAGGTTGGGGGAGTCAAAAGGACATTGAACTGTTGGGGCTGCCTCCTTCATCCTTGCTGATGCTCCAATACCACAGCCAGGGTGACCTTCAGATGTATTGAACTTCTGCTTCCACCAGACCCAGCCAGCATGGCCAATAGTCAGGAATGCTGGGAGTTGTAGTCCCAAAAAATCCGGTGGTCATCAGGTTGTGGAAAGCTGATGTAGATTCTCTGCCTTGGCATGGTGTAGTGTTAGAGACCCCATGTATGCCCATCCTGAAGATACCTGATCTGACTAAAATAGGTTCCTTACCTGCTAATCTCCAGAAGAATAAAAACATGCCCAAATGAGTCACTGCTTTTATCTGGTAGTATCAGTTGTGGAGTGTGTTTTAAAAGCATCACAGAGTTGTGAACCATTTATTCACACGGCTCCTGTGCCTTTGAAAGCTGCATAACACGTATAGCATTCCCCTCACTGTAATCTCATGCACACTATTATTTGCCTCTACAATTGATGTCTTCTGCAAATTTTCAGCTGGAAAGCAGTGCTGGGCCCCAGTCTAAATTGGGAACACTGGATCAGAGCCCCATAGCTGCTTTTTTTTCAATATAAAAGTGACCAGTTTAAGTATGGTTTTTAAATATATATACGCTATGTGTGTGTGATCATTGGCACTGCAGTGGGACTCAAGCACTTCTCTGGGGAAGGTGGGGAGTTCTGGCCGTAGATTCCACATGCAGGCCTCCTATCCATTGGGCTATGAGGTGAGCTAGCTATTTTAATTTGAAGAGCATTCCTTCTGGGCCAGACTTCATTAAAGAGGTCTTTGCAGGGTATGTTTGAATTGTCTGGGGATTTGAATCCCTGTCTAAGGGGAACC
The DNA here is from genome assembly GCA_029215795.1 of Anniella stebbinsi. Lineage (NCBI taxonomy): Eukaryota > Metazoa > Chordata > Lepidosauria > Squamata > Anniellidae > Anniella > Anniella stebbinsi. Next base: position 32,456,504 of record JARDYH010000003.1, read on the forward strand.
CTGGCACTTGTTGTCATGTGTCAGTCGCTGCTCTCCTAGGCCATGGAGAGCTTGTGTATATGTATGTGTTTGCACGTGTGTACATGCATCCCGCACTTTGTTTTTGCCAATGAGCTTGTGCATTGCTTGCTGAATTTTGTAATGCCTAGCTCCAATTAGTTAATTGCACACATAGTTATAATGGGATGATGGTTGATGAATATTTTGACTGGTGAGTGGTGCCACAGTTACCAGGGAAGTTGTTGAGAGTGTGTAGAGTAGGGCTCCCCAAACCTCGAGTCAGTGGGGACATTTGGAATGTTTAGAGAATGTCATTGGCCTTTCACAAAATGGCTGCTTTGCTTCTTCACAAAATGGCTACTGTGGTGGGCATGGATGGTCAGAAAACACCCATTTCCAACGAAAAGAAAAGTAACTTGCCCCAATACTTAAGCACAAGGCAGAGGTACAGTCTGAGTTCCAAATCATCAAACCACTTATCTAAACCCAGTCATTTCACAGAAAGCAAACTGTTTAGTCTCAGGGATATGGCACCTAGCAGCATTACTGGACATAAAAATGGCATTGGAGGCCGAAAATTCACTTTGCAGTATGCCAACCTCCCAGTTATTTGTTGTAATTTAAAAAATCTTACCAAAATATAAATCAGGAGGGGCAGGGAACCTGTTGGGTACCAAGAAAGGTCTGTGCAGGCACATGGGTGTTCACAGGCACTATGTTGGAGACCCCAACAGAGGCTACTTATATTTTTCCTAATGGTATAGTTTTGTCTTATACTTTGTTGATGGGAGTGAAGAAGATTGCAAGTGAATCCCAACTTCACGGTGACTGCAGAAGGTCACCTTACGGTGAAGAAAAAAATAGTTTACATGGGTCTACTCCTAGTTCCAGAGCCTGAAAGGAATTTGAGGTTTGTTGTAGTTAAACCGGTCATTAGAGATTCATTTGCTGACAACAATGCAATAGAGAACCTAGCTAACATCCATTTTCATTTTCAGTTATTCCTTTTGCTTTAAAGCTTCTCAGTTTACTCTTTTTACTTTAATTTTTTTCTTACGCAACTATTGATGAACAAAATTATCCAGCCTTCCATTCTGAATTTCAAGTGCCACAGAACATTTGACTCTAACATCCGCGTATTTTCTGATCCAGACATTATGTCCAAATTGCAGGGCTTTTGCCAAGAACTACCAGACAGGAAAGTGTTTTTTTTTCTCTTGAAATGTCTGTAAATCTATGCAGAATGGCACAAACCCAAAGAGATCATACACACAATTTCTGTCTGTTGGAATACCAAGGGCAAATGCTTGTTCATGTCCTCTTCATTACATTACACAACCTAAGACAAAATGTTTATGAGAATTTTGTGAAAATCGGATCACATATTATATTATGAGGGCCTTTTGAGATTATTTATTTTTTATTTGTCCTCAACATACATGGTTGCTGAAATTGCATTTTTCGTGCACTCGAGTTGAGAAAAAATACACATTTTTCTTCAGCAACTACAACTATGACAGTAAGACTTGGGAAACTGTCTCATACGGGGTCAGACCTCTGATTGATCTAGCTCAGTGTTGTCCGCAGTGGCTGGCAGCATCCCTCCAGGTTTTCAGATGGGCATTCTCCACCTCCACCTCGAGATGCCAGAGCTGGGACCTTCTGCATGCAAAGCAGGAACCCTGTCACTGATGGTGAAATTACATATTGCATTAATGCTGTAGCTTGTAGCCAAGCCTTTTCTTTTTATTTTAAGAGTAAGTGCGCTTGGCCCAGATTCAGATTAGAATCAGCATGCATCAGAACAGGAGGGGGATTAAGCCTTCCCCACCCACTTACTTGCTGCCTGACATTTCGCTCCCCTGGATGTGGATTAAAAAAAAGCAAAAAGTCTCCAATGGAGTCGATAGAAATGCTCATGACAGTTGCATTTTTTATTTTCAACCTTTAGAGGCTGTACAGTCCAGCTTTTTACCGTTGGGATGTAAAAAAGGGGGCTCACTCTGCCTTCCTCTGGCTATAAGACTGCACCCCCCATCAACACACACACACCATGCCCCATCACTTCCAGTACTTGGGAATTGGGACAGAGCACCTGTAGCACTGGACTAGGCTGACAAATTATGAGCATTTTAAAAAGCCTGCCCAGGTTAGAGGTGGAATTCCTGAATGCTTCTCTAACTCTTCTGAAGAGAAAGGGTGGGGTTGGAAACTCTTATCAGCAGTTGGTGAATCTGCTGATACCAAACGTTTAGAACAGGGTGCTATCATGTGGCTACTCATTCAGTATAGAGAAAAATATGCAAACGATACATTTCTGGATTACAATTAGTGCAAGCTTTCTTCCATTTTTCTAATTACTTCCTTTCTACTGAAAAACTATTTACTGACAGAATTAGAGCAGGGTGCAGGTGCAGCGATCAGCCTCTGCTGGAGTTTGGTGTGTGGAATGGAGGGATAAGGAATCTCAAAGCACATTTCTATCCTCATCCCCCATCCTATTTGCTGCTGATCTCCTTTTTATTCTCACTTTAATATTTCTTTCTTTAAAATAATAATAACAATAATAATAATAATAATAATAATAATAATAATAATAATAATAGTAATAACAGGTGTTAGAGGAGGTAGCTTAGTTAGAAGCACATAGCAGGGCCATTATATCTGGAATTGGAAGAGCACCTGTGCCCTAAACTTGCAGAAGAGCTCTGATCTGTATGACACAGCTCTGGAGAAAGAAAAGTCTTAATTACTCAGACACCCCAATAGCAATTTAAGGATCCCTTCTGAGCTATTTGAGATGAGCCAAGATTCTTCATGATCCTTTAACGGATTGCTGGAAACTCATTTTCCCCCATCAATGGCGGTATTTCCTCAGACATGTATTGGGGCAGCGAGCACAGCTGTAGCCAAAAGGAGTAGACATCTTTTCTCTCTGTCAACACCTTCTGTCTTTCTACCATCCCCTTTCCTTTCTCTCCCTCCCCATCCAGCAGACTGCTGTGCTGGAAGAAGGACAGAGCTCTCTTGTCAGAAGTATAAACTGATTATTTACAAAGAGCTTTCCTTTTCTTCCATTTCCCTACACCCTCTTTCCCCACCATCCTCTCTCTCAAGTCTCCCCTCCACAACCCATGAAATTAGGCCAAAGTTGGGACATAGCCCTTGGGCAACAGGTTGCCCACTCCTGTTTTAATGGGTCAGGCAGTTTCCCCCATGACAAATGAGAATATTTCTCTTTCTACTTGTTTACAATCTGCCTAAGGAAATTTTAATAGAGCCTTGTAAGAATGGTTTCTCCAAACTTTTATAGTCGCACAGCTTACATTTCTTGCCATTGTTAGTATGTCATCTGTTCCCTGACTGTGATCAATAAAAGATGTATGAGGGGTAGTGTAACTTAGGCCCAATAGCTCTTTTCCATCTCATCTGCCAAATGCTTCTACAACTTTCAGGATGACCAAATGGAGCTATGTATAGGCAAGGCAGAGGCACATAAAAGTTATTTGCAATGTTATCCCAGAAGCCAAATTCACAAGAGAGGTGGAACCTGTGTGGGGATAAAAAGCAAGGGAAAGCTGATTACTAATACAGACATATCCAAGGGCCAGCCAGGAGCAGAGCATCTAAGGCCCAACCTCCATGCTCTCTGGGCCAAACTTAAAACAGTGATCCATTTTAACAGGCTTCTGAGATTAGATAGATAGATAATGATGATTAGATAGATATCTCTTCACCCCTCTGGATGTTTTGCCATTCATCCTCCCCACCTCCATTGATTACCCTACTCTTGAGGAAGATATGGAGTACTATGGATAGAAAAGCAACCATAGTCCCTGATTTTGAGCAGAAAGTGCTCTTAAAATTAAAAACAATTAGCTCTAACATGCCTCCCCACAATCCCACAATGTAATGTCTACACTGGCCCCAAGAGACTTCTGAAGATTGGTTGATACATAGCCCTTCTTTCAATTTTGATTCCTGTGTTGCTATATTTCATATCTTTAATAAAACTGTGTTTTGCAAGGATTGTTGAAAAGAACAATAAATGAGAAAGAGCCCTGACCGGAACCCCGTTTTGCAGACTGTAGGATCTTGGGTGGGGGATCCTTCCACTTTGGAAGGAGAACAGCTATCTGGTGACAAGGGTGAGTTTTAACTCTGTCGTAATATATGTTATGTTGAATATAGGCTTCATTTTCCAGTCTCTTGTAGTCATGTGTTCATGGTATAATCGCCAATACCCCATCCCCCAGCACAAATTCTGTAAAGTTTGGAATTTTATTAGGTAGCCATATAGTAGAAGGAATGAGCAATGACAATAGGCACTGGGGTGATAGAAAAGTGTAATGTGAAGAACTCTTAATATATGGCAATTCCATTCAGACCTACCAATTAGTTTCACTCATTTATGTTTGCTACCTACATTTACTTAGCTTGGAGGTGAGGATTTGTATAAGCACCAGTTTTAGAAATCCAAAATTGCTGATAAGTTCTGATTCATGGTTGTGGCCATATAACATTTCTACATCTTTAGCGTATTAGAATGTGCTTTAGCTCATGAACTTTCTCAGATTTTGACCCCAGCTAGGATAATCTAGCAATGCCAATACATTAAATAGGTTTCAAGGCTGTGAACCTTCACTGGTCTTCCTGCTGCTGATCACGGTGCCTATTTTGTAGGCTTTTTAAGAGCGCCATTTCACAATTGATAATCAAAAATTCTAGTAGCATCTCCTTTTTAAAGGAGTCAGATGGAATAGGGGTACTTTAAAATGGAATTATGCCACTTAGTGTTGGAAGGAGAGTATTGCAGCTTGTGTGCAACTGACAGCAGCATAAAGTTCTACCCATACAAATTTCAGGATGTAGACTGGCCTACTTAAGTATACCACTGAAATTTCACTTTTAACCACGTCCTGGGGAGGTTTTAAGAGCAGTTCACTTTATTGAAACCTTGACATTAATATCACTTAGAGCAGAGCTATATGTTCAAATTAATCACGATACTGTTCTCTCATGGCAGCACCACTTTATATGAAAGACATTCAATTATGCATCCCTCTTCCTGCGTTTAGATTCCTTGCACATAGAAAACAGACACATTGAGGTAAAGCAGGGCACTTGACCCTAACAAGCTTGCTTTCCACAAACAGGGTATGGAAATAGTGATTTTTATACTTTCATGAGAAAAGGCTAGAGATGGCTAATTTGAACCTACAAGTAATTATGACACCCATAAGCCCCTGCCAGCATGGCCAACTGTGAAGAATGATGAGAGTTGTAGTCCAAAACATCTGGAGGGCATCAGGTTGTCTACTTTTGTAAAGTGTACACACATTCTCTGCTTTCTAGTACAGCAGCATCCCCATTATGCAGAGAAATCTCTGCTAGTAAATGCAGGTTGCTTACCTGTAACCGTAGTTCTTCGAGTGGTCATCTGTGCATTCACACATATGGGCTCTGCGCCTGCGTGGAGCCTGTTTCGGAAACTTCTATAGCTAAGGCAAACGTTTTTTGGCGGGAACCCCTCCCCCACTGTCTACTGACTCCATGTTCCCGCCTTTCTCCTCAGTTCAAAGAGACCGACTTGCTGGCCCCATAACTAGGAGAGAAACCGCTCGGTATCGACAGTACATTTACATCGACACCAAAGCGGGGACGGTGGGTGGGTTGTGTGAATGCACAGATGACCACTCGAAGAACTACGGTTACAGGTAAGCAACCTGCATTTCTTCTTCGTGGTCTCTGTGCATCACACATATGGGCGATTAACAAGCTAAATTCCTGGTGGAGGGTAGGTGTAGATCAATGTTCCCTCACAAGACAAAGAAATTGCTTGCCCCAAATTCCAGTTTGTCCTGGTACAAACAATCAAGTGGTAGCATGTAATGAAGTTAAAGGACTTATACCAAATAGCTGCCTTACATATTTATTTATTTCATTTCTAACCTGCCTCTCCATCTAGATCGAGGCGGGGAACAACACCAAATATAAATATATTAGCAGGGGATCGACAATCCCCTGCTAAAGATACGGACTTCGATGCACTGCACATCGACTTAGCTGTTACTGGACCAACGAGGTGCAAGCCCTTCAACTTGTAGGGCAGTTTAATAGCATGTACAATCCACTCCACGAGTCATTGCTACTCTTGCGTCTTATGGAATTTGTCAGTTCTAGCCCTGTGTGGAAGCCCAGGTAGGGTGCATCAATACTGAGGCAGCTAATTCACTCGATCTGCGTAGTGTTGATATAGCCATCAGAAAACAACTTTCTAAGAAAAATAATGTGATATCTGAAGGTGCCATTGGTTTAACTGGTTTCAATATCAGAGATTGTGGCATGACAGAGAAACTCCATGCCAGAATGAAACTCCTAATTAGAGGAGACAGATTTGTAATGCCCAGAGGAACCCCCTAACAATGGGGTTGGTGCAAAAACACGTAAAGCAGTCAAATACCTGCATATTGACAACTATTTTAGCCCTATAGTGTATAGGGGGTAAGTGTAAGGACATCGTTAAGGAGGCTGAATGGGGCTTGAGGCCCTGAAGATCCATGTATTTAGAAAAGAATCCCATTGTGCAGTATATGACTTCATTGCAGGCTGCATGAAAAAATGGAATCGACCTCATGTCGAAAGTAGTTACGGTATTGGGATACCCCATGCCATGGGTCTGAGCATAGGCAGGGGCATAAACTATGGGGGGAGGGGGGTAGCGGGGGGGGGCAATGTCCCCACTGGGATTTCCCAAAGGGGGCAATGCCCAACCAAGTAACATCAGTAAGCTCACAGCCTGACTTACAGATTCCTCAGTCAGTCTCCAGTTGTCTGTATTCTTATGTGTTTGGAGGCAGTCTAAATTACATCCAAGCACATCCTGCTTCCTCATCAGCTGCCCAGCAGATCTCCTTGCAAGACAAAAGCCACTCTCCTGTTGTGTCAGGGTCAGGCTCCCCCAGATTTATTTTCTTCTACCCACTCAGGCGCTGTAAGACAAAAGATTGCCCATTTAGGAATTACAGTCTGGGTACATCTTGACGAGAGTTTTGCCTCCGGTCGGGGTGTATCCGGAGTGGCAGCAGGTCATCTATATGATGCAGCTGGCATCCCGAAGCCATCCAGGAGCAAATCCCTGAAGCTCCGGTTTTAAAAGTCGGGTACTTACCACGACTTTTTTATCTTCGGAGCTGCAGCGGAGCTGATGGTAACCCAATTGGTCGCCATTGGCTGATATCTTCAGAAGTAGAGTGAGCCACACCTGTCTAGGCCACCAAGGGGTGACTATGATGGAGACTGTGTGGACTACACAATATTAATATTATCATACCACAGTACTCATGGAATGAGAAGAAAAATGAGGGCTGCAAAGACATTCCCAGTTGAACAGGAAAGTGTTTGTATGAGGACTTGAGATGGGGGAGGAAGTGGGAAAGCGCATGCCCCGTAGCAAATAGTCTGTGCAAGTACACCAATGTAGGGTTGTTAGATCCAGGGGAGTCTGGATTCTGTGTTCACTATGAGGCCCAAAGAGCTCAATAAATTGAGTCGTCACCTTGCCTTCAATAGCATTTCCTTTTAGGAAGCCACCAGAAGCCAGTTGTCTAAATATGGGTAGATTTCTACCCCTTGAAGGCAAATGAATGGAAGGAGAAGTGCCATACATTTTGTAAATATTCTGGGGCAGGGCTTTATGTGTCATCAGAAATTTGTGATTCTGATGTACGTATGGAGCCATCTCAAATCCAGAACAGGTTGAAGAGATCTGTAGAGGAGTGGGCCAAATATTAAATCAGAGAGTGATATAGGTCTTCCAAAGGAGGCTCCACTCTGTACAGCTACCCCATCAACAGGCGATGCAGAAGAGAGCAATGTTGAGTCCAACTGAGAGATCTCTAAGGATTGAGGGGAATCAGGTTTAGTTCTATGATTAAACCCATCTTCTCCAAGCTGAACTTTTTGACACCCCACAGAGTGGGTCTGGAAAGGAGAAGAGCTAGGTGGACGTACTGACGCATTCACGACGGTATCATGAGGCAATGGTTGAGCCCTGTGGACAGGTCACAATGACAGTGATCTTGGTAGAGCTAGAGGGAGTTGCAAGAAAACTTCCTCCAGTGGCAATCACGATACCGATGGAGCTGCTCAGTATCGAGAAAGGCGTATGTACCAATATAGGAGTTGGTATCGATGCCTGGTACGGGAGTTACGGACCCATTGCAAGAGGTGTCCCTCTTATAATTGATGCCAATCTCTGTACTGGTATGGCATTCTCGGGGGAGGCAACCCAGTTGAAGTTCTGTCCCTCTTTTTTTTTTTTTTTTTTTTTTTTACAGGGACCCGAGAGTGATGCCCCTAGACATTACAGGCATAAAAAACTCTCTCTGTTGAAATCATAGCACTCCAATTGTAACAGCTCTAGGGAGCAGCCCTGTAATTGGCAGCTAGCCTGTAATGGCTGTGCTAATTAACTTGGTGGGGAGATGTCTACTTCAAGCTGCATGTTAGACGTCTCTTCTTGGTACCAAGAGATTGGTACCAAAAGAGGCAGTTGAGTCTCACCCTTTGATGTCGATTCTGCTTGCTAGACATCTCATCTGGACGTCAAAGCTGCATGTTAGACATCTCATTTTGGTACCAAGAGCTCTGCACCGAGGAGCTTGGTACCATGGCGCTCAGTACCATGGCGCTCGGTACCAAGGAGCTTGGTACCATGGAACTCGGTACCATGGAGCTCAATACCAAGGAGCTCGGCACCATGGAGCTCGGCACCAAGGAGCTCGGCACCATGGAGCTCGGCACCAAGGAGCTCGGCACCATGGAGCTCGGCACCAAGGAGCTCGGCACCAAGGAGCTCGGCACCAAGGAGCTTGGTACCAAGGAGCCTGGTACCAAGGAGCTTGGTAGCATGGAGCTCGGTACCATGGAGCTCGGTACCATGGAGCTCGGTACCAAGGAGCTCGGTACCAAGGAGCTCGGTACCATGGCACTTGGTACCGAAGGAGGCAGTTGAGTCTCAGCCTGTGATGTCGATTCTGCCTGCTAGACGTCTCATCTTGACATCGAAGATGCATGTTAGAAGCTCCAGTATCGAGAGCTTAGACCTCGGTACCGAAGGAGCCAGTTAAGTCATCGCCGCCAAAGGGGCCACCCTCAGTATCGGGGGGGGGGGGGGCTAACAGGTGCAGAGGAGTTGGAACCTGGTCTTTCTCTAGCTGTAGAAACACAGGTAGAGAGTATCCAGATGTAGGGTGGGGGTCCGAAGACACTGAGGGGCTCTCATCCATAGAATCGCTCCAAGCGATCAGTCCCCAGAAGTCCTATGTAACCTGGCCTTCTTAGATATCCCTTTCACTGTAGAGACAGCTAGGGAGCGTCCAAACATTGGACGATCGGAATGACCCATGGTCAGAGTCAGGGTCCGAGGACGCAGAGGGGCTCTCCTCTGTAGAATCGCTCCATGCGATCAGCCCCAGAAGGCTCCTGCCTTCTTAGATATCCCTCTTGCTGTAGATACAGCCTGGGGAGCGTCCAAATGTTGGAAGATCGGAATGACCCTTGGTCAGAGTCAGGGTCCGAGGACGCAGAGGGGCTCTCCTCCGTAGAATCGCTCCATGCGATCAGCCCCAGAAGGCTCCTGCCTTCTTAGATATCCCTCTTGCTGTAGATACAGCCTGGGGAGCGTCCAAATGTTGGAAGATCGGAATGACCCTTGGTCAGAGTCAGGGTCCGAGGACGCAGAGGGGCTCTCCTCCGTAGAATCGCTCCATGCGATCAGCCCCAGAAGGCTCCTGCCTTCTTAGATATCCCTCTTGCTGTAGATACAGCCTGGGGAGCGTCCAAATGTTGGAAGATCGGAATGACCCTTGGTCAGAGTCAGGGTCTGAGGACGCAGAGGGGCTCTCCTCCGTAGAATCGCTCCATGCGAATAGCCCCAGAAGGCTCCAGCCTTCTTAGATACCCCTCTTGCTGTAGACACAGCTAGGGAGCTTCCAAATGTTGGAAGATCGGATGAGGCATGAAGCGGCCATGTCTCCAGTAGATCGAGGAGCCTGTGCCATAAGTGTAACAATTGTCTGGAAGAAACCATGGCTTCTAGAGCTTTTATCCACAGACCTGGCGCCAAGACGGTTATCTTTTCAGCGCCAGGTCAAAACTTTTCTCCCAGGCATTTCAACAGCTTAAGTTGAGGTTTTAACTGACTTTGTAGCCAGGCTTAACAGTTTAAAATGTTTTAAATGTCAGCTGTCTTATGTTTATGGTTCTAAATTTTGTAAACCACCCAGAGAGCTTCGGCTATGGGATGGTATATAAATGTGTAAATAGTATATAATAATAATAATAATAATAATAATAATAATAATAATAATAATAATGTAGCGACAGGTTTTGATGACCTGAGCCTCTCCCAAACCAAATTAAACAGAGAAAAGTCTGTCTACTGGGGAAGCTTGCTGACGCAGTTAACACATTTTGAAAAGGGGCCTTAATGGCTGTGCGATCCCCCTCAAAGCGATCCAAGATCTCTGGAGAATAAAATATCTAAGAATATAATAACAATAAATTATATTGTTTTAAATGTACGTGTGTACGTTGTATGTTTTTGCTGCTTTAATTTTTGTATATTGTTTTTAATTGTTTTAATCGCACGTAAACCGCCCAGAGAGCTTCGGCTATGGGGCGGTATACTAATGTAATAAATTAATTAATTAATTAAGACTAAAAATGAACTAAAACAAAGTAAAATAACTAAAAACCTTAGCACTCTAAAGCTTTCTCCTCAGGAGAAAGACAGAAGTTCCCAACAAGACATCCTTTCAGCAAGGCGGTTGAAAAAGAACTGAGGAGAAAGGCGGGAACATGGAGTCAGTAGACAGTGGGGGAGGGGTTCCCGCCAAAAAACGTTTGCCTTAGCTATAGAAGTTTCCGAAACAGGCTCCACGCAGGCGCAGAGCCCATATGTGTGATGCACAGAGACCACGAAGAAGAACCTATCATTACAAAAGAGTAACTAAGCACTGTAAGAAGGTTCTCGTCAACCCTACACAGTGACCTGGTTTGCATGACACAACAACCCACCAGCCCTGGGTTGTAGCCACACGTGGCTCATTTTTAAGAACAAGCCACCCTGAGAACCCATGGCTTGTTGTTTATACCCATGGTGGTGACTTCTTGTGATTTCCGAACCCAGTGAGGTGACTTTGTACGTTGCTGGGAATATCAAGAGCCACCTGGCAAAAGCAGCAAAACCCCTTGCTGCTTCTCACAATCTTGTTAGTTCCACCCGATCTTTCCTCCTCCTCTCTCAGGGAGAATCCCAAATGCATTTGCAAGTGGTTTTTTCCCCCCTTATTTTTGGTACTGCGCAGGAGTGAATGTTTGCTCCTAGGAAATTTACATGATTTCCCCCTCAGGTTTACTGTTCTGCCTTGAGATTTTCACAAATTTCCCCTAATTTAGTGATTTGCATGACATTTGTATATTTTTAGCAATCCCACTCACTGCTCTGTAATCTCTCTCTCTCTCTCTCTCTCTCTCTGTATGTGTGGCAGCTAGCAATGGAGACCAGTGCTGGGAGCTGCAGGGGAGAAGGAACTTTAGCGGGTAGGTGTTATTTTTCTTCAGTAGAATGTAAAACAGCCTTTTTTTTTTTAAGTGTTCCCTAGGAATGGAAGTGCCAGAGGATGACATTGACAGGGGATATTGGTATGCCTGTCTAAATAGTGGACAGACAGACCCTGGGGGAAAATTGTGAACACATTACTGCATTCATAAGGGCTTAGAGAATTAATTCTATTTGGCAATTTGGGGTGTGTGTGTGTGTGTGTGTGTGTGTGTGTGTGGAAGGGAGGGGTCCTACTGAAGCTATCAACCCCAATGGACCAATTGAAGAAACAATGCTGACATAGGGACCAAGGAAATGAGTTCTGATGCAAAGGTGCCTGGGATACATGCTGGGAGCTGGCTGGAGGACTTGGGGGGACTGGTGGGGGAAACAAACCATGGCAACCCATAGAGCGCCCAATCAGCTGTTGGGTTAGTGAGCGAATATCTAACCCATGGTATCTTATCCCCAGGGTGGCTAAGCGTGATGTGTGAATCCACCCAGTATCTATCTCAGTGCTAGATAGGCAAGTAATTTGTTCCATTATGCAGCTCTCTAGTCTTCTCCATTGCATTCAGGCACATAAGCACACACAGAAGACTGCAGCACATGGATAATCTTTATTATTAGAGGAGCACCGGTAATTCATTACTGACTGTAGTGGAGCCACAGCTCAGACACATGCTAAGGCACTTATTATATAAAAAAGTTTGCAGATTTGTTTCTGGGACAGGAGGCTCCCACAGTGAGAGCAATAACCATACAGTATAGGAGGATTCTTATTTTAATTTGTCATTTGCTCAGAAGTCTAAATGCAGCATATACAATATGGTTAAGTATACAGGTAAATCCAGCAACCAGTGTACGGTGTAGAAAAGTAAAGACTATCTATATAACCGCAGTCCCCATAGAAAGGCAGTGATAAAGACCTTTATTTTTCTTAATTACTTATAAACAAGAGATACAAAGGCCTTCAGCATATAATCTGTGCAGATTAAAAGTTTTTCTTTTTCTTTAATATACTCTTAGTCACTGTGCAGAATAACTAAACCCATCCCCCGATTATAGAGCTAGAGGCTTGGACATTACAATAAAGAAGCACTTCCTTGCCCACACTCCATTCAAATCCACTAGATTCCGTCTGTTTCTGTTAAATATATTTGGTCCCAAATAGATTCTCCAATTAGCACACAGGAAAGCTTTACTACTTCCTTGGCCCATCACTAATTAATGGTTCACACCATCTTAAACACAAAGCCAGAGACACTAACACAGACACCATTGCACTTCAGATCTGTCCAGAAATTAGCCACAAGGAGGGATCAACTTAGCCAAGTTTCTTCTAGGGGGAGATTCCTCCCCCTTCATCCATCCATGCCCAAGGCTATAAGGTCTTTGAAGATGTTTGGGAGTTGTGCTGGGAATCCTTGTTGCTCCCGTTCAACATAACTCCCAAATTGGCTAAGTGGGCAGACTGAAGAAGTCAAAAGTGTGAGGTCAATGAACATGATTGCCAAAAGCAAACAAGAGGAAAGGGAGAAGGGAGATCCCTGCATGTATCACAAAATCATTATTGGAAGAAAATAGTTGATTTACAGCAACAAAAAGTAGTCTCCCACCCCCCTTGCCAAACTACATAAATTCACTGGCAGCCATGGCAAGGGCAATAAACACTACAGGCTTTTGTAGCTCCAAAACTCAGATTGGACTGCAGACTCTTTGGCATTCAAAACAAAAGAGTTTGGGCACTGGGAGGGAGACACTAATGTCTGATGGCTCCAGATATTCCAGGGAACATTTCGACGGATGTGGTCCACTTTCCCTGGCAGGTTTTATAAGCGTTTGCAGAAGTCCACTGGACAAAGGGAGGATGGGTCACTCCATCATGTGTAACCTGGGTCCAAGCAGCAGCTCTATTCAGTAGCTTTGGCATCACCAGCATCTGCCTTGCCGTCCACTTCTTCATCAGATACTTCACCTGTGCCCTTCCTGGCAATCCGGCGTGTCACAACAAATGGCAAATCCCCCCGCCTGTTTGAGAGAGGGCACAACAGGTTATGTGGTGGGGAAATTGGCACTTCCTCCTTAGGTCACTTGCACATTCAAGGATTCGAGGATTCAAACTATATGGCAATTAGGCAAGACTACATGAGCATCCACCTTACCTGAGCTTGCTCTTCAGAGAGCTGACCTCTCGGTTCATGGCATCTGCAGTTTCAGTGACATCCTCTAGCTCCCGCTGCAGCTTTCTGCGAGCTGCGTTGGCTCGCTGTGACTCCTCTTCTGCCTCCTCCAGTTGGCGTTTAAGCTGCTTCAAGCGCACATTCACCTTGTCTGCCTGCAGAGCAGAAAGAGGAGCTATCACAACCATTGTTAATGACACTTGAATATGGACACCGATGTGGACTCTTGAATCTGCACTAGATAGATTAGCCAGTTCCTCTGTTCCTTAAAAGCTAGCTTCTCAAGTATGGATTTAATCCTGTGAAAAGTCTGCAATTTAGCAATGACTTTTTTCATGCAACACATGACTAGAGTTTCCTTCCTTGTATAACAAGGAGTCTGTGAACCAGCCTTTAAGAGTTAAGCAATATGAACAGCCTGGATATTTCAATGCCAAGCTAGAGAATTTCCATTACCAGGCATCCTGACTTGTGACATTCATTACCAGATGGGTGGAAATTTACTGATACAGATACTCTTGCAGTCCCCAACAAAAAGGTGAAGTCTATAAAGGACAACAGTGCTAACACCCTAACAGCTTACTAACTCCTCCAACAGATGAAACTTCGGTGGGACTGCAGGGGAATGGTTTCCTGCCAAACAGCTCAATTACCAAGCACCATCCTTCAACGCTGCACATACCTGATCCTTGTACTGCTCAGCATTACGCCTCTCATCCTCCACTTGCAGGACAACATCCTTCAGCTTCTTTTCAGTGCGCCGCACCTGCTTGCTGGCAGCCTGGCGCTCCCTATAAAGAAAGCAGATCAGATTGATGGAAGAATTCCTAAGTGACAAAGACAAACTACACAAACTAAGTGGTAAAAGGAAAATACTTAGTTTGATAGGATAAAAAGAAACAGAAAAAAGACTGATATATTGTGCTGCTGACCTTGAAATATTAAAGGCCAAGATGGAATAACTGAGCATGTCTGCAGTTAGGACTGAAGCATGCAGAAAATAGGTCACTACGCAGTTATCTCATGGGCAGTGTCTGTAGTCTGAAGTGGGTGCCTGCCCAAATCAGTGTCTGTTGATCCAGTTTAGCAGACCACATGACCAACACACTAACCTCCCACAAGTAGCTACATTAGAGACTCTGTGACTGGCTACACACAACACACTAACCCACACACAGTGGTTAAGTGTGACCTGTTGTCAAACCGTGTGTTGTCTGAACCCAGGACATTTTCCATAGGGTGGCTTGTTCTCGGACAAATCATTTTGAAAACCCATAGTTTGTTATTGGGTTGTGTTCAGGGTGATTAATAAGCCACACTGCATGGTTAACAAGCCAGCCTATGAAAAATATCTTGGCTTTAGACAACATGCTAACCCACAGCTCAACAAACAACCCACATTCAACCACTGAGTATGGGTTAGCGTGTTGTGTGAACAGCCCCTGTGTATGATGGTTGAGTTGATTGAGTGCCACAGCAGTCATTTGATCAATGTGCTTTTCGCATATATCCTTTTCTAGAGATGCCATATTCATCTCTAAATGGGAGCAATACCAGACACTCTAGAGAAGGATCTAGATGAAGGGTAGAGCAATTACAGCTACCCTGAACTCAAATGTAACTTGCATTTGTGTTCCTTGAAACTTCCACTTGCTAAGGGTTGTATTTGACATCTGTTGCTCTGTTATCAAGGCCATGCAAATTGGCCTTAATAGCCTTGATAACAGAGCAACAGATGTCAAGGAACACTCCAGTTCTCTCCACCATCCCTTGAATTATTGCATAGCAATATTGTATGGTAGCCATTTTTACAACCTGTGTCTATACATCAAAATGGAGGGCCACACCTCCCAGCATGGTCCATAGTCAGGAATGCTGGGAATTGTAGTCCAAAACATCTACAGGACACCAGTTTGATCTGGCACAACAGATCACCAACACCTACTTTGTCTCAGAATCCAGCTGTTCTTCCAGTTGGGCAATCTTGGCCTCCAGAGCAGTGATGGAAGACTTGTATTTTGACTTCACAGCACTCTCCATTTCCTGAAGCTTGGCCTTAAGTTCCTTGTTCTGACGCTCAGCCTGCTGCCGAGCATTCTCATTCTTCTGGGCATTACTACGCTCTGCACTGAGATCTGTGTTTATCTGGTCAATCTGGGGAAGAGAATAAAAAGTGGGTTAATCACATACGGTGTCTCAGGGGCCCCAATGCAGACAGTGCTTCACTCCATGCCGTCTTCAAACCAAAATGGAAAATGTTAGGGCACCAGGTTCTCCTGAACCTGCTGCGGATCAGCAAGGCAAAGGGGCACAGGGGAGAGAAAGATCGAGGCTAGGAGCGGAGTGAAGTAATAAGGTAAAGGGATGGGAGGGCCCGCAAGCATCTTTTTCTATTTCCCCCTTGCTCCTAGACTCTAATCTCGCTATTTCTCTCCCCACACACCTCTTGAGTAGCCAGGCCTCCACAGAAGCCATTATATGACTAGCCACATTCTCCAAGGGAGGCATTTTGTCGTGGTGCCCACAGTAGCATCTCAAATTCCCAAATGTGCCCAAGGCTCCAAAAAAGTTGGGGACCCCTGCAGTGTCTAAAAAGTTCTTCCTCCTGAGCCTTTCACCTCTATTCTCTGCCTCCCCTTCCCCTATGATCCTGTACTTTCCTTTGTAATCTTGCAGGCAGGGATTGTTCCTATCACTGTACTGCCCCTACTTTCCAAAGTACTTTATAAAGGTTTTATACATTAAACTGACTTTTACTCTTAAGGCATAATGTGTTCTTGTAAGCAATGTTCACCACTATTACCAGCGTGAGTAGTCAATGCTGAGCCTTCCGGTATAATAGGATAGGGAGGGACTGTAGCTCAGTGGAGCGCCTGCTTTGCATACAGAAGGTCCCAAGTTCAATCCCCAGCATTTGCAGGTAAGTCTGGAAAAACCCCTGCCTGAAATCCTAGAGAGCAGCTGTCAGTCAGCGTCAAGCAAACTGGGCTAGATGGACCAATGGTCTGACTCAGTATACAGCAACTTCATATGATATAAAGCAAAAGCTAGTTGAAGACCACCAAAAACAACTCAAATACCCAAGCAATAGTAAACGTAATATTTAAACTGAGGAATACCAGCAGCCTACCATACTAATCTTACCTTTCTAGGATCTAGAATGCTTCTATCAGAGATCAAGCTACTATTCAACATGCATTAGCCACTGTGCATCTCCATGCTCCCCACAAAGTACAAGGAGCCATCTTAAACTGACTCAACTCATTGGCCTATGAAACAGCAGCTCATAGGCAGGAAGTTTGTCTAAATTGTAATCTCCTGAGTGCCATACCTGGAGATTTGTCTGGGATTTGAACCAAACATCTTTTGTACCCAACGTGAGAATTGTGATTCTAGAACAACAAGGCTCTCAATAATAAACTACCACGTAAAGTCTTTGGGAAAGAGACACAGATATAGCAATTCGGATTAATTCTGGCCTGAAAAGTTTCTCAGTGGGATGCGTCTTCCTGCTGAAGCCCCACCCCCAACTCCCAAATAGCAGATACCTGAAGATTCGCTTTCTTGAGGCGGTCATTCACCAACTCTGTATTGCTCTGCTCTTCCTCCAGTTCTTCCTCCAGCTGAGCTATCCGAGCCTCCAAGCGTCGCTTTTCCTCCAAGGCCAGAGCTCTGAGGAACACATGCACAGTGAGAATATTCAGACAGTGTACTTCCATGAAGAAACCTCACTATTTGTACTTTTAGATATGTTCCATGTTTGCAAGAGGACCTCAGATTTGGACAGCACGGAGCACCCTTCCCATGACAGCCTATTCCCACAAAGACATTTCTCCTCCCCGAAGGAAAAGAGTGCCAGTACTCACCCTTTGCCACTACTGTTGGCAATCTCATCAGCCAACTCATCCCGCTCTTGCTGAGCTTGGCGCTTGGCTCGTTCAGCAGCTGCAAGTTCCTGAAATCAGAACAAAATGTACACAGACTACTGGTCAAATTCATGCTTACTGAAGGAAAGGAGATATATCATATTGTATGAAGTACAGGACAGAATATCTGGAATCCAGTTATAACCAACAAGTGCTTCAAGAACCAGAAGCTTATCCATCCTCAGAAAGTTACAAAATGATGTGCATTGTGGAATTGGACGTAACACTATTGAAATATCACAGTAACCACTAGTTGCTCATTAAATAGTTTGTGATGCTGCGAATTACACAGAGAGAGGAATAACTCCACATACAGCCATTACTCAAGTCAAAGCATCAGAGGATTTTGAAACATGAGAGGTTAACATACATATCTTCAAGGTGCTAGTTTTGTCCTATAAAGCCTTACACGGCTTGGAAGTGCAACACCTGACAGATCACCTCTCCTGGTACAAACCAACTTATATGCCATGCGCATCGTATGAGGCCCTCCTCCAAGCAACCCCTCTGAGGGAGTTTGGAGGATGGCAACCAGAGGGCCTTCTCAGTGGTGGCCCTCCAATTGCGGAATGCTCTCCTCAGTGAGATCTGCCTGGTGCCAATATTTTTATATAATAATGGTTTTATATTGTGTGTTTTTATGGTTTTAATCTTTGTACATTGCCCAGAGAGCTTTCACTACAGGCAGTATAGAAATCTAATATGAAATTACTCATCTTGGCTGGAAAGAATGAGAGGCAAGCTTGGGGAGGGGAAGAAAACCAAGCTAGCCTCAGCCCCAGAGTAAGAAGGCTGAGATGCTCATGAAGGGAGTACGCAAGCAACTCCTGCTTTGAGCCCAGAAGTTCATCTGATCTCCCTCCACCTTAGAAGCAACCAAGATGAGATGACTTTGGTTGCCTATTCTACCCCCTTTCCCAGAAAATAGCCTCTTCTTTCCTCCCATACCCAACATGCCCTCTTTGAGCACCAACTCAAGAGTTTTCTGGATGTAGGTTACCTCCTGCATTTGAATCATCTCCGCTTCCATACTCTTCAACTTCTTTTCATTCTCTTTGGCCTGGGCCAAAATTTCTTCCCTGGAGGCACGTGTGTCTTCCAGCTCCCGCATATAATCCTTCATTTGGGCCTAAAAACGACAGACAATCCCATTAATATTTGAAGCTGCCTTATACCAAGTCAGACTAATTGGCCCAAGTAGCACTGTACAGTCTGCAGAGGCTCTCCAAGGTCTCAGACCAACACACTTTCCCTGCCCTGATATGCAAAATTTTGTAAAACTGGAGATGCCGAGAACTAAAGCTGAGAACTTCTCCACACAAAGCTTCCAGTTTACCAATAACGTACCAAAAAGGAAACATCGGATTTTACATCTGATGTCCAAGTGAAGATTCAGGCAAACATCTTAAAGCTTTCCTTAACCAAAGTAGCAACTGAAGAAATATTCTGCTGTGCCACAGCAGATCTTGCATGGTGAGGTTCTGGTCACTTTCCTCTCCCCATTTTCTTGTGGATTACTGCCAGAGAGCCAGTAGCAAATAAATACAGAACCTCACCTGTAACTTCCGGAGCTGTTTGATGGCTTCATCACGATTCTTGTTCGCAGAGTCTATGTGGGCCTCCAGATCCTTTAGGTCCATTTCCAGCTTCTTTCTGGCAGCCACAGCGATGGAGCGTTGCTTCCTCTCATCTTCCAGTTCCACTTCCATTTCTCGCACCTATATGGTGTCCAAGCACAGACAGTTTGCCATGGGTACAACCTCCATTCTCCATTCCTGAAGTAAGGGGAGAAGGAAGAGACGAGGCAAGAGGGTGCAAGCCTGCTGTATTGCCATATACATGTGTCAGTCATCTTAGGAGTCCCCTCCCTCTCTGATTTAACTCTTCCCTGAAAAGATACTAGGGCCAGTAATGGCGTTTCTTAGATTTCTGGAATGGTACCTGTCTCGTCAGCTGCTTTCTCTTTTCTTCATTCTGTTCATCCCGGGCCTGGAGATCACGCTCAAACTGTGCCTTCATGGCTTGCTGGTTTACTTCCAGGCGCAGCTTGGCATCTTCCGTGGCCTGCAGCTCATCCTCTAGCTCTTCCAACTGTGTCTTCATCTCTTCCATCTGCTGCTCCAGAGCTCGTTTGGATTTCTCCAACTCATGGACCTGCAGCACACACACACACACACACACACACACAAAAGTAAATCCAAAATCAGTTTCTCTCACATTGACACAGCCACTGCTTTCACTGCCAAGTACTTGAGGTGCTTTATTACTAAATATTAAATGTCATTGGAGAAGCATTTAAAAGCAGTTAAGTGCATTAGAATAGAAATAAAAACTCACTTATTCCCAGCTCACCACCCACCTTCAGAAATCCGAATCCTTATCTGAGCAAGTCTCTTTTTCATGGGGTTTAACCAGAAACAGACATAGAGAGGAATTCCCACCACCTAAATGCTGATCTTGGCCCATTTATACATTCATAAATCTAAGCTGAATACATTTTTTATACTTCTAGGTACGTAGGCAGGCAGCGGAGGTGTTTATTGAACAATTCAGTCATCATATGGCTTGTTTCCAAAGGCATTACAAAAGATTACATGCAGCTAGCCCCGGACTCATTAGCTTCGGTGTCTTACTGGAAGTGCACTGGAAGCCACTTTTAGCAAGCACACTTTTCTCCAAGGGCATGTGCTAACTTCCGTGCTGATCCCTTCTTGCCCCAGCCTGTTGGATGGACGGTGTAATCACCTGTAGTACCAGAATACCATCAACTTACACTCTTGCCCACATCATCCTTTGAACTCATCAAATCCTCCATCTCTGTCCGGAATTGCTTGTTGAGTCGCTCTAGCTCTGCCTTCTGTTCTATGGCTTCCTCAAGGGCTCTGGCCAAGGAGAGGGCTTTCGTTTCCTTCTCGCGTGCTTCTGCTTCAGCATGATCCCGCTCTTCAGCATATTTTGCAGAGATGGTTTTCTCCTCTGCCAGCAGCTGGAAAAGGAAAGCCAATGGTGCTGTGTGATTTTCCCAAAGAAGGGTTTAGCTATCGCCTGTTGTTGTTCCATCAGGGGTTACTACTCGAATAGTCTGAACACCAAACATGGCTATTGAGAACCAAAGGTAGCCACCAATTCCAGATACATCCTAGGATGAAAACTTAATATACTGGCTTTGAGGCTGTAAATAGTTTGCTCCCATTTAAAGCAGAAGGCCCGCCCTTTGCTGCTCAGGACTGTTCCCAAAGAAAACCAAATCCAGGAAACAGGGCACAGTGATTGTGAATTTTACTTGCAATAGATCTCCATTATCTTTCATTTACAGGACAAGCAATGTCCCTCCACTGATAAGACACTTCCACTCTTCTCATGAGCGGTTACCAGTGAAAAGGAGGAAGGGAAGACCCAGTTGCAAATTAAAATTAGGTGTACCTGATCAAACTTCTTCTGTTTTTTCTCCAGGTTGGAGACTATCTGCCGCTGATGATCCAAATCCACAGCAATATCATCCAGCTCTTGCTGGAGCCTGGTCTTGGTCTTTTCCAGCTTGTCAAAGGCAGCTGCCTTTTCCTCATAATGTTGGGTCATGGCCTCCAAATCTTTCTGAAGCTTCTTCTTGGATTCTTCCACCAACTCCAGACAACCCAGGCTTTCATCCATTTTCTTCTTCATATCTGCAATCTAGTGGATGGAAGAAAAAGGGTGGGGAAGAGACAAAGGATATTCATTTCCTTTTAAAAGTTTAATACAGAGCATCAAGAGATGTAGTTTAACAGTTCTACAGCGTGGTGGAATCCAGCAGCAGCTCTCTAAAGAGAAACTTGGACAAATGTTGAAGGAATGAACAAAATATGTTGGTATCTCAGAGGGCGAGGGTTCCATATAGTGGGACTGACCACAGCAAAGGCCTGACTGCTTGCTCACA
Organism: Anniella stebbinsi; assembly: GCA_029215795.1. NCBI lineage: Eukaryota > Metazoa > Chordata > Lepidosauria > Squamata > Anniellidae > Anniella > Anniella stebbinsi. Next base: position 32,478,137 of record JARDYH010000003.1, read on the forward strand.
TACGATGCCGTAGTGGGATCCTGAAAATAGCAGGTGGGGGCTGAGCACCAACTTCCCCAGGGCAGCTCTATACCAATCATAAAACCAGACTATATTTCAGGAGACAAAGCAACTTTCATAAAAAGCTCATTTTGGCTATCACACTGCGATACCACATGCTGTTTGGGACACAATTCCGCATACCACAGACATGAGTACATCTGACTTGAAAGCTTGATATGGACGAATGGTCTAGTTTGCACGTAACATTAAACCTTGGTTTAGCATTATGAGGGTGAGCCGCAGCACAGCTCCAGCACTTCCCACGCCCCGGTGCAATTGCGACATCAAAAAGTTACACTTCTGTTTACGATCAAAATCAGTTCAGTGTTACATCTGAACTTTAAACCATTGTTAATTTTAACTATAGTTTATTGAAACAAGCCAGCTTCTTAAACTATGTTCTGAACATGATTTGTTTCAACAAACCATAAGTTAAAGTTAACTATAGTCTGTACAACATGGCAAGCTTTGGTTAGACTAAAATGGAAGCAAAATCTCCCAAGCCCCTCCTTACGACCACGCCATGAGGGGAGAGTGAGAGGCCAAGGCTTGTTCTCGTAATGCAGAGACAGAGTATAGCATTACATCCAAACCAGCAGCTCAATTCATAACTCACAAGTTTATTCAACAGTACCTGAAGCTGGAAGGCAGAAATCTGTTTTCCCAAGTTCCTCTTTGCCTCCTCTTCTTCCTCTAGTTGCTCTTTGAAGCTGTTCTTTTCATCTTCCATCTGTTTCAGCTTGGTGCTGAGGCTCAGTTTCTGACGGGTTTCCTCCTGAAGCAACTCCTATAACGATCACCACATTGAACATTCAGCATCTTGAAATGAAGAACCAATTAAACATCCCAAACATTCTATATCTGAAGCAGGGAGAACCTTCAGCAACGGCTCAAGGTCACTCAAATTCATACATGGCCATTTGTCCCCAGAAATCAACTGAGAAGAGGGAACTTTTGGAGGAGCAAGATCAACTAGTGGGAATGTACAAAAAAAGTTTTGTAGCGCCCACCTGTCATTTGGAATGAATTGCCAATGGAGCTAGACCTTCCAGTACAAACATAAAGCATTTTTATATGTGTATGGTGGGGAGAGTGTTCAGACAATCAGTGGAGGAAATAACACAATGTCAGTTGTTTCTCCCATCCCCATGCATGCTGGTTTTGCAACTGGGATTACCCTGATTACCCGCGCCGCGGGCTGCCATGTTGTCTGGACCTGAGATGTGGCATAGTGAATTTTCACCTATGTTACAACCCATGGCTTGCAATAAGGGTTATAAGGTGGGTGAAAAATGACTACGCCAAAGCCGGATTCAGATGACATGGCAACCTGTGACATGGTGTAGGTGATTTGGGTAATTTTGATTCCCAAATTTGCACTCTGATTTGGACATGGCCAGAGCTACTCCAAAGCTCAAAACATGACAGGAATGCTTTCATTCAGGGAGGAAGAGGGCTTCAATGATCGTATGTTTTGACTGGCTACCAAGATCAGCCAACATTTGTGGATTCCCAGTTCTGCACTCCCTAATCCTCTGCAAATTAACCACTCCCTAATCCTCTGCAAATTAACCAATCTGTTACCATTCAGCAAGTGGAAATATTGCCATCATTTTAAAGCATCACAGCATGTCAGTCAATAGGAGAAACATTAGGCAGCTGCTACGAAGTCTTACCTGTGTGTCCTGCAGCTGTGATTCCAGTGTAGAGAAATCTTTGGCTAGTTTAATTGACTTGCTATCAGACTGGTTCAGAAGACCAGTGACATTGTCCAACTCAACCTGAAAGAGTACAAGAGAAGTTTGAAACAATTCCATGAGTCATCTACTACTATATTTCACCTTAGTACAACAGGAGAGCAACTCAGAACAAGCAGCAGAGTTTACTATCCCTCCTTCCCAGCAAAACCTACCCTACACTATTATGGGAGTTTTAGGTACTTACTGCCAATAGAAATCATACCCAAGCCCCACTTGAGCCCTTGGAAAGCTACATGCCTACCATGAGCTCATCTCCTCACTTGGTCTAAATTGGGAGAAAGGCCAGTGGAATATTTCCCAGTTTCTCCAACAAGTACATTGTTTCATGCAGTTGCAGAGCCCCATTTTCTCCTAGGGCTGAAAAGTAACTAGTCAGGCAGGACCTAAAGGAAAATACTTTGGATCCTCACCTGCAGTTTGTTAACTCTCTCAGCCAGCTCGGTCCGTACTCTCTCCCCCTCCGTGAATTTCACTTGCAGCTCTTGGATCTGAGTTTCAACCCTCTTCCTCTTGTGTTCAGAGTCTCCTTTGGTCTGTAGAAGGACTTTCACCTCATTGGATAGTTCAACACGTTCACCCTCCAAGGCCTGCTTTGCCTTTTCGAGGTTCACTTTTACCTTAAAGAGACAGGAAGAGAAAAAAAATCACAGTTAAGTGTGATTTCCCCAGAAGTTTTAACTTCCCTTAACAATTTCACAATGTGTTATTCCAAAATTTTATCCTGATGCATGGATCTTTTACCATGGACTCAGCATCCCAAAACTACTAGGATAAATATGCAGCACTTCATGTCTGTATTTGTGCCACTTATGCTATATGAATTAAGAGCTTCCTGCAGACTCAGACAGAATAAAGTGAACAGAACAGATGCTGTGTAGTTACCAGCTATTATAAGAAAAAAATCATTGATACTAATAGCCAAGTATTCTAGCAGGTAAAATACTACTAGCATGGACAATAAGCAATACTCTTCTAAAGCAAAGTACTGCTCTGGTCCGCTTTCCCAAATCATGCTAGAACATCACTTCTAGCCTCCTTGCATCATTTGTGAATGCATTTCATGCAGCAGGAAGTTAAAGCCACTTCTAATCTGCATAATACATAAATTTTGCTCTCAAACTACAGATGCAGAAACGGGAAGATAGCTCTTGGCTTGACATGAGGCTCTTTTACCAGCAGCATAACATCTTTTCAACATCTCACATACTCGTTTGGTCTGCTCCAACTGCTCTGCCAGCTCTTCCACAGCCTGGGCATGCTTCTGCCTCATCTCCTGTATCTGAGCCTCGTGGGTCTTCGCCTCGTCATCCAGAGTCTTCTTTAGAATAGTCACTTCTTGCTCACGTTTTGACCTGTTCGAAAGCCACAGATACTTGAAATGGCCATTGACACACTTGCACAATATGATCTCAAGACTACCAGAGACTTGAGGCACACAGCACTTATATACAGACCCACCCAAGGACAAATATGAAGGCATTAGATAACATGATGAAGTAAGATTTAGACAAAGCTCCATGGGAAAGACTGAAAAATTAAGACCAGCTGGGTCCTCTATAGCTTTTCTATCTTTTCAAGAAACTGAACTGGTCCCAGTGGCATTGTAGGCACCAATTACCTGAGTTCCTGCTGTGCTGCAGTTGAGTCTAGCGTGTCCTCTAGCTCTGTCTTAAGAGCCTCAAGCTCTTCACCCAGATCCCGCTTCTGTTTCTCTGCTTTGTTCCTGGCTGCGCGTTCGGATTCCAAGTCTTCCTGCAGCTCAGTTAACTGAGACTCCAGCTCACGGATCTTCTTCATAGCCATGTTCTTCTGAGCGGCCTCCTCTTCCACCCTGCACGAGTTGGAGACATGTCATACCAAAGATCTATGGGTCATGGACCAGAGATGGGTATGTCTTTAGAAAACTTACTAAGCTTGAATTCAATGGGGCTTACTTCCAAATAGACATGTACAGAATTGCACTGTAAGAGAGGTTTAGTGTTGAGTAGTATCTTGATAAGACATTAATGCCCCATGTCTGGCCTTGTTACAACCACTGTTGGATTCCACTGGAAATGCTTAGTTTCAGCCTTCCACACCAAGGAGTGGAAGCTAGAGAGGTTCAGGTAGGAGACAGTAGTTTAATATATGGCAGAGAGGTTTTATGGTCTGCATCATAAGTCACTTCTTCACTTTAATGTTGCTTCCTGATCTTACCAAGCCACAATTCTATTTAATATTTAGTTCTCTTCTAGTAAATTCTTTGCTGCTGTGCAAAATGAGGATGACTAGCAAGAAGCTTTCACTCTTAAATTGAGGATATTTCTCAATTTAAGCAGATCTCATAGTATGAGCTAAATGGAGAGACACAGGAAACTTTCCCTCACCCCCTCCCCACCTCCAGCTCTCATTTCCCAGAAGAAATTTAATCCAAGGCCAAGGCCTCACCTAGCCAAAGCTGCTTGCAGCTCCTCCTCTTTTTTCGCCAGCTGCATTTTGAGCTCTGCTATTTGAGCTTGCAGTTCAGCTATTTGATCGTGAAGATCTGTAGAGTCTCCCTCTAGCTTCCTGCGAGTCTTCTCCAACTCTTGCCGCTGCTTTTCCTCCCGGCGCAAACGCTCTGAAGGAAAGAACAGAGTTAGGTCAATGGTGCAACTTGGTTCTTAGAAGACTAATCAAAATCAGGTAAAGTGTCAGTGTGCCGGAACCTATATCGAGACATGGCAACAGTGATGGGCTACAACAGCAGCTTCTAGTTGGGCTACCCATGTCAAAGACTAGATCTGGGGGTGGTGGTACTCATCAGTATTTTATTAACTCATTCACCTCCGCAAGACTGCCCAGCTAAGGCAGAAAGCATTTTTCTAGAAAGCTCTGAAAAACTACCACAGACATTCTGAGCACAACATTCAAATTGCCCTCAATCTCAAAAAAGCAGGTCATACTAAGCAATGGCGCTTGTGCTGGCATTCCTAGTAATGCCACAAGTGTGTACCTATTTGAATCAGTAATAGCACAAACCCCAGTATTCAGGCACCACTGAATATACAAGAGCATAAATATTCCCGCAGCAGGAAAAGAAATGGAACCAACTGCTCTTCTCCATTGGTCTGTTTTAGAGATTGTTATTGTTCAGACAAAAGCTCAGCTGACAAAGTGTATAACCTTCAGCCAGCCAGCCATTGAATGGTTCTGTCAGACTGATCAATACCTCCCACCAAACTCTCCACAGCAACAGTGATATTAACCCCTTGGGATCCAAAATCCAATGCGATCAGAGATTAAACAGATGCTATACACAAAGTGAGAAATCCTGGTGGACAGAGTAAAATGGAATATGCCAATCCTTCCTAGGTTCTTCTCCTACCTTCCAGCTCTGTTAACATAGTCTCATGCTTGTTCTTGAGTTTAGCTAAACTCTTTGACTTCTCTTCTTCTTCAGTTAGGTTAGTCGTGAATTCTGCAATTCTGTCTTCCAATAATTTCTTCTCCTGAACAAAACAGAAAAAATGAAGAACTATTAAAAATGTTTCAAGCCATAGGTATATGAGCCTCTCTTTGTGACCTCTGATTAGTTGTCAGACAAAAGTTTCAAACGAAATTAGTTAACTTCATTCTAGATTGTTATTAGTTAGCAAATGCTCCTCACATTTCACAAGAGTTTAAAGCCACCAAGACCCAGTAAGATAGCCAGCAATGCCACACAGCCGCCATGATTTCTTAGGCAAAGACACCATGTAGCGCTGAGATGTCGCATCTAAACAACTCATTGCATTCTCTTCTCAGAAGCAAGTCAGCATTTGACACTCCAATTCTAAATTGTAGCACTAAAGTGAATCTGTGCAGACATTCGGCAGAAATAGAAAGTTTCAGGGTATATTTATTTCAGGGCAAGGGTCCTCTTCAGCTCTATTTCACAAGAAATAAACACTCTCTAATTAGAAAGCATAATTGTTCCCACCATTCTTTACTCCAGGAAGGTTTGCTAGATAGGACTTCCAAGTATATTGTGAAAAAGTATATCCCGCCTTCTCACGATACGCTGGCCAACTCCTTGAAGAAACAGGTTCTCAAGATGCTGATTTTTTATTTATTTATTTATTTGGAAAATAAATAAAAAATCAGCATCTTGAGAACCTGTTTCTCCCTTTGTTTCAACAGATTTGGATGCTTGTCTCCCCCTGCTTTTGCTTTTAAACTCCTTGAAGAACCAGAGGGAATGGCAAAGTTCAGGTAACTACACCCTGGTTGGGGTGCAGGCAGCATCGCACATGCTGTCTTGTTTCAAAGTAATTATGACTACTTTTCACTAACTAATATTGATTCTTTCTCTCCCCTGCCCCTCTTTTTTTACTGAAGAAGTTCTGCCTTGCCATTGCAGCTTAGTCAGGGAGCAGATAACAGATCTTCTTGGATTTTGCAGGCCAGGATACGTGAAAATTGCCGTTCTCATCTCAGCAGAGTCCAGGCCACATGGATCAATTTGTAGGTGTCTAACGTGTGGGTGAACGGATTGCGGCTTGGGGCCCGGATTAAAATAACATTTTGATCTCCTTCAGTTTTTTGACTTGGCACTTCCTGAGAATGCACTTGCATTACCAAATCTTATTATAGGAGCCAATACAACAATTTGGCCTTTTCTGTCTAGATCAGAGCATTCCTGTTTGGATATAATCACTTTTTTTAAAAAAAACAAACAACTTGATTCTGAATGAGGCAACAAGTTTTCACGGTGTTATTTTAAGAAGGTATCTCCATTTGGCCAAAAAGATTACAGAACCAGGTAGGAACATCAATTTCTTGTATGATATCTGTAATGTTACCTGTAAGGGGGCACCTACATGCCATTAAAAGGTACAAAGGAAGCCAGCAGTAACAATAGTCCTTCCATTCACAGTGGATGTTGTGTTGGCTATGTTTCCTCTCTTCTGCCATCCCACCATGGAAGAGCTTCATTGCTGTCTTACCTTGGCCAGTTTGCAATTCTGATCTTCAAAAACGATCAAATCTTCCTCAAGTTTCTTTAGCTTTGCTTCAGTGGTCACTTTTTCCAGCTGCAGCTTTTGCCTGGCACTTTCCTCTTCTTCCAACTGCTCTTCAAGCTCCTGCACAACAAACAAGGCAAGGCATGACATTCAGAAGCCAGACCAGACTTGGACTCTGACCAAACTTTTACAAGCATCGTGGAGGCCTTCTTTCAGTCTCATTGCTAGTAATGCCTACAAAGGGCCCAGGAATCAAATATGGGCCCGGGGTTTATCGAGGCCACCTTCATCCTTAAAACAAACGTTGCTACCACTTCTACACTTCCTACAGAGACCACCAGGTACTCTGGGCAATATGAGCCACTTGGTGTCATGTTATGGTAACACCTCTGTCCTGCCTATTACCTGAATATTCTGCTGCATTTTCTTTTTCTCAGTTTGTAGATGCAGGCACCGCTCCTCCTCTTCCTCCACTCTGGCCTCCAGGTCGTGGCATATCTCCTCTAGCTCCTGTTTTTTTGCTGTCAGGCGGGATCTGATCTCCTCAGCCTCAGCACAGAGTTCAGTTTCTGCTTGCAATTGCTCTTGCAACTGCATCTTTTCTGTCACAAGCTACGCAAGACAAACACATTTTCATTTGAAGCTTCATTTTTTTGCCAAAGGTTCAGCAAACATAAAAAACAGTGGATTTTATTCACACGCTGGCTGCTTTTTTAAAAAAAAGGTGGCTAGACCATGTGTATATGTGTATTATACAATGTTGCACTTGTAGTGAAAAGTAGGGGTGTGCACGGACCCCCCGGATCGGATCGGGACCCGGATCGGGACCTCCAATTTTGTCCTGGACCGGTTCGGACAAAATCGGAGGCCCCCCGGACCGGATCGAGTCCGATCCCGACCCAAAAATCGTACATTTTTGGATCGGCCGCCATTTTTTTCCCCATAGACTTGCATTGCAATACAAGTCTATGAGGAAAAAATGGCGGCGGGTGGGTAAGGGGGGGCCTAACTCCCTCCCCCCCCCCCGGGGCCGTCCGCTGTGGACGGCCCCGGCAGGTAAACCCCCTCCCCCGCGCTCCCTACCCCCCCTGGGGCCGCCCGCTTCCATCCGCTGGCGCCCGCGGGCGCCAGCGGATAGAAGCGGACGGCTCCGGGGGGGGGGGTAAGCCCCCTTCCCCGCCACTGCTTACCTTCTCGGCCCGTCCGGCGCCGGCGGCTACTACCAGCGGGCTCCGCGGCCTACTCTCGAGTAGCGCGCCGGGTGATGACATCACCCGGCGCGCCATCCTAGAGCAGGCCGCGGAGCCTGCTGGGAGCAGTAGGCGCCGGCGCCGGACGGGAGCCGCCGGGCCGGAAAGGTAAGGGCCCCCCTCCCCCCTCCCCCCTCCGCGCACCCCCTCCTCCCCTCCACGCACCCCCTCCTTACCTTTCCGGCCCGGCGGCTCCCGTCCGGCGCCGGCGCCTACTACTTCCAGCAGGCTCCGCGGCCTGCTCTAGAGTAGCGCGCCGGTTGATGACATCACCCGGCGCGCCATCCTAGAGCAGGCCGCGGAGCCTGCTGGGAGTAGTAGGCGCCGGCGCCGGACGGGAGCCGCCGGGCCGGGCAGGTAAGGGCCCCCCTCCCCCCTCCGCGCGCCCCCTCCTCCCCTCCACGCACCCCCTCCTTACCTTTCCGGCCCGGCGGCTCCCGTCCGGCGCCGGCGCCTACTACTTCCAGCAGGCTCCGCGGCCTGCTCTAGAGTAGCGCGCCGGGTGATGACATCACCCGGCGCGCCATCCTAGAGCAGGCCGCGGAGCCTGCTGGGAGTAGTAGGCGCCGGCGCCGGACGGGAGCCGCCGGGCCGGAAAGGTAAGGGCCCCCCTCCCCCCTCCGCGCGCCCCCTCCTCCCCTCCACGCACCCCCTCCTTACCTTTCCGGCCCGGCGGCTCCCGTCCGGCGCCGGCGCCTACTACTTCCAGCAGGCTCCGCGGCCTGCTCTAGAGTAGCGCGCCGGGTGATGACATCACCCGGCGCGCCATCCTAGAGCAGGCCGCGGAGCCTGCTGGGAGTAGTAGGCGCCGGCGCCGGACGGGAGCCGCCGGGCCGGAAAGGTAAGGGCCCCCCTCCCCCCTCCGCGCGCCCCCTCCTCCCCTCCACGCACCCCCTCCTTACCTTTCTGGCCCGGCGGCTCCCGTCCGGCGCCGGCGCCTACTACTTCCAGCAGGCTCCGCGGCCTGCTCTAGAGTAGCGCGCCGGGTGATGACATCACCCGGCGCGCCACCCTAGAGCAGGCCGCGGAGCCTGCTAGTAGTAGTAGGCGCCGGCGCCGGACGGGAGCCACCGGGCCGAGAAGGTAAGTGCCCCCCTCCTCCCCCCCCCCCCCCGCTGTCCACTTTCATCAGCGGGCGCCCGCTGGCGCCCGCCAATGGAAGCGGCGGTGGGCGCCAGTGGGCGCCCGCCGATCCGCCGAACCGGTTCGGAGCTTTTTCGGACCGGTTCGGATTGGATCGGCCGATCCAGCTGCGGGATCGGAAATCGGATAATTTATCCGATTTCCCACTGGACCGGACTCGGATCGTGGATCGGGTCCGATCCAGTGCACATCCCTAGTGAAAAGCACCCTGAGATCCCTTCTGTATTTGTTGTTACAGTTCAAATTCCAGCCCCAATCTCAAACTTATATTGTTAAGACATACGTTTGCCTCAGCAAAGAGAGTCGATTCCATAGCAACACATCCTTCTAAAACATTCAACTCAGAAAGATCTGATATGAAATATGTGCTTCAAAGAGCCATTCACAGCATCACTTAACATTTGCAAAATACTTCTCAAAGTCAGCTACAACTACAGTATTTTTCAAATCTGTACAAGAAGTTGATCATCCAGCTGTCTGAAGAACAACCACTTATTCACCTGTGTCTGGAGAGTTTCCATTTCAGTCAGTCTGTTTTCTGCAGCCAACTGCTTTTCCTTCACCTTCACCAGCTCTTCGTCCTTGGCCAGCATCTCCTCCTCTTGCCTGCTCACTTGCAGCAAAGGCTTCACCTGTGGGAAGTCAATTTCAGCAGCAAGTTATTTCAGACTTATCTATTTGCGTGCTAGATGAACATCTGATTTGTTGTGCACAGGTCATGAGAATTTAAAGCTCTGGTATCTAAAGCCTTGTTTCCATCCCAAGGGGTTAATGAATACCTTGGGTATTTTTTTTTTTTTTGGGAAGGACAGGTAATCTTCAGCACACAACATCATACATGGAACTGATGAATAGATGCAGTGTCCTTTAGAGAGAGTTTTACAGACACTTGTTTAGCATTGCAGCTCAACTTGCTATCACTGAATCCCTTCCCCAGTCAATACCTTTGTGAACAATCTCCACCATTGCCAGTTACGAAGCTTCAGGTAGGCAGCACAATTCCTCTGGAGCACCTTCATTGCCGTGAGTTGCTGCTGGCGTTTGGCAAAAGCCCTGGGATGGGAAGAGTGAAATAGGAAGAAGGGGAGGGAGTAAGAAAGAGGGGGGAAACTAGAGACCTTAAAAATTGTGAAACTTACTAACTTTAGGCTTCAAAGCTTTGGCTTTCCCCCCCACTATACTATTCCTTTCCCACTGAAAAGTCCAGTTTCTTCCATTTGTCTTTTATTACTATTTGGTAACAACCTCTCCACTAGCTAGTTTGGAAGACTCCATCACCATTGGCTCCATACTTATCTCAACCAGGTTCTCTCCTACTGGGTTCATGCCTCCCACAGAGAACAAGCGCCAACTGCATTTTTGCTTAATATCATCATGATGTTTTATCCTTGCACTGTGGCAAGAGATCTGGAGTCTACAAAGTGTTGAGCGCATGATAGCATTTTATTATGATTTAAAGAAGCAGCCTTGCAATGCAACAATGGGATTTCAGGAAACTCTGCATCCTGGGGTACAGATATTCCACTCGCTATGTACTTTGTATTTCATCTCCTAAACTTTCTTGAAATGTAAGAAAATCTTAAGCCAGAGTAAGAGCCAACTCGTGTTTTCAAAGTTATCTAAAATTCAGAATGCCAATAATTTCTTGCCAGATGGCTGAGGACATTAGTTACCAAGCAAGGATTGCTTTGTACATACTTTCTAGCCAAGTAGCCTCTACAGCATGCCTGGAACCCAATAATGACATCTGTGATTTTCAAGTCTCTTTCTTCTTCAAGGTGTGCAAGGACACCTGCTCGAAAAAATACTTTGCTCTGTCCAATTCGGTAAAGGTTTGGGTCCAGCTCTAAGGCTTTGATCTAAAATGGCAAAGAAAAGAATATATTCCTTTAAGTAGTTCACTTAAAGCCACTGTAGAAAAATCAAGGGTGGGGAGTCTATGAGGCACCACGGACTTCACACAGGCTTTCCAAGGTACAGGCAGGCATTCAGGAGCCCTCAAATAACTGCTACAGAGCTTTCCTGCTGAGACACACTTCTACAAAGAAAACTCGAAGGTCGCTTTTAAAGTGAGCATGTATCCTGGGAACTTCTGTTACTAGAAATCATTAGAAGAATATGCCTTGAAACATGTGCCCTTTTCCATGAAGAAAAACCAGTAGGCGCCACTGGGGAATTCAGATGCATGCTAGTTCCATCTTGAAAGTACAGCATGCTGTTAGAACACTGTTTCACATCCACGGTAGTGATCCATCACTGATAAGCCAAAGCCCAGCAGTTGTCAACATCAATAGAGGTTGACTTTCCATAAAACTGCACTAATTCAAGCTTACAGTGTTGTTCCTTATCAAGGGTTGGATTTAGCCTTTCTTATACACTTCTAATGATTTCTGCAGCTGGGCTTACCATCAACACACAGGCTTGCTTTCCATCCATGAACCCTTTAGGAATGGCATTTGGAGTCAGGATCTCGTATCTAGAAAGAAAGATGTTGCCATTTTATCACTAAGTCACACCCTATATACAAGACATGATTCTACATACCAGACTTGGATTATAGGAGTAGATAATCCTGCAGAAAAAGTTAGTTACTATGGAGTTGTATTACTGTCAGTCTTTGATTGCAACAACTGGTAGCAGCTTGACCTGGAGGAAGTATTTTGCTTTAAAAAAAACTAAGCATTACTACTATTGTCAAGAAAGGAATCCAGCCCAGTATTGGGGGGGGGGGGGGGGAAATGGAAACCTTCGGGGTATGACCTCCTAATGCAGACAAAGGGGTGCGTAGAGAGGATTTGCCAGCAGGCCATCCTGAAGGGGCAACCCCATACTTACTACTCAAGTCTGGCACAACTAGCTGCTGCTGACCAGGAGGTTTAAAGCCACCTACAAATAAATTATAGACTATTGACTGGCAGGACATTATTCCATTTTACAAACTCCATGCAGAGACCTGATAATCATTTCAGTTATGCATTCAGCACACAGACTGAAACCATGGCTCAGTTTTACCTTTGTCTGAACTCCTGGAAGACAACTCTGTTGGGAAAGCCTTGCCGGCAGATACGGATTCCCTCCAGCACTCCATTGCAACGAAGCTGATCCAAAACTAGGTGTGGGTCTAGTTTTCCAGCCTGTGGAAGAGAGACAGGTTATTACAGGAAGTCTGTTTAGATGCTCCAGGTGCCAAAATGGCTGCAGCTAGGAGCATATTCTACCAGCTTTGACTGGTATCCCCACTGCCCCTTTCGCTAGAGAAGACGGTTCTGGCGACAATCATTCATATTTAAACACCCAAATTAGATTACTGTACCGTGTACTACAAGGGGCTGCCTTTGAATGAGAGTATTCAGAAAAGTCAACTGGTTCAAAATGTAGTCACCAAAATCTTGACTAGCGCTAGCAGGTTGGAGTATATAACTCTAACAGTGCTTCATTTACCCTAGCTATCAGTTGATTTACAGGCCTGATCCAACTTCCTTCTTCTTCCTGATATACTCTGATCAAAATCTGAGCCCACCCCCAATCTGAGGTTCAGAAGGGAGATGGGCAGGCGTGCACACACACATGTACATGACAGGCCTTTTTGGCTATGACTCTCCAATTGTAGAGTGCCCTCACCAGAAAGGCCTGTCTGAATCCATTACTATTTGCCTTCTGCTGAATGGTGAAAATATGGGTTTTCTGGAAGACTTCTGAGAGCAAATGCATATTGTATCTGGAGGGTTGGTATCTTTTCTGCTGCTAAGGGGGTTTGAGTTTTTTTGTGCTGTTGTTTTTGATGCACCTCTCTTTTTTGGTTTTTATTTTTTGTTCAGTGCTAGCCACTGTGGATATCCTTTTTCCTATTAGAAATAATCTCTGCATGTCTATCTCCAATTAAAGAGGAGATTTCGCCCTAAGTGCTCCAAACAAAACAGCTTTAGAACAATGCAAATATAATGAGAAACTCCAACATCTCTCCAAGAGATTTTAGGAAGCAGAGGTAATTCCAAAGCCAAACCAGATTCGAGGCAACCATGTACAAAAGCAAGCACACCTTTTGTAAAGCGTGTTTCTTCACCGACTACCTATGAATAACATAGGCAAGGGCAGCAATCTTATATTCATCTTTAAGTCACTTCCCAGATCCACGTATAGTGCTACTGTTTATATGTAAAAGGTTTATTAACTTTACCTTCTTTTCATGGTTGGGGATGATGCAACGTACAAAGTTGGGGTTGGTGTTTCTCAGGGTAGCCATAAGCTTGGCTAGTTGCTCCTTGTACAGCTGTCCTACTGTCCGGAACATCCCCTTCCTGGTCTTAAAGGCGCCAGGCAAGGCTGAATCTGATATGCCAGCAACCTGATCCAGCCCAACTATGCGATCAACTAGAGAAAATATACAACACAATTAGATTGGCCTCCACAACTTTGGTGATAGAATGCATAAAACCTATCTGGATAGAGCAAGGATAGAAAAGGAGTTTGCAGGATCCATTTGCTTCATCTCTCTACAGACGTAGAAATCCTGTTCATCGTTTGTATTGGGGCAACAACAAGAAGGGAAGAAAGCAGCCATGAACTACTAGAGCTAGGATCCATCTCATGCCTGACAGATCCAGCTGGCAGTTTAAACAGCAGTTTTATGCCGAGGAGTAAAGTAGAACTGGCAAAACAGGGCTGATTTAGCCAAGATATTCTCTCTTATGATTGCTTTAACAAGATGACAATGATACCTTCTCATAATGCTAATCCCTGTAGATTCAACTCAAGATTTTTCTTTGCATGCAGCTGACTCAACTAATGGTACATTAAATTTATGTCAGGCAACAGTCAAACGTAAGCCACAGCACTGGGTGATGTTTCAAGCTGAAAAAGTCATCTTTTTAAAATCTGTATCCTCAAGCATAGTGGAGAATAAGAGAAAAGTAGCACAAACACTGTCAACATCCCTAGAGTAAGCTTATTAGAGAGATTCTGATTTTCACCCCACTGTACAAGCCTCTCCCTTGTATATCCCGGTCATACTATAAAGAATTTATGAAACTACAACCAAATGCACCTGGTTGTAGTGTGTGCACGGACATTTTAGCTGTTAACGCCCGACTAGCTGGACACATAAAGAGAAGGTAGTTCAGAATTATTTCCTACTGTGACTTCACACTGCTAAGGGCAATTGAGCCCTTCCTCCAACCCATACTGGTACATAATGGCCATACACCAGAAGACAAAACATAAGAGGATTAACAGAACCCACCTTTTACGGACAACCACAACAGGCAAAAGTTAGCTCAAACAAAATTAGTCATGAAGGCAGCAGACTGAACCTTTTGGAATAGGACGGGCTAAAAAAAAGTGATCAACCAAGCCACTGACATTTACCTGGTAGCAGCCACACAAACCACTGTTCCATGTGTCAAAGCTTTTAAAAGTCAGAAATGATTCTCAAAGGAAGCCCTTTTACTTGCCCAAAGCAAGACTGCGTTAGGGGGACCGAAAGACTGGGGTAGAAAAACATGTGCACATAGCTAAGAATCAGGATAACTCTTCTCCCTCAAACGCAGCTGATCGATGGATTTAGAGACAAAAGTTGTGTTACTGAAGGAGACAGTAAGAAAAGGCATTCATAAAGTGCCTCGGGTGTTAGCTGACAAATCCTGTTTAAAAGTGTTGATACCTAAAACCTGCCGTCTGCAAAGAGGAAGCAAATACACAATTTCTCACAACAGAAAAGCCACCAAGGATCATCAGTTGTATTTTTCTGACTAGCAAGAGTAATAGCTCTAGCCACTAGAGAGCTTAAATGCTGTTCCTTATGCACAAAATGTTCAGATTAGAACCAAACATGGTCACCACCTCATATGGCACCATTAGCCCTAGATGGTATTTTATAAGAACATAAGAAGTGCCATGCTGGATCAGACCAAGGGTCCATCTAGTCCAGCACTCTGTTCACACAGTGGCCAACTAGTTGTCAACCGGGGACCCACAAAGCAGGACACGGTGCAAAAGCACCCTCCCACCCATGTTCCCCAACAACTGGTGCATATAGATTTACTGCCTCGGATAGCACAATTATTTATTATTTCATCTCAGAGGCCACTTCTGCTTGGTTTTTATGATTTAAAATAGGTATAAACCCTTAAACCAGTACACGCGCAATCTGCTGCTGTACCTGTGTGATCACACCTTGTTTAAGACATCTATTTTTTCCAAGTCCAAGAGGGTCTACTAGCAAAAAGCAGAGGGACTGGATGAGAGACATACAAGCAGGAACAGTAAAAGGGGAATATAAGAATTAATGGAAGCATTTCTTGCATGGCTCTAGAAGGAATCACACACGACACGACACCCGGGTTTCTCAGTCACCTGGTTCTAGATGAAGAATAGGAAAGTGTTGATAGAAATAGGCTCTCTGAACGTTCTGCATCTCTGCAACAGAGACGTCAAAGAAAAACCCAAGAAAAGAGATAGTAACAGTAAGACTCAAAGCAACAAATAATCTAGAGTGCAAGACACCTTAATGGCACTGGAACGAGCAAAAAATCCTTTAGAAACAAAGTTTTGCTTCACTTTATTAAATCCCGTATGTCCAAACTATAGGGAACACCTGTTTGGATGTTAATTCCGGGATACTGCTCTGACCGTCTGACCGTTTTCAATCCTTCTCACTTCAGCAACAGGAGAGCAAGTATTCGGAAGAAATGTTTTAACATACACAAGTTCTGGATCATGCTGATCACTGTCATTTTAAGGGAACAAAACTACTGAATCAGGTGCTTGTACATAATAGATAAGCACACTTAAATTTAAAAGAGGGGAAAAAACTGGATCCATACCATCTTTCCACAGTTCGGACACAAATCTATCAGAGGACTGGTGTAGCAGGGTAGCAATATTATCATTAAGAGGGTCCATGTTCTTCATCAACCACTCATCAGCTTTGTAGTCAACCTAGAGAAGAAATTTGTCACCAGTATTAGGTACAGAAGATTTACCTTGCCTCAGTACTGAAGAAAGAAGGGAGGCTATGATTGCTTCTCTCTTCAAATGGAAGACAAATCTAGAGACACACTGTGCAAAGTGCCAATGCTTCAGTAGATTACCCAGAGCCCCTAAAAAGTGCTACTCAACAAATGTCAGAATAATAATATTTATTTGTAACCCACCTCTCCCTCCGGATCGAGGCGGGGAACAGCAACAATATAAACATAAAAATCACAACAGTTAAAATTTTAAAAAAGCAAGAGAACAATACAACATTAAAAACATCTTAAAATTCATCTGAATAGGCCTGTCGGAAGAGGACAGTCTTCATGACTCTCTTAAATTCATGAAGACTGTCAATTTGTCTAACTTCCTCCGACAGACCATTCCATAGTCTGGGAGCCATGGAAGAGAAGGTCCTCTGGGTAACACCCGCCAGCCTAGTTCTGGCTGGCTTGAGTAAATTCTTCCCAGAGGACCTAGGTGTGCGGGGCGGATTATACGGGAGAAGGCAATCCCGCAGGTACCCTGGACCCAAACCATGTAGGGCTTTAAAGGTAATAACCAACACTTTATACTTCGCCCGGAAACTGATTGGCAGCCAATGAAGCCAATGCGCTTTTCCTTCCCATGTGGGTAAGATAAGAATAGACAAGGCTCTACAGCAAAGCACTTCTAGTCTACTATGGGATGGATGACCGTGCAATCTGTTCCATTAGCCTGAAAGAAATTCCCAAATCATTAGAGTCTGGCCTGCTGTGAACTGAATAGCATCCCTTGATTTCACTTCGCGCTACCGTTCTTGAGAGCTTACCCTGCCGGCATAGTGTATAATACTGAAGTCGGCTTTGTCTTTCAGCTGCTTTGGCTTCTGGAATTTAGGGTGCGTGCCTTGCTCCTGCACCACCTTTTCGACAAAGCTTTTATCAGTAGCCTTTGGGAACCAGCACTCTTCATCCAGCAGAGCCAGTATGCCTGGAGGGCCAGCCTGTGCAAAAAAAAAAAGGGAGGTGAAAATCAGCATTGCTGCCAAGATTTAAGGCTTTGGGGGGAAACCACAAACAACACCTACCAACTGTTCCTGCAACATCAGACACAGTCAGAGCAGCTTTCTGGACAGGCCACAAGCAGTCTTTCAGTACCCCCATTTCTTGCTCCTTATTCTTTACACACTTTATACTGAATGTATTTTATAGTTAAGAGGACTGCGCTTGTAACCACTACATTTGCATCCCACCCTTCTTACAAATTGATTACAGCTACTTTATATGTAAGTTATGAGGAGTGTGTGTGACTGGCTTAGCTCAATGCTGTAGCTATTCTCTGCTATTCAGGACAGAATACATCATCACTCACTGGTTTTTCTATCAGATCAATGCAGGGCTGCAGATCCAGGCCAAAGTCAATGAAGTTCCACTCTATGCCCTCACGCTGGTATTCTTCTTGCTCCAAGATGAACATGGTGTGGTTGAAGAGTTGTTGCAGCTTCTCATTGGTGTAGTTAATACACAGCTGTTCAAATGAGTTCAGCTATTTTATGGAGAAAAAAGAACACAGGTCTTGACTGCTGCCCAAAATGTATTACCTACTAATATGCCCACTAAACATTTCCTGTATTCGGCTGCAGGTTTTCTGTTGCCTTCTCCATCTCATGAAAGAAAGCATAATCTAAGGGTGCAATCCTATGCATGTTTAGGTAGAAAATAATCCTACAACAGTTGTAGGATTTTTTCTGTCTAAATATGTATAGGATTGCACCCTTAGATACTCAAGAGGTGCTCCTTTGTGGATATCTCCAAGCCCTTGGAACAGCATACCACAATAACTAGGAGGCAATTTTAATGAACAAGTAGCTTGGCGCATCTTTAATCTCCACTTTCCAGGAATCAAGCCTGTCAATCTTATTTTACTGCCAGAAAGAAAATTTGATAACGGATATTTTATTAAGGTTTAACATTTTTGTTCCAAAAATTAAAGTTGCTTTTCAAACAATCATTTTGGGGGTTTCAGGTCTTACTAAAATAACCAAGACTGGGATATTAAGCCTAACTTTGCAAATGCAATCTTTTAGAAAAGTGATGTGGACTAGGTACTTTCACTTTTAATCTAGAATTTATCTAGTAACTCTTCAAAAGAATACTGTCCTTCCAACTTGTAGTCTAGGATCAAGGAATTTCTGTGACAGGTATGAAGCACGATCCTCAAAAGGCATCAAAGCTGGCCTTCTTTGCACATGTAAGGACGATTCTTAACTGGAGGAGCCAAATATGCAGGTTGCTTACCTGTAACTGTAGTTCTTTGAGTGGTCATCTGTGCATTCACACACTATGGGCTCGCGCCGACGCCGAGCCTCATCTGGGAAACTTCTATAGCCTAGACCTTTGGCGGGAACCCCTCCCCCCACCGCCCTATCACACATGCTTGGGTTCCCGCCTACCTCAGTTCAATGAGACCGACTTGCCTCACGAACGAGATAGAGATAAGTGATCAGATAAACAAATATAAAAGAGAAAGCATGCATGCGCAATAGATACTCTCTTAGACCAGATAGCAACCAGCGAGGCCAAGAGGGGGCGGTGGGTGGGTTGTGTGAATGCACAGATGACCACTCAAAGAACTACAGTTACAGGTAAGCAACCTACATTTCTTCTTCGTGGTCTCTGTGCATCACACACACTATGGGCGAGTAAACAGCAAACACTTACCGGAGGAGGGTAGACTCGCTGGGACATTACTGAAGAACTGAAGACAGGATGGCCCAACCAAAGGAAGAGTCCTTTCTGGCTCGAACATCCAGCTTGTAATGAGACGCAAAAGTAGAGGCATTAGACCATGTCGCAGCTCTACATAGGTCTGGAATCGACACCCCACGGTCCAGAGCGATTGAGGTGGAGAGAGCCTGGGCAGAGTGTGCTTTTAGGGAACCTAGTGGTTCTTTTCCAGCTAGCTGGTAAGACAAAGAGATTGTCTGTACAATCCATTTTGCGAACCTTTGAGGAGAGACAGGGAGGCCTTTGGACCTCCCACCATAGCACACAAACAGACGGTTTGATTTCCGAAAGTCGGCAGATCTAGACTTGTAGAAAGCCAAAGTGCGCCTCACATCCAAGGAATGGAGCTTTACGCTTACGTGATCCGAGGAAGCTTGAAAGAAAGTGGGCAATATAATGTCCTGGTTAAGATGGAAGTTGGATACAACCTTAGGAAGGAACGTGGGGTCTGGTCTCAAGACCACCTTATCTCGAAAAAACTGAGTGTATGGTGGATCAACCATAAGAGCACACAACTCTGAACTTCTTCTTGCTGAAGTAATAGCAGCCAAGAAGGCAGTTTTAAAGGTGAGTAGCCTAATGTCAATAGTGGCTAGCGGTTCAAAGGGTTTTGCAGTTAACGCTGCTAGAACAACTGATAGGCTCCATTGTGGAATGACTGGACGTAGAGGCGGGTGCATATTTCGTAGGCCTTTGAGGAAGCACTTGGACAGAGGATGAGTAAAGACTGAAAACTGTTGTATCAGGTCGTGGTTGACTAAAATAGCCGCTAAGTAGACCTTAATGGAGGTCATCTTTAAACCCGCTTCGTAGAGGGACTGTAGAAAAACTAGAATGTCCTGAATGCAACAGGATCTAGGGTCAAATTCATTCGATGTGGCAAACTGAACAAACTTCCTCCATTTTCTATTATACGAGGCTCTTGTAGAAGGCTTTCTGGCCTTTCGCAAGATAGCCCTGACTGGAGAAGGTAGATCTAGGTCTTGCCACCTGGCCGGATTCGCCAAGCGGTGAGTCGCAGCTGCTGCAGGTCCGGGTGAAGGACTAGACCGTGGTCTTTGGAGATCAGGTCCGGAGAAATTGGTAATTGCAGGAATTCTCCCCTGGCTAGATGGAGTAACAGGGCAAACCAGGCCTGCCGGGGCCACCATGGGGCTATCACAATGGCATCCATCTGGCACAACGGGAGAGTCTTTACCACGTTGGCCACTAGAGGAAAGGGTGGGAAGGCGTACACCAGTCTTTTCCCCCAGGGCATACTAAAAGCATCTCCTAAGGAACCCTTGCCTATCCCTGCTCTCGTGCAGAAAGCGGTGCAGACGGCGTTCCTCGGGGTGGCGAACAGGTCTATTGCTGGTTGTCCCCACCGGCTGAACAAAGAGTGTAGCACTGCCGGAGCAAGCTCCCATTCGTGCGTGTCCTGGAAGTGGCGACTGAGGGCGTCTGCCTGAACATTGTCTGTGCCTGCTATGTGGATGACCGATAGGCGAATCCCATGTTTGATTGTCCAATGGAGAATTTCCATGGTTAGATGAAGGAGACGGGGAAACCAAGTTCCGCCTTCCTTGTTGAGGTACCAGACAACCGTTGTGTTGTCCGATACAATCCAGACATGTTGGCCCATGAGGTGTACAGCAAAGGCTTGCAAGGCCTTTTTCACTGCCAAGTGTTCCAATTTGTTGATGTGGAGTGTCCTCTCTACAGCTGACCACTTGCCTTGGATAGATAGATGGTCGCAGTGTGCCCCCCATCCCAGCAGGGACGCATCCGAGGTGGGGCCTTGTGGGGCCTTGTTCCACAAATGGCAGTCCGCTGATTAGATTGCAGTGCAGTGTCCACCACCTGAGAGCGCCCCGCAGGCTCTGCGGTATGATGAGTCTGACTTTGTTCGGATTTCTGGACAGGTCGTAGTTGGCCAGAAGGAACTGTTGCAATGGCCTCATGTGCATTTTTGCCCATCTGACTACATAGACAGAGGAGGCCATGAGTCCCAGCAATCTTTGTAGGGTCGCTGGATGGTGGATGCCCGATCTCTTGGAAGAAAGGCCTTTCCCAATGTTGAGCGTAGGAGAACTCTAATAAATTGGATGGATTGAGTAGGTATAAAAATGGATTTTTCCTGGTTTATGAATAGACCCGGTCTCTGGAGGAGTTCCCTCATTACTGTCACATCTCTCTCTGCTTGGCGTTGCGAGGGGGATACTATCAGCCAGTCGTCCAGATAAGGGTAAAGTTCCACACCGGCCGTTCATAGGAATGCACAAACTGCTCCCATGCATTTGTTAACACCCTGGGGGCTGTCTTTAGGCCGAATGGGAGGACTGTGAACTGATAGGCTTTCGGGCCGCCCATAAATCGGAGGAATTTTTGGGACAAGCAGTGGATGGCGATATGAAAATAAGCATCTTTTAGATCTATAAGAGTGAACCAGCAATTCCGTCTGAGCAGCGGTAGTATTGTTGCTAGCGTGATCATACGGAATTTTTTGGTTGGGATGAACTTGTTGAGGCCTCTCAAATCCATGATGGGGCGGATGCCACCATCTCGCTTTGGAACTGTGAAATAGCGGGAGTAGAATTCGCTTGGTAGATCCCTGTGGTGGACGGGGATGATTGCTCCTTTCTGGAGAAGAGTAGTTACTTCGGAGAGCAGCGCGTCCGATGGATGAGTGACTTTGAGCAGACCGGTTGGGGGGTGGGAAGTTAGATCTATTTGGTAACCATGTCTGATGATGCTTAGAATCCACTTGTCCGAGGTGATTTCCTGCCACGAGTCCTGGAACTGTTGTGGTCGGTGACCAAAGGTGGGTTGCAGAGAGAGAGTGACCGGAACGAGTCAAAGTCACTGTTGTTTTTGCGAAGTCTCCGGCCTGTTGCGCTGCTGTCGGTAGCGGCCCTGTTGATAGGACTTTTTGTATTGGTATGTAGTTTGGGGTGCATGCTGGTAGCGTTGTTGCCGGCTTTGAAACTGTCGAGGTGCGTATGGTTGTTGTCGCACCCACCTGCGTGAGCGGTACCCCTGAGAAGTTGTGGCCTGGTAAAATCCCATTTTTTTACCTGTGGTCTTGGCTTTTTGGATTGTATCCATGATTGTGTCAGTCGAGGTGAATAAACCTTCGCCATCAAAAGGGAGATCCTCTATCCTCGCCTTGGACTCCTGAGGCAGACTGGAGGAACGGAGCCATGCATGTCGTCTGAGGGCAATTGCCCCTATCATTGCCTTGGACCCGCAGTCCACTTGATGCCTGGCAGTCGTCAGTTCTTGTTTAGCCAGGTGGACAGCCTCAGTCTGGAATACATGTGCCGCCTGTCTTTTCTCATCCGGGAGGTGCGTTAGAAAAGACAACATCTTCTTCCATAAAAATAGGTGGTACCTGGCCATCATGGCTTGATAATTTGCCACTTTAATTGACAAGGCGGAGGATGAGTAGATCCTGCGGCCAAACATGTTGAGTTTTCGACCCTCTTTGTCAGTAGGTGTCGAATGGGACCTTGAGGACTTCCCTTGAGCTGACTCGACAATCATAGAGTTGGGCTTTGGGTGTGTGAATAGAAACCCCGCATCCTTCTCCTGAATCTTATAAAGCGCATCCAGATGCTTGGATACAGGCCCCATGGTAGACGGGTTCTTCCATGACTCCTGAGCAGTGTTCAGCAGAGTGGGAATTAGAGGCATGGCCAGGGTGGTAGACGTATCCGCATACATCACGTCATAGATTGATTCTATGCACTTTTCTGCAGGAAGCTGATGCTCAACTCCCAGCGACTGTGCTATACGAAGCATCTGCTCTGTAAAAGTACTAACTTCTACTGAGGGGGAAGCTCGCTTTTCTGTCCCTACTGCATCGTCCAGTGAGGGGACCGACTGAGGAGTAGAGGCCGAGGATGAAGAGTCTGAAGCATAGTCCTCAACAGACTGAGGAGACGACGGCGTCGGGAGGTCTGTCAACTGTGTCGGTACCGGTGGTGGTATCGGTACTGGTGGATCCGGAGGCGGTGCCGAGATGGTGGCTGACGGAGGGCGTCTGGGAGGTACCGGCGGTATAAAGACATCCTCCTCGCTATTCCGGAGACGTTGTCCCGTGAAGGGATCGAAGAGATAACGACGATGCCCGGGGTTGTCTTCCACATCTCGACAGCACGTGGTTGTGACCCTCGAGGGACCCGATTGAGAGATCCACGAATGTGCAGACCGGTCCGAGAAATGATCCCGGTCCCAAGATGGCATTGGAGAGCGGGATCGGTACCGACGGTCGACGGACGCACACATCGATCCCAGAGCAGGGGATGGTATCGAGCGAGGTGATGGTGGCTCGAATTCAAGTCTTTCTGATCTCGGTATCGAAGGAGATTCCACGGAGCCCGAGCAAAACGGCGACGGCGAGAATCTCTCCTCCCGTGGCATAGCTGAGGGTTGACGGCGACTCGGTACCGAGTGAGACGCCGAGGGCGATGGAGTCGGATAGGTGGTCGACATCGGGAAGGTCTTTGTCGCCAGCGTAGGAACTGACGCCTAAGGCGACGGTATCGGGTGTGCCATCGGTACTGGGGAACACATAGGTACCGAGGCCATTCCCGAGGACGGTGGTACCGAGGAAGCCACTTTTGTCGGTGGGCGGTCCTTGTTGGTTTTTGCAGTTTTCTCAGAATGTTTCACCTTAACTTTCTTCTTTCGGCTGGCCTCCTCGTGAGTCGCCACCGCCTTTTTTGCCTTTGTTTTTGCCACGGGGGGGGCAAAATCTTTTGTGGCCGACCGGGCCGCCGAATGCCCAGTGGGCATCTGTTCTGGAGCGGAGGGCATTTCTACGGGGGCCTGGCGCGAGGGAACATCGACTGCCTCCAGCGCTTTTCTCCACAAGAGTGCCCGTAGACTGTCCGCCCTGTTCTTCCGCGTCTGGTGGGAGAAGCCCATGCAATGGGCACAAGCGTCGACCACGTGTGTCTCTCCCAAACAGAGGAGACACTGGGAGTGGCCGTCCGATAAAGTTAACTTGGCCCGGCACGAAGTGCAGCTCTTGAATAAAGCTGTTTGAGCCATAAGGCACTCTAACAGGGTAAAAAATAACAAGAAGGAGCTAGAGTCGAGAAGATAGTTATTATAATTTTTTTTAAAAAAAAATTATAGGAACTTCGAAAGAAAAGAGAAGAAGAAGAAGTCGTCCAAGCTAACAAGCGAAAGAAAGCGCTAATACGAACGATTCGTTCTCAGAGAGTCTCCCGCGAGGCAAGCAGCAAGGCGGTCGAAAAAGAACTGAGGTAGGCGGGAACCTGAGCATGCGCGATAGGGCAGTGGGGGGAGGGGTTCCCACCAAAAGTCTAGGCTATAGAAGTTTCTCGGATGAGGCTCGGCGTCGGCACGAGCCCATAGTGTGTGATGCACAGAGACCACGAAGAAGAACTAGGCCTTCCTGGGACCTCCTCCCCCAGGCTGAGCCCTGGGATGAGACCAAAAGGACCATAACTTGAGTGGAGCTCCTCAGTTAGTATTTCTTGAGTTATGGGTCTTACAGTTTCATTACAGGGCTTCCAGTCCAGTCACAAGACTCTTGGCCTTGGAGGCTCAATCTCCACTTAGTTTGAAGATGACACACCCACTCTGTCAAGTTAACCCCAGAACTGCAGTACCACTAGCTGCTGCTTCCCTTCCCTCAGGCACCAACTGCTTCTAAAAAGAGGACACATGCTTCTAACTCCAACTGTCAATTTCCTGCCACACCAACTTCAAATTTGGATGTTTATATTCATAGCTGCTCAAAAAGTGATTTACTACTTTTGTAATACTCCCTCCATAGAGCTTACACAGTTATTTCAGCTGAGCTCTTATGAAATCTAGTTTGATCAGCAAGATTTCCTTCATGCTGAAGACACAGTACATTGGAATTAAAGAGGTGCTCCCCTTTACTTACTTCAAAGATTTCAAATCCAGCTATGTCAAGGATTCCTATGAAAGATGCTCCTTGTCTCTTTGTTTTATCCAGTGCCTTGTTGATACGCATTACCAGCCAACGGAACATGCGCTCATAAGTGGCTTTAGCCAGAGCCTCAATGGCAAAGTCAGCCTGAAAAAAAGAGGTAAAAATCACGTGGATGATCAAAACCAAACATCACAGAACACACTTTCACAATTCTTAGATTGCATGTCTGGGTCATTTTCTGTCTCACCAATCCTCTAACAGTTAAGAGCCAATTTATATACTCTCTACAAAGTAACACGGAGGGTCATCCAATGTTGTTTGACTGGCTCTACCACATCCAATCTGAAGAAGGAAGAGAAGCAAACCATCTTGGAAGGAAATTCCCTCTGGTCTGATGGAAAGCAACAATGGGATCATAAAGAAATCAACTAGCTTAAGAAAGAACAAATCTGCAAGTATGCTCAGCTCATTTTTCTCCATTCCGCCTCAAGAATGTTCAATGGGAAGTCAGTAAGGAAGGCTTCTAGAACTTGCTTAATATTCCCAATTTCATCTTCAGAAGTTAATATGATACATATTGGCCACAATATGAATACAGAATGATACATGCATACCACAGCTTGTAAGCTTTTGGCAGGTAAAGACCATGCTTAACTGCTACTCTCTACATTATGCCAATACGGAAATTCACCAAATTAAGCTAGTTAAGACCAGTCAGCAATTCAGCCTTTAAAGACCTGAAATGCAACCCTACGCAAATTTACTTTAAACTAAGTCCCATTGTGTTCAATAGGGCTTACTCTCTAGTGATTAGGATTGCAGCCTTAGTCAGCCATCAATCATTTCTTCAGAAACACTATTAGAAAGAGGTGCCCTACTGTTTAGCATCTAAAGCGTCACAAAGCTTCTCCAAAATACAGGTTTTTTTTAAAAAAATGTTTGTTGCATCCTGTACAATACATACTTGCTCTTTAGTTTGAGCTTTTTGGACATAGTCTCTGCCCACTTTGATGCGAGGGGTGAGAATTCCTCTGGTAAAGTCTGTCACATTGATACCCAGAAGGTGAGAAACTTTCTGAGCAGCTATAAGAGAGAAAGAGCAAAGGGAGACATTTAGTACTTTTATTTCTTCCATTTTGCATGAATGGAGGATCTCTTTTTAGCAAGCTATTCCTCAGAGTCATGTAATGGAGCCTCAACAAAGAGCATGTCCAAAGTACAGGAAGAGATGGAAATGTTGATGTTTGTTTTATTTCTTCAGGTTCCAAAGGTAAACATGGATGATAATAGTTCTGTGTATGCCACTCAATCAGAAGAGACTCTAGGTTTCAGTGCATGGACTGAAGGCACAAGATGCAGCAACCTTGTACAAGCCAAGCAGGGTCAGGCCTGACCTGTGCCTGGATGGGAGACTGCCCATCTACCAACCTCATACACGCCACTTGGAGTTCTATCATGAAAGATGTGGAACATACATGTAATAGATAAAAATAGTTGTAAGAATCTCTAATAGAGAGAGATGTGTTTTTGACTGCCAGACAATCTGGGTGAATGAAGAGATCTCTTGGTTACAAGGCCAACTATGGAGATATGAGAGAGTTTTAAGCCCTGGATTCTCAGTCACTTTAAGAAAGGCCTTGTAATTTCTAAAGGACTTCCAATGGAATTAGCTTCTCAGATGTCATGCACATGGATACCCACTAGAAGCGCTATCAATTTCATAAATATTTATGCCTGGAAGGCACATTAATTCAGCTATAAAAAGGCAACTCTGAATCAAGAGTGATTATCCCCCCAAGCCTGAAATTTCTAGCATTTGATTCTCAAGTACTGGAAACTAGGGTCTTGGTAATTTCAATACACATATGTATCCTGTCCTAATACAAATCCCCGGTTGGGAGTTCCACATTTGACATTAGGGTCCAAGTGTGACATCTAAAATAATATCACCAAAATTTGTTTAATTCCTAAATTGAAGCAAGGCCAAGTTCTATATCAACAGCCCTCCAGTTCTAAACACATCGCAACTCCCATCTAATTGTGTCAACTCTGTTTTCAGTTGTTCCTTCATTCACCTTCGGCTGGCACAATAAGTGCATACAGTTTTAAACTATGAACAGTGAGAGGCAGATAGATTCAATCTTATACAATAAGAACAGCTAACCAGCTACTTACAACAAATGAAATCCACCATTCTAATTACCCAGACCCAAACTACTCTGTGTTACATGGCAATGTTGTCAAGTGTGTCACTGCCTGAAGAGGTGTGTTCCCATCATAAAGAGTTTTCTTCAGCCTCAGTTCTGTTGCTCATGTTCAGTCTTCTAGCTTTTAATGCCTTGTCTATTCACTTCCTCGTCTCCTCCCTTGTCTCTTCAGCATCTTTTCTTCTGTCATCAATCAACTTCCCCCCTCATGCTTTCCCAATAAGTACACCCCTCCCTTCACTTGCGCTGCATTCTATAATGTCATAGCAATAGGCATTACAAGTGCCAATTCACAGGCGGTCGCAATTAGTCAGTGGACAAGCCAATATTTACATGTAGATAATGTGTCTGCCACCAGGAGGCAACACCACTGACTGCTTATAACCTCTACAGCTCCACACATTGCTAGCATCCAATTTACATAAAAGCGCCATTAAGCGTATAGCTTTGCTGCACAGACTCTACTCAAGTCTATCAGAGTGCATATTTCCACTCAGGTCTGTCTATGTGCAGACAACATTAAGACATGAGCTATTCTGGGAAGGAGAAGCGTTGCTTTCCAGCCCATACCCAGGGGAATTTCTTTACCTGTATTGTCTGGCATGGAAGCCTGGTCTGTGTTGCGTTCCTTTTTGAAGGCAATATTGCCAAGCTGAAGAACACCAGAGATCACCTTGAGCAGACCTAAAGAAAAGAAAAAACACACAAATCACCACATACCACTCAGCCAGCAGTCACAGATTATTAATCTGCACAGACATTTCATCACCTTTAGCTTTTTGGTATCAGCTGTACAAGTGGGTTCTGTAACAAAATGTTGCAGTGTGGCATACTCATGTTCACTGTTCCAGTCAGCCATGCCCTAGTCCACAATACTCCATTCCATTCCCCTCATCACCTGTTTTTTTGTGGTACGGCTCCCAGTAAGCCAGAAAGCATCATGTGGCCACTGAGCATGCTCAATCCTTACTGGCCTGTTTTGGAGGTGCCCCCCTCCTCTTAAAGCTTCCTCCCCTAAAAACTTCTGTACTTTTAGCTATCCCAAAAGTACAGAGGTGACACACCTCCTCACTTTATGTCTCTTGCATCAGATGGAACAACTTCTCGGCCAAAGGTTACTTGTCTTATCTCAATTAAACAAACACAGTTGAGGATGTCAGACTTGCAGACCAGATGGCTTCCAGATATGTTCATATGTTTAATTAATGGAGTACTTGATGCATTCAGCAGCTGACACAGGGCAGATGTAGGGGCATTTTCATGCTCCTTTCCCTATTATTCAGTTGAGCACTCAAAAACTTTTGCTTGGATGTTCTGCCACAGCACAAGTAGTGACAGCAGGAATAGTCTGGAAACAGGAGCAAGAAAAGGCTTGTCCCTAATAAATTGTACCAGCAAGCCATACAGAATCTGCCATGTGCCACACAGCAACTTGGGAGTGTGATCTGCAAGCTATTTGCCCATCAGCCTCTCACCTAGTGAAAGTAATAAGCACAAAACAGTCTAAGATATTGCTATTAAAAAATGCCTCCATGACATTTTACTGGCTGGTGCTGCCCAAGGATCTAGCTTGTTAGTCAATCATTGACAAGAGGTACAAAGGAAACAAGGTATCTCAGATTAGATGACTGTGACTTTTAGGCCTATTACTCTTATTGGAACAGAAACCCAGAAGTCCCAACTGCAGTGGTGCTTAAGTGACATGCACCAATTTATACATGAACATGGCATGGGGAGGAGGTACAACACATGGGTCCTTTTCCCGCATCATAAATAAAGAGGATAGGAGTCAATCGCTTCAGACCACAGGTGTTTTTAATCCTAACTTAACTAGGATATAATCAAATCTGAGAGTATATAAGAGGCACATACATAGTGCCTTATGGTACACAAAACAATAAACAGGAATATAGATTTGAAAGAAATGGAACCGAGTTCAGGGATAGGCCACCAAATAGCCCAGATCATAGCTTGACACTCCCTGACAGACATCTGCTGCTGATCACAAATTTATAAGTTAAGGTATCTAGTTGTTTGAGGATTTCACCCTGGAGCCTGGTAAAGCTTGCTGCCTTCAAGGTAGTGCTGGAAGGGGTGCTTGATGGAGAGAGATTACATAATAGCAAAATTGAGTTTGGAGGGCTTGAAGGAGAACTAGCAATCTTTACCTCCCCAGGTGAAAGCTGGAGAAGGGACTGAGAGGAAAAACCCAGGTGAGAGCTGTTAGGAAGACTGCCATGAGTGAGATGTATGACTGTAGGTTAACTGTGAAAAACTCCACGTTGCCTTTGTGGAATTGGCATCCATTTGGCCCTGTATACAGTGCATTTTTATTTCTGTGTTACGACATTAGTCTCTCTCCTGTTTAGTTCTAAACTATCAGATTAGGTTAGTTTATTCGTATGATTTTATGCAAAACTGCATGGATCAATGTTTTTACCATACTTATGGATACTATAGTTATTTGTAATAGTTCCTATTCTGTTCTTTGTATATAGAGAAAACAAGGGGGGTTCTTTTGGTATGTTGGTGGAGGCTTTGGGAACAATGTTTTGGGAAAGTGACATACAAACAAACAGTTAATGATGTTCCTTGGCAATCTTTGCCATAACCCTCTTGCATATCTTAAGCCCTTTTTAGTAGTTCCATACCCATCTGCTCGTCATCTGGAATGCCCATGATCCTCATTGCCTCCATAGTGTCTTGAAACATGTCCTTGTCCTGTTGGCCCGGGATTGTCACATGTCCATTGGAAAGGAAGCGATACTTGTTGTAGGGTTCCAATAGCAAGTCATCTAAAAAAGCGTGAAAGTTTAAGCACGCCACCATTATAGCAGATCTTGTTTGGGGTAAACATTCAAGGCAAGCCAGAAAGCGAAAATTTACATTCTCCAGGACAAGTTTGACAGCTCAGATATAGTACTACTCACAATTAAGAATGCCTGTATTATGCTTCCTACATCAAACCCAATGGCAGCGGTGGGCAACTTGTGGCCCTACAGATGTTTGGGCCTGCAACTCCCATGATCCCTCACCACTGGTTATGCTAACTAGGCTTGATGGCTAGGCCAAGTATTCCTGCTTTCTGGCAAAACTGCATCTTCAATGTTAAGCTACATTTTCTATCAGAAACTAGTTCCTACTAGATTTGAATCAGTTTTGTTCATTCCTTATCTAGAGGTTTGAACAGTGCTCTGAATTAGCCCATTTGGGTAACAAGGAACAATTCCTCCTCCTTGTAAGTAGTCAGGAGGGTTAATTCCTAAATTAACTGGTATCTAGCTTCAATATTTCATTTGGTCCAACCGTTATAAGAAGTATCAGGAGAACTACAGAAGTTGGCTGGTTACTTCTACAGAGCTGTTACCTACAAAACAGTCACCCTTTATTACTTACAGTCGCGTCTGTGAATCATAAATGGAGGACAATTATTTGATTACTTGCTAGTTCAGATTTGGAAAGTGTTGGCCAAGAAATTAATTCATTTGACGTATTCCAGGATTGCTGTAACATTCCTGATCTGATGCCTCTTATATCTTAACTCAGCCTTTCCCAACCTGGAGCTCTCCAGATGAGTTAGACTACAACTCCCACTCACCTTAGCATAGGGATTATGGGAATTGTACTCTAACAAATTTGGAGGGCACCAGGTTGGGGAAGGTTGCCCTAAATGAACACAAAAGAGCAATTCATGTAACAAAATGGGGACACGACATGACAGCCCATCATGGGTTAATTTACCCACAAGGAACAATGGCATGTGCCAGCCATCTGGGGGTTTCCATGGCTTGTCGTGTTGTCCAAACCCATGTGGCAGAGTTGTTTGATGGTTGAACAACCCTTGCCTAAAACAGACCATGGGTTATGCAAGGGTTGTTTAGCCTTCAAATAACTCCCTCCACCTGGATTTGGATGATATGACAAACCCCAATAACCCTCAGCTGGGTCTTACATATTTATAATGGTAGGTGGCACTCACCATGGTGCCCCCAGGGTTAATTAACTCATGATGGACTGGTGTGTCATCCAAACCAGGTCAATGAGATTAAGAAAGCTAGATTTATCGGGACAAATTTAAGGGAAAACATAATTTGTAAGAGGAAAGGATGTGGGTGTGTGCAATGATTGCTAAACCAGGATGCCCATTTGTAAAAGGACAATGCATGCAGTGATAAGCAGGAGCGGGCCAATAATTTCAGCATCAAGTACTCACTTTTCAAGTGCTCCCCTGCCCCAGTTAGCAAGTAGTAGAAGATGTGGAATGTTCGTTCTTCTTTGGCTTGACGTATTGCTCGGGATTTCTCCAACAGATCTTTGTGTAAGTCAAGGGAGAAAAAAGCAGAATTGCCTATCTCTAAAGTTCTATGCCTATCGGATCTAAAGAAACTTTGAAATATCAGCAAGTAGATTTTTGCCAAAAAATCTCCAGTGTTCAGACGTCCAAAACCTTTGTGCATCTTTCATTAATAGTAGTATTGTGACAGGTGAGGTTCATATGAGCAGAAGCCAAGCATGTAAGTCTCTATACTTTGCATGCTTGGCTCTTGCTCATATGAACCTCACCTGTTACCATAGTATTAATGAAAGACATTCTAAAAGATTTTTAGCTCTGTTTAAGTATGCATTGTTTTGGCAGTACAAAATAGTTTGTTTGGGTTGCAAAAAGCTTTACATTTCAGGTTCAAGGCAGCATGTTTTAAGAAGGTCAGCTATTGCTCTGCCATGGTTTGGCATTCTGCCATAGCATGGCTCTCCGGAATCCTACCCACAGTGTTCTTGGATTAAACATAATTTTCCCAAAGGGGCAACAATGCTGAACTGGATCACAAGTATTTCAGAATTCAGGCTACAAAGAGCTTTCATTTATATGTAGGTGCAAGACTAAAGTTAAGACCTTGCACACTTAAATCTAAGGTTGTCAAGTTCTTCCACAAAAAAGACTGTCATTTCATAAAGTGTTGCTTCTTCAAAGTAGAACCTCAAAATGCTATCCGCCCACACATTCTCTAACCCAATGATTGTCTGCTCTCCTTTTGCTTCTGCAGGAGTTGTTTGGATTGCCCTAATCAGTGGCAAGGATACAGGTCTCAATATTGGCTCCAACAATGTAACCATTTACGTCGAAGTTGATTCTAATGAATTTTCCCTGAAAAACAAAGAATCCAAAAAAGTTAGCCAACTGTCCACATTAACGATGCAAAATACTATCTTCATACAAATCTAGTCTTCTAAATTCCTACAAAATACAAGCTCATTCTATAGAATGGGTTATAGAGATGAAAGGATAATATTTTATCAGCAATAAGTACCTCTTACATTAAATGGTATTTAGAATAGCAGAGAACAAAGGACCCAAGGGGTTTTATACCATTTTGATTCCTGCCTTAGTTGTCAATTGTGATAAGAGGCAGAAAAATATATAGTTTTAAGTAGATCACTGTTTTCTACTCCGATTTTCTCAATGTTCTGTGGCACAGAACATTTCAGTGGCCAATATCAAACCGTTAAATACATTTATATCTAGGGTGACCATATGAAAAGGAGGACAGGGCTCCTATATCTTTAACAGTTGCACAGAAAAGAGAATTTCAGCAGGTGTCATTTGTATGCATACAGAAACTGCTGAAATTCCCTCTTTATCACAACAGTTAAAGCTGCAGGAGTCCTGCCCTCTTTTGTATCTGGTGAACAGGGCAGGGTTCCTGCAGTTTTAACTGTTGTGATGAAGAGGGAATTTCACCAGGTTCTGCATGCATACAAGTGACACCTGCTGAAATTCGCTTTTCTATGCAACTGTTAAGGAAACAGGAGCCCTATTTATATCTCCACTACTGAAACATCTCTTCCTTTAGGGAAAGTTGAATCTTTAAATGATTCTAGAAGATGCATCTTTCACAGTCAATAGCTTAGTATATTGGTACTATACAAGAAGCAATCAAGGCTTACATTGGTCCATGTGGATGATCTACTTGCAACATGGTGATGCATTGAGAACTACATCCCAAACCCCATTTAACTACATCTTTCTTTCTTAAAAGGGAAGGCATCATTCAAGTATGAGGTGGCAATACTCACAAATCTTGAAGAGTTGTCATTCTTAACCGTTTTGGCATTTCCAAAGGCCTCCAGTATAGGATTGGCTTGAAGCAGCTGCCTCTCAAGCTCCCCCTAAAGTAAGGAAACCAAATATCAACTATTTATAGCCTATTAGGCTAGAAACTACTATTTTGCTAATATCTGGCTTCAAATACTCATTGTTCAGATCCCCAGAAGGATATACACTTCAAGAATTGTTACGTCTTCCTCTACTAAGACAGGGTTAATAACATCAGGAAACATTTCTTCCATTCAATAAGCTCAGATTAGCAAAAATGTACTTCCTGCACAATTGTTGCCTTCGGTGTATATATGAAAGCATTTTGGTTAGACCACTAGAGTTCAGTTTTTGCTGGGCTAAGATGATGCCTTACGCTCCTGTTCCAGAAGCTTTTTGCTTTCCTTTGAACTTGCTTTCTACTTTAGACATGAGCTCTGGAGAGAGACCAAGTCACTTCAGTCCTGTGGTTGAGTGCTAAAATAGCCCCAGCAGAAACCTGACAGTTACACTCACTAAAATGAACACAGTGTTGAAAAAAGGGGCTTTTGCTCAACTACTGTCTTTTTTAATATAGCCTTTGAGTGATCCATGTTCTTCACATACATTATTTGTAATCTTTGGAACTGAAGTTGGCAACCCAGTTCCTGTGGGTGACATGTCATCCCAGACACCTCCTTCCGTACTTGCCCTTCCCTATTTCAATCAATCACCAATCAACCAACCAATCAATCAATCAAACCTTGGATAGCTGGAAAGCAGCAGAAGCTCCAGCTGCCCCACCCTCCTCTCTTTTTCCAACATGCCTTTGGGCCTCACACAGGCCCAGAGCATTCTTCAGGATGGAAAGGAAGAGGGTAAGGCAGCTGGAGGGCAGAGCTATGCTGCTTTTCAGCCTCTGAACATGACAAAAAAGTGCTATCCTTAACCAAAAAAGCCAATACAAAATCACCAAAGAGTTAAGGTTTTCAAAATTTAAAGGTCATTTCATTCAGATATATTAAAACATTTAAGCAGAGCAACTGAATTTACAGAATGATAAAAATGCTGAGTAAATACTCCTTCAACACTTATTAAGACAATTAGCTCTGTATGGTTGAAATAGAAGATATGCCAAATGTGTTTCGACGTTACGTCTTCTTCAGTGGCCTCCAGCACAAGCTGATATAGTAGACTTGCGAAATAAAAGAACAGATATCTTGAATCTGGGCCTGACTATCAATATCCCTAGAATAGGACAGTAGTATTACTCCCCCAAGACAACGAAACCTGCAGAAAGTGCTCACAGACTATAACAGCCTCCGTTTCTCAAGCCAAAAATCACTGACAAAACTTTTAAAGAAAAAAAAAATCTGCTGCCTGAGAAGCTGGGGGGCAGCATGGAGCAACAGGAAGGGTTGAGAGGCCTGATGTGATCTGGCAGGGTGGAAAGCAGGGAGGGCAACTGTGCATTTTGAGTGTTAGAGCTGGGAGTGTCATCAGGAAAGGAGAAATTATTAACTGGGGTGCGTGTGTGTCCCCCCCCCCCAAACACAAAATAGTCTCTCTGAAATGAGGCATCCTTTTGTAGAACGCAAAAAGTTCCATAAGAAGGGCCTCCTTCATTGTTGGCTCAATCTTAACTCTAATTTGTTCAAGAAGTGTCTTAGGTGTTTTGAGCAGAGCTCTTTGTGAGTCAGAATTTGTATGTCCTCGCCCACATACCTTCCCTCCCCAAAACATACACTTCTCATGTGTGTGTGTACATTTATATTACACACACACCACTGAAGTAGTAATTTGTCACAGGCCCCTGAATGAGCAAGTGCTACATCACCCATTTAACTTTCGACTTCTTCACACCCGCTCCCTTTTCAAACAGGAGTGGCGAGTTATGCCATCAGCCAGATAATGCTACTACTGTGTTCCAAGTGCAACACGAGGAATAGGATTAAAATGGCTCCTCCCAAGATGCTCAGGTTATACTTTTAAGCCTGAATCACAGCACTAAACTCCATTGGTACCAAGCTGCACAAAGCAAAACAGCCGCAATAACGTTTATTCATGTTGTCACAGAGAGGACTGTTGAGCCCTGGGAACGGATACAGGCAGGACAGCTGCTATCCATCAAAGACCACCCCATCAGCTGTGCTGAAGGCAGCAAAGTTTCAGATGTGCTCTAAAAAGTTTATTTTGTCAGCAATGTAGAATTTCCTCTGTTGTCACACATGTATGTGTGCTCCAAAGGCCTTGGCTCCCCTCCCCCAATTCTCCCGTTTGATCCTGCAATGGAGTCCTAATCCTTTGTTTGTGACTGCAATCTGTTGCTATGGCAATGAGTGATGTCACAAACTAAAACATTACAACTACAATGCAGGGTCAAGATCTGAAGAAAAAGCTATGTTTAAGGGAAACAGCAGCAGCTTAAATATTTCAACTCCAGGTCCAGCGTCTGGCCGAAACACACAGCTATAAAGGACTCCAGTTGCTTCAAGTATCTTGGATAGTCAACATTAATTCATTGTACCTTCCCCACTTTAAGGACAACAGAATTGGCAAAATAGATGAATTGGTTGGAGCCAAGCCACAGCATGTGGGGAAGAAAACAGGGAGGGGAGCGTGCTTTTTGAAAACCAAAGTAGCACAAGTCTGAGGAACCCAGCCAATGAGGAATCTGGGGAAAGAATGGGCTGCCTCCTAGTTGATAGCCAGGAATAGGGGAGCTTGGAACTTATAAATACAACAAAAAAAACAGGATCTGCAACAAGATGTTGTAGCACATTGCTTCTCCTGTAATAGGAGTGTTTTAGTTCGAGGCAAACAGGCATGTCCAGTAAGCTACTCCCCCCAGTTTTCTGTTTCTGTTTTCCAAGTGATATTCATTACTCTTTGGTTATTGAGCATGCTCAATCCTCTTTGAGCTTTGATGTTGTTGTTGTTATTGTTAGGGTTGGCTCCTAAGGGTTTTTTTTTTTTAAGATTTTTGTATTCCAGTAAACTTTGGGTTCACCAAGCTTGCTGACACCTCTTTTTTCTCACTGGATCATTTCTGGCTTCATCTCTGTCAGCACTGTTAGAGGAGATGATTACATATTGCAAACCAGCAGCCTTCCCTAACCCAGTGTCATCCAGTTGTTTGGACTGCAACTCCCATCATCCCCAGTCAGCATGGGCTGGCTGGGGTTGAGCAGCAATAATGGACATTGTAGTCCAAATATCTGGAGGGCACTGGGTTCAGGTAAACTGAAATACAGTTACATTATGCCAGGTACTATTATATCCTCTTTTTGAACTCTCAGAGGGATGGGTTAGGGCGTGGTTCAGATTATTTCCCATTCACTAAGGAAGAGATTGAGATTGGAGTGTAAGAGTTCTTTCAGGACAGCATAATATCACAGGGTCAAGGATATCTCATGTTAAAAGCATCATGGGATCTCCTATGCAGTCATTAATTTCTCCCCATAATGAAGGAAGCATGAGCCCAAGGCCTGTTCCTGATTTCTCTTCAGGGACAATTCCAGGAATGATATAATGTTCAAACACATCCTTGGTGTAGGTTATGAAAGCTTGTCCTCAGCACTGCAACAAACCTTGTTTTGCACTGGAATATATTGCCTTAATACCAATACTTAGGTAACCAATCTAATCTCATGAATGTTGATACAGCCACAGCTTCTACTCCACTGGGACACACTGTGGGGGTGTGCAGATCTCTTGGCCTTGCATGGTTTCAGAATATCTTACATAAAGAAATGTCTTCATAATTTTCCCACACAGCAGCTCCAAATACTTCCTCCAGGAAAGAATCCAAGAACAGTATCACTCTTGGGAGCCTTCAGATATTTGAAGTCTGGTCAGGAAAAGGCTTTAAAAGTCCCCCCTGCCACCCGCCCCATGATTCAAGCCAGCTGAAGGGGAGCTCAGAAGGGGTTCAGGATGCTTTGTGACAATCGTTAACTGTCACAGGTAGGAACCAACTCCACAGTCTGCTGAAGCCACTGATTGTGTGGATGTTCTCCCACAAGGCAGCCATTGGAGCTGAAAAGCTTTAAAATGCTAATTACTGGGAACAGTCCTTCTTGGAACCACTGGAAGTCCTAAGACTATCAACTGCAAAATGAACAGCTTCTTTAAGTAGTTAGAGAACACATAAAGCCTGGATGTAGATTCCACTGTCTCACTCCCACAGCATTCCATGTATAAGGCCTCTATAATGGCCAAGGAATTTACCACAAATAGAGATTCTAGGCATGTCTAGAGTAAAAAACAAAGCTTTCTAAATAAGCCACTTAAAATTGCGAACTCCTGAACTAAACCTGGGCAGGAAGATGTTTAAAAAAAGCAGGGGTGGGCAACCTTTGTTCTTGCAGATGTTAAGAGTTTACAACACCCATGATCCCTCATCATTGGCTATAGCTGATGGGAGTTGTAGGCCAGAGTATCTAGAAGACCACAAGTTGCCCATTCTCTGATAAAGTTACATTTATCAACCATCCCACAGGACAATTCAGGAAACATTCTATATTAATTTCGGGCTTCTAGAAGTGACATCCCTTGGCTAATCCCAAAAAGGAGACAAGACCAGGTTAGAAGTGAGGAAAAGTGGTCAGAGGTTGCTTCCCCTACTGAATGTACGTGGCTTGCAGCCATATAGTCTAGGTTGACAGCATTAGGAAAGAATATATATTCATTCAGATGCCTAGATCCTAAGAATATAGAATATGCATACAAATATTTCTAACTGCTGACAATCCATGGAAAAAGCTGTCATATCTCAAGGTTTGGCACTCATAAAGCTGTATCTTGGTTTGTTTCCAAAAGCCACACCATGCAGAGATATTTCAAAAACTAACCTATAGACACACAGCATGCCAATATATTCAAGTATCAAAATCCAAGATTTTATGGAGCAATAGGGAATGCACTTGGCATCTGGGTTTCATTAGAACATTTACAAGATAACTAGCATTTCCCCATGTGTTTCACTCTGGCAAAGAGGCTCTGGGCTGGAACATCCCATCTGTGCAGGGCAGTTTCTTCCTGACCTTTCCCAGCATCCTGCACCCACAGCTAGTGCGCTGGGTGGGTTGGAGAAAGTCAGCCAGTTCTTGTCAGTCCAGAACACCATGGATACCCGATACTATGTACCATTCCAAAGAGGACATCTGTGTTTCGGTGCAGAATGCCTCGCTCAGTGCACATGAGAAATTCTGTAAGGCAGACCTAAAGTGAGAACTACTAATAAGCTTAGACTATAAGTGAGAGAGTGTTATGGGATGAACTGTAGTCTCCCATTCAGGGCATCCGAAAACAGCCTGTGTGAAATCAGACCGTGAATTGGTTTACAGAATAGTTCTAGTGGCAAAAAGTGACATTGGTGGGAGTGAAAAGCTGCTATAAATCACACAATAGGGCAACACACGCATTCCTGGTGCAGATCGTGCAGTAAACGTGCAGCTCACCTACAGAGTCCCAACTGATAAATTCGGACATAATCCATCAAGAGGAGAAGGGGAAAAAATAGGTGAGACAATATTTCATAGATACCCTTCTTAGCACAAAAGGCATACATTGTCAGAGAGTTCTTATGATTTCCATCCCTAACACTAAAGCTGAAGACTCTAGCGCTGAAGGTTCTTCACTGCAAATGAAAGAAAAAAAGCCCCAGGATGAGAGATGGTCAAGTGGTTTCAAAGTGATACTACAATGAAGAGGCAGCTGGTACCTCACAGCCAGTGGGGAACTGCTCTGTTCAAACCATTCATGAATAGCAGTCATTTAGACAGAATTCTACATCTACTACAGCTTCACCAATAGTTATGGAAGTCAGGAGCACCACAGTCTTGTGGATGCAAGTGGAATTAATGACCATTCACATTGGTAACAAACATCAACCTGTACTAAAAGTGTGACACATCAAAAGAAGGCAGCTGGAATAGCAGAACAAAGTCCCAATGAGAGTGCAGAAACTTACTTGATCTTTTTTGCTCTTGTGTGATGAAGCAACATGAGCCAGATACTGAATAACCTTCTTGGTATTTTCTGTCTTACCAGCTCCAGATTCCCCTCTGCAAGAGACAAAACCTACTCAGGATATATTTGAACACATACACACACCTCTAACAGCTCTGTAAAAGACTTTCAGGATCCTAGCCAATGCATTACCCCAAGTGTCTTGGTAGCTTGAATATAGTGAACAAGGCTATTAGCCAATTACAATACCTATCAGTTTCCGTGTTTTGTTGGCTCCCAGTTCAACCATTTTTACTTAAAGGAATGCTTCCACTAGGAAGGTCTATAACACCCTTTCCTGTTCTTTACCTGCCCTCAGTTTTACTCCAATGAGGCTAGGTATGAAAAACTCTGTACATACATACCATTTGAAATACTAGTTAGACCCAAAGCGGTTATGTTTCATAGTAAAAAGACTCCTGTGGATCAACTGAACCTGAGCAATATTTTTTTCAACTGACAACAGCTGTATCCGCAATGAACAAGTTATGCAAATACTTACGTGCAGAGAATGGACTGATCCTCTCGATCTGAAATAGAGGGGCAAATAAAAGAGAATCAGTTTCAGCCTGAAATTAACGTTTCCCTTTGTCTATACCTTCTAAGTCGAGGCACATGGTCTTGGGCCCCTTTGAGAAAGCCCACACATGTCCCCTCACATATGCCCCTTCACTGTAGTGTTCCACACACACATCACTACAGATTTAGCAGAAGCAACAGAAGGGGAATGTTAAAGGATAGTATGAGTAGTCCTTGTTATTTGAATAACTTCCAAACTACATGGCTGAGTCCATAGGAAAGCAAATTAAAAACCCCACCCTCTACATATCACCATATTCTCTGCTTAATTCCTGCTTTTTTTAGGGGGGGGAAAGAGTATGCAGAAAAGCTTTGCTAAAAGTCCTTTGGAAAAGCATTTTGCATCAGATAAGACTAGAACCAATGTAACTAAACCAAGTTTGCAAACCAAAATTCTTAGCTAATCTATG
The DNA here is from genome assembly GCA_029215795.1 of Anniella stebbinsi. Taxonomy (NCBI): domain Eukaryota; kingdom Metazoa; phylum Chordata; class Lepidosauria; order Squamata; family Anniellidae; genus Anniella; species Anniella stebbinsi. Next base: position 32,518,231 of record JARDYH010000003.1, read on the forward strand.
CCCATCTTTTTATAGTAAAATACTATTTGGGATTTTTTTTGGTCACTGCTAAATGGATGAACACAGCTAAAGAGCAGCTGGGATGCAAGATTTGTAATTCAGCCATGCATGTATAAATGCACTATACATATGCCCTATATGTACAGAGTGATTATTAATTTTCCAGTTGAGTGACTTGTCAGTTGTTTTTTGAAGCCCTAACCAATCAGTTGTTTTTTGAAGCCCTAACTAGTTCAGAAGAACATGGCAGTTAAGAGTTTCACTTTGGTCAATGGATCACAAAGACACGCGCCAGGAGGGTTCTGCATGACTGGGCATTTAGGAGGAGGATCAGGGGACTAACTAATGATTCATTTGCACATAGCCTCAGGAGATCTATTCAGTAGTGCAGACAACTGGGTGGTTCTATATCATTCAGGCAATTCCAGGGAGGTTACTGTTTCACTGAATAATTATGGTACTTTTTAAAAAAAGAGCTACAGGTGTTTAAGAACTACTGTTTCTCTATACACCAGACCATTCACGCCTCACCACTATAGGCAAGATGAAGCCAAAGAGCAAAGTTATGTGAGCTTACAAGTAATGGTTGCTTTGCATGGCAACTTTTCTGCCAGAAGTCCAACTGGGGATGGCCCGCAACAGCCCCATAAATAAACAGCCCTAGCATGCACTCCTTTTGATGCATTTTAACATGTAGGAAAAACTATGACACAGTAGCTAATTAGCCTGAGATTCCCTGTGAGGCAGGGAAGTCGCCTCTTTCCTCTCTACAGAATCATATATATTAGCAGACAACTAGTCAGAGAAATCCCCAATTGCACATTTCCAAGCGTGGTAATACCTTTCAGCAATTCATTCTCTCCTCCCTGCCCCCACCTCCGCCCCATTTGTCTGCTGCAGGTTTGTTAGTCACTGCCTCCTTAAGCTTGAAGGAATGTACCTGCAAGTATAGACAAGTCACATGGCAGCAACTATGCAGACACTACCATAAAAGGAAATAGTCCCTTTTGGAATCCAGGAAAAAGAATTTTCCCAGCCCTGTAGAGCACTCATCATTGGGATAGCTGGAATTCTTCTGCGTACTGACAACTGAGAAGTGCTGCATGGTATCCTGCTTCCTGTTGTTCAGACATCAGAATGGACTTTCCTTTCCCCTGCCCCCCACAGCAGGAAGCCAACACATATACAAAAGAGGCTATTGTATGATGGTCTTTGTTACTAAATACTCCAAAATATTATATTCTCCTTTCTGATCTAGCCTCTGTTTTGTCCATGATGTAAGGATAACAATTCAGACGCCAGCATCAGAGGCACTCATTTAAAGACTGCCCAATAGAACAATGGGCTCCTCCCTCAAATCCACATCTGAGATAGCTCCAGCACCCAGGGAAGAGGGCAAAAAGCTCCAGTAGCCAGATTTTGTATATATTGAGAGTGGAGAAAGGAGGAGAGAAATCTATGTGACCAACTGCTCATTCTAAGAAAATTAAAACATGTAACTGTGAAAGGAAACTACATCTGCTTTACAGGCTCAGATCTACAGCTCTCAGTTGGTGTAATTAAACTACTGGGTTACTTATTAAGAAAAAACACAGTGATCCTGCATTTCAGAACAGCTACTAGAAGGACAGTTTTGTGAGTCTTGACAACTCCCTTAGCAAGGCTGGTCTCCAGCATGCAAAAATTCAAGCAGCAATACAGATTTTTAAAATACACAGTTCTGATTTATGCCAGGGTGGGGCGGGTGGGTTTCCGGTTAGTGTATTACCGCAACACACATAGGCTCAATTCGGACGACACAATAAACAACTGGTGTGGGGGAAACAATCGTCAGTTGTTTTGACTATTGTGTCATCCGAATGCTGCCATAGTCAACTCAGTGCTAATCCTAATCCACACCACGGTTGATTATTTACTACCATGTTGTGTGGGGAGAACCCCCTAGTTGAACAACTGTAAAGTTGATTATTACCCCACCATTGACTATCGTGTCGTCCGAATTGAGCCACAGTCTAGTAGATTAATTGGTTTATTGTAGCATAAGCACTCATTTGCTAGAGTCCATCTCATCAGATACATGATTTCGGAGCATATGATGCAAATGGCTTCATCAAGTAAGCCTAACTATAGTCCCAATAATTGAATAGACAAATACAGCAGAATTCTGCTGCAGAAGTCAAGTGTCAAAAACCCCATACTTTAGGTTTTATCGCAGTCCTCTTAAGTATATGTGCTCAAGGCATTCTAGCACCAGATGAGTGTTATGAGCTATTGCCTAAGAGAACTAAATTTTGAACTCTGGGTGGCAGGAAGTGAATGTAACGTACAGCTTAGTACTTCAAAAACTCAGTTAAAGAACACCCTAACAGGCCTTTATCACCCACTTCCTCTGTATGAGCAACTCTGAGTTGAGTCTGCTTAACTCCATAAAAGGAGAATATAACATTCACACAATGGTGACATCATCTCTCCAGTCAAGAGGAAGTGGAGCAAAAGAGGCAAAAGTTTGATCCCAGCTTATAGCTGATTCATCAACAGAGTTTTGACTATGGCTAGATGGTAATGCCTGCCTCCCAACCACAGAAACGATATCTCTTTCCTCATCTACTAAACCTTCTACATTTATCAACAGAAATATTAGGCACCATGGCCAAAACCTGCAACTGCTTCAAAGGTACTGGCAAAACAGGATAAAAACAAAGGGTGGCGTAAAAGGAACGTCAGTTGTCATACATCTCCTCAACTATCTTTCTCCCTGTGTGTTTACAATACTCTTTTTATTAAACATTTCCATGTCAATGCTACACTGCAAAAAGCCTCAGAAGGTAGCTTGTCTGCACATCCTCTTTGAACAATTTTGAAAGAGGGGCAGGAAAGAGAAAAACCTGGCACAGGGATATTTCATCCTTGATATCTCCTGTACCTGGAGGGCTAGAATGCCATGAGATTAAGAAGCTAGTCAATAAGGTAGTTTGAAGGGCTAGTTGAACTGATTTATCTAAACCAAAGAACACCGCAAGTGCTAACAGAAGAGGTTTTGGGGTGGTATATAGCCTCAAAGAGTGAGAGGGCTTACAGAAGGCTTATTCAATGAGTTACAAGGGGCAATATTTCAAACTGTAGGCAAGTCTCTCATATGCCTCAGAACTGCATGCAGTGGGAAGTAAAGATGTATGCTTGTGTCTGTTCTTGTCACATGGCCCTCACCACTAACAGATGAAATCTCTTCTTCACACTTCACACCATGCTAACTGGAGACAGACAATTTAGAACAGGACTAAACTAAAAAAAATCTTAAAAGAGGAACTCATTCCATTTCCCATCAAAATTATTTACACTGAAAAGCAATTTCACATAGAAAAAAACCATTTGAAACCACTATATCATTCCTTCCTGTGTGTATCATGGTAAAATTACTCTTTTATATTCTGTGGGTTTTAATTTAGTCTGAGAACACAGCTGTTAATCATGAGACACAATGACAACTAAGAATGCTGGAACTCCATTTCTATCAGAAAGCTTGTCTACACTAGTTTAGTCTGGACCAGCACCAAGCCAGAGTTGATTTAAAAAGCAACCAATTTTTCTTGTCAACTACTAACATCTGGACATATGCAGTATGAACCAGAGTGTGAATACGCTTCAAATTTATTCCCTCCTTCACTTTTAAGGCATAAAAGTTATTGTCAGTGCTTACAGCTAATACAAAAATGTATGCTGAGTGAAATCCTCAAACTAAATCCCCAAAGTCAGTCACAATTATTTTCAGGCATCACCTGAGTTAGTCCATTTTTTTCCATTCTCCCTTGCAATTGTCATCACCACCACTCAACACCATACCGAATAACTTAGATATATTCCTTAGGTTCCATCCTTAAAGGCAGCCTAGAAATAATTTTAGAAATAATTTTAGATAGATATGTCTCTCTTCCACCTGGTTTGCAGTACTAGAGGCTTCTTCAACAACTATACAGGTTTCTGCAGCTAAGATTTCCTGGGATCTTGCTGTTTCAGTATGGCAAGAATGCACAACTGGGACACTTGTGGGTTTCTTTATTTAAGTCTATTGGGAGAAACTGACAGTATGATAAAAACTGTAGCTATATGAATCCCACGCACCCTCTCCGGATAAGCACAGTTCCTATATATAAGGAAAAAGGGACACATGTTGCCACTGTAGATAAGACAGTATAAGCCAGACTGAGGAGCAGACAAAAAAGTTTAGATAACCAATGTATGAATGCTATAAATATTTAACAGCCCAAATTATGCTACATTTGAGCACTACTGCTCTGCATTACACAGATACTCCCCGCTTTAAATAAGAATTTTGCATCATGGGCGTGTTACTCCAAACACGAAGTTAATCTTCTAGTCAGCCTCAGAGATATTTTAAGGATGGATTACTATACTTTTGCTGTGTTGATACAATACTAGTTTATTCTAGTTACAAAGTCAAGGTGGCACAATGGCCATAGCCAACATCAACCCTCCAGGGTTGTTCACTATGCCACACACCACTCATGCTTTCTCCATTTCCTGCTGCCACCCCTGGCCTTTAGTTAGCTAGTTCACATAGAGGTGGGCAGGGACCTTCTACTCTTTAGCATCTCCTCACAAGGAAGTCAGCACTGAACAGTACTTAATCCATCTTTCCTTCCCTTCCTTAATGCCTCACCTGGCACTCAGTAAGTGTAACCCAAAGTGGCCTAGGCAGTTTGGGAGGAGGGGAAACAGCCAACCCTTGAAGGTGCAAATGGGGAAAGTAATCCAGCCCAATAATCCAATCAAGTGAGTTTATTAAACTAACGGTAAAAATAGGATAGGGGAAAGAAAGTCGTGAGGAAGCACACTAAAACAGATCTTATCCAAAAATTCTGGTCTACCTAAAATCTAGACTGAGTAAGTTAGTAGAGCAGGCACGCTTATGTCAGCATTCCTTTTTGGCATTGCTCACTGTGTCTTGTGTTCATAAAGATGGATAGAGAGGAAGCAGGGAGGGACGATTCAAAATGGGCCTTCTGCCACGTTAAATCACCATTTAGCTAGAGGTGACTTGGATTGATAGTGCCCACTGAATTGGCCAATAGGCATCAAGTCATGTATGGATGTCCAAGGATGAGGAGAATTTGAGCCTGCATTTTCCTTGGGAAGTTGAGAAGTAGTAGGGATGTGCTTAATCCTTCCCTGCCAGACAGCTATGGGCATTTGAGGGGGCTGCAGGTTGGGTCATGACAAGATGGTTTGCACCAAATGGTGGCTGTGTTTCCAGCAACTATATCGAAAGCTGAAGTATCAGCTTTGTCAGGCTTCAGCATCATGATACACAAGATTCAACCAACACCTGTTCAAGATGTAATTTCTTAAGGGGATGAATTGTGTAGAAAAATCTCCAATATGCAGGCAACTTGCCCTGGTCATCATTATTGAGAAATTGCCAGCAAAGCAAGCAAAGAAAATAATTTTCCCTCATTACATACTAACCTGGCCCGCATGATCACCATGGCTTAAACAAGCCGTGGCTTATTTAAGCTGTGGCACATGTTGGGCACGATTTGAATAATAACTGCCTGGGCACAGTTTGTTGTATCATCTGAACCCAGGCGGCACGGCTCAAATGACAACCCTGAAATAACCCACGGGCTGTTGTTGGGTTATTTAAGCGTTGTTTGACCCTACAACAAGACATGTCACGCAGGTTCAGAGAACATGACATGCTGTGGCCAGGCAGTGATTGTTCAAATTGTTCCCAGCACACGCTGCAGCTTAAACAAGCCACGGTGTTTGTGCAACCAGTTCACTATGAGGAGAAATGCTGCTCAGTTTATATGAAAGTCACACATCCCAACAGTCTGTTATAAAATGAAGAGCCATAAAGAAAAACTCCCTTTGTGAATCAGAGTTCAGAACAAAAGTTTAGCATAAACAAGCCTGATTCAAAGGGATATGGAATGCTACGGCAAGCAGGCCAGGCTAGACTTGACTAACAAATAGTACATTCCTGGCCCCAACTTCTGAAATATGCAAACATTATGCTTCACACACAGCAGATTAACGTTTAACAGATATGGGAAGAAAAAAAGTCTTCAGTTTTTCCAAGTTTTTCTATAACGAGAACTGAAGATCACAGAGGTTTCTACCCACCACTCCCCAACATGACAGGATTCTCCATGTATATCTACCGTATCACCCCAGTTTGGCAAAAGACAAGAGCTTTCGTTGCTTCTACTCATTGCCAGTTCACTCGGCATGATTTGAGAAATATTGTAGTACACATTCAGGTTTAGAGAAGTTTACTGTGTTTACTTAAAGCTGTATATAAGATAGCTCTACTATTTACACATTGGAGTAGCAGTTCAGGCTCTTAAAAAATTGTGACTGGCTGTTTCCTCATTCTCTCTCATATGTGCAACATGCAGATATACAGAATAAGCCTTTGATGCCTAAGTATTCTACACTCAGAAAAATGGTTAGTGCACTATACACTGCCCATTGCATTAACACTAGAGGTCCTAGGAAAGTCAGGCTTCACACAAAGCCAGGCAAAGAACGCAGCAATGCTGCACAAGACTTTTATGCCCCTCCCTCCGCCAGTTAATCTGGCTTGGGGCAGGGAGTTCCTTCATTACAAAAGAATTATACAGGCTGCCAAAAGAGATGCCAGTTCCAGAAAAAGGCAACAACCCTACATTACAAGGCAGCATTACAAAAAAGTTAAGCAGTTTTGGTATTAGTTTAAACCAAGTAGTGCCTGCCCCTACTTTACAGGCTGCCAATTAGGGTGCCCAAAACCAAATGCTGGAATCTAACCAATTAACATGCAAGTTTTTTTGTTTGGTCAGCTCAGAGAAATAAGTGCACCCCATGCTGAGAATAGGTCAGAGTCAACGGCTTGCCATGGCTGTTATTGGGTGGGTGGGTGTCTGTGCAAGCGCTTTTAAGTGCTCAAAACCATGAAAAATTTCCTGCCTGTTAAGGGTTTGAATGGAGTCTAGGGCACAAAAGCTAATCCTGAATGCCTCTGGTTCTTGCAGAGCCTGTGGCCTTTCATCTTCTGTGCTCAATACAGATTCCTCCCATACCACTGCCTGCTGCATCAAGCCTCCCCCACGGATTAAGCAAAACTCAAAGAAAAAGAAGAATGCTGCTTTCCAGAAAGCAGGAGATTCATTGGAATCAGAAATTACGTTACAGCAGACCTTCACCCCAATATGAAACCTTCTTATGCTTTCTGTGCATACTGACTGACATTTCAAAAGCAGAAGTAGTAATCCTACAAGTTTAGCCTATTCAACTAAGTACAGCAATTGTCATGATCAGAATTTTTAAAACAATATTTTTAATGTGTACCTACCTTGCATCATACTTCTGTAGGCTGTGTCTGTAATCGCATAGATGTGAGGGGGCATCTCATGTCTCTTTTTGCCTTTGTACATATCCACAATCTCTTCTGAATAAATAGGCAAGTTCTTGTAGGGATTTATGACAACACAGAAGAGGCCTGAGTAGGTCTGCAAAATGGATTTCATGAAGAATTCATAAGCATGCATAAATTTACAGTCTGATATCCAAGTACCTCCAGCCTCCTGCCACATAAGTGGTAACAAAGAATACGCCCAGAAAAATTATCTTGAACATTTCTTTAGACTATCATAACTACCTTTCATTACCAGAGATTTCAGTTATCAACCACATCTATCATTTATTGTATGAATATGACTATTCCTCCTTGATGACTGAAACATGCATTTTACTTTGCTTTGGTCTTCACTATAAGTTGCCAATGGTTCCAGCATTAAAGCACATAAAAAAGAGTTCCATAAGGCATTTCAGGAACTGTTGCACCATTAGGCAATAAGCATCATTCAACGTGCACTAGCTCTGTGCTAACATGAGTCTGTACACCAGAGAACCACATATGTTGACAATATAGCTCTATGCCTAGGTTATATAAACCCTGCACCAAGATTTATAGATCAGACCTATGGCATAATTTATTCTATTAGCAATAGGATGGGGGTGGGGCAAAGCCCTATTCCCAACCACCAAAACACCTGCTAAGCACATCACTCTAAGAATTGGAAGATATGCAGGTTGCTCACCTGTAACCGTAGTTCTTCGAGTGGTCATCTGTGCATTCACACATATGGGCTCGCGCCGGCGCCGAGCCTGCTTCGGGACTTCTATAGCTAGCTTAGATTTTTGGCGGGAACCCCTCCCCCCAACGTCCTATCGCGCATGCTCCGGGTTCCCGCTCACCTCAGTTCCTTGAGACCGCTAGGCCTCGTGACCAAGATGATAACCTTGATAATCCTAAAAACATTATAAATTATGAGCATGGCTAAACACAACTTGACAACAACAAGCGATGCCAAGAGGGGACGGAGGGCGGGTTGTGTGAATGCACAGATGACCACTCGAAGAACTACGGTTACAGGTAAGCAACCTGCATTTCTTCATCGTGGTCTCTGTGCATCACACATATGGCCGAATAACAAGCAAACTTACCGGAGGAGAGTAGGCTCACTGTCCCATTACTGAAGTACTGAGGAAAGCACCGCTCTATTGAAGGTGCAGTCCTGTCTGGCCCGTACGTCCAATTTGTAATGCTTTACAAATGTGGAAATGGTAGACTAGGTAGCAGCACTACATAGGTACGAGATGGCGACTCCACACATCAAGCAGTAGAAGTTGCCTGGCCCCTTGTAGAATGGGCTTTGAGCAAGTTCGGAGGTTCTTTGCCAGCCAACTGGTAGGCTAATGAAATAGTCTGAACGATCCACTTGGACAGCCTTTGGGACGACACAGGCAGACCCTTAGTCTTTCCCCCATAACAGATGAAAAGATGGCGAGATTTGTGAAATCTCTCTGACCGTGACTTATAAAAAGCCAAGGCCCTACGCACATCCAGGGAGTGCAGCTTAGAACATAACTGGTCTGAGGAAGCTTGAAAAAAGGTGGGAAATACAATGTCCTGGTTAACATGGAATCTGGAAACAACTTTGGGAACAAATGATGGGCCAGGTCTTAACACAACCCGATCCCGAAAAAACTGAGTGTAAGGAGGGTCTATGAGTAATGCACTCAGCTCCGATGCTCGTCTGGCTGACGTGATGGCCACTAGAAACACAGTCTTAAGTGTTAAGAGGCGGATGTTGATAGTGGCGAGTGGCTCAAAGGGTTTCAAGGCACCATGAATGCGTCCCCCAGAGAGAAACGGCCCACTCCCGCTCTGGAGCAGTAGGCGTGGCATACTGCGTTGTTCTGAGTCACGAACAGATCTATGTTTGGGGTGCCCCAATTGGCGAAGAGGCGTCTCAAGATTGTCGGGGACAACTGCCACTCGTGGTTGTCGTGGAAGTTTCGGTTGAGCTCGTCCGCTTGTGTATTGTCCCTGTCTGCAATATGAAATGCTGAGAGCCGAATGTTCTTGGAAACAGCCCAGAGAAGAAGATCTCTGGTCAAGTTGAGTAAATGAGGCGAACGAGTCCCTCCTTCTTTGTTGATGTACCAGACAACCATGGTGTTGTCTGAGAGGACTTGCACGTGACAGTTTTCCAGATGAGTCTAAAAGGCGGTCAGGGCTCGTTTTACTGCCAGATGTTCCAGAACGTTTATATGCTGGAGTCTCTCCAAAGGAGACCACTTTCCCTGTATGGCGAGGTTGTCGCAATGGGCGCCCCAACCCAGCAGGGACACGTCCATGGTGAGTGTCTTGGAAGGACCGGAATCCATGAACGGCATTCCCGATGACAGGTTGCGTAGAACCGTCCACCAAAGGAGAGACTCTGGAATAGATGAGGGGATGGTAAATCTGGACCATGAAATAACGGGAATAGAAGCCTGCCTGCAGGTCGTCCCAGGACAGTCTCGTGATTGCTCCTTTCTGGAGGAGCACGGAGGTTTCCTGTGATAGTAAAGGCGAAGGAGGCATTATACGCACGGTACCAGTAGGAGGGGGGACTTGGAACTCTATCCTGTACCCTTTTTTGATAATGTCCAGGACCCAAGTGTCGGAAGTAATTGATGCCCAGGAGTGGCGGAAGTGGTGCAGGATGTGTCCAAACTTTGGGAGTCCGCTGAGGCGAGTGGTGGAGTCAAAGGCGACACTTGTGGCCCATGTCCTGCTTATTACGGGGTTTGGTGAAACGTGGTGAGGGTTTCCTCTGCTGAAAAGAGGAGGTGGCAGTAGCGGGTTGGTAGCGCGTTAAGCGGTCCTGTTGAGGTCGTGGTTGGAAGGGAAGAGGACGGTACCACTTACGGGGACGATAGGCTGATAGTGCCGGTTGGCTAAAGCCCATCTTGCGGGCGGTCACCTTCGCCTTATGGATGGTATCCATTGCTGTATCCGTAGAGGCGTGAAATAGTCCTTGTCCGTCAAATGGGAGGTCCTCTATTCTAGCCCTCATGTCTTGTGGGAGGGTGGCCGACCTCAGCCAGGCGTGGCGTCATAAAACAACGGCTCCAATCATTGCTTTGGCGGCACAATCAGTCTGATGTTTTGCTGTTTCTAGCTCTTGCTTTGAGAGACGGGTAGCTTCTGCCTGAAAGACCTGGGCAAGTTCCCTCTGGTCGTCCGGCAGATAATTCATTAGGAAAGACATCTTTTCCCATAGGAAGAGCTGATAACGAGCCATCATGGCTTGGTAGTTTGCCACCTTAATGCCCAGAGCCACCAATGAATAGATGCAGCGGCCAAAGGAGTTTAACTTGCGCCCTTCTTTGTCAGTAGGAGTAGAGTGGCTGCGAGAGGTCTTGCCCTGAGCCGCCTCGACCACGATGGAGTTAGGTTTAGGATGGACAAATAAGAATTGCGCCTCAGCTTCTTGCACCTTGTACAAAGCGTCCAGGCATTTAGAGGTTGGACCCATGGTGGAAGGGTTAGCCCAGGACTGTTGTACAGTCTTTAGCAATGTTGGAACCAAAGGCAATGACAACTGAGCAGTGGGTTCCACATACATGACATCAAAGATGTGATCAGTGACCATGTCCACAGGTTGCTGGTATGCAATCCCGAGGGACTGGGCCATATGGAGCATTTGCTCTGAGAAGTTCCCTAATTCCATCGACGGGGAGGCGCGATCGCCAGTCCCGACGCCGTCATCCGGTGATGGTATCGACCGGGGAGCAGAAGCCACCGATGAAGAGTCGGAAGTGTAATCCTGTGCTGATTGCAGAGAGGACGGAGTAGGGATCTCTGCTCGTTGCTCCGGTACCGGCAGTAGATGAGAAGGATTGGAAATCGTAGCAGTAGACGGGCGACGAGGTAGAAGGAGCACAAAGGCATCCCTGCGATGAAGGCGCTCGCCGGTATAAGGATCGAACTCGTACCGGTACCGAGACGGCTCTTCGGGAGCATGACGGTACTGCCGATGAAACTGTGAACGCGAAGACTGTACCGACCGGTCCGAGTAGCGATCTCAGTCCCGAGAGCGGGAGCGAGAATGGGAGCGATGGTAAGCCGAAGCACCCCTGGAGGTTCTAGACTCCGGAGAATGCAAGCGGTCCGAGCGCTGCCGGGGCTGTGAGGGTAGCAACAGTGAATCGAAGACCTCACCCTCAGAGACCGACGCTGGCGGTGGATCATCTATGCACATCAGTACCGAGGCGGTCGGTACCAAGGACGGTAGGATGTGCGCAGTTGGGTCCTCCAAGTGCTCCTGCATCATCAGTACCGTCGGGGAGAGCGGTGGAGACGAGAAGCCTTGCGCTGGTATCGGTCCTGTCCTTGGAGGAGATGGATGGGACGATACCGGCACCGGTCTCGATGCTGTCGGTACCGATGCCGATATCGGAGGCCTCTGCAATACCGACGGCGCCCCTGAAGAGCTTGGCTTTGACAATTTTCCCAAAGCTCTCGATGATTTAGCCTTTGCCTTTTTCTTGAGCCCAGCATCCTCAAATGGTTTCTCCATTTTGGAGTGTTTCTTGGGTTTGACCCTGGTAGATGGGACACCCTTTGTTGCTGGGTCAGAACGAATTACGGGCAAGACCCCACGTTCCCCAGAATTGGAGGCGGGCAAAGGCATAGGGACTGGCTGTGGAGTATCCACCGCTGCCAGTGCTTTTTTCCAGAGGAGACCCCTCAATCGATCCGCACGATTTCTTCTGCTTTGCCTTGAAAAGCTCATGCAGTGGGCCAGGCCTCAACAACATGGGATTCGTCCAAACAAAGGAGGCACAAGGAGTGTCTGTCCGTCAAGGCTAGTTTTGCTCTGCACTTAGAGCATTTCTTGAAAAGGGCGGTCTGCGCCATGAGGCAGTGCAGGCCAAGCCTGCACAATCCGAAGAAAGGGCTTACTATCTAAAACTATCTAACTATCTAAAACTATCTAACAAATATATTTTATTTATATATATATATATATATATATATATATATAACAATGCTTACAAGAACTAAGAATAACTAACTAAGCTAACTATAAACTCTATTACAGAGGAAGAATACGAACAGTCGTTTGAGCGAAGTCTCCCGCGAGGCGATCTGCACGGTGGTTGAAAAAGAACTGAGGTGAGCGGGAATAGCGTGATAGGACGGTGGGGGGAGGGGTTCCCGCCAAAAATCTAAGCTAGCTATAGAAGTCCCGAAGCAGGCTCGGCACCGGCACGAGCCCATATGTGTGATGCACAGAGACCACGACGAAGAACCAGAGTTCACTGGTTACCACTGAAGCAATTAGATAAAAAGCCAGTGCTGCAAATATGTGCAAGTGTGCATGCCAGCTTATATGCCACAGGAGTGATTTTTTTAAAGTCACCACACATTTAGCATGTAGACAGACTTCACTAATGTGGTATTCCTTCTGTTTGTGGTGCATGCATGCATGTGCTCACTCTAATATAGGAATTGGGAACCTTTGGCTTTCTAGATTCGATTCGACTGCAACTCCCATCCTCCCTGACCTTTGGCCAAGCTAGTGGGAGCTGATGGGAGTCACTGTCCACCAACTTTTGGAGGGCCATAGATTCTGCACCTTGGAGTCTAAGATAGCCTCTTAGCATTTAGTGCGGAAATATAGAAAATACAGGAGTACACAACTATTGCCTGCATACAACTGTAAACTGCTAAGTGCAGCATTGTTTCAGTACTAATCAGCCCAGCTTTAGAAAGCTGTGGAAAAGTCTGCAGAGGTGCTCTACAAAGAGTCCCCAAGACTGTCAGTAGGGAATACTTTATGTGTAGGGAAGAGTTAAATTACACAATTCCAAGGTCATAGGTGAAGAAGTTTTGGCTGGCCTTAGGAGTTAGCCAGGATTTGTGGTCTCTACTGACCCTGCCCTTTCCAATTCAGAGGAAGGGTGAGGAGCTTATCTCATAAACTGGCTGCGTTCAGGCAACACGATAGTCAACAGTGGGGTAATAATCAACTTGACAGTTGTTTATCTAGGGAGTACTCCCCACACAACATGATAATAATCAACCGTGGTGTAGGTTAGGATCAGCACTGGTTGACTATTAGACCACGCTGAGTGAACTCACTCATCCCCCACCCTTTCTCCCCCCTCAGTTCTCCTGCTAGTATCTCATTAGCCACTGCTGCTGAAAATCTATCCTGCCAGCTGGACTAGAGCACCAGACACCGCTTTGACTGCTCTTGCCTTGAGACTCTGTGGCTGACAAAATAACCAACTGTGGCCAAGGAAATAACCAACAGTGCCCTCCACATAACACGATAACCAATGGTGGTTCAAATAGCCAACTCTGCACAGCACTGGTTATTTGCGTTGGTTATTTCGGCCAAATAACCAACCCTTGTCTAAAAAACTCCCTCCACAAAACACAATAACCCATGGTGGGTTAAATAATGAGCCATCAACTATTTAAACTACCATTGGTTATTGTGTGGTCCAAACCCAGTCATTGTGTGGCTTCAGGGGTGCTTTGAAGACTTTGGAAAAGCAAGACTTCTCAGTGCTTCCAAGTCCAGTGAGAGGTCAGAGATGAGTCTCTGTTCCTCTCATTTGGAGCATACCAGATTATGACATGCTGCTGGAAAGCATACTTGTGGACATCTGCACATCATGCCCAAGTTGATGGTACCCTAACTCTCCATTCGGGCAACCTGCCCCTACCACCCACTCTCATGGTCCAGGCAAGGGTGAAGTAACAGATTATCAAATTCTATGCCAGGGATGTTGAATCTCTTCCAGACCAAGGGCCAAATTCCATTTTGGAGAAACTGTCAGTGATGGACTCATTCCAGCAGTAAGCAGGGTTGAAGGCAAAAGAGATAAAGCAAAAATACCTGCATATTCTAGCTTAAAAGCTCTTTAGAATAGGGGAAGAACTGCACAAAAGTCAGGAAACTACCAAACAATTGGTGGGGGGAAGGCAATGGGATCAGGGTATGGCTATCTGGAAAACCCAGGAGGACCTGATTGGCAACACTGTGCGCTGGACTTGGGCCCCATGGCCTGAGGTTTACACCCTGCTCTTTGCTGACACTTCCAGCTATAGCTCAGAAAGCAAGGGGGGGGGGGTAAAATTCCCCACTCCAACCTGTTCTTGTGAATACTAGAGATATAACAGCAAATATTGTGTGTAACCACGATTTTAGGACAGCTCCAGTTTCCTTCTTAGGCACAAATGGGCCAGTAAAGCAACAGCTACATGCACAGCCTAAAATGTCAGCAGCCAATCACAGCTCCTTAACACAGAGACAACTCAAATTCAACACTTTGGGATTTATAGTAGGGCAAGTTCTAATCTTCCCAGACAAAGAACAAATGTAAGCCTAGTGTCAATAGTGGCCCCTGTACACTGTTGTGTGAAAGAATATGCAGAGGACATTTAACCAATTACTCTATTACAAAAGTAGGAAGAATTGTACATTTCTGGCATCTCTTCTTTTGTCTAATTATTTTAAAGGTTTCTAAAGTTTGAAAACCAAAGCTTCCAACTAGAATTGATACCCCACGGGTATTAAGGAAGGGCACATTAACAGCAGTGCAAGCCACGAACACTGAAAATAATCCGTCAAGAGGGTAACAACTTTGCTTTTTTAAATCTGTGTTTTAAAACTGTATAGATCTCTGCATTGCTGCTCGGTTTTACCCTTGTTGTGCTGTTATACTGTATTTTATATTATGTCTTTACACTGTTGTTTGTTTTATATTTTATATTTTAAATGGTTTTCATGTTTTTAATTTTTGTAAACTGCCCAGAGAGCTTTGGCTATTGGGCGGTATAGAAATGCAATTAAATAAATAAATAAAATATAAACTCCAGGCAGAGCAAACCCCACTGGCAGTCTCTCCCAAACAACTGCTATATTGCTGAACAAATGAACTGGAGAAGTGCCATTGATTTCAATGGGCCTTACATACATTTAAGCACACAGGATTCCAGCCCTAGTCACTTTCTCAAGGGAGTGCTATACAGTAAGAGATCAGAGGTGGTTCTCCTAGGATTGTTATCTCAATACCCCTATCACTAAAGGCACTGAACTTCACTGTTCCAGCTGCACAGATTTCCTGAGAATCTCTACTTTTTCTATAAGTTCCTTGAGAGCTATGTTGGTCATAGGAAAAAGTCTACAGTGAGGCAAAATTTTCAAGCAACCAAAATATCACAATAGTGGGCCAGCTTTAAAGGTCTTCAGAACTGTTCACTAGGAAGATGTTCGGTGTGGGGATGGGAGCGAAGAGAGACAACATGCTGGCATGATGTTAAAGCCATAAATTGTGAAGTTGCAATAGCCTATAGATGGGAGTCCTGGAGGAGGGATGCAGAAATTATAGGATTAGCCTCTGTTACATGCTAACAGGTTTTCAGGTTGCACTAAGACTGTTGGGTGAAAGCATAGTGGCAGATACTCCCTTCCTTTTTTTAATATGAAGAGTAGCTTGTAAAAGCACTAGGTAAAAAGCACTCGGACTCTAGGGAATTGCATATTTCACATACACCTCTGTATGTCAGAGGTTAACCTCAATACCATCACAGCAAGTGATCATGGTAAATAGAAGAGACAAGCCAAGGCTTTAATGTGTAAGAAAAGAGGTTGCTATACCAGGATATTTATGTTAGATGCTGCACAGAAGGGGAAATAAACCTTGTCAAGAAGGTTTTAACATACAAACAGGACATGAGAAAAACCAAGCTTTTAAAGGCAATGACAACTTGATAGCCAAAGCGGCTGGATTAGTGGGGAACTGGTACATTAAAATTCTTGGCTAACTAAAATTTCAGGAAATGCAAGGGGAAAAGATGGGTTTTGAGAAGTTTTTTTAAGGACAGCAAGGTCAAAGGCGTGTGTGTGAGTGTGTGCGCATGCGAGAAAGAGAGTGGCTTCTCTGAGGAAGGTTCAGGGGATGGCAACAAGAGAGAGGGCTTTCGCAGTGGTGGTCCCGATTATGGAGCCATCTCCCGAATAAGATCTGCCTGGTGCAAACATTGTCATTCTTCTGGTGCCAGGTCAAGACTTTCTTCTACTCCCAGGCATATTACAACATATGGTAAGGTTTTAACTGATCCTGAGATTTTTCTTGTTGTTTTACATTTTGGTAAATATTTTTATATTATGTTTTATATTATATTTAAGGTTTTAATCTTTTGTAAACTGCCCAGAGATCTTTGGCTGTTGGGCAGTATAGAAATGCAATTATTGTAATAATAAAAAATACAAAAATACTAGTGTCATTTTCTCCCCTACATCTGTGTAGGCAGACTTCCACATGTGAGACACAGCCTTCAGTGGCCAAGGCTTACTTATGGGTGATCCATGTGATGAGACTGTTTGCTAAATGGTTACCGGACTGAAAACAAATGAAAATAAACTGGGAGTCTGGCAAAAGATCCCTTTTACATAATAAGGGTCACCATCAACTGCACAGAAAGCAGATTAGATACCAGCTAAGTGACTTCTGCTTTGATCCAATCAGCATCCTGAATACATAATTCTAGACAAATTCAGATTTTCTCCTCTTACAGTTTTGACTATTCCTGAACAATCTTTGTCAAACTAATTAGCACCCAAAATGAGATTCACCAAGAAAACTGCAACCATCTCCCAAACAGTTTTACATATTAATGGAGAAAGCCATTTTGACAAAATTACATGTGTATGCCAGTTAGAGACTGGAGCAATCAGCGCCTTTTCTTTGATAATTAACATTAAACAAGTAAAAACTGGGAGATAGTTGCCCCAAAGTATCAAATGACAAGCATAAGCTGTATGGAAGAGCAAGCTATCCAAGGACCAACATGTCCTTCTATTTGTTACAAGCGCAGACATGTTCATACATCACCTTTATATGCCCTAAAAAGACAAGCTGTTCATAACAGCAAATCTATGCAAGGACTATCTGTCCGCTAAATTTATAGAAGTTGGAAAGTGGTCATATTTAGTAGAATCCTGCCTGATCTGCCAACAGGATATGACCTTAGCCCTGAACAGATGTTTAAGCCAACACTTGGTGGGGGGAACTCAGGATTGTGCAGGCTATGTTGGTTGTCATGTTTGCAAAGGGGTCTGTCTGTATGCATGCAGGCTAATGGACACAAGCCTGAATTATGTGAGTTGATTCACACAAAGTTGGAGGGTACAAATCATGTGTCCCAAACAGATGACCCACATGCAAATATGAGGTCCAATACATGGCTGTTAAGGAAGGCCCAAGACTGAGCACACCAGTATGAACCAAAGAAATTCCATTCCCACCACATACCAGTTCGTTATCCTCACAGGACTCTTGGGTATAGTAGTAGCCATTTCCCTACAAATACAACTTCTCTTCCTTCCCCCATGCAACTGTGGAGAAGCTGGTTAATGTGGGTTCTTCTAGGGCTGTAGGCTAGTTAAACATGTATATTTCTCACGATGGGCCCGTTCAGAAGATACGTTAAATCACAGCTTTAACCATGGTGGTTAAGCCATAGAGCCTGGCCATGTTCAGAAAACACCTTAAATCACAGCTTTAACCATGGTGAATAACAGGGTGGATAAAAATCAATGATTTTTAAAAATATATATTTAAAAATTATATTTAAAAATTGGATTATTTATTTAAATTGGATTTTTAAAATTTAAATTGATTTTTTTAAAAATTTAAATTGGATTTTTTAAATAAAACACTTTTTGAGGAAAAATCTATCTAAAAATAGTTTTCTATTTAAGATACATTATAGTCCAAAGGTTATTCATCATGAAATAAGGATTAGTTTTTAATTATGAAGCATGAGGCTGTATATTCATGCAATGTTTAATTTTTTTATATAAATGAATTCCATTAATCCATTCACAATGTCATTCTCTTCCAGAGGTTTCTGTAAGGTTATTGGGCAATTTTTCTATCTAGAAGATATTATCTCAGATGCTTGGTTTTACAGTTCTCAAAACTGTGAATTTGGCAGCATTCGGACGACACGATAGTCAAAGGTGGGGTAATAAACAACTTTACAGTTGTTCATCTAGGGGTACTCCCCACACAACATGGTGATAAATAATCAACCGTGGTGTGGGTTAGGATCAGCGCTGAGTTGACTATGGCAGCATTCGGATGATACGATAGTCAATACAACTGACGATTGTTCTCCCCCCCCCCCCAAGTTGCTTAATGTGTCTGCAGAGATCACAATCCCATTGTTCCTTTGCAAATCTATGTACACACAATCAACCCCTTACCTCTTAAGTGCTAAGTTTCAAAAAATGCAATGAATAGATTGTTGGGAGTGGAATAGATCTGCACAAGAAGCTAAGTGTGAGGAGGGAGGAGCAAGCAGTAAAAATGAATCTGAAGCCTTTTGAGCAGAATACTCCACAAGTCTTTGGATCTTTGTGTATATAGCCTGAAGTTTATCATATTATTCTTTCCCTGGAGGAGAAAACCTATAATGGCAGCAGGCCATAAAAGAGACCTAGTTTGGGACTATTTTAATGAAGTTCCTCTACCTATGGGTAAGGCAGGCATGCGTGCAAAATGCAAACACTGCAACAAAGAAATGCAAGGCCTGGTGGCCCGAATGAAACAACATCATGAGCGAGGAAGAGTGCACTTTTTGGGGGGAGAAGTCATATGATTAAATCGAGTCTTTCTGAGTAGTGATTTAAATTGTGATTAATCAAATCCACCCTGGTGAATAACGCAAACCTTATTCACTGTGGTTAAAGCTGTAGTTTAAGGTGTCTTCTGAACACAGCCTGGTTTTATGGCTTAACCACCGTGGTTATACCCATGGTTTAAGGTATCTTCTGATCAGGGCCACCACCTCACATCATTGTGGAGTATGTAGCATTGAGAGAGACCAGCCATAAGAGCTGCACAGAATTAACAGCCTTCTAAACTGTAAGAAAATAAAAAATTGTTGTGCAAAATGCAGAAGCAGCTAGAAAGTGGGCCATAATATCACAAAGGTCTAAATTCAGCTTCTAATTTTACGTAGTCATGTGGCTATTGCAATTATTCATGATAGAAACCACCCTCCTGAACACAGTACCCAAGGCACTGCAAAATACTGCTCCTTAATAACAATTCGGGGAGAAGTTCATGTGATCTACAAGAAGCTTGAAGTTCCCCTAACAGGACAACATTAGTAGCCACATGCTAGCAGGCATACAGAGAAGATTTGCTTGCCTGGACTAGGGGTAGTGCTCTCCATGCAGCCAGATACTGTTTTCCAGAGCAACGTCAGGAAACTCCAGATGGCTGGCATATCTACAATTTGTGCTGCAAGTTGTTATTTATCTATTGCTTTTCTAAAGCATCAAAGCATTGTACAAAATTACAAAGACCACAACCACCACTTAGTAAACAGCAATAAAAACTTAATTCAAGCTGCAGATATAAAAGCCTTAAAAGTAACAGATTTAAAAATCAAATACTGAAGGCCTGCTGAAAGAGAAAGGTCTTATTAAAAAATACCAGGTCTCTCTTTCTTGCGGTGTTTAGATCTCCAAAAGGGAGGGCATTCCACAACACTGGAACCAACACCAATGCCTCATTTTACACCCACCCATCTAAACTCAAGAGATGGAATGGCAAGCAAGGCCTACAAACTCTATTTTAGCATCAGGCAGGGTGCTGCAAGCAGCATTACTGCCATTAGTACGTAATACTTATTTCTCCACCACTGCAGCCTCAGGCCACCTTCTTCCAATGACTCAGTTGAGGAGCATCTCCACTTTCTCCCATTCAGGAGAAGGTGGAGACAGAGTGGCAGCATCTTATCAAGGAATAAATGTAATTACTACTCCATTCAAGTCTTCATGTTATTCTGTGAGCCAATGGCTCACACATGGGCAAAAGCAACACACGGTAAGCTCTTAATACCTTCTTCATACTTATGTATATCTAAATAAATGCCTTTGTATCCATGAGATTAAGCTCATGAGAACCATGATGCGTCTTTTGAGTGATGAGAATAGCTGGGCTGATCTGAAATTCTTGGTGTTCTGTCTTTGGCATGCTGATTGTATCAAACTAGATGTCAATGCTGATTTATGCCACTGAGTTTAACTACATAACAAGGATCTTTTCCTACCTTGGGAAAGTGTTCCTTTCTGCTGAAGTTTCCAATACAGAAGAGGCAAAAGCCAGATGTCTACATCAACAGTGTTCAGTTTAGTCCAAACTTTGCTTCGCACTTCTAGAGTATCTCCCAATACTGACAGAATGTCAACCCACACAAATATATATGCACACAAATACACACAAACATCTAGGGTGACCATATGAAAAGGAGGACTGGGATCCTGTATCTTTAACAGCTGTATAGAAAAGGGAATTTCAGCAGGTGTCATTTGTACGCATGCAGCACCTGGTGAAATTCCCTCTTCATCACAACAGTTAAAGCTGCAGGAGCCCCGCCCTCTTTTGCACCTGGTCACTCTAGCTATACCAGAGTGACACCTGCTGAAATTCCCTTTTCTATACAACTGTTAAAGATACAGGAGCCCTGTCCTCCTTTTCATATGGTCACCCTACCAACTGTGCCATCACAACATTCCTCAAAGATGCCACTCGGGAGAGAATGGTCTAGGTTTAATGAGAATATGGGTAGAAAATTAAGATGGATGAGAGTCCAAGAGTATTACCAAATATCTAGTTAGGCCTTGTCTCCAGTAGAAAAAACCATTACTTACATAGATGAGCCCCGAGTAGTATCGCTCCTTTAGATTGTGTAACACTGAGGCCTCATTCAGACAGGTCAGTTCTGCCATGTCTTCCACTTTAGAGAACTTGGGTGGGTTCATCTTTTGGATATCATCTTTGTTTACTCTCACTTTCTTCCCATTCTCTGCCAGCTCCACAATGGCTTCATCTCCTACTTCCTCCTTCAAACTAGCAGTCTCAAACCCATTCTTCTCTGATGGGACCCATACCAACTTCTTGGCTGCCCAATCAGCCTGAGCGAGAGGGTTGTTGATGAGGTTTTTATCCACATAGAGGTATTTGTCAGCATCTCTCTGAGCCATGGTGATTTATAACCAGGGACCTGTCAAAAGAAGAAGTTTAAGATTATTATCACTGCTAACATTTTGACACTGTAGATGTGTC
This sequence comes from Anniella stebbinsi, assembly GCA_029215795.1. Classification (NCBI taxonomy): domain Eukaryota; kingdom Metazoa; phylum Chordata; class Lepidosauria; order Squamata; family Anniellidae; genus Anniella; species Anniella stebbinsi. Next base: position 32,539,729 of record JARDYH010000003.1, read on the forward strand.
TGGGTGTTAATCTCACCATTATACCATACTTTTGGTGACAGAGCTTGTATTCGCCTTAAAATGGATAGATTTAACATTAGCCATGTAGGTGATGCCCTTCTGCTTTTGCTGGAAGTGAGAAGAGTAGCAGACGGATGTACTGGGATTGCATTTAATGCAGATAGCCACTTGCATGTTCATAGTGAGATCATTTACAATTAACTAAAAGCAGCTCTAACAATGGGTGCTTTGAAACACAGGGCTTCTAGGACTATAACAAGCAAAAGGCATTAATGCAGCTATTCTGTCTTTTCCTCCTGAACAGATTTTTGTGGCAAGAAAAAAGAAGAAGCAGTGGGAAAAGATGAGAAGGTTACAAGTTGAAGACGACAACATCTGGACCTTCCATATAATTCCCTGAACAAGGGAGGGTGGCTACATGATAAAAAAAATCTTGTCTAGAAGCACCCAAGGCTACCTTACACAAAAACCCAAGAAAAGCTGTCAGACAAGTATGAATCTTGAAATTCTATCCCAGATCCTAAGTATTTCCAGTGATACACCCAGCTTCACAATGACTGGGTGTATCACTGGTTTCTCTTCAGATCGTATTCATAATTGTATCAAGGCTGGTAAGGCAACAGCTGCACTCTAAATTCCCGCTACACAGCTTCCTCCAAATGCAACTTCCAAGAATCTAACTACTTGCCTTTTTTGGCCATAATTGAGCAGGACACACCAGAGAATGAACGCTTCCAGCTGAATTAGGTTTTTCAGGAAATGATGAAACAAGAAAGTAACCAAAGAGCTCTACAGCTAGCCTGAAATATTCTTCTATTCATTGGACCCTTTCTGCTTAGAAGGCATCTGACATGCTTTTATCATTCCTAAGGGGAAAAAGAGTGCTGGGCATGGTTTGGTTAATGCCCTTCAAGAGACATTGCATTGGGGGAAATTGCCCTTCCTTGCCCCTTTCACAGCCTTAGTCACCCAGTGTTGCAGCTAGTGCTGGATCTCAAAGCCTAAGTCGAGGACTCCACAGCCCAGGGTGCCCCAAATGACCACTTAAGAGCGCAACAGGAGATGGGGGCAGCAGCAAACAGTCCCCTGGGCCAGATCTACAGTAAGCAGGATATAACACTTTGAAAACATTTTTAAAACAGTATTTGGAATGTGTCCTGGGCCTGACCAATTGTCAAAACCATTATAAATTGTTATAAAGCAGTAGCATAGATCCTGCCCTGGACTGCTGTGGGAATGCTGTTGCCACCAGGGGGCTGCTGCTTGCCAGATGGGCACATGCATGGATACAAATGCTCACTTTATTATTTTTACTAAAATATAGTATCCCTTTCAACAAAACAGTGCTCATTCCCAGTGTTTAGCATAAGGGCAGAAGATGCAAACTCCAATTTGTTCCTGCGGTCATGATGATGCTATGATTGAAAATGGGAAACTGCACGTGCTCAGAGTATTCTGTTTTTTAGTAATCAGGATTGGCAGACAGTTTCCCCAACCGGTTTTCCTCTAATGTATCAGGGATGTAGATGCAGTTATAAAGCATGGAATGGGGAGGAAGATGGATGTCAGTTGCATGCTTCACAACTGAAGTAATACATATAGCAATCTAAAGAGGGCTCCCCATAAGATCATTAAGTCGAGCTAGCTGCACCACTGTAGCTATCTACAACAGCAAGAATCCTTTGAGCTAGGCAGAAGATTGTCCCAAGTCACATGACAGTGTGCGTCGTCAAACAGGTATGCCTTTGCACTTGGCAGGGGGAGGTTGCAATACTTTCCCCTTAAGGGCTTAATATCACACAGACCCGTGAAATTGCAAAGACAAATATTTGATTCCATGCAATAAGGAGAATAAACTCAAATACAAGGCAGGTCACTAAGAATATATTTTTCAATGCAAAATTTAAAATAAGATTAAGACAATTAGGACAACTACTACCCCTTAACAATTCTGGAGACGGTGCTTGCGAATCTTCATAGCTTGGAATACAAACTTTACAACTGGTTCAGTTATGTAAGGTTGTGTACCCATGATAAGGAAGGCTGCATACCACCCCAAAGACCTTCCTGGGAAGAGAGCAATCAAAGGACAAATCTGGTGTTTTCATCTCTATAAAAAATGACAATAGTAACTACAACAATAACATTTGTAGTACTGTTGTCTACCACATGGACATATACAGGATTCACACATGAAATACCATTCAATCTTTCTTCCAAAATAGCTGAGGGGAAAACACCTAACTACTTTGCTATAGTAATTAGGACAGTCTACTTGTGGAATCACAGCAACTCCTAAATGTAGTGGAGAACAAATCATCATAGATTTTACAGAGCTCTGATAATCAATACACTTGACCTGCTGGGATGGATCTGATTTTGCCTTGTTGTAGCCCAAAGAAAAAATAAGGTACTGATAAAATTTATTTCCAATAATGTTTTAAATCATGCATAAATTATAACAAATTAGAAGTATCCTCCAAGAAACACTTCAGCCAATACATTCCAGCCAAAAGCCAAGCTTTGCTTTCTACTGAAATAGAACCAGCTTCTGCTGCTGATGGTACAAATTTGGACACACCAAATATTTTATGCAAAACAAACGAACAAAAAACTGATAAAACTGCCTAGAGTTTAGAATTTACCTTTATAATCCATGGCTGCACCCAATTCAAGGCCCATCTGTCTTTCACAACACTTTGGGAAAGGAGTATAATTTTATTATAACTGATATTTAATTGGGTTTTGACAATAAAAAAGTTTAAGCCTACCTTAATTATTAATAATCATACTGCTTCATCTGCATAAAAAATTGGTATCTGAACACCTGCCAATACAGGAGGTTGCAGTTCAGCCATACAATAGGGGGCTAAATCACTGAAGTACAAATTAAACAGCATCGGCACAAGGATATACCCTTGCTGAATCCCTTCATGTATAGAAAGATAATATGTCTGCAGCCCATAGTGTACTCCCACTTTCTTGAAGTATTTGAATAAGGAGTGCTTAAAAGAAAGAGAAGCCTTTTATCAACTGAGACCATCTTTCACAGGAAGCTTTTGGGGGGGTTCCTCAAGGAGACTGCCAGTTGTGATAGATAAGCTTCCATGATCTTCCTGTCATGAGCAGCCACAGAGAAATATTTAGTATGTCCTAGAGCAACCACAGCAAGTTCATGCAGAAGGTGGTAAGACTCCAAAGGCCCCATCTAGCATGAACTGAATAGGTACCACTCTTCAGAATTCTCTTCAATTCACAGAGCTTCTATGACAGAAGAAACAGTGTGCTCCTCAATTGTAGGAAGTTTGAAAAACTAGGAGGAACCAAGTACAAACCAAGTAAAAAAGAGGAGTGCTCATATAATCAAGAGCAGGGCAATGTCTGGAAGTATGGTTCAGACCAAGAACAGGAAAAATGTTAAACTTCCTTAGTGACACATATGCTAATCAAAAGCCTATATGCCTGAACAGGAACTGACAACAGAGCAGCTATATGATGTTGTGCCGGTTTCACCACAACCTCACACAATTATTAGTAGCAGACTAAGTGACATACACTAGTCATCACACACCCTAAACTGAACTTATTGACATTTTGTACTGTCATAACTCTGAGGTCTAATTTAGTGCTCCATATACCTGGAGAAAGTAAAAACAACTACAGCTGCTTAATATCTAGCAGCAGAAAAAGTATCTTGTTCAGCACTGAATACATGTTGGGACAGACCAAGGATTGTAGCTAATCTGTGTCATTAACATGAGTGCCTCTACAACATTTTCATTAGCTGTTTGAGCAATTCTTGAAATTCATCCATATTAAGGAAACACTGTTCAAGTATTTAAAATTGATTTTTTAAAAAATAAAAGATGTATATAGCATGCTTTCCTAGAAATTGTTCACAGCAATTCAAAAAGAATTAAACAAAAAGTTCAGAGTAGCCATGATGCTTGGGCGGCAGGTGGGGGGAGCAAAGCGGGAGAATAGATTTGGATCATTTGGAGCCTTTGTTTGTTAATATTTTTCCAATCTTTTCTATCACTCTTAAAAGCTACAGTTTTGACTGAAAGCCCAATTTCTTAACAAGATGTTCCAAGACAATATGGAATACCTCTGGGAGTAGTTTGTGGATCATCATATTCCAAGACAGTGCTACACCCCAATAATGCTACCTATTGGACACTTCCTACTCTATAGCAAGTGAGCCAAAGAGGACTTGAAGAAATAAACTGAACAGCGCAACAGTGCTGAGAAGGCAAGTTTGCTTCCACTCTGATAAATCCTGCTTGTTTCTGGAGCTGTTCTGGTAATTACAGATTCAGCATCAGCATATGCAGTCATGGTTGAAAACTAAACAGCAAGAATGCTGGGCAGGTAGCCCACCCCTTTGATGTGGGAGAAGACAGGAATGAACTTTACTGGAGCACTTGCAACAGCAGCAGTTTGGGAGAGAGCCTTCCCTGCATGCTCACTCTTCACCACTTTGCTTTACAGCTGGGTCAGTCCTTGCTGTGTGGCTCCTACAGCATCCACACTTTGATTTAGTCATACCCATGATAGCAAGAAGCAGACCTGAGTATCCAAAGTAAGTAAACTTGCAGACAGTTCCAGGATTCAGAGAAAGCATTCCATTCTCCTGTAAGCAGGGAGGTTTTAGACAAAGCATACTTTATATTTCTTTACTCATTAGTTGTGTAGCAAAGCCATAGTTCTCTCCGTAGATATTGTGCAACAGAAAGAAGAGAAGGGGAAGAGACAAGTGTAGTTATATCTTAGTCTAGCTGCACATGCAGCCATCACAAAAGTTTGTTAACATTTGCCATAGAAGAGAAAATAAATGCAGCCCTGTGGCTTACCTATTGGATGGAGACCTGACATCTGTCAGGGATGCTCTAACATGGATTCCTGCATTGAGCAGGGAGTTGGACTCAATGGCCTTATAGGCCCCTTCCAACTCTACTATTCTATGATTCTATGATTGTGAACAGTCGATTTTTTACTTTTGGCCAAAGTGTCAGCTTCTAGAAAGAGCAGATTGTTATAATGTTAAAATAACATTTTTTTTTCTGTAAAGATTTGCAGCCATTACACTCAAGGAAGAAATAAAGCTCTATTCAAGTAAGAGCCTCCCAAGCTGCAACGGGAGGCTTCTTAAGACTGATATTAGTCACTACATCTTGTTACACACTTACATCTTCTCAATTCCCCTTTGTGCAAGGACACTGAGCGCAAGTACCGGTAAGCTATAAATACATCATAATGTGCTACAGCAACTTTCCCCATGAAAGAGTTGGCACTTGCCTCAAAAGAACTTAAGCAGCTGAAGTGCACAGGGAGTAAAATCCACCCATATAACAGAAGCTGTTACTCAGCTTTGACTGTGCTTCAAGGTGCGTTGTGTGCAATTGACTCTCCTCTACTTAGCCACTTCAGTATTTTGGGGGAATAGAGGAACCTCTGCCATGCCAGTCCCCTCACATGAACACATTAAGATGGCCAGAGCTCAAACTTTCAAAACAGAAGGAGGAAGAGGGGGGGGGGGGACTACAACAGGAATACTGGGATTACAGACAGAAGGAAAGATATCAGTCACTGAAAGATTTACCACCCACACTCTTCCAAATGCCAAATCCTATTCACAAGTAGGAGCTCCACTTCAGACCACCACGATGTTTTAAGTGGAGTCACCAAGCATTTCTATTTCTATGAGATTTACCTTGCAACCATTCACAAATTAGAAGAGAATGGGGTTGAGAAGTTTCTGGGATACCATCATAAGCACCCAACAGCCTTCCAGAGTGGTCCATTTTTGCAAATACATCTTCCTATTCTGACTCCTGTATCAGGGTAGTCGGATTCTATATGCAACGTCTATTCCAAGATCCCTCAGCATGGAAACAATGCAGTTTCAATTGGGCATGACCGATGCAGAATTTCTTATCTGTGCACCTTTGGATTGCAAGAACCAAGCAAAGATGGTGCTGCTCTCCAACCCCACCCATTTTGAAAGATAAAAATCACACCATGAACTGAAGGACAAGAGATTTGTTCTAACTGGGGATCTGGCAGCTTAATATGCAGTTAAGAGCCTGTGGGCATGCGTCAAAAGACCCTGCCTTAAATAAAAGCTGAAAGAGAGAGCATTAAGGCCATCTCAGTTACAGGATTGATCATGTTTTTTCTATGAATTCTCACCAGTGCCAAAGTAGTTCCAGCAGTAGTTATTTGCATTCTCCTTCTGGTACTTTTGGGGTTTGTTTGTTTTTCATAAAAACCCACACAAGTTTTAATATTTTAAAATGAGGAATGATCTGCTTGCCATATCAAAGAAGTATATAAATACTTTAAATATTCTAAAATGGCACAAGTTTCTAGGAAGTTTTTCATGGCTTCTTCATCAGCCTTCAAGCAAGCAGAAGGAGATGGACTGGGAGACAACCCACTGTCTTATACTGATCCTGGCAAACTGAAGAGAAAAAGGGCAGAACAGCTGCCTCCATTTTGCATAAGGAGGACATGTAGGACTGAGGAAGTTAAATGGAATACTAGGGAGAGAGTACTTCAGAATCTGAACCTACTGTGGCCTGGGGTTTATGTGCTATATATACTCATCACCCAAAAGTAAGGAAGGAATATTTCTTCTCCCTCACCTCATAACCAAGCTTTTTTATACAGCTCTTTGAACGCTCTGAAGCAGACTTCCCAAACCTGGTGTTGGTGCCCTTCAGATATTTAGAACTTCAACTCCCGCTAGCCCCAGCCAGCAAGGCTAATGTTCAGGAATTCTGGGAGTTGTAGTCGAAAACATCTGAGGGACACCAAGTTGAGGAAGGTGGCTCTAAAGAGTGTAATGCATACATTCTCAGTAATCCTTACAGCCAAGGTTGGTCAATCTTTTCCCGATATTTAAGATTGGAAAGCAAGGTAATAGTGTCCTAAAGGCCATACTGGACATGACAGCAGCAGACTTCTGTACCACCAAGAAACTTACAGAAGAGAGGATTTAGATTTTATTAACAGCAAGTGGACAATGCTGAATGGTTTCCCCACCAGAACTCCCCATTAAATCACTTCTCTGAAGCTGTTTTTCTCCTAGAGAGCTCGGAGGCAAGAAGTATTCCTTCCCCTCAACATAAAGAAAAAGCAACTTTGGGTGGGGCGGGGGAAGTGCAAGTACAGCAAGGATTTACCACGCCTCACCTAGCCATAACATGCTTTAGAGTTGCCACCCCACCTCCTGCTTTAAATGGATTTTGTACCACCTACTAGGTACCGAGGTAAAGGTAAGATCTGAACCAGCTCATCATCCCCCCGACACAGACATCATAGGATTTCTAGTGTCAAATTTTGTGAGAACAACACTGCATTGGAATGAAATAGTAAGACGGCTTGGCCATGAAAAATAGGAGGCTAAGAGCATGGCCCCATGGAACAGTGATGCTTCCTCTGGGTTTTAAAAGAATCTGGGAAACAGCACACTGCCTACAATTTATTTCTCTAGAACTATTTGTATTACCCCTTTGGCCTACTGTTTACTTTATCAGTGGCCAAAGAATTGTTTTTGGGATTCTGCCATTGCTCAACAAGGTCAGCACATTAGTGTAAGGATTTAAGCAGCAAGACTGCTTAATGAACAGGAAATTCTACTCCAGAATGACTACAGCACGGTACTTGAGTGTGTCCAACGAGCTATACAGTTTCCCTTGGTTTGTGCTCAGAAGTTTCTGCAAATAGGCAACTGCATACCAAGTTTCTGCAAATAGGCAACTGCATACCATGCCCCAAGCAAAGTTTCTGGAGAATAAGAAGACATTCTCTCCCCCCCCCCCCCAGTTTTAGTTAAAACCTCCCTAAAGGAAAGGATGCCTACCAGTTTAATTTTTTTTTCAATTTTGAGTGTTTAAATAATCTTGTAAATGAGATCTAGTGAGCCCCAACAAATGTGAAGTCTTATTACACAGTTGCTCGACTGAAGTTTGTAATGCAACTAATGCAACTGTTGGAATATAGTAGTTTCCAGAGTTATACTTAGTTCTGCTGATGGAAACAAGCTTCCTTTTTCCAAGCTGCTCTAGCATGGTTTGCTGCTCAAATGTATAACAGAAAAATAGCCATAAGTTATAATTATATAGCAGATGCTGCCTAACTGGTAAGTGCAGCATGTAGGTTAAGCAAGGGGTGAGGTGATTAAAATGCACTATGTGATCATGACCTGAAATGTTATTGCCTACAGGACTACACTGTTACTGGGCCTCTGATCCTTGGAAGCAACACACCCAGATAGTTAGTTGCTCTCTAAATCTGAAGCATGTAAATAGCAGAAAGAATGAGCATTGAAGTTTATATAGCTTATAAAGCTGTTTGAAAGAATATGTGGGGCTGTTCACATGGGTTGTTTTGAACCATGGCTTATCATGTTGCCTGAATGCAGCAAGGATGGCTTGTTAACCATGCAGTGTGGCTAATTTTCTCAAACAAGCCACCTTGAGAACCATGGATTGTTGTTGGGTTGTTCGGAGTTATTAACAAGCCACACTGCATGGTTCACATGCCACCCTGTGGAAAACATGCTACATTCAGACAATACACTAACCCACAGATCAACAAACAACCTATTGCTCAAAACAACACACACTCAACCTCTGAGACTGGGTTAGCGTTTATGAACAGCCCCTGAATAAGCCATGGAAAAAGCACATGTTGAACGAAAGGTTATTTGTACTCCTTGTGCCTTTTATAACACAGAACACTTGAAGCAGATATATTTGCTTCAAGAACTAAGTTAAGGCGGTGATTAACTAAGATGACAAGTACAGCAATATACTCCTTGACTTCTGAAATTATGAAATGAGAGGCAGATTAGCAATATCCTGTTGGCAATGATGCAAAGCAAAAATGAGCTCAAGGTAACTAAATAGTATTATAATTGTGAGGGTAAAATGGCGCAACAAGCTGAGAAGGCCGATTTCTAAAAAGAAGTCAGACCACCATGCTCTATAATCCACAAACGTTAAAGACTGCCCCTCTAATATAGGCATGCAGTTATCCACCTTAAGTCAGCCTTTGTTTCAAAGAAAGGTATCACTTGCCTCATACCTGAAAAATATCTAGTACAACTACAGTCATTTAGACACTTTTGCTACTGGTGGAACCACAGCTCAATTGTGGAGCACAGGCTTTGTTTGCAGAAAGTCCAAGGTTCAATCCCCACTATTTCCAGGTAAGACTGAGAAAGACCTCTGCTTGAAACCCTGGAGAGCTGCTGACATTCAGTGTGGACTGGGCCAGGCAAAAATAGATCTCCAGATGTTTTGGACTTCAACTTCCAGTATCCCCTTACCAGCATGGTCAATGGTCGGGAATGCCAGGAGCTGAAGTCCAAAATATTTGGAGGTCTACTTTCTGCCCATTCTTGGTGTAGACCAAGGTTAGGCAAACCAGTGCCCTCCAGATAGCTTTCCCCATGCTGGCTGGGGATTATGGGAGTTGTAGTACAACACATCCGGTGAGCAGATGGTTGAGGAAGGCTATATTCGATTGTCATCATGGTAAATGCTAGGTACTTTTTAACAAAAGTGCTTCTGGAAATAGTTTTGAATACTTGCCTCCAAAAGCAGGGGGAGAGAAATTATTGCCAAGGCACAACACTTCATATCCAAAGCTAAAATTTGCTCCACAGGCTGGCCTTATTAACGTTGTACCAATATTTGGGGGGGTAATATGCTTGGCAGGGGGAGGGGGCTGAGGAGGGCAAGAGAATGAGAAAGCAACTGGCCACTCCCTGCTAGGACACGTTGCACTCCAGAGTGAAGCTGATATTAATTAGCTCAACTTACAGAGTACAGGAACTGGTGCATGGAAATAGCATAATGTGTTCGGAGGGAGGAGTGTAGAGGTGGTTATTAGTTTCAAGCTCCATCTTTAGCACACTTAAGCTCAACTGGCAGCTGCCCAATGCTTAAAGTTTGGAATGTATCTTATTCCAAGCTAAATCTAGCATAGTGTGCTCTCTGCAAATGTTGTTCCCTATTTCCATGTGTGCAGTACATGCCTTCTCAGCAAAGGAAAGAGACAGAATGCCCACAAGGAAAACATTCCAGAAGGCGAACATATTCTTTGTGACCACTCAATAGAGTAATCCCACTTTAAGAGGACAGTAGTGGCTTTGGAGTCTCCAGCCCATCCCTGCCGCTCGAAGAGCTTGATTTAGGATTCACCAAGTCTCCCTAGGCAACAAGATCTTTGAGACAGGCACAGGACATGGCTCATGATGACAAAACTGAAGAAAGAGTTCCTTTCCCCACAGGCTTTGAGCATAAAGCCCAGAGGACTACCAACAACAGCTCCAAAGAATGCTACAGTTCAGAGCCCTTAACTAAAGTCTCTCCCATCGTGCCTCAGGTGGCAACAGCTATGCTCATTTACTTAGATTTGAAAGCAAGGCTGCACCCTTCTTCTGGTTTATCATCCGCCTCTCATTCTTCCGCAGGCACCACAATCTGCATTAGCTTCAAACTTCTTCCTTTTAAAGAACTGCCATTTCACTGGCATTTCTCCAACATCTTCTTTCCTGCAGACGTTATTACATGCTTGCTAGACTTGGGGAAGAAACATGTGTGATGGTGGCAGCCTCTCATCTTTGAATGCAGACCATCACCACCACCCTAGTAGCAAACAGCAAGGTGGTACAGGAAGCTGCTAATAGAGAAGCAGTGGGGAGGATAGGAAATGGCTGCCTCTCCTCACCACAGGCTGTTTTCACCCTCAGCCAGATTCATTTCTGACCTGGAGGGCAGGGGCCTGGATAGGAAAAAAAAGAAACTGAAGAAGGAGTGCAAGGGACAGAGCACACTAACAGGCAGGCAGGATTCAGCAACTCTCTCACCACACTCCTGCAGTCTGGTAATGAACTACCGAAGTGCTGAAGACATGTTTCTGCCACTGTTATGCATAGCTCTACCCTTGGTTCTTAGCAGAGTCTGGGATTTTCAACTAGTGATACCTCTTTTATTAAGCAATGTTTATCTGTCACAGTTGGCTTCCCATTACAAGTGTTTCGACAGTACATAAAGAATTGGATAAAAAAGCTGGAAAATGGATCTTGTACTTCTGTCCACAGCAGCAACAAGACTGCTATCAAGGCAGGACTGCCCATGATCAGAATTCTGTGGCTGGCCACACCATTGCCTTTTCATGTTGTGCTAACCCATTTCCTGTTCCACCATGTATTTTATAAGGCCTAGCTAACTTGACTTAAGTGGCGGCTAGTTTCATAGCATGAAGCCAGCCTGAGGCTCTTTGTGAGTTAGTCATTCATTACCAATTGAGTTTAGTTACAGATAGCAATTGCAACTATTGAAGTTCAGCAAATTATTGTATGGTATCTTAGTCAAAAGTGGAAGTAGAGCACTCCAAACTTTCAATGTAAGTTTATAACTGTGAAAAGCCTTAGAATAGCCTTACAACTACCTACTAGGAAATTTTACCTATCTCTTTCACATAACTCTTCCTCATTTGCCACCACTACATTCCTAAAACCTAAGCAACTTTGCACCAGGTTTTTCCAGAGACTTAAGTACTATGAGATTGGAAGGGAAAAACACCATCTATGAAACAAAGAGAAAGCAAGTACAGGCTGAAAAGCCATGAGGCACACATAGTCTGGACTATACAGTAATGCCAATACTTCCATGGTGCAAAGAGATAATGCACATTAGCCTCAAGTACTTCAGGACTGTTCAAAAAAAGCCTCCCCACCTTCTGCAGGAATGCAACAAACTAAGGTATCTTGTCTGTGCGAATAAGCTCAAGTCTCAACTTTAAGTTCTACTACCCAAGACTACAAAGAAGACCCACAATGTAATTCAAGAATTGCAGCTTCAGTCTACTGCAAGGGAACTTAATAGCTAGAAAAAAATGGTAAGGAGAAGCATGGGTCACTTGCTAAGCTATGTGAGTTGGCTGCTTTTTCAAGCTAATCAGAACTTCCAAGCCACACTTTCAAATTTATTCAAGTTTAAACTATGTTGAGTCTATCACTAATATAAGTTGTAGGAGGTGAGGGGGCATTTAACAGCATAAAGGACAAACAGATCATGGATGACCAGCCCTTCCTGAAGCATATGACCCCTACTCAACTACTTTTTACCCAGCCAAGATCACTTGAAGCACTGCTGGGAGAAACACTGTCTGACCCCCACCCCTGGTTCTCGTCTTTCTTCATGCTAAGCATATCAACTGCTACTCTCAAATACAGCCCAGGAACAAAACAGGAAACGACTATTGCATCTGAAAAAGAAACATTCTGATCTCAGCCCATCAGCCAAGGAAAGAGTAGATTTGTTTAGAACCAAAGTTTCTTATTAAGAGTCACTTCACATCAAGTGAAAACATAACACTAGCAAATTTAAATATTACTTGTGCCTGAAGATACATTATATTTTCAATCATAACTGCTTGTTTTTGCTGAAAATTACTATCCATCACTAAGATTTGTTTGTTTAGTGTTTGTTTTAATTAAGTTAAGTATCTTTAAAATAGTACATTTAGTGAAGCAATTTTGTATCCAACTAAATCTAGCCATTAGCAACCCATCTAAATTTGTTTGGAAGCAATGCCCATTCATTTCAATGGAGTGCCTTTCAACTACCTGTGTTTATTTAACTCATTTGTACACCACTCTTACAGAGCAATCTTACTGCTTGGAATGAGGAGCTCCATTGGGGTCTCTCAAGAATCCAAAACCCTGCTCAGATCACAGAGAGAAGAAGAGGAGCAAGGTTCCCCCCTTCCTTTTCCATTCCCCTCACCCCACTCTTAAACAATGTCCCTCCCATTGTTATAATTGGCAGGGAAATGAACTATGCCAGCTTCTAGGGCTGGCATAGTTCTTCCCTTGTTCTGAGTATGTCAGGGCCATGGGAGAACTGTGGATCCTGCAAATCCACAACCTCTCCTGGCGCTCCCATGGAAGACTGCCCCCAGCCCTGATCTTCCCCTTGTTTGTCACTACTGATGCTGAAGCTCCAGTGTCAGAGAGGTAAATGCTGCAGAGGCTTCTATGGGGTATACGAGGGCATCCAAGGTCAGACCTTGTCTTTGCCCACAGAGGGGGAAATCTGAAAAAGCCCTGAAAAAATAGGATTGGAACCTTAATCCAATAGGATTCCAGGGCAGTGAACAAGTTTATACTGCAAAACATTAAAGTGTACAGTAAACCATAACATTAACAATTATATGAGGCAGCTAAGGCATTACACAACTTAAAATGTCCGGAAAAACAAAGCATTCTTAATCTAGCACTGAAAGGACAATAATGTTGGAACCAGGTTCACCTCTTTAGGGAAAGCATTCCATAAGTGGGGCAATGCCACAAAAAAGCCTTCTTTCTTTGTTGTTACACAATGCACTTCCAACAAGAAAAGAACATGAAGAGCTGTTTAAGCAGAGCGATAGATTGGTACAATAGTTTTGAAAAAATCAAATGATCCTCCCTTCCTATTTATAGTTATAACAATGTTTTACAGATCAGCTGGTCTCTGGAACTTTGAGTGTTCCTGGATTACTGAACACTAGTATTAGAATCCATCTTTGTTTCAACCTGTCTTTAAGGGTCCAAGGCAGCAAACTTACCAAGTTTTGCAGGGTTTTGAACCAGTTGGACCTCCTTGTCCCATACCATTCAGAATACATGCCTAACGTGTAGAGACAAGCCATTTAATAATATGGCTTCCCCAACAGCATAGTATCTTGCTCAGTCTTTGAAAAAGGTGAGCTATAACTGTGACTTCTGCAATTTCCTTACGATACACAGAGAAGCAGGGTTTGAAGGAGAGAGAGAACTTGGAAATATAGTTCTGTCACCATTCCACAACAGTTACAGTTCAGCTACAAAAATCCATAGCAAGATTAATATTTTGGAAACTGAGGACATGCCCCAAAGGTATGAACAAAGTTACATAAAAGGAACAATCGATACTTAAGTGTTGAAACTAGTAATGTGTTCCTTTACTGCACAACTTCTCATGATGTCTGGAGTTGTATGTGACTGCATCTAGTTCATGTACGCTTGCCATAAAGCAAGGGTAGATAACTTTCAGCTCTCCATATGTTGTTGGTCTCCAACCCCCATCAAACCAGCTAGCATGTCCAGTTGTCAGGTATGATGAGAGTTGGTGAGAGTCCGGGCAACACTTGCAGACCACAGGTTGCCCACACATGTCATAAAACATCATTTCCACATCCTTGTGCAACAGAAAACCCATATATGCTTTGTGGGGTGGAGTGCTTCAAGTCAAGGTAAAAACAAGATCACCTTAGATTCACCATCAGCGAGTACTATGGTACTGCAGCAATCCATTTCAGCCTCCACACATAGGAGCTATTGAAACTAAACATACATCAGATCAGAGAAGACGTTTGCCTAAAAGCAGCTGTTTGCATATAAACACGGCACAGCTAGATCTATGCTATTTAGTCTGTTCATCCTATGAAGAGGTTCCTAAAGGAAAAATTACCCCAGTTACAAATTGTGTCTATGAAAATACACACTCTGTTAAAAAGAGATCTATACTACTTTCCATCAATGTTCCAAAGCTATTTAAGGGGTTGCTAAGTCATCATCCAAACTGTTCCTTCATAAGGAAATTGCCTTTCAGGGGATAGCCCAGGTAATCTAGTGCTCTCTAAGGAACACTTTATTAGTCATATGATTTTCTGATACCATACAACTGGCCACTATTGAAGCCCCTGTATCTCCCAGGGCTCCACTGGGAGACTTCATCCTGCTTCTGACTTCCCAAAACCTCCTATGCACAATAGGGGAGGTAGGTTCAAATTCCAGCTCGTACCTACTCAGATGCTAAAATAGGGCTCAAACAATCAGGTAAAAGAATTCTAAGGCAGATGTTACCACGCTGTATTCTGAGTACATGCAAAGTGTACTCAAAATGTACTCCGACTTTTACGGAGTTACTCTGAATACAATTGGACTAAAGTTACTCTGACATATGGTCCTGCTTACTAATAGTGCATTTCCTACAAGGATGGCATCCTGGCACCTGCTTCAGCAACACAAACACTTGTATTGGCCTCCAAAAATAAATATTTGCACCATCCTCTATACTTGTCTACTTGCTTCTGGCCTACCTGAACATTGGTGGCCTCCAAATACACAAAGCAAATTAGGCACATGCACCTCAAGGCGAGTAGTGCAAGCACACTCTCACTATAACTTCAGGCCAACCCACTCCCATACAGTGACAGTTTCCAGTCAAGGACATTTTTGAACTCATAAACATTACTGCAATCTGCAAAGGAAAAGCAAATATACAATGGCCAGGATCCAAACTAGCACACATTGAGCATTTATCCAATCTGAGCAGAAGCCTGCCCGTACCCCCTCCAAACACCTGCTCCCAAGTCAGGGGCTCTATGCTAAGGTACCTCAAAAGGCACAAAGGAAGCTGTCCCAACCCCATGCATGAAGCCTTACTTGTGCACAGGGGGCGGGTAGGAAATTGAATCTTGGCCCAATACTTTCCTCCAGATTTGCATTTTAAGATAAAGCTTCTGTGAAGCCATATAATTCATCATATAATTCATCAATCTACACTCCTACTGGCAGCATCCTGACAAGTTACAGCCATGCCATGAAGCACTTGAGATCTGATCCTCCACAAGACACCGTATCAGGCAACCAACTCCAGTAGTGCATGTAATGTGGGGTGGGGATGGGGGAGAAGAGATCTGCATAACTCCCTCTTCAAAAGCACTTATAACACTATTATGTAATGAGATATCAAAAGGCTCCAAGTGTAGCTCTTAAATGAAGAATTCTGAGACTGCCAATGTTACCTCCATACAAGGAGGAAAGTAAAGAGAAAGGGGTCTGCACATGAAGGGGAAGAATCTGCAGTTGCTCAAGACAAGACCAGCATACACCAAGCATACGTTTATACTGCCACTTTGAAAAATAACTTCCTTCTCTCCCTGCACATCCATCCCCAAATTCAAACTCAGGACTAAGAGGAGTCCATGGGAATACAATGCTTTTATGTCATATGCTACTCAAATGTTCCACAGCTATCAGCAGTTAGCAGTGCACAACAAACTAAACATAGGCTTTTTGCAAAATGTTGACAATCGCGATAAACACTAGAAAGATGGATTTATGCCGGTATGGATATACACTTACTAGCTGCTTCATGGTCTCAAATTAATTTATTTTCTATCTCTCAAGACATCTTTTCTATACACTTTTTCTAAAAGCTGGCAGGTCTTGCCCCAATAGCTTCTAATCTAGACCGCTTCTCCTGGCATTAACATTCAGACAGTTTTACCTTTTATTACAAGTAATGAAGTTTTATGAATAAGGGGCATGTTCTACCAAACCCAGATGTTATATCAAGTCTAAGTTACAGAACCATTTTTGTATGTTGGATAGCCTTGTGAATGCTTCAATTTATGCGGATTCCAAATGGCCTGCCTATCTGGAACTTTAAAAAGTGGGCTGAATCAAGGTACAAGCACCAGCAATCTGTGCATGTGGTAAAGTACTAACACCTGCATTATCAGCTTTGGTGATTAGCTATCACCTGTAGTTAATAAGGGGGGGAATCGCTATTGCTTTGTTGATGGCCTAGTACCATAGCTATATCAGTTATTATAGCACAGCCCTACACAGGCCTGTAAACATAGGTTTTATGTTGACCCTCATCAATCTAAAGATGCATTATGGAGAAATATAAGAATCATGTGTGTTTAACATTGCCTTGAGTTAGATTAAGAAGTAGTAAGAAAGCTGCACATTTAACTATTCCAGCTGCTCATCAAGAGTCCACAGTGACAGGGGTTCACCTCCAGAGAAATTATTTCCAAAGCTAAATTAACAAGCCTGCTTCCATTCCCGAAAACCTGACAGAAACAAGCCAACTCACATCAACGTCTAACATATAAAAATGATATTAATTGTTCTGAGATAGCTCAAATGACAAGCTAGTTTTGCAGATCTTCCAAAGCATTAACTCAACAAGTCAGTAAGTGGAACTTTTCCCAATTATTTCATTTCAGTTGAATATACAAGGATAACACCATAGCTCCAGACATCAAGTGCATGAGTCAGACAGTATTAGCCTGTGCAAAGGTTTGCAGTTTTCACTGGAGTGGCAAAGATAAATAACTACAGCCATTTTTCACCTGATGACTAAGTCAGAACATATCTTTATACAAGCAGTAACTGATTACGCAGTTGTTACTTTGGAGTCAGTTGTATCACACCTATGCTTAAGGGGAGAAACTGCATTTTAAGAAGAGTTGTAGAAGTACGCTCATCTGAGAAACAAGGTTGATAAACCAGCCTCTTCTGCAGGAAGCAAGATAGATGCTTCAATCTTTTTAGCCACAATATCATTTTACCTATACAGTTCAGAGCAGTTTCATCAAGAATGCTTTGGTAGAACCATTAGTCAGAGAGGCACATATAAACATTAACATTCAGGCTGTGTGGATACCATTTGCAAGAGAGATACCCTTCAAAGGAAAATTATCCTACGAAGAAACAAAATTGTACCTACAAAGTTCATTTGTGGCCAGTTCAGATGTTATATTTTACAGATGCAAGTCACTCCTATCTCTTATTTACCAGTAATGTACAAGACTAATGCAAACAGACCTATAAAATCTTAAATGCATTTGCGATGCCATGTTTCTAAGGTGTGCCTGCAGTCAGAGCTGCATGTTACTAAAGCAATTATCCGTACAGGAATGATGCCACCATCCACAAACTTCTAAATATGCTCTTGAGAGGCTTCTTTTTAAACAAAGGCCATTCTATAGGTAGAATGGTATAATCGTCACAGATTGTGCACAGAAAGGGTGTACCCCCAAGTCAAAGAACAGGATGAAAGAAGCAGACCATGCTAATAGAAAGAGAATGTCTGTAAGTACTGGCACATTTCTTACTACATCATTTAAGTATTGAAACTAGGAAGCTGCTGCAATGTATAGAAAAGGGGTGGCCAAGATGTAAACAACATGCATCCCACTGGCTCTTATGAAAAGCTCAAGGCTATCTTTTTACATGTTCTAGCCATCAATAACAACAATGAAAGTTTAAAAGTTATAACCACAGTCCTCAAGAACCAAGCTCAATAAAGAATCCACCCTTTTTGAAATCCTTGCTTCATCGACCACAATGCATCAAGAGCAAGACTGGGCAAATAAAAATATTCTAGAAACAACATGCCCAAAAGCATTTGTCATTTTCCTATCGGTTGTTGTAGCAGCATCTAACAAACAAATTAGCTGCCTGTAATCCTCTCCCCACCCCTACCTTTCCCCTCTTTTTAATGTGGCTGAACAAGTTGCTCATTTCAGATACAAGCTCTGGGACTACTTGGATATATTTTCACCATCTTGCCAGATAAGAAGAAAAGCTGATTAAGCAACAAAATACATATTTCACCATCTTTAATAAGAGTGAAAGCTGGGTAGAGAAAGCAAGACAGAGAGCGAGAGAGAGAGAGAGAATTTGGTCCGAATTTGATAACGGGGTAAGGCATAGGATCTGTCTTGCAAGCTCCGTCATTCCCTCCCCCTTCCCGGCTTGATTAAGGCAGAGCCAACTGAATGAGGAAGTGAAGCTCCGCGGGCGGAAGCCAAGCCCATTGCAATGTCTGCAACGAGATTGTCAGCCCGTGACTCAGGCGGGAGCCCTGACAGCTGCCTAGCTAACTGCTGCTGCCCGTTAGTTCCAAGGAAGGAGCATTCACAAGACCAGTTCAATATGGAGCAAGGGAGCAGAAAAACCCCTCGTTTACAGAAGGAACCCCAATTGCAAACTGACGTGAAATAAACGAATGAGGAAAGGCCTCCTAATGTTCAGCAGCATCACAGAAGGGATTGAGAGAGAAGCACGCGAGCAACTGCTTCCTCTGAGGCCATTCTCTAAGACGCAGGAGGTTGTAGCTTCAGGTTCTCTTTGCAGGGTTGTTGTATTTTTTAGGATGGGGTGGGTGGGGGTGGGGGTGGGAGGAGAAACAGAAAGAAGGTAGCATTGGTCAAAAACTGGTACACCAAAGGAGCAAAGGAAAAGAAGAAACGTTCACCTGGACCTGCGCGTGGAAGTTGCAGGACGCTCCCCACCCCCAGGGCAAAAAGGATTCAAAAGATAAAAGCTGCACCTTCCCCCAAAAGACGGTGCCTTAACGAGTGGCACTTCCAGGACTACAGCTCGCTTGGCAGGAGAAAGAGATTCTAGAAGTTAAGCCACACCCGCCCGCCTACCCAATGAACCTCAACCCGCCGGCGCCAAACTGAAAACCAAGCGTCATCTCGTACGTTTCCCGTCCCGTCCCGCACCAACCCTGGATTGGGACTTCACCTGAGTCTGGCCAAAGCCTGGGGAAAAGCCGCCGCCGCGGCTCCTGCGCCTCACGGAGAAAAGACTAGGCTCGGTAACCGACAGCTTCAAAGAGTGCCCCAGCGCCTTACCCACTGCGCTGTTTCAGCTTCAACGCTTCTAACTCACCGGCAACAGCGAGGTTTCAAGCCGGGAGGGAGCGGCCGCGGCTAAGGATCTAACGCCCACTTGATGTACTATCAGCCAATAGGAACAGGCGTTTGCTCTGACTGAGGTCTTGTTTTCGCCAATGGCGGCTCAAGTGGAGGGTGGTGCTTCTAGGAAGGAGGCGTAAGACTTTTTTTTAATCTTAACTGTCGCCCCAACCCCGCTCTTGTATTAGCCCACCCCCGTCTCGCAGTAATGGTCCCAGCTAATGGTCCCTCATGCAAGGAGGAGCAAAGATTGACACATTACGCAACCAATACATGCATGCAGAAAGGGAAGGGCTCTTTGTAGGCCTATCCTGAACGTTTCTCTATCCTGAGGCGTGGCAACGAGGAACGTTGTGGTGGGAAATGACTTCAGAAGGGGAACGAATCTCTGTCATCCATTTTCATCCTAGTTCGACTTCCCTGGACAGGAGGAACCAAATCTAAAGGCTCAATCCCATACATGTTTACTCAGGAGTAAGCCCCATGGTTAAATCAAGGCTTATTCCTAGGTAAGGATGTATAGGATGGCAGCCTTAAATATCTAAAAACAATACCTAGATATTGTCTTTCTCTTTTTTTGCCCTCCATATTCAGTCTGTCAAAAGACCATGTCGCTCCGAGGTGTGTGGGACCTGTGGCCCTCCAGATGTTGAACCACAGCACTCATTCCTAACTATGCTGGCTGCAGCCGATGGGAGTTGGAGTCCAACGTATGGAGGTCTGCACGTTCCTCACCCCTACAAAAATACAGACTCAACCTCTGGCTCCTTAACAAACAAAACCCCTGTTGAATATGCCTTGGTCATTTTTCAGGTTCACCACTGAGGTCTTTCTGACCTTTCAAAGTTACTTTACATTGGTCTGCTTGTGTTCATCCAGTACTCTGCTCCCAAAATTAAGTGGCTTTTTGCATCACTGGGCCATGTGACAATCTTAAATCCCTACACTGGCTTTCTGTTTCTGGATCCCACTCAAACTCCTCATACTTACCTTTAAACCTTCTATGGCCGTATCCCCTCTCCTGCTTATTTCTCCACTCATACCCCTTCCTGTAACCAACACTTACCCAGCTCCACCACTCAGTGTCCAAAAGTCTCCTGTTCCCTGAAACAACTGCTGCTTTCCTGCCCCATATTCCTGGCACTGTGCCACCACCTCCCTTGTTTCCCTCATATTGATCCTCAAAACTCACCTTTTCCAGGATGCCTTTGGAACAACTTCCTACTACGCCCACTCCCAATACCTTATTGTAATGAAGCATGATGGAGTTCAATTTTATTGTTTCCTAGTGTTGTTGTTTTTAATTATTTTTGTTATTTATTTGTTGTAATTATTTATTAATTGATACTTTGGCATGTAAACCACTTAGCTTATCAAATGGTATACAATTACTAACAAATAAGTGAAAGTATGCACAACTGAAATAGTTGCATGTTCTTTCTTAGTTGACCTCTGCTCCTTTTCTCTCCCTTTCTGCTATTGTTTCCTTGTTTCTCTTTTCAGATTCTAAGCCCCTTGGGGTAGGGGCTTGTCAAACCTGTTCTTTGTAGAGCATCATATGCATAGATGGCACAATCTTCATTGTGATGTCCAAAAAAATAAGAATTGCACTGCTAGATCAGACCAAAGTCTATTTAAACTGAATCCGTGGCAAGTTTTTCTGGGATTAAGCCTCACTGAACACAGTGGAATTTACTTCTGGGTAAACATGCATAGCTTTTCCCTGTTAGTCCAGCATTGTTTTCAACAATGGCCAGCCAGATTCCCCTGGCAAGTTTATGACAAGATATGATGGAGATAGCCATTCCCTATTGCTTGTCTTCAGTATTTGGTGACCAGAAGTATTCTACCTCTGAATACAGACGTCCCATTTCTTAGCTATCAGCAAAACAACAGTGAACTCTGTGGAAGAGCACATGCTTTGCGTGCAAAAAGGTCCCAGATACATTTCCAGATAGGGCTGCAAAAGACTTTTGTCTGAAAACCTGGAGCGCTGCAGCCAATCACTATCTCAACCTGGGTCCCTCCAGATGTTTTGAACTACAACTACTATCAATTTCAGCCATGGCCAATGGTCAGGAAAGGTGGGAGGTATAGTCCAAAACATCTGGAGGGGCCCAGGTTGAAGAAAGTTGTTGTAGACCAGGAATGGGCTATCAGTGGCCCTACATGTGTTGTTAGATTGCAACTCCCATCATCCCTCACCATTTCCTATCACCAGGGGTGGGTGGTGTGGCAGTCCAATAACATCTGGAGAGCCACAAGCTGCCCTCCCATCTTGGAGATAATACTGAACTAGATGGAGCAATTGTCTGGCTCACTATAAGGCAGCTTGCCATGTTCCTAATACTAGCTGTATTTTTGTTTTTTTTAAACCATCAGATTTTACTGCAGATTATAAAGAGGGTGGACCACAACTTTCCTCAATCTGATGACCTCCAGATGTTTTGCACTACAACTCCTGTCAGTCCCAGCCAGCAAGGCAGGATGGTAGGAGTTGTAGCCTAAAACAACTGGAGGGCACCAGGTTGGGAGAGGCTAGTGGAAAGGTTTTGAAATATTTAAAAACAAAAACAAGGGGTAGGATCCATTCAAAATTAAGCACTTAAAACTGTCCCATTGATTTCTGTGTGAGAGATACAAGTATGGGTTTAACTTGGTTGGCTTCGGACAACACTTTAAACAAAAGGCTTCAAGCTAAACAACGTGCAAGCCCGTTGTTTCTCTCCGTTGCTTAATTGGTCAGAATAGCGTACCGTCAGTTGTGTGTGCGTGGTGTGTAATCCTCCACACGACACAATAAGGAACACAACTAACGGTTGCTTCCCCACCCTCCATTGCCTAATGTGTAATAGAATGCCCAAGGCATTCTCCAGGTATGTAAAGAATGCATTTTTGGAGGTATAAATGATGTGTGAAAAGACTTTAAGTTAGCCCAGAGTCAAGGACCCTAAAAGACCAATTAGAAACTTCACCTGAAACCAGGAATCAAAATAGCTGAAGGTGTATTAGTAGAAGCTGATTGTCCTAGGCCTTTATCACACCGGCGATTTTAAGAACACCAGCTGCGACTTTGAGCCTATCTACACACGCAGGATAAAACACTTTGAAAATGTTTTGAAAACTGTATATAGAGTGTGTCCTGAGCCCCAACAGTTCTCAAAACTATTTTAAACCATCTTAAACCATTTTAAAGCAGTAGAGTAGATAGGTTCTTTGATCCAGTTCTTCAGCATGTGACTCGCATGATGTCGTCCCCCTTGCACTGTTCTCGCGCCCTGAGTGCTCCGTTTTCATTTCTGTTTCAATTTAACCCTGAACGGGCAAAGTCTGTTTCAGGCAAGTTCAACAGGCCAGGCTGAGGTTTCGCAGCAATCCCGACCACGTGTGATTCAAAACACTAGACTCGCATAGGAAATGGAGGGGGAATCCACAGAAACAATCCAGGTGGAAAATGGTAGGTGTGATAAAGGGCCAAGCGACGTTCACTGAAAGGCTGTTGAAAGAATAGTCACAAGTTTATTCATTTAAGATAAGCATGAAAGGTGGGCAAAGGAGATGCTTTCAATAATGTTGTTGAAAGATATGTGCCACTGCTTATTGTAAAATTCTGTCATTCAGCATTAATGAGAAGCAATGCAGAAAAAGCAAGCAGGCACAACAGCAAGGTTGGGAATCAACCTTGACCGCATTATATATGAAGACAATGCTAATATTAGTTACTAGTTCCCAGGTAATTATTTGTGTGAAAATTTCAAAACGATGTTCAATCAGTAAACTGAGTGAGATTTCTATGTCCCTGCATCCCAGAATAAGCTCCATGATTAGAGAGACTTGTCCCCTTCAAGATATTGTAATCAAAACCATCATTTTTGCACAACATACTTTAATGCATGATGACCCAAGATGGTAATTATAAATAAGAAAGGGATGAGCCAGCTTTATGCTATCCCAAAGAATGCACCCACACCTCCAAGAAAGTAGTAAAACTTTGATACAAACATCATGATAAGCACTGGCATGGTAACAAGCTATAATAGCCTTTCCCAACCTGCTACCCTCCAAATCTTTTGGATTTCCACTGCTATCAGTTAAATTCAGCATGGCTAATGGTCAGAAATGTTGGGAATTGTAGTTGAAAACTTCAAGAGGGCACCAGGTTGGGGAACTATGATCTATGACCTCAAAGATGCAGTTACGTGTGTGCGTGTGGGGGGTCGTTATAAAACAAGAAGGCAAGGAGAAAGACTTGAACAAGACAGACATAGGTAGAGTGATGTAATTAATTTAAAGTTGGCAGCTGGAGTTAGGGGAAGGGGCAGAAATAGGTAACTGTTATGTAGGAAAGAACTGGAGGTAAAGTATTCATCATTAGGGTATTTAAAAAAAGCACAGAAAAAGAATTAAATACACAAGTATAGAATTGTAACGAAAGAAAGCTACAATTGAACATCTTCTGTGGCTTTGGCTTGTAGATGTTGATCTGCATTTATTTTGCATCAGAGTGCTCCGTTATAAAATTTGCTGTATTTTAGTAAAATAGAATTAGATAAAGCAAAAGAGTGGAGAAGGAGCAAAGGTCTTTAACATGTTGCTAAATACTAACCACAGTTATTTTTTTAAACCACAAGAACAAAGCAACTAGCCCATGTTACAACATTGTATTGGTAAGAGTCCTTGTATGGTGCTCTATTTTGAAATGCATCAACTTAAGTAAATGGAATAGTGTCCTGTTCCTTCTCATAAACCTGTTTGTAAAGCTGAAACAAATAATAATGGTTTCAATTATATGTTAACAGCCTGACTTCAAGATAAATATTGACAGCAAGGTGGCTTCTGAGAAACACCACAAAAAATGCACTCCTGGGTTTACAGTTTTTCTTTCTAGAATCTCCCAACATGGCATTTTGATGGCACAAATCAACTGATAGCTAGCCATCAACTCACCTGACTTGTTTATACTTATGGTGGGTTTTCACACCCACATTACTCCCACTGCATGGCAAGAAAAATCAATAGGAGCAACCATTGCACAGTAAATTATTTCACTTTTCATCAATGTACTTGTCAGACTCAAGGGAGATCGGTCATAGGTTATATAGCCCATCTGCAAGGTTGGCCTTAGAGAACTATTTACTGCAACAAGTTGTAGAAGGCAGCATGTCTGGTTATGAATCGTAATGCAAGGAAGTTTCAGGGAGTGGGCAACAGACTGTGGTGGCTGCATGAGATGGATAAATATTCTAGTAGATCTGCAGGGACTCCGCCATTTTTGCCACCTGAGGCAGGAGTTGCCCATCCACTACTTACTGCAGGTGCCACAGACAGTCGCCCCAAGTCCCACAAGGCTTCACCAAACATTTGGTGAAGTACTACAAACCTTGGCAAAAGTTCCATGACACTTTCACCATTGGTGCTTCCAGATAAGGCTTTTATGGCACCATTGATCTGCCTCATTCATGGAATTTTATAGGGAGGGCGGATCTTCCACTTGTAACCTTCCCACCACTTCTTCCATCTTTAAGGAGAAAAAAGACAGAATAGCTGAATGCCTTCTACCTGGTAGCACTATGAACCCTCTGTCTGGAAGCACTCTATGGCTCAATTCGGACAACACAATAAACAACTGGTGTGGGGAAAACAATCATCAGTTGTTTTGACTATTGTGTCATCCGAATGCTGCCATAGTCAACTCAGCGCTGATCCTAATCCACACCACAGTTGATTATTTATTACCATGTTGTGTGGGGAGTACCCCCTAGTTGAACAACTGTAAAGTTGATTATTACCCCACCATTAACTATCGTGTCGTCCGAATTGAGCCTATGTCTCATAAGACTTGATCAGGAAAGTGTTGGGGGAGGCCTCGTTCCACATGGCCCAATCTCAGTCTCCATGAGGCTGCTGCCAGCAACAGCTGCCAGCCCGTCTAGCCATATGGTGGTAGCTATGGAGTGCCTGCCTTGGTAACCACCATCTTTCGCTTTCTCTTCTGTTTGAAGTGTAATGGTGGCTGCCTTGAGGCAGAAGGGAAACTGACCCACCAGCAATGCTCCACAGCCTGGTAAACTGTGTGACAGCCAGTGGTGGGAGCCTGAGTGGCATAGGAGCAGCTGTTTTGTTGTTGTTGTTGCTGTTATCAATTCAATTTATGTCCCTCTATATACAAAATACCCTAGGCAGCATACAAGTTAAAAACAATTTAAACCAGATAAAACAATCAATAAGGTAATAGAAAAGAGCAATATATAACAGTCAGCAATAAGATTCTATTTATTGTGATGGCGCCCATTCCACCAGTGCAGCAAGGGTTCAGGCAGGCAGTGGAGGGGCATGTTCATTCCGCTGCCCCTCCCAGTCCAGTTCTTGAGAGAAGTGGCCCAGTATGGCTAGGGCTGGCCCTGTAGATTTAAAACTGAAGTGGGGGCTTGGCAGAGAAGCAGATTATCACAGTTCTACTGCAGAGGCTCACCTGGAAGTATAGAGGAAAGGTAAGAGCCTGCAATGTAGAAGGGAGTCACTGTCTGACCATCTGTGGGAATGTGGGGTGAATAAGGTTCTTCTGAGGCACAACTATTGACTGGGAGTTGGTGGCCTCAGAAGTGTCAGGATCCATTACTGGGTGGAGGGAACCATTTCAATATTCAAATATTAGAGTTCCAAAATGTGCAAGGCCCACCCCACTCATTGGTAGTACAGATAAAGCCTGGGTGACCTTAATTGTATTACTAATCAGTTTCTCATATATTATTATTATTATTTATTACATTTATATACCGCCCCATAGCCAAAGCTCTCTAGGTGGTTTACAAAAATTAAAAGATTGAACATTAAAAAGTCAATATACAAAATTTAAAAACAAAGAACATAAAACAGCTGATATTTAAAACGTTTTAAACTTTTAAGCCTGGCCACAAAATCAGTTAAAACCTCAGCTTAAGCTGTTAAAATGCCTGGGAGAAAAGAAAAGTTTTGACTTGGCGCCAAAAAGATAACAGTGTTGGTGCCAGGTGGGCCTCATCAGGGAGATCATTCCATAATTGGGGGGCCACCACAGAGAAGGCCCTCTCCCTTGTTGTCATCTTCCGAGCTTCTCTTGGAGTAGGCACCCAGAGGAGGACCTTTGATGTTGAGCGTAGTGTACGGGTAGGTTCATGTCGGGAAAGGCATTCCGTCAGGTATTGTGGTCCCAAGCCATGTAAGGCTTTATAGGTTAAAACCAGCACCTTGAATCGGGCTCAGAAACATACAGGCAGCCAATACAAGTGGGCCAGAATCGGTCTTACATGTTCGAACCTTCTGGTCCCTGTTACCAATCTGGCCGCTGCATTTTGCACAAGCTTCTGAACCGTCTTCAAAGGCAGCCCCACGTAGAGTGCATTGCAGTAATCTAACTTGGAGGTTACCAGAGCATAGACAACTGAAGCCAGGTTATCCCTGTCCAGATAGGGGCATAACTGGGCCACCAACCGAAGTTCATAGAAGGCACTCCGTGCCACCGAGGCCACCTGAGCCTGAAGTGACAGAGATGGTTCTAGGAGAACCCCCAAGCTACGAACCTGCTCCTTCAGGGGGAGTGCAACCCCATCCAGAACAGGTTGAACACCCTCCATCCGGTCAGAGGAACCCCCCACTAACAGCATCTCAGTCTTGTCTGGATTGAGTTTCAGTTTATTAGCTCTCATCCAGTCCATTATCGCAGCCAAGCACCGGTTCAACACATCCACAGCCTCACCTGATGAAGATGAAAAGGAGAAGTAGAGTTGCGTGTCATCAGCATACTGATGATAACGCACTCCAAAACTCCAGATGACCGCACCCAACGGTTTCATGTAGATGTTGAACAGCATGGGGGACAAGACTGACCCCTGCGGAACCCCATACTGGAGAATCCACGGGGCCGAGCAATATCCCCCAAGCACCACCTTCTGGAGCCGACCTGTCAAGTAGGAGCGGAACCCCATTCCCAACTCAGCCAGTCGTGCCAGAAAGATACCATGGTCGATGGTATCGAAAGCCGCTGAGAGATCAAGGAGAATCAACAAAGTCACACTCCCCCTGTCCGTCTCCCGACATAGGTCATCATAAAGGGTGACCAAGGCTGTTTCCCTGCCAAAACCAGGCCTGAAACCCGACTGATAATTTGGGTTCTGCTTGCCAAAGTAGCATCAGCAGGTCTTGGTACATGATTCTGGAAGATGGACAGTGTAATATTTCAGTTTTAATTCTCTATAATGCTTAAAAAGAGACAATCTCTTCGATGCTCCTGCAAGGAGTGAGTGAATAAGGTATTTCTGCTGACCTCTCCACCCTCCTCTGGTCCAATTGGCAGTACTTCTGCTCTTCTAGAAAGGATTTGTTCCAACATTACATTTCTATACTTGCATCTCTGGATTTCAGTAGAGATTCAGGTTCATAGAAGAAGGTACAAGTGTTCATTTAACAGATTTTTCTGAACCAAAGAAGACTCACATGTTCACTAACTTACCTGTTTCTGGGCTCATCTGATAACACAAATGTAGAAGTTTAACATAAGAACCAGCCTTAAGCTATAAAATGTCCCTCTTATATAGATATTTTGGTGGCTGAGAAAAAATCCAAATAATGTCCTCATAGTGCTAAGAACTGATAATTAGTTGCCTTTCAATGACACCCCAAAATCTGCCACCTGCGGTGGGCCATCTCAACCAACCTAATGGTTAGCCCCTTCTCCTGTTTTAACAAATTTGTGGGAAATTCTGCAAATGAAATGTATCCAACTATGTCTAACATTTCTACTCACATCTGGAGTAGCTGTGCTTGACAACAGGAAGGCTTCTACGCTTTCTTGTTATTACTACATTCGAATTGCCAAACAGTTTTGTCGCTTTTTGTTTGTTTGTCGTTTGCCCAGTAAGAGGCCTCAGGCCCTGTACAGTACAAGTTGTCATGTTGTAGGCAGTAACAGACAAGGCACTTGTCTCTTAACTTATTTAAGATGCATTTCTCTCCCACCCTTCTTCAAAAAATATCTAAACCACGTCTCTGTCACTATCTCGGTTTTGTGATGGGTGAATTAGGCATTATGGTTTCCTCAGAACCCCGTGAATGGATTATAGCTAAATGTTAGAATCAGTCAAAGACATCACATTCCTAATTTAACACAGTGACAGAAATATTTCAAAGCACTTTTACCATCTAATCTACTCAATAGATTTTGAACATGTTGATCACCATAGTAACTTGCTCAGGCTCAATGGGGTGGGGGCAGGGAAATGCTTCTGGTTTACCTCAGCTTGTCCTCCTTCTACTTCCTTTTCCTCTGAACCTTGCCCTGTTGCTCTGACATTTTCTAGCTGGTTTCCACATTACTGAAAAGAAAATGAGATTCCTCACTGTACTTTTACCAGAGATATTGGTACCAAATCATTTCATATGCTGAAAGAAGTAGTAGCCATACCATTTAAAAACATAATCAAGTACTGTACAAACAGCTGTCCATAGCAAGTGTGGTTACATCAGCCTTCCCCAATGTGGTGCCCCCTCCAGATGTGTTGGACCAACTCCTAGCATCCCCAGCCAGATGCTGGGAGTTGAACACATCTGGAAGGCTCCAGGTTGGGGAAAGCTGGTTAATGGCAAGGCAAGTGCCCTTATATTGTGAACAAATTATTGAGTATACTGAGTTGCAACTCTACAGTTTGGTTCATACATGCATTTATCCCACTTGATTACTGTACATATAAGGACTTGTTAACACAGATAAAAAAATATTACTGCTGTCATTCTAATTACACACTTACATATTAAACATCCTTTATTGCCTTCCCTTCTCCCTTTCCTCCCCTCCCCTCTCTATGAGCTTCATCACACTTAATCCCCCCACCTTGTTTGCCTCCACGTTTTTTTAACTGAGGCAAATACGCATCAAGCTTATAATCCCTTTCACCTGAATAGCTGCTCTTTCGCTCCTAAGGTCCTTTGCTCAGTTGCTCTTTAATTCCACTCCACCCCTCCCCTTCGGAGGCCCCCTCTTCACGATGCCGGGAGCGCTGTGCCATGGCGCCACCCCGGCCTCGCGCGGTACATTTACACCCCTTACGCCAGTCCTAAGGGGCGTGATGGCGCTTTTTCCCATGGAGCCGCCCACACCACCGTGCATTCGGCAGCACGGTGGCAGCTAGAAGGGGGACTGGGAGCCTCAGCTCCCGTACTCTCAGGTAGGTTATTTTTATTATTTTTTTACAAAATGAGGGGAGGGGGGAGGAGAGCAGAGGCACATAGGAACGTTTTTTTTAAAAAAAATTAAAACTTAAAATGGGGGGGAGGACTGCCGAGGTGCGGCATGGAGGTGGTGCAGCGAGTTTATGGCTCGCTGGACCATCCCCTTCCCTGCCCAGCCCATGGGGACCAATCAGTAGTCTCCAAAGACTGGGCAGGTCTCCCCAGAAGCAGCGGAGAAAAAGCGACAGACGGCAAAAGCCGTCATTGCTTCACCGCAAACCCAAAAAGTCGTGCTAAATGGCCGACTTTTTTAGTTCGCGGCAAAGCCCCTTTGCCCCTAGATGGCTTCGGATTGTTTTTATTACTAAATAATAGTTTGAAAAGCAATCCAAGCCAACGGCGGGAAATTCTGGTGGGCAGGGGTAACCAAGGGCAGGAAATTCAGGTGGGAGGTGCCAACAGCCACTAGGACGGTCCTTTCCAGAACTTTTCCTCCATCAAACCTACACCTCTTATTCAACTCTACTGCGAAACTCCCATATAAACAATTGTAAAGCGCAGTATATAAAGGCAGTAAATCGACTTCACAGTTGTTGTCTGTCGCTAAAGACGCATATTCAAATAAAGGAAAAAGCGCAAATTTGGAAAAACAGGCACCAAAGCGAGGCCTAAGAAACACTCCTTAGCTGATTCCAACTATAACCTTTCTCTCTGTGTGTGCCTGTATTTGTTTCTGTGTGTTATCCTCCACCCCTTATGAACCTTGCCTGTTTTAAAGATTTGCTTAAAGAAAAAAGCTTTTTTCTTTAAGCAAAAAAAGTAGAGTCTAATCCAACTAGACACCCATCACAATGTTCAGAGAATTAAAGGAGTGTTGAGATTCCCACAGAAGGAAAGGGGGGGAGGGGAGGGGACCCATTCTGCACAGCACCTCCCTTTCTCTAGGTTGATATCAATCATTAGGCCCTTAATTTTCCTCCCAGTTTCCATTGTGTGTTGTTTACTTTGGGCCTAGCCTAACATAATAATTAAAACCAAATATTTGTTTAAATTTGGATTGTGATTTTCATTCCACTTGCATGGCTAAGGACAAAAATAAGCTGCAATGTGGAGTGTTCCAGCATGTCCCAGAGATGCCAGGAGCACATTTGCCAGCTTTATGGCAGTTTCCAGAACCTTGTGGTGTCTTTGCAGTATGAACCACCAAGGACTGTACTCTCTATCCAAGAAGCAACAAAGATAGCCTCAATCAATGTTATTCTTTCTATCTCTCTTTCAGTACCGAACCAATGATGGGGATACTAACTGGACACACAGTTCACAAGTGGTAGCAACACACGTGTCTAAGGAAGTCCTAAGCTATTTGTCAAATCGTTCTTCAGAATTCTGGGGACACGTCACCACTGAGATTATTACTCCTTTCCTTTACCTATGTTAGCACTTCTGATTATCTTTCATGATTTCTTCAACGTTTACTGCATCAAAATGTAATTACATCTATGGTCAGGGGACCACGCTCAATTATTGTAGGCTGACCAGATAAAATCCAGGTCAGGGCTCATGTAACTTTAACAATTGTAGAGAAAAGGGAATTTCAACCAGTGTCATTTGTATGCAATTAGTTCTTGGTGAAATCCCCTCTTCATCACAACAGTTAAAGTTGCAGGCACTATACTAGAGTGACCATACACAAAAGAAGGCAGGGCCCCTGCAACTTTAACTGTTGTGATGAAGAGAGGATTTCACCAGGAACTAATTGCATACAAATGACACTGGCTGAAATTCCCTTTTCTCTACAACTGTTAAAGTTACATGAGCCCTGACCTGGATTTTATCTGGTCACCCTAATAATTGTGCAGCATTGAGAAACTGATAAGCATCTAACTGTTGTTGGCTGCTTGGTCCTTGAGAGTGTGGGATGGAGCAACCATAGAAAAGCTCATCAATAAAATACAGCATTATGAGGGTATGGCTGAACTTGACATCTTTCACATTAATGGTCTCATCATACTGAAGATAATTCTCGTCTTATGCAACCTTTTATAAAATATGCTTTCTACTAGTCCACCTAATTGATATGCCTTTTAATTATTTGTTTATTAGTAATATGCAACATTTTATGCTTTGGAATTATTTTTCTTATTTGTAAATGTAATTATTACTAACTATACAATAACAAGTAAAAAAAAAATTCACAGTATTTGTGAGTCCTCATTCTATCTGGGGCATGGAAGCCCACCATCATATTCTGCAGAATATTCTACACAAGCTGTCTGCTTAGATTTCTTGACTTCCACTGTGCCAATAACTGCCCAGTCCATGCAGTTTCAGACAGATTAGTAACACTGTGAGAAAGATATGATTTCCCCAGCCTGTCTCAACTGCTCTTGTCTCAGTTCTATACATTAAGATGCTACCAGGGTGAAGATAATATTCCCCATTTTGGTAACCTTACACTACAGAATAGAAAGTCCTCAACTAAAAGGTTCTTTGCATACCTAAGGATGCTTTGGATATGTACCAGAACTATGTATTCCACATATAATGCGAATGCACATTAACAGCATATGGATGCTAAAATTGCATGTGGGATTTATACCACTTTAACAGCCACAGTTTCTCTCAAAGAATCCTGGGAATTATAGTTTAGTGGATCGCTGAGCATTCTCAATTAGAGATCCTCACCCTCAGCCCACCAAATCATAATTCCCAGAAGGGAAGGACTATTACACTAGTGTAGATATGGCCTTGTTCTTAGTTTCCAGTATTGTAAAATTCTTCTGTCCAAAATCACTTGTAAGCTCTGCTCTGTGTACCATCTTATCAAGCCTGACAAAAGTCCATCTTTAATTTAAAAAGATATTTCCAGTTATTTTAAGCTTATTTGCGTTTCCTGTTTTAAATCCAGGATATTATTATTCAACAATAAACAGATATTAGTGATAGTTTAAACTACACAAACATACAAACAAACTTTCCTGAAAAACGTGAAGAAAATAAATAAGTTAGTATCCGAGGTACTCCCAAATGTATAAATTATACTATCAAATTGCAATCCCTAAAGATTAGGCTGACCAGATAAAATCCAGGTCAGGGCTCATGTAATTTTAATAGTTGTAAAGAAAAGGGGATTTCAGCCAGTGTTATTTGTATGCAATTAGTTCCTGGTGAAATTCCCTCCTCATCACAACAGTTAAAGTTGCAAGGGCCCTGCTTTCTTTTGTATATGGTCACTTTAGTATAATGCCTACAACTTTAACTGTTGTGATGAAGAGGGAATTTCACCAGGAACTAATTACATACAAATGACACTGGCTGAAATTCCCTTTTCTCTACAACTGTTAAAGTTACAGGAGCCCTGACCTGGATTTTATCTGGTCAGCCTACTAAAGATAAACTAGATTTATCCAAGATGTATCCAAGTTACAGACAGCTAGTATTTAAATCAAATAAAACAATTAAATTAACATGATGCCTTTTCTTATTGGTTGGCCAGACAGAAAGAGGAACCAACTCTTGACTGATAACGGCATTTCAGTATCTTTTAGGAACAATAAAATTGTTTCCAATCTCTGCACTAAATTACGCCTTATCTGAAAACACTGAACCCCCCAGTGTCACCTGAAATCAATCATCTTATTCTTTTTCTTCTTTTTTGCCTTAACAAATTCGAAAACCCCTAAATCAGTCAATATTAATCCTCTGCTTTGAGTAGTAGCTGACTTCTGCTCTAAATCATTCAAATGCCTAGGCGTGCTCTTCTAGGGTGACCAGATAAAATCCAGGTCAGGGCTCATGTAACTTTAACAGTTGTAGAGAAAAGGGAATTTCAGCCAGTGTAATTGATATGCAATTAGTTCTTGGTGAAATTCCCTCTTCATCACAACAGTTAAAGTTGCAGGGGTGCTGCCTTCTTTTACATATGGTCACTCTAGGATAGTGCCTGCAACTTTAACTGTTGTGATGAAGAGGGAATTTCACCAGGAACTAATTGCATACAAAGGACACTGGCTGAAATTCCCTTTCTCTACAACTGTTAAAGTTACATGAGCCCTGACCTGGATTTTATCTGGTCAGCCTATGCTCTTCATTATCCTGTAGTGTCTGCCAATAACAAAACAAAAAGTCCCCTAAGTATAATGGGATTTTTGCAAGATATAATTGCTTACTCACTGGGTGAATAACTCCTGTAGCCTTCCACTGTTGCTCTGCTAAATCAGCCTCCTCCCAAGCAAAGTGAAGAGTGTGGAAGTTCCAAATGAGATTATTTTCATAAGAGGTGAAGGCAAGCCACTGTCACACTGAGTGAGGGAGAAGAAGAATAGCTGTGGGGACACTGATGACTGTTTTAGTTATTACATGAATAGGAGGAGGAAGATAGACAGAGGGTGCTGTATTACCAACCCAGAGATATTTGTAAGAACAGAAGACACCAAATGAAAAATTGCTGTTTAAACCACATGGGTTTACCTCACTGTGTTAGCATACTAACTCTTGCACTGCCACATTGGGCCTGTTCAGACAACACGCTAAGCCATGGTTAGGCTATTAACCCTTTTGAAGACAATGGTTAGTGAACATGTTTAAACCGTGGTTATGTAGCCACCATGGTTGGAATGGTTCACATGGCATGCTAAGTCATGGTTCACACAACACGGTAAGCTATAATTTTTAGCTCAAAATGATTAACCAGCGAGGCTTAATATGTCATCTGAACAAGGTCCTTACTTCATATTATGCCCCCCGGTGTATATTTGGATATACTCGTGTATATCACCATTTTATGGTACCTCATGGTGGAATGTACATTTGTACACCATCTTTGACTAAAGCTGTATTAACTGAGGGAAGACCATTTTGCTATTAGATGATGCTACTGCTACTTTTAATCTTGTTGTAAACTCTTTTAGATAATTTAAATTGTTGTTTTAGTGTTGATTTCTTTTATTGTTTATAGGCCTCCTTGATTATATTTTTATATAGAAAAGTCAGAAAGAAAGGATCTGAAAGGACGTTTTCTCAACAACTATTAATTAATATATGGGATGCCATTTGGTGATTCTTTTGCTTTGTCATGTGACATCTGATAATGGCCTTTCTGAGCCACAAGTATTAAAATAAATCTTCTGATAACATCATTTAATCATTTGCCACACCCTAACCTTTCATCCCAGGCCCTTTTCCCTTATCTCAGTTTGTATGTCCCAACCCTCCCCAAGATGGTGCCCTCCAGATGTTTTAGGCTAGAACTCCCACAATCCCTGATAATTGGCCATGCTGACTGGAGCTTATGGGAGTTGTAGTCCAACGAATCTGAAGGACACCAGGTTGAAGAAATCTGGGTTTGGTGGAAATGTAAGTCTGACCTGATATAAGGCAGCTTCCTATGTTCCTGTGCACAGCTTGGAACCCACAAAACCCAACACAGCACACTGGCCATACAAACTACTCTGCCTCGGGCTTTACAATCTCCACCCCTTATTTTTGCCATCTCAGGTAGGCAGCAAAAAATAGGTTTATAGAGCTCCTGGTGAGCTGTCATTAGCTTGGTAGTTGTGCAGGCCTCATGGATAGCAAAAGCCTTTCCAAGCTTCACGTGGGAAAGCAAATAGTAGGAAAAGCGCACCACTTATTATTTAGTGTAATTAAGAAAGTCCATTCTAGTGTGTTGAATGCAAATGGGCCTCCCTCACATCTTGTGCAGCAGAAACTTTAACAAAGGCTTCCTTTCCTAGTGCTAATTAGGCAGTGGAGTTAAACTGATGGTAACCAAAATAAATAAACCCTAAAGAATTCCAATTAAGCAGTGTGGCTCCAAATCCTTTCTCCTGTTAACAGTTTGAGACTCCCTCGCCCTCTTGATTACTTGACAATTCTCCTGTTGTCATGGAAGTCTTCCTGAGCAGAACAATTTCTACTTTTCTAATATGAGAACACCTCCCCCTCTCAAAAAATATTTTAAATAAAATGTAGGAAAATGTTAGCTTGTGAACAACAATATTTTAAAAGCACACAAATCTCTATGTGTCATGCTTAAAATGAGTCTCATGCTGTCTATCCTGGGAATGTCTCGAGTGCTGGACTTAGACCAGAGAGACTTGGGTTCAAATCTCCCATTCAGCCCCAAAGCTTAAAGGGTGATCTTGGGCTCTCTCTTGGTGAAGCCCACTTCATTGGGTTGCTGTGATGATACAGACGGAACTATGTACATTATCCTGAGCTGCTCTGAGAATGGGCAGGGTTCAAAAAAATGTAAAAACAAAACAAAACAAAAAACACTCAACAAGAGTTACTGAGGGAAGCAAGAGAAACATGGAATGTATTCTGGATTTGGTGCTTGGGTGCTCTTGAGAAGAATCCCAGCTGAATTTTTGTACTCTTTGGAAAATGCTCAGCATGCTGCCCATAGGCGTTCAGGGAGAAAAATGAAAAGGAGGAGTGATTCCAGCCATTACTTTTTCCTTTTCCTTATTTTTTCTTTCTTTCTCCTGAATGTGTAGGCTGTGTTAGATCCTGCTTGGCTACAGCGTGTGTCACTTTTTATCTTCCCACTTCCCTGCATGGTTACTCAGCATGCCTTCAGGTACAGCAAGCTTCAATGAGATCTTGCAGAGAAGGGAGTGGCCTCTCTGCTTTGCCCCAGCAAAGGAAATGAACAGTTGATCCTGATAACATAACAATGACTTCATTGCTTGGCAAGATCCTACAAGGAGAAGGGTGCCAGGAACAATCATATTAACAGTAATTCCTCCAAGTGAGTGCAGAAACCATTATAATCAAAGGGTTGCAGCAGAAAGGTGTTTGAGGGAGAAGAGAATTTGAAGAGACATTATTTCTTGTCCTGCAAAATACCTAAGAGCTCTGTGTTTCATGAAGTGTGCTGTGACTTGCAGACATGCCTTATTCTAATTTTTTTTACAATACAGGTGTACAACATTATGCATGGGGTGGAGAAAGTGGATAGGGAGACATTTTTCTCCCTCTCTCATAATACTAAAAACCTATGAAGCTGATTGGTGGGAGATTCAGGACAGATAAAATGAAGTACTTCTTGGCACAGAGCATAAACTATGGAATTCAAACCCACAAGATATAGTAATGGCCACCACATTGGCTGGCTTTAAAAGGGAATTGTATAAATTCATGGAGAAGAAAGCTATCAATGGCTACAAGTCCTGATGGATATGTGCTCCCTCTAGTATCAGAGACTGTATGCCTATGTACACCAGCTGCTGGGGAACATGGGCGGGAGGTGCTGTTGCACTCATGTCCTGCTTATGGGTTTCCTTTGGGCAGGTGGTTGGCCGCTGTGTGAACCTTAAGTAAAAAAAAACACAATAGTAAAAGCTTTGAACAATAAAAACAAGAACACTAGATACAGTGAAAACATTAAAACTATACATTTTGAAAGGCTAAATTGGTCTTCACACTTTTTCTAAGGGCCAAGAGAGTGGGGGCTAACTGTAATTCTTAGGGGAGTGCATTCCATAGTTGGCGACATTTGGAGGGACATAGGTTATCCATTCCTGTTTACAGTTTTTGTAATTTAATTAATTCATCTCAGTTCCTCTTATCTTTTCCATACTGAAAAAGTATATGGACCTGGAGGCTAGGTCAATACTGGCCTGGCAAAGCTGGGTAAGCACATAACCTGGCACAGAAGCATCTATTTTTTGCTCAGCTTTCCTAAATGTCCTACCTCAAAGCTTGCTTCAAGAATTATAACTGGGCCAAATAAATGTAGTTTTGCTGGACCACGGGAGCAAGATCTGCACTAGTGCTTTTATTGATATTGAAGTACACTGATAACTGTTGTTGCACATTACGTATTCCTTATACTGATTTTATTCCGGATTATCCAAAATACCGCAATTGATTCATTGTGTCTGCTACAAGGTGTAAATGCACAAGAGGGATAAAGCGTCACCATGATGGGATCATATTAATATGACACGAGGTTTAGACCTGGGCTGCCTCTACAAGAGACGTTTAAAGCTCTTTCAAGGCTGATTAAATTTTTTACCTCTACAAGAGAGGAGCGGAAATTGGGGGCTCAGGCGCTTTAAACATCCGATTATGCGCATTATCGAATGCGTGTTAAACCACGAGTTTTAATTTGCGGCGGCAGTTAAAGCGCCTTAATGGCGTGTAAACATGCGATTCTCCGCATATCAACAAGTTTAAAGTGTGTTTCGGTCGTCCCGTAATGCGCTTCGCCGCCTCTCATACAGCGGTATTAGGAGTAAATGCGCTTCCGCGAATATGCGCATAATCGGGCAGCTAGGCGTCAAAGCGAATCCTTCTAGAGGGGGTCCTGGCCTAGGTTACCAACTTCCCCCCTGATGCTGCAGTTTCTAAACTAGAAAACCCTGCATAAAGAAGACAGAGATTAAACAACTTCCTCAGATAATGAGTTTGTTTCTTAAATGTTATTATAACCTAAACTTGTTCAAGATGCTCTTTGACCCGTAAAGAAAAGCAATTACGTAATTCATTTTGAGATACATGGAACAACAAGAGCTGCTCCTCTAGGGATCTTGTTGCCTAAGAGGCCCTGACACCTGACGTGACCTTTATATTTGGATGTCTCCAGTGGTGTCATACATAGGAGTACTACTGAAATGCCAGAACACTGCATAATTTTCCTGAACAGAGATAACAATGAATACCATTTCTGAAGTTGTTTCCCCCCCATAAATATACAGTTTGGGCTGCCACATGACATAGAATGTGTGTGTGTGCACGTGCGTGCCATTATAGAAAATATGCATTTTTCTACATGGAGGTTTTGGGACTGTTCAGACATGCTAAGCCATGTTTAGGCCACTCACCATTTCGCAGTAAACGGTGTGTTTAAATTGTGGTTATGTAGCCACCATGTGGCATGACATGCTAACGCATAGTTTATATGACACTGTAAGCCATGTTTAACTCAAAATTAGGCTGACCATATGAAAAGGAGGACAGGGCTCATGTAACTTTAACTGTTGTAGAGAAAAGGGAATTTCAGCCAGTGTCATTTGTATGCAATTAGTTCCTGGTGAAATTCCCTCTTCATCACAACAGTTAGTTGCAGGCACTATACTAGAGTGACCATATACAAAAGAAGGCAGGGGCCCTGCAACTTTAACTGTTGTGATGAAGAGGGAATTTCACCAGGAACTAATTGCATACAAATGACACTGGCTGAAATTCCCTTTTCTCTACAACAGTTAAAGTTACATGAGCCCTGTCCTCCTTTTCATATGGTCAGCCTACTCAAAATGCTTAACCACTGTGGCTTAGCATGTCATCTGAACAAGGTCTATCTCACCTCGTAGGTAAACTATAACGCATGAATTGACTCACAATCCATATTTTATTGCCTTCACTATCTTAGAATGGTTATGTTGGCTGGGGAAGATAGGAACTGTAGTTGTCATGTGGGGTAATGGTTAGATGGTTGGATAGGATTCAGGAAACAAGGATCCTAGTTCCCACTCGACCATGAAGCTCACTGGGTAACTTTGGGCCAGTCACTTACTCTCAGTCCAAAATGCCTCACAGGGTTGTTGTGAGGATGAAATGGAGAGGAGGGCCATATAAGCTACCTTGGGTTTCCTGCAAGAGTAATAAAGGCGGAGTATAAATGTAATGATAAAAATGAATAAATACTGGCTATCTACACACGCAGGATAAAACACTTTGAAAACGTTTTGAAAACTGCATATGGAGTGTGTCCTGGGCCCCAACAGTTCTCAAAACTGTTATAAACCGTTTTAAAGCAGTAGTGTAGATACTCTGACAGTTTTGAGAACTGTTGAGGCTCAGGACACACTCCATATACAGCTTTCAAAACGTTTTCAAAGTGTTTTATCCTGCGTAGATAGGCTCCTGGAGAGCACCAAGTTGGGGAAGTCTGGCGTATTTAACAAAAATATTGTGACGTTCCAACAAAATTATAAAGAGGAAAAATGTTTGGCATAAGCTCTGTTGGACTGGAGTCCACTTCTTTAGGAAACCCCAGAGAAGGAAGAACGCGACTATTCCGCGTTGTTTGGCCTCATAACGCCGCGTATTATACCTCTTCTAAGGGCGAGGCGGATTCATACAGTCCGCCTGTGTCTGCTGCTGTCTGTAGAAACGCTGCTTGGAGAATTGTTCTCAGAAGGGGCGGGTGAAGAGAACTGTTAACTGCAGGCAGGCAGGCTGGGAGGAAGGAAGGATCTGGCTTGACTGGAAAGGTGCCCTAAACAAACGCAGCCCCGGACGGGCAGGTGATGACAACATACCCCACCCACCCCTCCACCACACTATTTATGGTGCTTTGTGACAATCGCGGCCTTATATGGGCAGGACGAGAGACCTGCGGAGCGCTCTCGCCGGGGATGGGGCGGAGCGTTGAGAAGGCACTGGACTGGGGAAGGGGGGCTCTCTCGCCTGAGCGGCCTGAGAAACCCACTGACCTCCTTTCTTGGGAAAATCCCTCGCAAAATCCAGCTGTGAGACCAACAAAGACACGCACACCACCGTTTCCCCCTCTCCAGCCACAATGCGCCACCGGATGCGCGCAGGCTTTGTGATACTGCAGGGGCGGGTGTCACCCTTTCCTCCGGGGAAAGGCTTTGCAAGAAGAGCCCCCATTAACCAGAGATCTCCGGTTGTCATCAGAGATTACGACACACACACACAAAGAAAGAAAGCCTGTACTTTGCTTGCACTAATGACTGCCTGGAGGAAGGGCAGAACTGCAACCGACGTCTGAGCAAGAGGGAGGTACAGAGAGGAGTGGCAGACATGCTGACAATGTGCCCCTTATTTTGAGGGAGATTTGTGTGCCCTTTCCACCTGCGGACCATCTCACAGTTGTAGAAACAAAGAGTTCAGAATGTCCAAAAAGGAGATGGTGGATCAGGCCCCTGCTCTAGCTTCTTTCTCATTCTCGAAGGCTTGTGGTGGCAGCAGATTGGATTTACTTAACGGTGAGGAAAAGGCATTTTGCACATGTTCAGAGACTAGCCTGTAAAGCTAGTGTACTTGTGAGGATAATGAAAACAAATTCCCTGGTTCAAATGGTTTTTTTTGTTTACAGCGCACTCCTATGCCTGTTTACTGAGAAGCAGTCCTGTTGAGTCCAATGGGACTTACTCCTAGGTAAGAAAATATAGGATTGCACCATTAGCTTTTTACACTTATATCCCACCTTGCCCCCAAGGAGCTGGGGGCTTCATACATGGGATATCCCTCCCCCACTTTTATCTGCACAACAACCTTGTGTGATAGGTTAGGCTGAGAGATAGTGACTGGACCAGGAGCTCCATAGCTGAGTGGAGATTTGAAACCAGGTCTCCCAATCTTAGAAATTCATCAGATGAATGTTTTATAGCACACTCACTACAGGCCACTTATGGATGTTCGTGGGACCTTTTGACGCTGCCATCCACATCACATGCATCTCCCGCTACATCACACTTTCTGTCAGATGCATTTCACCTACACTGCGGGCATATTGGGTGTGTGAAGGGAAGCCACTATTTTTCCGAATCCTGTCTATAATAAGGGGATGATAACTGTGGGGAACCTTTGCCTCCCCACAGATGTTGTTGAACTCCAACTCCCGTCAGCCTGAGCCAGGTCAGGGATGCTGGGCATTGTGGTTTAGCAACATTTGGAGGGCCCACCCCATCTTAGAGGGTTGTGTTATAGAACTACAGTATATGGTGATGCTTTGAGCAATTAGGAAAAAGTACTAAATATTATGTATATTTTCCTGGCTTGTGCCTGACCTAAGCTCTAGTTCACATAATGCTGCAATCCACTGAACTTTGTGGGACTCGGCTCCCCAAAATATGTGTGTTACGGAGCCAGCTGGAAAGTCCCTTCTTTAGAACATAGTGGCTATCCTTTATTTCAAAGCATTCTCACCCCCCTTGGAGTGCCCTTCATGTTTGCACAAGATTCATGGAGCGCTGGAAGAGGCTGGATGGTTAGCAAGTCCAATAGCTCTTCCCCGAGGCGAGAACCTTTATATGTGAGCAATCCTTCCAAGAACTGAATAACACAACCCAAAAGGCTATACATATTAGCATGCTGTAGCAAATAACCTTAATGACTAACATATTGATAGTGGTATGAGCTGTTTTTGACAAGATCTTGCTTCATGAAGTAGGATTGTGTCTGCGAATGAAGTAGGATTGTGCCTGTGAAAGCAACTCCACATGAAATTGGGTACAGTACACGCCTAAGCATGTTTACTCAGAAGTAAGCTCCATTGGGTCCAATGGGACTTACTTCCACCAATTCAGCTACAGGTTTAATCAGAGGTAAAGGTAAACCCAGTATGCCCCTATAGAACTGGCCACTTTTGCAGACTGTTGGAGGAAGGGTATAGAAGGGTTTAAAATGGTGTATTTTTTTCTAAAGTATTAATGCTACTGAATTTATGTAAGGGTGGAGATTTTATATCATCTAGTATTGAAGCTTGCGGTTTGTAGAAGCTGAAGATGATTATACAAATATCACATGTACATGCTCCTTTTCAATAAAAGACAAGCCTAACAAAATAAATAAAACCAGGGTAATAAACTGATTTTACTTGTTAGAAGA
Source organism: Anniella stebbinsi (assembly GCA_029215795.1). Taxonomy (NCBI): domain Eukaryota; kingdom Metazoa; phylum Chordata; class Lepidosauria; order Squamata; family Anniellidae; genus Anniella; species Anniella stebbinsi. Next base: position 32,582,068 of record JARDYH010000003.1, read on the forward strand.
TCCCTTCCTGATTACACATAAGACAATCAGTTAAACACTGAGCATGAAGCAAACCACATCTATCAGTTCTCCCCACCCACTTATAAAAAGAATGTTAGGGCACAAGTCCATAGGGGTTGCCAACTGACCAGTAAAACCCATCCTCACCTGGCCCTGATCTTTTAACAGAACTTAGCATACGGAAATCAGCAGATGCAGGTTTTCATCACCTGCTCATGGATGTGCAGATCAGACTGCTGTTAAAGGGAAGCCATAGATATCAGTTGAAAAGCTGGCAACCTTGCAAAAATCCATCCTATCCAGTGTTTTGTCTCTAACTACGGGATATGAATAAGAGGTGAAGCTCCAAGGTTTTAAAGGGTGGTCTTGTTTCGAGCTGTGTGGATGCATTCTGGATATGCAAGGATGAATGTGACTTTGTGTATGTTATCTCTACACAGGCAGCTCTGCAGCTGGGCAGCCAGAGATCCAATTTCCCTTTGTTTCCCCAATGGAGATGTTTACATTCAAGCTCAGATCTGGTCAGGTAGCTTCTACATTACTCATCTGCCAGTTATGATTATGCTTCAGCAACCTTGAAATCAGGCTATCAGATTATAGAGACCTTGCTTCCCCTGAGCAGGGAGAAATGACAGACATCCCTGCCTTTGTTTACTGAGAGAATATGAGTCTTTGCGGCTGTGATCTCACAGCTGTGAAGCTCGGCCTGTAAAAGCATGAAGCAAAATAAACTGGCTAATAGACTAACCAAATGCTTTTAAAATGGCATTACTATAAAAAAAAGAACTGAGAACCCTGGTGGAGGACGCTCTATAATTAGCCTCTGACCTGCTGGTCTCTATCTAGCATCCTATTTTCAATGGCAGCTTTGGTGTCCTTCAGACATGTTGGACTTCAACTCCCAGCATCCACAGTATAGCTGGCTGGGGATGCTGGGAACTGAAGTCCAACACATCTAGAGGGCACCAGGTTGGGCAAAGCTGATCTATGCTACAGCTGGATCAACAAAACAGAACCCTTGAAAGGACTTCCTTTAATTTCTCTATACCTCCTAGCAATCTACAGAAAACCGCTTACTGTATGGTGAGATTATTTCCCCTTGCTTCTACAGCAGCAGAAGCACAACCAAAAGAGAGCCACTTTCAGCAACCTTCAGCTTAAATACATATTTGCATTTAATATGCAAGTTTTAAAAAATGCAAATTGCATCAGTTGATAATTAATAGGATCTACGCAGGGAGAGAGGATTTAACCCTTTCCCCCTTGTTGCAGTCCTAAGGAAGTTACCCTCTTTGAAGCTAGTGTTTGCTTTGGGAAGCAACATAACACTGGCATGTACCAAGGAGATATTGCTATCTCGCCCCTCCCCCTCCAAGCAAATATCAGTTTCAGAAAAGAGAATTTTCTCAGGACAGTCAGAGCAGGGAAGGAAAGGGTTAAATACCCTCCATGCCAGCAGTGAGCTCATTCTCAGCTCCCACTCCCAGCTGATGAAATGTACATTTTAAAACAGGGCTGCAGAAGCTGAGGCCCTCAAGATGCTGCTGGATTACAACTCCCAGCATTCCTGGCCATAGGCCATGCTGGCTGGGGCTGATAGTTGTTGGAATTCAACAACATCTAGAGTGGCACAGGTTCCCCACTCCTGCTTTTAAAAAAACATGTTAAATGCAAAGACCCATCTCAATGTGTCTCAACTTCTCATTTAGTACTTCCACTTTTTTTTCACTAGAAGCAAACCCACGAAGTAATGCCTTCCCATTCGTTGATTTTCATGGATACAGCCACAGGGACTGGGGGCAGCAGGAAAAGAATGTGCCCCTTCTGGAATCCCCCAAACCAATTGCTAAGGCTAACCCCAAGCTCCACCCTCCCCACAACAGTATGCCACCTTTGCCTCTAGCTACTGTGTAGTAGGGCTTCTGCCCACAGCCCCAACACACAACAAAACAGACCACTGAGTGTTTGGCTCCCACTTTAGCTGGAGCTTGTCCCAGCAGAGTTACAACCAGGGATGCACCTCTAAAAAGAAAATGCGATCCCCCACCCCACAAATCGCTGCCAATGTGCAGCGGAGCAACATCATGTGGAAGAGCATCAGGAACCACAGCTAATCCCACTGAATTCTATGGCCCAAGACTAGTCAAGGGGCTGCATTCTTTTCCTCCTGGGAAGACATTTTCCCAAGTGCCTAGGATTATTTTAAGAATAAGCAGCATTGCTGCTTTATTTTTTTTTCCGCCAGGAGGTTAGGGGGATGTCAGAGTCAACATCTGCAAGGGAGATAACATTCCTGTCTAATTAGTGGGCTGTGAGCAGAAAGGACTTCCTGCCCCCCCTTCCCCCTCCTCATCCTAAAGGACTGCATAAACAGCTCAGACTTCACTCCAGCTTGCTAATGTGCATGCTAGAGCAGAACACCCCATTGCAGGATCTCCAGTTTCCCATAGCCTAAGCTCATCCTCTCACCACAAAGTTTGCTGTTGCTACTGAGAAACTGTATTAGGAGAGTTCTGAATTTGTGAAGTGTCCTATAAGACTTAGAGGTGGGCTGCTTCCAGAGGGAGGGGTCCTGGCACTACAATTGAGAAGGCATGGTGCAGCTTCCTTAACAGATTTTCAGCAGTGAGAAAAAGATGGTGGGAAAACATGGGAGGGCCATGAGTGGAAGATGCTGTTGTCTACCCCCCCTGCAAAATACTATGAACGAGGAAGCATGATGGTGCCATAAAAACCTAATCTGGAAGCACCCACGCTTCAAAGCTCATTCTGACTTAGACCCTGTTCAGGCAACATACTAAGCCATAATGGTAATGTGTTTTGAGCTAACCATGATGGCTTAGCAAGTTGTGTGAACAGCATTTTTCCTAACCATGTTGGCTACATAACCACGGTTAACTATCTTCACTAACCACTTGCTGCAAAAGGGTTAGCGGCCCTAACCATTGCTTGGCTTGCTATCCAAACATGCCCTTTGGCTCTGTTACAAATAGCCTGGTAAAGATTTTTCGAATATGCAAGACATCCATGCACACAGGGGTGGGGAGTGGGGAATTGGATTGGGGGCTTGAATTGGGACCAGCCATGCATGGAATAACATAATTCCCTCCTCCAACCCCCATTTAATCATATATAGCCAATAGTAAGCTGACCAGATAAAATCCAGGTCAGGACTCATGTAACTTTAACAGTTGTAGAGAAAAGGGAATTTCAGCCAGTGTCCTTTGTATGCAATTAGTTCTTGGTGAAATTCCCTCTTCATCACAACAGTAAAAGTTGCAGGCACTATACTAGAGTGACCATATACAAAAGAAGGCAGGGCCCCTGCAACTTTAACTGTTGTGATGGAGAGGGGATTTCACCAGGAACTAATTGCATACAAATGACACTGGCTGAAATTCCCTTTTCTCTACAACTGTTAAAGTTACATGAGCCCTGACCTGGATTTTATCTGGTCACCCTACCCAATAGGCCACAAAATGGCTCAGAATACATTTTCATTTGACTTTTGATACAGATCTCTAGCCCTAAATGTTTAAAGGACTACTGAATAAAATTCAAAAGTAGTGTGCTTCGGTAGGTTGAGTATGAACTCAAGAGACAGTTGACTAATATAAGAACAATCAAGTTCAGTCCCCTCCTGCCACCCTGCCTGTTTTAAAGGTAAATGCATAATTACCTAAAGGAAGACAAGCTTGCAAAGAAAGTGGCCTCAAAACTTTCTACTGATGGTTGACTTTGTATGTGTGGGGCAACTGCATGGGACAGCTGTCCCCAACCTGGTACTCTTTAGATATGTTGGACTACAGCTCTCATCATTCCTAGCCAGTGTGGCCATCTGAAGAGCTGCAGGTTAGGGGAGGCTGGTGTGTAGGGTGACCATATGAAAAGGAGGGCAGGGTTCCTCTTTCTTTCACAGTTGCATTGAAAGGGGGATTTCAGCAGGTGTCATTTGTATGCATACAGCACCTGGTGAAATTCCCTCTTCCATCACAATAGTTAAAGCTGCAGGAGCCCTGCACTCTTTTGTATCTGACCAAGAGGGCAAAGCTCTTGCAGCTTTAACTGTTGTGTTAAAACCATCCCATCCACTTCAATGGGTTTGTTCCAGCTGGGTCTCCCACTCCTCTTTCTAGCAGTCTCCTGCTAGTATCCCCTCCCTGCCATATCTTGCACCAATTCTTGCTTCACACAGCCTGTCCTACTCAGAAGCAACAGAGTGAGCTAGTTTAGTGCCTATGAGCAAAACTCAAAGTTAAAATATGTCACGTGCACACAGTGCTTAGATAAGGCTTGATACCTGGGGACTGATATCCCAAGAAAAGAAGGGGGTAAAAAACCCAGAAAGCTGGAAAATGAGTTAGGGGGTTTCCTGTTCCTTGGCAAAGCTGTATAATTATAAATACGGAACAATAGGCCTTCTTGTTTCTGGAACTGCAAAGTAAACCAGACACCTGCAGACGTTCCTGCAACCAGTAGGTTGAAGGACAACAGGGACTTTCCTATATATGTCTCTCTGATTATTATTTTTAATTTGCAGCATAGTTTACGTTCTAGTTAATCTCCTTTGTTCCCTGCAGAGAGTTAACACTGAAGCGGAATATGTCAGCCCTCCGAAAGGAGGATGTGGTTACTTGCTCTGCCTCTTTTGAGATGTATTCTCATCTTTCAGACATGTTTCCCCAAGGGTGGGGGGGAAGGGGGAGGCGGTTTTCTGTGTTAACCCTGAAGTGAGCTCTTAGCCTCCTGCAGAGAATAGTTTATACAGTGTTAGTCACTGCCTTTCAGGGAAGTGCTGAAGTTCTCCCAGCACTCCAAATACTGCAGAAGATTGCTGCAGGATAGGATCACTAGCCAGCAAACTATTTAAGGCACAATTCATTTTTACAGCACCCTCCCTATTTCAAAAGCGTTTCGCAAGCATTTGCCAGTTGGCACTGGTCAGAGCAACAGTTGAGGTTGCAAAATAATTTGTTTTATGCTCGTATCCCCAAGCCCCACAGAAGAGTACAGCATACCATTGCTGAAATATCACAAGCGGACTCCCCCCACCCCCTTTGAAATTTCTTGTTTTTGGTCTCTCCCCCAGCCACATAACTCCTGCCAACCCAAGGTGATTATTTCTGGAAATATCTGAACCTAAATCCATTTTAACTACAACAGTATTGTGTGTTTTTGAAAACCTGCTTTTACTGAAATGCTTTACAGTATTTGCAACCAATTTTGAGCCGGCCATATTTTAAATTCAAGAAGATGAAACCTGGCATAGGAAGAAGTATCCCTGCTGAGCTGGCTTTGCCAATTGCTAAAAATTCAGATAAAGAATAACAAAGTTATATAAACATCTGAAGACATCTCCCAGCATATGTGCATCCTGTTATTAACAGTGAATCTCATTTATTGCTAAAGAAGAACATAAGGTCTACAACTCTTCAGGGTCCCATCATGCAAAGTGATGCGCAGGCATTGCAATAAATCTGTACATTTTTCTTCCTCTCCCATAATACTAGAACCTAATAATACTAGAACCCAGGGTCATCCCATGAAACTGATGGATAAGAGATTCAGGACATAAAAGCACATAAAGCACATAAATGCACATGCAGTAATCTAAACGTGAGGTTACCAATGCATGGATTACAGTGGCCAAGCTATATATGAAGCCAGTTCACCATATAGAAATTTAATACATTGTCTACTGCCAACATTTTGACAAAATAAAATCCAAATACTTTGTAGATGAGCATCCTATAAAGCAGGAGGTGTTAACTCCCATTGTAGTGTGTCCAGACTATATTGCATTGCAGTGAATATACATTTCGCTTAGGATGTGCAGACCAGGGTGCATGATACACATAACTCTGCCCTCCAACATCACACCACTGCTTCCTAACATCTACCGCCTGAGGCAGCTGCCTCACTCTCCCTAATGGTAGGGCCAGCCCTCCTAAGTGATTCTATCTAGAAGCACCCACTCTCTCTTGGTTAATGTTACAATAAAACCTAATACAGTCATTTATCTTGGACTTTTATATATAACACTATGAAAACAAAATATTTACAAATTTTGTGCAACCCCCAACTTGTAGGAGCAGCTTTTATCTTGGCAATAATTAATCAAAAACTGGACAAGGCAGAGACATGGAATAATGGGCTTAAGTTACAGGAAGCCAGATTCTGGCTGGACATCAGGAAAAACTTCCTGACTGTTAAAGCAGTATGACAATGGAACCAATTACCTAGAGAGGTAGTGGGCACTCCCACATGAGAGGCCTTCAAGATGCAGCTGGACAGCCCTCTGTCAGGCAGGCTTTAAGGTGGATTCCTGTACTGAGCAGGGGGTTGAACTTGATGGCTTTATAGGCCCCTTCCAACTCAACTATTCTATGATTCTATAAGGGCAGGTACTGTCAAAGAGGCGTTTCCAAGGCAATCATGTCTAGAATCAGTGGTGTAGCAATCCTGCAGTCCTCACAATTGCTTTGGGGGTGGGGTGTGTGGAATGGATTTTCCCTGCAACAGTATATATTTTCCCTGTTGTAATGCAAAGTATTTGGGGGTGGCTTAGTCTTGAATGGGCAATTAAGAGAGCAATCCTAGGGTCTCTTGGCAAGCGTCCTAGGGACCATCGGATTGTTTGGATTCTCCCTTCGGAGATCGGAGACAGTGTTCCAACCACAGAAGGGGGAGTCAGAGATCCCTCACCCCCTTGCAGCCACTTTGGAAAGAACCATGCTGGCTGCCCTCAGTGAAGCTACCTTCTCACCGCCATTGTCACAAGCTACTTTTATTCCACCCCCTCGTTCTCATCATTGCTACCACTTGCTTGCATGATGGGCAGGGAGTCAGCGAACAAGTAGGCAGTGGCATTTACTGCTCCGACTCACCACCATCATTGTCTGGGCCAAAGCAAGAGGCAGGTGAACAAACAGGTTGCCATGGTGAAGAGGAACTCCACGAGCAACCTTGCAGGAGGAGCACTGATGATGTTCCAGTGGACGGGGAGGGAAGGAGACTGGAGAGGCCTGGATAGGAGATATCCTGAGCCTCCTCCAGCCTCCTGCACCAAAGCACTTTTGCTAGACAGGCTGAAAACCCCGTCTAGTGAAAATCGCCAAAGGCGGAGGCTGGGAAGGCAAAGATCTCTTCCACTGCTCCTCCCGCCCTGGTGGTTTCAGCCTGGCAGGGCATAAGAAACTTGGAAGCCTCAGAGTTTGGAGGCTGCTGAGCAGTGATTGCACCCTAAAACTCATTTACAAAAGACCTGTTCCTAGTGGAGACTAAAACGGCTAGAACTTGTTTGTTGATCATGGATCAACATGGTTGCCTGAATTTTTGGAGTTTCTTTGGGAGCGTGGCTATGGGGACTGTCCTGCTGAGCATCTGCATTTCAAAATGTATCGCTACACCACTGGCTAGAAACATTCTATATACTAATAGCAAATTCAATTGGCTGAGTGTGGCTCCAGTGTGGAGGCAGCCAGAATAGGATCATCCACAAACAAGAGCAATATATCAGTAGGCTTGGGTGAACCCCAAGTTATGTAGAAGTGCCAAAAAAATCTTTAGAGGAAAAAACCTAAGGTGGGGGAAACCCAAAATCAGCCCAATGAGGGTTGAGCATGCTCAACAGCCACAGCATGCTGGCTGACTGTTGGAGGGGAATGGGGAAAAACGGGGAAAGGGGAATGGAATATTCTGTCAAAGGGCTTGCAGCATTTTGTGTCAGATCCCACTTATACAGTGAGATTTCACAGCTCACTGGTCTAACCCCTGGACTATACTATAGTCAGCTCAGTATCAAAGCTAAAGAACATTCAAGGTTGAGAGAGAGAAAGAGATTTTATGTAAGCTATTTTAGGAATGGGTGGTTTCAAAGTCAGTGGTGCATTGGTACATAAATTCTGATCTCTAAAGCAGAACAATGCAACACAACTGTGTAACAGAGCCACAGGGCAGGTTTTCTTCAGACTGGAATAGAACAAGATAAGTGGGATCGGCAACAAGAATGTTGCAGTGCATCCCCAGCTCCAAAGAGGAGTATCCCTGTTCAAGGATCCCAACAACCTGGAATAGGAGCTTTAAAGGACTGTTCAGTCTTCATGGGGAGGTGGGGGCGGTTGTTTCAGTAATGGAGAAGGGATAAATGACAGCTTTCTTCATTCCCCTCCACTAGGCCTTCCCCATATGTGCTAGATTTAATTAATTTTTACCCCACTCTTTAGCTTAAAAGGCTCTCAAAGTGGCGTACATGAGATCAATAGCAAACAAGACAGACCTTGCAGAGGTCGACATACTTTGGGGTTCCCCTGAGTTGCTGTTACCTTCTTCTTGTGCATGGATGGCTTTGGCAAAGTAAGGATCACACTCAGAGACCAAGAACCATGCAGTTCTGGAGATGGGTAAGGCATCCTCCCAATTTTAATTCCTTCTCCCAGAATACTTACTATGAACTGCCAGGGCTGAAGCAGATCAGTTTCCTCCTTTTTTGAGGCAGGGAACTTCAAATCCAAACATTGCCTGCCTCAGTCAGGGAATTCATTGGTAGACACACTCTGCCTGACTTTTTTCTAGCCTTCTGCAACCTGGGGGCTGCCTTGACGGCACCGCATTGGTGTCACGCTCCCCCTAAACCCCACTGTTTCCCTCCTGCAGGGTTGTGCTTCCTGATCCCCATGTCAAGGAGGGAGCATGGGGTTTCTGGCAATCATCTGGGTACTGGAGGCACCCCCATCCTTTTCCTGGCTCCAGCAGTCATTTGGGTACGGGAGCCACCCCCTGTCCTTTTCCTGGCTTCTGGCAACCAATCGCCAGTCACCAACCACCAGGACTTCCCCTGGATCAGCCATGGAGTGAAGTCAGACGGCGGAAGAGCCACTCTGACCTCACTCATGCAGGAAAAGTCAAGGTAAGTCCCTGACTTTTCAGCTGCAGATCTTTGGCTTTTTGCCCCGGGGTGGCTCCAAATCAGCAGCTGTGTCATATAACTAATGCAGTGCAGATTAGGCGCCACCTTGGGGCAAAAACAACATATGTGCTCCAGAGGTGTTGAACATGTCCCATCATCCCCAGCCGGCATGGCCAATGATAGGCTTTGTAGCTCACCAGATACAGAGGGCACCAAGTTGAGGAAGGCTTCCTTAGCCCTGCCCCTTGCTGTAGGCTGAATTTCCACCATGTCATTTTCTTGTCATTTACTCACTCCTGCATACCTAAGAAGCCATTGCCTTGTTTTTTGGGTGGTCCTGTTTTGTATTGAAATCATTAGGTCACCATTAGAGGGGAAAACTTGAGACCTGCAACAATATATTGCAGATTGTCTCCTTACCTCTTAGCAGGAGTGGGCCTTCCCTCCTCCAGAGTACTATAGCTTAGGCTGACCAGATAAAATCCAGGTCAGGGCTCATGTAACTTTAACAGTTGTAGAGAAAAGGGAATTTCAGCCAGTGTCATTTGTATGCAATTAGTTCCTGGTGAAATTCCCTCTTTATCACAACAGTTAAAGTTGCAGGGGCCCTGCCTTCTTTTGTATATGGTCACTCTAGTATAGTGCATACACCTTTAGCTGTTGTGATGAAGAGGGAATTTCACCAGAACTAATTGCATACAAATGACACTGGCTGAAATTCCCTTTTCTCTACAACTGTTAAAGTTACATGAGCCCTGACCTGGATTTTATCTGGTCACCCTACTATAGCTCCACCTCAAGCTGGAAAATCCACTCCCCCACCCTTCAGTTTTTCTGTTCTGACTGGCACTCAGTGTTTTGTTGCTATTGAGCATGCTCAGTCCTCATAGTGCCTATTTCGGTAGGGGAGGGATGCCCCCTTAGGGTTTTTCAAAAGTGTTTTGTATTTTTGCAAACCTCAGGGGTACCCTTAAGCATACTGATAGCTCTCTCTTGTTTCTCAGAGGCCCTGTTTTGTTTCCAATCCTGTTAGCACTCACCACCCAGGTTTGCTATTAGTAGGAGTGATGATACGGTGTTTACGCTACACTATACAAAAGGGAAGCATTGCAATGAAAAGGGAGAAAAACAGGCCATGTTGAGAAACAGCCTTTTGTAAGGCCAAGTATGAAACCTACTCTTTCTGTATCAACACCAAAGAATAAGAGCATATCCCTTCTCCCGCTCGCTCTCTCCAGTTGTAATCACAGCTAAGGCCCACAGCAATTCCCCTTTGCAGAGGCAAAAGGAACTGGGAAATTAAAAGTCAAGGCTTGCTGCATATTAGAAGCATCTTTGTCCTCCCACTTCTCTGCCATTTTATATCCACAATTCAAAAGGTGAGAGATTTTAGGCCACCTAAAAAGCTACTAGTAGTGATGTCAAGAGGGTATGAGAGGAGGCACACATCCTTTTCCTTCCCTGAAACACTCAGGCACCCCAACTTCGTATAAAAAGAGTAATCAGCCATCAGAAAAATGTGCACATATTAAGGTTTGCAAGTAAATCTCCAGCTTGTCTCGATAACGCACAATACCACCCAAACCCCAGAGCCTTGGAAGGAAGTGATAAAAAAGCCATTTATGCCGGCTCTTAAAGACACAATGCAAAGTCACAGTTCCGACTACTGTTTTTTCCTGTTCTGTGTTTATGGTAGGGCATGAAAGTTAGCCACTGTCAATACATACCAGGCCTGTTCTCTCCTCCCAGACTTTTCCTGCACGTCGTTGACAATGCCTCTTTGCTACAGGCAGGAAATGTGCCTGTTCCAACTATGCACAGAGCAAGCATAGAATTTGGAGACCAGTGCTGGAGTTTAAAAGTCTTGAGGATCTAAGCTTCTGTCCACTCGTTGTTCCAAGATGCTGAAAATTCTGAAATTGCAGAGCCCAATGAACACCAGTTCCGATGAAACAAGGAGGTGGCTTTCTGTGCCTTGCACATCTCTCAGCATCTCTTCAAAGTATATTTCTCTGTGTCCTTCTCCAGGCTATTTTTCCTCCTGGTAAAAAATGTCGCAAATAGCCAAACTTTGCAATCAGATAGGGTGGCCAGGTTGCAAACTGGCGATCATGTCGTATTTCCCTTAATATACTGAGAAAAAGGTTGCAGGTGGGGTTTCTCCTGTCCTGCTCCAGTCACTTGTGCTCTGCTCCTGCCTACTGGGGGCGAAACAAAAATCCTTGCTCCAGGAGAGGTGGCAGCCTAGGGTGACCATATGGAAAGGAGGACAGGGCTCCTGTATCTTTTAACAGTTGAATAGAAAAGGGAATTTCAGCAGGTGTCATTTGTGTGCGTGCAGCAGCTGGTGAAATTCCCTCTTCATCACAACAGTTAAGGCTGCAGAAGCCCTGCTCTCTTTTGTATCTGGTCAAGAGCCAATGAAGAGTTAAGTAGAAAAAAAACAGATGTTGAAAAATATTATTTTTGTAAGGAGAGGCAACTTACTCCAGAATCACCTATAAAGATAACAGTGAGTAGTAAGGCTTTACAGTGAATTTATCAGGGTCAAAGCCATTTCTCCACCCCTCCAAAAAAGAAAAAGTTGCCTTCCAACTCCAGGCAATCTTGGATGACACTGATTTTCTAGACCCATTTCAAACCGGCTTCAGGGCAGGATACGGAGTTGAGACTGCTTTGGTCGCCTTAGTGGATGATCTACGCCTGAGTATTGACAGGGGGAGTGTGTCCCTGTTGGTACTCCTGGACCTCTCAGCGGCTTTTGATACCATCGACCATGGTATCCTTCTGGAGTGCCTGGGGGAATTGGGAATCGGGCACTGTGCTTCAGTGGTTCCGATCCTATCTCTCGGGCAGGTTCCAGATGGTGATGCTTGGGGATAGCTGCTCTTCAAAGAAGGAGTTGCTATGTGGTGTACCACAAGGTGCCATCCTTTCCCCAATGCTGTTTAACATTTATATGAAACCGCTGGGAGAGATCATCTGGAGGCATGGGGCGGGGTGCTATCAATATGCTGATGACACCCAAATACATTTCTGTATGCCTTCGACATCGTCAGCTAAGGATAGTGTGTCTCCTCTGAATGAATGCTTAGAGGCGGTAATGGGCTGGATGAGGAAAAACAAACTGAAGCTGAATCCAGACAAGAAGGAGGTACTCGCTGTCAAAGGTCCCAACCTGGGTTTGGAGGTGTGTCAACCAGTTCTGGATGAGGTTACACCCCCCCGAAAGACTGTGTTTGTAGCTTGGGGGTACTCCTGGATACGTCGCTCCAAATGACAGCCCAGCTAGATGTGACGGCCAGGAGTGCCTACTATCAGCTTCGGCTGATATGCCAGCTGCGCCCTTTCCTAGAGTTGGAAAACCTAAAGACGGTAGTGCACACGCTAGTAACTTTGAGACTTGACTTCTGCAATGCGCTGTACATAGGGCTACCTTTGTGCCTAGTCCGGAAACTTCAACTTGTTCAAAATATGTTAGCCAGGTTGGTCACCGGTACTTCTAGGGGTGACCACATTACACCAGTTTTAAAATCACTTCATTGGCTGCCAATCAGTTTGCGGGCGAAGTATAAAATGTTGGTCATTACCTTTAAAGCCTTACATGGTTTGGGTCCAGGTTACTTGCGGGATCACCTTCTCCCATATAATCCGCCCCGCACACTCAGGTCCTCTGGGAAGAACTTACTCAAATCATCCAGAACTAGGTTGACGAGTGTTACCCAGAGGACCTTCTCTTCTACCACTCCCAGACTGTGGAATGTTCTGCCAGAGGAGATTAGACAAATTAGCAGTCTTCATGAATTTAAGAGAGCCATGAAGACTGCTCTCTTCCAGCAGGCCTATCCAGTTGAATTTTAAGATATTTTTAATGATGTATTGGTTTTTATTTGTTTTTAATAGCTCAACTATTTTGTGATTTTTGTGTTTTGTATTTGTTGTTGTTCCCCGCCTCGATCCAGAGGGAGAGGTGGGTTATAAATAAATATTATTTTATTAAAAGAAAAAAGAGGATGGGTGTGTTAGGCTGGCCACATTAAGGCAGTGGTTGAAGGGCGGTAATTCAAAAGAAAAAGTAGAAGGGAGGAGTTACGTTGAATTACAGGTGAAAACAAACGCAGCAGGCGTGGTTTAAATGTTGCAGTTGTTATAGCCCAAAGGTATGGATTAAATCACCTTGCTATATAACCAGTTTTCCCCCATAAGATCCTGGCTTGAAATAGGATTCATTTATTAAGATCAGATGAAGCTCCAAATAGCTTCGGAGAGAAATGTGCTAAACCATACAGCAGAAAGAAAGAACAGACTGTGATTTGTTTTGGCTGTGTTCTTCCTGAAGTCGTGACAGTAATGGGTAGCAGCGTCTAAAATCTCACCATTCCCATCTCTGCAAGTGCTTCAATCACAGAAGGGTTGGCATTCCATAAACCGGGGGTGGGGGAAGAGGTTAGATTTCTCAATGTTTTGGAGTTCAACTCCCAGAGGCCCCTGCCAGCATGGCTAATTGTCATGAATGCTGGGAGTTCTGGAGTTCTAGGCCATCCATCATAAACAATGTATTAGAAGTCCAAATGGTGCAATGGTCCATCCCTGCTATAGGTCCATAAGTGGCCCAAAGAAGTTGCTCAGGCCTATGCAACGAAGATGCTAACACAACATCCTGCCTCTCTAACAGCAGCCGTAAAGTGATAATCTTATGGTGTTTGCCCCTGGCAAGGATTAGCATCCTTATTTTACACGTAATATGTAACAGCTCAGGGCACTAATAAAATTCCAAACTCTGTTTCCACATTCTGTCCAATCTTTAGGGCAGGGGTGGGCAACTTGCGGTCCTCTAGATATGGTGACCTACAACTCTTGACCAGCCCTAGCCAGCACAGCCAATGATGAAGATTGAAGGGAGCTGTAGGCCAGAAACATCAGTTGCCCTAAACAAAAAGAAGAATGTGTGGACCTTCTTATGCATCTTGCTCGAATCACTGGCACTTTGATTTTCTATGAACTTGGCTTGTCTGTTCCCTACTATAGTTCTGCTGTTTGTGATACAAGATTCCTTACCGAACAATTCCAAAAATGAATAGCAAGTAGCATAGCCAAGTCTTTTCTTTTCTTAACAATCAAACATCTGATGCATTAGTTTCACCTGGCGCCTTCAGGGCTGGCCCTACCCCTCACGTGAATCAGGGTGAATCAGCCCACCTTGGGCAGTAGAAGTCAGGGTGCCCTTAAAGGGCAGGAAATTTTTACCATGACGAGAGATATCGTTTCAGTGAGCCAGCCAGGAACCTTCTGGGTGATACCAAGGCCTTCCTTTTCAATTACTCCCTCTTCAAACCCACATTGCCCAAGACAAGATGGAGGTTTAATTTTGCTGTGGAAGAGGGGGTCTCTCATGAAGAACTGTATCCCAAAAGGGAATGAAGGAATCACTAATGTCGTCTTTATTACAGATCTAGTAAAAGGAAAATAAAAATTGACTCCAAACAATGTTTCTCTTCATTCTATTTATAAACAGCAGCAGGGAGGGTTGGGGCAGCATCCAAAGAACTGAGTTGTTTTAAAACTACTACCAGGCAGAGGATGAGAGAGAGGACATCGCCTGGAGAGATGAAGCAGCCCGACTGTAAAGGGGGCCACCACCTCACAGGCAGCAGTTATTAACTAGGCGAGGTCTAGACTGGACCAGGTGGGGGAGGGAGGTTTCTCTGCTACATCAATAGGAGTCCTGCGTTTCTTGCCACTGCTTGCTTGTTTGCGGGCAGTGGGATCTATTCCTACTCCGCCACTGGCCATCTCACCAAGCTCACAACGACTACTGCCCCTAAGAAAAAGGGAGGGGAAGATCGGTGCCACCCACTCCCATCAAACATCAAGACACTTGTTTGACTCCCACAAGACTGTTCAATTTCCCCTCATTCCCCTCTGAGGAAACAGATAAAAAGGACAAATGCAAGATGCCTTGGCGCAGGTAGTCCTGGCACAGGTAGTCCTGGGCATCTCAGGGCCCAATGAGCTTCTTGAGGAAGGCTTCCAGCTGGTCCTCATCTTTTATCCCTACAAATTTATCCACCACATCACCGTTCTTCATAGCCAGGACAGTGGGCACGGCTGAAACCTAGGCACAAGGGCACAGAAGGAAGACACAGAATAAAAGCTCCGCTCCACTGACTTGTGAACATCATGTCAAGAGGCAAAGCAAACATTAAAACAAAAGGGCTTGGCTCTTAAACGAAGTGGATGGTTAATGTGTCCTCTTACTGGAGAGTTCTCGGAAAATTTAGCAGTATCACTTAAATCTCTGGGGCCTTTTTGTTGTTGTTGCTTTTAGCATGTCTATCCCAGTCATTCAAATCCAGCATGGGCTTTACATTTTGTAAAAAGAGAACTTCTATTGAAATACCCAGATGTTTTCATATAGCCACGCATGTTAACAAATCCACCCCCACCCATGGATTCTGACAAGCTACTTGTTAGAAAACCCAGTAAGAGTCACTGCAGAGTTTTCTCCTGTTTTGATGGTAACAGGTTCAATTCTGGATTTATCAAATCAGCATCAGATCGGGTTAAGGCAGTGCTGCTACTTGTTGAGCATAAAAAGTTCTGAAAACACAAAACAATGGAATTTCTTTCTCAGTGAAAACACACATACGCACACACACAATGTTTCCTGGCTTCTTTCTAAAGCTTTTGGCTTTTCCCAGCATTGGAACCAATGGAATTTATAACTGCTTGATAAAGACTAGAGGTGAGGATAAGACTTTATACTGCCAATCTCTTAAAAGAAAGTGCTTGGACAGAGATGATCAGGTGGCACACTGCAAGTGCTTAAAATCTCAACAAGCAGTGGCAGTAGCTGTGAAAATACATCATCTGTTGCCTTTGGCCATGTGGGAAGGCAGCTTGCCTCTGCTACAGCCATTGCTTCTTCCTAAAGGTGGTTTTAACTGTGCACATGAGTCGGGGAGAAACTGGAAGGAAATGTACATCTTTGCAAGAATGATATATATACACAACACACAAAGAGCAGCTTCATATACATGTACTGGTATGTCAGATACACACACACACAGAGTATGCAAATGAAAGAGAGGCTCTACATTTTCTTATTTTGCACAATTAATTCTCCTTGCCATTTTATTTATTTATTCATTTCATTTCTATTCCTCCCAATAGCCAAAGCTTTCTAGGCAGTTCACACAAAAATTAAAACCACAAGGTACAACATAAAATATAGAAGCTTAAAACCTCAATATAAAAACACAACCTGAGCAGCAATGCAGAGATTTAAAATACAGGTTTAAAACAGCAGAGCTAAAAGTCTGGGATGCTAAAATGTTAAAATCCTGGGAAAATAAAAAGGTCTTCACCTGGCGCCCAAAGGAGTACAACATAGTTGCCAGGCAAACCTCTCTAGGGAGCTCATTCCACAGCCAGGGTGCCACAGCAGAAAAGGCCCTCTTCCTGGTAGCCACCCACCTCACTTCTTTTGGCAGGGGCTCACAGAGAAAGACCCTTGATGATGATCTTAGAGTCCAGGCAGGTACATATGGCCCCAAGCCATTTAGGGCTTTGAATGTTGATACTAGCACATTGAATCGGGCCTTGACATATCATATGGAGTGGAGGGGGGGGGGAAGGCATCCTATAGTATTCCTCACCAGCCATTCTAGCTTGGCTAGAAATTTGCTGCGCAATTATAGACAGCTTTGCAGCCGTAAGAGCTAGCCAAAGGCTTTAATGTGCCCACAAGCACACGTTTGCTTAACGGACACAGCCCACGTCTTTTAAGACTGTTGAAGAAGAACACTGGAATTGGCCTCCACATTTCTACCACTTGCAGCATCTTGATGAGTCCTGCCGCATCTTCTCTCCCTTCCCCTACTGCATCCCAAATTTGCTATATTGATCTATTGTTCATTTTGACTGGCATGAAGCAGCCAGCTAGCTTGGATCAGGCAAGAGCAGGAAGAACATTGGGAGGGGACAGCTAGCCAGGCCGTGAACAAGGCTCCACATCTATGCTGTAGGTTCTAGCCATGGAAGGCTTGCAAACCACAGGCCATTGCACCCCACCCCCCATATGAGCAAGCCCATGAAGAGTCCAGAGACTGACTGGGAAGGAATCTGTAAATACTTCAGAAGGGGCTGACACATTCCACAGCTCCTCTGGCGCCCTTATCTGCAGACAGCTCAGCCACTGGGTCATGTCCCATCCTTATCTTGCGGGCTGTCCATCCTTGGTATGCACTCGCTCATCAAACACGCTCCCAGCTGTGCCGGCATCTTGCTGCCATCAGCAATCTGACATACGCAAAAATCCTGGCCTCAGAGGCCTGCTCTAATTAGCCCCATCCTCCCCCCTTCTGCTGGCCAATGTTAAGCAATTCCTTGAGGGTGCCACATCCCACGGTCAATCCAGGATGCGTTTCCTTAAACTCCGGCACCGCCAAACCCATGCAAGGAAAGGCTTGGCATGCAAAGGACGCAATCTTCTTTGAGGTCCTTTAGTGCCCTCTAGGGGTCAATGATAAAACTTCACTGTGGGCCTCCCCCAGAGCCCCTCCCCTTCTGGGCAAGAGCATGAACGATTGTAAGAACACTGGTTCACTTTCCTTGCACCCGTATGGAGACAGGCAGCATAGAAGCTATCCGTACCAATACTTTACGCAGCAAGGATCCAGCACCCCCAGGCCCACATTTCAATTGCAGGGGAAGAATCAGGCTGTATAAGAACCTTGCTCAAATCCGCACAGGAAGTCTGGTGGAGCAGCAGGGCCTTCTGGGTAGAACATGAACAGTGTAACAGCTAAATAATTCTTCCCTCCTGTTGCTCAATACTACAGGGCTTTTGATGCTAGGCAGAGATCAACACGGTGCTGTGCATTAGTTGCTCTCTATCCATACCAAGCCAGTTTCAAACTCCATTTTTGAATTACTGACACTTCAAAGAATACAAGCTGAAGTAGAGGACAACTATTAAATGCCTTTTGTTGTTCAAATGGTAACAACATTTGAACATTTTAAACGTTCTTTAAAAACTGGCAGAGACTTCTTAAAAATGGGCAGGCTAGGATTAGATTCTGGAACTGAATGGCATCATATGAAAATGTTAGGCAGGATGATTTGAATGTGCTATGAACATTTATAGTTGTGAGTTTCTGACAGTGATGTGTGTGTGTGTGTGTGTGTGTGAGACAGACAGAGAGAGAGAGAGAGAGAGGTATAGAAAAAGGGAAAAGCATTGCATTTTATTCCATTAAATATTTATACTGCATTTTCTATTCTGAACTGTTTAGAATCTGCCCAGAGAGCATTGGTGTTTTGGCAGATTAAAAGTATAACGGATGAATAAATAATAAAATAAAAATGCAAGGAGGATAGCTCCAGGACTTTTTCCAAAGCAGGAGTTATAACTTCATCCACTGGAATGCCAGGGTAATTCATGGACTCTCCTTGCCCTAGCAAGCCAATGAGGTGGTAACACAAGACCTTCAAGTTTAACTACTATTTACAAAGATTAACATAGGAAATCAGAGAATGAGGAATATGAGGAATATAATCAAACAGAGGCTGGGTACTTTTTTCCTTTTCTTTGATAGAAAGTCTACGACTTTATACTCGTAGTTTTAAGCGGCCTTATTTGCAAGATTGTTTACATTTCTAATGAAAAGCTAATTTCAGTTGGTAAAAGGTCTTTAGCTAAAACTCAGGGTGTTTTACCAGTTAAACCTATGCAGTCAGAAACAAGCACCAGTGAGTTTAACAGAATTTACCCCTTGGTAACTACACTGAACTGTGAGACTTAATTAATGGTCGGTTTGTTTGTTTGTTTGCAATATCTGTGTTTTATGATGAAGTTTTCAACCACTGTTAGCTCTTTTGAGTATAAATCATAGAAAAGCAAGATATACATATACATAACCAGAGAGCATGGCTATGGAATCTTCTTGGAGGCGTGGTGAAGGAGGATGTCATGATGCGGTCCTGCATGACAAAATATACTGCTACATCACTGATTTATGCCGGAACCACTGTCAGTTCCCTTTCAATATGCTCTTTGATTCATGCAGCATAATTATTCACTTGTTTTAACATTATAATGAAAATAGCCAAAAGAGGCTCTGTTCTCCAGCTGACTTGAGACCTGTGTGAAGAGCAAGGTTGTTCCACTCAGCCTTGCTAGATGTCATGCTGCTGAGGTGGCTTACTGAGGCTTGGGCAAAAGAAACCAGCAATTTAATTCCACTTGCAATTTAATCTGTGCGTCACCCTGCAGCAGCATGGAGAGAAGGGTCATCACTGGAGCAATGTTGACTCAAGTGGAACAGGAATGGTGGCAACAAGCCAATGCAAGCTAAAAAAAAAAGGAGGAAGAGTTCAAGGCAAGGTGGCTACAGGCTGAGGCAGGCCCCTCTTTCTGCCTTTTTGATGACCCCAGAAGGAGTTACATAGCGAGGAGAGGCTCCTAACCTGACTGGCGGTGGTGGTGGGGGAACGACACACTAAATAAAAGACAGGGCTGGCCCATCTATTTAACAAATAAGGCACTTGTCCCAGGCAGTAAAGTATGCTTGCAAGAAGAGGTGCCTAGCCGGACGTCAACAGGCCTCCACCAGCAGGGTTGCAGGAGCATAAAACCAGGAGTTAATATACTCAAACACTTTGCTTACTTGGGAACCAGAGAATAAAACACTGCCTTGTGAAAAATACACTCTGGGTAGAGTTGTTGCAAAGGGTTCCCCCCCACCTTCCATAACAGGAAACACTTCATGGATGGATGCTCCACCAGGACAGTTTGGAGCCAGGGGCAGGCCAGGGCCCATGTGGAGGAATGTGCAGGCATTCCAAGGCCCACAGGGGGAGGTCTCTCTCCCTCCCTCTCTCCCTTCTCAAGAATCTGCTGCAATGAGGGGGGCATTGTGAAATGTTCATGCCAAGATGTCAGCCGTTGCCTTGTAAACAGAGGTGCGGGAGGTTTATTGCCAATTTGTAGGGAATCCACAGGACTAGAGAGCCTT
This sequence comes from Anniella stebbinsi, assembly GCA_029215795.1. Classification (NCBI taxonomy): domain Eukaryota; kingdom Metazoa; phylum Chordata; class Lepidosauria; order Squamata; family Anniellidae; genus Anniella; species Anniella stebbinsi. The sequence continues at coordinate 32,601,994 of JARDYH010000003.1, forward strand.
GAAAACCCCCAACGGAGAACAAAATGACTGAGGAGCCCACGACCACAGGCAGAAGGACTTTAAAAATTCCTTTTGGCTAATGCAAAGAGAGGAGCCATTGGTCCATCCAGCTCTCTAGGGTGGGGGTGAACAATGTGGTGCAGTCCAGATGTTTTGGACTAGAAATATTCATAATCCCTGACCACTGGCCATGCTGGTTGGGGCTGATGGAAGTTGTAGTCCAAAACATCTGGAGGGCACCAGGCTGCCTCTCCCAGCTGTAAGAGTTTAGGTAGCCTGATCCCTTGTGCCTCAAGTCCTTTTAAGCAGAGCTACTGGGGCAAATCATCAGGGACCTTATGCATGCAAAGCTCTGGCTTTACCATTTACCACGCTTCAAATTGGAGGAGGGCGACTAAGGGGTTTAAAAACACAAGAAAAAATGCCTTTCTTCAATTTGCACTGCCCCCTCTACCCTTTCAAGCTTAAGAAGAAGAGACCTGTTCAGACAACACGCTAAGCCATGGTTAGGCTGCCAAACTTTTTGCAGCAAATGGTTAGTGGGCATGTTTAAACCATGGTTATGTAACCATCATGGTTAGGAACACGACATGCTAGGATATGGTTCACATGACATGCTAAGCCATAATGCTTAGTTCAAAATGTTTAACCACCGTTGCTTAGCGTGTTGTCTGAACAGGGTCAACGAAATCCAAAACTCTTCTTGGGCTCTAAGTGCGAAAGCCATGGAAAGGACTACCGGCCTTCTGCAGTTCTCTGCCTATTGAATCTGGAAGGTAGCAGATTCAGGAAAGGAGTCCTGAAAAAGAAGAAAACTCCTTTCCTTTCCCAAAAAGATGTTTCTAGTTCTTACAGTCATCCAGAGATGCATTTTGCAAATATGGATTTGCAAAAGCCGTATCCAATTTTTTGAGGAGCACAAACATCCCTGCTTGTGATCCCCTTGGTTACAAAGGCTATTCTTAATTGCTTGAAATCTTTTAAGGAACCACCCAAGGCCAGCCAAGCCTGCCTGCCTGCCTTTCTACCTCCCTTCAGCCTTCAGTTCAATGCCCCACACAGTAAAGTTCGAGATGACTGGCTGCTAAACAGCCCTTTGTATGATGACCCTGGGAATTCTCTCTCCCCACCGCCTCCCTCAAAGCCTTTCCTGGCCTCCGGAGCTATATCTCTTCTGCCACCTCCTCCATGCTGGTTTACAACTCAGACTGTTAGCCAGCCTTCCCCAACCTGGTGCTCTCCAGACATTTTTGGCTTCAACATAGCCAATGGTCAGGAATGCTGGGAGTTGTAGTCCAAAACATCTGGAGGGTACCAGGTTGGGAAAGGCTGCCGTAGGCCCTTTTGGAGAAGGATTCTCTCACATCCTGTGTTTTATACAAGGCCTGATGCCCTATTGTAGCTAATTAATTGCTAAACAGTCGTAGCAGTAGGAAAGGCTCGAAGTGTAAATGGAGGCCTTGTCAGCTGAAAGATTAGAAACCAGAGGGGGGGGGGCATCTGTGCCATCGACAGTTCCGTGTCTGACCCACATGATCTTCATTTCCATCTTCATACTCAAGCATCCTCATTGCTCCAACTCTTCTGCCCTCCCAAGCCTTGCAAAACACAAAGAAGTACTACATTTTGCCAAAGGGACAATTTAAAAAAGAACAAGCGCCCTCCTGCCAAATCCTGAGGTAGCAAACAGGCCTTTTCTTGAATACAGTTCTGTGCACCACATTTCAAGAAGGATGCAGACAAGTTGGAGGGGGTTCAAAGGAGGGCAATGATCAGGAGTCTGGAAACAAACTTCTATGAAGACAGACCGAAAGAACTGGGCATATTTAGCCTTGAGAAGACAAAACTGAGGGGAGACATGATAGCACTCTTCAAATACTTGAAAGGTTGTTACACAGAGGGCCAGGATCTCTTCTCGATCATCCCAGAACACAGGACACGGAATAATGGGCTCAAGTTACATCAGGAAAAACTTCCTGACTGTTAGAGCAGTACGACAATGGAACCAATTACCTCTCCCACACAAGAGGCATTCACGATGCATCTGGACAGCCCTCTGTCAGGCAGGCTTTAAGGTAGATTCCTGCATTGAGCAGGGGGTTGGAGTCAATGGTCTTATAGCCCCCTTCCAACTCTACTATTCTATGAGTCAAACATGTTTTATATAATGTATATCACGTGTACACGCTGCAAGGATTTCCGGGCACATACCTCGTACTCAAGAGCAAGATCTGTGTGATCATCAATGTCCACTTTTGCCATCAGCACCTTTCCGTCGTGCTTGGACACCATCTTCTCGAGCCTGGGGCCCAGGATCTTGCAGGGGCCACACCACCTCCGAGCAAAGAAAAGGAAGGAAGAGTTTAATTGGGGAAAAGCTGCAGCAGCAAAAATAATCAGCAGCAAAAAGAAAAAGTGGTGCTTTTCAAAACACAAGACGCCCACCCACCCCGGGTTAAGATGGCTTTTACGATTAAGAACCACAGGACAAACCTCTGAACTTCTTAAAATATCAGGCTTAATAGTTATGTCTGGATTGTGAAATTAAGATAACCATGTACAGGCTTGGCTGGCCTAGCTTTGTTTGACAGTTAATGTACCAAAAGTTACAAGCTGCCATTTACAAACTGCAAAGGAACACTAAAAAGTACCTTTGAGATTCAGGTTTCCATGAGATCACTTTGATTAATGCATGTATACCACAGTGTGCGTCAAACTGCTGCACATCACTTGACAAGGGAGGACTGTTTTTAACACCAGGCAGTTACTCAAAAAAGGGGAGCAAAAAACCCTTAATGGAAATTATGTTGAAGGGCATCATCTAAACTGAAAATGGGATCTCACACGGAGCTGTTTAATATATATATCAGGACCCTTTCCTTATACAGGCACAAACAAGTGTAGGAAATGCCCCATATATACCATCTGTGTGAGCATCACACACCTGTCTATTTTGCCATTCGTACACTCATTAGAAAGACATTGCCAGCTGCAGCTTCGCAACTATTGTACACCTGGCAAAATAGATGCTTGGGTGATCTTTATAGCAGGGCTGAGTTCACAGATTTCTTTCCTATAACTGTTTCAGATGTTTTGGCATGGGATGATAACGTCTGATTGTGATAATGTTTTAATTTCTTAAAATGTGGGGGACATGTATAATGTATACTCAATTAATTGACTGTTTATATACTACTATACTTATAGTCCCATTCTACTTTGTTGGCTCTGGGAATACTATATGTGCCTGTAGTGTTGTTTTGTTTCTGCTAGTCTTGTGACCATAATAAATATTGATTGATCGATCGATTGATTGATTGGGGGGAACTGCATGAATAAAGGGGTCTCAGCTACTGTTAGAGAGACCCTTTTTAAGTAGTACTCACACAAAGATATGAGCGTCTTCTTCCTGCCTCTTCCATATATCCATCCATCCAGTGTAATACTCAGTTTGTAAGCCAGATCATCCTGGACCCAGATCCTCACAAAACAGAACATGCTTCCTCCCTGCACCTCCCCATTGCCCCACTCCAGCCAAGTGTTCATAAGCCTAATTTATTCATTGCCTTGCTGAGTCAGTAATTGTTAAAAACTGCTCTGACCGGTAAGGATTTTGTGTTGCAAGAGCAACATATACAAGCACCAAGCACAAGGCATGGCCAAATTGCAAGTTACTTCTCATGTCAGGGCTAGAGGCCCTAGTGGTTGGAGCAGGACCAGTTTCAGAAGTGACCATGTGATCAGGCTGAAACACAACCAGTACTTTTATGGGTTACAGCTGAAGCAGGGAGCCACAGCAGAGAACATGTGAGCTGTCAGCAGTTAGCATGTCACTGAAGCAGTTAGCATGTCAATGAAGCCCTATACCTTAGAAAGTCCAGAGTCAAAAGAAGGGAGGTAAGGAATAAATTGAGGGTGGGCAATTTGTGGCCTTCCAGATGTTGCTGGACTGCAACTCCCAAAACATCTGGAAGTCCTCAAATGGCCGAGCCCTGACTCTGCCTCAGAATAATGCAGATGCAGCAACACGTGGGCTGTTCATACAGCATGCAAACCTACACTCAGTGGTTGAATATGGGTTGTTTTGAACCATGAGTTGTTTGTTAAACTGTGGTTAGCTTGTTTTCTGAACGCAACCAGAGTGGTTTGTTAACCATGCAGTGTGGTTTATTTTCTCAAACAAGCAACCTTGAGAACCCATGGTTTGTTGCTGGGCTGTTTAGGGTGGTCAACAAGCCACACTGCATGGTTAACAAGCCACCCTGGCTGTGTTCAGACAACACAGTAACTCACACAGGTCAACAAACAACCCGCACTCAATCACTGTGTGTGGATTACTGTGTTGTGTGAACAGCGCCAATACAAATGCACCAACTAAAAGCAATGCACATCGATCCCCAACTAGGATAGCCACCTTTAGTTTTAGACAGGGCTCCTCCGCCTTTAATAGATACAATAGGCATGTTATTCACCCGGTGAAGCTTTCCCCCTCAACGCACCACCAGGCCCAAGAAGAACTGCATCTGTTGAATTTCTGCACATTAGGCAATCTCTTAAAAATGCTGTGGAAACCTCACAAAAAACAAGAAACATTAATAGCCCTAGCAACATTACCCCTGCACAGCTAAGTCTCCATGTCGGGACTCCTATCTCCTCCTCTACTTGTGGGGGCTACTCAGCCTTCTTGCCTGAGCTTTAGCTGAGCTCATGCTGAAAGAGCCAAGGAGGAAGTAGGTGGTGCTAAACTGCTCTCATATGTTCACTTCAGCAGAAGGAAAAATGCATCGGAACCAATGAGGCTACAACTATCAGGCCCAATTCGGCAGAAGACTCAATGACAGAAATCAACAAATAACATCACTCTAGGGCTGCTTGTAGCAGCAGCTGTCCTTTTTCTTTGCTGTCAACACATCCTGCCTAAACATCCTTCATGACGGTCAGACCGGCCCTACTGCCAGGTAGGGTGAGGCAACTGCCTCAGGCAGCAGATTTGAAGTGCCATGAAAAGGCAGCAAAGCATTCTTTAATTTATTATGGTTGTATGGTAATAGGGAGAGGCATTTGAGATATTTTCTGCCCCTGGTGCCAAAATCACTTGAGTGACCTGTGGTACTATGCACCCTGATTTGGAGGTGTGTGTAGGGGGGCATTTGCTTCTCCGCCTCAGGCAGCAAAATGTCTCAGCTCTCATAACAGTCACATTTGCCGTTACAAAGAAAAAGACAATGCTGTTGGGGCGAGAGGAAGAAAAAAATCCTTTCCAAATCCTGACACAATAACTGCGGGGCCAAGTACAGAGTTGTCGAGCCTCCCCCAACCTGGGATGTTTTGGACTACAACTCCCAGCATTCCTGACTATTGGCCATGCTGGCTAGGGTTGATGGGAATTGAAGTCCCAAACACTGGAAGTGGGGGAACGCTGCACTTGCCATTGCCTGCTACTCTCAGCCTCTTGCTGACTGGAATTAGCTGCCTTGGGCTGGAAGAAGTCCCATTTGGAATTAAAGTACTGAGGGGAAAAGGCTCCCACGGCATCCGTGGTCACTAAGCAACCGCCCACATGGTTTCTTGTTTCCTTCCTCTCCTCCGAATCTCTTGGTCCAACAAAAATGCCAGTAGCATTTGAGAGCTGTGTGCAGATACCGATCCAGTTCAACCGGGGTGAACTTTTACATTTTTGTATTGTTTTGATCCAAAGGCCATGTAGCTACACATAAGTCTCTTTGGTACTAGGAAATAACCCTAGCTGTACTCTAACCTCCACCTGGGAGCTTGAACAACTACCATGCATGCAATAAATACACAAATGGCACTGGACATTTGTAAGGCAAGGAGAAACACAGCCTCTGCACTCACTGAGCATGGAAATCTATCACCACCGGCATCTGACTCTTTAAAACTCGGACTTGGAAGTCATCCACATCCTGGATGTTAAAAGTGTGCCTGAAGACCCGAGTAGTGGAAAATGTCCTTGATGCAGGCACCGTGGCGAAGGGAAGAGACATACGCCAGGTGATGTTGCATGGTGCAGCCGAGACCTTGCATAGGAGCAACGAGGGTGGGGAGCGAAGTGGGGCTGAGAGCTGCTTGACAGGGATGGACAGGAAAGGCCTGAGAAGTTTTTGGGCCATCTGGAAAAGGAAGTAAAAGAAAAGCATCAGAATGGGGGAAAAGTTAAGTGGGATCACTAACAACCTCCTACATAACATTTGTGCATTTCCCCCCTTCAATTTAGCTTCAATTTCCTTTCCAGTTGGTTCCAAGGATATGTAACTCCATCTGTGGCTAATACTCTTGAAGTCCACTGTAAACAAACCTTTGTCGTTTCCAATTTGGGTTGCCTCTCACATCTCGGGCAATGCTTTGACACTTCCTGTGCAAATGTATTCCTGTCCGTCAACATTTTAATATCCCACTCAAGCCATGTACCGCCTCCGACACTCTGGTACACTAACAATATTTATTTTATGTACAGTGCATGCATCTAAGCATGGTGCAACAACCAGTCAAATGGCCAGGCCCTGCCTGCAGGCTTTACAGCTAATCTGGATTTCCCCAACCTGGTGCCTTCCAGATGTGTTGGACTAGAACCAAAGGCTGATCTAATCTAACCTACCTTCAGGATTACAATCTGGTCTACAGTCTTGGTTCAATTTCATGTAAGATTCATAGGTCCAAGTATCAATGTGAAGTATAGGCTGGAACTATGGGGAATGAAACAAAGGACACTTACTCTATGGAACTATGAAGTTAAGATCATATGAAGAGCCATGCTGGCTCACAGCAAAGGTCCATCTAATCCAGCATTCTGTTCAGATAGTGGCCAATCAGCTGTCAGCCAGGAACCTGCAAGCAGGACAGGGGTACAACAGCACCCTCCCACCCATTTTCTCCAGCAACTGGTACATATAGGCTTACTGCCTCTGTTAAGATTTTATTTGTTTAAATATAAAAGCAAATGTATTTTTTCTGTTACTAAGAAGAAAAGTAAAAGAGAGATGACTTGATATTTCAAGTACTCTGAACAGTTGCCAAATCAAGTGCAGCTGGTAAGCACCTAAAGACCAAGGTCATTTGGTTTCTTCCCTGTGTGCTGTGAGGCATAGCAACACATGGGGAGATATGCAGCCAACGCTGTGATAGGTCCACAGTGCTATAAATGTACAGCATGTGGAGAAACAGTGTGGGTGATGATGATGGTGAATGTTAGTGGTAGGTTATGGTTGGTTGGAAGTATTGCTGAAGATATTAGAGGAATGTTTTGTTCTATGTAAATACTTGTAAGTAAACTTAGTATAGTAGTTTAAAACACTGCTGTGTCTGAGTGTTTACTGACTACCAGGACATCTGTCTGCTACCAGTGAGCTCTGCTGTTATTCCGCTGCTGTGTGCTTGCACTCTGTACATGCTCAGAGAGTGCAGTGCATCACAAACTCTGACAGCCTCTGATACTGGAGATAACACATAGCCATCAGGACTAGTAGCCATTGATAACCTTCTCGAATTTGTCCAATCCCCTTTTAAAGCCATCCAATTTGTGGGAATGAATTCCATAGTTTTAACTATGTGTGAAGAAGTCCTTCCTTTTATGTATCCTGAACAAGTCCTGATGCTCCTGAGCTGCAGCACCTTTTTGACCACTTTTTTGACCAGGTCACCTGAGTGCTCTGGCTTCTCCAGTCATATTATTATCTAAGCTGGGAAACATCAGTCTTTTTACAAGACAGTCCTCATTTGAAAGCAACATCCCTTATTTCTGAACACCATGCCCCCGCCCCTGATGAACATACTGGAATAACCTTATTGCAGTCCTTAACAGCAACAGCCCTTATTCTTATTTCTGCAGCACACAAATACTACTATCATTTCGGTTTAGTTTCTCATTGTGGCAAAACACTTTACAATTCTTGCCTCTTATCATAACAACCTGCAAGGGACAATTAAGTTGCATGTTGGCAGACAACTTGCCCATGGCTGTCCAAAGAGGTTCATGGTGAACCTCAAGTGTCCAACAACCCATTCTGGCCTCCCCAACCTGACGTCCACCAGATGTGTTGGACTACAACTCCCATCATCCCCTAGCCAGCACGGTAATTACTGGCATGGGGTTATAGTCCAACACATCTGGAGGGTGACAGGTTGAGGAAGGCTGCCCTATTCACTTTTTAGAGTACAAAACAGACTTTCGGCTAGTGAATAAATACATAATAAACTAGAGTTAATTTCTTCTTTACTCTTAAAATGCGCTACTTGGCAACCATAATACAACTGTTTTGCTAGTGCTATATGCTCCAACTGAATGTCCAGTTACAAACAAGGAATAGCCATCACACCTAGCACCAATATCATAGCACTTGAGTGTCCAAAGCACTTCACATACAACAATCCTGTAAGACTGCTATGCCCACAATGGCAGCACACTTCCATGAGGGCTAAGTAGCATTCAGGAAAGTAGAAAGGCAGCATTGCAAATCAAGTTTTCTTTATCACACTGAGTTTGGTCTCCTTGGGGGGGGGGTTGGGGTGAGGGAGGCATGGTTAGTAGTATACCCTGCTAACCACATTTTGAAAGTATTTCCTTCAAAAAGCATTTCCCTAAAATTCAGAAGACTTTTTTGCATGTAAATGAAGTAATTCATTGCAAAATTTTACTTTCAAAACATGCCAGATTTCAAAATTCAGTAAATCTTTCTACTAAAATAAATAGCCATTTTAAAGGAAGGCAAACAACATTGTTTTAGCCAAGCTGTAGTTAAGCCTTCTGCATTAGGTAAATATTTTTGACACACACATGTATATATTAAAAGGCTCTATACATAATTAAAAATAGTTGAGGGGTATATTGTCCCAGACTTTGGTCTTGCCCTTGCTACCCTCCAGCCACCTTGATTTCTACATAGTCTTGCCAACTTTGTTTTCCCTATCAAGGCTCCTTTGGCACCTAAAGGCAAAGCAAAACTTTGACATAAACACTTCTCCTGGCACGGAGGGGAGAATGATGAAAAACGATCCACCTGCTAAACTTGTATAAGGTAAACTGCCTGGTAAACGGACAGGAACCCTACCAAAAAACGAGTTGGCAGCGCTCGTTCTACACTGCACCTCCTCTTCTTACTTTTTAACTGAATTTCTAGAACAGGAAGACCTGAACCTCAGAATCTATCCCCCAAACCTCCAACTCTGATCTGGGGAGCCCTTCTTCCCGTCACCCGAGATACGTGGCTGGCAGTTATCCAGGGATGACGAAATGGCACTCTGCACATGTTCAGAGGTACTCTCATCCACTACTGCAATGGATTACCCAGGCCTAGTGAGCCCCTTTTGAAATTAATTACAGCTTGCCTTCCCACAAGCCTAGCAGGGATCCTTAACCTCTCACTTGAGCTTTGGTTTCCTGTGCCAGCGGCTCCTCCGCTTCCACCCAGCCCTGAGAAATAATGTGCTTCTCGTGAGTAACCTGTACCGCCAGCCCCATGTAGTGAGCAGACCCTCGGGGCTCATGGGCGACCCCCGACCCTAGCTTTGAAGCGAACCTGGACAGTACCCTTTCCCCCTTCCTACACCCTCACCTTTTACGCCCCCTGAAGTCTCACACGGACACGCTGAGAAATCAAAAGGGTGAAATACCCTGGGAGCTTATTGGCAGGAAGGACGTTCCTTTAAAAAAATGATTGGCTAGCGAAAAGAAGTCCTTGAGAACTCTGGGAGTGGATTGGCTAAGGCGGGTACAATGAGGGTATTCTGTGTGCTTATTGGTTCATGAAGTTGTTCCGAATGCCGAGTAACCTTCTCGGCCTAGGCGATGATAGGCTACTGGAGAGTTCTGCCCGCTCTACAAAGGGCTATTGCGCCAATAGCAAGTTTGTATTCCTGCGCTGCTCCCACCCACTCCAGGAGCAAAGGTCGGAGTCCGCAGGATATGCCTTTCTCGGGTCGAGAGATGAAATCCTAGTCTGTTTAAGGGCGCAATCCTGTGCATGTTTAGACAGGAAAAAAGTCTTATAACGTTGGACTTGGACTTTTTCTTCCGTCTAAACATGCACAGGATTGCGCCTTATCTTTATTTCAGGACTCTGTACTCCTGTTCGCTCGGCAGCATCTTTAACTCAAGATCATAGTTTACAAAAAACGTAGTTACTTACAATATTTGCAGCACCACTTTGCAAGCATAATGGTTTGCAAACCAGGTCGCTAGAGCAGTAAAACAACCATTTAAAATAATTAAACTGACAATAACCACTGAAAAGAAAGCATAATAATAAATATAAATAATAATAATAATAGTGATACAGATAAAAAGGCTCCAAAATTGTGAAGTCTCCAAAATTGTCAGGGAAAATCAAACAGAAAAGGTAGCTCTACCATTTGGAGTAGTTCTGTAGATTGCATTCTTCTAGGTGCTAGGAAATCTAACCCACTTAGTGATTTGAATTCAGAATTTGGCCGTGGCAATTATTTTATAGAAGTGAGGCCTGCAACAAAAAGTTGCAATGTATCTTAACCTTTTAATAGTATTCTTTTTCAGAGGTTGTGCCAGACAGACATCTGTCTGCCAGGTTATTGTAAGATACAGGGAGTTCAAGCAGGAGATTTTATCCCCCTCCTGTTTTTCAGGGTTTCTTTCTCTCTCCAAGAGACACCTCATTCCATGGCTACTGATTGTGCTCAGTTGTCATTGGGTTAATTGGCTAGCATGCATATGTGCGTAAGCATGCATCTACTGCACACGTTACAGAGTACTTGCTGAACTGTAAGATGTGAAATATTCCTCAGGTTGCATAAGGGGAATAGTTTCCCATAAGATCTGGGCCAGAACTACACCTCATGTCATAGCCATACAATCCCATCATGGTGATATTATACCTGTTGTGCATTTATACTTCATAGCACATACAATGACATCAATATGAAATAAAAAGTGAGAAATAAGCTAGAAAAGCGGCATGGGGGATATGCAATGTGCTCCAACAGTTATCAGTACACTTCAATACCGATAAAAAGCACGAATGTAGATCTAGTCCTGGTTCAAACCGCCAGAGACAAGCACTAGTAAGTCACTGCTTTGTTGTGGTGCAAGCAGCTGCCACCTTTCCAAGATTAGAATGTGTTCAATAATGTGACTTATTTCAAAATATACCTATTTCACGCAATAGCCAGCTTCGTCTTATGGAGGGTCAGGCCTGCCTGAAGCCCATTGATTTCATTGGCCTTAGAGTCACCAGGATCAGGTAGTGGGTTTCCTAAAGTCCCATACAGTCCAATTCTGTGCTGCTGCTCAGTGACAGTGCATGCAGATGCTTATGTCCCTGTAGCCAAAGTGGAATGCTATAGAAAGAGAAGGTGGAAGAGGGTTCCATTTGCTTCTTAGTTGCCAACTAGGAAAGGTGTGCGTGTGCTTTTTCTACTACCACAATGCACATAAGGCACCTTCAAATTCAAAGGGAGGCAACAGTGTTTCTCCAGGAATGTTTGCAAAGCTGTAAAGTGTGGTTTGACATTTGAGATGCTTTCCGTTATAAAGCAAAACAGAACTAGGTTTCTAGATCTCATGGTTCTATTAGAGACAAGGTGGAGGGCTGTGCTTTTAAGCAAATAATGAAAAGGCAAACGAATCCTACATTCTAAGGTTTTTCCGTTTCTGGAACCCATTTTAGGGCCTAAATCCAATCTGACTATTTTAAGTTCAGGGTTGTCCATCAAGTTCAAAATTTTATGTTAATAATTTGTGGAAAACATGCAATGACCGTCCCCAGCTCATTATGAATTTTCCCCTTCATTTGTGGCATCCCATGCTGAACAAAGAGTACATGTGCTTTTTCTTTTATGGGCTCAGGAAATAACCTACCACAAGATACTATAAGGTTCCCTTGATAAGGCATTTGAATCATACCCTTCCCATCCCATAGCTGATCAAAGGCAAAAACCACTCCTGCTGTTGAGACTTGAAAACGTTTTTTTAAAGTTCATCCAAATAATACAACCATACAAAACATATTTTCAATACAACATTAAAATACTTATTTGTTTGATCATGGCAGGTATTTTAAAATAAGTTAATAAAAATACTGTTCTGAAAAAATGTTTAACAAAACAAAAACTGCAGCAGCGTAGGGGTCTTCCATACAATACAGGCACAGACAAAAAAATAATGAAATGTTGAACTACTTGAGTAGATGCTAGCTTGACAAATAGACAGCTAGCATCTCTGTCTTTTGAGCAGCAGCAAAGCCTGACCTTCTGAAGAAGGTCTTGCATAACCATATATTTGGGAACTCTGGCTTTGCCCAGAAAACCAAAGATTTTGCAATAACCAGCCTAACCATTAAAGGCAATGAGAAATTTGTATAAATTTGAGCATCAACTATGCTGAAACTGTGGCTTCCTTAGCTATTCTCTGTTGAACCTGGACAGAATTAATCCCACTTATGCTATCAGCTGTATCAATCACATATATTTAGGAAACAGCAACAAAAGCTAAGCAATGAAGATAGAGTAAAAACACTGGGGCAAACTATGGGGGGAAATGGTTCTGATGCTGTTATGGCAGTGATGGGCACATATTGGCTAGTATTTGTGACATCACCAACAACGCTCTCCTCCCCCATGCTGGGAGCAAGTTTTCTATTATTGTTTTGTGTAAGATGTAGGATGGATACACATATGCATGTACACCAGTAAAAAAAAAGGGGGGGAGGGGAAGATCCATGGCAAACATAGGGGTAGGGACAAGCCTGGGACCTGATTTGCTTATGGACACAACATTGGAGGTGATGCTGTGAGTGTTTCTATCACCAGTGGCATTGTGACTGCTAAAAATAAACATAGAAAAAACTACATGTGTTACCTTAATACACACATGGAAAATGATCAGCTGAAAGGTGAAGGAAAAAAGCCTCCTTTTTTTACAGCATTTTTAAAACAAACAAACCCATCACAGTTAAAGGCAATACATGTAACCAATAGCTTCTTTGGAGTAATTACAGGGATACAAGAGGAGAGAGTATAAAGTTGCATGTAGTGAGTCTGCTTCTACCCTTGTAGGCAAGAAATTCAAATCTTCCCATTTGAAAGATTCGCATGATTTTCACATGCTCCAGGTTGCTCAAGGAGGCCCCAAAGTGCTAAAGACATGGCGAGTGTTAGAAGCTGCCTGGTAAGTAGAGCTTCTTTGCAAGATCCCTTTCTGGATGGTACTCTTGGCTCAGCTAAATTCCTACAGCTTCATTAATATGACCACAGAAAGTTCCTATTTACCATTAGGCCATTGGTGTATGAAGCCTAGTATTGTCTGCTCCATCCTTCTCCAACCTGGTGCCCTCCAGATGTATTGGATTACAACTCCCATCATCCCCAGCCAGAATGGCCACAGGTTGAGAAAGACTGACTGTACCCCTCCTAGATCTCAGGGTACCCTGTTACTTGAGAATGTTTTACCTGATAGTGGCAGAGATGGAACCTGGGATCTTCTGCATGCAAAACATGTGTTCCACCATTGTGCTGCGGGCCCTCTCTTCATCACGGACTGCATCAGCCCCTATCGGTCCATGTTGCCAGCAAGAGTTATGATTTGCAGCACCATTATTTGACAAGAGACCCCCTTTCAGCCCCACTCTCAAGAGCCAATGGAAGGGGAGAGAAAAGGGGTCAGGTATTTACCGATGAACAAGGGATCTAAAGTGGATCCCTGCTTGGGCAGGGGGAGGGAGCACCAACTGCTTTAAGGATGTCATCTAGGAAGCACAAGTGCAGAAGGAGAAAGGGTATAAAGGCAATTCTTTCCAGCTGTAAAAGACCATAGGAATACAAGTAAGAAACCAGCGTGTACTTTTCCCAGTTTGTTTCTCCCAACTCGCCAGAAGGGAGAGAAGTGTGTGCAACAGATGTAGGGGTTCAATAAAGTGCAGTTAGTTTTTTACCCCTACCTACTCTTACCTTAAAAATAAAAAGGATATTAAAAATACAGTTATAATAGGAAATACAATTTTATCTGACTGAGCTGAAGTAAGGAAGCTTTCTAAGGGGGCATAATGCAAAAAGGATAGTGAACTGGTTCGCATGACATGACAACCCACCGTGGCTTAATTTACCTGCAGGGGTTGTTGCATCGTGGCAGGCACCTGCAGGCGCCATTTTTGCATGGTGCCCATGGGCACTCGGCTTGACATGTTCTGTCAACCCAGGCAGCAGAGGTTATTTGTGGGTTATCTAGGTTCACACAACATAAGAAGCCTCCGCAGGTAAGTTAAGTCCTGGTGGGCTGTTGTGTTGTGCAAACCAGGTCATTGTGTTAAGGAAACAGGAACTCTCCCTCTTGAAAGGGGCAAGCTGGTACACAAGAATACCAGTTCCACAGACCAGGCTAATGACTACAGTATTGGTGCATTTTGACAAACCTGGTACAAAGGGAATCTGGCTTAGCTGCTCATTTTTACAGACCCTTGAGTCATCCCTCTTCTCTCTCTTGTAAACAATGCATAATATTTCAGGACTCTGGACGTCAACAGTATCCTGTTAATCTCTCATCCAGCCAATTCCACCAAACTGGTGGTAAATTCATGCACATACAAATCTGCAAGTATATGCAAGAACACAGTACACACAGCATCTATGACCAATGACGCCTCTTGTGAACCAACACAAAACATGCAATCAAAAATTCATGGTGAGTTATCTGGGTGTCCCTTTTTCTCCCTTGTGATAAACCAGAGACTGATCCATATTCTAGAAATGCAACACCATCAGCAGGCAACAACAGTAATAGGAGCAAACAGCTGCCTCAGTATTATCTAATGTCTGCCCTCGCTAATTCTGTAAAATGCCCTCAGTTCTCCATCAATCACCACAGATCTACACAAGTCTTTGGCAAGTCATGGTCCCTATAAAGGAGTGGGTAGGAACCCAAGCACACATCATGGAAGCTGGAGGCCCTCTGCAGATCTGTGTCATGGAAACATGACCATAAGCTATGTGGACTGTGATACAATCAGAGGGAAGGCTAAAGTTCATCCCTGGTGCTTATGAGATGCTGCAGTTGGGGATTTGGTATCATGTGATCCTCCAGCAGCTGGTCATGTGACTGTATACTGCCACCCTCCCATTCATTTGGGAAGTCCACAGCAGCATAGTCCTCAAGCAGCCCTGCTTCTACTCCATGGCGCCTAAGTCTCTCATTACCCATGAGCCCCTGCATTTTCATGTATCCCTGCTGGCAGAAGGGAGGCAGCTTCTGGCGAGTGAGGGCGAATAGGAAGCAGGACTCTAGACACAAAAGGAAAGAAAAAACATGCTGTAAGTTACAGTCCACACGAACTTTTAAAAGGAAACAACAACAACCTGGTTTAACACTGAGAATCAAATAAATTGGTAGTTGATAAAAATCAATGATCTTTTAAAAAATATATATGAAAAAATCAGATTTTTAAAATTTAAATCAGATTAAAAAAATTAAATTAGATTTTGAATTTTTCTTAAAACACTTAAAAAGAGAGTCTAGGTCAAAGATATTGCCATGAATGCTAATTATAAAACTTCTAATTATATTCTAGGAATATGTTAACAGCAGTTTATGGAGATGGAAGATAACCTGATCAGTCCTATTCTACATGGAGGTGGTATACAGAAGTGTATGCTCTCCCTCCCTCCCTCTCTCTCAGCCTTGCCTCTCTCTAAGTGCATAGATAGAAAATGTAAATGAATAGAAAATTTGGAGAGATGGAGCAGTTCTGAACAAGGAGGAGGAGTCTGGATCTAAATGCAAGGGACAGAGGAAGGGAAAATAAAGTGGAATCAATAGTGAACAGAACATATTCATGCAGTCCTGACTCCTGAAAGAACTTCTGTTGGATGTCTCCTCCACTCTAGAAGTGAAATACCTAGCATGGCAGCAGCAGGCCATAAAAGAGACCCCGTTTGGGAATATTTTGTTTCTGTACTCACTGTGGTTGAAATTACCTAAAATTTTTTTTTTTTTAAAGAACTTCTACAGTTATCGAAAAACTGAAAAATTTAACCATTCAAAAATTCATGTGTGTTTTGTTAATGTTGTTTGTTGATGAAGAAAACTAACCAGGAGAATAAACAAACTTATTAGTACAATTTAATAGCCTGTTTGGTGGTAGTGATTCTGGCACATCACGACAAAAATATAATGATTAATTGAACAGTTGAAGCTTGTTCATCTTCACAAGTTCATCCTGCTTCAGTACTAAGATGACCAAATGATCATCATTTCAGTTGGTGGTGGCCACCACACCGAGGGATGTGTACACATGTGATATTGACCTTTGACATTCCCAAGTCAAAGGGACCTCGACTATTAACTGGCGGGTTTGCTGGCCTCTGTTCCCTCCTCTCTGGTCTCCAGCCTGCCCTCAGGTTACCTGCATAGAATCTGCGCAGGTCAGTTTCCAGGCAATTCTCCAAGAAACGCCTCAGTGGCAGGATGTGGGCATTTGGAGCAGTCCAGTCTGTTAGGAAGTCCTCCACAATGTGATGGATAGCATCTGGCCGGGGCAAGGGCCAGTCTGGGGGACAAAGTCTCATCTCACGTTCTGTTGGGAGGGAAATCATAGAAGAAAAAAAAACCTTCATGGAACCAAAGTGTCCCCCAAGCAGTAATTGGTGGGGGGAGGAACTAAGAACCACTTCACTTACCAGTGGGGAGGCGTTTGTAATAATAAATGACAGGATGCAGGAAATTGGACTGCCAAGCGTGCTGTGCTTCTCCCACTGCACGGTTATAATAGAAGACATCCTTGTCAGGCCCAGAGAAGTTCTTCCCATACTCCATCACGGCGACAAAAAGCCCATTCTGAACTTTTCTTCCTGTGCGCCATTCCAGGTCTTGCAGGACCCCAACCGGATACTCCTCCAGATACTCAAATTCTGTGGCATTCCTAGGCACAACCAGAACGAAGAAATCAAAAACTCTATCAAGTGGACGTGTTGATAGCCAGGTAGTGTCTCTTTCTCTCTCTTGATGGACTGGATGGAAAGGGGAGAGGCTTGTTTTAGATGGGGTTGCACTCTACCCAAAAGATCAAGTTTGTTTATTTATTAGGTTTACAGTTCAGCTTTCTCTATTGTCAGTGACAGCTCTGTCCTAGGATGCCTTTTACTACGTCATCTACATCCTCTACTTGAAGACAGATCTGACCGCTGCCTCCCATGCCTTAGTGACCTCAAGACTACACCACTGTAATGTGCACTGTGTGATGCTGACCCAGGGGAAAGTCCGTAGTTCAGTAGTAGAGTACATGTCTTTCACACAAAAGGTCCTAGTTTCAATCCCCAGCATTCTAGGTTGGGCTGGAAAGGACCGCTGTCTGAAACCCTGGAGAGCCAATGCCAGCCCAGTGTAATTAATTAGTTAAATTTCTATACCACCCAATAGCCGAACACCAAGATAGATGGACCAATGGTCTGACTCAGTATAAGGCAGCGTCTTCTGTTCCTATGAAGGTGGCTTGAAAATTGCAGCTGGTGCAGAAAGCTGCCTCCTGAGTAGTGTCAGGTATGGGTTGGCATAATCACATTCCACCAGTTTTGAAACAGCCGCTCTGGCTATCAGCACGTTTCAGTGCCCAGCTCATGGTGCCCTCTTAGTCCTATAGAGCCCTAGCCCTATACAGTCTGGGTTCCCCTTGTTGATGGGTGCTTCCAGTCCAAGCTTTCGTCATGCAGCTGCTCTGCCTCATTCACAGAATTTCATGGCGGGTCCCAAATGATAATGCTTTCCGTTCATAATCCTCCCGTGTTTTCCCACTGCTTCTTCCATCTCTTTTCTGACAACAGGAAACCCATCAAGGAAAAGAGAGAATAACTGCACAACTCTTTTCGACTGCTAGGTGCTAGGAGCTCTCTGTCTGGAAGCACCTTAAGATCAGCTGAGGCAGCCTGCTTCACATCCCATCAAATCTAGAGGCCAGATGAGCCTCCACAAGAAGCAGGGCCTTCTCGGTTGCTGCTCCAGAGCTCAAGAATACCCTTTCAAGGGATGTAATGCTTGGCTCCATCCCTTCTGGTATTCTGCCAGCACGTGGACCTTTCTGGTTTTGGTTGATAGTTCCTGTACTTAATGAACTGCTGTATTTTTGTGTGTGTGCTATTTTTGCCTTCTTTGTTGGTTTCAGTTTCTATTTGGATTGTTTTATTGCTGTTTTAATTAGATTTTACCATATGCTACTAGGAAATCTCTTCTTGAGGTAAGACGATATATAAATCTAACAACTAAATAGTCGCATTAACCGTCTGCTTCCCAAGGAACGGTTTCAGGGAATATCCTCAATACAAACAATGACCAGAAGACATAAAATTATATCTCCCCACTAGCACTACATTGTCCTGCAAGAGAAACGGCCCCCTCTGCTGACTACATTTCTAGGGGAAGTTGTCTCTAAAGGAGAGTTGCCTGGGGGAAATCACTTACTCTTTCAGCAGAACGATATCTGCAAGCACACTGAACATCTGGTAGAGGCCAGAAGCCTCATTCACCCGTTTGACAATGGCGTTCGTTAGTTGCATAATGGGGTGGTTGGAAGATGGCCAGAGGACTCTGTGGTGACGGACTTCTAATAAGCGATGAACTGTGCGAGCTGCGCGGGGTAGGAAGGAAAGTAAGTTGCAGACAATTTTAAATGCAGTAATGATCATGAGTTAAGAGATGGAATCATACAGCAAGGACAATTAAAAGGAGCAACAGGAGCGATAACAGGCTATACAGCCAAACAGCTTGCAGGTATTTGGAAAACCTCTTTGAAAGCTGAATTCAATTTTGAAGAGGTTCTCGGGGGCCACATTCCAATGGGAGTGGGTCCAGGTTCCCCCATCCATGATAAAGTTTCATCCTACAGCAGGCAGAAGAAAAATATGGGTGCTGCTGGTGCCCCGGAGCTCTTAAAAACTATAGACACAGTCTCCAAGCCTATACCTATGAACAATTAGGCAGAATTAACAGTATATCCCATACAATATGGAAATGTTTGCAGTAAAACCAGAAAGATCTTTTATCATTAGCAGAAATTCTAGTGGCTTCCAAATTACAAATTCTGGTAACTCCCACAATTAAGGAAAAGTTGGTTATGGTCTGGAAAATTGCAGCATTGGTAAAATTAACAAAATGTGTACAAATGAGGGAAGGGAGAAATAAAAGGAAAGGGTTTGAGGTATATTGGTTACCATTTACTAACTATTGTAAATGATGACATAATCATGATATATGCAATATAGGTATTTTATATATTGTCTGTATCAAGATTATGTCATCATTTACAATCCCCTTCATGAAATGTTAGTTGTCTTTATTTATTGCAAAATGTCTTACATTTCTGTTGTTAGTACCCTTTAGAAACAACATGTGTTACATGGTTTAATTCACTTACAACAGCCTTCTCCTACCAGGGCTGCCCAGAGGATGCTGGGAATTGTAGTCCAACACATCTGGAGGGCACCAGGTTGGAGAAGGTTGATTTGCAGAAACTAATTTTAAAAAGACTGTAAACAAACCAGACCTCTATTACTAGAACAGCTTCACTTCTGGGTTGACTGACCTTCACTGTTCTACAGACCCCATGCATCACACATCCAAGCTCACCTGTATATCGGAACCCATGAATAAAGCCTCCAGCAGATTTCCTAAAGTCAACGGAGTGGCTTGCAGTGCCCAGAACAAAAAGACCTCTAGTAGCTTTAGCTTCATAGCTGGGCTTGATCAAAGGATACTTCTTCTTACTGCCTTTGCCCTTCATCAGCCCAACAGACCTGTGTGTGAGGGGGTGGAGGGCAAATGGAGCAAGTCAGAGCTGAAGTTCTGGCCATAGAGACAGGGCTATTATAGCTTAATAGCAGAGCACATGAAGATGGTTCATACAGGATCTCCTGTTAAAAGAGATGCTGGAAAGCTGATGCTAGACCAAGTATTAAAGGAACAATAGTCAGAATAAGGCAGTGTGCTATGTTCACATATATGATCCCTTCAACACATGCCACATGTGCACCTTCCATTGCAGGATGCCGGCAGCATTGCCCAGGGAAGGAGCTATGGTCATAATTCTGCCTGAGCTGCAGGATTCTTCTTTATAGTTGTTACTCGTGCAGCATGGAATCAGATCATGTGGATGTAGTTCTTACAGCCCAATGGCATATGTATGAATGGGCCTCATTCTCAGTTCAGTACACAGAGGTGTCATCAGCCCAGTGTGTAAGCTGTACTTTAACATAAACCTGATCCTCTCAGCTGTTCAGATTTACGTGGCTGCTTATGTTGAGATGCCCTAGAGGAGAGTCAAGGCCATCTTTTCAGCTTCTGATTAACCCAAGCTTGTAATTTTGCCTGGTCACCTGTGGCGAGTCACTATGACCTCCAAGCAAATCAGACATGTTTTCATGGCCATGTGGGAAAGAGCAGAGGTAGAGCCACCACAGCACTGCCCTTCAATTACATAGAGCCGTGATAATATGATGATTGCATGCAAGGCAGTAGCCCTAAGAGCTACTGGCTCTTTGTCCCCAACTTGGTGGCCTTCAGATGTGTTGGACTACAACTCCCATAATCCCCCAGCTAGCAATAAAAGTCAATTCTATGTCCATCACCCACTGGACATATGGCTTGTTGGCTTGTCCTTGTTAGCCTCTAACACAGCCTTCCCCAACCTAGCACCATTGGCCAAGCTGACTGGAGATCATGAGAGTGGCAATCCAAGACATCTGGAAGGTATCAGGCTGGGGAATGCCGCCCCATCTTATTTAACATACAGCGTCACTATGGAGGATATGTGTGTGTTTATCGTTCTTCCTTCTAGCTTTAGAGCTAGTTAAACAAGGTTGAGTACAGGTCCTTCTCACTCTGTTGCAGGACTCAATCAGACACTGGCAATGGGGAGAGGAACTTGTTGTATGAGGGGCAGCTGGGTTGGGGGAGGGAGGAGGAGATCATGGGTGAGTCAAGCAGTGAGTGAAGACCACCTCCTCCGGACTTGTCTGAACGACTGAGTAAATGAACAAATGGTTGGTGAATTAAATAAATTCTCCCTTTGAATTAAGGAACCACAAAATGGCTATGTAAAACAATAAGAGAGACTTACAGCACAACTCTATTCATGTTTACTCAGTAGTAAGCCCAATGAGTTCAATGGAGCTCACTCCGACGAAAGTGGGTATAGGATTATAGCCTTAAACATCTTGCTGTTTAAATGGATTCTGCTGGCTCCAGAGCAATGGTATCAGAGTGTCTGAAATGTTTGCAGCTGAAGCACAAACCATACTACTGAGGACCAAACCTCAAAGGACACTAAATGCATCATTAGAAAGCACATCAGTTTTTTGTTGTTTATTTAATAACAGGCATGGGGTCATTTAGCATCATGTGTAGTTTGTCCTTTGTGTTACAAACATTTCAGCCACGCCTTTTGCATTCATGCACATTCTCTGTCTGTCTGTCTGTCTCTCTCTCTCTTTCTTTCTCTCTCTCACTCACTTTGGGGCTGGTCCCACCTTACTTGTTGAATATGGAGAAGTCAAACTTCCAACCCAGGCAGCGGATGGCCCGGTCATAAGGTGCTCGAGTGGCAAAGTTGTCCAGCTCATCCTGTGGGAGGGGGATGGACTCTGCTTCACTGCTATTGCTGTTCTCCAGGTAGAAACGGAGGGTAATGTGCAGCTTCCCTTTTCTATCCTTGACGAGAACCAGGTCTTCCAAGTCCCCCTCTAGAAGCCCGTCCAGAGACTTCAGCTGATACGTGTCCAGGAGGCCATTGTTAATTGCTCTAAGGAAGGAAGAGTTGGGAATACAAGAGCCACACATTCAGAAGGCAGAAGGGGATTTAGCTCTCTGCATGTCAACAATGGAAATAGCACTGCCACAATACTGAATCATAGAAACAGAAGGGATCTCGGAGATTGACAAGCCCAGGGGAAGGCAAAGAGGTGCCCAAGGGCACCAGGGTGCCCTCAGACACTTTCCCTGAGTGGGAAGCCCAACCCCACTTTTCCTAGTGTGGGGTAATACCCTGGATTTCAGCCAGGGACCTCCTGAATATAAAGTGTGCGCTGTTCCATCCTCATAGGGCTCCTCCTGCAGCCCCCATGCCTGGGAGCAGGGGGGAGTAAAAAAATGTCCCATGATGTGTCTGATTCCTGTCTGTTCATGTGGCTGAGTGGTTAGGAACTGTTCTGTCGTGACTCCAGTGTGAGTTCAGCCATGGTACGGGCAGAGTTATTGCTGACTGTGGTGCTGGGGCTGATGGACATTGTCTTGTATGTTGTGTGCATGGTGATTTAGAGCATGTGTTGGGGGCACGTCCCCATCATCATAAGAACATAACAACCTAAGAAAAGCCATGCTGGATCAGGCCAAGGATCCATGTAGTCCAGCACTCTGTTCACACAGTGGCCAACGAGCTGTCGACCAGGGAATCACAAGCAGGACATGGTGCAACAGCATCCTCCCGCCCATGTTCCCCAGCAACTAGTGTATACTGGCTTACTGCCTCTGATACTGGAGGTTGCACTTAGCCATCAGGACTAGTAATAGCCATTGATAGCCTTCTCCTCCAGAAATGTATCTGTCGCGGATCCACCCCGACTGTTAGAGTTCCACCTTCCTGGCTGGACCCTCTGACCCTGCTCCTTAAAGATATCTTGCCTCTTTAAGAGCCACACTGTCCTTTTTGGGACCCAAGTTTCCACCTTTTCTCTTTCCCTTCTCTAAAGCGTGGGGTTTTCAGCTGTAGGCAGGTGTGAAATGGAATCTCCAAGAACTCAGGATTTAAACCCAAAACTCTTTACTATTCCAGACATAGTAAGGCACACTTGCTTAAGGTATCTACACACATAGAGCTGTTGCTTTCAAAGGCAATACAAACAAACAAACAGAAATAAAACCACAGTATCATCTAGCTTGGCTATCTGATAACTTGGTAGTTAGATCCAGCTTTACTCAGGCTCTGCGTCTCCCCCAGCACCCAACTCTCTGAGAGGCCTCAATCCTCTGTCCCCAACGAATTGAATGCCTCCCCCTCCCGGTTTTCTCCTTTTTAAAACTCTCTCTAACTGACCAGCCAGTCCTTCTCATTGGCTCTCTGGCTAGCTCTTCCCATTGGCTCTTATTTCCCGCTTCTCAGTTTGAACTGCCAACTGCTGTTTTAACTCCACCTCTCTCATTAATTTTCCCCGCTCCCAGCCTTCTCCCTTTGACCTAGAAACCTGATCTTTCCCAGACAGAGAATCGTTAATCTAATCAGGAAACCTTTTGAGTGTCAGCTATCTTTAGCTCTGGAGTGATTTACTCCCACTAGTCTTTTCCCAACATGCTTTTCTTTACAAAGTTAACTCCGTACATACAATTTACCCCTTGATAATACAGTTGAACCCTCACAGTATCCAACCCCCTTTTAAAGCCATCCAAACTGGTGGCCATCACCACATCTTGTGGTAGTGAATTCCACAGTATAACTCTGAGCTTATTGGCTGTATCTGTGAGTGAGCAGCAAGTATGAGCATCATCGGCAGTGTTTCCAGGGGTGCTGGCACACGTGTATGTGTATGTGTCATTGTTATGCCTTTTTTATCTTTTCTGGTTGTATGTTTTTCTTACCAGGCTAAGCACACTTCAGATATGGTGGTGGTGGTTCCCTCACACTCCCCACTCACTGTGTCATATGACTATAGGGTGGCTTTGTAGATTTCTTTAGATTTGAGCCATAGTGAAATTGCTGCGCATGCAGTTGCCACAAGTGTTGATACATGGAAATGTCTTCTGTGTCAGAATAGTTAATATCCTACCAGCTAATTTTTACAGTGCTTTACAACTAGGATATAACAAGAAGAAGAAGAAGAAGAAGAAGAAGAAGAAGAAGAAGAAGAAGAGGAGCAACAACAGGAAAAACAAGCAATTAAAAATAGCCATCAGAAAACACTAACAAAAAGATAACTAGCAGTCGCTAAAAAGTGGCTTCAAATCAGCAGCAATGAAAAGTCTTCTTAAACCCAAATACTGCACTAACTTTCTATAAAGGATAACAGCGTATTGACCAGATGGCTCTCCCTAGGCACACTAAAAATAAACGAATGATGTCTGAAAGCAGCCTGAGAAGCCCTTTGTGAAGAATGGGCCTCCATAACTTATGACCCAGCAAGACTGAACATAACGCAACAGTCACATTTAGAGAAACATGATGTTTTTGGTTTGCTAGCTGCCTGGAGCTGCGAAAGCAAGGGGGTTACCAAGCCCCGTGAAGCCACATTGCATGGTTGTTCAGCTTCCTTTGGCTTGGTGCCTGAAAGCATGTGCAGGCTTGAGTAAGCAGATCATTTCTAATCCTTGTGTAAGAAAGCCCTATATTAGGGATGCAGAACCTCAGGGCCGGAGGCCATATCTGTCTCGCCGGGAGTCCCGATTCAGCCCTCCCAGGTTCCCCAGAAGGCCACGCCTCCTACCCCTGCCCACACTTTGCTCCCCCAGCCACCAATCTTTTGGTAGGTTCCAGCATTTTGCACTGTTTTTTCCCCATTCTGAAAGGTTGAAATGTCTCTCCTGAAGCTTAGCTACTGGCAATAAGAGCTTTAAGCTATAATAGGCTGGCATTTTTTGTATTTTTGGCCCCACCCCTTTTGCCTTTGGCTCCTCCCACCACTGGAATGCGGCCCCCGAATTAGAATTCAGTACTCAGGTTGAAAAAGGTTCTGCACCCCTGGGGTGTAAGTTACAGCTACCTCAATTTCGATTAAATATAAGGAAAGCCTTCCTGACTGTAAGATCTGTACAACCGTGAGGTTGTGGGTTATCCATCTCTGGAGGTTTTTAAGAAGAGGCTGGACAGCTACCTCTCATGGATGGTTTAATTGGTTCTCCTGCACATTGCAGAGGGATGGACTAGATGATCCTTGTGGTCCCTTCCAACTTCACAATTCTCTGATTCTATGATATCTATCTCAAAATGTTTAGGACAGCCATAGATATATTTAATACTCAATTCCCACTGACACAGGCTCTTACCTCAAATCTCCAACATAGTGAGTGGCCCAAGAAAGGCGAACCCGGGAACGGCTCACCATGTGTACGAAATTGGTGACGCCCAAAATGTTCTCTGCAGTCTCAAAGGCAGAGTTCCCCCGGCCCAGGATCAATACGGACTGGCCAACAAAATCTTCTGGGTCAACGGATACTGACTCGTAGCCCTCGACATATTCTGAACCGGGGAAGTTCACTTCGTGGGGAACCCACGTTCCCGTGGCTACCAAAAGTACACTGAAATATATAGTCAGGATTTCAAACAGGTTTACTAATCACACAGCAACTCAAAAGAACCACTTCTGTTTCTAAAGTTATTTGCATGCTATTCAGAAACCTCAAATGCTAATCTGAGGCTTATCAAGGTTTAGTTATAGATAAAGCAAGCCAGAACCTTTAAGGCCAGCTTCCAGACAGTTCAAGGTAGTTTTACCATTCCCCCGTACCAGTTGAATTTGTGAGAAAAAATAGCAGATGTAGCCAAGTACCCAGAGTTGAGTGGAATGTTATCTCAGTGTGCAGAGGCAGTCAAATCAAACACACACATGCAATAAAGGAAAAGAAAGGGCAAACTCTATGTTGAAATTATTAGGAAATGGATTGGAAACGGATTGAAACTCCATTTTTCTAGGCATCTAGGCTGTGTTTGCAGTGGGAGCATTCTGTGCAGTTCTGGATACCCGTTTCAAAGAGGGCAACTAGAACTGGAAAAGGTAAAGAAAAGGGCAGAAAGAACTACAAGGGGGTTGGGAAATGTTATATGTTTGGGGCTTTTTAGTTTATGGAGAAAACACACACAAAGGGGAGACATGATAGAGTTTACAAATGTGCTGATGGCTCTAAAAACATGTTTGGACAAGGAAGTATCTATCAATGGTTATCAGCACTCCTTCTAATAGCATTCAGGTGGTTGAGCACCAACAGGATTGGAGCCAAAAAGGTGCTACTGAGAAACAAGACAGTATCAGCAAAGTCAGATGAAACTAAGCTTCATAGAAGCATAACACTTTTTATTTAAACCCACCCTCTAAAACCTGGCAGCCTTTCCCGTCCACCCGCAAAAGCCCAATAACATCTAAATATACGTCGTGCCCTTCAGGAGCTACAGGATACTAAATGTGGAAGTGTCCATTCAACAAGAAAACTGCCAAAGTGCAGAGGGGTTTGCAAGAGTGAATTCACCTGCTTGAGCTCTTTATAGCTTATGGAGTCCAGAAAGAGGGCGTCTCTAGCTGGCAGGAATGCTGAACAGGAGTACTCCTGTTAGCTCATGAAGACAAACCACAACATTTTCTTGCAGGTCCCCCCTTTTAGCCATTATATTTAGCTATATTACATTAGAACCTTAATGTAATATAGTCCTGAATGTATCAGCCTACCCTCCAGATGTTTTGGAACGCAAGTCCCATAATTCCCAGCCAGCATAGTCAATGCTGACTGGGAATTATAGGAGTTGCTGTCAAACACACCTGGAGGGAGACAGCTTGGGAAGGCCATTGAGATACTGAGGACACTGCAGGCTGGATCCCACACTCTTCCAGTAGAACATCTGCGAGAAGGAACCATGCAGGCCAGGCAAATACTGCACTGCCCCAGTAACATATGAACAGGGCCTTACAACTAAAAATGATCAGCAGGAGTCCCATCTGACCTATCACTTCCTGGGCTGTACCATTTTATCCTGAAGGTGGGAGATCCAATGTCTGATTGCTGCTCCCCCACAGTAAAAAAAAGAACAGAGCCATCCCTGTGTGTGTGTGTGTGTGTGTGTGTGAATTCACACGCACACACAACTAGCAAGTCAGGCAAAAAACTGGTCTAGAACCTTCCCTCTGACATGCTAGTTATATTCTAGGGGACTTTAACATAGAGGGGATATTAAAAACTTGATCCCTCACAAGGAGTAAAAAGAAAATCATAGAACCCAGCAACAGAAACATCACATGGGGGTTCCACTTGTCTGTCTTAGCTCTAAGTTAGCTCTCATTATAACTCTGGCCTGGTTGGCACAGAATGCTAAACCATAGATTGCTGCCCTACCCAGGCAAATAACTGAACAAACTGTGGTGTCAATCGCTGGGTTGTTTGTTTCCCACCTCGGTTGATTGTTTCCTACACCCTTTCTGTATCCCAAATGCTTTTGCAGTGCTTCAGTACAGACATGTAGAGTGGCTAGATGTTTTTGCTACTCTTGTCTGCTGCCTCTGTAGCTTGGCAAAACAACAACCCATGGTTCTGGGTTAGCATGTAATGACAATCCAAGGTTTAAACAACTCAGAGTCCCTGGTTCACATGTAATGACAACCCATGGTATGGGTCGAGTATAGGTTGTTGACTCTTGGGTTGTTATGTATGAACCTGGAACTATGGGTTAACTATGGGTTGTTAACCATGAACAACTCAGGAAGAGAACCTATGGTTTGCTGTTGGGTTGTACACTGGGCTGTCATTACATGCAAACCCAGAACATGTGTTGTTTTGCCAGCTACAGAGGCAGCGACCAAGAGTGGTAAAAACACAACAACCCCAGCTGCTCTACATGTCAGTACTAAAGCGCCACAAAGGCATTTGGGATACAGAGGGGGAGCAGGCAAAGGAAGAAAGAATTAAACAAACCAGGAATTGGGAAAAAACCCTATGCTTTGCATAATCTTCTGGCAGACAAATCATTGGTAAACTCTGAGTAAGGCAACAACCCATATTCTGCAAAAAATGGGTTATTTTCCTGGGTTGTACCTTCAACAATCCATACTCTGGGTTACCATTATGTGCGAACAAGACCAGTGTCTGAGAACCAACGCGCTATGAAAATGAGCAAGGATGGCTTTATATTTTTATGTAGAAAATTGCTGTTTCACAACCAGAATCAATGGGTACTGTGACATTT
Source organism: Anniella stebbinsi (assembly GCA_029215795.1). Taxonomy (NCBI): domain Eukaryota; kingdom Metazoa; phylum Chordata; class Lepidosauria; order Squamata; family Anniellidae; genus Anniella; species Anniella stebbinsi. The sequence goes on from JARDYH010000003.1 coordinate 32,629,887, forward strand.
GGACACTTTTCTAATAGGTTAGGTAATTGCTTACCTGCATTTATAGAGTAGAGCATTCTGGTCAGTTAAGATGAAGTAATGGCCATTCCATGCCTTGGTGTCCTTTTCCATCATCACACGGGTGATGGACGTGTTATAGCGCACCTGGAGACCTAGCATGGAAGCAAAATCTGCCAGGTAATGCACCATGGCATCAGCATCAGGGAAGAAGTCATGGGAGTAGTGTCGAAAGAGCAGTCGGCTATCATGGCTCAGTAGCGAGTTCCAGTCATGGCGAAGGTTGAACTCGGTGTTGGATTTGCCTGTATAACGCTTGTTGACGCTAATCAGCTTGCGGTGACGAGGATACAAGGCAAAGAAACGGCCTGGCGCATGGCCACGTTCAAAGGCCACATAGTCTCGGCCAGCACGTTGGAGGAAATAGGCCATCTGCAAGCCCGAGGGGCCAGCCCCAATAATACAATAGTCATGGTATACAAAGTCATTAGACCAGGAAGAGGCCACAGACAAGGCGACCGTTAGCAGAAGTTCTTGCACGCATTTGGAAGGAAATGGTGTCATACTGGTGGCAACGAGGTTAAATCTGTTCAAGGCACTTTTAAGAACTGAGAAGGCAAAAAAAAATTAATACATTTGAGAACTTCCAAGTTTGCTTAATTTTACTGGAGAAGGCAGATACATCATATATTCAATGTTGTGTGTCGCCTCTTCTCTGGAACAAGGTCTTTCTGAAGTCATGCCTAGAAAACACGAAAGAGAAAAGGATAAGCCAGTGTATCCCCTTTGGAAAATTAACTTTCCTGCACACCCCACTGCAAAGCACCATTACCTAGCAGTTCACTTGTAAAGACATAGCTTCATCCCCCTGGCCCTAATTTTGGCTGTTCTTGTTTTCCCAAGCATTTAGCTTGCACTGCCACTGTTCAAGCCTCCTATTAGCATATCTTCTTTAGGGATTTATCGGGTGGAGATGAAGTTTCTAAGCCTAAAAACCTCACCCAATGGTCAGCTCCACATGTTACAAAACTAGTGGGTATATATCACGTATTCCTAATAAATTCTGTGACACCTGAAGTTTCTTACTAGTAAGAGCTGTTCAACAGTGGAACTGGCTGATTTAAGAAGTGGGTTGTGGCAAAGCTGTTGCTGCCATGTTGGGCAATTGTGAAATTGGGTTCCATGGCACAGGTTGGGAGTCCAAGGTGGGTTTTGGGTATGGACCAGTTGAAGACCACTGATCTAGATAATCACCAGCAGCTCCAAGATTTTTTGCCAGGGGCCACTGGCTGAAAAGCAAAGGGGCAGGAGGGAGGGTTGTTCAGGGGCCTCTCAAACAATGGAGCCAGGGCCAATTTAATTTCACTATATAAAAACAGTTCCCAACCTCTCATACTCTTTGCATATGTGCAAATACGAATATCAGTGCGGAACAGAAAGCAGAAGCAGCCATTTTAAACTGAATTTACACCCCAGTGCAGTCTTCCACAACCTGGTGCCATCCCGGCTGGGAGATGCTAGTTGTACCTGGAGGCAAACCAATGTAAACATTATATTCTCATTGCAGATGCAGGAAAAGCAAAAGGTGGTCTTACTGTCTTGTAAGATGTGTTACAAGAACATCCTGGAATAGCTATGACTCCATGAGACTTTTGCTGGCTGGGTCATGCTGGGAATTGTAGGGCTTTTTTTCCTGTCTAAACGTGCATAGGTTTTTTTGCCTTTCGGCAGGGAGAAGGAAAGGGAGGGGCGTGACCTTTCTTCCAAAAAAGCAAACTCCTCCATCCCCTTCATATCACTAGGAAGCAGGGGCTCTGCTTCTCCTCTTGATAGAGCCTGTCTAAAGGGCTCTAACCAAGAGAAGTTTGGGCATGAACCTAAACTCTATGGTATATCATCACCCTGGGGGGAGTTTTGCCCAAACCCATAGGATGCCACTCCTCCCCCAGTTCCAGCCCCATGGAAACTGCATGCAACTTCTCCTACGAACCACCATGGCAAAGAGCCATGACATCTGCGGCCTCTCTTCTTACGCCCAATGGGGAAAGGGGAGAGACTGGCAGCACGCGTGACGTGCTGACGTACCTGGGGCGTCCGGCGGCAGCGAGACTTTATCAGGCAGGTCTCAGTCTCGTGCTGCTGCCCTGCAGCAGCAGCGCACGCCAAACCGTCATCATAGAGACTACCCCGCTCCAGGTCCTCCGACAAGAAACAGACCTGAAAGGAACGCAGCGAGAGACTGTTCCAGAGCGGCCCTCCTCCCCTCCAATCAAATCCGCGTACTCTCTTAGCCAGATGTGTCGCATGACAGCAGCGCCGACTTGAGCTCTCTAACTCTTTCCGCGCGCCTTCTTCCTTGGCGCCGTTCAGTATCTGAGGTGAAGCAGGGTGGTGTTGCTTTAAAAAAAAAAAAAAAAAAGAGTCAGGCACCAAAATATCAACCTCCCACAAAATAAACCCACTATGTCAAAGAGTCCTGTAGCACCTTAAGGGCTAACAGATTTATTTTCCACCTGTTTTATGTTATTTAACTCAGTTTTAGGTCTTACTTTTCTCTGGTAATGCACTTATTTTTAAAATATATATATTATGGTTTAAGGCGCAATCCTATGAATGTTTAGGGAGAAAAAGCTCCTATAACTCCCAGCATGCCGTAGTGTCTGGAAGTATCATAGGATTCAGAATATACTCGTTTGTTGCCGTGCCGTTTAAGGTGCTTTCAAGCCCCCCCCCCCCAAATAAAAAACACATGCACACATCACATATGTATAAAAAGTAAAGGTGTTAGCTACAAGCAAAATTTCCAGATCAATATTAGTGCAATACATTTATTAGGACAACCAAAACATCACACACACACAATGTGCAAGCTTTCGGATCTCTGTCAGGCAAAATCTTACAAAAGGAAGTGGGGTGGGATTTGTTCAACTCGTGTTTTTGTGATCATGATCACTATCCTATGGAATGGAGGTGTAAGGGTTTTTAGACATTCAACAGGCTCTAGTCTAGCAGGTGATGTGATGATTTCATGTTTCATCTGGTTACCTGGTTTGTACACCACTACAGCCCACTATGGCTTATTTAAGCCACGGTGTGTGTGCTGGTGAGTGCCGGTTTTAACTTGAATATTCAGTCTGCAACTGCAGTTTGTGGTATCCGAACCCTGAAGGCGTGGGTTATGCAAGAGTTGAACAGCTCTTGTGCAACCTGAAAACAAGCCATTGGTTATGCAAGGGTCGTTTAATTCTTGCACAACCCAATCTATGACAAGCCAGAGATGTGGCTTGAATATTCAAAATGACCATCCACCTGTGCAACCCAGGTAAAACTTCAAACCATCACATCACCTCCTAGCCTACAGCCTTACTCCTCCACTCAAGACTGTAATCACAGAGATCTTTACTAGGTGGGTAAGGTAGAATCTTTCAGCCATGAAGGCAGTTTAAGCTGGCTAATAATGCAAAGTTACAATCAAAACATGAACAGCACCCCAGCAGTTAAAACCTACTTTGGCCGACAAGTCAGCTTACATGCCAAATGCCTTTCCAAATAAAATAATTTTATTGCATATAAATAGTATGCTAACCTATTTAAGCTATAATTATGTGAATCGCTTGTGAGGGTTTTTGGGTGGAGGGGACTGCATTGGAAGCTGCCTTGTGAAAGAAATCAATTTCTGCATATGAGGCAGCTGTTTAATAGCACTGTGGCAACCCTACTTGTAAAAAGAAACAGGTTTCTAATTAAAAGCAAAGCCAGCTATATTGGTCACAAGAAAAAAAATCCATGTTAGCGTAATGGTCACAAAAATGTGTAATCTTTCAAGTTCTCTTCATCAGGCAAAATGTTACAAAAAGCAGGCTGGCAGGCTGGGGAAAAGGCTAACGGTGTTATCATCAAGGTGTCTGCATGGTCAGAATCTTGAGATGATATGAAAGAGGGGTGATATTCAAATGTTGTGAACTCCGTATCATCTTAAGACTGACCATTCAGATATCTTAAGAATCTGCTTTTTGTAATGTCTTAGATGTTGGAAGAGATCTGGAGACTGCAAAACCTTGACATTTGTTGAGATCTTTGAGTTGGCCTAATCAAGTTTTATGGATTTTGGAACTTTTCTTATTATGCATTGCTTCAGTATCTATTATGAACTATTATTGACTAGACCATTCTGTTGCAACCACATTTTTCTGAACTTTATCTGTGATCTTGTGTAGACTTTCCAAAGTATCCTGCCTTCCAATAGTTACTGCTTCACAGTAATCTGGGCAACTGGCTTGTTAGTCCCACTTGCAGCATAAAGTATTTATGGTCATCTTCCAAGCATAGGGTTCAAACAACCTTTTAGGACAGTTCACTTCGATGCAGAGAAAAATCCAATTATTGCTGCATATAAAGCCTGTAATACTATACAGATCTAAATGGAAGTAAAACAATTTAGCTTGCTTCTGAACATGCATAGAATCAGAATACAAATCAGTGTATTTTCACTAAATGTGTGCTAAGGTTCACTTTTAGTGGTTAAATAGTGTAAATTGAACAGTCTAAGACTCATCTGGAGAAAAAGGGCAATAAAATAGCTTCCTGGTAATCTTGCATCAGGTATTATATTGCATACTTACACTTTAACAGTCCCCACATTTCATCTATGTATGAGTTGTTGCTCCTGCAGTGCACTCCTATGCAAATTTACTCAGAAGTCAGTTCCACTGAGTTTAAGGCTTACTCTAAAGTAAGCATAGAGTATCGAAGCCCTTGGTTCACTAAGAGGTGAACAAGGCCAGCTTCCCTTGCCGCTAAAACAGCGAGGAAGTGTTGCATCAACCAGTGGTGCATTGCCTCATTGCTGTGCATTGCTAAAAAGGCAGTGTAGTTACTTGAGTGGCTGCTTATGATTTTGTGAAGCGCTTTAGGGATACAAGATGGTAATGAAGTAGAATCTGCTGCAGCAGGTAGCTAATCTCCTAACCAAAGAACTCCCTGTTCTTTCCACGTTCTCTTCTCTGCAGCAGTGGCGAAGAGGCAAGTCCATGTGGGAGTTGTTGGAATATGATTAGAGAAAACCCTGCAGTACCCTCATCTAGCCAGGTCTGTTTGCCAAGGCCATTAATGAGCATCAAACAGAGGTTCAAGCAATCGCCCCTCTGGCGCTGCAGCACAAACATTCATTTAATTGACAGGGAGCTGGTTCCGGTGTGCGGCTTCAATCCAAGGCATGCTTTTGGCCATGGAAGATTACAAATGGCTTCAATTAAAAGTACTACTCATGGTAATAGCTTTTAATAGCCTCTTATAACAGGGAGGCATCATATTCTTGGTTTGTCTTTGAATCCACACGTTCACAGGGGAGGGGAATATGCATATCCCTACTGAAATGTATAAAGCACAAAGTAGCTGCTAGTAGTGTAAATTATTACTTCGGAAGTGGCATTAATGTGAATCCCACTGAAAAGCAGGTTCTTACTCATCATTCTTTGCATTGGCAGCCCATTATTCACGAGATCTCAGTGCAGATAGTTTTGTAAAATAATTTTCATTGTTTTATTCCAGCCTGATCACAGCCTACAAGCTGGGTCCTGAAACTTCCTTTAACAGCCCTACACTTGCCCAATTTTCTTATGCCATCCAGAGGTTAATTAAAAAAGATAATATTGGAGTATCTCTCCAGAACAAGGGGAGAGAGGAGAGTTACATCTATACTGATCAAATGGACCTGCACTTGCTCATGAATTAAGAGTCACTGTACACATGCAAAAGATTGATTGATTGCATTTCTATACCGCCCAATAGCCGAACCCTGTGGTAACAGCTTTTCCTATCAGATTGCTGCTGGTCCATTCTCTGTTTAAGTGTTTCCCTCCCAGATGTGTCTCCCCACTCCCTGGCCAACAGAAAACAAGCATGGCAGAGAGAATGATTCTAACCTAGCTTCATCAGCAGTATGACCATTTTCTATACTTTGGGTTCTTTTCCTCCAACAGGAAGCATTCAAACATGTGATTACACAGCTGTAGTATAAAGTGATACAGCCAGGAAAAGCTATGTCAGTTGATTCTGCTGCTCATCAGCCCTAAAATGGACAGGTTTGATCACATAACCATAATATCTTTCTTTTGTAAAGAGTCTGTATTATATTTTCTATCAGATCTGTCAATCTAACAACAGATATTTAGGAATTAGACAAAAGGAAAATCTCGTTAAGTATGTATTTTTATTCCTTAAGGTCTAAGCAAATGAAATGAAGATTCAGCTTTGATCCATCCATGAAGAATACTCAAGTTGAATGTGCCTTCAAGCTGCTGTTGCTGCTGCTTCTGGCTGCAATGTTCAGCTCTCTTCTTCTGCAACAGAAAGAGAAGTTGAAATAAAGAATTTATTTCCATCCCAAGATAGATCACCAAGAAAAATAATACTGAACAACAAAATAAGCACGGCTACAATCTTCAGTGTCCTTCACACACACAATAATATTAGTTCATATACAGTCAGATGATAAGCCCTTTTTAGCAGGAGGTTATCATCTGACTGTATATGAACCAACTGACAATCTATATTTCAACAACAATATTAGTCTTGAACTCCAAACAATGTTTGTGAAGCAAATCTTCAGAAATTGACAAGATGTAATGAGGTCTGTGTACAGTCAGAAAATAAAACCGTAGGCTAGATTCTAGTAAACATTTACAATGTACTATAATTCCCCAAATACTGGACCACAGAGTTAACTAGACCCCATACAGAACTTCTGTCCAGGTCCAAATTGTCACTTCTGTTTTATGTACTATTGACAAGCAGCCTGATGTTGTTAGTTGCCATCTTGATCTCAACTGCTTTTTTAAACTTATGGTCTTGACTTTTCTTTCTAAACTTTATCATTACACTATCCTCAAGGTTTAATCAGTTTGCTAATATAAATAATAAAGGAAGAGAAACTAGTTTCCTAGCACACAGTTCCTTTCAGTTTTGGCATTTGCAAGACTAGAACCTCAATCTCGTGCATTAACATAGCTAGGAGCTCTTGAAGCAATGTTACCTTCCTCTTCTTCCTCCTCTTCATCATCATCATCATCTTCATCAGAGCTGAAAGTGCCATCAGGTAGGCTGTAGACACGGATGACTTGCTTGTTGGGGTCTTTCAAGATGAGGTACTTGCCCTCATCCAGTTTCATGCAGATGTCAATGACACACCGCAGGATGCCCCAGGCATTCTCCATGCTTAAATTAATTTGGCTGGCAAATTCATTGGGTTTGAACTGCTGGGTACCCAGGATCACATGGCGTGCAGAGTCTTTCACATGGTATCGAGAGACATACCTGGCAAGGATGGAAAAGTCAGGAAATGTAATGTCACCATCTATAGCAAGGAGATAATAAGCACAGCTATGAATCATGAAGTCCCTGGTTTGAATCTCATCTTTGCCATGAACTCGCTAGGTAGGCTTAGGCAAGCCACCCTCCACCTCAGTCCTCCCAATATAGGGGTGAGGGTAGTAACACTGACTCACTCTATGGGGTTATTGCAAAAATTACACCTATATAATGTATGTGAAGCTCTTTGAACACTTGAAAGTGATATTGAAAAGTATTAGTGCTCAACAAAAGTAATGCAGCTCATCTATTCAGCAGCAATGGAAGGAAGATCAAAAATGTTTTGCTGTAACAAAAATCACACCGAGACACATGAAAATGAATTAGCATAGCGAGGTGCTGCAGCATCACCTACTCCCCTGGGGCCCACTGCTTCTCACATTGCCCCATGGGGCAACAAAAGAGCCATGCTGAACTACTGGGAAAGCATCACTCCAAGCATAAGAAAGGCATGATTGAAATGGTGCTTCAACGTCATGATCCACAGCCATGTTTTCCAACTGGTTGTTACCATCACCCTGAGGAATTGTGTGTGTGTAGCAAGACATTACAGAGCTAAAAGCACATGCAGTCTAAAAACTCATCAGAGTGCTATGCTTATCCTAAGAGAAAAATGACTTAACCAAAGGTAAACCAAAGTAGCTAGAGAAGTAAAGTTAGCTTTGCTGGCTCAGTGCAGTTTTGTTATTACTGTTGGGTTGGTCCAATTTTTTGGTGTGTGTGGTGGGGGGGGGGGAACATAGCGGTATATTGGGGGGAGGGGGAAAGGAATGCCTTAAATTTCTTCTGAACCAAAGATTTGGTTCAAATTGCCATGTTCTCTCTCTCTCTGTCTCAATTTGGAATAAAAAGCTGAAATATTTTCATCCTTGAGTGCTGGAATGCAAGGTAAGCTGATTAAAGGCTGAATAGGCTTTCCCTGTATCTTGTTTTGCCATGAGATATAGGGAAGCAACATAGCCAAACCCTCCCTAAGACTTTGACGCCTGCGTAATCTTTCTGAGTGGGGCCTGGAATTCTACCCTCATATGGACGCCTGGACTATGCCAGTTCTCCCTATCTGAGACCAGATAACAAAAAAAGAATTATTGTCTAAGTAATGGACTTGACGTTAAAGATAAATTATTCTCACTTACTCATTGAAGAAAACAGAATTTGTTTTTTTATTTGGGAAGATGCCAAATGAGAAAGTAGGGAGAGAAATAGTCAATTAAGAAAAGTTGGTGTGCTAAAAGAACAAATATGAGGAAAAAGAAGGAATAGTTGCTGTCTACTACTAAGGCTGCTACTTTTTCTCTCCTTTCTCTTGATTTCAGCCTTTACACATTTTTTCTAACACTGGTCTTTTTGTAACTTTACTCAGCTCTGCTCCTGACGAGGTTTTTGTTTGTTCTGTGAAAGCTTCACGCTCTAGTTTTCTTCTTGAAATTTGCAGTTAGATCCATTTTTAGTCTCCTTTCCTTCTACTTCTTTCTTGCCTGCTTTTCTAGTTTAATCTTTACTCTCTATGCTGTTACAAAAAAGAAAAGATGTTGCCCTTTCCTCTCTTTTTAAATATTACCTTTAAGTATAATCTTTTGAGATTTGGATGCAATTTATGTTTTTATTTATTTGAAGATCACCAGAGAATCGCTGGTTGGAGATCGGAGAGTGGTGGATATTTAAACAACTGGAACTTAAATGCAATCTAAGTGTCGGGGAGGGGGGAATAGAATTGGTCAGTTTACTGGCTCCAGTAAATCATACTTCCCGCTTTCTCCCCCTCATAGCTGGCACAGAGAGAACCATGCCGGCTAGCTTTCTGTGCTCAGAAACCTGCGTGCAGAAACAGGGGAAAGGGGGCGGGGCGGAGACAGGGGAAGCTGCCTTATGCAGCTTCCTATATTGATCCAAACCTCCTTCTCACCTGCTGAGCCACAGCTAGATGGGCAAAATCACCCATCTAGCAAAAATGCAGAGCAGTTGGAGCACAATGGCGAGGATCGCTTGCATGATCCGGTCGCCCTACGTTAGAATGCTTGGCAGCCTCCACTATCACTATAGGTTTGCACCCTAAATTAGTGGGACAGGAAAGAGTATCAGGAACGCAATGTAGGGATTGGTAATGTTGCTGCTATTTTGTATTTCCATTGTATTGTTTTGTTTCTTATATTACTTTCCGTATTTTAGTAACCTTACACTTTAAGCAATGAATCTAATCTTATGCTTTAAATCATTCCACATTTTTCTTTTCATATACTATTTCATTTAATCTCATGTGCACATCCATGTTCACTATTTGTCTGCTGTGACTTTCTAAAGTAAGTCTGTCAAGTTTATTTTACTTATCATCTGATGACTATTCTCCCACAACCTCACTGGTGCAAGCTCTCTTTTCAAGTAAAGTAAGAGCCTAATTTTAATTAGGATTGATTTTAGAAGGACAAATACAATTTGATGTCCTTGAAGAGCGTATCTACAGTTTTACAAGATTCTTTTAGTAGTATATATTTTATTGGTTTATCTATAATATTTCTAATGAGTATGTATGCTATGAAGGCTGTCAGATCAGCAATGAATTATATGACTAACAGACAATGGAGAGTTCTAAGATTCTAATTCAAAATTATAGTTTAGGGTCCTCCCTCAATTTCATTAGGTAGTATCAGGGTACAAGTAAAGATCCAAGACATTCTTAACATCAATGCTGCAGTAATGATGTTTACTCAAAATAAAAAGGGAAAGTGACAAACTGAATGATCAACAATGACCAAAAATGTTTCTTGCTCAAAGCAGCTGCCATTACACGGCAGCAAGATCTGAACTATTGCACATCACATACACATGCAGGTCTTCCTGAAGGTTTGTTCATTTGCTACCTCTCATCAAATAAAATAAATCCAAATTTTAGAATTTAGCTATTTGCTTGGAAAAGTGTTCTAGAATGGCTGCTTCAATTTCCCTCATGAAGACTTCCTTCCCTCTTCTTGAACACCCAAACCGCAGAAAATGCACACGGCTATTTGGTCTCACCCCAGTTTAAGATATTCTGATCCAGCCAGCAGCGCACAACATGTCCAACGGGCAAGTTTGTAGCTGTTGTTTTTCAATTCAGTGGCAATCACAGCTCCTCTCTGAGAGTCCAGTTTCTGGCGCCAGTCTACTCCATTACAATGCTAGAAAAGTGTGTCAGTAAATTAAGAGTATTACATTGCAACAGTTATGCCATATTAGGGTCAATTTAAGATCTAGCCACAAAGCTGAGGATGTCATACTATTGTACTTGTTTTACAATGGCTTGCAATGCAGGAAAGGAAGATCCCAGGTTCATACCAAATATGACAGGAGTTCAATTAGTGAGGATCTGGGATCTTCCTCCATCACTGACAAGGAAGAGAAAAACTAGTGCTTTAATGGATTCCCTTGCTTCAAATGGAACAGGGGAGAGGAAATCCACATGCCATCACTAGTAATCTGAGTAAGCCCAAGACTGAAAAGCACAAACAAATAACGCACGTCTAAAAGATTCTACATAATGCTCTTCTGATCGAGACTGTGACTTAAGCATGTGCATGAATTGGTTCTGCGTTTTCTCTAACATACCAATCAATAAGGCACAAAGATTTAAACTTTATCATTTGACCTTTCTTACCCTTGAATCCCATTCATTCAGTGTTTTAGTGTTGATGAATGATACTTCTCCATTGGCTCCAGTCATCACTCCATCGTGTTCGCAGCGTACTATCAGATCTATGTCATCTCCAAGCTTCCACCTCCGGTATCTGCAACCAAGAATGCTAGTCAGCAACTTTATCGTTAGCGATTCATTCGAACGTAGCCCAAATATCATGAGATGGTGTACATAAAAGATAACAATGAGTTTTCATGGAAGCTGTAACAAATTTGAAAGTCACACCTTGAGGCAATGTGGACCCCCAAGATCTCTCCAAGGGCCAGAAGCAACTACATACCGGTAAGCAACTGAAGCCACCTCATTCTTATCCATATCATCTTCCACAAATGGGTTTGGATTGGGAAATGTGTATTTTTCTTTCCCCTGTAAAAGATGCCAGGTGAAAATGTTACCAATGGCATCAGGTAACATGGTCAGGAGAGTCATGGCGGCCTCAGTCAAGAAGCTTCCAGTGTTCAGCTTCACTAGCCACCTTCTGTTCACCAACCCCTTCCCCTCAAATTCCTTTCAAAGTGGCTCTGAAGTGTTGTCATTTGACAACTAACACATTTCCCAACCAAGTCCATCGCCTCTTTTGCTCTTACCATTCTTAGGCATTGCTGAGAGAAGTTATGGTTGATGTAGGTGGCTTCCATAGCAAGGTTGCGGGGTGAATTGAAGGAATTGCCCTCATCTTGTGGTGGTTCATTAGCAGTCTCACTCACTGTCAGGAGATCTGAGGATCAAGCCAAGCAGAAATGGTGATAAGAAAGTTCCATATCCCACCACAGGGACACTGAAACAGGTCAGCACTATGGTAATGTGTCTTAAACACACCTGCTAACAGCATAGATTATTTCCCCTAAATGGCTAAAATGATTAAGGGACTGGAGCATCTCCCCTATGAGGGAAGATTACAACAGCTGTTATTGTTCAGCTTGGAAAAAAGGAGGCTAAGGGGAGACATGATAGAGGGGTACAATATTATGCATGGTGTGGAGAATGTGAATGGGGAGACATTTCCCCCGCCTCTCAAAATACTAGAACCCAGGGTCATCCCATGAAACTGATTGGTGGGAGATTCAGGACAAATAAAAGGAAGTACTTCTTCACACAGTGCATAGTTAAATTATGGAATTCACTACCACAAGATGTAGTGATGGCCACCAATTTGGATGGCTTTAAAGGGGGGTTGGATCAATTCCTGGAGGAGAAGGCTATCAATAGCTACTAGCCCTGATGGTTATGAGCTACCTCCAGTATCTGAGGCACCAGTTGCTGGGGAACATGGGTGGGAGGGTGCTGTTGCACTGTGTCCTGCTTTGTTGGTTCCTGGTCGACAGCTGGTTGGCCACTGTGTGAACAGAGTGCTGGACTAGATGGACCCTCAGTCTGATCAGGCATGGCACTTCTTATGTCCCTCAGACAGGGAGGAATTACAAAACTGAAAATTTCCAGCCACTTCCTATTGCCCTGCTCTTCTGTACTGCATATAGGAAAAGACTCACCGAAGTCAGAGTTGTCTCTCTTGTCAAAGAAGAGCTTGGATCCAACTCTTTGGACAATGATGTCCCAGGAATACACAGAACGGGTGCAAGACATAAGAGTAGCTAGGATGGCATCTGTTGCAAATACATTCCCTTGAGTCTTGGCCAGCTATGCACAGGGAAAAGTCACGTGGATGAGAGTAGGAATTGTTGCCCCAAAACAAAACCAACAAAACAGGTGGGCTAAATGGCCTTCCAAAGTTAAATCTGTAGCATTATCTGCTATGTAGCAAGTATCAGCATATACTGCTGAAACCATAGCGAAACTCGTATTTCCAAGATTATTGATGGCCTATTCACCTCATTCCCCAGAAAGTAAAGCCCAAGACAATGAAGACAGGAGTCCACTTGAACGCAAATCATTTTCTCTAATACAAGCACGGATGAGATTTACACCCCTACGCTTCAGTTCCACCATTATTCCAAAACCCATTCCTCTCATAAGCCTTTTTGAGAACTTTGGCTAGAAGTCTGGGTAAAAACACAGGAAATAGATAAAATGCCAACTGCCTGATCTATTAGTTAGCTTGATTTTTATGCCGCCATAATGCCAAAGCTCATAGAAAATTACAATGCATATAAAGTCTCATTGTAATGCATTCTCCCCAGCATCCAAATCCAATAAATATGAAAACTCTCATCACTAAGAACTAGTTCAAATAGAAATGTTCTACCACACTTTTGGAAGATGCTCTAACTTGGACTTTAATTAGTCTCTGGGAGAGGGAATTTGACTGTGCATCCAAGCCACAAACATACTTTCTGTGCCTTATGCATAGTCAACAGGACACACAGTCCTTTCCAGCCTAATATGTCTGGCTGCAATTTCTCTTCCATGTTTACTACGGGCAATTTTATTACAACAGTCTTGATACAACATATTTTCGATGTTCTCTTAAGTACGAGGCACCAGACATCCTTTTTCTAAGCCAAAGTATCATAACAACAATTAGTGTAAAGGAGAGGGATGGGGAACCTCTGGCCCACAGGCCAAATTTAGTCCACCGGGCAAGTCCATTTGGCTTGCTGGGCCTCAAGCAAGGAGCCACCCCCTCAGAGGACCAAAGCCAGCTGAATCCGTCTTGCTGCTCAGTTGCTTTCTCCTCATGTGCCTCAACAGGCTAGGGAAAGCCCACATGGAATGAATCACTGGCTGAAGGAGATCCAGCTGGTGCTTTGACCAGAGACCCAATGATTTCAGGACAAACTGAAGAGGCAGATTGGATATTATACCTTGCGGATGACTGGATCATCAGTGGTAGTTACGGTATGGAAGATGCGTTTGATGCTACGAAGGTTCTTTTCATTTCTTGTGGTGACGCGGTCAAAGGCCTTATCATAGTATTCCAGAGCTCCACAGCACTCTCTGCAGGTAGAAACAAAGGATGACCATGAAATGTCCTCTCTAGAAAAGTCATGGGACAATCACATGTGATAAAAGTGAAGTAACCAATCCAGAGATATACATGGCTAATTATTAAGCTTCAATGGCACATTGAAAGCTAAAGGTTTTTTTTTTTGCCACTCCTCTTCCTTTAATTGACAAAACCAGAACAGGGGAACTAACTTCAACCTCAAAGTAGCAAAGCCACATTTTAGAGAATAGAGGGCCACTTACATGTCAACCACAGAAACTGGACTTTAGGCTGGATTAACCGATAAGCTCCAGTTCCTAACACCTGGTATTGTCCTTCCTGTTCATATCCTAGGTAAAGTTCACCAAAACCCACTCTATGTTCAGATGTCAGTCAGAACATACAACAAAGTTGCACTGTCTGGCAAGAGAAACAACTGCTGTTGGTTCTAGTAAAAGGGTGCTCAGACATTAGATCATAGTTTGCATTCCAATCAGGACACAAGCATATTAGTTAAAGCACTTTCTTCAGCTTTCTCAAAGACTTACATGTCCTGAGGTTCTGACACCTCCAAATATCTCATCTTCATCAGCCTAGGAAAATCCATCTCCTCCTTCACCTCCCAATCACTGCGAACTTCCACAGAAGAGTCACGAGGCTTCTGTTGTGCAACCCAAGGAAGTACAGGTGGACAGAAGAAAGGGAAGAGGCAATGTATCAGCATTTATTGTGGGAATAGCAGCAAGCGGAACAATTTAGTCCCAATAAAAACAGAGAGAAATCCCACCTGGTTAGAAAACAATTTACTTTACCTGAGATTTTTGGTCCCATTTCTGTCTCACTCCAAATTGCTTCTGAAACTTCTTTTGCAGACGCAGTCTATCTCTAAAATGAAAGAAAAACAACAACCCCATCAAGACAAAAAGCCCTGCAGATCCCAAACCTTTCATCCACAGTAGAGATAGTAGTAGCTGCCAACTACTAAGGATATTTGCTGATCTTCAGGGGTCCCCAGAGTTGCTTGTGGCAAAGTGTAACTTCATTCAACAGTGAAAAACTTTAATATAGCTACTTAAAAACTACAAC
This sequence comes from Anniella stebbinsi, assembly GCA_029215795.1. NCBI lineage: Eukaryota > Metazoa > Chordata > Lepidosauria > Squamata > Anniellidae > Anniella > Anniella stebbinsi. Next base: position 32,644,892 of record JARDYH010000003.1, read on the forward strand.
ATAGTTTCCAAGACTAGAGCACCATTTGGTGGAAAGGAGGGATAAAATCATTTTTAGAATAATTAATTCAATTTACTTACAATATTTGATGCATGCAAATACAATGATTTAAAAAACAAATAAAACATTTCTAGCCCTTGGTCTGGATTTGGAACCATATCATAACCCATTCAGCAATCATATGAATTCAAAATATCTCACAGGAGAGCTCAGTAAATGTTTTAGTTACTTGTTTGCTTTTTCAGGCCAGTCAATTTGTTTGTTCAAACTAGCTCTGCCAGACAAGAGCAAAACTGAATATCCTCCCACAGACACAGGAAATGTACCTCTCCTTCTGCTTGGCACTTTTAGGCAGCGTCTGCATGTTGAATTGAAGGATGTTCCGGCGGTCCTTGTCTCTCCGAAGGTTCCTCTGAAAGGAGGAACTCATGTCAATAACAGAGCCTGGCAAAATGCACTGAGGAATTGCTCCTTGGAACACCAGGGTAACTCTGCAAGGGATTTCTGCCCAATATTCATTGTGATGCATGAGATATGCTGCCAAAAGCACCACTAAGTGTTGATGGGAGGCATAATGAAGCAATGATTCACAAAACAAAAACTTGAAGAGAAAAAAAATCACTACATAGTAGCTATACATTAATAACCCCATCAACCAAGAACAAACAAACACGAAGACACTCAATCTTGCAATAGCTTGTTTGAAAAGGCAATTCTCAACTAGAGGGGGGTAACAAAGTCTTCCACAAACCCCAGCAAGATTGTCAGTTAAAGGCAAGGAGGTTCTTGTATATATCCAGAGTGCATAACTAGAGACACAGCTAACTAGGTCTTGGACTCAAATCTAAGCTCTTCAATAAGACCACATCATACCTGTGCAAACCTCATGCGATTCCTCTGGTATGCAGTCTTCTGTGTCCGTGCTGTGTCCACCAGCTGGAAACTGGTCTCATCTTCCTCATGGAAATAAGCATACTGGCTTCCTCCACCAAACTGGGAGGAATATTTATCTGGAAAACACAATGGCCTCTTATCACCTTAGTGCTCAAGATTGTGATTTCCTAGAAGACCCAGGACTAATGATCCTCCAACACTTATAAATAGGAGCTGCAGGAGAATAAACTTTGTGTTAACTGCTAAGAACAAGAGATGTAATACAAATGTGCCCTTTCTAAATAACATGACTGGATACAAAAGGAAGATGGAAGCTTCCTCTTTTAAAGCCCAAGAAAGGAAAGGAAGCTTCGTTTCTGCTGTGATCAGTGCAGAGATATGATGTGCCTTAGTTTCCTGCTTACCTGAAGCATAGTTATATGACTGCATCAGTGTTTGCATGATCAAATCTCAATACCACTATTTGATTCAGACAGCAGAAACTTGCTTAGGGAGATCCGACATTACTGTTCTAAGCATTTTAGGAGAAGGGGAGGAAGGACCATAATGTACCTCAGCTGGAAGCTTCAGTAAAAGGGCAGTCATCATATTCCTGCTTTATAGATGGTAGTCAAAGATAGCAATCTGTCCTTGGCCAATCAAGAAGTCTCTTTAGCGAACAGACTCAAATCATCTTCACATGCTATGGTCATCAGACACCCTATTACAATGCGATCTTCCCAACAAAGTACGTCAAACATGAGCAATCACACCTTACTTACTTGTGTATCGCTTATCCTGGTAAGTAGCTCCTGTCCAATCTGCAACCTAGTTAAAATAAAAATAAAGAAATAGAGGTGAGCGGATGTGACAAGCCTATTCAGAGGACTTTCAGCGGAGTCTCTGAAATTGCCTCTCAATTCAGCTGAATTTCAGAGTTCTCTCAGTCAGAATCTCAACATCAAGCTTTTTCTCTGACAGAAGTAGGACCAATGCACATGTTATCCTGGCCAGGGGGATGCTAATCAAGATGGCATTAAGGTGTCAATCTGCACAATCTAGTTGTAACAACCACAACAACTTATTGTGCAAATTGCTGGATTCACATTTGAAAGTTTCCTATGTCCTGCTACACAGTATTGGTTGACTGGTAGGCAGCCAGAAGAAGCACGGCAATTCATGTATGCATGTTACATTTGAGGGTTGCACTAGGGCGATGCCATTGTCTGTTAAAAAAACCAAACACCATATGTGCACCACCACTCATACTGCCACAATGTCTGAAAGGGGTGGGAAACTAAAAGTATCTTAGCTATGGTTTTCCCCAGGTTCTGTCTTCTAGCGTATGCCAAAATATCATTAAATTAGTGCAGAGCGTGTTGCTGATTCAATGTTCAGATCCTGTGTTTAACTAGACCCCTATGCAGGTGTTTGCCTGCTCAAGAATAGGGCAGAAGTGGGGAAGGGGATGTGGACACACATATAAAACCATCCCCAACATCCCCCATGCGCCCAGCTACCATGTACCCAGTGTGAAGGTCTGTAAAGGGCTTCTGATCATGGGAGATCTGTGTGTTCAGGTGAACTCGTTTAAAGAGCCCTTTGCAGACTTTCATGCTCAAAGTGTGAAGGTCTAACTAGAACAATATCATTTGGAGGTGGTGCTTATGTGTGCATTCCTGTCCACCTCCCCTCTTTTGCCCTATGTACGAGCCAGTAAACACCTGCATAGGACTTAGGCCATGCAATGGAAGCTCACACAATCCAAGGCTGAGATGAGCTGCCCATCTTTGCTGTAAATTCTGCAAAGGCAGATTAGTAACAAAAATGAATTTAAAAATGACATTTCATTTTCCACAATTCACTCCTTAAATGCAGTAATGTGTCTTGAGTCAATTTCAGCCAGTCTTTGCCTTGCAAGTAGCGAGATAGAAACCAGGGCATGGACACCTAAAGCACAAGGTAAGAGAGCTGTCAATAGCAGGGCCTTGAACGGAAAGGTGCGACACAGGGCTTTGAACGGGAAGGCACAAGTCGCAAATGGACAGTGTGTTAAAAGCAGTAAATAGGAGCTTTTGTGCAACTCTATCTGCAGAAATACCTTGCCTAGCCGATCTCCTTTGCTGAAGGGCTGATAAGGCATATCTTTGAACTGCTCAGGAACAGCACATGGACCCCAGCCTGAGGGATTGTCCTGGATCACAGGTGTCATGAACCTTGCCATCTTCTATAATTCTAGTGAAAAAATGGTGGGGGACAAAATTACTATCAGTAACTATAAAGCCATGATGCCTATTCAAATAGTTGCCAATACTTGTTTTTAGTAGAGCGAGATTCAAAAGAAATAATTTAAGGAAATGGGTTAGATCTTACATTTTCATACTTATATCCTTAAAATGACTTGACACACATGAACACAGGGAATGAAGAACAAGAAATGGAGAACAAACACACCTTTTAATTTCACTCATGCACAAGTTAATCTCAGGGCTTTGGCTGAAAACATGAAAAGAAAGCTGTATTCCTATAGCTCCTCCTGCTTCCAACAAGCCCTTGATGCTGAACATTCCTGTTTCCCCTGTTCTACAGTCCTGGTCCATGCCAGTAAAGCTGTAACTTTATAGACCACACGCTTTCTCCCAGTAAACCTTTATTAATGGGCTATGGGTTAATGTCTAAAATATCCGGAGTCCACAAACCAATGCAACCAAGAACACTTGTAAGATCAGGGATGTATAGCTGAGTAAATAAAAAAAAACCTGAATATATATCATAGACAATAAGAGAGTTCTTAATTCCCAAATGCTCTCCTTAAAAAGATTTCTTCCTTCTGAATTGTGCCTAATTATATTAGGCCAAATTATTTTGTGGGATCCAATCGTTTCTTCCATCTCCAAGCAAAAAACAAACAGAGAATTTAGGATTTGCTGCAATTATCTATAAAACAGCTACCAATAAGCCTTTGCCTAGAGGCTGAACAGCTGCTATGATTCCAGGCAGTCAGCACTTACATAACATACACACTCAACATCCCTCATTTTATGTCCTCCTTTCAGATGTTGATACCTTCATATTTAAGGATTAGCTTTGTATTTAAGGACTAGCCTTGCAGCCATAAGCTACCAGGAACTGCATACAGACAAGTACCTATAATTCCATGCAGGTGACTCTATGCGGAGGCATAGAGCTCTCAGTCCCTCTTCTGCCAGCCTCCAGCAAGCTTGTCATGGGAGGGGGAGTCTAATAACTTTTGGCTTATTACAAGGCTGACTAGCTAATAACGAGAGCCAATGTGGTGTGATTAGGATTGGGGAGATCCAGGTTCTAATACCCACTTGATCATGAAGATCACTGAGTGACTTTGGGCCAGTCACAGACTCCCAGACTAACCTACCTCACAGGGTTGTTGTGAGGACAAAGTGGAGAGGAGGATCACATAACCTGCTTTAAATTCCTTGGGAGGAAAAAAAGGAGGACATAAATATAATTTTGATAGTTTTTTTTAAAAAAAAATTGAACCAGATCCTTGAAATAATTTAAATTACAGTAAGCAACCACGTTTTTAGCTGTTCTGAGGTGCTAGAAACTATCTCCCTCCTAGACTGTTCAGCTCGACAGAGATTGTGTGTGGGGGGGCGGGGAAGGGGAGAACGAGAACAAACGACCACTGACATTACGAAGGAGTCTGCCTTGAGGGGCTACTTATGGAAAAATCATGTAGGATACTTAACGGTTTAGACCAGAAGATTTTACCAAATAGTTCGTGACGTTGGCAGAGATGGCAACCAGCAAATAGGCCCTAGTCATGGGCCTGCACGTTTGAATGGGGAAAAGCGTCCACGGGCACGAATGAGGCAGTACCAGCCACTGGAGTGAGCCCAGCGAGAGTTTGCGGGGGCTTACTCCGGGGGTCGCAGGGTACCCTCTCACCTGAAAGGCGGCAAGGCCCTTCCAGACACGCCCCACATTCAGCCACGGCGCAACTAAACCAAATGAACGAAGAGAGAAAGAGGCCGGCGCCCCTGTGGTGGGGAAGGTCCCGAGCCCGGCCCCAGACTCCTCTCTCACCTGTACGCCCTAAGCGGCCCCCGATGGTGACGGATTCGGCCCACGGGGAGCAGGGTGGGCAAATGCCGCCGTCAGAGCCACACCGGCTTGCAGCTGGCTTCTACTTCCGGCTCGGCTGCATTGCGATGGCGTCATTATGCCGCGACGCTAGAACTGTCGTAAAAGCAGCCTTGCGGCAGAGAATGGTATTGAGGAGTGAAGAGAGCGTCGAAGCCGAGAAGAGGGGAGGGAAGCGGGGTTAGGGTTGGCGGCTGAAGGGGTTAGTTTGTGGGCGGGTTGTTAGTTTTTCCTCAGAGGAGAGGCAGGAGAACTGAGGGAGGAAGGTGGAGGAAAGGCTGTTGTTCAAGTTAGGGAAGAGTAAAGCTGGCCGCACGGAAGATGGGCTCGAGGAGGGAGAGTGGATAGGGACGCTGGCAAAGAAGAAGAAATTGGGGACAGCGGCTAGTGAGGATTCTGTTGTGGACCTGACTCAGGAAGGGAACAAAGCAAGAGATTTTGTTGTGATTAATTCAGCTGTGCCAGAGATGAAAGTGGGGGATGTGAACCCTGTGAAGTTGGCTGGCTGATTGGTCAAGAAATCAGTTGGAGCGATAGTTCAGGCGTGACGTATGCAAGGAGGTGAATTATTAGTGAAATGTAAGAGCAAAGCTCAAGCTGATAAAGTGCTAAAATGTAGAGTTTCCTTGGGGAAACTTAAAGTAACTTGTCAACTGCCTTCTTTCTTAGCAGAGAAACGGGGAGTTATAATAGGAGTTCCATTGGATGTATCTGAAGCTGATATTAAGAAGGTTTTAGGAGAAAGTAGAGTGAAGACTTTGTTGTATGATTTACACAGATGGCTCCTGGGATTTTTCTGATGGTCAAACAAGAGTTGTGTATTGTATCCCTAGTTTTTGGATTTAAAAAGGGTTTTAGATTATTAAATTGGGTATTTATTATTATTATTATTATTATTATTATTATATTTATATCCTGCCTTTTTCCCAATAATGATACAGTTAAAACAAATAGTGATATACAAAAATTAAAAATATAATTGAACAGTACAGTTTTAAAATATTTAAAACATTTTAAATACACATAATTAAAAAATCCAAACTATAAGCAGTACATCCACAAAAGTCTGAACTACTCCCCAAAGGCCTGCTGAAACAAAAGTTTTACCCTGCCTCCGAAAGTACACCAAGGAGGGAGCCAGTCTAGCTTCCCTGGGAAGGGAGTTCCAGAGCTACGAGGCAGCCACCGAGAAGGCCCTCTCCCTCGTTCCCACCAGGTGTGCCTGTGATGGTGGTGGGACAGAGAGAAGGGCCTCCTCTGAAGACCTCAGGGGGCGGGCAGGCTCATAAGGGAGAATTCGGTCTTTCAGATATCCTGGACCTGAGCCGTATAGGGCTTTGTAAGTCATAACTAGCACTTTGAATTGTGCCCGGAAACAGACTGGAAGCCAGTGGAGCTGTTTTAACAGGGGAGTTGTATGCTCCCTGTAGCCAGCCCTGGTCAACAATCTGGCTGCAGCTCTTTGAACCAGCTGAAATTTCCGAACACTCTTCAAAGGCAGCCCCACGTAGAGCGCATTATAGTAATCCAAACAGGATGTAACTGAGGTTTGTTTATAAGTGATGGCAGAGCTGATGGCTATCCTAATGGCTCTTGAAGAGGTTAATGATATCAGACCTGATAATGTTCTGATTTTATGTGATTCCCTTTTGGAAGGGAGCTATGGCTTGCAAGAACAATGTGGTTAATTAAATCTGGTCTATGAATATGGATTTTAGTTCCGCGAGAATCTGGCTTGAGTTTTGTTGGATACTTGCTCATGCATGGGAAATGAATTGGCTGATTTATCTGCAAAAATGCTTTATAGCACTCTGCTGTTGATATTTCTTTGACAAAGGGAACTTAAATGCAGTCTCTAGAGGGAAATGTTTAAGGAACGGTAAAATCGGTGGGAATTGGATGATACTGGCCACATTTTATCAGCTAGGTTGAGTGAAACAAGTTTGTCTTTTTTGGGTGCTAACAGGACACAGCAGCACGTGGTAATCTTTTTAGCATTGGGTGGGTGAGTTTGGGCCTTTGTGAAGTTTGTGGGGTACAAGAAACTAGATCATGTTCTTTGGGATTTGCTTATGGTATAGGGATGCATGACTGGCACTTTTTTGTTTGTTGTTCGGGAGGAGTTCTTCATGATTGTGCTTTATGGTCTCTCTAGCGTTATCTGCCATTTGGCATTTTTTTTGCAAGCTTGCAATTTGGTTGACTTGTGTGATTTAAGAAGGCTATTCCTTTTAGTCAACAGATTAAGGCTTTTTTGGGCATTGCTTCGCCATAAAACCCAAAAAGAATTGTATTGGGGTCAGAAAGAGAAGGTAGTATCATTGGGCCACAATCCTGTATACACTTACCTGGGACTGGGAGTAAGCCCTAGTCATTCCATGGGGCTTACTTCTCACATAGACATGCATAGGAGAGTGCTGGCATTCTTTTGCTGACAAATAAGGAGTCCTCTACTACTCTGACATAATGCTCCCTGTAGCCAGCCCTGGTCAACACTCTGGCGGCATCTCTTTGAACCAGCTGAAGTTTCCAAACACTCTTTAAAGCAGCCCCATGTAGAGTGTGTTACCGTAATTCAAATGGGATGCAACTAAGGCATGTGCCACATCTCTAGGAACGGGCGCAGCTGGCACACTAGCTTTAACTCTGCAAATGCACTCCTGGACTACCGCTGAAACCTGGGCATCCAGGCTCAGGGCTGAATCCAGAAGTACATCCAAGTTGCAGACCTGTGTCTTCAGGGGGAGTGTAACCCCATCCAGCACAAGCTGAATCCCTATTCCCTGTTCTGCCCTTCAACTGACCAGGAGCACTTCTGAGTTGTGTGGATTAAGCTTCAATTTGTTTGCCCTCATCCAGTCCGTTATTGCCAACAGACACTGGTTTAGCACTGAAACAGCTTCCTTGGAATTGGGTGGAAAGGAGTAGTAGAGTTGGGTGTCATCAGCATACTGGTGGCACTCACCCCAAAACTCCAGACAACTTCACCAGCGGTTTCATGTATATGTTAAATAGCATGGGGGACAAAGCAGAACCCTGAGGGATTCCACAGGCCAACAGACAAGGAGTCAAACAGAAATCCCCTGGCACCATTTTCTGGGGCTGCCCCTCCAGGAAGGAATGGAGCCACTGGCCTTATCCACACCAGCCATTTATTCCATGATAATATCGAGGTTGTCCCTACTGGGCCATACGATGCACAGCTGATCCAAGTGTAATCTGGGGGTGAATCTTCAGTTTCCCCAGGATATGGGTGATGGCTTTTGTCCCATTTTTTTTTTACCTCTCTCAGTACAATCCCGAGGTGGGTGGGTGGTGTGTCCACCCTTCTCGAAGCTGCTGTTCCTCATGAGTAGCGGGGCTCAGCAACCAGGAAAGCAGCTGCGTGGAGTGATCCCATGGGTATCGGGGGTGAGGGGGAGAGCATTGTTGCCATGTTATAAATGGGTATCAGCGTGCTTCAGGGCTGAATGTGTGTGTGTGTTTTTAAAACCCATCACATCTTTGCGCAGGATCGCAACTCTGATTTTGCGCAAGCCTCACAAGTTGTAAAAACAACATCCCACCTTCTCCCCAGAATAGCTCTCCTAATGGCGGGAAAAGTCCCTGGTGTGTGCCTGTGAGGGACAATTGCTGAAGCTGAAAACTTCACGATCATCTCTCCCCACTCCCGAAAGGGCCATGGGTGTAGATGAGCCCACTTTAAAACAGTGCCTACAAGGCTCATCTCAGCAAGGCGGCTAAGAAGGATACCATGGTTGATGGTATTGAATGCCGCTGAGAGATCCAGCAGAACCAACAGGGACACACTGTCCCTGTCCACTTAGACGACCAAAGCTGTTTCTGTCCCATAACCAGGTCTGAAGCCCTGGTCCTATCATGCTTTCTGAAGCTTCTAGCGTTACTGCTGTCATTGTAACAAACAGGCCTGGCTCAGCTCTCAGGAGGATTCTTCTAGCAATAGAGTTAGTCATGTGTAACTGGTGAGTTTGGTTGATTTGGCTCACTTGGAAGTTTCCATTCTGGGCCATTTTACATCATTTAGACTATTGCCTGAGACAGGTACTGAAACATGGTTTTATGGCATTTTTGTAGCTCATTATATCACTCCTACATAGTTAAATTTGGTTGATTTGGCTTACTTGGAATTTGCTGTTTCGGGGCCATTTTCCGGAAAATGGACTATTGCCCAGAATGGGTATCTGAACATAGTTTCTGTGGACGCTTTGTGGGTTGTTGTATGCCTCCTATGTGTGGCTGGTGAATTGGGTTGATTTGGCTCAATTCGGCAATGGCTGTTTGAGGCCATTTCATTCTGTTCTGGATGTGTTGTAGGCATTAAGATGTTAATAATGTAAATCTTCAAGGGTCTTTGCCCTGAAATATTGTTCTCAGATGTCTCATAGCATTTGGCGTGGTTTGTTTGTTTTAAATCAATGGGCTGTTCCAGGCTGTTCAGTTTCGTTCTGACTTTTATACTGTCCCGCCCTCTCCAAGAATTTTATATCTCTGGATATTGGCCAGCGAAACTAGTACATGGGCTGATTTACTTTCAGTTGTAATGAAACAAAAAGCTTTGAACTTCCCTGGTCATGGAGTCCTCCTGGCTCTTGATCTTCCTTACCTTCTTGCTGCTGTATGTCATTTTTGTCTTAATTTATCTCCACTTGTCAAAGTCCCCTCAAAGAGCCATGGAGCCATCGATGGGCAGGGAACTAGTTCCGGTCATGGAGAAGACAGCCGAAACTGAAGCTGGGCAAGGTAGGATGCTGCTCTTCCCCTCTCTTGGAGAAAAGGGGAAGTGGGGAAGGGAGGCCCTAAGTTGGAGCTGTAACCAGATGAGGCTGTTATCACACAGTCACCCTGCCTCATTCATGGAATTTTATTGGGCAGGGGGAGTCTAGCCGAAATCATCTTCTACTCATAACCCTCCTCCGTCTGCTCACTGCTTCTTCCATCTTTTCCCTTCTGGCTGAAGATCAGTTATGGGAACTGTGATGTCAGCCCCTCCTTTACCTGAGCTTTCACCTGTTATCCACTTGTGCCTAGGACAAGCCCAAGGAGAGGGATGTCACTGCCAAAGCCAGCTGTACAGATTGACGTGGCTCACCTTCCACCCAGCCACAATCAATGCCAAACCTATGCCGATGCTATCGCTGTTGCTGTAATTTCTAGTTTGGGGAAGTGGGTGCTCACTGTAAAGTGTGGGTAGCATAAATAAAGACCAAACTGGCACATGGATTTAACTCAATGGCACAAAATAAAAGTTTATTATATACAAGATGTTTTTTCTGTGCTATAGATGTTGTTATTTTAATGGATGATTATTAATAAATAGCCTAAGCCTATGTCACTACCCCTGTTAATCTTCTCTCAAAACTAAGATGATGCTTCTCCAAACTCCAAAACCTAATCTACTTCAAAGTTGACCAAACTGAAAAAAACCCTATGACATCACTCACTCCCCCCTTCAAACCAGCCAGTCACACTAGCCCCATCCTGCTACCCTCATTTAACCCTTTCTTACCTGACTGTGCAGGTCCTGAAAAAACTAAATACATTCATATTACTGTAATAAAACAGGTTGATCTAAGAGACAGGTGGTTTTGTCACAGAAACCCTTGCCAACCTGTTGCCCTCCAGATGTGTTGGACTGCAGTTCCCACAATTTCCAGCTAGTGTGACCTTTGGCTGGGGATTTGGGGCATTGGAGTCCAACACATCTGCAGGGCCCCAAGTTGGGTAAGGCTGAGTTAAGGAGAAAAAGTCCAGATTCCTGCAGGATGCTTTCTGGTTGGTAGCGCTACGAGCTCTCCATCTGGAAGCACCCTGCTTCTTCTGCCTTTGGGTGTTTCCAGATAAGGCTTTTGTCACACAATTGCCCTGACTCATTCATGGAATTTTACTGGGTTCCAGATATTGTTGTCTTCATTATCATGCAATCCTCCTGTGTTTTCCGACTGCTTCTTCCAACTATTTTCTTATCACCACCGAAAATAACAACAACAATAAAAAACCATTAAAGGGTAATCCTGTGCATGTTTAGACAAATAAAATGTGAGCATAGCTGGGGCATGCTTGGAATTGTAGGATTTTTCTGGGCTCCATCTCACCAGTGTTTTATCACACTTTCGTCCTGACCTGTTTACCATGTTGCCCTGTGGCCCTCACACGATGTCGTCCCTGTCCTGCAGTCCTCTTGCCTCTTCCCATCCATTTTCCATGTTTTTCTAGGGTGGGAAAGTGTAGTATTTTTTCTACACATGGGATAAAACCACTCCTCTGTCGCCTTGTATTGTCATCCTTGCACTGTGTCGGAACTCCCAATTTCGTGGGGGCATGTACATTGAAGGGCGGTCTTGCTGATGAAACAGGAGGGTGGGGACAGTTCTCCTGCACGCCAGGGATGAACGGCCTTGTGCTGAGTTGGTGGAACGGACTTTTGCTGCTCCGACCTCACTCTCATTGCTCTCTTATCCTCCTGTTTCAACTTCCCAGCCGATAAAACCCTAAAAAGCTAAAATGCTAGACCACAAAACCAGAGCTGGGGGGGGGCACCCACATCCATCACAATGTCCATCAACCACAAGAACCAATGAACTGGAGGGGGAAGGAGAAGGGGCAGGGGGGCGAGTGCAATAGCGGGAGAGGTCAAAAGGTAAACAAGGCAAAATAGTGCAACAATGCACGCACATAAAGGTGACCAGTGCTTGACACGCTAATGAAATGGAGGTGGAAATTGTGGATGTGTACCAGGAAAAAAAATAGGTGTGATGGAGCCCTCTGTCTAAACACACTAAGGAGGAAAAGACAGAGTAGCTGCCCAGGGTGCTTTGACTTGGTAGTCTGGAAGTGCCCTAAATCTTTCTAAAGAAAAGTTGGGAGCAACAAGAGTTGCTGCCAGCTGCATTACCTGAAAAGGAGACAGAATTGCCCCTCTCTTGTTGAAATATCCATGTATTTCTGGATATGTATACTCAAGCTCAAAATGAGAATCAGCCCTGAGTTTTACAGCTTTAGCTTTTAAAAGTTGGGCCCTCCTCTCTGGGGCTCCAGGTTGGTGCGGGATAAAGATAATGCTTTAAAAAGTGGTTTATTACATTTATAACCCATCTTTCCTCCAGGCATCTCAAGGAATCATACATGGCCCTCTTGCCCCCTTCTATCCTCACAACAACCCTGTGAGGTAGGGTAGGCTGAGACTGGGCTGAGGTCATCCAGTGAGATTTGAACCTGGGTCTCCCCAGTCCTAACCTCACAGTCTAACGACTAGACCAGACTGCCTCCATTGCAAACTGCTGCCATTTAGACTCCCACCTACTGAAATACATATTACTTTGATTTTTTTTTTTACAGATTCAGAAAAAAAGAGACCTAAAGAACTAAATGCTGATTTAAGTTGTGCCCGTTTCATAGACACGTTTCCTGCCAAGAGAGAAAAGATTGAACAATGTGTCTCATGCCTTCAGGAAATGGCCAACTACATTGATGAGACCCATAAGAACTGCACCATCGCCAATGTTGCTGCGAACGTTACAGGCGCTTCATCTGAGATCTTGAAAATTGTGTCGCAGTTATTGGCCCCTTCCTCAGCAGCTGGGAGTTTAGGTGTGGCTATAACTGGGATTGGTTTAGAGATGGCAGCGAAAATTACTGATATTTCTACTAATACGTTTAAAAGTGCTTATAGTGCAAAGAAAAAGGAAGAAGCAGAAGACTTGTTGAAGAAAAGTGAGATGACCCTCAGAACGCTGATGAACTCTGAAGAAATGGATTTCAGTTCTGAATTGCCTCGAGATATCAAGGCTATAGGAGGAAATCTCAATCCTGCTCTTGCAATTTCTGGTGTGTGTCAGGCTGGAAAGGGCTTTGGAGCAAATATAAAGGCACTGGATGCACACATAAAGGCACTGAAGTGTGTCCAAGCAAATCCTAAATTGAAGGATTTAGCCATGAAAGTTGCTGCTGCAAATAGCAAACAACGGGAAGGAATCAAGGAGTTAAACGATATAGAATGTAACTTTGCAGGAACCCCACTGGGGTTGACCAAGGAAGCCAGATTGCAGAATGCTGAATGGTCTGTTTGCGTTCTCTTCGGAAGTATCAAGAGCACTGTTGAATCGGCCGCACATCTGACAGAGGGAGCTGAAGCAGAAATGGCAGTCAATATCAGGAGCAAGGCTAACCAGCTGGCAAAGATACTGCAGAAGCTGAAGAGGCTCTATGAAGAGCTGAAAGTTGAGGACTGCTCCATTAGGCTGAAGTCCATGTAATCTGGCAGCCTGTCTTCTAGAGTGGCCAGCTAGATACTCTCAGGAAATCCACCAGCAAGGCATGAAGTCAGTAGTTCCCCTCTGCTCTTCTTGTCCAATAGCATACTGGAGGGAAGGATAACTTTTTTGTTGGGGTGTGTGTGTGTATGCTGTCCTCATGGGTAGTCCATTGGGGGCCACATGTTGGCGGTGGGGAGGGCCAGAACTGCCTTTGAAGATGAGGTCACTGCCTTTGAAGATGAGGTCAGGGTCAGCCAAATTTGAGATACGGCTGACTTAAGGGTCAACCCCCCCCCCCCCAAAAAAAGTTCCAAACAAATATGAAATCCCCACATTTTAATCAAATGCATTGAAATTCAAATTATTTTACCCTCAATTTGGGAGAGGGCAACTTGTGGTCCTCTAGATGTGTTGGCCCTATGACTCCCATTGTTTATGTTGGCTAGGGCTGATGGGAATTGTGGCCCTCCAGATATTTTGGCCAACAAGTTGTCAACTCCTGGCTTAATTTGTAATTTCCTCCTTTAAAAAAAGGTCCCTGGAAATGGTGGGAACTTTGATTCTTTTGGGGTTTGGGCACTGCTGAATTATCAGTTTGATTGGTCTGTTGGTGGCCTATTATTTAATTGTGATCAAATATGCCATGTTGCCAATGTTGCTTGAAGAACTAGTCTGCTGCCTGCTTAGCAGAAGTCCCTTTAAAATTTCATTTTTAATGTTTTAATTTTATTTTAATGTATAGATTCCTATCCTTCATTTTTTTTGCTTTAAATCAATGCTATTACATTATTTCTGCTTCAATTTCATAAGAAAATGTAAATTTAAATCTAGAAGTCTCCTAGAAGTCTCTTCCAATGTAAATCCAGAAGTCTCCCATCCCATAATATGGGTGGTTGCTCTTAACTTTTTCTTCTTCTTATCCCTACACCATAAACCGAGGTCTTTGTACCTCTGTGGTTAAGCCAAAGAGTCGTGCGGAGGTGATGCTGGTGGCGTAAAGCAAAGAGCTCTGTCTCTGGACCTGGAAAAAGATAGAACCGGTGCCACTCTGGATTTGGGCTAAGGCGGGCCGAACCAGCCTACGTTGCCTTGTATTCGGGGGCTCGGCCCAAGGCAGTGCACAGTCCCGCTTACAACCATTTATATCCTGCCTTTCCACCGGTATTGTCTCACCCACTCCATAGGCTACTACTACAGTAATAGCAAGGGCTAACCAAGTGGTGGAGCAGCCAGCAGCTATCAGAGGCTTAAAAAAGAAAACAACTTTTGGATGGCTTTAAAAGGGGATTGGGCAAATTCATGGAGGAGAAGGCTGTCAATGGCTGCTAGTCCCAATGGCTATGTGCCACCTCCAGTACCAGAGGCACTAGGCCTACATATACCGTTTGCTGGGGAATATGGGCAGGGAGGGTGCTGTTGCACTCATGTCCTGCTTGTGGGTTTTCCGCACAGGCAGTTGCTTGGCCACTGTGTGAACAGAATGCTGGACTAGCTGGAGCCTCGATCTAGCCCAGCAGGGTTCTTCTTATGTTTCCTTAAAAAAAAGTTCCCATTGTCTTTAAAATGGTGGTGATGGGGAGTTGTACGGGCAGAAAAGCCATCTCCTTTGTTTTCAACTCTTTTTTCCCTGGAAACAAACTTTAATCCCAAAGTTCAACATAGGAGCCACTTCTGCATTACTCTCTGGAGGGAAAAAAGTAGAACCTGTGAGCCTGAAATCTGCCTACCTTGTACTTCAGGCTAAGGAAGGGTAAGCAAGCTGGTGCCTGCCAGATGTTTTGGGACATAACTCCTGTAACCCCTGATCGTTTGCCATGCTGAGTGGGGCTGATAGGAATGTAGTCTAAAGCTTCTGGAGGGCACCAGGTTGCCTATCTCTCAGTGAAGGGACAGATCATTTTGGCTGTGATCGCCCATTAATCTGTGTTAGAGCTGGGACTGTACCCGCCCCTCCTGTTCCTAGCTACAAAATGTGTCACCTGCTTTCTATGCAACTGTAATTCTCACCTAATTAAACAGCTGCCACAGTTGCAGTCATTGCCTCTCTAGTGTCAGTATTCATCCTCACCTCACTAATGTGTTCCAAATACTCTGCAGTGCCTGTCTTTAAAAAAGGAGGACACGGGAAATTATGGGCCAGTTAATCTAGATTTTTATCTTGGTGGCATCATTAGAGCAGAGGCGGGCAGAAGGTAGATCTGGCTCTAACAGAAGACCAGCAAGGATTTCCGACTTCTGATTATTTAATAATATCTGCAACAAAATGGCTCTTCGTCTGCTCCCTGCCTTAAATAATACTGCTGAAGTGCAGAAAGTTTGGGGTGACCCAGAGTGGATGTTTGTGCAGAAGGATTATGTGCAACTTTCAGTTCTACTACTCAGAACAAATTATTGAACTCGGAATTTTTGGATTCCAATGTTTGGATTGTATATGTCTTTTACACCAGGCTCTGTGTGCTGGATATTGGGGTTCTAGTGAGAAAAAAGTAGATCACACAAGCTGCCCTTCCCTGTATTAGAGCAAATACAAAACCAATGGCTGAATTCGGACAACACGATAGTCAATGGTGGGGTAATAAACAACTTTACAGTTGTTCATCTAGGGGGTACTCCCCACACAACATGGTAATAAATAATCAACCGTGGTGTGGATTAGGATCAGCGCTGAGTTGACTATGGCAGCATTCGGACAACACGATAGTCAAAACAACTGACGATTGTTTCCCCCACCCCAGTTGCTTAATGTGTCATCCGAATTCAGCCAACATTTAAGTACCTAACAACAACACACTGGTGACGGAGAAATCATGTAGTTTCTTTTTGTTTCTGTAAGAGTTTCCACTTGGATGGATGAGGATGCTTCACCAAGAGTTTTGATAACAGAACTAATGAGTATATAATACACTTGGACTTGTCCTTTTGAAGAGCATCTCTACATTAAGGAAGAAATCCACACCCTTACCATTTTTCTTCTACTGGGGTCGTTCTGCATTGGCTACTGCTCCTTTAGACAGTGACCGATAGCGACCACATGATTTGTAATTACAAACTTTCCCTCTAGGCAATGCTCCATAAGTTACAAAACACCGCCATCTAATGGCCTGTGATATTCTATGATAATTTTAAATAGTGCATTATCTCTGATCTTTTAAAAAGCGAGATTAAGGGTAAATTGGCTTGCCCTTGGCCATATGCAGACTTTAATGAAAAGTTGCAAGCCATTTTATTTTAGGAGGGCTTTTATGGCATTGTTTGTCTTTGAAACTGGCAGATCGGGAGACCTTTTCATTCTGCATTTTGGTTAGCCATGGTTAGTATTGTGTAGTATTTAAAATTTTGTGAAGCAGTGTTTTAATTGGGGAAGGGCAGTAGCTCAGTGGTAGAGCATAGCTCAGTGTTAGAACATGTGATTTGCGGGCAGAAGGTCCCAGTTTCAATGCCTGGCATCTCCATGTAAGACTAGGAAAGACTCCTGTCTGAAACCCTGGAGAACTATTGCCAGTCAGTTTCAACAATACTGACCTAGACTGGGTATAAGGCAGCTTCTTATGTTCCTATTTTTTATAATTGTCTGTATATTCTGATTATCATACCCCATAGAGCCATTGTGTACGCTGTCGTTGCTTTGAGCAGCCTATTCTAGAAAAGTGTGCATAGTACTGCAGCCGTAATCAATCCATCATGTATTCTGCTCACACAAACACGGAATGTCTTCTAATCTCGTCCATCCCAGATCTGACTTGCTGCCATATAGATTTTTTGCAAGTTTTATATTTCTGCAGAAAGGCTCAATAGCTGCACTTTCCCTCTTGTTGTGCCACCATCCCAAGCCTTCCTAAAACAGGGGCAGGTAGAAAGTAGATAAGGATCTATGGGCAGATCTCCAAGTGATTTGCAATAGATCAGCAAGGGTTTCCCATTCTCAATCATTTAACAATAGCAGCAGCAACAAGTCTCCCCCCACCCGATGTCTGCTAAATTAGTCTGCTGAAAGCAAGAACTTTTTTTTTTTGAGGGTGGGGTGGGGAAACGGGGCGATTTGTGTGCAAGCAGCAGGTCTGGCCCTGAAAACAATTTCCTGGGCTGAGCACATGCTCAGAGGCACCTTTTTCTGCAGTTCCTTTTTGAGCCACTGTTTTGCAACTTCCCTATTAGTGTAATACCTTTGTTAGGCCAACCAAAGGGTCACAAAAATGTGTGAGTTTTTGGGATTACCAGATCTCGTCATCAGGCAAGATGCCATTAAAAAGCCCAGTGAAGAGATCTGGAGGTCTTGAAAGCCTGCACATTTGTGTGCCTGATCTTTTGATTGGCCAAATCCACACTTAGGGGCAATCTACACACTAGGTTTTTAACGTTTTATAAGGGTTATGAAAACTCTTTGGGCCACATGATGCACTCCCTATAATGTTGTATATCTGAGGTTTTTTAAAAACTCCCTTCAGTTATATACAACGGTTTCACTTTTAATAAATCGTTTTAAGTAAAATAATGTGTCCTTCCTTACCGTTTGTGATTCGTGGGGGCAGTGCTTCCTTGACCAGCGCCCAAATGCTTAGCAGTTGATTGGTGGGGAAGAAAGAGGAAGTGGGTGACTGAACTACAACACCCACAATGCCTAGCCCTATACTCAATAGGGTATGACAGAGGAACAAAGGAGGAAGTGGTGACTGAACTACAACACCCACAATGCCTTGCCCTAAATTCACTGTAAAAGAGAAAGAGACAGGACAGAAGAGTGTGTGATCGCACACACCGCTTTAAAGACTGAAGAAGTGTTCTCCTGTAAGGTGAGTACTCAGTAATGTGGCCTAAGATGTTTTACTACGACAATATTTAAAACTCTTATCTGACCGGTTTTTAACGCAACAACACTCTGTGTAGATTCCCCCTAATACGGATTCTGGGATTTTACTTATGGTCAACACAGCTACCTTTATTTATTTTGCAACTAGCTCTGACTGATGGACTTCAGAGCTCCATTGAAAAACAAAGCAGGTCCCATAAGCCTGAACTTCAGCCCTGCCCTAAGTATGGGTGCCTCTACAAGAGCGATTTAAAGTTCCTTCAAGGTGCATTACAGATTTTACCTCTACAAGAGCAGAGCACAAATAGGGGGTTGAGGCGCTTTTTACCTCCGATTATTCGCATTATCAAATGTGTATTAAATAGCGACTTAAAATTTACCGCAGGAGTTAAAGTGCCTTATGGCTATGTAAACATGTGATTCTCTGCATGTAAACAACTTTAAAGCGTGTTTGAATAGGTATTAGGAGTAAATGCGCTTATCCGTATATGCGCATAATCGGGCAACCGGGCGTCAAAGTGAAATCTTTTAGAGGGGACCTTAGTCACATTGGCCTTGTTGTTTGATTTCAGGGTTCCTTATGTATCCTATTAACAATGCTGCTTGGAAATGCTCCCTTAAAACCCTCTCCTTACAAAGCTTTTATTTCAAAGGATAGCATGGGTGTGTGACTAGAACACACTGTACTGTGATGTTGTTGCCAGAGCACAGGTAATAATTTATCAGCCCCAGCCACACTGCACCATTCTGGCATAAGCCCCATTGGAATAAAGGAGGCTGGCAAGAGTGGAGAGTTTGAAGATCAAAGATTGTCCTCTATTATCCTGTGTATGTGTGTGCACAGAAGCTGTGAGATGAATGGACATGAACTGCAGTGCTGTGATGCACCCACCAGAGGGCACTGCTTCCTAAGAAATGAATGTGTGTGGGGGGGGGGGGGGTCGTAGAGGTGGAGATCAGACCAGCATCTTGACAAAATTAATAGGAGGCAAGTTGCTCTGATTGACAGGCCCCTGGAGAGCTCATTCCTATATTTTATTTATAGTTTCTCACATGCCTCGTCCCTGCCACTTTCTCACTAATGTCACTAAGGACCTGCCTAGAGAGGTGACTACATTTTCTTGACCCTTTAAACTCATTCCCTTTTGCTAGAGGCACTGGGACAACTGTGTCCTGAGATGCTTCTCAGACCTTTTGTTCTAAGCCTCCCCTTACTGTACCTTGGTGCCAGCCAGGCTCCCTGTCGCTTGGGCAAATTGCTTTTCTTTTAGTCTCACCAGTTCTCCTTCTGAGAAAGAGGTGTTTTATAACTGGCCATGCCCACCATGGTGGCAATGTTGATGAATGGGATGCCCCCCCACGGCAGCCATTTTGTGAGAGTGCACATGGCACTGTCCCAAAATTCCAAATAGGCCCAAATGGCTTGGAGAATCCTGCTGTACTCTCTGCCCACCCCACAATCAATCAAGCACCAGCCAGGGCCCTCTGTTTTGAGTGAGCATGTAATGATGCTTGTGAAGTGGGTGCAGAAATCTGTGGCTTGGGTTGAAAGGTATGAGATTACATTTATATCCTGCCTTATGTCTTAGTAGCTCAAGGCAACATCCACAGTTCTCTCCTTTGCTTTTATCCTCACAACAACTCTGTGAGGTAGGTTAGGCTGAGAGATTGTGACTGGTCCAAAATCACCCAGGCAGGTGAGTGGGGATTTGAACTCAGGTCTCCTGCATGAGCTCTGGAGTGGTGTAGTGGCCACAGATTAAGACTGGGGGATGGGAGGATGATCCAGATTCAAATCAAAACCCCATAAGGTTCACTGGGTGTCCTTAGGGCTTCGGCTTTCTCAGTTTAACCTGCCTCACAGGGTTGTTGTTAGAATAAAATGGGGGTGAGGAGAGAGAACCACCTACACCACTTTGAGCTCTTTCAGTGAAAAATGTAGTATAAGAAGCTTTTATGATGCCATTGCATTGCCTCATGCATGAAATCGTACAGTGTGTGTGTGTCCATCCCCAGACGACACCCTCTTCCACTCATAACTCTACCTTGGTTTCCTAACATTTCTTCCATCTTTTTTCTTCTTGCAGAAAATCCCTTAAGGAAGAAAAGACGGAATAGCTTAAGAAGGCCTTTTCGTTGTTAGCATTAGGAGCCCTCCTCTTGGAAGCATCTAAATCAAAGAGAGAGAGAGAGAGAGAGTCAACATCTTCCTTACCATATAGAGCTTGTTCTCACAGATCAGGCACAATCTCAGATTTCTGAAATTAGCTCGTGCTTGTAGAGCACGGTAGCCACTCCGAGACGACGCACACACGGCCATTTATTTCATTTGCCTGACTTTGAAGGCACAGCCTGAGTCAACATCACAGCAGGACTACGGAGCGACTGCAGCAGTTGCAGCTGCCGAGAGATTTGTTCTTGGTAGCTCACTATTTTAACTTAAATTCCCCCCTTCTTCTGCGATTTCACTACAGATACTCCGAGGCACCGTTTCCTGTGGTGCCCTTGGCACAGTCCACTGTCTTGATAGTAAACCAAAGTCCCACACAAAGGGCTTTGTGCATTTATCATACGGAAAACGAATCCTAGTGTAGAGCTGCAAGGCCATAGAGTAAACATGGTGTAGTAGAGGGATATATAATTATTAACTTTTCGTTGGCAAAATGGTTTTTATGGTTTAAATTTTTGTAAACTGCCCAGAGAGCTTCGGCTATTGGGTGGTATAAAAACGTGGTAAATAAATAAAGTGTTTTATATTATTTGTCTCACGCTTGCTTAGCTTGTGACACTGAGAAGTGGGATGCTCCTATCCCCATTTGACAGAAGGGAACAGGGCTTCTGACTTCAATACATGTTCTCACTTTATAGCTTATTCTATGGTTACTTCTAGCTTTCAGCCAGGGTCAGCCCTGCCATTAGGCAAAGTGAGGCAGTTGCCTCAGGCACCAGATGTTGCTGCCTACTGCACAACCCCTAAGTTAGCCTGCTGCCTTCAGGTGTAATGGAGGACACGGTCCCATGACCAGTATTGAAGGTAGATTCATTGGCCAGTCGAGTTGGCTTGTTGTACATGGAATGAGAGGGGTGCCATCTTGTTCTTTGCCTCAGATAGCAAAATGTCCTTGGCAGTCCCAGCCTAAGGCAGATCGCCACCTGAAGCAGAAACCCACCCCTCCCCACCCCCAGTCCCATGATCCCCTGCCCCCTCCTGCGATCCCCTCCCTGTCCGTGGCCTCCCCCTCCGTCCATCCCCCCCTCCGTCCATCCCCCCCTCCTGTGTGTGATTTGCCTGCCACCAGCACACTGCCTGTCAAGTTGTTCTGCTTGGTGCCTGCACGTCCATCAGGCATGGCTCCCAAAGGCAGAAAGATCTTCCAGAGGCAGCGCGCTGGTGATGTGGGTGTGGGTGTCCCCGCTAGGGAAAGTAAGTCAGCTGACCTGGCTGGCAAGGTTGGGAAGTGTGATGAGGCATGGTGCGGTGTGTGGTGGGAGGCACGCGGGCAAGCAAATTAGCAAGCAGCAGTTGCTGCTGCTGCTTCTTGGGCCTGCCAACTACCTGCATGGCCGGCAAGAAGTGGCAAACTCTTTGGGACAGAGAGAGCCACTCTTCCCCTCCTCTGCTGCCTGCTGTGCCCACTTCCTGCCGCTTAATGGTAGGGCCGGCCCTGCTTTCAGCTAGTTCCAAGTATTTTAGGATGGGATAGTGCAAACTTCAACAAACAAACAGAAGCAGGCTTTCTCTATAGTAGCACCCACGACCTGGAAAACCCTCCTTCATGCAGTTTGGGAGGCGGAAAATGTAACATCCTTTAAATGCCTCCTCCTGCAAACGCATCTTTTTATGCAGGTTTTCCCTGAGCTACTGGGGTTATTTTGGTTTTACATGGTATTTTAAAAACTTTTAAAGCTTTATATTGTGTTTTGATCTGCTGTATTTTATGGTTTTAATTGTGAACTGCTCAAAGAGCCTCGGCTATTGGGCAATATAAAATGGTAATAAATAAAATAAATAATAAATTAAGTGAAGGGATGAATGACCGCGAGACAGTCTGCTGCTGTAATTCTATGCCCTTGGTAAATTGAACATTCTTGCTCTTTGGCACCCAAAAGTAACCAAGGAATAAAAATCTATGAAAAAGGGTTGGGGCTGCTGTCTGCCCCAGGCTTAAGGCTTTGAAGCGGAAACAAAAAGTGAAAGTAACGTTTCCTCCCTTTTTCTCTTACCCTCTGATCTGAAGGTTTTTGTTTCTTTGAAATGCCACATAGAGATAGACGATGGAGACATGCAAAGAAGCCCCCTCCTAAGATTCTGCTGCCTGAAGCCAGCATCACTTGTTGTAACATGTTGGAATGTGTGACTGCAGTACTTAAACATAAATTTGGGGGGGGGGG
This sequence comes from Anniella stebbinsi, assembly GCA_029215795.1. Lineage (NCBI taxonomy): Eukaryota > Metazoa > Chordata > Lepidosauria > Squamata > Anniellidae > Anniella > Anniella stebbinsi. The sequence goes on from JARDYH010000003.1 coordinate 32,667,362, forward strand.
TTAGAGAGGAAAAGGGAGAATCATTCATCATGTTAATTTTATCAGGGTTCAGGTCATATGGGTATAATGTTCTTTAGAACTATGATTGAAAGTCATCTGACCTAAATTTTTGGTACCCTACATTGTACTGTGGTGACTCTGGAGAATCACTCCTGCCTTTCTAGGCCTTTTTCCTTGCAAAGGGAATGCCATATGCAACATGCACATGGAAACTCAGGGACTGGGGGCAGTGGGTTGGGGAAGGAAGAGATCAGAAGAGAAGACTGTGCGGAGATATGATAACACTCTTCAAGTAAAAGGTTGTCACACAGAGGAGGGCCAGGATCGCTTCTCAATCATCACATAGTGCAGGACACGGAATAATGGGCTCAAGTTACAAGAAGCCAGATTCGGTCTGGACATCAGGAAAAACTTCCTGATTGTTAGAGCAATACGGCAATGGAACCAATTACCTAGGGAGGTCATGGGCTCTCCCACACTACAGGCATTCAAGATGCAGCTGGACCGCCATCTGTCAGGCAGAGTTTAAGGTGGATTCCTGCATTGAGCAGGGGGTTGGACTCGATGGCCTTAGAGGCCCCTTCCAACTCTACTATTCTATGATTCTAAGTGCTGATTAGAAAGAGGTAAATCACAGAGTTGATGATGTTACGACCTTGATGACAAACAATGTTGCTAAATCCACGTAGGTTAATAACCGGTACAGGTTGACTGGTTAGAATGTGTGTTATGAAGTATCAGAAAACTGGGAAACATCCAAAATTGATCCAAAAAAGAGATAATGCAGGAAAGCAGAATAGTTTTATTCTTTAAGAAGCCCAATGCATTTTGGTCTGGCATGTTAATTGTGGCCTTCCTCAGAGGAATTTGTAAAAAGTGTTCAGAGAACTGTGTCAGGACTGTTTCATACATTTGAAAATAGACAAGGTAGGGTTTATGTATGTGCTTTATTACTTCAGTTGTGAAGCACACAATTTACATTGCTGTTCTCCCCGCTCTGCATACCATTGTCTGGTTTACACAACTGCTTCTACATTTCTCATGTATTAGAGCAAAAAACAAACAAACAATCTGTTTGCCAACTCCGAAAAGAAAAGATGCTGAGCATGTGCCATTTTGCATTTTAAAGTCAACTAAACCATTGCATCATCATAGCTTCAGGAATAAAATGGAGGTTGCTTCTTTTACACTGATGCTAAATTCACTGATTTGGGAATACACATCATTTTATTGTAGAAAAGGAAAATATATTTCATAAGTAAAAATAAAAATAATAAAATGAACATCTGTAACCATGTACCTGAATACACCTCTGCTGCCTATATATATACCAATAATAAGAAGGAAAGAATGCTGTGGCCTCCAGTGTCAGGAGATTTGTAAATAAGGCATTTATCCTACACTTTTACCAAGGCTTCTGCTTCCGGATTCTTTGCAGGATTAAGTTCGGTTCCTTTACACATGTTTTTTTCCTGGGGTTTTACTTTCTTTGCCTTTCTGTATATTTCATTATAAAGATGTTGTTGTTGTATAACTTAACTGTGTAATTACACAAGACTCTCATACTGCCATTTTTAAAATAATACCAGACTTTTCTTATCAGGAAAACACACACATGTGATAATGGCTGCAAAGCACTGGAGAGGCGCTGGAGGATGACAACATCATGTAAAGCAAATTTTTTAAAGTTCAAACAGAAATCTCTTTGGGGTCCAGGACCTTGAGCAGTACAAGTTTAAAAAATGAAATTAAAGATAAAGAGATGAAATTTGGCACCATGGTACCTCTTAAGTAAGGCTTTAGCCATGCCAAGTTGAAAGCAGATTGGTTCATGCCTTGAATTTTAGAAAAACATTTGAAGACAAACTTTTTTAAAAAATATCCTAAAAATCAAGGCACGAACCGATCTGCTTCCAACTTGGCATGGCTCAATTCTAGGGTGACCACTAGGGTGTGGCCTAGTGGCCAAAGTGTTGGACTGGGAGCTGGGAGATCTGGGTTCCACTCCCCACTTAGCCATGGAAACCCATTGGGTGACTTTGGGCCAGTTGCAGACTCTCAGCCCAACCCATCTCACAGAGTTGCTGTTGTGAGGATAAAATGGAGAGGAGGAGGATTATGTATGCCGCCTTGGGTTTCTTGGCAGAAAAAAGGTGGGATATAAATGCAATAATAAATAATTATAATAAACTGTCAGGATTTCCCCAGATTTCTCCTGGTTTTTGTTCTATCCTCGGTGTCAGGGGGGATTTTATGTAATAATCTATAATGACCTGGAATTACACACTTTTCCTTTTAAGGCTACCATTAGCGTGGCAGGGGGGAATGACATGCTTTCTGGAGGTGTGTCATTCTCTCCCACTGTGCCAATCAAGGCCTTAAAAGGGAAAAATGTGTAATTCCCAGGCATTATAGAAAAGGGCCTGATTGGAGTGGTGGGGTGGGGTGAGAATGACATGCTTTCCCCTCCTCCGCTCCAATTGGGGACTTTAAGGTGGCCCCAGAAAGCCATTTTCCTGCCCCCCCCCACTAGGTGTCCTCTTTTTTGGTTTCCCAAATATGGTTACCATACTCAGTTCTTGCACAGGCTGCATTTCCATCCCTAGATATTTACTCAAAAGTAAGACCCATTGAATTTCCTTGGTTCTTGAAAAGCAACACACTTGCTTTTAGATTTGCCAGTCTCAGCATTCTATGTGTGCTATGAATGCCTGCTCTGTCTGTCCCTATAGTTTCCTGCAAGGTCCAGCCAGGGGAAGCCAGTAAATTAAACCCAGTGGTGGAGGGTGAGATTCCCTCAAGTTCCTCTGGCAGCAGATGCTATAGAACATGGACCTTCCAGGAGTGTTGAGGCTGGATTTCTGGCAGACCCCACCAGGCAACTTTATGGCCTGTTAGTCCCTCCATTTGGTAGCCCGCAGAGCACCTGCCTCATAAGGCACATGGCCACATGAGAACTGTTATTATGGCCTGCTACTTTGTTTGTCTTTAGTAGTCTGTGGTCCAGATCTCTTCAGCAGGGGGAATAGTGTTTTGTGGTTGGGGTCAGTCTAAATTATCTCCAGGGATCCTTTACTCAGTGCCAGATAGCAAAGAGATTGAGGATTTTCCCCAACTCTGTTACTCTTGAAGTTACTAAGCCTGTTGAAAATAGATTTTATAACATAAGCATGATAACAGTGAATACTCCTTTTAACATGTTAAACCAATGAAAACATGCCACACAAGAAGTCTTAAGATATGAATGGTTTATAAAGGAAAGTAAATGCAAAAGAACATCAGATGCAGAAGTGAAATCTGAAACATTACTACTACTACTACTACTAGTAGTAGTATCCTGCCTTTTGCCCAATGCTGGGCCTCAGGGCAGCCGTACAAAACTAAAACATATACAGCTAAAACCTATAAATAGGAATATACTAGGCTGACTATATGAAAAGGAGGACAGGGCTCATGTAACTTTAACAGTTGTAGAGAAAAGGGGATTTCAGCCAGTGTCATTTGTATGCAATTAGTTCCTGGTGAAATTCCCTCTTCATCACAACAGTTAAAGTTGCAGGGGCCCTGCCTCTTTTGTATATGGACACTCTAGTATAGTGCCTGCAACTTTAACTGTTGTGATGAAGAGGGAATTTCACCAGGGACTAATTGCATACAAATGACACTGGCTGAAATTCCCTTTTCTCTACAACTGTTAAAGTTATATGAGCCCTGTCCTCCTTTTCATATGGTCAGCCTAAATATACAAAAGTTAAAAATATAATTAAATACTTTTCAATATTAAAGCGTTTTAAACATTTTAAATGCATAACAATTTAAAAGTCAAAGGTATAGACAGAGGTCCAGATGATTTGCCAAAGGCCTGCTGGAACAAAAAAGGGTTTGTCTGCATCCAAAAACACATCAAGGAGGGAGCCAGTGTAGACTGCAAGGATTAGAAAGAAAATCCATGTGTGTACACTATGCAAAATAAACGACAGCTCAACTGTTTCTAAACCTTATTAGAAAAACAGGGTGACTAGGCCGAAACCAACGTTGTAGGCCCAGAAGCACTTTGAAAGGTTTCAACGTTAAAACTTAACACCGGCCCAAACTAATTAAATGAAGTGTTTGAAGCTTTCAACTTATAGCAGTATGGACCAAACTCTTAGAAAAGAGGGAAGGAGCACTGTGTGTGTATGGGGTGGGGGTGGGGATAGAAAGAAAGGTATAGCCACCTATCCCCAGGAGAGATCTGAAGATCAGGTTACCATGGATCCAGAGGAACCACACCCTGCTTCACCAGGGAGCAAAAGAGCAAACTGGCCTTATGAAGATAGCCCAAAATACTCTCAGAGCCAAAGGAATGCATGTTCCAGAAGAGAAAAGAGAAACTCTTCTTCTTCTTCACTCAAAAGGTCTGTGCTAGAGGCAGCGGCCATTTCACTCACCCACCCCACATTCTAAGGCAGGAGGGAGGGGGGAGAGCGACGCTACTGAGCATGTGTTGTGCTATGAGGGAAGATGGGCACCTCATTGACTTGAATGAGAGGTTAAAATAGTCCTTAAAAGTCAACCGAAGGGAATTTAAAAAAAACGAAAAACTTTCCACCAACTACAGTCAAGGAGGAAGAAGCCCCCCACCACTGGATTAATTAAGAAGGCTCTAGAAATTATGCAAATTGTGAGCACAAAAGTCGCAACCCGGAAGTAAATTTTACAAAAGCAGGGAGACAGGTTTGTATTCCTTTTCTACCTTAAACTGCTCTCCTTCCCTCATTCTTTCACCAATCTTCTTGAATTTTTCAGGTATTGTAAAACAAACATTTCTTTCTGGCACCTGTAAATTTCAGAAAGGTTGATGAAACATTTTCGATTTTATGGCTGTTAGAATGACCCTCCCCCCCAATTATCACTTTAACATGGCGGAATGTGTTTTTTACTGACGGCCCTTAACAATGGAGGCACGGCTGTGCCTCCATTAATATAGAAGCATTACTTTTCAGTCCCTTTTCTAACAATCACTCAACACCAAAGTTGCCTTTTCTACCCCTTCCACACACTGAGTGAACCTGCTCATTGAGTTATCCAGAACGCCAATATCTCTTTCCTGGTAAGTCACTGCACATTCAGACCTCATCAGTTCAATTTTGTTGTTGCCCCATGTACATTTATTTTATATTTGCTTATATTGAGCCGCATTTGCTCTTTTGTTGTCTGCTAAACCCATGGGGAGATCCTTTTGCTAAACAAAGTTTGCCACAACTCAGCCACAGGGAGCTGTATATGGAGCTGATGTGGATGCACACCTTGATTCTCATCCAGTCCCCGTTGAACTTGATGGATGTGCCTCAAGCGGATGAAAGTGCTTCCTCATCTGAGAGCCTTTCTGCATGAGGAATTTATCGCAAGCTTGTGATTGCTCACTCACAGTAGATTGTGGGAACTTTGCATGACATTGTCATTCTCTTTCTCGCACTTTGCAACTATTTCCCCCAGCTTTTTTTAGATCAAGGAATGTGTGGTATCATTTAGAAATGGCAGAATGAGACTCCCATGTAATTGCACAATTCTGCTATACTTCAGCACCATCTAGTGGTTGTGTAATGAAACATAGAAAGTCAGAGAAAGAAAAATCCTAAAAAACAAACAAACAACCCACCATGCAAAGGAGCTGATCTTAATCCCACAAAAAATCTGGAATCAGAAGCCTTGGTAAAGATGCAAGTTAAAAACCTAATGTAAGAAAAGCCCTGAGATAAGCCAGTCATGTGTAACAAACAGTGACTAGAGGTAGAAAAGGGCCACTGATTTTAATTGGAGCTCTTATTTAATGGTAGGACAAAAAAGGTTTGTATTTATGGTGCATATTATAGTGTGTTTTAGTGTTACTAGGACTACATGGGCTCTTGAAAAGTTAGCCTTTATAGCTCCTTAACACAGGGTGCCCCATTACATATGAAAGGACAGCCCTGCATCATATGGAAAGGGAGAAGTGTTTGGAAATAGTAAGGTACAACAACAAAATGTTGCAGTATGTTCTTCTTCAGGGTTTAAGCCATCTGTGGCCTTTGCCATTCCAAGTTCCCCCCTTCAGTCAGCATTCTATGACTGAGCATGCCCAGTCCCCAATGGACTGTTTTAGAGCCCCTCCTCCTTAGTCCCCTCCCCTACTAAAGTTTGTTTCATACTTCTGCAAATATAGAGGCACCCCCAAGCCTGTGGATGCCTTCCTCTTGTGTGTGAATGGTTCAGTTTTAGCGAGATAATGATCTACACATGGAGAATGGAGTGTCTAGGATCGATTGATTGAAGATTCAGGCAAGCATTGTGAGCTCCCAGGAAAATCTCATCGTACCTTTGAAAATGAGCTCAGCCCACCCATGAGACGTTGCTTTGATCTGCAGCCCTTTAAAAGCAGCATTTAATATGACAGATTAATTAGTTGATGTTTGTAAAGAGCTTTGAACATGGAAAGTGCTTTATAAATGCTGAGTATTATTATTATTATTAATCACTGTTACACAGAGCCTACCCCAGTCTATTGGGAGGGATGGCGCCCTGGGGGCTTGTACAGTACAGCATTTGGCCCTGGGGCATCCTCGCTTCCCCGTCTCTCCGTTCTGATTACCTCATCCCTTAACAAGAGTCCTTCGGGGCTTGGCGTACACAGCAGGCACACGCTGCATATTCATGGCACAAAGATCAAGCCGTTCCTCTTCTCCGGAGAAGTTGAACTGCTGATCCATTCCACCCAGGCCAGGAGACTTCCCACTAGCAGGGAATTGCTGATTCGTGTAGCCCTTCGAGGGAAAAGGCTGCCCCAGAGGCAAGCTCTGCACTGAAGGCCAGAATCAATTCTACAACTCCATTTGAAATGCTCTGTAATGTTACCATCATGTGAAATCCAACAAACACAGACAATGGGAGGCGAAATCCAACAAACACAGACAATGGGAGGCTGGTGGTTCCGGTGTCAGTGGGGCAGTAAATCCGCTCCAGGTTTCAGTCAGAACCAGCCAGAACTCTAAAGGAGCTATCCAAAGTGCAAAGCTCATGCTTCTCAGGTTCAAACCAAGTTTGCACCTTGGATAGCTCCTTTAAAGTTCTGACTGAAACCTGGAGCAGATCCACCACCTCATTGTCATTGGAGCCACCAGTTTTCACTGAACACAGGTGGAGTGAAACTGTGACCTCATAGCTGCCAGCTGCCCATGAGTGTGTGTTAGGTTAGGCCACTCAGGCATGAATCTTGTGGGGTGATTTTGGGACAGCCTAACCTCTTTATTGATTATTGATCTGTTGAATTTATATCCTGCCTTTTCCTCCAAGGAGTCCAAGGCAGCATAGATGGCCTTCCACCTCTCCATTTTATCCTCACAACAACCCTGTGAGGTAGGTTAGGCTGAGAGTCAGACACTGGACCAAAGTCACCCGATGAGCTTCATGGTCAAGTGGGGACTTGAACCCAGGTCTTCCCAATCCGACACTCTAATCACTACATCACACAGGCAACCTACCATACAGGGTTGTTGTTATGAAAAAATGGGGAGGGGAGGCCACTTTGTGGGTCATCCTAAGCTCATAGGGATAAAAGTGCAATATGCAACAACAGTTACACCAGCAGCGTTCCTGATCTGGCACCAAAGAGAAAGGAAAATGGGTGGGGAGAAGCCCCAGCATAAAGATGATATGGGGTGGGATGGAGTTCCTGCCTTCCACGTTGCTCAAGTGCACTGCAGAAGTCATGCAAGACATCTTTGAGCGGAATGAAGATTTACATGTGCATCTGAACAATCTAGCAGATTGTGATTGTGGTTTTTCCCCTGGGGGAAGGGGAGCCAAATGTTGTTCCATTTCAAGTTAGCAAAAGGATGTCTGTAGAGCCAGCTAGTTCAGCATCTGCTGGGAGTCTGAAGAGAAAAGAAACAATGACTGTTAGAGCAGCTCCAGGTTTATGGCAGCATGCAATCACACAAATTCTACCAAAGGCTTTGCCTTCTTCATTAGGACGGAATCTCATAACTGTGGCTTTGGCTAGGCATCTCCAAGGGCTTCTCTACACTAAGGGAAAATTCCGCTGCCTTACTGGGGCTTGCTGCTTCTGCATTCTTTGCAGGATTGCAATTGGCTCCATCACATGGGCGACCAGGTAGTTTGAATTGAAACCTTCCGTTTCAATTTCCTCCCATGTTTTTCATTAGACATCGCCATCTCGTGGCTGAAATACCACACTATGCTGACATTACACTCTATGGGTTGTGCACATTTTATTTTAATACTTGGTTATCTCCGGTGTTTTTTGAAGCTGGGTAAACCTGAAAAGGCATGGGAAGGACCCTGGATGCTGACGGCATCATGTAATGGACTCGCAAACTTCCGTGAGTGGCCAATCATGAGTGTGCAATAAATTGCTGGTGTAGAAAAGCTCCAAGTGTCATTCATGTCTGTTCCTAGCTCTTTCCTGCTTTGCTTCATCCTCTCAACCAAAGTGGTGAAGAATCCCAAAACATCTTGCAACATTTAGCAAGATGCTGCAGGATGCCAAGCACAAATGATGTAATAATTGCTACTGTTACCCATTGGTCACCTCCAGTTTGAATGTTCAGCATGTACATTGAAAATGTAGTATGTGTCTTCCATTATAATCATGCAACTGACACTTCTGATGATTTGGATCTTTGCTTTCTCTCTGGAACCAATATCCTTTACGGTCCTATCACAGAGCCTGGTTGCAGAATTGATCCACAGTGGCCAAGTGGAATTGAGAGCTGAATGACTGTAATTATTAGCTCTGTGAGAAGACTTCCCACTGGCTTCCTGTGGCAGCTCACCAATGTGCAAATCAAAGGGACAGTAGGGGGCTTTGTTTGTGCTTTGATACTTGCTTGCAGGAGTGGAGAGGGCTTGCTATGTTCCAAATCAGCAAGAAGAAAACAGGAAAAAGAGTGTTGTAATATCTTGGAATGAGATGAACTCCATGCTAAAACAGTTTGCCTGGTTCTTGAGAACCGCAGTACAGCCTCAAAACTTGTCTGTGTTGTTGCATTATTTCAATATATATCAGAGACCCTGCAGGTTCCTCATAAATTTATAGATGTTCATACTGTAAACACACCCATCATGAATGCCATGTAGTCAAAGGTGACAAGAAACACAATATGCTGGCAAATCAGTTTGGAGGCCATCCCACACTTTGGTGGAAATGTCTGCAAGACAAAAGAGATCTGGATTCCAATAATAATTTGTCAAGGGGAGGCATTTTAACATATTAAAATGAGATGGGTAGAGAAAAAGGATAACCGTGTAGATCAATGGTCAACTTTGGGAAGCCCCTTGGTACCCCATTGAATAGATGAGAGAGAGACGCTCACTGAGGAAGGTGATGAATGAGATGTGTGTACAAGAAGGATGTCAAGTTTTGGAAGGGAGGCAAAAAAAAGAGTTTCAGAGAAGAAATTAGCATGATAAATCAAGGAATCCTAACAGCTTGAACGTTCAGATTTGGGGGCAAGACATCTTTATGCAAGGGAATGTTTAATTTAGGGTGTGGAAATAGCATTTTAAAAAAACTCATGGGATTGCAGTTAAATTTGGCAGGATCTGGAGCAATGGTGAAAAATGAAAGCAAAGAAGTAATAGAGCAGTCTTCTCCAATCTGGTACCCTCCAGATGTGTTGGACTGCAACTCCCATAATCCCCAGACACCATGGCTAATGGTGCCAACTTGGGTAAGGCTGTGTTAGAGGCTAAGAGGGACAAGCCATATGTCCAGCAAGTGATGGGCATAGAATTAACTTTCAAAAAAGAGATAGACATTTTGAGTGGTCCCATTACTAAGATTCCCAGCCATGCTTTTTTTGAACTCTGTTTAGCTTTCAGAGGGAACCAGTTTACAAAATACATAGACAAATCCTTGAGCATCAAACATAGAACATAAACAGTTCTAGTGGACTTTAAACTCCTCTTCTGAATATTCAAGCTGGAGGTGACCATCTTGCTATCTTCCAGACCTCTTGGATAGCAACTGCCACTGTTGTGTCTTTGGGGCTTAGCATCCTGCAGCCAAAATCATTGCTATATTCTGCAAAATGTTCACTGATACAGCAATATTCTGATGGAGAAGATAGAGCAAAGCATGAAAGAGTAAACAAAGGCAGCTGTCCATCAAGGATGGAGTTATCCATTATGTCAGCCTTTCCTAATTTGATGTCCCCCCCAGATGTGTTGGAATAGAGCTCCCATCATTCCTGGATGCTGGCCATACTGTCTGGGGAAGATGGGAGATGTGGTCCAATTATTTGGAAGGCACCAGGTCGGGGAAGGCTGTATTATGTTAAGGGTCGAACTGCATATTTTGTCAGAGATATGTGATGCATTTTCTTTTTTTCTTTAATGCAGTGCAGCTAGAGGATGGGATCAGAGCAGTTATGCTCTGTGTGTGTGTATATGCGCGCGCGCGCACACACACACACACACACACACTTAGCTCTTTTCCTCCTGTGCCACTGAGCCTCTGATATTTCTCTCTCACACACAGGTTAAATAGCACCCTGAGAGAAGTAGTGAAGTGAGGGAATGCAGAGGGAAGAGTTTAATATCTCCTCCCCTGAGCCACTGCCCTCATCAAATTGGCAGCACCTCCTCACCCCTGGGCTGCATTTCATGAAAAAAAGAAAACATTGGAAGATCCAAGCATGGCTCTTCCGTATAATGTATATACAGTTTGGGCCTACGTGTGACAGGGCGAAGTGTTTTAACTGGATTGAATTGTCTCCTATAGATAAGCCCCCTTCAGAAGCTTTCTTGTCACATATTCAAACTGCGCATGGAAGGGTGAGGGGCTGTGTGAACTAGTCCCCTGCCTCCAACATCCCTAGCCTCATCAGCTCCAGCCTTTGCACACTGAGGCCAATCTGAAGGGGGATTCTTTGCACATTTAGCATTCTCCCTGTGATTTGGACCCCTATTGTGTGTGGTTCTCGGTTGCATGAAGCATAGGTGGGCAGCCTCTTGCTGTGAATGATTCTAAAAGCATGAAGAATCCTCCTTCAGGCCTTCATTTCACTGTGTGAAGGTCAGGGCCGGAGCCGATGGAGATGGAGACACAGTGGGGAAAGGGGGGTCCTGCTCCCCTTCCATACCTTGTTTGAAATGGTGCAGGAAAAGTTCTGAAGGGGGCTTGTATGAGGGACAAATATCATGTTCAATGGCAGCCACCTCAAAGTTCCTATGGAATATTGCCTGTAGCAAAGCACTTAGGGAGGGGCTAGTTTGAAGGGACCTGAGGGAAGGGAGTCCTTAACCCATTCCCCACCAACCTTTCTCCCACTAAAACTTCTCCCAACTATTTTTATACCAGAAGGATTCCAAACCTGAGGCAAATGCAGATCCAGAATGTTGATGGGCATAAATGCAGCTTGGTTACACCCACATTCTGTGACAAGAAAAGCTGAATTCTGCAACCTGTATCAATTGTGCAAATCAATCATATTTGCAGATTTTTTTTGGTTCTGAATAATTTAGGACGCAATCCTATGCACATTTAGACAGAAAAAAGTCCTACAATTCCCAGCATTCCCCAGCCAGCCATGACTAAACATGCATAAGATTATGTCCTTGGTAAGCTTCTACTGTTTGTGAAATGGGGAGAACTATGCATGAAAGTATAATCCTGCCTCCTAGGAATCTTGGCTGTGCTCTCTCTCTCTCTCTCTCTCTCTCTCACACACACACACACACACACACACATATACACACACTTCTGATATTTTACCTGGTATTGCTGCATGCTTTCAAGCGTACCTTCATAGTCTTAAGGACTAGAAACTATTTTTTTTAAAAAATGATTGGTGAAATTCTCAAGATGGTGAATTCTGAACCCAGGATCTAATTCTTTGCCTGATCTGTGTAAGCACAAATTACACACAGCCCTGAATGAGGGAAACTGGAAAAAGTGCCTACATGAGTTTCTTGGCATCAGTGAGTGGCCCCCTCTAGAAGAGGTCGGTTTTACGCCTGATTCTCCGAATATGCGCTGTAGCTTACATTCGAATTTACGGCTAATGCCTATATATGAGAGGTGTGGAGGTGAATTACGGGCTCCATACAATGTGCTTTAAAGTTGTTTACATGTGTTTAATTACATTATCAATTGCATATATCCATGCTCGAGTGGGGAACCATCGAAGTAAATTAAAAGTCGCTATTTAATGCGAAATCGAAAATGTGCATTTACGAGGATAAAAATCGCCTGCATGCCTGATTTAAGCCTCGTTCGTAAAGAGGTAAAATCAGTAATGCACCTTAAAGGAGCCATAAATCGATCGTCTAGAGGAACCCACAGAGGAGGGACTGTATGTCATACTGGTCACAACATAAGGCACAATATGCTCCCCATAGCCCTCAGTCCAGCAGTGAACAAGAATTATTCAGTAAGCAACTGAGCCCTAGGTAAGGAGCACATCCTTTTGAAACAGCAACTCAAGAGTAAGGAGAAATGAGAAAGATGAGGAAGGAAGATGAAAGATGCGTGAATGATGGGGAGACAGAAGATGGCAGACAGGGGGCAGAGATGGTGTTTACAAGTGACTAAGTGAGTTAGTTGTGGAATTTTAATCTGAGGCCCCGGTATTGATCTGTGTAAGATGCAGCAGGCGAGAGCGGGAGATGGGAGAAGGACAGAACGGCAGTGCTGTTAATACAGAGGACACACTGCAATCCATCAGTGTCAGGCCAGGGAGCCAACCTGCTGCTTTAACCCTCTCCTTCTCCCAGAGTCCCAAAATTTCTATCATCCCCAATCCTGGGGACAAGAGTGATGGCAGCTTCGGTTAGAGGTGATTGCATAAAGGTAGTTTAAACCTTCATGTATTATAGAGTACTATGAGAAATTCTGCACCTATTAGCTGAAGTGCCACTAAGGAGATTTCCAATATTATTCATATTAGCATTTCGAAAGGCTTTGGCTTGGGGTTATATTGATGACCAGTGCAAAATGCTGCAGTGTATTCTCTTGCGTAAAAGGAGTGCTCCTGTTGAGGGTTCCATATTTCCTTTGAACAGAGAATTATGCATCCCTACTCTAAATATTCCATTTTTCTTGGGGTTCCCAAACATGTTGATACCTCTCCCATGTGGCTCCTGTTTTGGCTAAAATCCTTGAGGCAATCACCAACTATGTTCGACTCCATTCAGAAAAAATGGAGGTGCTGTTACTAGGTAGTCTGTCTGCCCAGTTGAGTAGTTTTCAGCCTGTTCTGGAAGGGGTTGTACCCCCCCTAAAGGATTAGCTTTGCATTTTAGTGGTGCTCCCAGATCCATAAGATCATAAGAGCCATGCTGGATCAGACCAAGGGTCCATCTAGTGCAACATTCTGTTCACACAGTGCTCAATCAGCTGCCTGTGGGAAACCCACAAGCAGGACATGAGTGCAACAGCAATTGGTGTATATAGGCATATTGCCAATAGCATATAGCCATCAGGGCTAGTAGGCATCGATAGCCTTCTTCTCTATCATAGTAATTGCAGGTGCAGATGGCCTCAGTGGTGCTGAGCACCTTTTATCATCTTAGCCTGATATACTGTATCTTTTCTGGGCAGAGATAGCCTGGCTCCTGTTAGCTACACTCTTGTAGTCTCCTGTTTGGGGAAGCCTACGTGGAGTATCTGTGATGAGGAAATTCCTCAATGCAAATTCCTCAATGCAGGTGTGCCTATGCCCTTGGCATTCCATTCCATTGTAAAATATGTTATTCATAAAAAGTAGGATTGTTATTTGCTTAGATCTTTGTTGATCAGCTGTACAGCCTTTAGTCAATGGATCATTAGCAGATTATAAATCTGGATATGCAGAAAGCATTCATTCTGAAGGAAAGGTGTGCACTTTCTGGATCAAGTTACACAGACATAAGCCCCACTAATTTCAATAGGGCTTACTCCCATGGAAGTGTGCACCATTATTTCCCTCTTCTCTTCCTATCCCTCTTGAAACATATAAATTGGATTATATGCCAATGCTTTAGACTGCAAACACAGGAAGCTGTCTTCTACTGAGTCAGACCATCAATCCCTTTAGCTTGGTATTTGGTTGTCTACACTGATTGAAGGCAGCTCTTTGGGGTTTCAGACAAGTGTTCTTCCCTGCTTTACCTAGACATGCTGGGGGTTATTGAACCTGAGACTTTCTGCATGCAAAACGTATCATCTACAACTGAACCACAGATCTTGAGTATGTTGGCAAAAAGGCAGCATATGGATGTAGCAAAACAAACAAAAGGGTGCCTAATTGATCAGGTGCACTTTTTAAAGTAATTTGGGAGATGTTTACAGTGCAATCCTGTACATACTCAGAAGTAAGCCTCATTGAGTTCAATGTGACCAACTCTCAGGTAAGTGTGCATAGGATTGTAGCCTCAGTCAATTAATTGGTTCAATTAATCAATTAAGGGTGCAATCCTATGCATGTTTAGACAGAAGAAAAGTCCCATAACTCCAAGCATTTCCCAGCCAGCATAACTAGCTGGCGAATGCTTGGGAATTGCCAAATTAGGAACACAGGAAGCTGTTGTGTACAGTGGTCCATCTAGCGCAGGACTTTTTTCTGTCTAAACATGTAGGATTGCCCCCTAAATGTTTCCATAAAAACTTGCTTATGTTGTAAACCTAACGTACCTTTGTGTAACTTCCATTCAACTCAGTGAGACTTACATCTGAGTAACCATGCATAGGATTACTCTTTCAGTATTATGTCAGGAAGGAGTCACTTCTCTGTTGATTCTAGATATTTTTGTGCTAGCAACATCTTTAAACTACTTCAGTTTAGAATCTTAGCTAAAGAACTTATTTGTGGTCTGTCCCCCCCAAAAAATGCATCAGGGAAATTTACCTTCTCCATTATTTCCTGATTTGAGCCACACAGCCATGACTATGTCCAAGTTTCATAATGTCTGTGATATTAAAAGATCCATCTCTTCAAAGCGACGGTTGGAAAGAGAATTTGGAGGGGTTGGTGGTGGATTAAAGCATAATCATAACTTTACCATATATATATATATATATATATATATATATGATCTCCAATTATAGTTTAAATCATATGATTTCAAGAAACAATAATAGAATCATATTTTTGAGACTTTTATTGGTCTCATCTGTATTCTACCCATATTCAAGAAGGTCAGGGTGTCATATATGGATTTTCTTCCTCTTTTGCTTGCAACTTTATGCGGCGGATTAGGCTGAGAGAAGGTGACTGGCCTAAGGTCACCTAGCAGGGCGGACATGAAGGGTAGGCAAGGGCGCACATCACAGCAGGGGCCCACTCACTCTGGACTTGTTCCTCCTCTTCTTGCAACCTCAAGGCATCATCAGACGGGGGCGGGGGTATTCGCGTTTCCCTACCGTTGCTGTGGCCTCCTGCTGCTGTCCCTTAATAGCAATGATCTCTTTACACAGGGAGAGAAAGAGGAAGCAGCAGCAACCATGTGGCCCATTCAGGGGGCATTTTTATTGTGCTACTTTTCCTGCACACATCAGGAAATGGCAGCAAGTTTCATTTTAAAAAAATAAGTCGGATTTTCCAGGTCTATTTTGCAACAAAAAATAAGTGGAAGATGCGCCAGAGGCACACTGGAGGCGGACAGCGTTGTCTAAAGGATGCACAAAAAAAGTGAGTGGGCAGTAACAAGCGTGTGATAAAACGCTCGTCTGATCACTCTCTCAGACAACAGTAGCGGTGAGAAGAAGGAGCAGTAGATGCCACTGCCAACTTGCTCACCAGCTCTCTCTGCCTGGTCAAGCAAGTGGAAGCAATTATGAGAAAGAGGCAGAAGAGCAATAGCATTTGGCAACAATGCTGGAGAGACGGTAGACTCACTGAGGAGGGAGGCATTGAGGGTGTCCTACCTAAAGTCCCTCAAAAACCTGGAGCCGGCAGTCTCACCCAGTGAGCACATAGTATCCTTGGGCAGCTGTTGGGCTCCCAGTACTTCAGCAGGGGCACTGTTGTGCTGACATCCGCTTTGTCTCCTGCTCTTGCACTAGGCAGCTAGATATGAGCCATTTCAATTTTCTACTATGCAGTGTAATTCTGGGGTGTGATGGGACATGTAAATGGCTGCTCAGACCTAAACACCTGCAGCCAATTGCAGTGCTCCTGCAGCTTCTTGCTGCCTTACCATCACCATCAGATAAGCTGGCTGGGGCCCACCAGAATAGGATGGGACCCACTGGAGGGTGCTTTGCCTGGGGGCCCCTCACACATGGAGCTGTCCTGAACCATGTCTTTAAATTGAGTTTGCTCCAATGATATGTAAAGTGTATGTATGATGGGTGCTGTTTAAAGTGCAAAAGAAGCATGCAGGGGAAGGGCATGCTAAACCCTCCCCCATCCGTCCATTTTTCCTGCTGCAACCTCTCTCCCCAGATGCTTTTTCCCCAGCTAGGCTCACTTCTACCACAAGAGCCCAGATAGGGGAAGGGGGATGAGATGACCTTGGGGAACAGACTCCAGGGGGGAAGCAAGGTCAGGGACAGGGTTCAGCACTCTCCTTTTGCACTTTGAACACACCCCTCTCCACTTTACACATTTGGAACAGACACACAGACATGGGTTTGCTGCTGTCATGTTTAGCTGAGTTCCCCTCTTAACGGGAAGCTGTGATTTGTGGAGGCATGCAGGCTGGCAGCGAAGGGAAAGAGGCTGGTGAGGAGCAGTTACACAACTTCAGCATCATCTCGTTCTAGGGAGGGTCTGCTGAGCCAATCCGCACTTTGATGGGATGGGGACAAAGAAGTGGACCCAGCAGAGTGAGATCTGTCCCTTGTTCTCACTCCAGTTCAACCTGAGACTCCTAAAGGGCCTCTCAACACTAATTTCATCTGTTTATAGCTACAGGGCAAAAATACCTCTGCAGTATGGATTTCTGGGCATGGCATCGTACACTGGATAGGACAACAGGCTTTAAGGAGTTGATGGGCCTTGGTTCCTGAGAGACATGTTTGGAGATTGCCAAATACCTGGACAGTTGAGGTGGCAAGATGGAAGATGAATAAGGCCATACAGTGCCTATTGCAAGCCCAGAACAAGCAATTTAGCCATCAGAAAATGTACAGTTGCTGATGGTGTCTACCTGGCTGACAAAGGCATCAATATCTGGTTGGAAGGCAACTGATGGTGTCATGAATTGGCTGCAACCTGAATAGGTGTGGTGGCGAGGCGGGGTTGGTAAGGGGCACCCCCAGCCTCTTATGGTGCGATAGGCATTGGGTTGGATCCATTGATGGGGGGGGGGGGCGGGATTGGGCTTTCTGCTTCCACACAGTGAGGATTCCCATAATGGATCTCAGGGGTAGGGCACCAAGGCCATGTGCAGAGTGGTGGAAATGGGTTCACATTAGCAGTCTGCACCTGGCATGCAAGCCAGGAAGGGATGTCAGTCAGCAGGCAGGCTGGCCGATGACAGGATCCACACCCTATGCCACCTCCAAGCCTATTCAAGTAAGTCAAAGTTGTGGCCAATTTATTATCTCAGCTATGCTTGTGTGTCTACTTTGTTCTCTTCCCTTAGCAATTAAGCGCAGCCCACACAAGTTTAGCCCTGAGTGGGCATTTGAACCCAAGCCTTATTACTCCAAGTTCAATGTTGTCCAATACACCGTACATACCTGCTTCTTCTTCAGCCTTTCAGGATGATATTGAAGGTCGTCTGTTGAAAAACAACAACAACAACAACAACAACAGCAATCCTTTGCTTGCAGGATTATAGAATGTGGACTTCCAGCTGAAGTCTGGAAGCAAGCAAATGGTCAAAATCCAAATAGTCATTGCTACATTTTGTAGAGTAA
This sequence comes from Anniella stebbinsi, assembly GCA_029215795.1. Classification (NCBI taxonomy): domain Eukaryota; kingdom Metazoa; phylum Chordata; class Lepidosauria; order Squamata; family Anniellidae; genus Anniella; species Anniella stebbinsi. Next base: position 32,685,189 of record JARDYH010000003.1, read on the forward strand.
AAGAAGACATAGTAGGAGCCCTAACTTTGGGTTCCGGATAAATAATGTGCAATTTTGGTACATATTGCAGGAGTCAGCCTTGATTTTTGAGTCAAGCGCTGACGTTCAGATAAGGTATCTTGACTCTTGTCTAAATCACATATTTACATGCCACACTTTCAAAATTACTTAACTTCATTGCATCAGGAGTCAGCCTTGTTAGTCCATCCTTGTAATAATTTAATACTAAATTTTGCATTTTGGTTTACCTCTAGGAAGCTTACAGTGGCCTCCCAACAGCTCTGTGAGGTAGGTTAAGTTGCACAAGGCCACCCCATGAGTTTTATACCTGAGTGGGAATTTGAACTTTGGTTCTAACTAGGCCCAAGCCCAGCACACTATTCAATGCAGCACACTGGTTCTCATTTTTTCACATCTGCACAACCCCTGGTTACAGCTCCTTTGCGCAGACTGACTGCCCAGACCCGCCAAGCCCATCTCCTGAGTCCATCATCCTGTGCTTGAAATAACAATCCAAGTACAGAACTTCTAGGCTTGCCAACTCCATATATCAGGTTTTGTTTTCTTTTAAATTTCTATCTTCCACAATGCTTTTCCTCGCTTATCACACAGTTCTCAGTCTATTCCAGCCTTTCCCAACCTGATGCCCTCCAGATGTTTTGGACTATAACTCCCATCACTCTCAGTCAGTAGGGCAATCATCAGGAATGATGGGAGTTGTATTCCAAAACATCTGGAGGGTATCAGATTGGGGAAGGTTGGTCTGTTCTATACTGTTTATTACTGGGTAACTCTTCTTCCCCAACTCTTGCTACACTTCAAATCTCGTACTCTTCCTGGTTCTGTCCTGTGGAGCTGGATTCACTAAGTCATATCTGATTTGTGGAGATGGGAATGAGTTCACACTCACCTGTTCTGGCAGACATCCACATGCATTGATTTTGTCAGTGGATGAGCATGTGTGCAGATCTGGGGGTCAAGCTGTGTAAGTCGAGTCTTTCAAAACAAGGATTGGTCCATGATCTAAGCCATGCATGTGCCATGCGCAATCCAAGGGCCACATATACCCCCCATGGCCTGATGTGCAGCCCCTGCTGCCCCTGTGCTGTTGAAATTTGGTGGTGGCGTTCACAGCATTAAAAAAATGGCAGTTTGCTGCTAAAATTCAGTGGCAAACCACTACAGACTCAAAATCGCCAATTGTAGCTTGTTTTCAAGCTAAGTATGGCCCCTTTGAGTCTCTGCAGTGGTTTGCCACTGAATTTCAGCAGCAAACAGATTTTGGGCTGCCACTGTCCTATTGCCACACAATTGCGCTCCCCGAGGAAATTGGCCCTGAGACCACCTGAAGTTGCCTACCCCTAATTTAACATAGGTTGAGTTATTTATAAGATGAAGTTTCACAAGGCTATGTAACAGAAAATAACTAGAAGTCCCTTTGCAATGGCAAAAGCCAAGAGCGTGAACCTATCCAATCTTCCACATATTTGCTCAGGATAAAATTCCATTAATCTGAAAAGAACTTTCCCAAAGCAGGTATGAGAACAGTAGCACTATCTTGTACAGCAGTGAGCAAACACGTTATTGGTACTGAAACAATTATAAAAATGACAGCATTTTATAAATCACATGTTAGGTTTTGCCCTGCAAAAAGTAATATTAATCTAAATGCCTTGATAACTGACATTTAAAACATTTCAAGGAGAGCAATCCTATGGTTCCTTGGTAACTGTTTCCAGGGACAATATGATTGTTCAGATTCCCCCTTCTGAAGTTGGAGACAGTGTTCCAAACTTGGAATGGGGTGTTGGAGATCTGATCCCCCTCCCGTGCCCCCTTGCAGCTGGCACAGAATGAACTGCACCGGATGCTCTCTGAGGTCCAAAGAGAAACCTCAAAGGAGGAGGAAAGGGGGCATTCCAGTGGGCGGGAAGTGGAGGAGACTGGAGAGGCCAGGATATGAGTTATCTTGACCATCTTCCATCCTCCTTCCATCCTCCTTCCATCCTCCTTCCATCCTCCTCCCCTCCCCCACACCCTCACAAAATCTGCAGGGTGGGAGTCACCTGCACTGGATGATTGGATGCTTCCAGGTTTAGGGGTTTCCGATCACAAGGGCACAAGGATTACGCCCAAAGTGAATGTTGTTAACTGGTGTTCAAAATTTATAGGCCAAGCAGCATAGTTAAATGCTCTATATTGTATTTGCCACCATGGAGACTGGGGTTTGAAAGCCCCACAGTGGGTGCGCAATGGTGCTGCGTCGGTTATAGGACACAGCAGCCATTCACAGCCATCCCACGAAGCTGTGACTTTAAAATTTTGATGCCGGGGATAATTTCGGCACTGCTGTGGAGCCTTGTAATTATTAGCTAAGATTTCAATAGAAGTAGCCTGGAAGGGTTTGGGCCTATTTGGCCTCTGGAATGTTAGAATCTGTATGAGCTTATCTCTGTAGCCTTGGAAAGAAGAAGCTCTCTGTGAGAACCCGATAGAGAAAAGGTGGGGGTTTGCAAGATGATTGCCCAGATTGAAGCGTCATTTTGGTGGTCTCAGCAGTGCCGCCCTGTTTGGACAGGGTCATTGCTGAAAGGCCAAAAGCCCCTTGTCTGTCAAGTGCTCTGGAGGAGGCAATCGCGAGGAGTCTTTGCTAGGAACATCTCATCTGCAATGCCCCAAACCCCTCCCTGTTTGGATCTATCATCATCTGAGACTCTGGGGCACTCGGCACAAGGTCCCTCCTAATTGGAATTTTGGATTACGAAGAACTTGCCATGAAAAGTACTGTGAGGCTTTTCTTAGACTTGAACTCTCATTTGCTGTGGATTGTGTGGTTTTGTTTGTCGTCAACTCAGTGTACTGGCAGACTGGGGTTTGATCTATGACTCTTGGAATTTCCTCTGCTTAGACTCATGCGGGGAGGAGTTGCCCTTGCAAAAGCAGTGACATGGAACTCCTTGCATCTGTGGGTTTATCCTTCCCTGGATCTTGTTTAGGCCTTGACCATGTTGCTTGGAGTTATCAACATATGGTCCGAGGTTGGACTACCTCTCTTCGGGTGGTTTGTTAGGCCTTTCAAGAATTTGCTCCTTTGATTGCCTGAGGGATCATGTCAGGAATCACCCCCTTCCTTATCTGGGTTTGGAACCTGTATATAGATTGACCTTCCCTTGTGTTCAGAACCATGGAGATGGCAACTGGGAAACCACATTGATGGGGATCTCATAATGGTAGTAGTGATTAGCTTTTGACTGTTCTGGAATTTCTTGGAGCCTATAGCTACTGACCATCAGCTATATGTTTTCTGAAATGTGTAACCATTAAGCTTTTGCTGTGAGATTTCCTGCATTAAATGAGTCTCACTGATTCGGATGTCCTGTGTCAGTTTGCCAGAATGTGTGTTTGCCTAAGGGACCAGGAAACCTGACAGTGGGGACTTTTCCCCCTGTAGCGAGGTGAGTAGGGCTCATCTGCTATATATCCTCACTACAGAGTTGCAGCGGAGGCATTCCCAGGCGGATGGCGACACCTGATTGGTCGCTGTGTTTGCCTGGGCAGAGGGCAGGCAGCGTGCCAATGGTCGCCGGAAAACCTGCACCCTCCCTCTGGATCGGGATTAACTGCCACCACCCTACAGCAGAGAAAGTGTGGGATTTTGCTTAAGGCGGCAGCAACCTGGCGCCATATAGGCAGCTGCTAGAAAAATGGTTAAGCTTTGATTTAGTTGGGGCTGTGGTGCTCTGTTAAAATGGTCCTTTTAAAAACTCATGTGGGTTTTACAGTTTCTCATGTTATTAGGAAAAAGCATGTTCTGCACTCTCTTTTGTAATCATAGATCATCCGTTCTTAAGTAAGTTATATCATGGCACATCAGTATGGAAGCTTAGATCTCCAAGACCTTGAGTAGTAGCATAGAATCTGAGAAGCACCCCTTTGAAATATTTCTATAAAAGGGAGTCGGTGTAGTTCAGTGAATTGGGGGTATTTGAAGGATTGCCTTTCTCTGCATGGACCTAACTGGTAATTAAGGCCTTCATTAGGGGCCTGTCTCTGGTTGCTCCACATCCTGAGGGTAGGGTGTGGTTAGTGGAGAGAGAACCTTCTTAGTGATGGCACCCACATTATGGAATTCCTTCCCTAAGCAAGTGTTCCTGGTACCTCCTTAATTTTAGGTGCCAAATGAACCCCATCCTGTTCGTTCAGGCCTTTAATGGCATCTGAGTTGGACTTAAAAGATGTTTGTTCCTACTGGTTTGTGTGGGTGTTTTAAATTGGCTCTGGAATTGTGTTTTTTTAAAATTGGTTTTATACAGCCTGTTACTGTTTTGTTCTTAACTTGGTCATAATTTATTATGTCTTCCTACTATGAGTCACCCTGTAAATGTTTGTAAATAAGATAACATATACATTGTAATAAAATCAATAAAAACAACCAAGGGTGCAATCCTATGGATGTTTAGACAGAAAAAGCGCTACAATTCCCAGCATTCCCCAACAAGCCATGCATAGCATTGCACCCTAAGCCTTGAATTTAAGAGACCTAGTTCAAGTCCTAGTAAAGGAATCATTGTCTGCCCCTGTCATTGTCTCTATGAGTCCCTGTTCCCTTTCTGTGACATGGAAATTAAAATGTTTGTTGTAAGGGCAAGCACAATAAAAAAAGGTTGTAAAACAATTATATGCATTAAAAGCACTAATAACAGAAACAGGCATCAGGGCTTAATAAAGTAGGTATGAGTGTAAATGGGAATACTGTTTACCTCACAGGATCTATTTCCACCTCCAGTTTCAGGGCTGATTTGAAACTGATGCTTTAACAACAATATTCATCTGAGCTCATCTGAAGAAGCTCAGTATATTGTATGAATTAGATATTTTACTGGAAATCTAAAAAATACCCACAATACACCTGCCTATCAGAGAAGACTAAACAAGCTCAATGATTACATTTGCTTCAGACAGAAAAATGTCAACACCCATCCCCTTGCATTCTCCCCTTTTCTTGTTTTCACATCTTTCATCCTGAGTCCTTTATATTGAGAGCAAAACTAAACTTTTGCTGCTCAGGTTTTCAACCATGACAAAATGGCCTCCATTCACTTCCGTTTAGATCGTTTTCCTCAGGGATTTCTCCATGAAGAAAAACATTCCTTTGCTTCAAGCCTCCAAACAAACCCACATAAACAAGGACCAAGTTATATTAAAAAAAATCTTTATTTCATGTACCAGGATTTTTTTTGTAATTTTCTTCTTTTTAAAATTGTTCTTTTTAACAGTCTGAAAAAAACCCACAAAAAAAGAAAAGAAAATGGAGGTTTGTTTCTTGAACTGGTTTGAGCTAAACATAAGCAGTATCCTTGGGAAAAAAAATCTCCACCAGTCCTAGTCCTCCCTCTTCTTCCCCTCTTTCTTACTTCCGTTCTCTCTTTCTCTCTCTCACACACACAGCCTTCCACACTCACTCACACATACACAAATGCTCATTCATCTTTATTCAATCAGAAATGCTCAAGAACTCTACAGGTATGAAGTTCTCGAAAGCAGCTTTGGGTTTCAACCAAAATACCATCCTCTGCCTATGCTGGAGTACAGGAAACCAGTTTTTTTAAAAAAACTCTTCACTGGGGCTTTGGATATTGGTTTACTTGACCCCCCCCCCCCTTTTGTACTTTTCATTGTTACAGGTTGGCAGGCTTGAGGTTTGGGATTTTGCAGGAGTTCTAGACATTCACTATAGAATGGGGTGTTCCATACTGATTACTAATGTCACTCAAGCTGTACATTTAGGCTCTTCAGCCATGACGGACCTATCTGCAGATGCCCGGGGAGAATTCATTCTGCTAGTGGCTCAGTGCCCCACATGCTGTTTCCCCACCCTGCCTGGGAGGACTCCACTCTCCTCTGTAAGAGAAGAAAAGTAGGAGAAACAGCATTAAACCAGATGGGTAGTGCAGGTTGCTTTTTCTGATCCCTATTTAAATTTCTGCAGGAGCTAAGCCGCCGTGAGAAGCAGCTCTAGTCTGGGCAGCACTAGTTTGAACAGGAAGAGTCAAACGAGGGTCTAAGACTTTAGGCTGACCATCTGAAAAGGAGGACAGGGCTCCTGTAACTTTAACAGTTGTAGAGAAAAAGAAATTTCAGCCAGTGTCATTTGTATGCAATTAGTTCCTGATGAAATTCCCTCTTCATCACAACTGTTAAAGTTGCAGGGGCCCTGCCTTCTTTTGTATATGGTCACTCTATATAGTGCCTGCAACTTTAACTGTTGTGATGAAGAGGGAATTTCACCAGGGACTAATTGCATACAAATGACACTGGCTGAAATTCCCTTTTCTCTACAACTGTTAAAGTTACAGGAGCCCTGTCCTCCTTTTCAGATGGTCAGCCTATCTAAGAGCTCCATCACACCAGAGGTTTAACGCACTCTCGCCATGCCTAGTATCTGGTTTTGCAGTGCGGGACTCACATGACGTCATCCCTGTCCCGCACCCATTTCGCCTCTTTTCCTCTGTTTTGCATATTGTCAAGAGGAATGACTGGACGCCGCTCAGTAAAACGTTATGTCTGAAATCTAGCTCCTTCAAGGCAACATAAAGGGCTCCAGCATTGTAGGACTAGGGAGAATTCACTCCATCTCTTTTGGCCTAAGCTTAACTCAGTGCCACACACTGGCATAACCATAATTTCTGCCTGTCCCGCTATCTTGTCAGACCCTGCTCTTTTCATTCTCCCAATAGCAGTGTTAAAAAGAGAGCTGGATTAAAAGTGGTTCCTTGCACACTTGCTGTCAGCAAAAAAGAAAAAAAAGGAAAAGCCGTGTCACCTAATATCTCCCATGAACATTATGATTGGATACCTGTTGTGGGCTTGTTGTGATTGTAGTCTGTGAGGGATTGGGAGTCGGGGGGGGGGGGGGAACGGTGCGGACCAGAAGGAAGCGTGCTACACATGTGTTCCTCTCCCTGTTTGCGGATGTGTAATCCAGGAAGGACTGCAGTGAAGTAGGTAATAATGAGTAATGAGCTAGGAGAATCAGGCTTGTGACCAAGAAGACCTCACTCTCCTCAGCCTTACAGCATTTATGTCCTCACTTCAGAATGAGTGTGAAAGGTTACCACTGAGGTGAGTGAGGGAAGAATTTGGACTGGGCAGTCCAGGTCTGTCAGCACAATAGAAATAGGAGGGGTGTCTCTAAAAAACTCTAAATTATGTCCTTTCACTAGGCTAAGCTTGTGCTAACCACATATGCGATAGGATGGGTCTCAACCTGAAGGGGGTGGGGCACAGTGACGCGGAAAAGCGGAACTTGCCAACCCCCTGCTTGCTACTCAGCTATTAAAGGCACAGGAGCCCCATTCAGATGAGGGTCTGGCAAGGCCTACCTGTAGGCCTGTGATTGAGTTTTACGACGACTCTTTATGGCCATAAATAACGGCAGTTGGGCTCGCCCTGTAGAGTCCCAAGAGGCCTATGAGGGGAATTTTGGGCCCAGGGAAGACAATACTCATAGGTCCCTCTTCCCCCAACTTTTGTAAGCGGACATTTTGTTCCTCCATACAGTTGCCTTCTCAAGAACTCCCACTCCAACATCGTTCCAATATACTTCCTCTTAAGTCCTGCTTTCTCTCTGCCACGGGCATCCTCCTTGAGAGAAAGTGGCTAGCGTAGGGAGAAAGAGGCTGAAATGGATTCCCTAAAGAGGCTGAGCCCTAGGGACATCCTGCCTCCCTCTCTTTCTGCTGAGACTAAAGCTGCTAGAGTCCACGTGGCATCACTTGGTTTCTCTGACTTTAAACACTGTTTAAAAGAATTTCAACTGCTGCACTTTCCCCTATCATTGTGATGCAGTGGTGGAAAAAGCTGCACCTACCAAAATTCTCTCTTCCGGACAATTCTTAAAACGATAGGACCAAACTGTCCCATACTGAAAGTTGCAACCCTACACGCGGGTCTCTGTGTAAGGCAGGGTGAACCTTTGTGTGGCAGGCACGGGCAAATGAATGAAGTCAGGGAATAACTTTGTAGTCGTAAGCACTTAGAATAGGAGCTAAATCTTGGTCAGTGTGTTGGGTGTGCACGAGAGGGATGCCAATAAATCTGGCAAGACCTATCCATGAAGCAGGAAAGCTAGCAGTATAAACGAAACTGACCTCAGAAGGCAAGTAGCAGCTATTTTGCCTGTCAGCTTTTGTTTTTTAAGCCTGGGAGTGAGTGCAGGGGGACAGCGTATTTGCCTGTCCGTGTAGGGATGTGAGCAGAAGTCTTCACGGCAACATCTAGTCCTTGTTTGGTATTCCGACCCCAGCAATAGCAGCATCTTTCTCTCCTTGGGAAGAGAGTTTTTCCCCTGGCCCAAAGTTCTCATGGTCTGAGGGAGAATGCTACCCACTCCAACCAGCTGGCCAAGTTCTGGGTGGCTTTTAAAAGTTGTTGTTGAATGGACTCAGTTTCCATTTGCTTTTAAGATTTTAGTTTTCACAGTTTTCAAGCTGGAAAAAAGATGAAAAGAAAAATACTATCTGGCTTTCTTGCAAGTAAATCCGCTTATTATATTTACATTTATTTATAGTTGGTTTTCTTTTATTAAAAAATTGCCACTATTTTTATTAAGCTTTTTTTTTTTGCAATATCACTGTTAACCCCAGGATAGTCACAGGCTAGTGAGGCTGAGCTTATCAGCCTTAACTTCATGAGACCTGGAGATCAGCGAATCAGCATTAACCCCTTGGATCCCCAAGGACAGGGAGGTCCCCATTAAGTCCTGTGGACCGATAAGATGTTGAATCATCAATCACTCCAGGGGGTTCAGTAAGTTGAGGCAGGCCCCAATGCATGTACCGATAAAGGCATCCACAAAGACACCAACGTTGCTGCATTTTATTACCGCCTGGAGATCCTCAGGAACTTGCAAGTCCACAGTGGGTTAAAAGTGAAAAGAAAACAAAATTAACAAAATTAAAGAGTAACCCCCCAAAAAATCCAAAGAGCTGCGTCCTCCTCCTCTTCCCGCTTGGTTTTTTTTATTTTTTTTGTTATTTCTCGGTTCCTTTTTTAAATCTGTTTTTATTAAATGTTAAAATAATGGTACATGGGAAATCATGCATTTTCTTTTAAATTTATTTTCTATTTTTTATATTTTTAAATTTCTTTCTCTTGATTTTTTAAAAGTTTTTTCCCCTTTTTTCTTTTTTTTGAACTTTTTTGTTTCTTTTCGGATGCTTCGCTTAAGTTTGTTTGTTTTTGTTTTTGTTCTTTTTTTTTTTTGCTTTTGGAAGGTTTCCCCATGGTTGCTTTCTCCTCTCCCCCCTGCCCTCCCCCACTGCTCCCTCCCATCCTGCACCCAAGTCCCACTCCCACCTTCCCTGCCTCCCATTTTCAGCCCCTCTCGACGGCTTCATACGGGGGTGGTCCGGCGGTTAGCTGTGTTAGTGTGGATGGAGTCCTTGTTTTCTTTCTGGATACAGTTGTGAACCTGGAGGAAGCTGTTATCCCTGTCTGAATTGTAGGTGGCGGTGGGAGTAGTGGCAGCCTTCAGGGGGTCCCTGGTCAGGGTATACATCGAGATCTCCGTTGATGGGAGGGTGTTGAACCCTTTGATCCCGACGGGAGAGGCATCCCTGGAGTGTGAAGGCTCAGTGGAACGGGAACTGGAGCGACTGCGTCTCTGATAGCGGTAGCGGTAGCTGGGTATGCGGGTGATGGCAGAGGACTGGAGGTAGTCCGTGGCATGAGCACTGGCACGCAGCTGTTTGTGCCGGTCAATAAACATGTGTACGGCCAGCACTCCCACCATCTCAGCTATAATGAAGGACAGGGCCCCGAAGTAGAAGGACCAGCCATAAGAGTAACTGTTCTTCTTGGAGTCGCTTTTCGAGGGGTCTCCAGCATTGGCTGATATGTACACAATGATGCCAATTATATTACTCAGACCTGTGGACGAAGGGCAAGAGAGAATCAGCCATTACACTGTCCCTTAGTATACCAAATATAATCTGAAGAGGCCTCCTAGACTCTTTGCATAGCTATACCCAGATATTTTGACAAAAAGCTAGCCCCCTGTAAGGGCCTATTCACATGGTTTTAAACATGGGAGTTGTGCTGCGCAGTCACCCTTCGAGGTCACTTTTGTGGCCTTTATTGGATATTCCAAATGTTCCAACACGTATCCTGGCTCCATCCCCTATTGGAGAACTTTCTAGAATGTGATGAGATTGGAGCCTGAAGAAACTCCCTGTGATTAATGGGAAGTGGGTCCCCTCTGCCCCCATTCGAAGTTCACATGTTGAACATCTGTAAAGGGGCACCTACACACCCTTATGTGAATGTGTGCAGGTACTCCGCACATTCGGGAGCTCTTTACTGAAGCCCACACTCAACTTAGGCACCCCTTTACAGACATCCATTTTTGTGAACCGCCAGAGAGCTTCAGCTATTGGGAGATAAAGAAATGCAATAAATAAATAAATAAAAACCATGTTTGATGAGTTGTCGTTGAGAACGTCTTGCTAACAGTGTGGAGTTCCTTTATGCATATCATGCATGTCTCAGTGAGTGCTGATCAGCCACCATGCAAAAAAGAAAAAAGAAAAAAAAGACAACTTGTGTTGGCTTTATTGTTTTAAATGGATCATGTGACTTAAGAACATAGGAAGAGCCATACTGGATCAGGCCAAGGGTCCATCTAGTCCAGCATTCTGTTCTGACAGTGGCCAAAGACTTGCCAGAAGTAGGACATGAGTGCTACCTGTAGGCTGTATGTGGAATGTTCACTTGAGGAAACTACTTAGTATCTTTTAAGACAACAGAACAAGGCTGCATTTTTCTTTTATTTTAGAGCTCTAGTGCCAATCCAATATAATATTCTATTTCTGTGTAAAGAAAGAAGGGATCATCTTGTGCTGAGGAGAGGAAAGAGAGTCAGGAGTACCTCTTTCTCCCCTTCTTCTTTTTTTTTTTTTTTTAAAAGAAGCGAATCATCTGCAAAACCATAGGGCAGTGCTACAGGGGGGCAAAAGTGTAGCATTGTTGTTATTTGCTGCTTTCTTTTTAAAAAGACCTCATAACCACATTATATGCAACATTCACCATCTCAATGAACATGCTAACTGGGAGGAAAACTGTTTTCGAATTCACAAATGAGTGGCACATTTATTACACACACAAAATGGCCACCATGAAGGCCTTTTAAAGGCAATATTCTATTACTGTTTTTATTCTAATTATTCTGTTCCCTTCTATCTGCCAGATTTTTTTTATCCTCCAGGGAATTCAAGGCAGTATATATCCCCCACTCTGCCCCATTTATTCCCAGAATAACCCTCTGAAGTAGGTTAGAATGAGACAGTGAACTGCCCATTGTCAACCACTGAGCTTTATAGCTAAGTGAGAATTTGAAGCCAAGTCTCTCCAATCTAAGTCCAGCACTCTTAACTACTACCCCATACTAGTTCCTTTTTGAGCCTTTATGTTTTTTAGGTCCTCCCCCCCAATTTCTAATGTGCCTAGCACAATTATATATAAACCAGCAAATAACAACAACCCCAAATCTGTTTGCATTATTTTGCTAGACTAACATGGCTACCCTTTGGACACTACTTTTGACCATGGGATGAGAGGCATCATCTTGTTCTTTGCGTCAGGCAGCAAAGTATCTTGGGCTGGCCCTGAACTCATCAGTAGGAATCAAGGCTGGGAATGTGGCTTCAGCTAATACCCAACTTTGCCTGATTCCATTCTCCAGTTCAAGGCTATGAATCTGCTCCAAAAGCAGATTTCCACTAGTAACTACCAGCCACTGCCCTCTCGGCTTCTTAGGCCTTACTGTATTGCTGCTCCTGCCATCTTCCCCAGCCGCTTAGGAAGCAGTAGTATCCATTTGTATGTTTTTCAGGATCTAAATGCTGATGACTCGCAGCTCTATTTCTCCTTTTCATCTTCATCAGGTGAGGCTGTGGATGTGCTGAACCAGTGCCTGGCTGCGACAATGGACTGGATGAGGGCTAATAAACTGAAACTCAATCCAGACAAGACTGAGACGCTGTTAGTGGGTGGTTCCGCTGACCGGATGGAGGGTGTTCAACCTGTTCTGGATGGGGTTGCACTCCCCTGGAAGGAGTGGGTTCGTAGCTTGGGGGTTCTCCTAGAACCAACTCTGTCACTTGAGGCGCAGGTGGCCTCAGTGGCACGGAGTGCCTTCTACCAACTTCGGTTGGTGGCCCAGCTACGCCCCTATCTGGACAGGGATAACCTGGCTTCAGTTGTCCATGCTCTGGTAACCTCCAAGTTAGATTACTGCAATGCACTCTACGTGGGGCTGCCTTTGAAGGTGGTTCGGAAGCTGCAGCTTGTGCAAAATGCAGCAGCCAGATTGATAACTGCAACCAGTAGGTTCAAACATATAAGACCTACTCTGGCCCGCTTGCATTTGCTGCCTGTATGTTTCCGAGCCCAGTTCAAGGTGCTGGTTTTAACCTACAAAGCCTTACACGGCTTGGGACCACAATACCTGATGGAGCGCCTTTCCCGACATGAACCTACCCGAACACTACCTTCAACGTCTAAGGCCCTCCTCCGAGTGCCTCCTCCGAGGGAAGCTCGGAGGTCGGCAACAAGAGAGAGGGCCTTCTCTGTGGTGGCTCCCCAATTGTGGAACGATCTCCCCAACGAGGCCCTCCTGGCGCCAACATTGTTGGTTTGGGTCCAGGTTACCTGCGGGATCGCCTTCTCCCATACAATCCGCCCCGCACGCTTAGGTCCTCTGGGAAGAATTTATAACAGTCAACAAAAACTAGACTGACAACTGTTACCCAGAGGACCTTCTCTTCTGCCGCTCCCAGATTATGGAATGACCTGCCAGGAGAGATCCGTGAATTTACCAGTCTTCAGGAATTTAAACGATCTATAAAGACTGAGCTCTTCCGGCAGGCCTACTCAGATGAATTTTAAGTGTTTTATTGGTGTTTTATTGGTATTTTAATGATATATTGATTTTATGTATTTTCAATCAGTTTTGTGTGTTTTATGATGATGTTGTTCCCCGCCTCGATCCAGAGGGAGAGGCGGGTAATAAATAAATAAATAATATATATTATTATATTGTTATCTTTTTGGCGCCAGGTCAAGACTTTCCTCTTCTCTCAGGCATTTGGCAATATCTGAGGAGCCTGGTTTTGTTTTGTTTTGTTTTTGTAGCTTTTTGAAGTGTTGAAGTGGTTTTAAATGTACAGATCGTGTGTATGTTGTATGTTTTTGCTGTTTTAATTTTTGTATATTGTTTTTAATCATATGTAAACCGCCCACAGAGCTTCGGCTGTGGGGCGGTATACAAATGTAATAAATAAATAAATAAATAAATAAATAAATAAATAAATAAATGTTAAAACATGCTTTCTTCATTGGAGGTTTGTGGACACTGAAGAGTTGTCAATATTTCACAGCATACAGATTCCCTCTTTCTTGGTTTAATGCTGCAAGCCTAACTGCTGGTGAATGTCACAGGGTATGGATGTGGCTGTTGATCATAATACATTACAAAGCTCTTATACCAATTCTGCAAAGTGATAGGGAGCTGAATTTATCTCACGGTGTTTTTAAACACTCTGTGCCACTATCCACAGCCTAAATGAATTTTAAATTAACAAATAAAAGGTGCTTCTTCTTCTGGAGGCCAGCCTTTTAAAGTTCTTGAAATTCTGTCACTCCCTGAATTCTAAAGAGCAGTCCATAGATGTGTTTTCTCCCTGTGATACTATGGTGATGGACATTTCCCATATTCCAGATCATCATACTGTTGCTGAGTGCACGTGAGAAGCCAGTACAACAGCAGAAGAACACTTTTACAGCATTCAGTATAGTGGTGTGAATTATGGTAGTGCTAGCAGTGGTGGGCATTACTGGCATAGTTATTGTTTCCAACTCCTCACTGAAAGCCACAGGCATTCCTAAATGATATACTTTTTATATTAGTATTTCCAAGAGGGTGTGTTGGGGGGTGGAGGGAAGGGGTAGATGAAGGAAATAACAATGCCCTTTCCACTTCTGTTCAGGCTTCTGATGCAATTTTCATCTAACCCTAAGTATGTATGATAGGGTGTGTCTTCACCAGCGGTTTTCCTTCACCAGATGTCCCAGAACACACTGGGGAGATCTGGTTCAGTGTGCACTTCATTCTGAGCAGTGCCCTGATAAGGGCACTGCGTCTGGGCTTTGTTGTAGGAAAGTGAGTATGCCATTAATGAGGCCGTACGTTACCCACAATGTCTTAGTTACCTAGCCTAGTGAGATACCATGGTCTCTGTGCATGTGACCTACTTTACAGAGGACAATCCTCTATTTAAAGATCCTCTGTTTGGGGGGCTGTCTAGTCCAAGTCCAGTTTAAAGATAAAGAACCATGAGCCAGATTCCGGCTGGATATCAGGAAAAATGTCCTGTCTGTTAGAGCAGTATGACAATGGAACCAATTACCTAGGGAGGTGGTGGGCTCTCCCACACTAAAGGCATTCAAGAGGCAGCTGGACAACCATATGTCAGGCAGGGTTTAAGATGGATTCCTGCATTGAGCAGAGAGTTGGATTCAATGGCCTTATAGGCCCCTTCCAACTCTACTATTCTATGATTCTAAGGAAGAAGAGCAGGTGGCTTGAAGTTACCCATCCACAGTTAGCACCTGGACAGCAGACTGAGCAGGCATGTAGGTTATCTGATCACAGTCTTCCCCACTGTGGTGAGATGTCTTGTATTTCTATTTAAACTATAATGCTTTTTTCTAAATCTGAATCTATGCATATGAATTACCAGATACACATTTTATGCAAATCAATATCCTCTTTTGCCTTCTTTCTTGGCAATACACAAGTGGCTGCCCCAGCTCTCTTCAAGTGTGGAAGGCAATAGGGGTATGCAGTATTCACTCTGGTGAATAGGCAGGCAATATGAGGCCTCAGATTTGTATGCTATAAATATTGAGAACCTGGCCACACCTTCTGTCTGCTGCACTTCAGAGCAGAGTTTAGTTCAAACTCCCAGGCCTAGATGCACTGATGTGCCCGCAACCTTCACCTGATCCTGCTATCCACCACTATGAGGTCTAGCGGGGATCAGATGCCTATCCAGTTTCCAAAGAGAACCCCATGCAAGCGCATCAATATAAAAAAAAGCCAATAGTGAAAGTAGGAACAAACTTTAATTAAAGGGCTGAGAGATAAGGGTCCCCTCTACAAGGACTCGCTTTTGCGCCTGGTTAGGCGATTATGCGTATAATTGCTGAAGCGCATTTACGCCTAATACCTCTGCACGAGAGGCAGCGAAGCGCATTAAGGGATGACCAAAATGCGCTTTACAAGTAGTTAATGCGCATAAGCGCTTGTTCACATAGGCAAAATGCGCTTTAACAGCCGGAGCAAAATAAAACTTGCTGTTTAACGCGCATTCGATAATGTGCATAATCGGAGAGATAACGCATCTCTACGCCCGATTTGCGCTCCGTTCTTGTAGAGGTAATTTTTTTAAAGTGCCTTGAAAGAGCATTAAACCTCTCTTGTAGAGGCAGCCAAGGATAAGGAAATACTCCTGTATCATATGATTGTTGCTACTAGAGTAGTATATGCAAATCATAGGAAAACTAATCCAATCCCAAGAATTAGAGAGTGGTATACTAAGCTATGGAATTTTCCAGATCTAAATGAATTAACTTGGATTATTTGAGCTGCTGAAGGAGGAAGGCCTTGTGCTAAGTTTGAGAAACAATGGAAATGGTTTAACCAATTTCGGAACAGTCAACAAATTATTGGTCTCTCATTTTTGCTGGTATAAGGAAGAGGAAATGGTGGTGTAAGTCGGCTGTTTTTTATGTTGTTGCTGTAGATCTCTTTTGTTTTGGAAAAAGTTTCAAAATCAATACAAATGTGTAATAATAATAATAATGAAAGTAGGATGGAACGGACAGGTACCAAATACTGCTACAAATTATTGTACATCACCCAAAGAGTGTCCGCTGTGAGGCAGTATAGAAATGAATGAATGAATGAATTATTATTAATAATAATAACAATACAAATATTCACCCATATGCATCACTGGCCTTAGAACAGATGATTCCTGCTGGATTGGACCAAGGGTCCATCTAGTCCAGCATCCTGTTTAAAACAGTGATTAGCCAGATGCCTTTAGGAAGCCTGTAATCAGCGATTGAAAGCAACAGCCATCTCTTGCTATATAGAATGGCCTAGTTTACATGCCGGGCACCATTTGCCTAATTACCCACCCAGGGCGGGGCTTGTTATATCATCTGAACCTGAGTGGCATGGCTTGTTTGAGAGGCAGGGGGGAAGCAGAAAGAGATGAGCATCCAAAGCATCTCAGGATGCTGCTTGTGAATAAACTATTTTACATCCTGAGAACATGTTTCTCTCCTATGTGACCTTGTTTGAGAGGGAAACAACCATCCAATAACTGAACATCAGGCCATAGGTTATTTGAGGGTTGTTTCCTACTCATACATGCCACACACATTCCAGGTTCAGATAACATGACAAGTCACACTCGGGTGGTTAATACATGGCACCTGGGCATACCAATACCACAGTGTTTAAGCCAAGGTTATCGTGCAGACTGGGTCAATGTTTGCATAATATTACAGGCATTCAGGGGGAAAAAATAACATGTAATGCACTTTCATCATTGGATGCCATTATGGACAATACAATAATCAGAAGCAACAGGCAAAAGCCACAGACAATAGGACAGGCCACTGAAAAAGAAGCCTACATACATACTGCAACATTTTCAGAGGGAGCTATCATTGCTCAAAAGGGGATATTGCAAAGCTGGATTTTGGTGTTTCTCCATGACTTTGACATTAGGTGACTATGCCCAGTTTCTTTCGATGCTTACTGTAAAACCTGTGTCTGTTCTGTACCACTTCCAACTGCAGTTGTGGGTTCACATGACCAAATGTTCCTCCATGCAAAATTATAAATAAGCAAATAACTATATTGTTGCACCTAGAAAACTAGCATGTCAGAGAGAAGGCCAGGCCAGAACTCTTCTCCCTGATATCTAGTGTTCTTTGTGGAGGGAATGCCAGATATGTGATTTCCCCACCTCTCAACTGAAGTGGTACTGGCCAGGTACAAGTTTACAGTCAAGCTTGTGATTCCAAAAACAATCTCCTTGCTTTCCCAAGCTGCTCTTTATTCTTCAACCTTGCAGACAATACATAAATAATGAAAAGCATTATTATTATTATTATTATTATTATTATTATTATTATTATTTTCTGCTGGTGATAGATTGCCCTTATCACCAACATATCTGTGGCTGAAAGGAAGGACGGGAAAGCTCCCACAAAAAGGAGGCATCAGCACGGCTTCTCCTCTTTTCTGTTCTTTCTATGCAGCCACAGAAGGGATAGATGCTGTTTTTCTCTGCCAAATGACTGGACAGTGAAGTGCTTGGGGACCAGTCTTGGGTATTATCTGTTACTATCAACATTTGTGAAACTCTGTTGTAAGTGAGTCCTCTTTGAAACTTGAGAGGTCTTGCACTGCCAGTGCCAAGCTAGATGTGACAGCCAAAGATCTGTCCATTTAAACCTGGGTATGCTTCAATCATGCCTAAAGTGAAGGTCTTTTGCTCTAGAGGCATGCTGGGTATGTGCCTGCTGTGTCTTCACCCTCTAGCTTATTTATAACGTTTGTATAACCTCCTCCATCCTATTAGTGGTGCACAGTATACCTCCCTGAAGTCTGTCCTCTCCCAGCCACTTTTATCCTAAGCAGAACCCCAGTGCTGGAACTGAGCTTGGATGACAGGAATGCTCTTGTAGGGACAGGGCTCCAGGGCAGGGGGCAATTGGTGAGCAGAGTGGCTTCAGCTTCCTTCAGCCACATACACATTTGCTCTAAAAATTGAACCTCTTACCCCCAGCTCTATGCACAACTGCAATGGACCTCTGTTTAAATATACAAATCTTCTACTGTCCCATCTAATTTGACCCTCACCAAGCACAGGTTGCAATCCCAAAATGTGGAATGGAGCTGTGCATTCTCTCTTTCTGTGTGTGTATGTTTCTCTCTCTGGCTTAAAGATCTGTTCTTTCATCTAAAGGAATTAATTCAGACTCAAAAATAAGGAGTTGTGTCACTGTTGCTGTGCAAACATTTGCATGTCCTTCCTCCTCTCCTCCTTTGGCCCTTGCCATTGCTCTGATTGCTGGCTGCTCTTTTGAGCTACCCACAAATTGAACCTGACCCTGACTTGTGATTTCTGTTCTTCGATCCCGCAGATGGGCAGCCCGCTCATCCCTCAGCCCTTTACCTGCAGACACGAAGAAGATGCCGGCACTAAGGATGATGTTATGCCGGGTTTTGTAGAACTCGCTGGCTGCAATGCAGAGTCCACCCATGAAAAGCAGAATCACACTCAGGATCGGAAAAATACTAGAGGCCCTTACAGCCCCTGTAAGCAAAGAAAGGGCAGACGGGAGGAAGAGAGGAAGGGGAGAAATAACAGCATGCGTATGAGGTAAGGGGAGAGGGGAGAGGGGAAGAAAAGGTGAAACAGATGGGAGGAAAATGGAGAGGGAAGGCATTGGAGGGAGGGTGATGATTGCAGCAAGGATGAACAAAAAAAAGGCAGAGCAAAGAAGCAAAGGAATTGGAAGGCCAGTAATAAAGGAGACAGAAGGAAGAGAGAGAAACAGAGTGTCAACAGAAGAAGAGAGCTGTTACAAATGAACTGTCAACATATTGGATATCAGAAACGAGCAGTGCACTTAGGGCTGAGGACTAGTCAAACGGCATCTGGCATCTGGTAGCAGAAGTTTACCTGGCTCCTTTATGCAATCAGAAAACCCAAAGGCATAGCCTTCTGATCAAATAGAAAGTGAAATCTAAAGGCCAGGAAGCCACCATCAGTGCAATGTAGTTACTCAGCATAGAGGTGACAACTGCAATCAGCAGAAGCGTCGTGAAAATAAACAGATATTTGCAGAAGTGGAAGTGGAGGACTCTCCTAAGGGAACCAAAAGATAAATCCTTGCTCATATGTGTGCATGCAAGCAAGCAAGCAAGCAAGCAGGCAGGCACACACACATACAGAAGACCCAGAGTGTCTTCAGATGGGTGGATTTTCGCATTTCCCTACCGTTGCTGTGGCCTCCTGTTGCTGTCCCACACTAGCCACTGTCTCTTTACACTGGGAGAGAAAGAGGAAGCAGCAACGACCATGTGACCCATTCAGGGGCCGTTTATATTGTGCTGCTTTTCCTGCACACAGCAGGAAATGGCAGCACATTCCATTTTTAAAAAAGACGGATTAAAAGGGGTCTATTTTGCAATGGAAAAACAAGCAGAAGGAGCAGGAGGGGCGCGGGAAGTGGATGTCATTGTCTAAAGGACGCGTGAACATCCGTAAGTGGGCAGTAGCGAGCATGTGATAAAACGCTTGTCTGATGACGCTCATATATGTATTGCACACAAATGAAGGCAGATGCACATGCCTGCTCTCATTCATTCCCATCCTACATATTCCAGCCAGCAGATGGCAGAAGCATGCAGATACTTAAACAATGTGTATGCACACATATATTCATGCATACATACATGTAATGTATTGCAGATTAAGAAATGCGGAATATAGGCAGCTCTGCACAGTGCAATTGTTCTAGGAAAGATGGTGCTTCACCAGGATTTTCTGCAGCAAATATGTAAATATGGACGTCACATCCTCACTCATGTCCTTCCTCCTCTCCTCCTTTGCTCCTCCCATTTTGTATCGAAAGATAAATGTGTACACATGCATGACATCCTTACTTTACATGTTTGCTATCAGAAATATCACAGTTCATGTTTCTCACTTCAAGCACAACATGTATAGCAGCATCTAGGTTCTTCAGTCCTCAAAAGCACTAATATGGATTAGAATGACCTGGTCACAAATAAACGTGCATTGAAAACATGGATAAACTTCATCCATTCATCATTGTCTAATCATCATGACTGTTTGAAAAATAAGATGACTATATTAAATGCGTGTTTAGGCATATCTAAACTATGTTAAATAATCTTTCAAGCATGCTCATAAATGTATATTTAAAAATCAGAAATATCTTCCATTTCTAACTAGGGAGTGGAAAAATCTCCAAGATGTTTTAATTATTTCTGATTTGTTCTTGGACTCTTATGTCAAGTCCTCTTTCTTCCCTGGTCCTCCATCCCCACTTTGTCCCACTAATTCACAGGAGCATGTCCTACGATGCAATAGCAGGACAGGTGTCATGATGCAAGGAAGTAAGGAAGCTCACAGGATACATTTTGATAAAAGGAAACTGTTAGCAGTCATTTTCTTCCTTGGAAGGGCTATGTGATTCTAAGCTAAATTGTCATATTTGGTCACACTGACTAATGGATAACTCTGTTGCTGCATATAGTTAGGCCATTGCCTCAATCTGCCAAGGGAGATGTAGAAGTGGGCACATGAGGGGATCTACATGCACATTTGCACCTATATTGTGATTCCATCTGGACCCCACTGAAAGGGCTGGATGCAACTTTTGACACAGACATGCAAGACCACTAATTCATGACTAGTTGTATGGGACAGGAATTGGATTGTGGCCAGTGTCTACCTTAGGAATTGTACCTTTGCAAATGGCCAAAATTATGAGATACTACACCAAATATGATGGGAGCTCTAGAAATGCATGTCATCAATTATAATCCTTAACCAGTACTGGGCTGGATGTTGATTTATACACAGTTGATCTGCAGTCTCTACAATGAAAGGTCTGGGAATGGGCATATATGCCAACAGAAATTGTATTTATGCAGGCCAAATGGCAAATGAAGAGAGTTGCAACACAAATCCTAATGCGGGGCATAGTGACTTAAGCAAATATAAGCCACTTATTCATTTCAAAACTACCCAACACGTCCCAATGTGTTTTGAGCTGTGTCGGCTCTTCATTAGGGGAGCATTTATTTGTTTAAAAATCTCCCTTTACGTTCTCCAAGAGGAGCTCAATAACTTCTATTTCCTGCAGGAAATTGATGTTACGCAGTTTTTCTCAGGGAGTGTAAAAGAAGATTTTTTAAAAACAAAATCACTGGTCCCCTGATGAACTGATATAGCTCAAAATGTGCTGGAAGCTTTTGGAAAGTTATGCATTTTGAAACATTTCCTGCACTGGCTTGAATCACGTTATACTACTTTGAAGGGGGTGGGGGTGGAGGGTAAATGTTAAACTGAACAAGATACAAAATGTACACGAAAACCAGCCCCCGAGTTATCCTCAAGTTGTAATTGGGACATAGTTCTTGCCCTCTGCTGCCTTTCTTTTGGCTCTTTTGGTTTGCTTTGTCAAGTACAAAAGGTGATCACATACCAAGCAATTCTGTTTTCTACCCGACTGGCCAGGTGTTTGGTTATTTTGCTCAAGAATGCATGAATTTTGTGCGAATGCACAACACACAAATAAAGGGAGGAAAAGGTTGGGGTAGGGAAATAAATTCCTCAGTTAGAAAAGGACACATACTTAAATCTTGCTCCACTTTTAATACATTGCTTACAGGTTACAACAGTACTACTACTACAATGCATGTATTCTATGCTTAACTTACAGCTCATTGCTGTGGAAAACGTGGAAACGATGCGGTTCAGGTCCAGAGGATTTAAAATCTGTATTAGATGGACAAGTCAAGCATTCTTGTCTTTCCCAGTTTTCTGGCCATGTTTCAGAGACGGTGCTATGCTACACTAATGACTTCTGGAAAGCACTAATGAGATTTAACAGTGGGGAATGTCAGCAAATGCCAGGACATGCTCACCATCAGAGGATGCCCTACATACTGCGGGACCTTTTTGATACCTTAGGTGAGTGTACCACCATTTACTTTTTTTTCATATGCCTCTATTAGTCCAACACAAAAGCATCAAAGAGACTTGTGCCAGTGAAACAGGGCCTTTTCTGGGCCAATTTTGATGGGCTACAAAAGGACTATCTTCAGAATATATTATGCAAAAGCAAGCTGTCGATGCGAACTAAGCTCAATTTGCATGATTCATTGCTATTACAGAGTGTGGATTCAGTCACAACACTGCATATTTGTAGCCCCCTCCCGTACATAAGCTCCTCTTTGGCTAGAGGGGTGGAGAAAATTAAATGATTTGCCATGTGTGCTTCTCTCTCTCTCTTTCTCTCTCTCTGGTCTGGTTCACATGATATGCCAGGCTCGGTGGGGTTTGTTTAACCCACAGTGAGCCCTGGAGCATTCTGGGTGACATTTTGAATATGCAGTCTTCAATTGGGATCATCAGGGGGATACCATGTCATGTGAACCCAGCCACCATGGGTTAATTGAGGGTTAAATAACCCTTGCATATCCCCACTACAAATTAAGGGTTGTGTGAGGGTTGTTTATCCCTCAAATAATCCACAGTGGCTGGGTTCGCATGATATGCCCCCGTCAAATAACCCCTGATGAGCCTGGCGTGTCATATGAACCAGGCCTCTGTGTGTGTCTTTAATGGAGCTGCAGAAATAAGAATAGGTGCTTGCTGTCTGCATAGTTGCATAGCCTTGTAGAAAAGTGTAGAAATGTGTAAGGATTATTAGATTACTGCAGTCCATTGTACATTGGGCTGCCTTTGAAGACAGTCCAGAACACTTCATAAAAAATATGGTGGGAAGTATGCTGACTGCTGATCCTATGGCACCATAGGATCATAACTCTTGTTATGATCCTATGGGGGCCAGTATTGTATCATCTTTACAGGATCCTGGTTCATTTCCATCCTCAATTTAAAATGGTTTTATCCTATCAACTCCTTCATGACTTAGGGGAGGGCCCAGTATGTGGAGGATCACCTGTTCCCATAGGTTCATACCCATGCCACAAGATCATCATCAGAGGGCCTGCTTCAAGTGCCCCAACATACTGAGGTGAGGCAAGTGGCTACTCATGAGTAGGCCTTCTTGTTGGTAATCCCTCCACCCCAGCTGTAGAAGGTCCTCCCAAGAGAGGGCTACCTAGCTGGCATCTACCCTAAAGTTTTGTCTGTGCATTTTAATCTTGTAGACTTTTAAAAATGTATATTCTTTCTGCCTGGTTTATATCTTAAAGTGTTTTTTAAATCTCTGTCAGATATTTTAGATCTGTTAGTGGTTTCTGCTTGTTATGTTTTAATCTCTGCTGCTTTTAACTGGTTTTTTGGGGGGCTGCTTTTGATGTGCATTTAATTGGATTTTTATTTGTGTTTTATCTCTATGTAAGTTGCCTTGGGAACAATGTGCTATTGGGCGACTAATAAATTAATAACAGGGAGTCTGTCCTGGATATTTGGCATTTATGGGGAAAAGCTTCCGTACCTGGTTCTCCTACCTGCTTTTGCATGAGGGGAAAATCTTCAAGTATGGTTCAGTTTGACCTGCAGCAATTAGCAGATGAGGATGAAGATGAACTCCATGAACCCTAACTTCTCCTGCTGATTTCTGCATATCAAACCTCTGTTAAGGGCATAGGAGCTGACTCAAGTCTTTAAAAGGATCCATAGCTGATTTATATATCCAACACTTAGGGATACACCCAGTGTTAAGTAATCCCCCACCCATCTAAGAAAGCTCTCTAGTAGTTTCATTGATGCACTGCTTGACTGAGTGGTAACAAGACAAAGAGTTAATCACTGCAATCTTTTGCAGGTTGATAGGCTTACTCAGCAGAAATGCTTCAATGCTCTTTTATCTCATGCTAAATTTATGATCGGGACCTTGGCAATGTAACACCACAGGCTTCCAGCCCAGCTATCAGAAAACCTGCTAATGAGAAGGTGCAGGCTTAGCCCTAACTGCAAATAAGTAAATAAATTGGGAAACCAAGAGAGACATTCTTCTAGCTTTACAAAGAAATTATATCACAAAGAACCTTACATCCTTATTCTGATTATTCCACACGTTTATTGAATCTGGGTTGCCAACAGAGCTAGCGTGGTGTAGTGTCAGGCTAAGGTTGGAGAGATCCAGATTCAAATCCCCACTCAACCATAAAGTACATGAGGTGACCTTGGGCCAGTCACTGCCTTATAAGGATGTTGTGAGAATAAAAAAGGGGGAAACTATGTATGTTGTCTTGAGTGACTTAAAGGAAAGTTGGAATATAAATGTAATGAATAAATATTCTCCATTAGTGTTGCTTTTTCTAGCATTGCACATTTGTGCAGGGAAAATCGGCATTTGAGACTTTTCTTCTTGCCTGTCCTGAAGCTATTAAGAGATGCAGATGTCTTTTCAGTCAAGAAAAGAAACAGATTGGCAACTTTTATTTTGATCTTCTATACGTGCACACTCACAATTGCAGCTTGTGAGAACCTCACAAGAGAAGGTGCCCAGTGCTTTGCCACCCTCTTCTTTTGACCTAATTTAGGGCAAAGATTTTTCCTCTTGGCTGCTTAGAGCAGCTGCAACTTCCAGCAATGCTATAGCCAGTGCATACTTTCTCTATGGCTGAGATCGTGTGACCCGATTCCAGCGTGACACGATTCGTGCCGCAGTGGCCACTGGGATACGTGGCTGCAGCAATGGGAGGACAACGGGTTAATATGGAGTGGGGAGGGGTAAGGGAACCATGTGGCGTTGTGTGGTTCTGTGGTCATGTGATGGGTGTGCGTGTCGTGGTTTCGTTAACTCTCCCCACTCTGTAATTTCCTTAACCATCCTTCCCCTGAGCGTGTGTAAACAGGCCCCATCTCTCTCATTTTGCTGTACCTGCTCATGCATTTCCTTGTTATTGGCTTTAGTAGTGGGCCAGTTGCTGTTCTCTGGGTTGCTGGAGGAGGCTTTAGGGGTGGGGAGTCTGGAGACCTGCTGCTCATCAGCTGTGAGGTGGCAGGGGGAAGAGGATAATGCAGGAGCAATCAGCCAAAGTAGCCTGGGTGAGGGAGGAGCCCAAGAGACAAAGAGCAATGTGATTGGCTAGTTCCAGCGATGTACTGCACAGTTGCTGGAGATGGATGGGAAAGTGAACCTGCCTGGAGCCAAAGTGGTTCCTGCTTGAAAAATAGTTGAGATCACTGATGTATCACATCTTGATCCTATTTTTCCTACAAACAGCTCAGGCTATCGTTTTCCCCTTTTATCATCACAGGTTAGAAAAATGTATTTGCTGGGGCCACCCCAAAGCTTTGTAGCTGGGTGGGGATTTGAGTACAACTCTTCCCACTCCAAAGTCAGCATTCTCTCCACTACAGTGCACTGGGTCCTATAAACCTTCCCCACAACACACACACACACGTGTTAAAGGAATGTGCAAAGCCATCTTGAGTCTCCAAAAAATGTGAGAAGACCCATGCTGGATCAGACAAAAGGCCTCTCATAGGGGCCAACCAGAGGCTTGAATGGCAAGCCTACAAGCAGGACAGGAGTGCAATAGCTTTTGTTCTCCAGCAACGGGAATTGAGAGGCATACTGCCCCAATACTGGAGGTAATATATAGTTATGAAGACTAGTATCCATTGACAGCTTTATCTTCCATGAATTTCTTTAATCCTCTTTTAAAGCTGTCCAAGCTGGTAGCTGTCACGATATCATGACTTTGCCAGCAGCAAGAGTGCTCTCCGACTCAAGATTATTATTTATTTTTGGTAAGCTCATTTGGGGGCCCCATGGAGGCCCTGAAAAACAGCATATAAATATCTATATTGATAAAATCAATAAAGTAACTTCAGTAGCATGGTGTCCCGAATACATCCACCATTGCATGTCTACTCAGAAGTATGTGCCACTGAGTTAAATGGGGCTTATTCTTAGGCAAGTGGATATAGGATCGTTGTCTTCTTTGTGATTATTTGCCATTAAAAAAGGGCTCAGAATACCTCTTTGCACACTTTTGAAAATCCAGAAGAAGGACATTTAGGTTTCTCCCCAAACCCTGTAGTCCACAACCTCTCCATGATGAAAGTAAAGTCAAGAGCAGAAGGGTGGATATGGTAATATTTCCATTAATATAAACTGTATTATCATATATTAGATGCTTTATGTGGCCTGGTTTGAGGCTGAACGGTAGATTTAAACCTTTAGGGCTGTATGTAATGTTATTCATACTTATAGTAGACCCACTGAAATGAAGAAGACTTAAATTAGTCATGACTAACTTAAGTCTCATCCATTTCAATGGGGCTGCTCTAAGTAGGACTAACATTGGATACAACCTCTATTATATTACTCAGAAATTTTTGTCTCAGGAACCTTTTGCAAGGTTTGCTTGCAGGACTTTATATTTGAGTTGTCCAGCACCTGAGATGTAGGTATATTTTACAGGAGAGCTGTTCTTTAACTTAGCTGCTTAGATACTATAATGCTTACTATAGATACTATAATGCTTACTGAAGTCCAAGTCCAAGATCAAACCAAAGCATTTTCTGGCATAGATCTAACACATTAGCATGTGCTAGATCTAGTTATCAATGCCACCTCTAGGTTTTGGGGAGCCTGTGGTCAAGACGCTCTCAGTGACTCGAGGGAGCACACCTCCTCCTTGCTATTGCCATTACAGCCCATTCGCTGGCCCTATCCATCTGGGTCTCATCCGGACTTCAGGCTTGCAGGATCTGAAGTCTACTGACCAGAGGGTGGGGGGTACAAAACAGTTCCTCAGACAGGATGATATAAGGAACAGGGTGCCTTTGAGCACATACTCAGCCCAGGAATTGCTGAGCACCAAGGCCAGGGCAAGACCTTCTGCCACCAGAGGTGGGGTTGGGGGAGCACGAACTGCCACATGCCATTGCTGGTGTTGGTGGTTGGTGGGGGAGTGTGAGCTGTCATGTGCTGGTATGGGAGTACACCTCTTCCTGCCTTCTCCTCAATGCCTCGCTCAGAGGGGTTCTTCCTCAGAGTGAGGCATTGATGGGGAGCTGTCCCTGGAGATGGTCCGTGCCACAGCAAGTCTCCAGGGCCACCTCCCCGCCAATGCCTTGCTGTGAAAAAGAAGCGAGGTGTTTGGCTGGGCCAGCTCTGTGGTGAGCCGTGCCAGGTCCTCTTTTGCTGAGGCCTTTGCTGCAGCAGGATGGTGACTGGGATGGCTCTGTAGAACAGCTGTCCACTTATGCCTTATTCAGAGTGAGACATAGGCTGGATGGGTGGTGGTAGTGGCAGCTGCTGCTGCTCCAGAGAGCCACACATTTGCCACAGCAGGGGGGTGGCCGGTGGGGTTCTCCAGAGGGTCCACCTACCTTATGCCTCATTTTGAGAGGCATAGGGTGGAGGCAGGAGTATTGGCAACAGGCACGCAGAATATGCTGCCCTTCTTGATCTGACACCTGAGGCAAGGAATTCACCCCACCTTATAGGAGGGCTGGCCCTAGTGATCAGTATCAAAACTAAGCTCATCCACTCCTGGTTCCCCACCAAGCATTATTTTTCAGCCACCTAAACTAGGGAAAAACTTTTTAGTTGCTGCCATTGTTAGCTAATTGTGAGTCAGAAAACCTTGCTGATCTTCTGCCGATCAGCCAAAAATCTACCAGTAGACCACAAACTAGCTTCTGCCCATCCTTGGTCTAATTCACACCACCGGCTGGAGGAAGAGGGCCAGATGAGCAGAGGATGCTGCTCTTTTTGTTTGGTCCTGATGCTGTTCACTTGCTTGGAGAAGGCAGGTGAACTGGTCTGATTCAAAGGACCTTTAAATCCCTAAATGACGTAGGATCAGTCTTTCTGAAGAAGAGCCTGGTGGAAGAAGGCTCTCCTTTAGAAAGACTGGTCCTAAGTCATATTCCTGCCTGGGTGCTACCAGCTACAATGTGCAAAAGCGGCTACCAGGAAAAGAGCCTTCTCTGTAATGCCCCCCCCATCTGGTTGGAATGCCCTTTCCAGGGAGAGCCTTCTAGCATCTTCCCTGTATAAGATTAAACACCACTCTTCCAGCAGGCATTTACCTTTTAATCTGTTACTTTGATGATTAACTTTACTTCTTGTTCTTTAATATTTTAATGCATTATTATTTCAATGCAGCTTTCCCCAACCTGGTGCCCTCCAGATGTGTTGGACTACAGCTCCTATAGCTGGGGATGTTGAGAGTTGTTGTCCGATACATCTGGAAGGTGCAAAGTTGTGGAAGGATGTTTTAATATTTTGATATTTTCATTGTTGCATTTATTGTTTTGCTTGTCATTTTATTGTGGTTTTTTTTCATTTATAAACTGCTCATATGAACATCAGAAGAGCCCTGCTGGATCAGACCAACGGTCCACCTAGTTCAGCATTCTGTTCACACAGTGGCCAGCCAGCTGCCCACAGGAAACCCACAAGCAGGATCTGATTGCAACAGCACCCTCCCACCCATGCTCCCCAGCAACTGTTGTAGATAAGCATACCGCCTCTGATACTGGAGGTAGCATATAGCCATCAGGATTAGTAGCCCTATTCTCCATAAATTTGTCCAATCCTCTCTTAAAGCCATCCAAGTTGGTGGCCATCACTACAACTTGTGAAAATTAATTCCATAGTTTGGCTATGCGCTGTGTGCAGAAGTATCTGTCACAAATCTCCCACCAATCAGTTTCATGGGATGACCCCGGGTTCTAGTATTATGAGAGAAAAATATCTCCCTATCCACATTCTCCACACCATTCCTGGTTTTGTACACCTCTATCCTGTCTCCCCTTAGCTTCCCTTTTTCCCAAGCAAAACAATCCCAATGGTTGTAACTTTGCCCGATAGGGGAGATGCTCCACCCCCTTGATAATTTTCTGCCCTTTTCCCAACTTTACAATATCCCCTTTTTTAAGTTCTGAGAGCCTTTGCCAGTTGGGCTGTATATCAGTTTAACAAACAAGTGAGTAAGCAAGCAAGCAAGCAAACAAACAAACAAACAAACAAACAATCAGGCAGTGGCAGCAGGGATGAGAAACAGTAGGGCCAGGTTGCTCTGGGGCACTGCTGTGGGCCTCCTGGTGAAGTGTGGGCCTCAGGAGATGCTTGACAATGTTGACTTCTGATGCCAGCCCTGCTGGTTATTCAGAACTAAGAACAAGGGGGACCCCAACCCTAGAAGCCATGCTTCTGAACTTAAGGACATAAGACCTGCCTTGCTTGGTCAGTCCACCTAACCCAGTATTCTGTTTCTGACACCTGCCATGCAGATGCTTTTGGGAAGTTCACAAGCAGGAGGAGAAGGTGACAGACTGCCAATTATGGTCCTCTCCTGCATTGGGTACTCAGAGGTATAATGCATCTAAATGTGGAAGTTCCATTTAGCTATCAGGGCTAATAGCTTGTTAGTTCTTGAGCTTTGACTGAGAGGCCGGACTACACATTATATGACCCAAGCACATATAATGTTAGCTCAATGAGCCCTTCCCCATTGCAAGAGAGAAGCAGCAGTGGGGATGGGATACTTTCCTTTTCCCCTGATAGCTGCTTTTCCCTTTAAACTCCCTTCAGCTATTAGACCTCCCCAAAGTATTTTATACTGAAGCAGGTGCAGTCAGGTGCAGTGGTGGCTCTAGTTTTTGGAGGGCTCTTGGAGAAGACACCCTCAATGCCTCCTCTGTGTCAGTGAGTCTACCTCTTCACCACGTTTGTCTCCTCCTCCTCCTCCTCCTCCTCCTCCTCCTCCTCCCTATCACTGTTACCACCTACCGAGAGCAAGAAAGCAACGAAACGGAGGCATCAACTGCTCATCCTTCTCACCATCACTATTGCCTGGGCCAGAACGAGAAGCAGATGAACACACAGGTTGCAACAGTGAAGAGGAGGAGCGACTCTACAGACAGCTCTTATCAATGGCTCCCCTTGCTGGGGTGTGGTCCCTCACCAGGAGCCCAACCATGCCTCCCTTTGACACTGGCTCTGGTCAGGTGAATAGTATATGAGGCTGAAGCGTAGCGTGTAATTTGGTCTCAAACTAGCATCTTACAGGATGAGTGAAATTAGTCTTTAATTCCTGGTTCTGCCCAGTTCTAACTGGTGTTAAGGGATAGACAACAACCTCTTTCCCCAGAGATCCACCTTAAGCATGATTTCTCAGTAGTGTAGATTTTGCTGTGCCTGTTGGCCTTAGAACCAGTGCATTTTGGGAGGGATGCATCCTTGTGGCATTCGTGTGCTATTGGTTTGGCACTTTTGTGCTGAGCTGGAAGTGCAAGAAATGGGATAAATCAGGTCCCATGGAAAAAGGGGTGCCTTTTCTTCATCTTACATTATGAGAAAGAGAGAGTCAAGGGAGGGACATGGAATAGCAGCAGCAGTGGTGTAGTGAAGCGGGGCTTGCAG
Organism: Anniella stebbinsi; assembly: GCA_029215795.1. Classification (NCBI taxonomy): domain Eukaryota; kingdom Metazoa; phylum Chordata; class Lepidosauria; order Squamata; family Anniellidae; genus Anniella; species Anniella stebbinsi. The sequence goes on from JARDYH010000003.1 coordinate 32,715,456, forward strand.
GGACATAGTGCCATCAGTTGTTGATGAGCAGTGACACTGAAGTCAACTGCCCCCCCTCTCCACCAGATTCCCCTCTGGGTCTAGCTGCAATCAGTTTCCTAGTAACAATATAGTGCTCTTCTTTAGTACAAAATATTTTGTGGTGGCTTGAATGGGCAACTATGACCCCTTAAATTTACAAAAAACTCCTGGTGAAGATGAAAACTGCTAGAACTGGTTTGTTGAATCAACACAGCTGCATGGCTTTGAAGGCTCTCTTTGGTTATGGGGGCTATCATGATAAGCACCTGCACTTCAAAATGTACCACCACATGACTGGGCAGCAGCTCTGTGTCACTTTCAGCATCTGCTATGGCCTTATGTTGTCCGTGAACTCTGTATTATGACCCTAAGATCTCTTTCCTTGGTGGTTCCTGCCAGTTTAGACCCTATCAGTATATAGCTGGGGGGAAGTAAATGGACAAACATCTTGAATCCCAAACTGATGCATCATCATTACTATCATCATGATGTCCTGCAGAGCTTCAAAGTCTGGGGATGTTGCATTGGCCTAGTAGCTGGTACACCTTCCTGGGTGCTCAATCCCACAATGGACAGCCTGAGGGCTATGGATGTTTATTGTTTGATTTTAAAAAGGAGGACAGGGCTCATGTAACTTTAACAATTGTAGAAAAAAGGGAATTTCAGCCGGTGTCATTTGTATGCAATTAGTTCCTGGTGAAATTCCCTCTTCATTACAACAGTTAAAGCTGCAGGGGCCCTGCCCTCTTTTGCATCTGGTCACTCTAGTATAGTGCCTGCAACTTTAATTGCTGTGATGAAGAGGGGATTTCACCAGGTCTTAATTGCATACAAATGACACCGGCTGAAATTCCCTTTTCTCTGCAACTGTTAAAGTTACATGAGCCCTGTCCTCCTTTTCATATGGTCAGCCTAATTTAAATCCAAATCCCACTTTACTTTTTAAACTTGGTACATACATTTTAAACCCCAGTTTAAATGGCAAAAAAATGCTGTGTGGCACCATCAACTCAAATGGGCACACCTGAATTAAAGGCAAAGGGAGTGATAGGGAAATAATCCCTCCCATTTGTCTGTTGTAGCATTTTAATGGTCATTTTTAGTGTGTGCATGTGTGTGTGCCCACCCATCCTATAAGTGTGCATTTTGCCATTTAAATACTGGCGCTTTTTGTACCTGGGTTTTAGAAAAGTTATATGAATTAAATTGGCTTTGAGCTTCTTTCCCTCATTTTCCATTGCACCTTTCCCAGTTGATCATCATAACTGCTGGCATCCCAGTCTTGGTATATGCTGGCCGTTGGGATGCTAGCAGTCACCGTAAGAAGAAGATATGTTTATTTTATTTGTTATTTTTATATCTTACCCTTGCTTCCAAGGAGACCAAAGTGATGTCTGTGATCCTCCTCCTCTTCCTCCTCTGCATTTTATCCTCACAACAGTCATGTGAGGCAGGTTAGGCTGAGAGTCAGTGACTGGCCTAAAGTCACCTTGTGAGCTTCATGGCCGAGTGGGGACTAGAACCTGGATGTCCCGCATCCCACTCCAATGCTCTAACCACTACGCCACACTAGCACTACTGTACAGGACAGGGGAAGTACATGGGGAAACAGTGGGAAGACCTGCCCATCCCACAAATTCATTTAGTAACACTGACTTGTGCAGTCAGGAGGTCTTCTTAGCAATGAAAAATATCCTAAAAGACAATGTAATAATTATCAATTTAAATATCAAGGGCATATGTGCAAGAGAACCAGGAGAAGCATGAGATGGAACCTTTGGCAGAACTTCACATGGCAGATACACCCAAGCCCAAGAGGTGCCTCCTCTTGGGGATTTCACATTTTGCCTCGTCCAGCGTGCCCATCCTCAAGGGAATGAGCTTTGAATAATGTCATCGGCAGAGAATGAAGGGCACGCAGCACACACACGACAATCAGTTTGGAGGAAAAGAAGCTGCAGACTTACGGAGGAAATATTCTGCTGTGTCGGCTTCATACTCTGTGTCCTCGAGGAAGTGATCGATTTGCTTACACAGACCTTTGAAATTCCCTACAATACAAGAGAGGAAACAACAAATGAGACCAGAAAACCGAGGCAACGGCTCCCCTTCTGTCCTCTCTGTCTTTCCAAGGGGCCTTTTCAGAAGATCGTTGCAGCATGCAGTAAACCCCTAATTCATTTGTTGCAGGGAATCCAGACGCTTTTTACCCCTGGTAGTGCATTTCCCCAGCATTCAGACTGCAGTATTCTGCTGTTGAGAAAATGTGATTCTCTGATCCTCCTGTCCCTCTAAGTTAGTGTTTATATCGCAATAGTAAATAGTGTATGGAAGATGACAATCACCAGTGTCACAACCACCTACTGGACAATGTCTACGCTATCGCCAATTGCCATGCTGAGCCTGTGCCATTTTGGGAGCATTCGTTTAACATGCTCTCTTCTGTTAAAAAGATAATTTCCAGTGTAATCCTTTAGTCAGATAACAGCCCTACAATTCCCAGCTGGCTGGGGGATGCTGGGAGTTGTAGGACTTTTTTGGGTCTACAGATGCATATTATTGCGCTCTTAAAGGCTGAACTACTTAAATGTGGTGCACACACACCCATTTTAAAACAAAACACAAACACAAAGATACAGCATTTCCTGCAAAAATGTGCCATAATTTTAAAACAACTCTATTTGTCTTTAATCCTGGCTTCTTCTTTTTTTTTTTTTTTAGCTCTTTAAAGGCTGTGGATCCTGTCTTCAGTGCTGAAGCAGACATCTTCCCTGATGGTTAAAAACAAAAAAGATCAGCAAACAGGCTATCCACATGGCCCAGAACAAAGCTGGTTGCAAAACTACCATTCTTTCTATGAGATATTGCCCTATTGAAATTGGGTTTGGTTAGGGCTACTTTAGTGCTAAGAATACAAGCATTTTTTCCCCTTTTTGGTCATCTGGAAGGTTATATAATATGTGCCCTCTTCCATATTTGCCCAAATGCACAGAATCACACATGCATATATTTATGCAAATGAAGGGCACAATCCTATGCAAATATAGATAGAAAAAAGTCCTACAACTCGCTGTTTTTGCTGTGTAAGAATGCATAGGATTGCATCCTAAGTGAGCTTCAATGTTTCCATCCTCACCTGCTTAAGCATGTTTCCTGATACATAAAAAGCATTCACATACATAGAGAGGCATATCTCACATTCATGTTCACAGCAATGACAAATGGCCCACATTCAAACATCATGGAACTTAGTTAAACTGTGTATGGCTGCCTCTACAGGAGGCATTTAAAGCTCTTTCAAGGCGCATTAAAAAAATTTACTTCTACAAGAACGGAGCGCAAATCGGGCGTAGAGGCGCGTTTTCTCTTCGATTATGCGCATTATCGAACGTGCGTTAAATAGCGAGTTTTATTTTGCTCCTGCCGTTAAAGTGCATTTTGACTATGCGAACAAGCGATTCTCCGCATTAACTACTTGTAAAGCGCATTTGAAACAACCGGTAAGGTCACCAGCTGAGTGCTCAATTACCTCCTGCATACAAGCATTTATGATAAAGCGCTTCAGCGATTATGCGCATAATCGGCTAACCAGGCATCAAACGGAATCCATCTAGAGGGGGTCTATGAGACCAGAAAGAGGTTCTTCTACAGATTTTCTATTGGGTCCCTCTGTAGGATTTCTGGGTCAAAATGTATACAGTTTTCTGCCCATGGCAATAATTATTGAGACAGTATATTAAATGCACATAGAGCTACACCTCCATAAATATGCCACAGTACTTGCAACCCCATGGTTGATGTGGGTATGCTAAGGTTTAGGACAATCAAGTGAGGTTGATGCTTGCTGTCCACTGCACCCTGATGACCAATGCCCACATTCACTGCTCACACCATTACCATGTATGATGGTCATTTTATCTGTGCAAGCAAATTAAATTCACATTGTCAGTGATGACAGCAGGCAGCTAAGGCAATGGCCATCAAAATGATAAGAGCAGCAGCAAGAGAGAGGCAGCAGGTGAGGCACCTGGGGGAGGCAAAGGTCACAGGGTGAATCTTTTAACTTGCTGTGTCCCAGATCTGGTGTAGGTGAGGGACAATGAGAGTATAGCTGTCAGAACTGTGCAAAGAGAAGTGTAAAGCAGCAACCTCTCCAAAATACATGTGTACACTTGGGATGTACCAGAATTTCATCCCTGTTTGCAAATCATATGCACATGTCACATTTGCAGCCCTGAACATGATCAGAAACACAATTCTTGGGAGAATTTTGCAACTTTCTGAACTTGCATTTGCATTGTGGTTGAGAAAAATGCCCATGTTAAAAAATGCATATTTTTTTTCAAATAGGAAAAATGGCACACTTTTAAAAGACAAAGTTGTTCACATTCAGGAATACAAACGAAGTAAAACAAGCTTTGGGGAAGAATTTGAAGAACCTCAATGAGCACAAACATTACATGTTCGCCTATCCCTAGTGTACACCTCAGGAAGCCAAGAGTCTCTCAAACCACTTTCTGCTCCTTTGAAAGACATTGTCCATTAGTGCAGCCAGGGATGGAGTTAAGGGCTGATGTTCATGGCCCCATAATCCAGGGATCTCCCAAATACCCCCCCCCCCCCGACAGTGGTAGCTGATGGGGCTCACTGGGGCTGATATAGCATCCTTTCTTCTTATTTTCAAAAACATTTTATAGTCAGTGGCTGGCTGGCAGGGCATGTATATGATTACAAACTATCATTTTATTATTTAAAATATATTATCCTTTTCTCAGAGTCTTTCTTTCTTTCTAAAAATCAGGGCAGGCAAATAATTTGTTTTTTTGGTTTTTTTTGGTTTTTTATTGCTTACACGTATAAGGAATGTAAAAGCTGTTATAAAGCATGAAATGGTGTTGTGTCTGTGTGAGAAAAAGAAATGTTAGTTATGTGCTTCACAACTGAAATAATAAATACAGCCATCTAACACACCACCACCGCTGCCCCATTCCTGGTAAGACCCTTAAGTCCAAGGCCTAAACTTTTCTAGCTGTACCACTGCTATTGTCCAGGTTTGGATGGTGGGGCGGGGGCAGGGCAGGAAGAAGCTATTGTGGCTTCTTCCCCTGTCCCCGCGCATGTCATGCATGCGTCTGCGATTTGTATAATAACTTGTGATGCAGTGTGATGCATGTTGTCCTAACCTGGCATGGTGTGCAGCAGGGGTGGCTTTTTACCCATGCCTCAACCCATGGTTTGCAGTAGGGGTTGTGGCATGGATAAGAAGTCAACCCCCAAAACACACAATGGCAGGTTCGGGCAGCCCAGCAACCCATGCTGCATTGCAGGTAATTATGCAAATTATGCAAGTCACAATGATTTCTTTTGCCCCTGTGATTGTCTGAACATCCCAATTTTCTGTTTCTAGCATTGTAGTGGTTTTCTACCATAGAATCATAGAATCATAGAATAGTAGAGTTGGAAGGGACCTATAAAGCCATCGAGTCCAACCCCCTGCTAAATGCAGGAATCTACCTTAAAGCATCCCTGACAGATGGTTGTCCAGCTGCCTCTTGAATGCCTCTAGTGTGGGAGAGCCCACCACCTCCCTAGGTAATTGGTTCCATTGTCATACTGCTCTAACAGACAGGACATTTTTCCTGATGTCTAGCCGGAATCTGGCTCATGGTTTCCCCCTTTCCTAGAAGGCTTGAGAATTCTTGGCTAAAATTCTTGGTTCTTTAAAGAACTATAGTTCCCAAGCTTCTCAGAGAAGAAGGAATTATTATTAAATCAGTTTAATTGTGAAATGTAGATAATAAGGGCCAAAGTAGATTTGACATTCTTCATGTCTTTAGCCCTGGCATACATGATTTTTAAAAATAAAAATCAGCCGGTGTGACAGACAGAGCCAGATTGAGAACATGGCATGGAGGGGGGGGGGAGGCATTACATTTTTGCTCCTGCCATGGACCTGGTCGGCGTCAATAGGAGCTTTCCTCTTATTGCAAATATCCAACACCCCCCAATCCAATTCAGATTGGGATCACAGTGGGGGCAAAAGAATCACACACCCCTCCACCCATGCTATGGTCCAGATCTTGCACCCGCCTAACCCAACTTTTTTTTTTTTAAAGAAAAGAATGCATGCCAGAAATAAAGATGGGAATAATGTTCACCTAGCTTAGCTCTAACATGGCTATTCTCCTGAAATTCAACTTAAAATGTAAATTCTTTAGCAATGGAGGCACGTACTGGAAAAGAGAGAACCATTTAGAACTTTGAACTTGAATGTTTAATTAAAAATCAAAGAAAACCCAGCCTCATCCAAACTTGAAATTTGAGAGTTAAACACCATGGCCCATGTGTTCCTCTTGACATAACCAGGACAAACCCATTTTCCAAACAATCTCAAGCGATGCGTTCAGTAGCAATATGTTACATTTCAGCCATTCATGTGCAATAGTTTGCCACATGGCGCATTTTCTTTGTGCTGCCACAAACTTTGAGGCGGGAGGAAGGTTCACATTAGTATGGAGAAAAATGCCCGAGCTCTAGCAATGGGTTATGGCAAACGAATGGGCTTGCCGTGTGTAGCGATTTAAGGGGGTCTCCAGGTGACTGCTTTTTTTATATGAACCCACCCAACCTCAAGTAGTCTGACGAAGCTGGTGGTTGTTTTGTAGGGTTGACACTTGAGTGTGGCAGTGACTGAAGTGTTCAGCTTATACCTCATTGGCCAAACAATACATGAGTTTTTAAATGGTGTATGTGTCATCGGCACTGAATCACGGGCATTGAAACCTCAATTTACTCAGACTCAGCTCCACTGAAATGTTTCCATAGTTGGTCGGGCCAAAGTTGGCAAGCCACATACACTCTTCTCTCTCACAATGATTTCCTACATCCTACTTTGCCCTCTACTTTCCCCTGTGTTATCCAAATATCTAGAATTTTGACCTGCTCATTTTGGGCCAGATTGTGATTCCTGTGCCAAACCACATGTTTTTAACATGCACGGTTGGAGCCATCATGGTGTTTCATTTGACCGCTACTTAACTGGAGTAGTGATACGTGGAGGCTATTCAAGGTCATGTGAGGATTGTGTAGCATATTTAGGAACTCAATTCATACCTTCCAAATATTGGGATAGTGCCCCAACCTAGGGACAGATTAACAACAGCATTTTGCTTGCAGACTTGACAAAAGGTCTGGCTAGATAAGGGGTGATCTAGATCCACCAAACAGAGCCAGGTGCAAAAGGCATACACGTAGAGTGTGCTTCTGAGTACACGTCATTTCAGAAGCCTAATTTAGGTGGGAAAAATTACCTTGTTATTGTTATTGTTAAACAATTGGTAAGCAGAAACCCTTGCCAACTTACTGCAAATCACCCAGAGATCTACTGTAGATCCCATTTTACTTCTGTCCATTCCTGACCTAGATCTCCTGAGCACTTTGTTTTATGTGCTAGCATCCCTAGGAAGTGAAAGTTATATTTTTATTTTTCTACTGGTAGAAACCCAAAAGGTGCGAAAATACCAGGGGTGCCAAACATTTGGTAAAGCATAAGAGCTGACTTTGAAGGAGAGAGGGAAAGACAGAGACCAATGTGATCCAGTGAGTGGAGAGATCCTGTTCTTGCTAATGCACTCAGGTCTCTGCATGCTCTCTTTCTTTCAGGCAGTGCTTAACTGAGAGGTGCCAGAGCCCCAGCCTATCTGAAAATTGTAGCCTCTGAGGTGGGAGAGGAGAGGCAACCAGGTCCCAAATGGCAGCGGAAATGGGAGAAAGAGGATCTGATTTTTGCCATCCTCAGCAACCCAAGACACTAGCATTATTAGCTGTCAGGACCATTTTTTTAAAGGGGCAGTGGCATCGTGGGTTGCTTCCGGATGAGACTTTTTATCAGCCCATCACTCGTCTCATTCACGGAATTTTACAGGAGTTCCAGATAATGTCAACTCACGACCCTCTCATGCTTTTCCCACTGCTTCTTCCATCTCTCTCTCTCTCTCTCTCTCTCTCTCTCTCTCTCTCTCTCTCTCCCCCCCCCCCCCCCCCCAACCTGAGGAAATCTCTTAAGGAGGAAAAGTCAGAAGAGCAACACAATTATAATTGGTAGCACTAGAAACTGCCCATATGGAAGCACCCCCCCCCCCCCGGGGTCCCTTTTACACCCCTGATTGTAAGAGTCCTAAGATTTCTTCAGCCACAGGCATATAAATAATACTATACTGTAATATATAACATGCAAGCAATTTCTATCTGCAGATACATGTGTGTGTATGTGTGTGTGTTTACCCCCACATCTCTGCATCCAATTATCCAAGAACAGTTCCCAATGTGCCCTTGGCCTCTTCCAGAGCTTTAAGGTTATCAGCGTCCCCTCCAACATTTCACAGATGAAAATAGGGATAGTTCTGTGTAGTTGTAACACCCTTTTCCTCACACCAAGGATCATCGGAAGGAGCACCCACACATACACCCACACACAGTTACTCATTTCCTGAAGGTTCCTCTCCACCTCCGTGACTATTCTGCTAGTCTGCACTAACCTGTTCTGAGTTGGCTTCTGAAAGATGATGTGTTAGTAAGCGGATCACTAACATTTACTTAAAAACCAACATCTTAGGGACATTGAATGTTGAGCATTATCAGATGGGGGAAATCGCATCTCCTTGCTGTCGCTTCCCTCCCCACTTCTGTCCCACAATACTTTCTCTTTCTTACACAGGGGAAGAAAGAGGAAGTAAACAATGACCACGTGGCCCATCCAGTAGGTGTTTTTATTGCACGGCTTATTCTGAACAGTAGGAAATGGCAGAACATTTCATTTAAAAAATAAATGAATCGGATTTATGGGGGTCTATTTTGTGATGGAACGAAGGCCAGAAAGAGCAGGAGGCGGACAGTGTCATGTAAAGGATGCGCAAAAAAACATGAGCGGGCAGTAATGAGCATGTGATAAAACACTTGTCTAAAGACGCTTGTTGTCACAAGACACTCAGCAACATTTATTTTCTGGATTGGCAGGCAGTTGTAGGGGAAGGGGGCAGAAGCAGGTGCACTGGCGTTTTGTATCCATATGTGTATATTTACATCAGGACTGTAGAATCTCAGCCTCTCCTAAGGCTTAATTAAGAGCCTTAAGGTAAAGTATACTGGTATTTTGGGCTCCACTCACTTTACTTTCGGCTCCACCCACAACTGGAATGCATCCCTCTAGAGTGTCTCTGAGATGGAATTCAGACCTCAAGCTGAAAGAAGGTCAACACTCCAGATTTACATGCACATCTGCTAGATGCATCCTACCCAAATCTTTAGAACTTCTTCAGGGGCCTGCTCTGGGTATCTTCACCAAATGAAGTTAGGCAGGGGGCTAACAGGGAATGGTCCTTTTTTGTGGTGACACCATAATTGTGAAATACCCTGCCCAGAGAGACTCACCTGGAATTTTCTTTATGGTAATTTCTGCACCAAGTGAAGCCCTTTTTATTCTCCCAGGCATTGTGATCTTTACGTTGTCAATTTTAATCCACTTTTTCTCTGTCCTGATTTTTCTTTGCAACTCAGTGCCTCATCAAACGAGCATTTTATTGCATGCTCGGCACTCACGGTTTTTCACGGGTCCTTTTCATGATGACGTCCATCCCGCCCCTTCTGCTCATGTTCCCATCGCAAAAAAAAATAAAAACAAAAAAAGACCTGGAAAATCCTACTTTTTCAGCTTTAGCGAAATGTCCTGCCATTTCCTGCTATGTGCAGGAAAAGCAGTGGGATAAAAACACCCACTGAATGGGCCATGTGGTAATTGTTTACTTCCTCTTTCTTCTTCCTGTAAAGAAAGAGGAAGTATTGTGGGACAGAAATGCGTGGGGAGGGGGAAGGGGGAAGCGACAGCAAGGAAACGAGATTTTCCCCCTGTCTGATGATGTCCTATGCTGTATAATTTGCCTTTTTTTTCTCTGCTGCCAACAAGAAATTTTATTTTGCCATTTTAGGGTATTGTACTTTATTATTGTATGTCAATATTTTGTGTTTTGTCAGCCACCCAGGGAACATTGTTACTGGGCAGCCTATCTAAACACTTACAAATAAATAAATGTCCTTCCCCGCCATCCCCTCAAATATCTAATCTTGAAAGACCTGGGATTACAGTGTCCATGTGTCTTCCTTAACAGTCCTCTGTTTGAAGCCATCCTCTTTCTGAAGGGATGTCCAGTCCAAATCCAGTCTAAAGATAAAATAACTATTAGAAAGAAAATCAGATTGAACAGGCACTTTGGTCATCTGGTCACAGTTTTCCCTACTATGGTGAGAGGTTTTCTATTTCTATATAAATTATAATGGTGTTTTTTTAAATGTGCAACTATACATATGAATTAGCACATGCACATTTTATGCAAACCAGTGTCCTCTTTACTCCTCTTTTTCAGTGATGTACAAGTGGTCATCCTACCTGGGAGAGTGGACTGAAACCTAAAGAGCAGCACATGCATGCCCATGAACAAAATATTTAAAAGGCATCACAAATGCTGTCCCCAAGGGGAAAAGATAGTGCTCTGTTAGGGATAGGAAAATAGGAATAGGTGGGGCGTACGTATCAGGAAGAGGAAACACAGAGTGTGGTTGTGACATACCCCACATTTCTGTCTCCCTAGTATGTCTGGAGAGTGAGGAATGTTGGACTGAGTGGGTGCGGCTGATGATGCTGAGAAAGGGAGGGGAGGAGTATATATAGTGTGAGGGAGTGTTTTAGCTTATCTTAACCTCTTATCATTTTATTGTCTTGGTTGTGTGGATGATAGCTGTGTGTGTTCTAGTCAGGAGTGTGTGAAGAGATTATAAGTACCTAGGATTATTATTAACAAGATTGTTTGAAGTATTAAGAATAGGCAGGCATTAAATTGATTTGAAAGACCTGTTAACAACAATAAACGTTTTCTTTTATTTTTGCTACCACAAACCACGTGTCAGCTTGGCTTTGTAACCTGCTCTATAAGTTTAATAAAGAAACACATATCATTACACCTTCAGCCAACATACTCACAGGAGAACCTTATTCAAAACCCTTAACACCCTTTTCCCCTCTGCTATAAGGTTAAAGTGGTGCGTCTTTTACCCTTCCCTCAGGTATTTAAGTGGTGGTGCTTAGCCTGAGAGGGGTGTGCTTGTCTAGGCCTAGTGTTTGAGGCTGTGGTGGCATAGTGGTGCCTACAATCACAGTCTTTCCCCTCCAAGAAAAAAAAGTGCAATCCATTAAGCAGGTATCCTATATGGAATTAATTTGGTTAGCCGGTGCTCCTATCCTGTCAAAGAGAGAGGGAGAGAGGGAGAGAGAGAGAGAGAGAGAGAGAGAGACAGACAGTTGCCCATCTACAAGATGAGTCTCCATTACGTAACTAGCTACAAACAGGCCCTTGAGTCATGGGGTCAAATAGGAAGGCTTCAATTATAATTGTATTGAAACAACCCTTTGGGAACAACCACATGTCATATAAGTAAGATGAAGGCATAAAATGCCTTGGGAAAATTGTCTGCAGATTATTAAATAGAGCTTTGGGAGAGCAAGAGAAAGTCAAACAACAAAGGATTACTCTTGGGTTTTGTAAGAATTGAAGACCTTAATTTTGGCTTTCCTTGTTTCTGATCATGGCTGCTGCTACCTTCACTTGACCACAGGTTTAGCAGCACTGTCAGAACTCTACGGAGACAGCCGTACATGCACATCCATCACGTGGTTTTTGCTTATCATTTGATGGTTTGCTGTCGAACTGCTTCCATGAGAAAATGCATTATGCTTGAAGTAATTTGAGGAAACATAAAAGTTCTGTGTGTGGTGCTAGATCTGTGACACATAAATAGGTGTGAAGGAGATTATCCAAAAGGAACCAACAGAAACAAGGCATGGACGGCTAGGGGGATGAAGCCAATAATGTATTTATGTTACAGACACATAAGGAAAAGACAAAATGAAACAACACAACACAACGCCTGTTTGACAATATTGAATTCAAATAGGCAAGAAACAGTAAGCTACCATCCAAATTCGGCAGTCACTATCACAGATGTCACCAAGGTGATGTACAAAAAATCAGATAAAGACAATATTACATAAAAAATAAGAACAATATCAAAACAGTAATATCAGAGATGTGCACAAATGGCTCCATAAAATTCATCACACTATTTGTGGGCAGAGAAATTGGGGGGGGGGGGGATAATTTAACTGAAAATCTCCAGGGGAAGGAGAAATTCTCAAACAGTTTGTCAGATGTGGAGCTCATCATTAGCAGTGGTTGTAGCACAGCTTCTTTCTTTTTTCCCTCAGGGTTTTTGGTTTTTTTGCTGCTACTGCAAGTAGCAACAGCAGCAAATGTTTTGGCAGTCTGGCCACCATTTTGCATCCTGCACCACAGCCCATACCTAGTGTCATTCAAGGGTGGTCTATGTGGTGTGTGTGTGTGTTTTCTTTCTATTATACACATCTCCATTGCTTTTCAGCATCCCTGGCTGCCTGCACTTCATGATCCAAAAAGGGCCCATGAAACGAATTACCTCATCATGTCTTCCCCTGGCCTTTAATTGTAGTGTGGGAAGTTGTGAATGCTACAGCCTGTCAGAGGGATTATTGTGCAATGAAAGACAGCACACACATGTGTGCATACACATGCTCCTTGGCCACCTTGTCAGTGAAGTAAGCGCATGAACACTGAACCCAACTTATAAGAATTTCTCCTAAATTTTATTCTCTTTTGGATTTCTTTTTGAAAGTGCTCTCTCTTCTCTCTCTCTCTCTCTCTCTCTCTCTCTCATCAAATTGAATAAGAATAGTCAAAAATATGTGGAAGAAATGTTTGGCACAGCACTAATTAAAACAACATTGAAATGGAACGTAGAAAAACAAGGCTCCCAGGCTATTTATTGAACTGTATACTTTCTACAAGCAGTCTTCAGAATTTCACCCTTAGCTTATAGCAGTTGTAGAATCATTCCCTCTATTTCTGAAGTTCAGGCATTGAGTGTCATCACTTATGTAGCCAAAATGGCAGCATCCACACACAGGAGAGAAGTATCAGCAGGTTTGGTTTGCAGAAGTACAAACATCTTTAAGGGGGAAAAACCTAATGGAGGGGGGAATCCCACAAAACACACTGGAAGCTGGTGTTTCCGATGTCAGTGGGGTGGTGAATCCACTCCAGGTTTCAGTTAGAATTCTAAAGGAGCTATCCAAGGTGCACCTTGGACCCCTCCTTTAGAGTTCTGACTGAGACCTGGAGCGGAATCATTTCTCCACTTGCTCAGAGCCACCAGCCTCCACGGCCAAAACAGCCCAGTGCGGATGAAGCAAGAGGTCACAGAATGCCGACTGACGGGGAGAAAATGGAAAACAGGGGAGGGGGAATGGAATGGAGTGGTTGAAATCCTGAACAGCAGCATTCCCCACTACAACACTTTGTCGCAGCTCTCACTTGTTGTAACTGCATCTCATCTATGCCCTTGGGTATCATAAGGAAGGCCCAGACAAGTTAGTCAGTTCTACTTTTCCCAAGGGTAGTGCTGTTAGCCCTTTCTGTAGACGTTCTGGCTGTGTTTTCCATTATCTATGATATTGTAGCCTTAGTTATTGGATAATGTTGCTGCAGGCTGATAAATAGAAGAGGCGTTCTTCCTCAAAAGTGAGCTACTGCTAATCTTGTGCACAAGCTAGTTGCAAAGCCTATTGTTAAGATGAAGTGACACATTTCATTATTTAACAGCATCACTCCCACCTCCGTCCTCTGTACACTGGCTTACAGACTTCTGAAATAAATTAACAATTGAATGTTTGCTTTGGTGATCTGGAACGGTCCTTTGTAAAGACTCATTTAGTCTGTTCCTATGCATGTTTACTCAAAGGTCAGTCCAACAAAGTTTAGTGTGGTTTACTCACAGGTAAATGTGCATAGGAGGCAGCTGTGTAGTCTGATCCCATATATCATTGCTAGAAATAAGTTCCACTTATAGAATCATAGAATAGTAGAGTTGAAAGGGCCTTATAAGGCCATCAAATCCAACCCCCTGCTCTATGCAGGAATCTACCTTAAGCATCCCTGGCAGATGGTTGTCCAGCTGCCTCTTGAATGCCTCTAATGTGGGAGAGCTCACCACCTCCTTAGGTAATTGGTTCCATTGTTGTATTGCTGTAACAGTCAGGACGTTTTTCCTGATGCCCAGCTGGAATCTGGCTTCCTGTAACTTGAGCCCATTATTCCGTGTCCTGCATTCTGGGTTGATAGAGAAGAGACCCTGGCCCTCCTCTGTGTGACAACCTTTCAAGTATTTGAAGAGTGCTATCATGTCTCCCCACAATCTTCTCTTCTCCAGGCTAAACATGCCTAGTTCTTTCAATCTCTCTTCACAGGGCTTTGTTTCCAGACCCCTAATCATCCTCGTTGCCCTCCTCTGAACACGCTGCAGATTGTTCGCATCTTTCTTGAAGTGTGGCGCCCAGAACTGGACACAATACTCAAGATGAGGCCTAACCAGTGCTGAATAGAGGGGAACCAGTACCTCGCACGATTTGGAAGCTATACTTCTATTAATGCAGCCCAAAATAGCATTTGCTTTTTTTGCAGCCACATCACACTGTTGGCTCATATTCCGCTTGTGATCTACAACAATTCCAAGATCCTTCTCGCTTGTCGTATTAATTAGCCAGGTATCCCCCATCTTGTACCTGTGCATTTGGTTTCTTTTTCCTAGGTGTAGAACTTGGCATTTATCCCTATTAAATTTCATTCTGTTGTTTTCCAGCCCAGCGCTCCAGTCTATCAAGATCACTTTGGAGTTTGTTTCTGTCTTCCAGGGTATTAGGGATCCCACCCAATTTTGTGTCGTCTGCAAATTTGATAAGCATTCCCTGCATCTCCTCATCCAAATCATTAATAAAAATGTTGAAGAACACTGGGCCCAGGACTGAGCCCTGCGGTACCCCGCTCGTTACCTCCCCCCAGTGTGAAAAGGTACCATTGATAAGCACTCTTTGAGTCCGATTCTGTAGCCAACTGTGGATCCACCTAATTGTTGTTCCATCTAGCCTACTTTTCACTAGTTTGTTAATCAGAATGTCATGGGGCACTTTGTCAAAAGCTTTGCTGAAGTCAAGATATACTATATCCACAGTATTCCCACAGTCCACAAGGGAGGTTACCCGATTAAAAAATGAGATCAGATTAGTCTGACAGGATTTGTTCTTGACAAATCCATGCTGGCTTCTAGTAATCACTGCATTGTTTTCAAGGTGTTTACAGATTAACTTCTTTATAATCTGTTTCAAGATTTTCCCAGGGATGGATGTCAGACTGACTGGTCTGTAGTCCCCAGGTTCCTCCTTTTTGCCCTTTTTGAAGATAGGGACAAAATTAGCCCTCCTCCAGTCATCCAGCATTTCACCTGTCTTCCATGATTTCACAAAGATAATAGAGAGTGGTTCTGAGAGTTCTTCTGCCAGCTCCTTTATTACTCTAGGATGCAGTTCGTTGGGCCCTGGAGATTCGAACTTGTTCAAAGAAATTAGGTGTTCCTTGACCATTTGTTTAACAATCTCAAACTGCAATCCTGCCCTGACAGCTTGTACTTCACTTTTTCAAGGGGGGGTCATAGATCCGCTTTTGAGAGAAGACTGAGCTAAAGTAGGAATTGAGCACATTGGCCTTTTCTTTGTCATCTGTCACCAATTTGCCATCCTCATGAAGCAGTTGAACCACCATTTCTTTCCTCTGTCTTTTACTATTCATGTATCTGAAGAAAGCCTTTTTATTGCTTTTAGCATCCCTTGCTAGCCTCAGCTCCTTTTCAGCTTTAGCCTTCCTGATACCATTCCGGCACTTCTGTGCTACTTGTTTGTACTCTTCTTTTGTAGCCTGGCCTTCCTTCCACTTCCAGTATGTATTCTTTTTTATTTTCATATCATCTCTAAGCTTTTTGTGGAGCCACATTGGTTTCTTCTGTTGTCTTCTATTTTTTTTCCTTGTTGGAATGGTTTGTAAATGGGCCTTTACCATTTCCTTGTTTAAAAACTCCCACCCATCTTGGACTCCTTTTCTCATTGGGGTCACTTGCCATGGGACCTTACTTATCATAGTTCTGAGTTTATTAAAATCAGCTTTCCTGAAATCCAGAGTATGCGTTTTGCTACACTCAGCTTTTGCTTCCTTTAAAATCAAGAACTCAAGTATGACGTGGTCACTTTCCCACAGAGTTCCCTAACTGCCACTTTATCCACTAAGCCATCCCTGTTGGTCAGTATCAAGTCAAGAACAACCCTTCCTCTAGTTCCTTCCACTACTTTCTCTATGAGAAAGTTATCAGCCACATATGTCAGGAATTTCTTGGAGGGGCCACTTTTGGCAGAATTTGTCTCCCAACAGATATCAGGGTAATTGAAGTCCCCCATTACTACTACATTGGATTTCCTTGAAACACTGGCAATTTGCTTTTCAAAAGTTTCATCCTCATCTTCTCCTTGATTGGGTGGTCGGTAGTAGACTCTGACTATCATGCTCCTTTTATTCCTTTCCCCATTTATTTTAATCCAGATGCTCTCAATGGGGCTCCCAGGCTCATCCTCTTGTATTTCTGTGCAGGAATAAGTATTTTTAACATATAGTGCAATTCCACCTCCCTTTCTCTTTCTTCTGTTCTTTTTGAATAAGTTATATCTTTCAATTGCTATATTCTAGTCATGGGAGTCATTCCACCAAGTTTCAGTTATACCTATCAAGTCATATTTGCCTTCATGTATAAAGAGTTCAAGTTCATTCTGTTTGTTTCCCATACCCTGGGCATTAGTATATAAACATCGAAGCCCATATGCTTTGCAGTCTGGCTTCTTTCCTACATTGTTGTGAACACTGTTTTGTGGCACTATTGGAGCTGTTCTCTCTGTTATGGCATAAGCCTTCATCCATTGTTGCCTCAAGGTTTGCGTCTCCTGCCCCTCTTGATTTGTGGAGCAGTCTTCCAGCCTCAGGGACTGTACTTTTGGGTTGATCAGCAATAAGAGGAACCCTCCCATTGGCTCTTTCATGTTTCAAGAAGGTTACATAATATTGTTTGGGCTCTGTCATGCTCTCTGGCCTCAATCCCCCTCTCACCTCAGATGAGGACTCCATAACCTTCCAGGACAGAGGACATGGCTTTACCACGCTCCTCAGACTCAAAGGGCACCGCTCAGATGCAGTCTTTACCACATCCACATTGTAAGAGCTAATGGCTGAAGAAATGAACAACTGCCCTTAAAGAAGCAGACAACTCCTCTGAGGGGGCAGAGTTAGGCTTCAGAAGGCCTTTGCCTGTTGTTGAGACAAGAGTAATTCTTGACTTAGTTCCTGCCAGCATAGGTCTGTCCAGGGTCTCTGATAGCCTTGCTATGCTGCATAGCTGGACTTGACAATGCCGTGTCTTTTATTAAGTGCAGCTGCTTCTGATTGGCTTCCTTGGAAAATGTGGGCTGAGCTCGACAGGACAGGCTTTCTCTGGAATTAGCTACCTCTAGGGAACTTCTCAAAGCTGTCCTACGCATCTAGAGGGCACAATGTTGGGGAAGGCTGGCATAAGCTGTAAAGCAAGGGTGGAGAGAAAGCACATTTCCAGATGTTTTGGACTTCAAACTCCAGCATTCCTGACCATTGGCTATGCTGGCAGGGAGATGGCCCCCAAACATCAGGTGATCTACCTTCTGCCTACCCTTGTTGTAAAGCATACCAATATCTATTGGACTCCCTATTTGGTGATCTTTAGTCTGTTAGTACAGACTTTTCATTTTTTTCCAGTCAGCTTTTGATGCATGACCTGCTGTGTTATTTTGTTTTTTTATGCTATCTGCCGGAGGTTTTTTGTTTTTGTTTTCTACCATTGCTTATTAATACTTTTAATTGCTGCTGTTTGATTGTGCTGTTGTTGATATATTGCAGGTCTGGCACCAGGTTTGAAGGAGCTCTTGGCAAAAAGCCCTCTGATGGATCCTCTCTTATATCCATAGGTCTTAGCAACAAGCTTACCTGGCAACAGCAAGTGGGTTTCAAGCCACCATTTTAGTTTCCTGAAAACAATGCCACATTGGAGGAATTCTGGGAAATTTAATACAATGGCTTTCAGACCCAGGGCATCAGTGCAGATGGGCTGTATTGGGGTCCTGACAGCTGTTTGAGAGTGCTTGGTGCTAACACAGTTTTCATTTTTTGCCATGTTGAATTTTCCTACTTTCACTTTAAGTAGGCTGACCATCTGAAAAGGAGGACAGGGTTCATATAACTTTAACAGTTGTAGAGAAAAGGGAATTTCAGCCAGTGTCATTTGTATGCAATTAGTTCCTGGTGATATTCCCTCTTCATCACAACAGTTAAAGTTGCAGAGCCCTGCCTTCTTTTGTATATGGTCACTCTAGTATAGTGCCTGCACCTTTAACAGTTGTGATGAAGAGGGAATTTCACCAGGAACTAATTGCATACAAATGACACCTGCTGAAATTCCCTTTTCTCTACAACTGTTAAAGTTATATGAGCCCTGTCCTCCTTTTCAGATGGTCAGCCTAACTTTAAGCCACCTTGATTGTTTTACCAGAAAAGAACAATATATTAAATCAACTAAGTTAAACAATCAAGAATTAACCAGCCTACATTTTCATTTTCATGTTTAATGTCCTTTACTGCTTCTCTTTCACAATCACTCTGGGAGGCCAGGGTTTGATCAGAAGACTCTTGATCACATCTGCCAGAATAGCCTTCATCAATCTGGTACTCTCCAGACATTTTGGACTTCAACTCCTCTTGGCCCTAGCTAGCATGGCCAATGATCAGGAATGCTGGGAATTATAGTCCAAAACAGCTGGAGGGTACCAGGTTCGGGAAAGCAGCTCTAGGACATCAATGAGCTGCCTTTGTGTTGCTCCTTCAGCAGTGAAGGCAGTGCCTTTCTCTCCAAGATGTTGCTGAGACAGGTAGGTGCCCCTCATATTTTGGTACTCTGAACTGTTGTGTAGTTTATCTTGATGGTTAGACCAGCCCTGGGACATCATGGCATCTTCCAGGTCAGAGAATGGGACAACAAGCAACACTGTCCAGTCTTTTTGATTGCAACCCTGTGTTGCTACTGGATACCCAGAGAACTTCCAGGTTCTCTGTCCTCAAATGGAATAGGACTTCTGAAACACACTGGGTAGTATCCAGACTTGGAGGAGACCAATTGAAACCAATGGGACTTAAATTAATCATCAGTAGTCCCACTGAAAATAACTTCATTTTTAGTGGGGCTACTCTAAGTATGACTAAGTCTGGATCCAGCCCAGTGTGCTCAAGCTCAAATGCAATAAAGCTAAACATATGGATATGCTAAAGAAAGAACTGGAAACTCAAATAAGAAATGTGGTGGAAAGCAAGAAAAAAAACTGGTTGAAGGGGGGAAAAGGTTGCTATGAATTATATCTTTGCTGAAAAAGCAATGAAAGTTCTATGTGCTCATCATGGAATTTCTCTGGTAACTGACCAAGAAAGGTTGGATAATTCCTCGTTTATTCAGGTCCCGCCTTTATGTGTTTGACAGCTGAGCCATCAAATATTATTGGTATTTAATGGGCTGCTTACATATTCCTTGTGCCTTTTGGATAGGTCTAAATGACTCATCTGAGTGGATATGAACTAGGGTGCCCTCACAGCATGATTGTACAGTTCTCCAAGCAAAAATGATAACAGGGTTTGGATGCTAGACAAGAAAAATCTCTGCCCAAGCTACCCTAAAGGCTGCCGTACGAAAACCACAATTTCAAACCTGGAGACAGCTTTTTCAGTACCAAACATGCCACTGCTATGAGGATTCAATCATAAACCTAGCTGTTGATAAAGGAGTAGATATTTACATATAAATGCATAGATGTGCTATTGTAGAATCCCACAATGTTATTTATTTATTTATTTACATTTTTATACTGCCCAATAGCCGAGGCTCTCTGGACAGTTCACAGTTAAAACCAATTAAAATACAACATGAGAAGACATAATATAAAGCTTAAAAAATTTTAAAATACCATGTAAAACCAAAATGAACACAGTACTGAATAAGGAGGGAGCACTTCACAGTCAAGTGTTCTACACAAGCGAAATAAGTCTGTAGGTCCTTCTGATGACGTTGTCAACCTCCTGCATGTCTCCCACCCTTACCCTGGTTATTCTGTTCTTACCTCCCTCCCCCAAAATATCCGGATTCTTCTGAAATATCGTGGAATTTCCTACTGCATGCAGAGGAAGTTGCAATACAAATCACCCACTAGAGGGCACTGTCCCTGAGCACTGAGATGAGGGGACATTTTCAATTATAGACCACATGGTCACCCCTCTTTGCCCGTGTAATGAAGCCCATTACAATTGCGCAAGAGAAGCAGGAAGTAAAGCTGCAGTAAGGCAATGCAATTTCCCGTTAATCTAAACAAGCCAAATGTTCTAACCCTCCCAGCATATTTTATCTTAAAGCTCTTACTACCAGTAACCAAGTCTAGGAGAGGCATTTCAACCTTTTAGAATGGGGAAAGAAACTTCACAAAAGGTGGGAAACCACCAAATGATTGATTATTGGGGAAATGGGATGGGGCCAAGGGAAGGGGATATGGCCACCTGGGCAGTCCCAGAGGGTTAGATTGGGACCCCAGGAGGTCTGGATTTGGCCCCTGTGGCTAACGTTCCCCACCCCTGTAATACAATATTCTATCCTCTTAACTTTCATGGAACTCATGAGTATAAAAGACGATATGCCTTCACCATCCTGGATTAATTAGTGTTCTTATGCTCTATGAATTTGCCTAGTATATTTTCTGATCTCAGCTATATTATTATCCACTGCCACCACCTTGTGTAGCAGCCAGCTCTATGTGCTGTGAGATCAAACCTTTCATTCGATTTGTGATAAAACTGCTGGCCATGAATGTCAACCAGTGCCTTCCAGTTTTTTGGTATGATGCAGCATCTTAAAGCACCTGCTCCTGGTTCATAACCCCAGTCACCCCTGTTTCAAACCCATTCACGATTTTATATGTCTCTATCACACATTTTCAACAGGCAAGTTGGAAACTGGAGAGGAAAAAGATGACATATCACAGAAAGATAGAGAGAACAGATAAAGAGTTGTGTAAGGAAGGCGCCTTGCTGCTCTTTCAGCACAAGTCTGTAATTGTGTCACATTTCAGCTAAGCAACTGGAGGAGGACACAGAACTTAGAAGAAAAACTTTTGTTCTGAGAGCATTGGTACTCACCAGCCCCTACAGACAGACAAGCGCTGGAGTGGCTTATGGCAGCCTTGGACAAAAGATGTCATCAAAATGTGCCAAATTGTCAATGCTTAAGGTACATAGGGCAACAAAACAGACAGAGTCACAATGTAAGTAAGAGGAGAGGAGAAAAAAACAAACAAACCTGAAACATGGAGGCATTTCCTTCAGTGTCTATTGTTGTGTGCTTCCCTCTTCTCTGAACTGCGTGAGGTTCCAAGGATGGTACTACTTGGGTTTGCTTTCATAAGAACCTCAGATGAGCCATGCTGCATCAGACCGAGGGTCCATCTAGCCCAGCACTCTGTTCACACAGTGGCCAACCAGCTGTCGGCCAGGGATCCACAAGCAGGACAAGGCGCAACAGCACCCTCCCACCCATGTTCCCCAGCAGCTGGTGGGGAACAGCTGAAGGGGAAAGCACTGGGCCCTTAGGGCAGTTCTGTAATATTTGGTTTATTTACGAATACACCTAGGAACACGGAGAGGTGGCTTAATGTGAGTCATTGGCCCATCTAACTCAGTATTCTATACACTGACCTGCAGGGGTTCTCCAGGGTCTTTTCCAGCCATCTCTGGAGATTGAACCTGGGACCCTCTGCATGCAAGGAGTGTTCTCTACCAGTGAGCTACAGCCCCTGCCTTAAACCACAGATGGTGTAAAGTAGCATCCACACTCTTATTATGCAGCCAATCTGCTACCTCAGGGGGAAAGACTCTCAGGCCTGGAGGCAGTATCTTCTTTCCATCCCAATCCAGACCTCTGGGGTTCCCAGATGGCCCCGCCCCCTGACCACCGATTATTTGTAGTTTCCTGGCTTTTGTGTTGTTGTTTTCCCCATGGTAAAAGGTTGAAATGTCTCTCCTAAGGCTTAAGCAAAATAAGCTGGTATTTGGCGTATTTTTGGCTCTCTCCCATTTTGCCTCTGGCCCTGCCTGGTTCAGGAATGTGGCCCCCAAGAGCTTCTTCGAAATGGTATTTGGCCCTTCAACACCCCTGTACTATCCTGTATCAGATTTTCAGGGAGACGGGTGTCTTGCACCCCAAGATGCTTCCATCTCCCCCCATTTTTGGACAAATGTTCTGCTTTTGTGTCTTGTTCCAACCTGCTTCTCCTGTTCTATGTGATGAGGCTGCATGCCAGATTTAGAACTCTGTGCATTCAGATTACTGGGATGGGGATGTGACAGCAGGGATGAGGCAGTAGGTGCAGCCCTGTTTTCTTCCCCCTGGCCCCCAATGGGATTTTGATCAAGTGGAGAGAAAGGACTGAAGAGTGTTTACATCTCCCAGCCACTAGCTCTCATTAAGGAAACATCTACCAGTCATTCCAAGTCATTAGCAAGCAATCTCCTTAAGAAAGGAAAGTTTGGTCATTGTAACACTATGACATCTTCTACTACAGTTGCCTCTCCTTGATATCTCCTGGATTTCTGAGGCTGGAGACAGACAACAGTTTTTAAAGGCAGTTGGAAGTGCTTTGAGAGAGGCATCCCAATGAAGTGCTTTGGACCAGTAGTCTTCAACTGGTGGGTTGGGACGCAAAAGTGGGTCACAAGATCAGTCCAGATGGGTCACAGCAAAGCTGTTGGGGCAATTATGAAATTCTGAAAGTGGGTCCCATGTTGAAGGTGGGGAGTCCAACGTGGGTCTTGGGACTGGAACTGTTGAAGACCACTGCTCTGGAGAACTTGAAAGGTCAGGAACATATACTTACACTGGGCTGGTTTGCATGATCACAGAGAGGGAAATAAACCATGGTAGCTTAGTTTCCCACCATGCATGCTGGTTGTATGCTTGCTCTAATTACTCTCACTGGCATGGCTTGCTATGTCAACCAAACTCAGGTGGCATGGCTTGTTGTGGTGGGGAGACAACAACCCTCAAGTAATCTAGCAAGAGCTCATGTATTATTTGATTGGGTTTGCCATAATAAGAAGCCACCATGGGGCAATTTCGCCACATGGTTCTTGTTGTGGTGGCTGATGCAGGGGTGCACCATAGCTTGTAATTATGTGCAAACCCAGTGAGTTTGGGTTGCTGGGATGCTTGATAAGTTGCCCAGAACCCATGGACTGTTTTAGGGTGGAGGGTGGCTTGTCAAATACCCTCAACCCACTCTCACTGGCTTCGCACATAACGACAAACTACAGTGCACCCCCACCATGATTTGAATAGTCAGAATGGTGGCCGCTGTGGTGACAAGAAGCCCTGTAGGGAAATTCCCCCATGGTGGCTTCTCATTATGGGTGAACCTGTCCGCTGAGTCAGACCATTGGTCCATCTAGTCTAGTATTGTAGACTAGACAGACTTTCAACATATCTCCAGGATTCTTGCCTAGTATCTGGAAATTTCAGAGATTGAACTTGGGACCTTCTTCATGCCAAGCTTATGCTCTACCTTCAAGTTACAGTCCCTCAAATGAGCAAGTCAATACCTTGCTTGCTATTTTGTGACATTTCAGTTGGTCCTGGTAAAAGTATTGCTCAGCTGTGGATTTTGGAGTTATCTCTTACCACATGCATCTGTTGACCTACTGTTGTCTTTGGTCAAAGGTGCTTTTTAAAAACAATCAAAGTCCTGCAAACCCTGCTTGACCAGAGGTGAAAATGAGATGACTCTACACACCGCAAACTGCAGTCCCTCTGGCAATGCAAACCACCTTCAACTCCTTGGTGGTGGTGGTGGTGGGAACCTTGTCTCCAGCTGGAATAGATTCTATCTCAGTTAAATGCGTGTAATTCTGAAGTAGTTTGCTTACCTCCTAAAGATGATGATGATGATGATGACGATGATTTTGGATCTGCACTGTAAGGGAGACAGAATCTGCCTAATTAGTATGTAAAGTGCTCTGGGGTCCTTCAAAATGGAAGGAGCTATATAAAAGTTATTCTTAATAATAAAATATACTCCAGGGCTCATGGGAAATAATCTAGAGAATGTAGCAAGCCAATTATACAGGCATCTTTCAATCCAGTTCCCCTATGCTTAGCTACTGGTTCCCTTCTCTCTCTACACATCCCATAATTATACAAGTTGTTTGGAGAACATGATCACAGGCACTGGTGATGTAAGGATGTGTGCTCTGAAATTCTGCAGCTTTCCAAAGCTGTTAAGTACGAGAGAGAGAGAGAGAGAGAGAGAGAGAGAGAGAGAGATTTGAAATGAGGGATAGAATCCTTGGTCCCTTATTTCACGTGTCACACACACACACACACACACACGACTCAGATTGTGATTTCTACCAATTGTTCCAAATTCTGAGAGCAAGAACTTCAGACTGTGCATCTAGGTTATATTATGCAAATAAATGTCATGTATTACAACCTTGGTTTGGGGTCAGCATAACTAGGCAGGCCTCTGGCATATTCTGAAAGTGCTTTTTTAAAAAATGGATTGAGCACTGTTTGTTTCTTTTATTGCTGTTTTTAAACTGTTTTTTCAATTGATTTATTTTTTGTTACGTTTTAATTAAGATTTTATGTTGTATTTTATTTTTAGCCACTTTGAGCACCATTTTTTTGGGTAGCAGAAAGGCAGGATGCTCTAGGTTATTACAGCTGTTTTATTGATTCCTGTGCTTTTATTGTTTTGCATTACATCACATTTTATTTTTTAGATATTTGTATAATATTTTGTATTTTTAACTATTCTATGGCATTTTAGTTTTATTTTAACTATTTGTAATCCACCCAGAGAACATTAATTATTGGGCAGAATACAAATGTAATAAATAAATACAATACATATACATATAGTCTCCAGCTAGGTTGCCAAGAGATAAAGAGTAGGAATGGATGAAACTGTCCATTCCAGCTCTCTCACATTAGACTTTAAAAAAAAAAAAATCTGCCTCTTTCTGTATTGTTCATGAAAAAATCCACACATTTTTGTAAGTTCTTTTCAAAAGCAAACCAAATGAAACTCTCACCAATCTGCCCTGGCCAAATACAATAGGTATAGCTATTCCCAACATGGAGACAACCATGTTGTCCCTGCCTGCTATGTAGCTGTTAAAGATGAGGTGCCTGTCGGAAAAAAAATGTTGGCAACCCTCATTCAGCATCACAGATGTGGCTGAATATCCAGGGCTCAAACCTGCCTATACATCAGCTTTGCCCCAGGGTGGCTACAAATCTGCTCTATGTAGGTTATATGACACAGCTGCAAATTTGGAGCCACATCGGGGCAAAGAGCTGATGGTCCGCAGCTGAAAAGTCGGGGACTTACCCAACTTTTCCTGCTCAAGCGAGGTCAGTTCTGCTTTTCTGCTGTCTGTCCTTGTTCCAGTGCTCCGCCAGGGGCATTTCTTGGCGGAAGGCAACCTCCCATTGGTCACCGGAAGTCACGGGAGTGGGCGGGGATGGGTCTGGTGAGCCTAATGGCTGCTGGAAAGCCTGCACTGCCTACCCCAGTGAGGATTATTCTCCGCCACTTGCAGCAGCAATACTGTGGGGTTTGGTGGCAGAGCGGTGCCAACTTAGTGCCATGTAGGCAGCCTGCCTAACTTCTAAGAATGAAGCATTCAAAGCCCTGGACCTGGACAGACTAATCCAGGAGCCTCACTTTCTATCCTGCTTATGACGAAATTTGCAAATTTTGGTAAGTTCTGGGAGGCAGGCATTTTTTTTAAAAGAGGGATTGAAGGTGGTGTGAACGCACCATCGCACATTCGAAAATGGAATGAAATTCTCCCTAATAAGAAGACAGCATTGTAGGATGCAGTGCCTTTTTTATAGGGCTTTAGAAGCTGCTCTGCGGCAGCTGGATTTATTTTGCAAAGTAAAAAAGAGTAGGATAGAGCTGGGGATTCTTCTACCCCCAGGGAGCCCAAAGCCCTTCATGCAACACTTAAAAAAGACCCCACAGCGCACTGATTCTGCTGACAAACATGGCAGCCATAATGTGCTCAGTAATCTCTCCCTCACATTTCCCTGGAGAGTCGAATCAGTTTGACTAAGCAAGGGTGGAAGATCATCTCAGGTATTATTCCTTGATTTTCTCAAAAACAGCTCTGAGATCGCCTGTGCTCCTCTCCAGAGAGGGCTAGAAGGGAACCTTGTTGGGTAGCTTAGGTGAGAACAACACTGAGTGTTGAAAACCTAGCATCCTTCTTGAACATCGATGCAGGGAGAATTACATTCTGCTTTCCCACTATTGGCTGTCAGATTCAGGTTTTGGACGGCCCATGGGCAAGATCCCTCCCTTAGGCCCTCTCTCTCAATTTGGCCATTTCTACACCACGCTGTTTGCCTGGGATGGCCCCTGGCTGATCCCTGTGAGTCCAAATGATGCACAGAGACTCCCAGGGGATTGGCACGGGATTTTCCAGGGATAAGGGATCCCTGGAAAATCCTGAATCTTCCGTGGTCCCGGGAACTTCCCAAGACCACAGATGATGTGGCTACCCATCCCGGGTGCTGCCATGCTTACTTGTGAGTAAGCGCGGCAGCAACAATGGGCACGGAGTTGCACAGCATGGCTCCGTGCCCATTAGGGGAGGGGGTGGCACCAGTTTTGCCATCCCTGGGAGGGCAGGGAGAGGGGAGCGCACAACAGCTCATGTGCAAATCTTCGGGGGCCAAAATGTTGGCTGTGACGGCACGTCGGCCTGAGAGGAGCCAGGGTTGTTGCACTTTGGTGTGTATTAGGGCGACGATCCTGGAAGCAGCTACTTCCGGGATTGCTCTCCCTCCCTCCGTCTCCCGCCATAGGGTGTAAAAAGGGCCTAAGTCTACTTTCTCACTGTCACCAGCACTCGTAATGGTGGTTTCAGAAGGATTATACCTGTTGAGTTTATGGTAATCAAAGTACAGGTAGTACAGTCCTTCCCATCCATCATATGGGTCACAAGTTCAAGCCTTTGTCCAGTGCCAGGTTTTGGAGGACCCTTGGGCAAGACACTTTCAGTGCCCCTCCTCCCTCAGTGAGTCTATCTTCTCACTGCCATGGTCACCAGCTGCTATTGCTCCTTATCCTCTATCTCAACATTGCTACAACTTGCTTGCTTGACAGGCAGAGAGCCAGTGAGCAAGTGGGCTGAAGCATTTACTGCTCCTTCTTCTCGCCAGCCCCACTATTGTCTGGGCCAGAAATGCTTTACTGCCACGCCTGGCTTGTCTGGGCATGGGGAGGCTGTTGCAGGTGGGGGTGGGGAGATGAGGCATGGAAGCTCGCTATTGGCAGCCTCCGCGTGGCACCACTAAGGAAGGGAGGGGATTCAGGGCCTTATTAGCTGCTCTTGTCCCTCCTGTCCTCCTCTTCATCTCCCTCCCTGTTGGCAGTGTGGGCTTGCTGGACGTCCTTTTGGGGGCCGAATAGGATTTTTTTGGTGATAATCTATTCGTCTCGGTTATGAGTTTTTTTTCCGCCTACTTCACACTGCAAGACAGGTTGGGAATAATAATTAGGTTTATCTGGTTCACTTTTTAACTGTTTCGGTCACATTTGGCTGGTAGGCAGGTATGTGCGGGTATCTTGAGCGGGATTAGAGTTGGTGAGCATTCAGAGACACCATTGCGGTGATGGGTAATGCCCGAGGCTCCGAGCTAGGAGTTTTGCGGCCCCAGCTTGCGAGATAAGGGTTACCTTTGAGGCCTAACTTCCTCACCCACTTGGAGTTTTGCGGCACGAGGGGGGGGGGTGTTTGACACCAGAAGGCCTCCCTACCCCAAAAGGGCCAAGCCTGGGAGATGGTGATCTTACAGGGGCCACTTTAGAGGCTGTGAATGTCTCGCTTGATTCAAACAATGGCATGATGCCAGTTTGGTGAGGATGCCCACTTAGGCTCACCCCTTTTGCAGACCTTTCAATAAAATGTGGCCCTGTTTAATCCACATCTGTGTCTCGCCTCGTTATTTCCCACCCTCCATCTGCCCACAATGAGAGGCAGGTGAACAAGCAGGTTGCAATGATGAAGGGGAGAAGCAAGTCCAGGGTAGTTTTTTTTTTGGTGTGCCGGTAGGCTCTTCCTGGGGTCTGAGCTCTTGGCAGGTGCCCAGCCATGTTTACCCTTGATGCCCTGCCCTGTTACTGTTGTTCCAATGAGTTCAAAATCAAAAGTTGCCCCACAAAATAAAAATAAAATAGGGAAGTGTGTGTGTGTGTGTGTGTGTGAGAGAGAGATGTGCTGCTCACCAGATGTCCACTTGGCTTCTTACACTACAGTGAAAAAGCTGGCTAAAATTAATATGTGCTAGTCCCCAAATCCAAAACTGCAAATGAGGAATATACAAAAATGAATTGTCAGATGGGCCACTGAAAGACTGATAAGTAGAGGTTGGTTTTTTTTAAAGGCCTAATCATAGTACCTTCTTTAAAGGTCACTGGTTTTTCCTGTAAATAACGATCAGCATTTTGAGTTGCACTCAATTTAAGGAACTCAATTACAAGTCATGAATTATCAGGAGCTAGTACATACCAATGTCTGTTAGAGCTCATACCAGAGAAACTACCATCAGGTGCAACTGAGTAGACGGCTTAGATCCATTTGGCTTCTCTGTTCTTAAAGAGAACAGATTGTTCAGTAACAAAGACACCCCTACCTTTGGTCTCTCCATGATTAAAGATGATTCTATTATATTGTGTGGACTGTATTACTTTCCCTGGCCTCAAAACAATCCCTGCTCCTTTTCTAGGATCTGGAGTTAGAAATGGTGAATCATACTGTATTTCAACTTGAGGGGTTGGCTGGTTTGCTCCCAGCAAAGCATGGTGAGAAACAAAGGTATGTCACACACCTCACAAAAATGAGATGTCAGCAAGGACCCTGTCTTCAGTGCTGACTATTGGGGTCCTTCCCACTTATGTCACTGGGAACTCAGAGTTATATCTTGGTGTTATTTCAGCTCCTCCTCTACCTTTTCCTTGGGTGGCGGGACATCTATGGCAAAGAATGTTGGTCTTGAAGGAGAGGGGACTAGAGCATACTGTACTTGCAGTATTATATTTAGAAATAAACTGGGAATGATGCACATCTGGAGGGCACCAAATTGAGGAAGGCTGAATTAGGCTGAAAATGTTGTGAATTGGGTACTGCCTATATCAGACAGTACAGTATATCAGACACAACCAGATTTACAGTAATTTCAGCCTCATCCAGCCTTCCTAATCCAATGCCCTCCAGACATGTTGAGCAGCAACTCCCATCATTCCCTGCTGGCCCGGCCCCAAAATCTAAATTCTGAGCAATATGAAACATTAAATTTGCATTCTTGCACTATTGTAGTGTGCCGCATACAGAGGATAATCAGATGGGGGAAAATCACGTTTCCCTAACATCACTTTGCCCCCTGCTTCTGTCCCACAATAGGGATGAGCAGCTTCCTCTTTCTTCACACAGGGAAGGAAGAGGAAGCAAGCAAGAGGAAACAAGCAACGACCACATGGCCCATTCAGTGGGCGTTTTAATGGTGCAACCTCTCCTGCACACAGCAGGAAATAGCACCAATTAGCCAGAAGAATCTGATTTTATGGGTGGCATTTTGAAGCGGAAAAATGACAGAAGGAGTGGGAGACACGTGGGAGGATTGCAGTGTCATCAAAATGTCCCATGAAGATCCATGAGTGGCCAGTTGCGAGAGTGCCATAAAATGCTGGTCTGATGATGCTCACACTCTCCACTATCAAAGCAGGCAAACCAGTTTGAGCTCCCTCCTGCCCTGTAGATGAGCGTGACTCAAGGTACCTTCCACGTTGGCTTTACACTAAGAGCAGCCAAATTGAACATTGGTGCCCGTTGTTCCCCATCAATGGGCAGGTTCCATCAAGCCTAGGGAGAAAAGCCATCTCTCCTCTTTGCTCAGCACAACAGCATGACTCATGACAGTACACTCGATAAGCAAACTTATCTTCAAGGACAGAAGTCTAAAGCATTGGGACAGAAGCTGCATTTTGTATTTTGCTCACCTTAGAATGCTGTTTTGGCATCTCTCTAATCTTGCCCAATCCCAGACTATCCTATTACTTTCCCTAAATAAATTTCATGCTTGGTTTACTGTAAATTGGACTCAAAGTGTTGTGGGTGTCAAGGGGTGCTGAACTGAGCTGAAATAGCTACAGAGGCAGCGGAGGTAGCCTGTTCTGCAAGGAGATGGCAGAAAGGGCAGACGCAAAAGAGGAACAATTCCAGAAAGCTCAGAAAAACCAGGGCCAAGAATGTGCCATCCAGCTGCTTGATTGGGGTGGGGGGACGTGGTGGTGCTGGCGGTGGTGGGGAGAAAGAATGCAAGCAATAGTTGAGGTGGGCTCTGTTGCTGCATGGAGCAGCTGCAGTGCATTCGGACCACCAGGTGGGCATGAGTGTAGGTTGTGGGTGCCCAGATCTGGAACTCTGTGGCAGCTCAAAGGTATGCTAAGGGACCAGCCTACCTAAGGGCTGCCAGCCTTTTTGCAGAGTTTGCTTAAAGGCCAAACTGGAGAATTTGGGGCAGGAGACAGGTGAAGGCCACCTTCCTTTTGCTTGCCACATCACAAGACCAAGAGGTGGCTCTACCATGATCTGGAGAGGTTCTGGAGGGCCAGGATCTCTTGTCGATCATCCCAGAGTACAGGACATGGAATAATGGGCTCAAGTTACAGGAAGCCAGATTCAGGCAGGACATTAGGAAAAACTTCCTGACAGAGTGGTACGACAATAGAACCAATTACCTAGGGAGATTATGGGCTCTCCCACCCTGGAGGCCTTCAAGAGGCAGCTGCACAGCCATCTGTCACATATGCTTTAAGGTGGATTCCTGCATTGAGCAGGGGGTTGAACACGATTGGCTTATAGGCCCCTTCCAACTCAACTATTCTATGATTCCCCTTCCATGGAATCGGATATGGGCCAAACTCGAAGACACATGAAAAGGGGGAATGCATGTGATTGCCTTGGAGGAAGGGAGGGAGGAGGGTTGATCAGGAGCCTACTGCATAGGGAGAGGGGTTAAATCCTGTGCCTTGATGCTGTAGTCTGAATAAAAATCCACCCCCCCCAAGCGGATGTTTGTTGTGGGTGGAAGGATTCCATTGATAATGCCGCATCAGCCTTCCTCAACCTGGTGCCCTCCAGATATGCTGGGCTACATCTCCCATCATTCCCAGCCAGGCTGGGAATGATGGGAATTGTAGTCAACACATCTGTCAGGTGCCAGGTTGGGAGAAAGCCATGCTACATCTTTGAAACTGGAATGCCTTTTCCAACAGAGCAATAAATATCCTTCTTGCTTTTCTCCATATCTACTGGCAACTCAAAGGGGATGAAAACACAGTAAAAGTTTGTACTGCAGATATGCCCTTAAAACAATTCAAATGACAGAGAGTACATTTTGTAGGGTACATTGATTAAGGGGTGACAGCTGGGCCTGGTCATTACCAGCTTGAAAGATTTGTGTTGAATCTTTTCTTCTTCTTTCTTTTTAATTTTTTTAAAGCCTTTCATTAATGCTAATCAGTGAGGAGATTTTAAGTTTAGGGAAATTCAAATGAATATGCCATGTCTGTTTTTTCTTGCAGGAGAGGCATCAACACCTGTGTACTGTATATCATGACTGAGCCCTCAGTCTTAAAGAAAATTTCTCACCTGAAAAGGTTCCATCTGCTAAATCTCATTATGTCTTTTTCTGTAAGGATAAAGAGCACCCTCTTTCCTCAGAAAGCAATAACTCATAGAGAAATTTATATCACAGTCATTGCTGCAAAAGTAAGCTGAATCTAAATATATAGCACTGTCCCCCAATCTGGTGCCCTCCAAATGTATTGACCAACATGCTGGCTGGGGATGTTGGGAATTGTAGTCCACACATCTGGAGAGCACCAGGGCAGGATCTACACTACTGCTTTAAAACGGTTTATAACAGTGGTGACAACTGTTGGAGTCCAGGACACACTCTATATACAATTTTTAAACCATTTTCAAAGTGTCATATCCTAGTTGGTGCAGATCTGGCTCAGGTCAGGGGCATCTGATGTAAAGCATGTCTTAGCCTTCATATTTATTTATTTATTTATTTAGCTACTCCATGTATATCATTATCCAAATAAGTAGTTTCTTCACGTCCTGGGCATTTTGATTTGATGGCTTTGTAAATAGCTTTGGGGGGGAGGAAGTGTTCTTGCTGCAGAGTAACTTAAGGACAGCTACACATTTCATCCATCCATAACCCTTCCTCCTGGTTCAGCCCCTGACCGACAAAACTGTCCTCCACCCCCCACCCCTCACTCCTACTAACTGAACAAAGGCTAATTCAACACAGTGTTTTTTTTTTAAAAAAATCTGAAATGTGACCCTCCAAAGCTGAACAATTATAATGGCCATTATCCGGCGATTGTCATGGTTCAGGACTCCAAAACCTTGTTCTCAGTGGACGAGGTTTCTGACTCAACAGAAAAGGGAGAGAGATTGGTTACAGAAGGGCATCATGAGGTTCTCAGCCCCTTAGGTCCTAGTTCTCTAGGAAGGCCCCAGGGACCTGCTCCCCTGTGTTCAGAGGAGGTTGCATTGCTGTTCTTGGATTCTGAAGGCTCTAGCTGTGAAGATATCACCACACTGTGACCATTTTCTTGTTGTTGCAGATCAGCACTGCTGAAACAGACCCATCCTCTTTTAGGGAGAAGGACTCAGTCAATAGGGAGATGGGGCTAACCATTCTAAAGTAAGCCAAAACCATACTTAAGCTCAATCAAAATCTGCTGCTTATTGGAGCAACATACAAGCAAGCGTGTCTGGCTTCAATTTCATGCATTACTCAGAGCTCTCCGTGGTGCTGCTGCTTGATTTATGTTCCTCTCACTGGGAAACCTGACTTCTGCTTGGATGGAATCCACAGAGCCTGACTTTTCCCAAGTGCTCAGCATGAATTGGACTTCATAGTGTTCAACAAAGCTAGGCCCTCACTGCAACAGGGCTTGCTGCCTGAAAAAGAACAACCAACAGCACACTGATGGGACACAGTGCAGAGTAGTGAAAAGTGTGTTGGATTTCGACTAGGAAAACCTGAACCTCAGCTCAGCTGTGAAACTTGCTGCAAGATCTTGGGTCTGTCGCTCTCACTCAGCCTAACCTACCTTATAAGGTTGTTGTGAGGATAAAATGGGATAATCCCATCCCCGTTTGTGCTGCTCCATTTATTACCCAAATTGCTGCCATTCATCAGTCCATTGAAGTGAACTGTACCTACCCCCTAAACCTCATAGAGGATGTGGGGCAAAGGCACATTTGATTTACAGCTGAAATCCTATATACACTTACCTGGGAGTAAGTCACATTTAACCCAATAGGACTTACTTTTAAGTAGACCTACATAGGATTGGACTGTCAGTGAACAAAAAAGAGATGCAGTCAAAGTAGCAAACCAGGCCCATGGACTCTTGTATGTATCATATCCTGCCCAAGACTGTTTGGAAATCAAAATAATAACCGTGCTATAGTCCAGAAGGCACATGTTCAGACTCCAATGTCGTAAAGTGTTCTTTTTTCTTCTTCTTTTTTAAAATCCTCACACATTTCACACTCTTAAAATATTCAGAATGTCAAAACGGAGCACACGCCAGCAAAGTTGTGAGATCCAGGCCCCAAGTAGGATAGAGAGAATACATTGGCAGACAAATTAAATTTGCAACTCCCCCTCCCCTTGACAGACGCAGTCCCTGACAGACTGTGCCTTTAACAGTTGTGTGACAATCATAAATGCAGAAGGTGAAGTCTCTCTCCCTCCCTCCCATTGCATTTCCATGCTACAAAACGCTTTCTGCCTGCCATGCAGTTTTAAAAGGAGAGTGGCTCTGCCACCCACCAAGAAAATGGGAAAGAAAAGATGGTGACCATAAGTCAGATGAGGGCGGCTGCTGTTTGAGCTCCAGGATTCGGTAAAAGCTAGCAGACACCAGCATTGTGAGAAAAGAAAGCATATTAAGTACAGCTGAAAGGTATTCTGTTGTCCGAAATCTAGCAACCTCCATGGGGTGGTGGTAGTTTGGGGTTGGACTATAACTACTATCATCCCCAGCCAGAAGGTGTATGGGAGTTGTAGTCCAACACATCTGGAGGGCATCAGGGATAAGAAGGCTGGATTAAACAGTATCCTTCTACCTCACTGCCTTCTTTTGCCCTCTTTTTGCCTCCCTGGCTGTTGCCTAGAGCCAGTGTCCCCTCCTGCTATACATTTTTGATTCGCTCCACATCCAAGTCGGCTGATCTGTTACATCCCCATTATGCTCAAATCAGCATCTCCTTTCCTTAACCTGCAAGCAGGTCTGTCTTTGCCATACACACACCTGAAGAGCCGCTGATCAAGGAAGAAACTTAGTATTGTCAGCCCCCAGTTGCTGATCATGCCTGCCTGGCTGCCTTTTGGTTGTTCAAAGAAGAACCTGCAAAACCTCGGGACACTGTCCTGGGGCTGGGTGAGTTAACACAAATTCATTTGCCTTGTTATCTTACTTGTTTGCTGCATTCTGGGTCCCCTCCCTGCAACAACTACAACAACAACAACAGCAACAACAACAACAACACTAGTTTCAAGTCAGAACCTCCAGATTTGTGTTGGTTCTTTTTTCTTACTTTTTCTTCTTCAGAAACACACTTGAATTTTCAACTCAACTTTCAAGCTAGAATGCAGGGCTAGAGCTACACTAGAGCTTTGTATCGATAAATGCACTGATAATGGTTGGGGCACATTACACACTCCATATACCTCTTTTCTAGCATTATTTCCCATTTTTTATTCTGTATTATCCAAAATACCACAACAGATGTGATCGTGTGCGCTATGAGATATAAATGCACAAGACAGATATAGCGTCACCATGTGGGATTGTATCGATTTGACATGAGGTGTAGGTCTGACCCAGGTCTAGTTTTCTACTTCTGGCTGCCTAAAACGTGTGCTCCACCCAGGTGGCCATGTATCCTATTTTACAAAGGACAGTCCTCTATTTGAAGGGCTGTCCAGTCCTAGCCCAGTTGAAAGATTAAGAACCATCAGAAGGGAGAACCAGAAGAGGCCTTGCAGTTGACTATCCACACTTAGCACCTGGAAAGCAGACTGAACAGGCACACAGGTCACCTGGTTATGGTGGCACCTATTGTATTCCCCTTTAAATTATAGTAATCATAAAAAAATAATAGAATTTCCAAGATGGAAGATGTAACACAATTTTAAAATTGTAGCAGTACTTTTGAAAAATGAGAAATGACAAGGACCTTCTATGAAGTTCTGCTGTAATAAATACATTATCTCCCCCCACGCTCTCTCTTGTCACAAAGTATGAATGTAACATGTACTGTTGATAGGAATTCATTGTATTTCATAGGAGTGTTATTCTCCATATTCTGTGTGTGCTATCTGTAAGGATAGAGTGATTCGCTATATATGCTATAAACAAGCTATGAGTGCAAATTGTGTTCTTGGAACCTGGGCTAAGGAGCTTGCCACAGGTGAGTTGGTTCATTCTTGGAAGGAAAAATATCATTACTTTATGAGGAGGTGAACCCTTGCAAGAATGCTTCTGAAGTTACCTGTAAACCTGGCTACATTATGGAGAGGTCCTCCTGAGGTCATCAATAGGAGCTATTTATTTCATTTCATTTCATTTCTATACTGCCCAATAGCCAAACCTCTCTGAGCAGTTCACAAAACCTGTGACTAAGTCCAAAAAGTCAAGCTGCATAGATGTATATTAAGGGAAAGGAACAGAGCTATTTCTAGGTAGAAAGTAATAAGTAGTCACATTTTACCTGTTTGAGCAAAGAAATCATGGGAGAAGCCTAAAAACATGGTTACCTAAGCTCTGCCAACCATGCTTGTCAGATGGGTAACTATAACATTTTAATGATGACTACTTTGTTGGTTGAGAGGAAAAGAACTTTAATAAGAAATATGCTAACCATTATTTCTATTTTGCTTGTAACTATCCTGATTGACCCTGTTCAAACAACATGCTAAGCCATGGTGGTTAAGCATTTTGAGAGAAACTTTATGGCTTATTATGTCATGTGAACCATGACTTAGCATGCCGAGTGAACCATTCCTAACCTTTATGGCTACATAACCATGGTTTAAACATGCCCACTAACCATTTGCTGCAAAAGGGTTAGTGGTCTAACCATGGCTTAGTGTGTTGTCTGAACAGGCCCATTGTATTGTATGTAGTAATGCGATTTGCTGGTTTCATCACTGCAAAGTTTTGTTATTCTCTAATACTGTTTGAGCTATATATATATATGTGTGTGTGTGTGTGTGTGTGTGTGTGTGTGTGTGTGTGTGTTATCTTGCTTGAAGGGTGGTTCAGGCCAGGATCACAACTCATAAATTAATTCCTGAAGCACAGAACACTCAGCTGGGATTTATAAACCTGTTGCTCAGTGGAGTCTATTCATACCGCTGTTTTATCTTTTGGCCAGGTGAGTCACAGACACACCTGTTCAGGGAAGAGAAACAAGTTGGATGGAGCAGGAATGTTATACCTGTCTCCCTATCACACACATACACTTATCTGACTAGGCTAATGTTGGAAGAGACATTTAGTCCTGGATTCTTGGCCAGCCCAAGAATTTGGCTGCCTGAGGAGAAAAACAAGATGGTGCCCCTCCCATTCCATGTATGAAAGCTGACTGGGCTAGCAGATGAATCTTTCTTTAACACTAGGCTGACCGTATGAAAAGGAGGACAGGGCTCCTGTAACTTTAACAGTTGTAGAGAAAAGGGGATTTCAGCCAGTGTCATTTGTATGCAATTAGTTCCTGGTGAAATTCCCTCTTCATCATAACAGTTAAAGTTGCAGGGGCCCTGCCTTCTTTTGTATCTGGTCACTCTAGTATAGTGCCTGCAACTTTAACAGTTGTGATGAAGAGGAAATTTCACCAGGGACTAATTGCATACAAATAACACTGGCTGAAATTCCCTTTTCTCTACAACTGTTAAAGTTACATGAGCCCTGTCCTCCTTTTCAGATGGTCAGCCTATAATTTAATACTGATGGGAGTTAGTTTAGGAGGTGCAGAGCAGACTTCCTGGTACACATCTTTCTTCTCCAAGAACCTGCTGCCCCCTCCCAGCTTCTGCCACCTAACTGACTGCTTCATTCTGTCTAATGATTGCACTGGCCCTGCCTGGACTCAGATTTCCTTTACTTAGATATTTTCTCATTTTAATGCCCAGTTGCAGCTTTGCAAAACCAGAACTCCAAATTCGGCTTGATTTTGTCCATACTGAATGCCACCACACGTCAGTCCAGTGGTACAAACACACCTTCAGGGCTTTCCCTTTCCCCATTGATCAGTCGTCTCTCTGAAACACTGTAACGGCGTGCAAGTGTAGAGATGCAATTCATTCCCAGCAGGCTAACTTAGGGTGCACAGAGGGAATGATGGGAATTGTAGTCCAACATATCTGAAAAGCACCAGATTGAGGGCAGGCTGCTATACATACTTAAATGGGAGTAAGCCCCATTGAAATCAATGGGACTTACTTCTGAATAGACATGCGTAAGATTTCACCTACTGTGTGATCTTTCACAGTTAGTTACTATGTGAACTCAATGGGACTTACTTCAGAATAGACACACATAGGATTTCACTGATTGTGTGACCTTTTGGTTTTATGCGATCTTTTACAATGGTATGTTGGGTGATTTAAATTGGGCTTTGCCCATTCTTTCAAATGCTAAAAGCTAGGGTGTTTCCAGATGAGGCTTTTTATCATGCCATCATCACCCGGCTATTCACTGAATATATATCGACGTCTTCCATATGTAGCCCTTCTCCACCACTTCTTCTGTCTTTTTTCTTACCGCAGAAAATCCATTAGAAAGAAAAGAAAAAATAGCTCCACAATTCTGTGTCTTTCATTGGTAGCACCAGGAGCCCTTCATCTAGAAGAATCCGCAGTCACATGTTAGGCCCATTGAAACTAATGCAACATCAGTCATGACTTACTTAGCATGAGGCCGACCTGATGAATTTGGGGGCATCAAGGGGCCATAGCTCAGTAGTAAAACATGTGCAGAAGGTACCAGGTTCAATTGCTGGGCCTGACTATGTGTTACATAGGGCCGGTTCAGACTGTTAATTAGCAAAACTGTGGTTCTCTGGGGTTAGCAGTAAAAACAAGCCGTGCTGTCACACACAACACTTTAAGCCATGGTTAGAGTTGCTAACCCTGCTGCAGACGGTCCGACTGTGGTTAGTGAGTGAGCAGGATTTAGCAAACCGCATTGAACAAGACAACTTAAAAACCCAAAAGCCTTAACCAGCTGGGTTTAAGATGTATTCTGAACAGGCCCATAGAGTTTCATGTAATTTCCACCTGAGCCTTAGGCAGGACCTAAACCACTACTTTATACCGGTATCGAAGTGCACTGACAACTCTTGGGGCTCATGACACATTCCACATACCATTTTCAAGTTGCTTTCAGAGTGTTATATCCTGCTTGGTGTAGATCTGGCCTTAAACTGCTTTTGTCTCAAACAAACCGGTAATAGGGAGCTGGAATCCTGAGCAGAGGACTAGACAGGGGAAGTGGGTGCTTTAACCTTGGATAGCCACTGCCAGTCAGTGTTGTCAGCAGGGCCAGTGGCAAGGGTAGGGATGGTTAGGCACCTGCCCAGGTCCACACTCCAGCAGGGGCCCACTGACAAAAGCCCCCTGGGTTTGCTCCTCTTCTTCACCATTGCAACTTGCTTGTTCACCTGCTTTTCACTCTGGCCCAGAAAATGATGATGGTGAGAAGGAGGAACAGTAAATGCCACTACCTACATGCTCACTGGTTCAGCAAGCCATCAAGCAAGCGAGTGGCAACATTGGTGAGAAAGAGGAGGAGGCGCAAGAACAGCTGGTGACAATGGCGGTGAGAAGAAAGGCTTATCTGAGGGATGGGCCCTAGTCAGGCCAAGATCCCTCAAAGATCAGCAGCCAACACTCATTGCCAGTCCTAGGAAAGATGGGCCAGTGGTCTGACTCAGTCAAAGCAGCTTCATAGGTGCAGTTGGGCCAGAATTTCTCTCAATATCCAACCCTAAACATTACACAGTATTAGCGTTCAGCCTCATAAGCTGGTTGGTGAATAGTGCTTTTGATCGGGTCCGATCCACGATCTGGAGCTGATCCAACCAAAATTGGATAAAATTATCCAATTCCGATCCCAGCTTCTGGATCGTCCGATCTGATCCGAACCGGTCCAAAAGGACCCGATCCGGGTCGGATAAGATCGGAGGATGCCAGTGGACAGCAGCGGATGGCCCCAGCAGGTAAGGAGCATGAGGGGGAGGGCCCCACTTACCTGCCGGGGCGCCACTTCCGTGCGCTGCTCCGATCTACTGAGAAACAGGCTTTGCGACCTAGTTCTCAGTAGAGCGCCGGGTGATGACATCATCACCTGGCGCGCTATTGAGAGGCAGGCCGCGAAGCCTGTTTCTCAGTAGATCGTACCAGCGGATGTCAGCGGACAGCCTCGGCAGGTAAGGAGCATGAGTGGGGGGGAGGGACAGGGAGGGGGGAGTTAGGCCTCCACTCACCCACCCACCGCCATGTTTTCTGTATAGGCTTGCATTGGGGGAAAGAAAGCTTTCCCCCAATGCAAGCCTATGGCGAAAACACCAAAAATGGCAGCCGATCCAAAAATCGGCACGTCTGATTTTCGGATTGGGATCAGGCCCAATCTGTGGGACCTCCGATTTTGTCTGAACCGATCCAGGACAACATCGGAGGTCCCGATCCAGGTCCCAATCCAATCTGGGGGGGGGGGGGTCCGTGCACATCACTAGTGAATAATATGGAAGTAATTGGTGTGGGTTGTCCCACACGAGCCCTACTGTCCCTGTGGCTGCCATTTTGCTCCTCTGTACTGTCACTTCCACCAGCAAGCAATATTTATGCAAAATATCCTTCTAATTTTGTGTGTGTTACATAAAGATATAGGTTCTACCCATAGTCAACCACTGATCATCAAAGCTGTCTTCCCTCAGTCCTACTCCTAGGGGCTGTCTATACATTCTGGAAGCCCTGAGGTGGCTCCATGGTGGCACTGCATTGATTATATGATGCCGCAGCCACCGTAAAGCCATTGCAGGGCTTTCCAGAGAAGCTCCGTATTTTAAAAGTCAGGGATTTACCCCGACTTTTCAGGATGGAGCAAGGCAAACACAGCCCTTCGACCTTTGCTCTATCCTCGATGCAGAGGTGTGGCCTGGTGGATGGCGACTTCTGATGGGGACCCCAAAGGGAAGGGGATGGAACCAGCCACTGGAAACCCTACACCTTTGCTGTGCATTGGGATTAGCCACCGCCACCCCAATGCAGCAAAAGCACAGGGTTTTGCTTATCATGGCAGTGACCCACCACTGTATAGGCAGCCCCTAAGAGAGGTTAATCTGATCTAGAATTATTTATCTGAAATTCCATCCTCAATATCTGAGACGCCATCATGGCCAACTCACTCCGAAAAAAGCTTAATACATTTACAGTGCAATCCAGTGCATGCCCATTCAGAAGTAAGTCCCATTAAGTTCAATGGGACTTCTTCACAAATAAGTGTGTATTGCAGGGTGCAGAACCTCAAGCTGGAGGGGGGCCAAATCTGGCCCTCTTTGATTCCCCAGATGGCTACACACTCCTCCCCTGCCCCCCGATCATTTGGTGGTTTCCTGACTTTTGTGTAGTTTTGTCCCCATTCTAAAATGTTGAAATGCCTCTCCTAAGGCATAGTTATTGTAAGTAAGAGTCTTAAGCCA
The DNA here is from genome assembly GCA_029215795.1 of Anniella stebbinsi. Lineage (NCBI taxonomy): Eukaryota > Metazoa > Chordata > Lepidosauria > Squamata > Anniellidae > Anniella > Anniella stebbinsi. Next base: position 32,756,468 of record JARDYH010000003.1, read on the forward strand.
AAATAGCCTAGTATTGTATTTGTGAGCCTCTTCTTTTTGACTTTGCCCCACCCACCACTAGAATGTAGCCCCTGAAATCTTCTCGGAAGGGGAAGTTGGCCCTTCACTCCTGATGAATAGGATTGTGCTGTTACACTGCAATCCTAAACCCCCTTACCTGGGAGAAAGTCTCATTGAATTCATAAGAACATCAGAAGAGCCATGCTGGATCAGACCAAGGGTCCATCTAGTCCAGCACTCCGCTTACACAGTGGCCAACCAACCATCGACCAGGGACCCACAAGCAGGACATGGTGAATTGGCACCCTCCCACCTATGTTCCCCAACAATTTGTGTATATAGGTTTACTGCCTCTGATACTGGAACTCAATGGGACTTAGTTCTGAGTGGACGTGTATAGAATTGCACGGTTATAAGTTCCTTTTATTTGAACAACATTCTAACTCGTGCCAGTCCACTGAGGTGAGAATTACCAACCCAATACAGATTTGTATAACAACAATACAATTTTTACTTTCTTCATCTTGTAGCGGTTTAAGCTGCTTTGATTGATACTGAGCAAAATCAGCACTTCATTAACCAAATATAAGACTTTGAAGGCCACACAAAATGATAATATGGACAAATGGACCACTGTTTCGGGGGTCAAAAGGGAATTCCCATGGACCAAGTCCATTTCAGATTTGTTAGTAGTTGTCTGCCGCTTTATTTATTTATTGTTACGTTTATATCCCACCTTCTTTCCTCTTGCAAGGAACCCAAGGCGGCTTACATGGTCCTCCTCCTCCTCTCCATTTTATCCTCAGAACAACCCTGTGAGGTAGGTTAGGCTGAAAGCCCCAAATCACCCAGTGAACTTCATGCCTGAGTGGCGACTAGATCCCAGATCTCCTGAGTCCCACTCCAACATTCTAACCACTACACCACATTGGCATTACAATTAGAACAGAGTAGCTTAACACAGCACTGATATAGCTATATCTCTATCTATAAGAAGCCAGTGACTAAATCCAATTCATTTGGTATATTGGCAAGAAACCCCATCATTTAGGTAGTTTGCATAATCTACTCTAGTTTCACTGAGGTTGTCAGTACCGCTTATTTACCTAGCTGATTGAAATGCAGATAAATCCAAGTCCTGCAAATGAAGGAGCAATTAGATGAGTCTGTATACACCATTCACATAGAGCTTATCCTAGAGCAATAAAACCTGCACGGTATCTTATTGGGGCTTGTTATGGCCAGATCTACACCAAGTAGGATATAGCGGTATGAAAGCAGTGTGAAAGTGGTGTATAAAAGGCAGGAGCCACATTACTGCTTTATAGCGGTATTTAAGTCCACTGATAACTGTTGGGGCCCATTGGCACTATACTGCTATATCCTGCTTGGTGTGGCTCCTGCCTTTTATATACTGCATTCATACCGCTATATCTTGCTTGGTGCAGATCTGGCCTATGTCAGCAGGGACTTTTATACACTGCAGATATGTGTTTTCCTTCCCACCAAGTGTGGATACCCAAGTTGGTAAAGAAGCACGCTTCATGTAACAATTCTTCTTTCAGCCATGGACTGTATTATTCTATTAGACACCGAATGTGTCTAGCAAGAAAGACAAATTGTCCTTTCTTGCTCCAGCCTATGGCTTAAGGAGGACCAGTCCAGCCTTACGGTCTAAGGCAGACTCAGGCGTGTGGGATCAACTTACTTTTTTTTACTAGGATCCCAAGATATACCAACCAGAGCCTGCAAAAAACATAGAACCAAAGAATTCTGAGCCCAGGTGTTTATTTTGAGCACCAGCACAAAACAGAGCTCACAGGCTTTGCACACAAAAAATCCACTCCTGTTTTTTCCAAGCTTTTTCCTCTCAGTAGCATAATTTAGGGTGGCAATGGTGGCATTATTTGAGGGTCTTTTAAATGGCTTCGTGAACAACCAGGACGTCTGCAACATCTGTTGGAAATTCCATCGTGAAAAGAACCACCGAATGGAATTTGAATGGTGGGGAAGTATTCAATTCATACCATGTGAGCTCCCCTCTCCACCCATGTAATTCAGCCTATAACAAACATGCCAAAACGCAAGAAGCACAAAAGCCCCAGGTAAGCAACATGATTTCTCCTTAATGTAAAGATGCCCAACATTAAACAATTGTGAGTCAGGAACTCTTGGCAATCTCCTGCAAATCACCCAGAGATCTACTGGTAGATTCAGAGGATCTACGTTCTGCCCTTCCCTGGTCTAAGAGTCCTGCACAAAGTGTGATACTTTGCCAAGCGTGCACATTGTAAAAATGAGCATGTGCAATGTACAGAAGTCCCTCATGGCAAGACTAATGAATGGCTAAGTATCCTCCTGGAAGGAGGTCTCCCAGAAGACTTGGATGAGGATGACGATGCTTATCAGATCTGCAGATAACACAAAACTAGGAGGGATCTAGGCAGGCTGGAGCACTGGGCCGAATCTAACACCGTGAGATTCAGCAGAGATGAATGTAAATTCTAGCATCTAGATACATAAAAATCAAAGACACAAGTAGAGGATGTGGGAGACATGGCTTGGCAGCAGTACATGTGAAAAGAACTGAGGTTTCTTAGTGAATCACAAGCTAAATATGAGCCAGCAGTGCAATGCGGTAGCTAAGGCTGCCTCTACAAGAGAGGTTTAAAGCTCTTTCAAGGTGCTTTAAAAATTTTACCTCTACAAGAACGGAACGCAAATCGGGCGTAGAGGCGCGTTATCTCTCCGATTATGCGCATTATTGAATGCGCGTTAAAATAGCGAGTTTTATTTTGCTCCGGCCGTTAAAGCGCATTTTGCCTATGTGAACAAGCGCTTATGTGCATTAACTACTTGTAAAGTGCATTGTGGTCATCCGTTAATGCGCTTCGCCGCCTCTCGCCACCTCTTGTGCAGAGGTATTAGGTGTAAATGCGCTTCAGCGATTATGCGCATAATCGCCTAACCGGGCGCAAAAGCGAATCCTTGTAGAGGGAACCTAAGAAAGCGAATGCAATCTTGGGCTGCATTAACAGAAGCAGAATGTCTAGATCAATGGAAGTAAGAGTTCTGCTCTATTTTACATTAATCAGGCTGCATTGGGAATATTGTGTCCTGTTCTGGATGCCCTGTTTTAGGAAGGACTGTCCTGTGTAAAGTAGGACATATGGTGACACTAGGCCAGGGGTGCAGAACCTTTGACCTATTGGCCAAATCCGGCCTGCAGGCCACCCTGGTTCAGCTTGTGGAGTCTTTAGGAGTTCTCCCAGGGGGCAGGACTTGGAGGCTGGTGACTCCGATGTCAATGTGGTGTCAAATCCACTCTAGGACCCCTCTAGATGGGTTCCGTTTGACGCCTGGTTAGCCGATTATGCGCATAATCGCAGAAGCGCTTTATCGTAAATGCTTGTAATTGAGCGCACAACTGGTAGCCTTACCGGTTGTTTGAAATGCGCTTTACAAGTAGTTAATGCGGAGAATTGCTTGTTCACATAGGCAAAATGCGCTTTAACGGCCGGAGGAAAATAAAACTCGCTATTTAATGCGCATTCGATAATGCGCATAATCGAATAGATAACGCGCCTCAACTCCCGATTTACGCTCCGCTCTTGTAGAGGTAAAATTTTTAATGAGGATGGGTGGCCTGTGGCTGTCTCAGCCATGTAAAGAAGAAGAAGAAAAAAGTGGTGGTGGGGATAATGGCAGGGCCAGGGCCATGCACCCTGACATCATTTGGCCCACAGTTGGTCTGGTGGGGGGCAATTCAAGCTCCCATTGGAAAACAGTTCTGAACTCCTACCCCAAACCCTGAGCCAGTCACTATCCCTTAGCTTAACCTACCTCATAGGTTTGTTGTGAGGATAATACTGAGTGGTGCTGGGGAAACCTAGCATGGGTGGCATCATGAGATCCTTGGAGGAGAGATGGGATAAAAATGTAATTAATAAAATGTCAAGATTGTGTCTGCACCAGATTCATAGGTTCAGTACAGCTCCTGTTCGATTTGTTCCATCATGTATGTGTGTGGGTGGGGTGGGGGTATTGTTACTTTCTATAAACTGTATTATATTAAATTCAATGCAGTGAATAGTCGGGAGGAGGAAAGTCCATTAAGAGTGCGCCTAAACAATGCAGTGGAATCAGTGCTGGGAGGCAAAATAGAAATGGAAGAAGAAGCCAGCCAGGATTTGAAAGGGGAGTGTCTCAGAGAGGGAGGGGAGCCGAAGGAGGGAGGGAAAGGGAGAGAGAGAGAGAGAGAGAGAGAGAGAGAGAGAGAGAGACGCTTGAGGAAGGAGGAGACAGGAGGCCAGAGATGTGTGCAGGCATGCTGAGTTTAGTGCAACGTGGGACGAGCAGGGAGAGTGGATGGGGGCACGATGAAATAACCTCTACGGGGCTCTGGCTGCAAGGCTAGAAAAGCTGAATTTGATAGAGAAGGAGATCAGAAGCCAGTTGCATGGATTCAGGCAGAGATGATGATTCAAAGTAGGACACCAAGCCAGCAAGATGGCTGCAGCATATTCCAGAGTGCCTCCAGGCATCTGTGTCCCAGAAGAACGGGGTGGGTTTGCTTGTGTGAGCTGATCTGTATTGCTCGATAAAAGCCTGTCTCTCTCACTTTTGGATTAGACTTCAGGCTTGGGGGATCTACTTTCTCTCTTTTTTAAAACCAGAACCCTGGGATCCAGTTTAAAATTGGAGTCTGGTGTGAACTGGTCTGGTGCAAAAGTACACTTTGAGTACAATCCTATGTTAGGGTGACCAGATAAAATCCAGGTCAGGGCTCATGTAACTTTAACAGTTGTAGAGAAAGGGGAATTTCAGCCAGTGTCATTTGTATGCAATTAGTTCCTGGTGAAATTCCCTCTTCATCACAACTGTTAAAGTTGCAGGGGGCCTGTCTTCTTTTGTATCTGGTCACTCTAGTATAGTGCATGCACCTTTAACAGTTGTGATGAAGAGGGAATTTCACCAGGAATTAATTGCATACAAATGACACTGGCTGAAATTCCCTTTTCTCTACAACTGTTAAAATTACATGAGCCCTGATCTGGATTTTATCTGGTCACCCTAATAGGCTATGCTTCTTTAGACAGAAAAGTGGCTGGCTGGGGCATACAGTAAGAACATAAGAACATCAGCAGTGCCATGCTGGATCAAACCAAAATCCATCTAGGCCTTTATTGCACGTACCATTTCTCTCCCCCCTGCCCCCAATTGCTTCTGCGGGTCCCCCCTCCGTTTCTTATGCGAATCTAACGTTTTGAATCACACATGGTCGGTTTTGCTCTGATAACTCAACTCAGCCTGTTGAACTTGCCTGAGGCCGTTATCACATGCGTGGTTTTAAGCACACTCACAGCGACTTTGATCCACTTCTTCAGCGCGGGACTCGCATGATGTCTTCCCCCTCATGCTGTCCTCGCGCCCTGAGTGCTCCGTTTTTAGTTTCTGTTTCAATTTAACCCTGAATGGGCAAAGTCTGTTTGAAGCAAGTTCAGGCAAGTTCAACAGGCTGAACTGAAGTATCGGAGCAAAACCGGCCACGTGTGATTCAAAATGCTACACTCGCAAAGGAAACGGAGGGGAAACATGCAGAAGCAATCCTGGGGGAAAATGGTACATGTGATAAAGGCCTGAAATGGACTTTGCTCATTTAGGGTTAAATCGAAACAGAAACTAAAAATGGAGCACTCAGGGCGTGAGAACAGCACGAGGGGAATGACATCATGCGAATCCTACGCTGAAGAAGTGGATCAAAGTCATGGTGAGTGTGCTCAAAACCGCGCATGTGATAATGCCCCTAGTCCAGCACTCTGTTCACACAATGGCCAGCCAGCTCTCGACCAGATACTCACAAGCAGGTCATGTTGCAACAGCACCCTTCCTCCCATGTTCCCCAGCAACTGGCTTACTGCATCTGATCCTGGAGGGAGCACATAGCCATCAGGACTAGGAGCCATTGATAGCCTTCTTCTCCAGGAATTTATCCAACCCCCTTTTAAAGCCATCTAAATTGGTGGCCGTCACTGCTTCTTATGGTAGCAAATCCCATAGTTTAACTATGCACTGTGTGAAGAAGTTCTTTCTTTGATCTCCAGTGAGTTGTAGGAGTTATTTCTGTCTAAACACACACAGGACTGCATCCTTAGAATTAAAGAAGAAAAATAACAAACCCTGAACCCAAGAATTTGTTCTGAATACCAGAAAGTTCACAATCCTTCCATGCAAAAATCCACTCCTGGTTAGTCTCCCCCAAAATTCTCCATTTCAATAGTATAATTTAAGTCACAGCAGGGAGCAATTGGGTAGGAAGTAATTTTGTTGGTGCTATTGTTAATTGGGAGTCAGACATCCTTGTCAGAGACAGAGTTCTAGACAGTGAATTTGTGATGGAAGTCTAGACTGCATGGTAAATTGCCTGTCTGATGTGAAGGTTTCAGATATCATGTGTCATCTAGATAGCCTGGTAGAGAGTGCTGGGGTGCAGTTAGTGGCCATTGTTCATTTTGTAGTTGTGAGGTCCTGGTAGCCAAATTTAGGTTTCTAGGTAGGAGGTTGAAAACCAGGACCTCCAAGATAGCTTACTCTGAAATGCTACCTGTCCCACATGCAGGGCCAGCTAGACAGGCGAATATGTGACAATAGTGTAGGGAGGAGACGTATAAATGTGTTAGCCACTGGGGAACATTTTGGGACCAAGTGGGCCTGTACTAGGGTGACCATATGAAAAGGAGGACAGGGCTCCTGTATCTTTAACAGTTGTATAGAAAAGGGAATTTCAACAGGTGTCATTTGTATGCATGCAGCACCTGGTGAAATTCCCTCTTCGTCACAACAGTTAAAGCTGCAGGAGCCCTGCCCTCTTTTGTATCTGGTCACTTTAGCTAAAGAGGGTCGTAGCTATGCTGGTTACCATTTAGACTTGGTGCTCCCTTTCCTGACCTGCAGCCTATATTCCATCCAGGCTTCTATTATTGTGGTTTTGAATTGATTAGCAATCATTTTAGAGAGGATAATCGCCAACCTCTGGGTTTGGAGTCCAACATATAGATAACTAGCTGTCCTGCAATTTTGCCCATCTAGCAGTGGGCACTTTGGAGGGGGAGGGAGGCAGGCTGGGGCGGCTATAGGAAAAGTTGTATGGCCACAGCACCACTCTCCTTTCCTCCTTGCCGTTGGGAACCTGTAGATTATAGTAGTTGTAGTCCAAACTGGGTGGGGATGATAGGAGTTGTAATTCAACAGCTCTGGAGGGTACCAGGCTGTGGAAGGCTGGTTTAGGGATTCTGCCATGCTCCCTTCACTCTTGAGAAAATCAGCCAATTTCTTCCTGGGCAAGGGGTGGCAATCGGATCCAAACCTTTTATTTGTAAATGAAGAGAAACAGCATCAAAGCAACTTTAAATTGTTTTTAGAGATGGAGACAGAATAAATTATGCATTCAGTGCTTGAGCCAACAGCTGCTGATGAGTCTCTCACCTAGGTGCAGAGAAGGTGATAGTCAGTTGTAGGATGCTACTGAAGACAGCAGGCAGAAAGAGAATGAGAATGCAGGCAAGGCACATGTGTTTGATCTTTATTTTCGAGGCACAACGATCTCCATCAATAGGGGAAGGGGACTATCACAGCATATTGCTGGAGCCATTACAACACAGGACAAGAATCCTAAAACTGGGAGGACAGGGTGCTCATTTTTTAACCTACCACACCTCAGAAGGTATATCCACATTATGGATATTTTTTCATTCATTTATTTGATTGGTATATTACCCAACTGGTAAATGCTCACAAGGCAGTTTACAATCATAAAACCAACCAACAACTACAAAATAATCATGAATGAATAAATAAAACAACAACACAAGTATCAAAATAACACAATAATAAACATTAAAAACATTGGAAATATTAAAAACATTGAAGAGCCAGCAGTAAAATGAATAAAGCATCAGACTAAAGGTTAGATGTTTGGTTAAAGAGGAATGTCTTAACCTGGCATCTAAATGTATACAGTGAAGAAACCAGAGAGATCTCCCTGGAAAGGGCACACCATAGATAGGTAGGTAGATAGATAGATAGATAGATAGATAGACAGACAGACAGACAGACAGACAGACAGACAGGTGGCCATGTATATTACTTCATTTATGTCAATGTGTTGTAAACCAGCCCTGCTGCATTTGAGGCCCGCTGTGTTCATTCTTCCACATGGTGCCTTGACATGTGTCCCATAGCCCTGCCCTTACAGCAACACTGGCACCAGCCAGTGAAGGGTGGTGGCTCTGCTATCAGTGGGTCGGTGAATCCACTCCAGGTTTCAGTTGCACCTTGGATAACTCCTTTAGAGTTCTGACTGGTTCTCACTGAAACCTGGAGTGGATTTACTGCCCCACTGACATCGGAACCACCAGCCTTGACTGGTACCACTTACAGTTTCCCCATGATCCCCAAAGGTTCAGTCTTGCTTGGATGACCACATCCAGATCAGGGTAGCCCAATCTAGCGAAAGGCAGTATGTGCTACAAAGGCCACCTGCCTATCCAGCAGAAAAGATGGCTAGAAGAGCACCCTAAATCTGTGAACACACTCTTTAAGGCAAAAGCTCATAAAGGACTGATGGGATGCTTCTGCCCTGGACTGAGAGGTCATTAAGCAACAGCACTGCTGCGTTACCTGGTTTGAGATTCCATTGATTAGCTTTCATCCGGCTCATCACTGATTCCAAGCACCTCTTCAGGACATCCACGAGTTGCCCTCTCTCAGGCTTTTTCTTTTAAGAATGCCAGAATAAATTTCAGCCACTTTGGGGTTTCCCCTTTTAGCACTTCATTCAGTGGGTCAGTGAATGTTTATTCATCTGACATGCATGCAACAGTCAGTCATCTTTATTTGCAGTCAACAGACCATTAGTACAGTATACGGCACAATTTATAAAATTTAGCTAAGTTTAAAAACATAATATATGTTTGTACATGCATGCAACAAATCCCATAATACAAAAGCAGACGACTGGATTAGCAGTGTTTCAGAGTGGAAGAAGTCAGACTGGCTTCATTTATCTTTACTCCAGCTGTTTTAAAACCTATCTGATAAAAAGATATGGCAACTTTAGTGTATATACATGCCTTAGTTATATCCCGTTTGGATTACTGTCTGTAACACACCTTTCGTTGGGCTCCCTTTGAAGAGTGTTCGGAAACTTCAACTGGTTCAAAGAGCTGCAGCCAGATTGTTGACCAGGGCTGGTTATAGGGAGCATACAACTCCTCTGTTAAAACAGCTCCACTGGCTTCTGGTCTGTTTCTAGGCACAATTCAAAGTGCTGGTTATCACCTATAAAGCCCTATACAGCTTGGGTCAAGGTTATCTGAAAGGCCACATTCTCCCATATGAGCCTGCCCATGCCCTGAGATCTTCAGGGTAGGACTTTCTCTCAGTCCCACCATCATTGCAGGCACACATGGTGGAAACACGGGAGAGGGCCTTCTTTGTGGCTGCTCCAAGGCTCTGGAATACAGAGACCAGGCTGGTTCCCTCTGTGCTATACTTCCGGATGCAGGCAAAAACTTTATTTATTCTTTTGGAAATCCTCAGGACCTGTGTTAATGTATGTTTTTTGTTTTAATCTGTTACTGTTTTTAATTTTTTAAAAATGTTTTTAATTTTATTATACATTGAATTCTATTTTAATTTTTGTAAACTTATATTTATATGTTTTAGTTGTACATGTTTTAATCTTGTAAACCTCCTTGAGTCCCAGGGATATAAATAATAATAATAATAATAATAATAATAATAATGCACAAACATCTTTGTGTACCCCCATGCACATTTATTTTGTAAGTTAACAGTGAATACAAGAGCAGATAATGAAATCCGATGGAACAAACTATTAGAAATGGAAAGACTGCAGTTGAAATAAATGGATCTCCTCTCTTTTCCTTCCTAATAACTTTGTGTTTTATCCTGATCTGTTACATATATGCCTTACAGGCGCATGAGAGGCATCCCCCCTTTTTTCCCACCTTGGCAGCAAGTCTATATCAGCCTTCCCCAAACTGGTGCTCTCCAGATGTGTGGGACCACAACTCCCAGGGATTATGTAGTCCAACATATCTGGAGGGCACCAGGTTGAGGGAGGGGAAGGTGCTCTGTTTTTTGTTACGACAATGAAGTATTATATTTAGGGGTGTGCATGCCAAAAAATATAATCGTTTATCGTTATCGTCATTTCGGACCAAAAAAATTATCATCTTTATTCATATCGTAGGTGAACCGTATCGTCTTCATGATAATTATCATGAAAAAATGATATTTTTTGCAGTCCTATTTTTAAAGAAAAAAATGCCTATAACTTCTGTATTTTAAAATTTAGAGGCTTGAAACTTGGTCACAGTGCTTATGGGGTATGCCTAAGTATGTGTATAACATTTGAGATCGATCCCTCCAACCCTCGATTTTATATGAATTTTTTAAAGATCGTTTCCGTTCTGACAGGTCTGAATGAACGCACGTGGCGAGCTGTCATTCTGATCTGTCAGAACTGAAACGATCATTAATAAATTCATATAAAATTGAGAGTTGGAGGGATTGATCTCAAATTTCATACACATACTTAGGCATAGCCCATAAGCACTGTGACCAAGTTTCAAGCCTCTAACTTTTAAAATACAGAAGTTATAGGTATATTTATATGGCAGTCTGATAAAACGATAAAATCGTCCAAAAATTATCGTCTCCGATGATTATCATAGGTTTTTCTATCGTATAGTCATCGTTAAACACATGCACGATAATGACCTTATCGTATCGTTATCGTACATTTTAACGATATGCTACACATCCCTTATTATATTCAGTAATTCAACCAGTATGTGCCACAATGAACAGACACAAAAAAACAATCAGGAATTCTATTGCTTAAAAACTGAGACAAATGATTTCCTCCCTCAGCTTATAAAAGCATCTCTTCAAGAATCATTGTTATCCTGGCCAAAGAGAGAGTGAAAAAAGGGAAGGGATCAGGAAGTGACTTTTCAGATCAGCCTTCCTTACCCTTATGTATCACAGTACAACTCCCATAAGCCCCAACCAGCACGGCCACTTCTCTACCTGGTGCCCTCTAGATGTCAGTGGGCTATGACTCCACTGCAAAGTACGCAAACTCCATGTTAGGCATTATTAAAAAATAAATTGAGAATAAAACTGCCAGCATCATACTGCTTTTGTAGAAATATATGGTGTGACAACACTTGAAATACTGTGTGCACCTAAAATAAAAATAGTAGAGCTGGAATAAGTGCAGAAACGGGAAACTAAAATTATCAAGGCACTGGAGCATCTCCCCTATGAGGGAAAGTTACAACAGCTGGGATTGTTTAGCTTTGAAAAAAGGAGTCCAAGGGGAGACATGATAGAGGTGTACAAAATTATGCACAGTGTGGAGAATGTGGATAGGGAGACATTTTTCTCCCTCTCCTATAATACTAGAACCCAAAGGGGTCATCCCATGAAGCTGATTGGTGGGAGGTTCTTTCTGCTCTTTCTTTTTGTCTTCTTTCTGCTCTTTCTTTTTGTCTTCCTCCCTCCCTTTCTCCCATTAGTTCTAATTAGAAGAGGAGGAGGAGGAGGAGGAGGAGGAGGAGGATGCCAGGACTGGCATAATAGCCCCATTCTGAGGGTGTGTCTGGAGAATATGGGGGATTTAGATCCTGTGAATCCCAAGCCTTGCCTGCTCTTCCGTTGACCCTGCCTGACCTAGAACATAAGAAGAGCCTTGCTGGATCAGACCAAGGCCAAATCCATACCAGCCGTTTATTCCTGAATGATATCGCAGTGGTCCCTACTGGGCCACATGACGTTCACCTACTCTCTTGGTGATCTCGGGTCAACCCCTCAGTTATTCAGGAATATCGCTGACTGGATTTGTCATGGCTTTTCCGGCTTTCTTGCTACAATCCCGACATCCGCGGCTGATGTGCCCCCCCCTTCCAGAAGCTGTTGCTGTTCGGCGTGAGCTCCCGGCTCAGTGAACAGCCAACCCACTGTCAGGGACGTGTCTAGCGCTTTTGGATGTGTATGGGAGTGGGCGTCCGCCATTTTCAGCACGTTTTTGGTTGGTTATTGGTGTGTTTTGGCGCCGACCCTATGTATTTTATTTTTTAACACGAACATATTGATGCACAGGAGTGCAATTCTGACACAGTACCTATGCCCCCTTTGCATTGCTGTGTGTCTGTGCTAGTGTGCATCTGTCCAGTCCTGCCCACTTCTGCTGATGCACATTCAGAACTGCTGTCATGAGGCACATGTCCTTCTGCAATGGCTCTCCTTTACTTGTGGGAAACTTTCCTTGCATCTGCCCCATGAGCGACGATCGCAGAAGCGGGAAACCTCACAATTTTCTCTCCTCCATTGCGAAAGGGCTGTAGGTGTAGATTAGGCCCAAGGGCCCATCTAGTTCAGCATTCTGTACACACAGTGGCCAACCAGCTGTCAACCAAGAATTTATGAGCAGGACACAAGTGCAACAGCACCAGCGACTGGTGTACATAGGCATACTGTCTCTGATACTGAAGGTACTACATTGCCATCAGGACTGATAGCCATTGATAGTCTTCTCCTCTGGGAATTTCTCTAACCCCCTTTTAAGGACATCCAAACTGGTGGTCGTCACTGCTTCTTACTGTAGCAAATCCCATAGTTTAACTCCTATAGAGTTCTGATTGGTTCTGATTGGAGCAGATTTACCATCCCATTGACATTGGAACCACTGCCCTCCACTTATATATAGGTGTAAAGTGGCACAACAGCAAAGCAACAGGGAGGCTCTGGATCCACTATGGATGCAATCAGTCTTAAGTTAAAATATAATCAAATGATAGACTAACAGCACAGTAATTTAAATATATATTCAGAGCAAAAGATTTTGGCTTCTGCCCTCATCAATAGCTGTGAATATGTATCTATATATATCACTATATATATATATATATATATATATGCATGCAATTTAATTGTACTGAAATCTGAAATGGCATTTCCTGCCTACACTTGAGATTGCATCTATCCTTAGAAATAATATAGAGGCCCCAATTTGACCATGATGAGATCTGACTCGAAGCCACAGGACTTATGTGCCTGACTGCTTTCAATGGAATTTAGTGCTGGCTAACATCAGCTGGATTGGGGCAAGAAGATTTGCGCTCATCAACCCATTGGACACCATTTGTCCTTCTCTCGCTGTCTCTCTCATTCAAACACATTATGTTAAAAAATGCCACTGTGCGGGCCCATAATGTTCAAAACTGCTCGATTTACAATTGCTCATCAAAGCTTTATTCTGTGCATCCGGCAAACATAATGATGCAGGAGGCCTTGGCGACGGTATGTGATGACTTTAGATTGTCCCATAATGAATATGCACCACTGGGCAGAATTCAGTCTGCAGCCGCAGAGCTAGCAATTGCTAACTTCAGTCTGCTTGCTTTTGCAATGCAAATAATGAACTTTCAATGTGTCCTTTTTTAAGTCCATAAGATTGTGTTCCTCATAGATATCCAGTTCACAGTTAGGTATCTATGAAAAGTCTGGCTTACTGTGGGAAACAGTAGAGTTCTGCCCTGTGCTTGTGGCTTTTCTCGTGAAGTGTGGAGCTATGATCATGATGATCACACCCAAAGTTCAACCTGTTCCAGGTGAGGAAGGAACTCGTTGACCGAGAAGTCTCTTGCAGCATCTCTACTTTGGCGGTGCTCCATGAATCAGGAGGAACAGGTCACCCTGAATGGTGAGGAATTTCTTGGTATGAAATATTTATTGTATATCATTTCACCCTTGAATTCCTTAACAGCTTCATTGTCTGACCACACCGCATGACCTCAGATAATTTGCACTTTGGGGTGCTGCTCTCCTCAGCGGCCAATCGCCTGTTGAATGATGGACAGACAGTTGAATCTTTTCGAAAGCACAGCAACCTGCATGGCAGCTTGCGCTGATCCTCAAGAAATTTGGTGCGTAAACTTTCACCGTAGCTGAGCAATAGCTCTGAAGCATTTTAAGAGAGACTTCTTCTAGCATGCATTCTGCCGCCCCCCAGCAGTCTGCGTACAGCAGCTGTTAAGGCTGTACTACCCTGCTAGGGAAATTGGATGCAGCTTTGCATTGCATGATGGGACTTTGCATTGCAAAGAGCCAAACAGATCTGATTGCATAAAGATCTTTCTCCCAGTAACCGTTGGGGAACTACATTCCGAGGCAGGGATCTGAAAACTTTCTGCTTGCCTAAGACCCTGCTTTACATGGCCTTCCTCCGTATTTTAGAGCACTGAGTCAACCTGATAATGAAGGTCTCTGTTTGGCTTCCGGGAAAGCATGGAATGGACAGATCTTTCTGCAAAACTCCTGCAAATAACATATATTATTATATTTTGAATTTTGCCTCCCCTAAACTGAAGCATCAATCAACTTTACTCTGGGCCACACAAGCTGGAGGCAAACCTGGTAGAGATTTTATGATGATTGTTACTATTATTTGTATTTCAATTACTGTCATTACAAAAATCAGAACATTAAGAAGAAGAAATCAAACAGCATAAAATAAAACCGGTTGCCTATTTGCTTTCAAGGCAAATTCTAAGTGCTGGTATTTACCTTTAAAGCCCCAAATGGCTTGGGATTGAACACCTCTCCCTACATCAGAGGTAGGCAATGCATAGCCGGGGGGGGGGAGTGCATTCAGCCCCCATCCTCTTGTGTGGCCCCTGCTGCAGCACCGGCACAAATAGTAAGTGGTCTGCTGCTGGGTTTTGGTGGCTGGCTGGGGCATGTTGGGAGAGGTAGGCTTTTTTCTGTCTAAACATACATAGGATATCGCCCTAAATGTGTCCTTTTTATACCTTTCTAGTGGTTTGCCACCAAATTTCAACCGTGTGGCAGCGGTGGGAGTGGAACTTGTTGGAGTGGGCATCCAGGAGGTGAAAAGTAGTCTCAGATCCACCAAAGTGGATCCAGTGTCTACTAGCCTGATAGTTATGAGCTACCTCCAGTAGCAGAGGCAGTAAGCCTATGTACATCAGATGCTGGGGAACATGGGTGGGAGAGTGCTCTGCCACTCGTGTCCTGCTTGTGGGTTCCTGGTCAACAGCTGGTTGGCCACTGTGTGAACGGAATGTTGGATTAGATGGACCCTTGGTCTGATCCAGCTTCAGGGCTCTTCTTATATTCCCATATTCTTCAAGTTGCCCACCCCACCCTACACCAGCCTGACCATACATTCAAATAATTGGTTGTGGCTCTTCTTTAAGAGCCATCGGTAAGAGAAGTGCATTAGGAAGGCACGAAGGAAGGAGCCCTTTCTGTGGCAACACCCCAATTCTGCACACCTTCCTGAGGGATATTTGCCCAGCACCAACACTGTATTCTTTTAGGCCCCCGGTTAAGATGCTTTTATTTGCCTGGGCATTTTAGTTGTTTCTTAACCTTGGGCCTGTTCAGACAACACATTAAGCCACGGTTAAGCCACTAGCCCTTTTGCAGCAAAGGGTGAGTGAGTGTGTTTAAACCATAATTATGTAAACAACATGGCAAGGAATGGTTCACAAGACATGCTAAGTCATGGTTCACAAAACATGCTAACCTGTAACGTTTAGCTTTAAATGCTTAACTGCTGGGAGTGTCATCATAAGGGGGAAAATCGTGTTTGCTAACCGTTGCTTCTCCACCCGCGCATTTGTCTCTCATTACTTCCTCTTTTGAAAGAGGACGTAAACAACATGCACGTGGCTCATTCAGAAGCTGTTTTGATTGTGCTGCTTCTCCTGCACACAGCAGGAGATAGTGGCAACTTCCATCTTTAAAAATAAGTCAAATTTACTGGGGCTTTTTTTTTGGTGGCGCGAAGAAGGCTAGAAGTGGCGGGAGGTGTGCGGGAAGCAGACAACATTGTGAGAGGTACCCGTGAAAATCCATGAGTGCCCAGTAATGAGTATGCAATAAAACACACATCTGATGGAGCTCTGTGGTTTAGTGTGTCTTCTGAACAGGTTGAGGAGCTGGTTGCTGGTTGAGGAATTGTTGTTTTATCCCTCTCATTTTATGGATTTATGTTTTATTGTATTGTGGGGTAAAGGGCACTGCAGATTTGAAAAATATGAACAAATAATAATAATAATTTCAAAAACAACATAAATATTCCAGCAGATGTGAAGGCAGCATTAAAAACATCTCAGGAATTAAACAGTTTAGATGTTGGGGATTTTTAAAAAAAGTTTGCCTGTTGGACAAAGGAGCAGAAGCTCTGCAAGTCTTCCTGGGGGAGCATTCCAGTGGCAGGGTGTGCCACAACCAAGAAAACCATTTCTGCAAGCACCTCCTGCATCATCTCATATGGAGGAGGCACTCGGAGAGGAGGGCCTCTGAAGGTAACTGCAGCCCAGTTCCTGAGCTTGATCCAAAGCTGTGTAGAACTGTACCATCATGTAACTTAGGCTGACCATCTGAAAAGGAGGACAGGGCTCATATAACTTTAACAGTTGTAGAGAAAAGGGAATTTCAGCAGGTGTCATTTGTATGCAATTAGTTCCTGGTGAAATTCCCTCTTCATCACAACTGTTAAAGGTGCAGGCACTATACTAGAGTGACCATATACAAAAGAAGGCAGGGCTCTGCAACTTTAACTGTTGTGATGAAGAGGGAATATCACCAGGAACTAATTGCATACAAATGACACTGATTGAAATTCCCTTTTCTCTACAACTGTTAAAGTTATATGAGCCCTGTCCTCCTTTTCAGATGGTCAGCCTATGTAACTGATTCTGCAATCCTCTACCAACTTACCTGGGAATAAGCCTCAACGAACTCAATAGGGCTTAGTTCTGAGTAGACATACATGGGACTACACTGTAGCCAGATCTACACCAAGCAGGATATAGTGGGATGAAAGAGGGATGAAAGTGGTATATAAAAGGCAGGAGTCACACTACTGCTTTATAGCAATATTGAAGTGCACTGACAACTGTTGGGGCCCATTGGCACATACCATATACCACCATATCCTGCTTGGTGTGGCTCCTGCCTTTTATATACCGCTTTCATACCGCTATATCCTGCATGGCGTAGATCTAGGAGTATGCCAGAAGCATTTCCCATTGGTATTGAAGTGCATTCTCCATCAGTCTGTCCTTGTCCTGCATCAGCCGTATTTCCCTATATAATGTTTTCAACCACACATTGTTAAGCTGTAAATCCATCTCTTTATTAAGTTTTTTTGACATTCAAGGAGGAGGTGACTCTTCCATCCTGATTGCTTCTCATGGAATCTATTAAGGCTGTTTTAGGAGAGCTTTGGAGATATGCTCACCCTGGCCAAATATGCATGCAAGGGTGGTGGTGGTGAGTTATGTGTGGCAGAAGCCTATGGACTGGCATGGTAAGCGCATGTCTTGAGGCTGTGATTCAGCATATTCTCTCATTGCTGCAGTATGCTAATCTCGGCAAAATTTAAATGAAGTGCTTACTCTGGCTGGCTTGCTACATATGCACAGCATATTCAAGGTTTGGTCTCGGACTTGCAATCCTCCATCATGGATCAGTATATAAAAGTGGCGCTTGGCTGAGAAATCAGGGTGACTTTCAAGGTCTGATAACTCACAAATCACCAGGATTAAAAAAATCCCCTGAACATTGCTTATGCTGCGTGCCACTGGAAATTTAAGGATATATATAGTAAGTAATATATAGCCTGTGCTACTCTTTCGAACAGGGTACATTATTTAGGGCTGCAACATTTTGGTTATCAATTTATTTCGGCTTCTGTGGGGTCTTAGAGGGTCACAATTCTGGAAAACAGTAGTCTATCATCAATAGGTCTGGAGCGATGTCAAAAACATACAACATGATAAAGGCAACAATAAAGATTCATAAGGAAATAGAAAAAAGACAGTACCTTAAGATATACCAGAAGATAAAAATGGGTGAGCCCCATTACAATAAAGAGATAGCCAATTCACACAAAAACAGTCTTATTAGATAGCTCAAGAAAATCTAGAAAATATGCCATAGTCCACTATATTACATTAGTAGTTGGCCGAGGGCAGATTACCCATTAAATGTAGTTCCATGGTTTTCTTCTAAGGGGTTACCCCCAGCTGCTGAGGCTGCAATTTGGAGTGTAAGACTAGTTCAGAAGGAGAGGGGCTTAACCCTTTCCCCTCATGCTGGTATACTGAACCCCCCCTCCATCTGCTTTTACCTTCACAATGGAAAAGGTATGGGTAGGATACCCAAATATTTTCCCTGGTGGATGTAAAAACAGCTAGAGGGAGAGATTGTTAGCAGAAAAACAGCACGGGTTAAAGTCCTCCTCCTCACACCACATCAGTCTTCCATTTCAGAGATTGCATTGCATTAAAAAAAGTCTGTCCCCCCAAAATAGAAGGATGAAGCTATGTGGAATTCCACCTGGAGTTTCTAGGAGTGAGTTAATGGTTCCAAGAGCACCATGGGGGTACATAGGAACATAGGAAGCTGCCTTATACTGAATCAGACTATTGGTCCATCTAGCCCAGTATTGTCCACACTGATTGGCAGCAATGGCTCTCCAGGTTTTCAGGTAGGATGTTTTTTTTAGCTCTACCTGGAGAAGCTGGGGATTAAACCTGGGACCTTCTGCATGCAAGACAGGAACTCTACTCCTGAACCATAGGCGACAGTAATTATCGTAGGAGACTATCATCCTGTTAAGAGTATTTCTGCAGTCATCTCTTATCAACCCCCTGAAGAAGGCCTTAAAAAACAACATAGGCCAAAACGCGTTGGGCTTGGAAATAAAGTATCTTAGCATTCTGAGAACCTGCTTCACTCCTTTTTTTGCCCTGTTCTTGATACTAAGAGGCGATCTACACACGAGGTTTTTTGACGTTTTATAAGGGTTATGAAAACTCTTTGGGCCACATGACGCACTCCCTATAACATTGTATATCTGAGGTTTTTTAAAACTCACTTTAGTTATATACAACGGTTTCACTTTTAATAAATTGTTTTAAGTAAAATAATGTGTCCTTCCTTACCGTTTGCGCTTCATGGGGGCAGTGCTTCCTTTACTGGTGCCCAAATGCTTAGCAGTTGATTGGTGGGGAAGAAAAAGGAAGTGGACCAGTGAACTACAACACCCACAATTCTTAGCCCTATACTTGCTAGGGAATGACAGAGGAACTAAGAAGGAAGTGTGTAACTGAACTACAACCCCCACAATGCCTTGCCCTAAACTAATTGAAAAACGAAAGAGGAAGAGACAGGGTAGAACAGCGTGTGACTGCACACACCGCTTTAAAGACAGAAGACTGTTCTCCTGTAACGTGAGTACTCAGTAAAGTGGCCTAAGATGTTTTAGAATGCACCTATTTGGAACGTTTTAAAATACTTTTAAAAATGTTCCAAAGGACTGTGTGGATTCCCCCTAAGACCTCTTTGGAATGTTCTGAACAGGAAAAAGCCACTGGAGTTTTGAGGAAGGTGACATGGCTTTCCTGAGCCTCCGTGATTGGTGGAAAAGGCTAAGAAAGATCTCTGAAAAGGAAGAAAGGAGTGACAGCAGTTTGGGATACAACAGCAGGGCCAGTGGGTGGAAGGCAAAACACATCTCTGGGTGCTGTCTGATCTGACATGGAGCAGTGGACTTGATGCTTGTAGGAGTGTTGTGCTGTCTCCACCTATGCTCAACCTGTATATTGTAAATGAACCCCAAGATTACCAAAAATGCCATCAGTCTCCAGTATCTCTATTTCCAAAGGAACCCAAAACTGAGTAAGCACTGCCCTTCCAAGTGGGGAGGGTGTGTGTGATTTGTCGATTCTCCTGTTCTGCCACCTGAGGTGAGAGATTCACCCTGAATAATGGGAGGGCCAGTCCAGGTGCATAACAATATACACAGGAGATGTGTTCAAAAAAGCAATAATGCATGCAGGGAAGAAAACTGAATGAACTCCCCCATGCAAATAGTTGTGTGAATTGGCCCTGAGCAAGATCCTCAAGGGCTCTGGGTTTGAATCAGTAGATAGAAAGGGAATTTTATATCTTTTATGAAACTTCCTTGTAAATAGAACTGGAGCATAGCACAAGACTGCAGGGATTTCAGGATGGAGGGGTAGCAAGTTCATTGGGTTATACAGACCATGTAGAGGAGATGAAATCAGGTATATATTGTATCCTAGTGTAGTTGGATCCTTAGATCCAATTGACAACTTGTCAGAGAGCGGAAACACACAATGCTTCCTGAAAACAGTGCTGGCTCCTCTGGAGGTCTTCTTCCTCCCTCCCACATGCTACATTTTCCAGCAAGAAGGTGATTGGCTAGGGACTTCACTGCCCTGTGCTGATCCTAGCAAACTGAAGAGAAGCAATGGCTAGAACAGTTGCAATCATCAGTTCCATCTTACATGAGGACACAATGCAAATGAAGCTAAAGCTAAATGGAGTACATCACTAGAACACACGCACACACACACACACACACACACACACACACACACACACACAGACACACAGATCCTTGCATCTGAAGATGAAGAGCTGGAAGTGTATGGATCAGCCTCTGAACCCCAAAAGATGGAGGGGATATGTTAGAGTGACCAGATAAAATCCAGGTCAGGACTCATGTAACTTTAACAGTTGTAGAGCAAAGGGAATTTCAGCCAGTGTCATTTGTATACAATTAGTTCCTGGTGAAATTCCCTCTTCATCACAACAGTTAAAGTTGCAGGCACTATATTAGAGTGACCATATACAAAAGAAGGCAGAGCTCCTGCAACTTTAACTGTTGTGTTGAAGAAGGAATTTCACCAGGAACTAATTGCATACAAATGACACTGATTGAAATTCCCTTTTCTCTACAACTGTTAAAGTTACAGGAGCCCTGACCTGGATTTTATCTGGTCAGCCTAGGATATGTCATTCCCAGCGGTTATTCTGTGGGGCCTTGAACAGCTGGATCAGGCAGAGGAGGCTGGTAGCTCCAATGTGAATCTACTCCGGGTTTCAGTCAGAACCATTTAGAACTCTAAAGGAGCCATCCAAGGTGCACAGCATCTTTGGAGTTCTGGCTGAAACCTGGAGCGGATTCACTGCCCACTGACATCAGAGCCACCGGCCTCCAATGGGTGGTGGTAGTGGTGGTGGAATTAGTTAATGTCAGTGTTAGCCTTTCTCAAACATTTCTATAAAATTCTGTGGACAACAAAAGAACAAAGACATGGCACCTGGATACAGTAGCGGCGGAAGTGACATTAGTAGAAATTCATTTGCTTGAACTAGAAGAACCTCCAACACTTCTGGAATCAGCTGTTTCCAAGCCGTCTCCCTAAAATGTTTTTACTTAATGTTTGCAATGCTTCCTGTTGGTATTGCAGATTGATATGATAGTTAATAGTTTTGCTCAGTATCATCATATGCTAGTAGCCATGATATTCATTCTAAAAAGATTCATCAATCCTTGTTCAGTGGAATAATAACAGCAACACTAATATTCATTCATACTAACAGCTGCTAATGTGCATTTGGCCCGAAGTGAAGCAAACTGCATGTAAAAATATGTTCATATGAATTCAGCCTCAGACATCTATTAATCTGCTTGAGCAGCCTCAGCCAGCAATAAATCCTAGATCAGCCAAGTCTACCTATTTAGGCAGCAAACTGTTTAGTATTATACTTTATAATGCAATGCTCTTACCACAGACTTTGAATTTCATCTATTGCTTTTGCCTCCTATTGTGCTGCAAAGCATGCATTTCTTCAGCAGAGTTTCTCATCCCATGGGAGCACAAGACAAAAGCTCTTTGCAAGATCTGAGCAGCTAGATTAAACCAGGACTCCTCATAAGTGCTCAACTCCTTTGCAAGTTAGTTGCACCAAGCCAGAAACTACCTTTTCAAGAGATTGGTTCAGTTAACACAAGTGCCATAAGACCTGAACTGCTGCATCAACCACAATCCTTTGCACCAACTTCATTCCTTATTCCTTCTTGATTTTGAAGAGCAAAAATGGAAAATCGACACATAAGTTTCACTTGTCTGCTTATGACCCTTCCTGAATAAGACCAAAAGCACCCTCACCATGCTGCTTGAGCATTTGTAAGTGAAATGAATATAAAAATGTAGCTGACTCAACTATCATTGATCATGCTTGCCATCAGGCAGGAAAAGTCCAAAGGGACAATTAGCATGCTTTAACAGTGACCAAGGTGGTTAACCCAAGGAAGTAATGGGATGGGAAAAATAAAGAGTGTCTGTGGTTGTAACTCCAGACTTGATTTGTACCTTGAATTGAAGTCACACTCTCTATGATGGGCAAGCTACAGTATTATACTCAACATGATTTTAAAGACAGGACTGTCAGGGAGCTTCATCAGATGAGCGTTTTATTGCACGTTCGTTCCTGGGCACTCATGGATTTTTGCGGGTCCTTCTCATGATGTCATCTGTCTCCTGTGCATCTCCCACCCCTCCTAGCCTTCTTTGTGTGACAAAAAAAACACCCTAGTAAGTCCAACTTATTTTAAAGATGGAAGTTGCTGCTTTTGCCTGCTGTGTGCAGGAGAAGCAGTGGGATCAAAATGGCCCACTGAATGGGCCACATGCAAGTTGTTTACTTCCTCTTTCAAAAGAAGTAGTAATGAGGAACAAACGTGTGGGCAGAGAAGTGATGGTAAGCAAACACGATTTCCCCCTGTGTGATGATGCTCAGGGACCTAGTGGAATTTCACACAAAAAAACCTAACAACAAATCCTTCAGTAGCAAATCCTTCCACATATTTCCTTAAAGAAGTCTGGATTCTTCTTTCAAACCTCTAAACTCCAAAGAATTGTAATTATCTGATGCACTTGGCCAAGCTTCTTCACCGCATCCCTTCTTCTCTTTTAGCCCCTCCTCTCTCCACCTACATCCAGCATGAATGCAAGACCACCAAGTCCCTCTTCTTTATTTCCTCCCCCTGTATCAGATGTCACATGATCCCCTTTCCTTCTACTGCATCATGGGAATTAGCTGTGTAATCAGGATGCTCATTGATACAGGAAAGAGTGCTGGGTCCATTCTGACATTACTATAACGTCATAGGAGTTGCTGCAATGTTGTTGATTTCCATACCAAAAGCTTGGACATGAGAGGAGCTCTGACATGGACTCTTCTCACATGATATAGAGCATCTGATGTTCTGGTGCTGCAGCATCTCTCATGCTGATAGATAAGGTCAGAACAGCCCCATAATAATATCCCAACAATGGATTGATTTTTATGCTTACAAACACACAATGAGTAGTGATGAGCAAACTTACCTTGGGCGAATTTGTTATTTCTTTGGAAAGTAACGGATTCACCCATGTTAACCTGAATGAGAGTTCTTCTTTAACATGAATTCTCATTCTGTGTATACACGTTTTGTCACATGCTCAATATCAGAGTGCATCTTGGGAGATATAGTTTGGAAACACGTATTGCGACATCACAAAATGTGTCACCATGTTATATACCTTCTTCCTGATTGGCCCTTTCTATGTGATGTTTACATGCCATCTGTCACTGACCTGGAGAAGACAGAGAGGAATGGTACCTCTTCATCCTCCTTGTGGACCCAGAGCTATGGCAATGAGAAGTGAAGCAGCACCATGCCATTTAGGCTAAGGAGGTGACACATATGCACAGAAATGATTTGTTTCGATGAAGACTGCGCATGCTCCAAAGTTTACAATCAGTTTTGAACTTAATAGCGAATTCATAAAACTCCAATCCAGGCTGGCTTCAAAGATGAGCATTATGAATGGAAGAGTTTTGATCAGCAAACCAACTGATTATGAAATTCGGTGGCATCACTTCCTTAAAGTCCCTAGGAATGGGCAATTTTTTTCCTTTTCGGTTTCTCAGTTTCCCAATCTTAAGTTTACTTTGTCCTGAACTTTGAGAAGTTTTCCAGTCTTAAATTCAGTTCATCCTGAACTTTGGGAATTTTTTGTTTAAAAGTTTTCATGAAAATTTGTATGATTTTTTTGTGGGCATTTCTCCCAATATGAAGCAGTTTTGTACATAATTTTGCTTAACAAAATTGAGAGCCAGTGTGATGTAATGGCTAGAGTGTTGGACTGGGAGTTGGGAGATCTGGGTTCTTGTACCACTCAGCCATGGAAACCCACTGGGTGACTTTGGGCCTGTCACAGACTCTCCACCCAATCTACTACAAACTTGTGAGGATAAAATGGAGAGGAGGAGGATTATGTATGCCGCCTTGGGTTCCTTGGAAGAAAAAAGGTGGGATATAAGTGTAATAAATGAATAAATAAAATAAATAACATACATACTTTCTGTGAGCATTTTGCTTAATATATTGCATTTTAAAATGTTAATTTCACTAATATATTCAAATCTGTGTGCATTTTCCCCTAATTCAAATGCTTTGACACCATTGAAACATTTGGAGAAGTGCGAATTTTGGAAGATAACTGAGTATCACTTCATATATTGGTTCAAAAGTGTGAAATAAGGTAAGTACTGAACAAATCTCTCTCTTACCCCTACCTTAGAGTGTGTGGTTTAGCTTTCAACACGAAAACAATAACCGTGTTAACTACACTAGCAGTACAAGTGAAATAATTCCTGTTTGTTTATGCTGATGGTTTTGTTACACCATCATGTATATGAATGATGGTTGCTTATATTTCCCAGAATCAAAGAACCTCTAAAAACTTCTGATTTGCATGCAACATTTTATTTCATCATTATTATTATTTTTAAAAGACTACTGATTCACAATATGGTTGAAATAAACAACCCCCCCTCCCCCCAAAAAACTGGCTGCAAGGCAAAAACTCACCTCTAAAATTTCCTCAGCTTTCCCCAGCTTTCTTTGGCTTAAATCTGCCAGAAAGTTACTGTACCATGACTCCATGTTATAGAAATGGAACACTATGAACAATAATCAGCATCAACTGCCACAACTAACAGCATGTTTGATTATTTCATTGCTCCTAGCCATAATTAACATTGGTGGTATGTAAATAGAAATATTACTACTACTGCTACTGTCAAAAACGTTTGCAAAATAGCAGTCATAGGTGCTTTGGCACCAGGGCCAATGCTCAGTGGTAGAGCATATGCTTTGCATGCAGAAGGTCTTAAGTTCAACGCCCAGAAGCTCCAGGTAGGGCTGCAATAGGCTCCTGTTTGAAACACTGGGGAGCTGCTGCCAGTTACTGAAACACTAAGCTAGATAGACTAGTGGTCTGACAATCCTTGGACATCTCCAGCCAAAGTATGAGAATGGGCAAACGTGGTTCCTCTCGCCCATTCTCTCTGTAGCCCTGCTGTTGGTTCCTTCCTTTGCTTGGTTATGTAAAGGATCCCTCCCTCCCAACAGGTGAGGTACAGAACAAGTTAACATAAGAAGCTACCTTATATTGGCCTGGTTCAGACGACATGATAATCAACAGAGGGGGAGGGGAAACAATAGTCAGATTTGTTGCTTATTGTGTCATGTGGAGGGCAACACACTACGCACACACAACTGACAGTATGCTATTTGGGGCACTTAAAACAACGGAGAAAAAAAACGGGTTTGCACGTTGTTTATCCAGAAATCCATTGTTTAAAGCGTCGTGTGGAGGGAACCCCCCTCTCTCTGTGTACTATCCGTTTGGTTGTAGAGTTCTCTGGCCAGAGCAGCCGGGGGGGGGGGGGGTCGGCTGCTCCGGCAGAACTTGCGGTGCATGCTGGGATATGGCCGGAGTCCTGAGGGTGGTGGGAGGGAGGAGACGCAGCAGCCCAGAAGGACGCTGGGACTTTTAGCTGCGCAACAGGAGGGAGGGGCAACATGTTGTATGGCGGGTGCTGCCACGGCACCGCCAAAAGAATGCACTGTCAGTATGCTATTCCCCCCCTCTCCATTGCCTAAAGTGTTGTCTGAACTCAGCCATTGAGTCAGGGCATTGGTCAGTGTAGATCAGTATTATTGACACTGATTGGCGGCAGCTCTCCAGGGTTTCAGGCAGGAGTTTTTCCTGCCCTACCTGGAGTTACTGAGTATCAAACCTGGAACCTTCTGCATCCAAAGCAAGAGCTCTGCCAGAACCATGCAGGGATGGGAGAGAGGAGCTACACCTTCCTTTTCTCCTGCTTCACCTAGAGCAATGGTGGGGAACTGGGCCATCTTTGGTAGAGGGTAAGGGAGGTGCAGTTTCTGTTGATGGCTGCAGCTCCACACGGAGTAGCAAGCTCAGTGGGGTGGGCGGAGGGGGGAAGTGGGCGATATCTTGCCCCTTGTGCCTTAGTACTAGCTTACATCAATGTTCCCCAACCATAGGCCCTCCAGATGTTTTGAATTACAACCGTACCATCCCCGACCTTTGGCCAGGTCAGGGAAAGCTGTACTAGCGATGGAAACTCAAAAGCCCAGCAATAGGAAGTCCTTTCTAATCTGGCACTTTCCCTGTCATAAGAACTTAAGAAGAGCCATGCTGGATCAGACCAAGAGTCCATCTAGTCCAGCAATCTATTCACTCAGTGGCCAACCAGCTGTCAGCCAGAGACCCACAAGTAGGACATGGTGCAACTACACCCTCCTGCCCATGTTCCCCAACATCTGGTGTAGATAGGCCTGCTGCCTCTGATACTAGAGGTAGCACATAGCCTCAGGACTAGTAGCCATTGATGGCCTTCACCTCCAGGAATTTATTAGGGGTGTGCATCGGATCGGATCCGATCCACGATCCGAATCCGATCCGACCCAAAATCGGGAAAATCCGATCCGATCCGATCCGATCCGACCAACCTCCGATCCGATCCGATCCGATCCGATGAGGTCCGATCCGGATCGGACGCCATTTTGAATGCTTTTTCCCATAGCCAAGTATTGTTTTACAAAAACGCCTATAACTTTTTCATTTTTAAAGATAGAAGGATGAAACTTGGGGACATTGTAGACTGGTTAGGGATAGTTATCTGTGAGAAATTTCAGAAAGATTGGTGCATGCGTTTTGTGGCAATTAATTTTTTAATAAATACCCAGGAATGCTTATAACTTTGTCATTTTTAAAGTTACAAACATGAAACTTTGCCACATTGTAGGAGGTACCTTGGGACCTATGTGTGTGAAATTTCAGAAACATAGGTGCTTGCCTTGTGTGGCAATTAATTTTAGAAAAATGGGTAGTAGTGGGGTAAATACAGTTACGCCTCCCATTTTTTTATTTTTTAAGATACAAACAGGAAACTTGGGCACATTACAGATACCACTTGCCTTGATATGTGAGTGAAATTTCAGAAACATTGGAGCTTTCCTTGTGTGGCAATTAATTTTTGAAACAATGAGGAAAGAAACACCTATAACTTTGTCATTTTTAAAGTTACACACATGAAACTTTGCCACATTGTAGGTGGTACCTTGGGACCTATGTGTGTAAAATTTCAGAAACATAGGTGCTTGCCTTGTGTGGCAATTAATTTTAGAAAAATGGGTAGTAGTGGGGTAAATACAGTTACGCCTCCCATTTTTTTAGTTTTGAAGATACAAACAGGAAACTTGGGCACATTACAGGGAACACTTCACTTGATATGTGTGTAAAATTTCAGAAACATTGGTGCTTGCCTGGTGTGGCAATTAATTTTTGAAACAATGAGGGATTCATTGGACAGCACTTGCCCATAAGGATTCATTGGACAGTACTTTCCCATAGGGAATCATTGCATTGCACTTTCCCATAGGGAATCATTGCATTGCACTTTCCCACTGAGAAATACAGTTATGCCTCCCACATTTTTATTTTTGAAGATACAAACAGGAAACTTGGGCACATTGTAGACTGGTTAGGGATAGTTATCTGTGAGAAATTTCAGAAAGATTGGTGCATGCGTTTTGTGGCAATTAATTTTTTAATAAATACCCAGGAATGCCTATAACTTTGTCATTTTTAAAGTTACACACATGAAACTTTGCCACATTGTAGGAGGTACCTTGGGACCTATGTGTGCTAAATTTCAAAAACGTAGGTGCTTGCCTTGTATGGCAATTAATTTTAGAAAAATGGGTAGTAGTGGGGTAAATACAGTTACGCCTCCCATTTTTTTATTTTTTAAGATACAAACAGGAAACATGGGCACATTACAGGGAACACTTCACTTGATAGGTGTGTAAAATTTCCGAAAGCTGGGTCCAGGCATGTGGTGGCAATTAATTTTTGAAACAATGAGGAAAGAAACGCCTATAACTTTTTTATTTTAAAAGTTAGAAGTCTGAACATTGCTCACTTTGTAGATGGGTTAGGGGTAGATATGTGTCAGAAATTTCAGAATGATAGGTCCAGGCATTTGATGGCTATGGAATTTTTAGATTAAATGTTTCAAAAAATGTTCCACAGAGGCCAGGTCTTCCTTTCCTCCCCCTCCCGCTTCCCGCGAAGAAAAGGAAACACTGTCTCGTCTCGATCCCTTTGATCCTTGCTAGTATCCATTACAGGGCTCGTGTCTGCTTTCCTACTTTCACTTTTTTACTCAAGCAGACACGAGCCCTGTAATGGATACTAGCAAGGATCAAAGGGATCGAGACGAGACAGTGTTTCCTTTTCTTCGCGGGAAGCGGGAGGGGGAGGAAAGGAAGACCTGGCCTCTGTAGAAATTTTTTTGAAACATGTAATTTAAAAATTCCATAGCCATCAAATGCCTGGACCTATCATTCTGAAATTTCTGACACATATCTACCCCTAACCCATCTACAAAGTGAGCAATGTTCAGACTTCTAACTTTTAAAATAAAAAAGTTATAGGCGTTTCTTTCCTCATTGTTTCAAAAATTAATTGCCACCACATGCCTGGACCCAGCTGTCTGAAATTTTACACACCTATCAAGTGAAGTGTTCCCTGTAATGTGCCCATGTTTCCTGTTTGTATCTTAAAAAATAAAAAAATGGGAGGCGTAACTGTATTTACCCCACTACTACCCATTTTTCTAAAATTAATTGCCATACAAGGCAAGCACCTACGTTTTTGAAATTTCACACACATAGGTCCCAAGGTACCACCTACAATGTGGCAAAGTTTCATGTGTGTAACTTTACAAATGACAAAGTTATAGGCATTCCTGGGTATTTATTAAAAAATTAATTGCCACACAAGGCAAGCACCTACGTTTCCGAAATTTCATACACATGGGTCCCAAGGTACCACCTACAATGTGGCAAAGTTTCATGTGTGTAACTTTAAAAATGACAAAGTTATAGGTGTTTCTTTCCTCATTGTTTCAAAAATTAATTGCCACACAAGGAAAGCTCCAATGTTTCTGAAATTTCACTCACATATCAAGGCAAGTGGTACCTGTAATGTGCCCAAGTTTCCTGTTTGTATCTTAAAAAATAAAAAAATGGGAGGCGTAACTGTATTTACCCCACTACTACCTATTTTTCTAAAATTAATTGCCACACAAGGCAAGCACCTATGTTTCTGAAATTTCACACACATAGGTCCCAAGGTACCTCCTACAATGTGGCAAAGTTTCATGTTTGTAACTTTAAAAATGACAAAGTTATAAGCATTCCTGGGTATTTATTAAAAAATTAATTGCCACAAAACGCATGCACCAATCTTTCTGAAATTTCTCACAGATAACTATCCCTAACCAGTCTACAATGTCCCCAAGTTTCATCCTTCTATCTTTAAAAATGAAAAAGTTATAGGCGTTTTTGTAAAACAATACTTGGCTATGGGAAAAAGCATTCAAAATGGCGTCCGATCCGGATCGGACATCTGGTCCGATCCGATCCGACCAGCCTCCGATCCGATCCGATCCGATCCGACCCCCCAGGTCCGATTCCGATCCGCTATCCGATCCGATCCGGGGGGTCAGTGCACATCCCTAGAATTTATCCAACCCTCTTTTAAAGCCATCCAAATTGGTGGCCATTGCTACATCTTGTGGTATTCAATTCCAACTATGCACTGTGTGAAGAAGTCCTTCCTCTTATCTGTCCTGAACCTCCAACCCATCAGCTTCATGGCTGCCTTCCTTCCACTGATAGTGGGAAACAGCTTCATATTCAGGCTCTACTAACTTTCTCACCCGCATCTCCTACTGCTGCTGTTTTCCTTTGCCAGCTAATCGGTCCTTCTTATGACATCAGTTCCTACATCTTGCAGCAGAAGGAAGGGGTTTCCCCTTCCCATCACCACTACCATCACTACCATAAGAGTGGTGGTTCCTGGAGGAAGGGAAAGTCCTTTCCATCTGCTGCTGCTGCAAAAATGCTTCTCCCTGAGCCTGTCCTAGGCAGGCAGTGGAGGCTGGTGGCTTTGATGTGTCAGTGGGATGGTGAATCCGCTCTGAGTTTCAGTCACAACCAGTGAGAACTGTAAAGGAGCTATCCAGGATAGCTCCTTTAGAATTCACACTGGTTGTGACTGAAACGCGGAATGGATTCACTGTCCCACTGACACATCAGAGCCATCAGCCTCCACTATAGGCAGTCACCTTGGCTCCTCTAACATGAAATCCAGCTACAGCTTTATGGGAATCAAGTATCTTTCATTGTCAGAATCTGGCCTTCTACATTCAAAGGCTGAAAACTCTCACTGCACCGATGAGTGTCACAACAATGTCAGCGAGCGCCGTCCCCCCCCCCCAATTATCTTGCACTTTGTTAATTTACTGTTTGTTCACAGTTCTCTGCCATCCACAGTTCTGCCCTCTCCCTCTGCCTTCTAAGAGAGGTTGCTCAAAAGTCAGATCAGGTTGCTGATGTCCCATTTTTAAAAGGCACAATGTTGGGAAAGAACAGAGCAGCTTAAATTCAACTTGTTTAACAAAAGAAAAAGATGCAAACAATTATATTCATTGAAAAGGGAATAAAACATTTCCCTTTTTGTGTTCACCTACTGAAACTTAGGCGATTACCCATATGCAATCTTTGAAAAAGCAAGATGATATTTTGCATAAACAATGATTTTTCACCTTCTTCTATGGAGGAAACACACACACGCACAGGTGCAAAGTCCTGACTCATGCAAAATATTAATGTTCAGGTGGAATCAGGCAGGGTGACCTGTTTTGGGGAAGGGTTGTCAGCAGCTGTTCTTGATGAGCGCTCCTGAAGTAGGCAAACATTTGCCACATGCAGTGCAGAATTTTGGCAAGGTAGTACTGCAGAGCAGTCTCTCTGCCATATGGATATTAAAGTAGGGTGACCAGATAAAATCCAGGTCAGGGCTCATGTAACTTTAACAGTTGTAGAGAAAAGGAAATTTCAGCCAGTGTCATTTGTATGCAATTAGTTCCTGGTGAAATTCCCTCTTCATCACAACAAGGTGCAGGCACTATATTAGAGTGACCATATACAAAAGAAGGCAGGGCCCCTGCACCTTTAACTGTTGTGATGAAGAGGGAATTTCACCAGGAACTAATTGCATACAAATGACACTGGCTGAAATTCCCTTTTCTCTAAAACTGTTAGTTACATGAGCCCTGACCTGGATTTTATCTGGTCACCCTATATTAAAGGCACAGGAGCCTGATTTAAGACATGAGGTGGCAATGCCAGGCTGGGGGCTTGTGGAAGAAATGCATATACGCTCATGGGAAGGGTCATGGTTTACCATGAAAGGGTGTGGGGAGAGTACACACACCCAGAGCTTGGGGTAAAAGTAATCACTTTACACATTTCGGGAGTACAGTTGCCACGTTTTTTCCTGGCTCTGTTCCTATTCTTTTAACTGGCTTGGGAACATGAAGGCTTTCCCATAATTTTATCTCCATGTCAGAAAAAAGCTTCACTCTGATTATTTATTTTTTGCTTGCCAAGCTGTTATAAAAGGCACAGAACTGGGACCATGGGGTAAAAAGGCGGCAACCTTCAGGCTGTAATCCTATGCACACTAAACCAAGGGGGGGGGGGGAATCCTGTTGAACTCCAAGTAAACATGTATCGGATCATTCTGTAAGAATGACGGTTAACGTCTCTCAGCAAAACCATGGCTGAAAAAGGATTTTTTCTAGATCTCTCTGAATGACATGACCACGGGCCTGTTCAGACAACACACTAAGCCATGGTTAGGCCATTGACCCTTTTGCAGCAAATATGTAGTGAGTGTGTTTAAACTGTAGCCACCATGGTTAGGAATCGTTCACACCACATGCTAAGCCATAATGTTTAGCTCAAAATGCTTAACCACCATGGCTTAGTGTATCATCTGAACTGGGCTCCATATCATCCTACAGGTGCAGCTGTGGAGAGACAGCTATAGTAGGGTACATGCTTTGCATGCAGAAGGTGCCAGATTCAATCCCTAGCATCCCCAGGGAGTTGGTGGGCACAATTGGAATGTTAAGTGTCAAGGGTGCTCTCACAAAATGGCTGCCATGGGGGTTGCTTGTCAATTTACAAAATGACTGCCATGGTGGCCATGGCTGGTCACAAAATACTCATTTTCCAGAATGCAAACTGTTGAGACTAAAAGAAAATGAACTTGCTCAAGAAGGAGAGGTGGAATCCAAAACACAAAACCACTCTTCACTTTGCAGCATGTCAGCCTCCCGGTTAAAGAAATAATAATGAGAAATAAAATAAAAACCAGGAGAGGCAAGGGGACTGGTGGGTGCCAAAAGAAGTGTCCATGGGCATCACATTGGGGACCTCAGAGGTAGAACGTGATTGGAAAGACCTCTCTCTACCTGGGACCCTGGGCGACTGTTGCCAGACAGAGTGGACAATACTGGATTACAACACAGCATAGCAGTTACACCTTGGTTCAGCAAACATAAAGGAATAAAATTATTTATTGATTTATTACATTCATATACCGCCCAATAGCCAAAGCTCTCTGGGCGGTTCACAAAAATTAAAACCATCAACGAAACAAGCAGGGCTGGAGAAAGTATTGCCCTCCAAATGCCATTGGACTACAAATCCCATCACTCCTGGCCACTGGCTATGCTGGCTAGGGCTGATGGAAGTTGCAGCCCATCAACATCTAGAGGGCCACGATCCCCCAGCCCCCCTGGCATAAATCATCAGGTTAATCCAAGCCTCAAACAACAACAATGAATGCTTATTTGTGTAAGGAACAGGAAGGTATATTGAGGTGTTATGAACTGATCTACTTTCTTAAAGGTACTAATCCACTTCAGCCATTAGGAAGGTTCTCCTTGCTTTGTTCCCCCAAGTGCAGGTAACTACTTCAACCTCAGAAGGTACTAGGGTGGTTTCTTTGGAGAGGGAACAAAGGAACGCATAGACTCCTAGAAGAGCGGGAGGTTTCGGCTTATGAGATTTCAAGCTGCCACTGAAGCAAAACCCAAGGTAAGGATTTTGAATGGAGATACTAGCATAGCATCTGAGGAAGTGTCTCATTCAGTTACTCATCTGAAAGTGGTCAAGCTAAATGAGATAAATTTAAAACGAGGATGAAATATAATTGCTAAATTCAGCACCTGTAGTGGTTCCGAAACTGTCTTCCCTTGATAATGCTCACAAGCGGTGCCCTACATAATCGGCAGGAAATGGTGCTAATGGGGCTGCAGCAGAGACCTCAAAGGGGTTAGGGAGTCCTTTCATCCCCAGCCAAGCTAATTCTGAAGCAGAGTGACAGCTACAGAATTAGCCAAAGAGGAGGGTGGATAGACTGCCTACCATAGGAACAGATGTACCCCCTAAAGCCTCAAAGCATGAACCCCTCCAAATTTCCCAGTCAAAACACACAGAGGAGAGGCAGAGCCAATTCTCCCCAACAGAGCTGGCCTCTGTGAAGAAATATGAATGCACTGGAAGTATGGGAAATAGTCTGAACGCACCCCAACCCTCCACTTCTCTCATAGTGCTTTCAGTCGGAGGGCTTCTAGAAGGTGTAGTGCAGCTATGCTGTCTCCCCGCCCTCCTCTTTAATGATTTCTGATGGTAAGAAAAAAGATGGAAGAAGCAGTAAGGAAACACAGGAGGTGTTCGAGTGGAAGATGGCATTGTCTGGACTCCCCCACACCCAGTCAAATTCCAGCATGGTAAAAGCCACCCTCAGGACAAAACTCCCTCCTGATTGAATTTCAGGACAGGGCTGTCACAGGATTAGTTCGGTTTCTGTGTGTAGCCATACAGAAATCATGTGGTACAATGGTGGTAACATTCATTATTAGTCCCTTTAGCACTTATCTCCCCCTGCCACCATAACCACATCCCTTTCATGTGCTTTTCATGTGTTCCCTAAATGTGTGTGATGTGTGAAGATTATCCAAGGCGGGCTCTGTATAGAACAGTGGCCATTATTAACACAGGAAGAGCCGTTATGCCTCTGATACTGGAGGCAGCATATAGTCATCAGGACTAGTAGCCATTACTAGCCTTCTCCTCCAGGAATTTGTCCAGTCCCCTTTTAAAGCCATCCAAAGTGGTGGCCATCACTACATGTTGTGGGAGTGAATTCCATAGTTTAACGATGCCCGGTGTGAAGAAGTATTCCTTTTGTCTGTTCTGAATCTCCCACCCAGCAGCTTCATGGGATGACCCCGGGTTCTAGTATGGTGAGAGGAGAAAAATGTCCCCCTATCTACTTTCTCCACACCATTGTGTAAAGATATCCTAAGACTCCACATTCCTAAGCATACTTGCTTCCAAGAAGAACTTACTTGGAAGCAAGAACTTAAGCTTTGAGCCTTATGTGTGTATGCATGTGTACATTCACATGCACACATTTGCAGATGCCGATATATGCACATCCACAATTTTGTCTCCAGATTCAGGAATCACCATTGCAGCTTGCAACAGAGGTTGTTAAGCTTCTGCAAGTCTGCCGTGTGTTAGCTGGAGCAAGAACACCGATCGTTTCTGTGCACAGTGAAGGAGTCAGGGGAGTGGAAGGGAAATTCAGGTCACTAGTCCTAATCGCACGCACTTATTTCTTTTCCAGCAGCAAACACAAGAGATAAAAGACAGAAAGAAATGTAGAGTTCTTCAAGAAATAATGTTGCTGCCAGTGGTTTGAAGAAGGGCTCACAGCTTAACCCACAACACGCTTAAGTGGAAGTAGGCCCCTGTATTTCAATGGTGTTTGCTTTCAGGTAAGTGTGCTTCATATTGCAGCTTTGGACTATGTGTTCCCAAGCTACTGAAAGGGTTATCATACAGCAGGTAACCTGTGCTCCACCTATTCCCTATAACCTGTACAGTAACTAAGCCAAAGTACATGTAACTAAATACTTATAACTTCCCTGTTTACCACCACCTTTACTTCCCACTCTTTCCTCACTTGTCACCTTTCTTTCAGTATGTAAGGCCCATGGGGCAGGAGCCTGGCTTCTCAACATTTGTAAAACATAATGTACATTACACTTTGTTTTTTTCAAATAAATAAATAAATAAATAAATAAATGACAGAATGGAAGAAATGGTTTGTATCTACTGCTGGATCTTGTACCTAGAGCAGGAATGGGCAGTCGGACCCTGTCTCCCCCACACCCATAACAAACTACTTCAGGACCAGGCCCTCAGCCAAAATACCACCGCTATTGAGGAGAATCCATGCCACAGGGTGAAGAAATTGCCCATTCATGCCCTAAAGGAGCTTTCTCAAATTGACACCCCCATATGTGTTGGAATACAATCAGGGGTGATGGCAGGGGTAGCCATGGTTGGGCACCTGCCAACACAACAGCAGGGGCCCACTGATAAAAGCCCCCTGGAGTTGCTCCCCTTCTTCACCATTGCAACCTACTTGTTCACCTTCCTCTTGTTCTGGCCAAGAAAAAGATTGTGGGGAGCAGGAGGTGTAGCAGATGCCACTGCCTACTTGCTCACTGGCTCTCTGCCAGTCAAGCAAGTGGCAGAGGATGAGGATGGTGAGAAGGTAGAGTCACTTGCCAAGAGTTCTCAAAAACTTGGACCTGGCATTGACTGCATTTCTCATCATCCTATGCAAGGAGCTGTAGTCCAACACATATGGAAGGTACAGCAAGTTATGACCATAGGAAGCTGCCATATACTGAGAGAGACCATTGGTTCATCTAGCCCAGTCTTGTCAACACTGACTGGCTGTGACTCTTCAGGGTTTCAAGCAGAGGCTTTTCCTGCCCTACTTGGAAATGCTGGTGATTGAACTTGAGACCTTCTGTATGCAAAGCATGTGCTCTACTGCTGAGCTATAACCCCCTAGCAGGTTGTGGGAGGCTGCCCTGAAACATACTGTTATGGAACTGAATGGAGGTGGTAACACAGGGATATATTTCCTAGAAGTTATTGCTGAAACAGCACTATGTTCTGGCACAAATAGTCCTTGCGTTCACACTGCATCTGAAGCACAGAGAAGAAAATTCAGTCCTGGAAGGTCAAAGAGAGCACAGATATATATATTTCTTTTTTAACATTGCCATACATTTCAGTCTTTATTTTTAAGATCGTCAACGATTCTTCAGCAGAACAGCAGCTTCTCTCTCTCCCTCTCTCCCCCCTCTTTCTCGTGTTCCAGATAAATATCCAAAAACTGAGCCGAACGTTTACCATTTCCTGTAAATCAGAGTAAACAAATAGAGGCTGCATATGTGCATATCACCCTGTTCAGATAACACACTAAGCCACAGTGGTTAAGCATTTTGAGCTAAACATTATGGCTTAGCATGTTGTGTGAACCATTCCTAACCCTGGTGGCTACATAAACACAGTTTAAACACACTCACTAATCATTTGCTGCAAAGGGGTTAGTGGCCTAACTATGGCGTGTCAACTAAATAGGCCCAATATACAACATACCTTATATGTCACATTTTCTTCTCCCCTCGATATATATAGTAAAAAAATGGATGCCATATGCAATATGTAAGGAAAACTAAGAACAAGATTCCACAACCACAAATCTATGATCCTTACCAAAAACCTGGAGCAGCCTGTCATAAGACATTTCAACCCCCCGCCCATTGTCACTCTGATTTACAGTTGCTTCCAATAGAACAAACAAAAGACACTGAAGTACTTGAGAAAAAGGGAAACTTCTGGAACTACAGACTCAGAACTCTTAGTCCAAATGGCCTTAAACTGGAGGACAATTCATAAACATTATGCCAGTTATACCTCTGCTTTTTTCTCCTAAGGAATTTTCATCTCCAGAGATTCCAAACTGCCACTCCTGGTATCCATTTAACAGCACAGCTACTGATGAGGGTGGAAACCAAAACATTATACTCCATTGTTAGACTTTCTAGCTTTTATACTCTGTGATTTGAATTGAGTTCCAAGACCCCCTCCCAGTCTTACTTCTGCTCTCAGATTGAATGGAAGAGCACATAATTTCTTAGGCAGTCTATGTGTGTGTGTGCGTGATGCCTACTGCTTCGAGGTTATAGAATGTGGGGCAAGCGAAGGGAGGGGAGAACAAGAGGGGGGAAATCGGTTAGTGACAGTTGGTGAGGGAAAACTGAAGAGAGACCTGAGGGAGAAGATGAAGAAAAGAGAGAAAATAAAATGGAAAAACTAGAGCTCAAAAAGGAGTGGATTCAGATAACAGAAATGGATAGACTCAACGTTCAAAAAGTGACAGATGACTGACACATTATCGTGTAACCAACAGTGGTTTGGGCTGGTCCCATCTGCGATTTGGTTTACACGTTGTTATCAGTTTTATATCCATGTTAAAGAAATATTGTTTATACCAATTAGAGTCTATTGCCTCTCATCCATATTGGATAACTGTCTACATTACAGTTTCCCTATAATTTCAGGAGGGTTAGCTGTGTTAGTCTGTTGCAGAAAAAGCAGCAAAGAGTCTTGTCATGCCTTAAGAATTGTCAGTGAAATCCTGTTCATGTCTACACAGAATTCATCAATCCTTGGGTTAATTTCAACAAGGCTTTCACTTGTAAATCTATGGTGAAGTCCTCTTCATCAGTTGCATTTTCCTATAGGATGTCTCCTATAGGAGACATCTACCACCACTTCCATTATACTTTTGTCAGGATTTAGTCTGCATTTTCCTTATGTAATCTATTCCTTCCTTTCCCCCCTACATTGAATGTCTGTTACATTGTTCCCTTTGCTGCTAAGGTTGCCAACTACTCAAAAAAAAAGAAAAAAGAAAAAAAAGGACCCAGTTTAAAACCAGTTTACTAGGAATTAAGCAAGTGAAACCTTTCAAGGCATGGAAATAAACATGATCATTCCCTCTATTTCTGATATTGAGGCTGGAGCGCCAATGTTTTATTTAGCCAAAACAGCACCATACATGCAAAAGAGGGAGGTATCGTTAGACTTGGGGAAAACCCAAGGGTTGATGAATTACCTAACATCTTTAGGAAAAACTTTTCATCCAACAATGATTGTAGAATCAGGGTTAAGCAAGTCATTGGACTGTACTTTGTGACACTGGAGCAATTTAACCCCTTCTGTGGTGGTTTTAAGCATAACCATGACTCAGACAGTGCACAGTGATTTACTCTATGACTTATGCAGATGCGATGGGGAAGATGCATGTTAATTTCACACCAAAACGAATTGAATGTATGGCAAAGAGCCAGTGCAGACAGAAATCTAGCTGTGCATAAGGTAGGGAAGGGCCAATTTGCTGAACTCCAGGCACTGCATAGATTTCTTCCAATTCCCCAAAATTAGTGAATAGGCAGAATCCAACAGGGTGTTTGTTAGGCTGACCAGATAAAATCCAGGTCAGGGCTCATGTAACTTTAACAGTTGTAGAGAAAAGGGAATTTCAGCCAGAGTCATTTGTATACAATTAGTTCCTGGTGAAATTCCCTCTTCATCACAGCAATTAAAGGTGCAGGCACTATACTAGAGTGACCATATACTAAAGAAGGCAGGCCCCCTGCAACTTTAACTGTTGTGGTGAAGAGGGAATTTCACCAGGAACTAATTGCATACAAATGACACGGGCTGAAATTCCCTTTTCTCTACAACTGTTAAAGTTACATGAGCCCTGACGTGGATTTTATCTGGTCACCCTAGTGTTTGTGCCCCTGCTGATTCTCTTAAATTTCTTAAATGCCCCATTTAAAAATGTCTCTTTAGGGTGTTGTATAATTTAAAACATGATAAATACAATAAAACAAAAACCAGCTCAATTAAAACAACAAACATATCACAGCAAATACAGTGAAATACAACATGGATTACAAAAGCCAAAAACAGAGACAGGATCCTAGCTTGTTTCCCTAAACCATAGTTAATACTAACCACTGTTCTTGGGTTGGATAGAACAGCTGTATTCACATAACACACTACCCTTTGGTTTAGCCTGATGTGCATGAGCTGGAACAAGCGTGAGCAAGCCTCATGGGCTCAGTTTCAAAATAAACTAGCATTAAACCATGGATAATAAAGTTGGCTTGTTATTTTTTTTATAAACCCCTGTCTTTGGTCTCTATGACATAAGAAATTGGAAATCAGGGATGTCAAAACAAAAGTTCAGGGGGGCGTACTACCAATTTAGTGCCCTGGTAAAACTCTGAAACTGTTTGGTAAAACGAAATTAGGAAAGGAGCTATGTTACAAAACCTTTTCTCCTCAGATTACTGTGTCAATTTCGCAATGTTTTGGTTGAATTACAGTTTCTCAGCAGCTCTAGTATAACCAAGTTCACAAGGAAAAGCATTCTTTCTTTTTAGATGATGTTCACATATGTTGTAGGCACTCTTAGTAGAATCTCTCTCTTCTAAGATGGCACCTTAAACTGCAGTTTTATAAGTATTCATAATAAAAATAGCTAACCCTTTTTTATATAAAAAAATCTGCTACCTGATGAAACAATTGTTTGTTTATTATTAATTAATTAAAAACATTTTATCCCATTGTTCCTTGAAAAGAATTCAAGGTGGCTAACCAATTGCCTATTGAA
The DNA here is from genome assembly GCA_029215795.1 of Anniella stebbinsi. Classification (NCBI taxonomy): domain Eukaryota; kingdom Metazoa; phylum Chordata; class Lepidosauria; order Squamata; family Anniellidae; genus Anniella; species Anniella stebbinsi. Next base: position 32,796,316 of record JARDYH010000003.1, read on the forward strand.
CAACAACAACAACAACAACCACAACAACTCCATTTTAAAAACACACATACACCCCCGCTAAAAATGAAGAACAGGAGAACTTAAAATAGTAGTCAAAGTAGTTAAACAATTTAAACAGCTTCCAACAGAATTAAAACACTATGGTGCAATCCTATGCATGTCTAGGCAGAAAAAAGTCCTACAACTCCCAGCATGCCCCAGCTAGTCAAAAGTCTTCCTAAAATGAAAGATATTTACAATGTAACAATAGGACATTAAAGAGGAAGCAAGGCAGGCTGCCCTTGGAATGGAGTTCTAACCCCTGTGTGCTTTTGAAATGCCCTCTGTGTATATAGTTCCTGAAAGACAACTAGTCTCAATCAGATGTATTTCTGAGCTCATTGGGACAAGCAAGAGCAGGAGCAGGCAACCAGTTGCCTCCAGACATTTTGGACTACAACTTCCACAATCTCTGACCATTGGAAGTGGTAGTCCAAAACATCTGCAGGGCACCAGGTTACCTGCCCCTGCACAAGAGTGTGTCTGTTGTCGATCTTAATAAGCAGGTAGACAATAGGGTAGTTTTTTAAAAAAATGCCTCTTGTATATTGTCCTAGGATGGAGGACAAGTTAAAAATACTTTGGATAAATAAATAATAAATACACTGAGCTCACTTCTGAGTGGACATTTATAGGATTGCACTGTAAATGTTGCAATCATAGAACATGTTCTGTTTAGGATTTAAAATCAATGGCTTTAAATAAAAATAAAATAAAGATTTTCAGGGTACCAGATCCCATGGAAATGGCAATAACATATAACTGACCCCTTCTATAGTAAATGAAAGAATGCGTATTTAATTTCCTGTGCCAAATATTGGAGTGTAAAATTCTGCTCTCCTTCCCCAAAGGCCTGTTGAGAGATTTCAGACATAACCTTCAGCCTATATAAACACACAACGCTCCCTTAAATTGATGCCAGTGCTCTGACTCAGTAGCAGAGTGACTGATCTAGACCCAAGATTTCTGCTAGGCAATGCAGCCTGGCATTCCCAACCTCTAGAGAGGAATGTCCAGGACCAGCTCTACCATTAGAGTGAGCTGATCAGTTACAGTGACAGAAGCTGGGGGACAGTGGTGGCAGCCTTTCAGCTGTTCCTCCTCAACTCCTCAACAGTTCCCCCTATTTGAGGACAGAAATGTGTATGCCACAGAACCTCTTCTGGGGCCCTTAAACTAGTCTGCTGCTTCTGGTGTTGTAGAGGACACTATCCCATCACCAGTGTTGAGGCAAGATTCAATAATGTAGTGATGGCCACCAATTTATGTAGTGATGCCCACCAATTTGGTTGGCTTTAAAAGGGGATTGGACAAATTCATGGAGAAGGCTATCAATGGCTACTAGTCCAGATGGCTATATGCTATCTCCAGAATGCTGAACTAGATTAGGCTGACCAGATAAAATCCAGGTCAGAGCTCATGTAACTTTAACAGTTGTAGAGAAAAGGGAATTTCAGCCAGTGTCATTTGTATGCAATTAGTTCCTGGTGAAATTCCCTCCTCATCACAACAAGTTGCAGGGGCCCTGCCTTGTTTTGTATATGGTCACTCTAGTATAGTGCCTGTAACTTTAACTGTTGTGATGAAGAGGAATTTCACCAGGAACTAATTGCATACAAATGACACTGGCTGAAATTCCCTTTTCTCTACAACTGTTAAAGTTACATGAGCCCTGACCTGGATTTTATCTGGTCAGACTAAACTAGATGGACCCTTAGTCTGATCAGCATGACTCTTCTTATGTTCTTAACTGTCAGTCTGCCTGGCTTCTGTGAATTTTATTTATTTATCTATTTATTTTATATCCCGCCTTTCCACCCCAAAATGGTGCTCAAGATGTTTAACAATAAGATCCAGATTAAAAAACATCTTAATTAAAACATAATATTAAAACAAATGTGTTAAAAACACAATTAACACAATTAGAACATATGAAATGGGGAAGGGGCACCATCTTTTCCTTCATGTCAGGCAGCAAAACATCTGCGACTGGCCCTAGGGATGTCTTCTTTTCCTATGTACAATATCATTATGATGACCTCCTGATACTCAACATATCCCTTCAGCTTTGGTAGGGCTTGCCCACTAAGAATGGATGCTATTTCATGGACAACCAAAGCCAACTAGAGATATTATCCAAATAGAGAGACCCCACCCTATTTGGGCTGGAGTGGCAATAGCCGTGGTTTTTTAATCAAAGGGGGAGAAAAGGAAGATTATAATCTGGCAGAGAAAGAGAGAGAAAGGGCGAGAGACAGAAAAACATGTTTTGGGAGTTGGCTGGCAACAAGGCTTAGAATTTGGCGACATGATGTGCCACAGGGATGAAATACTAACTCAAGAAGGAAGTCCCACAGATTCCATGTTCACTTGTTTACTCTGTATCATTGTGAACAGACTGCCATTTCAGGAATTTAAGCCACCATGTTATGTGAAATTGTGGCGCCTTGTGTTATGCGCTGTTTGAAGGGTTGCCAGAGGGCAGTCCTCTATTTGAAGGGTTGCCCAGTCCAAGTCCATTTGAAAGAAAAAGAACAGTAATAAGGGAGAGCCAAGCCAGATCTACATCTCATGTCATATCGATGAGATGCCCTCATGGTGCCCTCATAGCGCTCTCAATCACATCTGTTGTGGTATTTTGATAATGTGGAATAAAAAATGGGAGATTACACTAGAAAAGCTGTATATGGAGTTTGTAATGTGCCCCAACAGTTATCTGTGCACTTCAGTAGTGATAAAAAGCACTAGTGTAGACCTAGTCCCAGAAGAGGCCTTGAAGTCACTTATCCACAGTGAGCACCTGGACTGCAGAATGAACAGGCAGGCACCTGGTCCCAATTTTCCCAGAATCCCCATGCTGGTGAGATGGATTGTATTTCTATTTAAATTATAGCACTTCTTTCTAAATTGGCATCTATACATATAAAATTAGCACATGCACATTTTATGCAAATCAGCATCCTCTTTTGTCCTCTTTTTTGGCGACACATTTCCTTGGCTTTGGCAATGCATCAATGAACACCCTACTGGTGCTTTTTGGTAAGCCCACTGGTGCAGGCGATTGACAGCACCCAATATGGTATTGGTGGTGGAATGGAACGGACAGGCAAGGCAGGGTGAGCATCAGCAAAAATGGGTCTTGCTAGGACATGTTGTAATTGTGCACTGCCCAGACAGCATCGGCTATTGGGCAGTATAAAAATGTAATAAATAAAAAGTGGGCCCTAGCTTTGCCCTTGGATAGTTCCTTTAGAGTTCTGACTGGTTCTGACTGAAACCTGGAGTGGATTCATCACCCCACTGACATTGGAGCCACCAGCCTCCACTCTACTTGCTGCTGATGCTGGCTCTGAGGTCCCCTCTACAAGGATTCGCTTTTGTGCCTGGTTAGGCGATTATGCGCATAATCGCTGAAGCGCATTTGCGCCTAAAACCTCTGCACGAGAGGCGGCGAAGCGCATTAACGGATGACCAAAATGTGCTTTACAAGTAGTTAATGTGCATAAGCGCTTGTTCACATAGGTCCCCTCTACAAGGATTCGCTTTTGCGCCCGGTTAGGCGATTATGTGCATAATCGCTGAAGCGCATTTACACCTAATCCCTCTGCACGAGAGGCGGCGAAGCGCATTAATAGATGACCAAAATGCACTTTACAAGTAGTTAATGCGCATAAGCGCTTGTTCACATAGTCAAAATGCGCTTTAACAGCCGGAGCAAAATAAAACTCGCTGTTTAACGTGCATTCGATAATGCGCATAATTGGAGAGATAACGCGCCTCTACGCCCGATTTGCGCTCCGTTCTTGTAGAGGTAATTTTTTTTAAAGCGCCTTGAAAGAGCTTTAAACCTCTCTTGTAGAGGCAGCCTGAGATGTGTAAAAAGATAGGTATTGCAAAACACCAGAGTTTCCAGTTCTCTCTCTCTCATTAAGAAGATATCTCAGTAAAGCTGCCCAGGGACTTCCTACCACTGAGGGAAGAGGGTAGAATGAAACATTCTCTTTTCCCTTTCATCACAAGATACATCTGAAGTTACAGAAAAAACAATACCCTGGTGTCTTTTGTTTCCACTCTTGTTCCAACAACCAAAGAGAATCAAACTTTTTTTTGCTTCAGAGGTGAAATAATCAAATACGGTCAAATAACATCTGGGGGAAGAAAAAGGGATATTGGGGAGGGGGTGCAGAGGTTGATATGAACGGCAGTAGGAACCACTTCTTTCTGCCATGCTCATCTGTTCCTGTAGGTTATCCTGGCAGAGCCTGTGGTGCATCTCCCTGGCAGTCTTGCCCAAAGAAGCTAAGCCTTGGCACGAAGGATTATAACCCCCAAACAAGATGTTGCGTTCTCTATGACAGCCACTCTACAGCACTTCCTGGGCTTGCTAGAATGGCAGTATGCTGTGGAATGTCAAGATACAACTTATGGTATTTGAGGTTTTAAAATTAATTTTTTATTAAAAAAACATTGGAGGTGTATCCTTCAAACTCAGGTTGTCAAACCTCCTCTTTGGGGTCTTGCAGTTTCAGCCCTTGGCATCAAGGGGATCTTGAATTTTTAGCTAAGACATGCTGGGCAAGCACGGCACCTTTCCTGCTGCAGATTTGTTGGGCAGTTGGGCACCTGGAGCTCAGCAGAGGTGAGGCCTCCACAGACCACAATGTGGGAAAGGAGAGGTCAGTCAAAGCGGTCACGTGTTTGTGCAGAAAGTAGAGAGGAGTTCAAAGTATGGTGTGAAAAGTGGTGCCAACGCACAAGCCTTGAGAAGCTAATGTATATAAGTGAGAAGTGTGAATGGGTGAAGTAGTGTCCGCTGCTCACAACACCCACCCTAATGTTAGAGTAGAGAAAAAAAAGTATTGAACTTTAAAAATAAAAAAGCCAGCCAGTCAGCCGGCAGCAAGCCGTGTTAAGCATCAGCTTGCAGCAGAGTGAGTATACAATCAGAAAACATATTTGAGGGAAGGGGAGAATGTATCACACAGAGTATGGCAACAAAGTACAGCAAAAGCTACAAAAGTAGGAGTGAGTGAATTTCAGATACATTGGATGTGTCACTTGTTATTTCAATGATGTTAACAGTAAGATGTTATGTAGAACAGATTTGTCTTAATTGCATGCTGCAAAATCAGATATGTGACCAAGGCTATGTTCAGGTAGGCATACGCCCTTGGTTCTGGACATGCCCCCTGAGGCTGACCATGTTGTCTTTTTTGTTTTCCAAAATATGGTCACCCTAGGCTGTCTATACATGGAAAAAGCCCTGCAGTGGCTATGGATCTGCACCACGTCGGTTAGACGATGCAAGCGCAGGTTTGCAACCATCACTGGGCTTCCCCGCAATGCTGCATTTTGAAAAAGTTGGCGATTCACCCCAACCTTTTCAAATAGCATGACATCAACATGGCACTTCCGCTGTGTAACATCGCTCTGGGGCCAATCCGGGGTCAGCCTGGTGGTGGAGCCTGGTGGACAGTGATCAGCAGTTGGTCACTGTTCACCAGGAAGAGGGCGGGGCATGTTCCAGGACCTGAAGGGCTGTCCAGAAACCTCGTGCTCCCTCCTTGGTGTTGGGATTACCTGACGATGCCCTGGGAGAGGGAAAGTGTGGGGTTGGAGGGGCACCAACCCAGTGCCGTTAAGACAGCCCCTTACTTTATCTTTGCCTATAGGTAACAAGGAGGGACATCAGCCTAGTTAGGCCAGGAAGCACTAGGTGTAGGCTCCCTTTCACCTGTAAAGTGTTTTGGTGAATTACTCTTAGAATCCTGATCAATGATTGCTAGTGAGCTAGTTCAATGGCTCATTGAATTTTAATGCAACTGGCTATTTCTGAACTTTACTGTGCATGATTATTTAATACATATATCGAATTGGAATCTAGAGTTGATTTGATTCTCTTGCCTTGCCTGGATACACCTACTCAGAAGTAAGCCCCATTGAGTTCAACTGAATTTTCTCCCAGTTAGGTGTGTAAAGGATTGCAGCCTAAGATGAGCACCAGACTAGAATCCTTCTCCCTGACTTTTAGTTTTTAGTTTTAAAAAATAATAACAGGATTTTTCAGTCATTCAGTCTCCTACACGCAATTTCAAGTGGTACAATCCAGACACTATTTTACCATGTGAACTGCTGTTTGTGGAAATTAGAGCTAAATTATGTGCAATATTAAATGTGTAGCAAGCAGGTGATCCTGTTTGTTTTACTTTAGTGCAAGAACATGGGGGGCAATCTAGATCAGGATCATTGTACACAGGCATGGGGTTTTAAAACTTTCCACCCAGCCGCTTTCCCCCTTAAATTTACCCTCCACATAGGAGCTAAAGAAACAAGAAAGATCCCAACTGGTATTATTGGTTTATCCTTCCCTATCCACACATGGTGGTCCCCCCCCCACTAATGTCAAACAAAAGGTTAGGATCACCTACATGCTACACATTGACTGTAGCATGTAAATTCACCCTATGCCTGGACCGAATGTAACCTTCTGTACATTGCACAGACTTTCATTATCTGCTTTCAGCTCTCCAAATGATGCAAATTCTATCCATGTCTTCAGTGTCACTTAGACAAATGACCTCCCATGGCCATTAATTTTGATTTCTTGTGCCTCAAATCCTTGGGCCCAGAAGCTGTGTAAAACAAGAAAACACTTCCTTTCAAGGCTACTGTACATTATATGGCTCCACTGACGCTGAAAGAATAGCCACATCTGGGGTAGGAAGCAGCAGATGGTTTTTGATGGAGACATTATGCAACATGTTGTTGCCATCGTGCCCTTTAGATGGTCTCATGGGAGTCTAACAGATTCAGTGTAAGAGGGAGCCTTGAAGACAGGGGCCTCTCTGTTGAAAAGGCACAGACAGCTATTAGCCAATGCAACCTTGATGTGAGTCTATGACTCAGTTGAAATCTTCATGGTGCTGTAGAACCTGAAACGACCACTGCTCTAGCACAGCATTATCCATGGCATTGATCCTGTGGTTAGCCTGCGACTGCAAATGATATAATCATTTCCAAGAGCCATGCTGGATGATGCAGCAGTGTGGCTCGCCCTGGCTTTATTGAACTGCTGTACTCCAACTGGCTGAGAGAGCACACCCACTGGGTGATTCAGCCAATTACATGGCCTGCTAACCCACAAAAGCATTATGAAATACATCCCCCTTTTCTTATGCCATTCCCTTTCAAGCAAATGAGGACCGCTCTGCTTGTACTCCTTTTTTTGGTGTATGGCTGAGTTGCTCATTGCAGATCAGCTGGGGTTCAATTGGCTGATGTTCAAGGAAAGCCAATCTGGTTTCTGAGACCAGAACTCTGAATCATTTTATTTTATTTTTTACATTGCTGATCATTGCTTTTAGCTGAAGTAGCCAATCTGCTGCTCAGATAGCTGCTGGGTGGCTCAGTTGGGGCTGGTTGGTACTTTCCATCCTGCCAAACCAGGAGTGTTAAGGAGGTGATGTCAGGATTCAGAGTCCTCCCAGCAAAATGTGAGGCAACAGAAACTCACTGTGCAATCCACACACACAAAATCCTCACACCTGTGCACACCTGTTGCATCTATGAAGGCTAGGAGCTGCCCTTTAAGCCTAATTAGCCAAAAAGCAAGGCAGTTGCCTATCAATTAAATGGCCAGTTTCTCGCTATGCCTGATGACAGGCTTTTACTGGACTCTGCCTTCAGGGAGGGACCTCTAGACCCAAATTCCAACTTGTAGCTAGTTTGGTGGACTGCCTACCATGTCCTCTTAACTCTGCCTGCTTAACCCAGTGGCGGACTCTGGGATCTGTCAATTCTGATGCTCCTCCCCCCTCTGACAAAGGCTGAGTTCTCAAGGGGAGGAGGAGGCAGAAGGCAGTCTCTGAAACTGGGCCTCCTGTTCGATAAGCTCCTGGGAAGATTCCTCCCTTACTCCTGAAGAATCTTGGGAAATTTCCTCCCCCACGCTCTGTCTTGACTGAGCTTCTTTTAGTTCTGCCTTGGAGGCTGATTCAGAATCTGAAACCAAACCAGGGAGCCTGGGCCTCATCTTAACAGGTGATGCTTCACCCATTGTTCATTACTTTCTCTTTCAGTTTTCTTTAGTAGATCCACCATTACAGGATACCAGAGTACATGAATACACTTACAACTGAGTAGGGTGACCAGATAAAATCCAGGTCAGGGCTCATGTAACTTTAACAGTTGTAGGGAAAAGGGAATTTCAGCCAGTGTCATTTGTATGCAATTAGTTCCTGGTGATATTCCCTATTCATCACAACAGTTAAAGTTGCAGGCACTATACTAGAGTGACCATATACAAAGGAAGGCAGGGCCCCTGCAACTTTAACAGTTGTGATGAAGAGGGAATTTCACCAGGAACTAATTGCATACAAATGACATCGGCTGAAATTCCCTTTTCTCTACAACTGTTAAAGTTACATGAGCCCCGACCTGGATTTTATCTGGTCAGCCTACAACTGAGAAGTGTGGAGGGTTGTGTGTATATGTATACACGTGTAAAAATCATGAACACTCTTGCTTGCAACATTTCAGTTTGATAATACATTACATCCAGGGCCGGTGTCAAGGATAGGCCTGGGTGAGCACCTGCCAAGGGCACACATACAAGCAGAGCCCCACTGAAGAAAGTCACCTGGATCTCCTCCTCCTCTTCATCATTGCAATCTACTTGTTCACTTGCCTCTCGCTCAGGCCCAAACAATGGTCATGGACAGAATGACCAGCAGTAGGCTGACCAGATAAAATCCAGGTCAGGGCTCCTTTAACTTTAACAGTTGTAGAGTAAAGGGAATTTCAGCTGGTGTCATTTGTATGCAATTAGTTCCTGGTGCTATTCCCTCTTCATCACAACAGTTAAAGGTGCATGCACTATACTAGAGTGACCATATACAAAAGAAGCAGGGACCCTGCAACTTTAACAGTTGTGATGAAGAGGGAATTTCACCAGGAACTAATTGCATACAAATAACACTGGCTGAAATTCCCTTTGCTCTACAACTGTTAAATTTACAGGAGCCCTGACCTGGATTTTATCTGGTCACCCTAACCAGCAGCCAATGCCACTGCCAGTTTGTTCACTAGCTCTCTGCCTATCAAGCAAGCAAGTGGGTGAGGGACAACATCAGCTGGTGACTAGGGTGTTGAGAAGATAGACTCATCGGTGAAGGGGATCATTCAGGGTGCCTTGCCCAAGGGCCCTCAAAAACCTGGAGCAAGCACTGGCTACATCTCATTCTGCAACCCTTTTATATTGGACACAGACTAATAATAATAATATGCCATAAATGACAATCTATGGAAGGTGTGACAGCCTTATAGCCTCTACATTTTATATAGTTGGTGAAATGAACCTACGCCGGCACATCCCACATAAAAGCATAGGTGGGAGAATTCTTGCAGCTTTTAGACTAACCTCATAAATGCATCCATAAAAATGAATATCACGCAACATTGTTAATAGCCTGTCTGCCCACACATCTCTGTGCTGATCATCAATGGCTTTTTAAAAACGCTTTTTCCTTTTTATTGTGAATAATAACAAAACAGAACAAAAAAGAATCATGAAGAGGGGGGGGGGGAAAGGAATGGCTTAAAAACAAAATGAAATAAAAACAAACTGCTCTCTTCCAGATCTTGCCATTGCTAGGAATTCCTTCTTATTCCCCTTTGCTGTATAGTACTGTAGGAGTGCAGAATCCACCCACCCTCTCAAGAAATAGTTCACTTCTGGCAATCAACATACTCTTTTATTTTTCAGGTACTATGTTAGAAGTAGTGTCCAAAAAATGCACGGCACAAAATTTCCTGCTCCTCTAGAGACCTTTGTTGGTGTAAACGAGATATACTCGAAAAGTTAGATGAGGATTAAACTAACCAGTCTTGATAAATAAGAGGACACATATATAAACACATCTTTTAACCCAACCTTCCCCAACCTGGTGCTCTCCTGATGTTTGGATTTTATATCCTTTCAGCCGCAGCTTCCACAGCCAATAATCAGGAATCTGTGAGATGTAGTCCAAAACTTCTGAAGGCACAAAGTTGGCGAAGGTGAATTTAACCTATATAGATTTGGCATGGACTGTACTATCACCAGGAGGAGAGGCAGGGAAGATAAAATATGTGACCTGGTTTCCTTGGACCCTGTGACTTTCATAGTATCTGAAAATAAATGGATTTGATAGCTGAAGAAGTGAGGTATATTTCAGTTATCTTAACCCCACTAGTGTAGCAGAGGCCAAGCTTCACGTGCCTTTAATTGCATGTCTAGCAACCATGTCATTAGGATCACAGTGTGTGCAGAAGGAAGGTTTAAACCCAATGAAATTCTCCCCCTTGTACTGCAAACAGCCTTATGGGGAAAAGCCTCCCATTTAAGAGATAACCTGGAAGATAGCTTTTGTAATAGGGATGTGCATCAGATAGAACATAAGAAGATCTGTGCTGGATCTGACCAAGGTCCATCTAGTCCAGCAATATGTTAACGTAGTGACCAACCAGCTGCCCACAGGAAATCCACAAGCAGGATATGAGTGTAACAACATCCTCTCAACCATGTTTCCCAAGACCTTGTGCACATAGGCATAATGCTGCTGATACTGGAGGTAGCATAGAGCCATCAGGACTAGTAGCTATTGATAGACTTCTCCTTCGGGAATTTGTTGAACTCCCCTTTAAAACCCTCCAAATTGGTGGCCATCTCTATCTTGTAGTAGTGAATTCCATAGTGTAATTATGTGCTTCATGATGTATCCTGAAGCTCCCACTGATCAGCTTCATGGGATGTTCCCAGGTTCTAGTAATGTGGAACAGGGACTGGGCCATTTCAGTCCAGTTTTGTTGCTTCCTAAGATGAAGTCTGCTTCCCTCCAAAGCCAAAAGAACTGAAGATGCTCCAGAATAAGGCTTCATTACTGACTTGTGCTTTGGAGCCTCACTGACTTACTTTCCTGCAAACAGTGTCTTTTGGTTTTGTTTGTCTAAATACTGATTATTAGCAGAGGGAGGGGGAAGGGAGGGAGGTTGAGTCACTGACAGGTCCACCTACTAATCCTGGGGCATGTTTCATCAGGAGCTCCAATTACTGTGCTTTGGAGGAGGGCAAGGATAGGATTGTGAGATGACCATTCTTCCAACACCATTAGGCTTATGAAAAAGTTCTTAAACTAATTTTCAATTGTCATAACCCCCTAGCCCCTGCACCTATCCTTTTGAAACGCTTCAGGTTTCTTGCCTAGGGACATCTCTATGACATGTGCCATTTTCATACAAATTTCCCAAAAAGCAGTGGGGAGGGAAAGGGAAACAAATCACTCCCCCTTACAAACATTTGAGGACTCCCTTTCCAAATGAATTGCTGCACCTATCCTTCAAAAACATTTCAGGTCTTTTACTTAGGGACACCTCTAAGTTGTATGTCATTTTCAGAACAACGGTTCGCAAGGAACTGTCACCACCAGCTGCCATTCCAGTAGGCTGTAACAGAGAGAGATGAGAGGGGAAGCAGGACCATTCCACCAGTCCTGTTAAAAGACTATTAAATTTTTTCCTCTTCCCTTCCTATCCCTCTTTCCTTGTGTGTTGTATTTTTTTAGATTGCAAATCTGTGGGCAGGGACTGCCTTGTTTTATTGATTCCATGTAAACTGCTTTGGGAGCCTTAACTTTAATTAATTTAACAAACAAATATAGGGGGATAAGTGTGTCTTCTTTTGGATACTCCCAAAATGTTATGGCTACTCTTGCACGCAAATTCTTCTGCTATTCATCTGAACAGTGGTAGACTCAATCTTCTCAGAAGGGATAACTATCCCTGCAAATTTCATCCGATTCTGCCAAGAAATAAAAGCATAATTGTCAGTTCCTGAAACCTTCTCCCCCCCCCCCCCCATCAAAATATAAAGGCACATGTATAGAGACCTCGGGGCCTATTTTTTCTAACATTTGTTAGAAAACTACTACTATGCCTGCAAATATCATCCAATCCCAACACAGAGGTTTTTGTTTGAATTTGGCACCATGTTGGAATCACCAACTTAAAATATTAGAGAAAGGAGGAAGCCACTTTTTAAGCCTTCAGTCTGACATGGGAAATCAGTATATTTGGCCTTTATGGGTTTTCTCTTGTACATGTGCGGCTGAAAATTTCTTTTCACATTTGAACGTGTCTGCCCCAAACATTTCAGGACACCACATATCTTCTTTATGTGATGCAGTGTAAGCCCTGAACACAGGTCTGGACTAACTTGTCTGTTGCCAAGCCCTATGTTATATGAATGTATTTGCTCAAGTGAGAAACTCCTGTAGGATTTAAATCAACCATTTTATAAACTACAATAAACAGTTGGGGAAGTGAAAGGATAGCTCCACTGGTCATCTCCTTCACCTCTAAGATAAAACCTCTGCATGGCATCATCAAGGATCTACGGTAGGGGTGGGAAGCCTGAACCCTTCCATGAGTTGTTGAACTCCAACTTCTATCACACCCAGCCAACATGGCCAATGCTTAGGGATGATGGGAGTTTAGGCTGACCATATGAAAAGGAGGACAGGGCTCCTGTAACTTTAACAGTTGTAGAGAAAAGGGAATTTCAGCCAGTGTCATTTGTAGGCAATTAGTTCCTGGTGAAATTCCCTCTTCATCACAACTGTTAAAGTTGCAGGGGCCCTGACTTCTTTTGTATATGGTCACTCTAGTATAGTGCCTGCAACTTTAACTGTTGTGATGAAGAGGGAATTTCACCAGGAACTAACTGCATACAAATGACACTGGCTGAAATTCCCTTTTCTCTACAACTGTTAAAGTTACAGGAGCCCTGTCCTCCTTTTCAGATGGTCAGCCTATGGGAGTTGCAGTTTAAGAACATCTGGAAGGCCATAGGTTTCCAGCTTGTCGAGGAAGTTAACTCTTTCCCTCTTACAAATCGTGAGTGGAACCCTTGTTTGTGTTTGCAAACAATCCTCCAACCTGAGCCAATGGCCCAGTTTGCATGACCACAATGGGGGGAAAATGCCAGTGTGGCTTATTTTTCCTGCTGCACATGCTGGTAACATACCAGGGGGTTTGCATAATTAACCTCACTGGCATGGCTTGCCATTTTGTGCGAATTCCCTGGCATGTGACCAGTATGCATAGGCTGACCATATGAAAAGGAGGACAGGGCTCCTGTATCTTTAACAGTTTCATAGAAATGGGAATTTCAGCAGGTGTCATTTGTATATATGCAGAACCTGGGGAAATTCCCTCTTCATCACAAAGTTAAAGCTGCAGAAGCCCTGCCCTCTTTTGTACATGGTCAAGAGACAGGGCTCCTGCAGCTTTAACTGTTGTGATGAAACGGGAATTTCACCAGGTTATGTATGCATACAAACAACACCTGCTGAAATTTCCTGTCCTTTGCAACTGTTAAAGATACAGGAGCCCTGTCCTCCTTTTCATATGGTCACCCTAAGTATGCACAGCAGGGGAAATTAGCCATGGTGGCTTATTTCCCCTATTGTGATAGTGCGAATGAGGTCATTTACTCAGCAGCAAAAATGGATCCCCCATAAGAGGTACAACCCTAGGAGCTACCATTTATCTTTAAGGCACTGTTTGTTTTGATGCAATGAACATGGCTACCTCTTTGGAATATGAGTAATTTGTACCCCTCCAATTCTACAAAACCCCTAGAAAGCTTGTAGAGCAGCCTTCCCCAACCTGGTGTCCCCCAGATGTTTTGGATTCCAGCTCCCATCAGTCCCTGTCAAAAAGGCTCATGGTAAGGAATTTTGGGAGTTGTAGTCCAAAACATCTGGAGGGCATCAGGTTGGGGAGAACTGAGGAAGTATACCTAGGACACTCCTTCCTTAACCTAGTGCTTTCCAGGTGTGTTGGACTGCAACTCCTGCCATTCCCAGACAGGTTGGGAATGATGGGAGTTCCAGTCTAATCTATCCAGAGGGCAGTAGGGTTGAGAAGGCTAATTTAGGAAATACAGAGCAACTCTTAACAACTACAATGGGAAATTCTTGGTGCAAAGACTCCAACACACATTACATGGTTGTAAATGTGGGTTCATTGCCAGTTATATTCCTTATCAGGGAGCTACATCCCATAACATAGGCTGACCATATGAAAAGGAGGACAGGGCTCATGTACCTTTAACTGTTGTAGAAAAAAGGGAATTTCAGCCAGTGTCATTTGTATGCAGTGAGTTCCTGGTGAAATTCCCTCTTCATCACAACAGTTATAGTTGCAGGGGGCCTGCCTTCTTTTGTATATGGTCACTCTAGTATAGTGCCTGCAACTTTAACTGTTGTGATGAAGAGGAAATTTCACCAGGAATTAATTGCATACAAATGACACTGGCTGAAATTCCCTTTTCTCTGCAACTGTTAAAGTTACATGAGCCCTGTCCTCCTTTTCATATGGTCAGCCAACATAACATCAAACTTTCTCTACCATTAAATCCTGCTGGGCCTCATTTTCTTAAATTAAACGAACTTAGCAACGACCCTGCAGATGAAAATCTTCTATTTATTACTATGACACCTATGCCACAGGCAAGCTGCACTTCTGAGTCATGCCTCTGAGGGAGAGCATGGAGGATTTGGGTCTTCATGGTCCATTTAGAGCTTTGACCTCTCAGCTCTGCCAGCAAAACAAGAAGGACATTGCTCAGCAGCTGGGATGGTGGATTGAAACTGCTCAGCCCCCTGCTTCAGCAGTAATGGGAAGACACTTTTGCATGGAGATTTTATGGGAGTCTTCCAACCCAACAAAACTGATAGACAGTTTGTCCCGGACAGATAATAAGTACTTCTTCATATCAGACCTACATCGCCTTAATGCAGTCTTCCCCAACCTGATGTCCTCCAGGTGTTATGGACTTCAACTCCCATCGTTCCTTGCCAGCATGGCCAACAGTCAGGAATGCTGGGGATTGTAGTGTAGTTGAAAACATTTGGAGGGCACCAGTTGGGGAAGGCTGTCTGAGGTCACAATCCTATGCATGTTTAGACAGAGAAAAGTCCTATAATTCCCAGCATTCCCCAGCCAGCATGGCTGGCTGGAGAATGCTAGGAATTGCAGGACATTTTCTTCTGTCTAAACATGCAAGGACTGAACCCTTAATGGATGAATTGCTATGAGATTGCAGTGAACACACAGAACACAGGAAGCTGCTTTATATCAATTCAGACCATTCGTCCATCTGATTCAGTATTGTCTAAAATGAGTTGACAATAGCTTTCTAGGGTTTCAGACAAGGATCCTTCCTGGCCCTAGCTGGAGAGTCCAGGAAGTGAACCAGTAACCATGTTCATACAAAGCAAGTGCCCTACCACTGAACTACGAGACTTCTCTTAGATGCTATTTAAAAGAGTTACACAAATCCATGGAGCAATGGCCAGGAGAGCTGAGAATGCACCATCCCTCAGTATTCTATGCTGGGATTAGCTAACCCCGTAACAAAATAAATAAATGGGGTGAAATAAATAAATCAACCTCATGTTGTATTTATTTACTCTATTTCTTAGCTACTTTTCAAGACCATAATCTTCCCAAGGCTAAAAATATATGTATCTAATTTAGCATCACAAACATATTCATAAAATCTCATTAAATATAAGCAACGCTTTTAAACAAACCAATCAAATAGACTTTTGAAATACCTGTCAGCAGCAAATAACATAAATGCTTTCAATTAAAAACCAAGGAGAACAAACGTTTTTTTAAAACTCTCTTAAAAATGGCCAAAGGTGGGGTCAGCCATAGATCTCTCCGGATGAAATTCCACAGGGCAGGAATAATGCCCTGCTTTTGACATCAGAAACATCAGGCCAACTACAGCATGCTGGAATTGATGGACCTTTCCTAGAATCCAGAAGGTCAATTCATATATTTCTCCCTCACAAACCACCCAGCTCCTTCTGAGTCCGAGACTGTGTCCATGTCAGGTGCTGGGTGTTTTGATTGGTACATACTGACCTCTGCCTGCGTGCAGGAAACTGCTATGTTTGCATAGAAGCTTTAGTTAGGACATATTGTGCCTTCTTTCCCTGGAAGTTCTTTGTAATCAACTAGTGAGCCAAGATCTAGACCGGCCTTCCCCAACCTCGTGCTCTCCAGATGTTTTGGACTATGACTTCCAGCAATTCATTACTGTAAATTGGGCCATGCTGGCTGGGGCAGATGGCAGTCAGAGTTCAAAATATCTGGAGGACACCAGGTTGGGGAAGGCTGACGTAGACTGCTCGTTTTGCAAGTACACAGCAGGCTCCTAATATGACTGGGAATTTCAGGACCATGAGACTCACTGCATTAAGAGGTGCACCAGTGTTCTATCTGGAATACTCAGATAGAAGCTCAGAAGCAGAAGTCTTTGAGCTCCTTTTGGAAGTTCTTGTTTTGCAGCCTAATCCCTATGCACGTGTATTTGGAAGCAAGGCCTACTGTGTTCAGTGAAACTCACTCCCTACTAAGTGTACATAGGGTTGCAACCTTTGGGGTTAGCAGGGGAGGCTATCAGTGGGGCAGTGAATCTGCTCTGGATTTCAGTCAAAATAATAATAATAGTAATAATAATAATAATAATAATAATAATAATAATATATTTATTTATTTTTTACCCGCCTCTCCCTCCGGATCGAGGTGGGGAACAACATTAAAACACATGATATAAAATACATAAAACTGATTAAAACATATAAAAACTACTACATTGTTAAAATACCAATAAAACTCCTAAAAATCAACTAGGTAGGCCTGCCAGAAGAGATCAGTCTTTATAGCTTTCTTAAATTCGGAAAGACTAAGTTGACGAATCTCTCCCGGCAGGCCATTCCACAGTCTGGGAGGGGCAGAAGAGAAGGTCCTTTGGGTAATGGTTGTCAGCCTAGTTTTTGTTGACTGTAGTAAATTCTTCCCAGAGGACCTGAGTGTGCAGGGTGGATTGTATGGGAGAAGGCGATCCTACAGGTACTTGGACCCAAACCATGTAGGGCTTTAAAGGTAATAACCAACACTGTGTACTTTGCCCAGAAAGTGATTGGCAGCCAGTGGAGTGATTTTAAAGCAGGTGTAATATCCACCCCACGCACTTAGGTCCTCTGGGAGGAACTTACTCAAGTCAGCCAGAACTAGGCTGGTGAGTGTTATCCAGAGGACCTTCTCTTCCATCGCTCCCAGACTATGGAATGGTCTGTCGGAGGACGTTAGACAAATTGGCAGTCTTCATGAATTTAAGAGAGTCATGAAGACTATCCTCTTCCGACAGGCTTATCCAGATGAATTTTAAGATGTTTTTAATGTTGTATTTTTCTCTTGCTTTTTAAAATTTTAACTGTTGTGATTTTTGTGTTTTATATTGTTGCTGTTCCCCGCCTCGATCCGGAGGGAGAGGCGGGTTAAAAATAATAATAATAATAATAATATGCTCTCCCCTAGGTGTACTGGTGACCAACCTGGCTGCCATATTTTGAACCAGTTGAAGTTTCTGGACTAGGCACAGAGGTAGCCCTATGTACAGCGCATTGCAAAAGTCGAGCCTTGAAGTTACCAGCACGTGCACTACTGTTTTTAGGTCTTCCAACTCTAGGAAGGGGCGCAGCGAAGATGATAGTAGGCACTCCTGACCGTCGCATCTATCTGAGCTGTCATTTGGAGTGACAGATCTAGGAGCACCCCCAAGCTGCGAACACAGCCTTTCAGGGGGAGTGTAACCCCATCCAGAACTGGTTGACACACCTCCGAACCCAGATTGGGGCCTTTGACAGTAAGCACCTCCGTCTTGTCAGAACTCTAAAGCAGCTATCCAGAGTGCTCCACAAAGTACCTTGGATAGCTCTTTAGAGCACTGACAAGTTTCTGACTGAAACCCAGAGTGGATTCACTGCCCACTGACATCAGAGCCACCAGCCTCCACTGAGACTACCTGCTCACAATCACAATGTGTCTGATCAGTTTGTTCTATACTGGAGTGCCATGGGTTCTCAAGCCAGTGGGGAGTCTACAACGAAAATACTGGTGGGTATGTTGAAGTGGATGGAAAGTCATGTTTTGTAGAGAAACCGATGATGATCCCTTCTTTTCTGCTGGAGATGCCAAGAAAAGTTATTGATCTGCACTGGGACTAATTTCCAAAGCAAGGAAGTCAAAATCATAATTTGAGAGTCACCGATATTCTGGCACTGCCGTTCATGCCTCTCTTCATGCAGTTTGTTATCTTTAATTATGAACAGAGATGGGGGACTGATTTGGCACTGAGGGCCATATTGGAAATTTATGAGCTGGAAATCTGTAGCTAATCTGCATATTTTATTAACATGTTTGGGGATTGTGATAAGCCTGTTTCAGTAGTTGAATCTTCCACTCAACTGAGTTACCAGCTGCTCACAATTTGCAACCTTCAAAATGGCCCCTTCCCCTGCCATTCTACCACGATATTGACTTAGGCTTAATCTACACCTGCCATTGGGGTCAGCTTGAGGTCATCCCTGTGCGTCCAAATAACACACAGGGGATCCCAGGGTCCACCAGAGATGACCTCTCAGTTGGGACTGTGGTTTTCCCAATTTTCCCCGCAGACCTAGGACAACTCCGAGGACCGCAGACAGTGTGGCTCCAGCTCCCAGCTCCTCCCTCCTCCCTGCAAGTAGCGGGGCTCTTCAAACGGGCATGGAGCTGTGGTGGTGGGGCTCCATGCCCATCAGGGGTGAGGTGGGAGCATTTTCACCATCCCTGAGATGGCTGTCGGCATTTTCCATTGCCAAATATTTCCATTTTTTTTTAAAAACCTCACTGAGGCGCTGGATTGGGATCCCACAATTGCACAAATGTCTCCCTAACACAACACAACAACAAAAAAGTTGTGCCAGGAACGTCCCTGATCACTTCCGGGATGACGCGCTGCCGTTTAGATGCAGGGGAATGATCCCGGAAGCAAGTAAGCCTGGGATTCTCCCCCACCCCATCCCGAAAGGCTTCTAGGTGTAGATGAGGCCTTAAAGTGCTTGAGTTTTTTTAAAATGGAACATAGAACTATTGTTGTTTTTAATCTTTTTCTGATTACCAAGTCTTTCGTAAATCCTGCCATCATGTCTTCAAGTTTCTGCCCTGCCCCCTTCCTCCCACATCCATGAAGACTAGAAACTTATTTGGAAAAGAGCATTTAGCACAAAGGCCATGCTTCTAACAAGAATGAACTCCTAGCCTCACTGGTAATGTTCCTCTGCTAACATCCCAGCCCCACTAAAAGTAGGAATTGTGCAAGGCTCTTGAAAGAGTTTGCCACAAGGATAAGGCAGAGCAGCCATAAGAGCAACTGTAACAGTTCTGATAACAACTCCTCCTCAGTGGAAGACATTGTACACATGCTGAACTTGTTCTTCAGCTGCAGTGGGAAGAACAGGAGCATGGCAAAAGGTGTCTGCTTAAATAGGAATTGTGAAGTGCATAACAGCCTGCTGTCAACACCATTCCTAAGGTTGTTTCTGTGTGTGTGTGTGTGCATGTGCATGCGTGTGCTTAGAAAGCAACCCACATTTGATTGCCATGGCTTCTATCAAGGAACTCTGGGAACTGTTGCTGAGAATGTGAAGAAAGGAACAGCGAGAAATCAGCAGTGTATTTGGATTTTTTGTTCTTTTTTAAAGGAAGGCCTCTAAATTTCAGCCTTCCCAACTGGGTGCTCTCCAGATGTGCTGCACATCTGGAGGGCACCCGGTTGGGGAAGACTGCTGTCTTTATTATTACATCCTCCTCATTTCCCCCAGGGTTGAGGAGTTCTAGGGGCAGCGCTACCTGACTTGTTTTCCTTTGACAGGAGAGATCATTGGAGACTTCTGGAAATCTTATAACTGAGATTTTGTAATATTGGGTTTATTTACAGATACACAGCTGGAGGCAAGCAGCAAAAATCAGGCAGCAGATCCACTGCTCTACATCAGATCCCCTGAGAGAGTTACCTGCATCCCCAACATGCCTTCAGCTCAAAGCTCTGTCTCTATTCCAACTGCTTCTCTTGATATTCCTCTCAGAAAGAGCTTGTATATAAGGAGTGGAGAAGCGGAGGCTATGTCCAGGTATTGTTGGGCTATAAGCTGATGGGATTTGGAGTCCAATAACATTAGGATGGCCACAAGTTTTCCATGGCTGGGGAATCAGGATGTCACTTTTCTTTCTTTTTTATTTTATGGACAAGTATTTGTAAACTACTCTGATCTACAGATTTCAAAGCAGTGTGCTCAAATCATAAAAACATAAACCTATAAAAGCAATACATAGAATGTATTGTATCTACAGATGTTTAAGATGGTAAGCTATATTTCACAGGAAAGACTTGCATGAACAGAGGTGTCCTCAACATGTGCTAAAGATAAAAAGCACTGGCCTGTGTCTAACCTCAGGGGAAGATTATTCCACATAGTGGGGGCCAATGTTCTAAAAGCCCTGCTCCCAAAAGATGGTGGTGTGGACAACAGGAGTATGTGGCACCACCAGGATGAACTCATCAAATGATCTCAAGGACTGAATGGGTCTTTAGCAGGGGTGGGGAATATTTTTCAACTTGAGGGCTGAATTCAATTCCCGAGAATCTCTCAGAGGCCACATTCCAGCGATGGGTGGGATCAAAGGCAAAAGGAGGCAGGTCCAAAGGCAAAAGGGATGGAAACAGAAACACCAAAAATACCAGTGTTAAGCTCTTCTTGTCAGCAACTAAAAGCTTGTCTATACACCCTATTTACCCTGTGGTGGCTGCACAGTGGCGCTGTGTTGGTTATATGATGCAGCCACCAACTCGCAGCCATCATGGGGCATTTCCCCAAAACTGCAGAATTCCCATGACTTTTCCATTTGTTGTGAGGTCACCACCATCCTTCTTCCTTGTGTCGGTTGTGACCTCACTTCAGGTTCATGCTGGGGGTGGATTGCAGCCACTGATTGGTCACTGGAAGTATGGGAGGCTGGCCAAAGTGCAGGGGGGGGGTGGGCTTGATGAGACAGATGACCATTGGAAAGCCTGCACTCACTCCTGCCATGGGGATTCCCTGCCTCCACCCTGCAGCTGCGATACCACAGGGTTTTATCAGGAAGGAGTGGCAAAGCGGCACTGTGAAGACACCCCTGTAATCTTAGGAGAGGTATTTCAACTTTTTAGAATGGGGAAAAAACTGTGCAAAAGCCAGGAAACTACCAAACAATTGGCAGTCAGGGGAAAAGAGGTGAAGCCAGGTGAAGGGGATGGGACCATTTGGGGAAGCCTAGCCAGCCAGATTGGAGCCCTGAGAGACTCAGAATTGTAGCTTCACTTCACAGCACTGCTTCACCACCCCTTCCCCACTGAAACCCTGTGTTATCGCTGCTGTAGGGTGAGGGTGGGAAATCCCTACACCAGGAGGGAGCGTGGGGTTTTTCAATGGTCATCTGGGTACTCAGGTCTGTCTCCTGCCCTCTTCAGCAGTCATCCTCCTCCCCAGAATGCTCCCAGCTCGACCCTGGAGCAAGGTCACATGGTGGAAGGGCTGTGGTGACCTTGCTTGAAAGAAAAAGTCAGGGTAAGTCCACGACTTTTTAAAGGGAAAAGCCCTGCAATAGCTTCAAGTTGGACGCTGCTTCATATAACTGTTGCTGCACCACCGTGGGGCAAAGAAGACTTATAGACAGCCCCCAAGTCCCTGGGTCTGAGGTTCCCCACCCCTAATCTATAGGGAAGAAGGCGGTCTCTCCGGTAACCAGGTCCCAAGTTGTATAGGGCTTTATATCTTAGCAACAAGAACCTTGAATCTGGCCCAGGTTTCCAAAACCAGAAATGGCCACCTTTGGATGGCTTTTGCCTTCCAAATTTTCCAGAGGGCTTTCCAACCAACACTTTCCTAGCCATTCACTCCCAATGATGAACTACCAACACCCCATTCCTTGCCCAGCCCCAAACTGTGATCCAGCATTTCTTGGAGGCAAACCTACACACAGGTAGCAACATCACAACAATATGTTCCTCTATAACTTCTTCTCTTAAGTCTATACATCTATTCCCTACACAATCTTCATTTCTGCTGCCTCTGCCCTCCTGACCCCATTACGTTCACCTTGTCTGCTCTTGTTTTAATTTGATATCTTTAGAGCTCCTGCTTTCTCATGGACCATCATTTGTCTGCTCGCTCCCATCTTTTGCCTTTCTCCTTCGGTTTGATCATTCATAGTCTAAGCTACGAACACATGCCTACCTTAACTTGTTGTGATTCTCTTCTTTGCGGAAAGGGAAAAATGCCTTTGTCACCTGAAGATGCTTGAGGAACAGGGAGTTGGACAGATGTCCCTAATACGGATGAATAGTGGAAAGGAGGTTCATGCCCTCTTTCCTCTGAAAGCCAAAGCTACTTCCTCCATACATCAGCTTCTCAGAGAAGAGAGAGAATGCACCAACTTTGAAAGACTGGTACCCATCCCTCCATATACACCCTGAATGTGTGCATCTCCACACTCATATTGGGAATGAAGCCTCATTCTGGCCTGACTTCAGTTCTGGTGGCTTTGGAGGGAAGTCCACTTCACCTTTCAGGAAGCACCAGAAATGGATCAAAGGGCATAAATTCTGCTCAGGCTTTGGGCTTAATCCAGTGGCAGATGGTATCCACCAGGGCTGGTGGGGCAGAGGGCAGGGATTTTTGGAGGAGAGCTGTAGAAGATCATACATGGCAATTGGCAGCTGCATGTCATGCATTGGAGTAAACATATATGCATATGGTGGGATGACTCTGCCACAAGTGGGTGTGGAAGAAGCAGTCGGTCACTGCTCCATTTGCCCCAAATATAGAGCCAGCTTTGACTTAATCTGAATCCAATGCACATTCCTAGTAGGAACCATTTGCCATGCCAAAAAGGTGAACCCAGCAAATGCTGCCATGTATCTGTGGTCTAGCATTCTGCACTGGCCATTTCCCTCTTCCCCCAGCACAGAATCAATTTGTGGTGTTGGAGTGGCAGTCTCTATCTCCTTCAGCCTCAGTGAGCTAATCCTGAAGCCTCCCCATTACCATTCTATCTCTTTGGGAGCTGCTGATGCAGCCCTATGCCTGGGTGACCCTCACTTGAGCAACAGATGTCAGACCATCAGAGTGAAGAGAGATGTATAATATGCTGCTTAGGGTAGGGCTCATGAAGGCAGGCATTCAATAAAAGTAGTGAAAGGACAGGAAGGGATGTATCAGAGCACTCAGCATTTCTGTCCAGCTCTCAACAGAAGCAGCCAAGATTTGTTTGTGAGCAGCTGGGGAAAAACACACACATTCTCAACCAAAAAATATAATATAATAAAGAGTTTGCAGAACTGTCATTTTCTGCTTGCAAGCCTGGAGAGAATAAAGACATCTTGAGCCCTATACATAATTTGTATGAACTCTGTGCTGAAGGAGTTCAGATCAATGCTCAAGTTATGGGGGTGGGGGACTAAACAAAATCCACTAGCACAGCCTTCCCCAAACTGGTGTTGAACTCCATGTTGGACTACAACTCCTATCGTTCCCAGGCAGGTAAAAGTTAA
Organism: Anniella stebbinsi; assembly: GCA_029215795.1. Lineage (NCBI taxonomy): Eukaryota > Metazoa > Chordata > Lepidosauria > Squamata > Anniellidae > Anniella > Anniella stebbinsi. The sequence continues at coordinate 32,819,882 of JARDYH010000003.1, forward strand.
GGTAAAAGTAGGGCAGGTGCATAGAAGGCAAGAGACAATGTGTAAATTAAGGCTCAGAAAGAAAGAAGGCAGCATGAGACAAAAGCAGCTGGGAATTTGGGGGTCTGAGAGGCTGAGCCAAGGAGCACATCTGCCAATTTTGCACATTCAGAGAAAGAAATTGCCAATCTCATAATAAGGGATTATGGCCTGGGAGAGATCTGTGACCAGCTGGCATGGAATTGCTTTACCAAAGATCACACAGCTGTAAAGCAATAGGAATTTATCAATGAGAGACGTAGGGGGTCTTAGAATAACACTGGAGCTCCATTGGGTGGCAAGTGCTTAAAGTTCATTCACACAGGTTATGTATTTACAGGATAATGTATTGTTTTAGGCAGCTGTTTGGAGTGTGTGCGTATGTGTGTATTACATTATATTATACTATATTATCTTTTCCAGCTAGTAATGGTAATTTCAGAAGGATGCTGCCTGTTGGGTTTATTGTCATCAAAGTACTGGCAGTACAGGCTTTCCCATCTATCATATGGGCCACAAATACACCTCTTTGTCCAGTGCCAGCACAGAGACCTTGGGCATGACACCTTGAATGGAACTCTCACTGCCATGACTCACAACTGCTATTGCTCTTCATTCTCTATCTCGTCATTTGCAGTCACTTGTTTGCTTGACAGGCGGGGAGCCAGTGAGGAAGCAGGCAATAGCATCCATCACCAGAGTGAGAGGCAGTTGAGCCAGCAAGATCCAATGGTGAAGAGGAGGAGCCAATCCAGGGGATCCTTATCATACCCTGCTGGCATATGGGCCCTTGACAGGTGCCCATCCATGCCTACCCTTGATGCCGGCTCAGGCTTTGTCCCTTTGCCTTATGCAAACAGAAACAGTAAATGATATTGCAGTCACCATGGCTATTGAGATACCATGTAGGGGTGTCAGAAGACCTCAAATACCCCATAATCAACAGAGCTAGAAGTATCCCCTAAAGGACGTATAATATCGTGTCACTTCTCTTTGATGTGGGCAGTGGTTATTGGCTCAATTTTAACCTCCACTTACCTCTGGGTAGCTTAACAACAGACACATAGGAAATTCCCTCTTGCTATCCTCAACCTATGTCCAGGGGCAGCAAGAAAGAAAAATGTAATAAATAAATAAATAAATAAATCCCTTATATCACAGCTAAATCTGACCTGGATTTTTTGTAAGGAAGGACATAGAAAAAAGAGCAGAGGAGATTGGAAACGGCAGTTCCTAAAATACTGCTGCATTCCCCCCCCCCCAAATCATGTGAAATACTAAATATTCCTAAATAACGAGGATATACAAGGGAGGATTTAGATCAGTGACTCGCCTTGCAAGTAGAAGGCTCCTGGTAAACCACCAGCTTCTTTAGTTATAGCAGTTCAGGTAGCAGGGTTAATAAAGATTCCTATCCTTCGAGCGATTGCCAGTCAGGGCAGACAGTCCGTGGAACATTGGTCTGACTCAGTATAAGCCAGCTTCTTATATAAGTGCCCAGTTCCCTTCTTGCTGAAACTGCTTCAATACCAAATATAAAATCATCTCTATTTTCCTCCCTCACTGGAGTGACTCATGAGTTACACCAGCATATATGTGTGTGTGTGTGTGTGTGTGAGAGAGAGAGAGAGAGAGAGAGAGAGAGAACAACAGGCAGCCTCTCATGTATTTTAAAACAACAAAACAAACCAATAGCAACCAATGACATTGATTTAATGTCTGAAGTTGATTTGACAAATGCCCTCATCAAGGCAAAAGAAGTGACAATGTTGGACTTGGAGCCCAGGTTTGCTCATCTCAGGTCAGCTACAAATACAATGGAAGTCTGGCGTGTCAAGGGTGGCCATATGGAAAGGAGGACTGGGTTCACTGCTCCTGCCCTCACTCAGAGATTTAACTTCTAGAGACCTAGGAGAGGTGACTGAAACCCAAGACTGGCAACACTACCAAAGATGGGCAACACACTAAATGTTAAAAGACAACACAACCAGGCCCGGCCCTACCATAAGGCAGAATGAGGTGTCAGCCTCAGGCAGACAATTTAGTCTTTTAATTTATTTTTCTTGAAGTGATTATGGGATTTTTATGCCTTGGGTGTCCAGATCCCTTGGTTAGTCTTGTATGCACCTTGACTTTGGGGTGGGAGGAGGTGCCTTTTTCCACTCTGCCTCAGGCAGAAAACTGTCTTGGGCTGGAAACCTCCTGAAAGGGAAAATAAGGACAAAATAGGGGTAGTGATTGACCAGGAAAAGCTAACATCAAATGGAGGCTGCCCTTAGTGAGTGGGGAGAATGGGACCATGCAAAACATAAAGCTGTAAGCGATCAAGGTTCACCATTCATATTCAGGATGTCTGGAAATACTCCTCACAAATCCCTAAAATGTCATTGCTAAGGTTCATGGCCATTTCTCTTGTGATGAAAAAAAATACAATTCCTTCTAAAGTAAACAAAATATTTAGAACTTTTTTTGTCTTTCTACTTCCCTCCTCACGGCTACAGATGGTTCATAATACAGCACAACACCCTACCAAGGCCAGGCTTTGCATGCAGAAATTCCCAGGTTCAATCCTCGGCTTCTCCAAGTAGGGCAAGGAAAGAATCCTGCCTGAAACCCTAGAGAACTGTTGCCAGTCAGTGTTGGCAATACTGGGCTAGATGGACCAAGGGTCTGGCTCTATATAAGGCAGTGCCCTATTTTCCCATGTCCCTAAACATTGCTATGGCAAACACAAGTTGGTCCAAAGTAATTACTAGGATTTGTAGTATTCCATTGTCTCCCCTTAGAACATCCCTGCCGTATGGACAGAGTAGTAGATTTCTCATAGAAAATAAGGGCATTCAAATATGGATACACTTTTGCAGAATTGATCAATAATGTTTTGGCTATGGCCCCATCCCCAGCATCTATACAATGGAAGTAGCCAAGAACTCATGCAGAAACTGTGCATGTGCTCATACTGGCTGATTTGCACACCAAGATAGCCCCCATGGGAGACACTGCGTGACCTTTTGGGAGAATCCCTCACAGAGTCAGTGGTGATATCTTCTGGAGTTACAGACTCACTCCTTCACTCAGGGGTGCTGAACCTCAGGCTTGGGGCCAAATCTGGCCCTTTTGGGGGTCCCAGTCTGACCTTCCAAGGTTTCCCATGAGGCCACACTCCTTCCTCTGTCCCCAGCCCCTTTCCCCTGACCAGCAATCAACTGATGCGTTTCCTGGCTTTTGTGCAGCTCTTTCCCCATTCTAAAAGGTTGAAATGCCTCTCCTATGGCTTAGCTACTGGCAGTAAGTGCTTTTAAGCAAAAATATGCTGGTATTTGGGGGCATTTTGGCCCTGCCCCTTTTGCCTTCAGCCCCAACCACCACTGGACTGTGGCCCCCAAATGCCTCTCCAAAAGGGAATTCTGCCCTCAGGTTGGAAGAAGTTCTGTACCCTTGTAATAACTGGTCAAGGCATATCCATTAAGCCACTCTACTGGCCCATTGTAACTTAATGCTCTCATAAGATCCCCATTACAAATCCTCCATGGAAGACTGGGGGCCTTCCATGACATGCAGCAGCATGTCCTAGGATCTCACTCTATGGTATGAAAGAACACTCAGGCCCTTTCTACACCACGGGGTGTAGAGAGCCGGAGGGCGGGCGATCCCAGAAGTACCTGCTTCCAGGATCGTCGTGTTCAATTTATATCATGGCCATGACATCCCGGGTTCCTCCTGGGCTGTTGGGCTGTCATGGGTGCCATTTTGGGCCCTGAGGAGAGCGCAGGAGCGTTCCTGCACTGAGGTAGGTTTTTTAAAAACACACACACACACACACCTGTGCAATTGGGGGGCCCTTCCCCTCACCATCCTGCCGATGGCGAACCTGCTCCCCCCACTATCCTGGTGATGGCAGACTTGCTCCCTACTCCCCTGATGGGCACAGGGCAGCATGGTGCGGCTCCGTGCCCATTTTTGCTGTTGTGCTTACTTGCAAGTAAGTGCGGCAGCACCTGGGACAGGCTGCCACATCTTCCGCGGTCCCAGGAACTTCCCAGGGCCATGGAAGATTTGGGATTTTCCAGGGTTCCTTTTTCCCAGGAAAATCCTGTGGCCACCCCTCACCCCCGGGAGTCCCTGTGCATCATTTGACTCACAGGGACCAGCCAGGGGTCATCCCAGGTGAAATGCCTGGTATAGAAATGGCCTCAGAGAGGAAAAACTTCCTGCTGTATGTTGAAGTCATGGGGGAGCTGACATTTTGTATCATGTGTTTTATGCAAGGTGGGTGGCAAATATATACCAGAGATATGAAATCATAAGTGAGACCTGTAATAAAATGTTGCAGTGCATCCTTATCCTCTGGCAGAAGTGTTCCTGCTCACAGTTCTAGCCAGTTCTAGCCAGTCTGCCAAGATACTGGAAGCTGTCAAGGGCTCAAGCAGGCCATTTCAATTTCTTCTCCCCAGCTTTCAATCCCTTCTCCTGGGCAATAGAGACACAACAGTCCATGGCTATTGAACATGTTCCATCCTCATTGCTCTCTCTCTCTCTCTCTCTCTCTTTCTCTTTGTATAAGCAGTGTGCGTATACAAAATATTTTTGTACTTTTGCAAAACAAGTATGCTGATACACCTCCTTCTTGTTTCTCAGTAGCCCTGTTTTGCTCCAATCATGTCAGAACTTATTCTCTGAATTTACAAAGGGGGGATTCTGAGAATCATCTTTACGGGTCTTTGGTATGATCAGAAACAATTTCTTCGAACGGCAACACACCAGTCAGGTGAATCCATCCAGGAGAAAAGGGGAAAATGTATGGATAGAAAAGTGGTCAAACATAAATGCCATGCAAGTGGAGAAACATCCTCTTCCATGACATATTAAACAATCAGAAGCCTTTTCTTGTTTATGACTTCCAAAGTTGTAGCTGCCACATGTAAACCAGGCAAAGGGGTACACATTACAGAAGGGAGTCTGTAACAACAGTGGAGTCAAATGGCTCAATATCTAACTGCTAGCATGACCAAGTGGCTCATACTTTGGGTTATGGTGCTGAAATGATCCAACACATTGTAGAGACAGATGTAGTTGCCATTTTTTGTTAGCAAACTCCATGACCTGACAGACATCTGGTGGCTTTTGGATTGGATAGAAATTTCCTATTTTACTACTTCCATAGCAATTATCTGCCAATGAAGAACCAAGATTAAGAGCCTTCCCAGCATTATATACATTTAACCTCTTCTTTCATGGGCAAGGCCAAAGGATTAGCCCAGCAGAATTGGCAGTCCTATGAATTTGTTATAGAGGGCTGATATTACCATTAGGCAGAGTGAGGCAGCTGTCTCAGGCAGCAGATATGGGGTGAGGTGCAACTGGAGGCAAGGTGTTGGAAGACAGAATTATACAGACCATGTGGCCTGCTCTGTACCCTCCAAGCTAGCTTGTTGCTGTCAGGATGATACTGTGCCATCACCATTGTCAAAACAATATTCACCTGCCATCTTCTGTACATGAAATGGAGGCCACCATCTTGTCCTTTGCCCCAGCCAGCAAAATATCTTGGGCTGGCTCTGTTTGTACAGCAAGACTCCTATCACTAGAAAGACTGGGCCTGTTCAGACAACAGACTAAGCCATGCTTAGGCTGCTTAGCCTTTTGCTGCAAATGGTTAGTGAGCATGTTTAAACCATGGTTAGGTAGCCACCATGGTTAGGAATGGTTCACATGACACACTAAGTAATGGTTCATATGACACACTGAGCCATAATGTTTAGTTCAAAATGCTTAACCACCGTAGCTGTCATCTGTCATCTGAACAGGGTCAACAATTGTTCTTATGTTTGACAAAACAAATACCCCAACTCTAAGAACAAGGCCAGAATGATCTCCCTGTCCACCATAACAGTCAATTGCCCCTGATCCAACTTAGGAAGCTCCCCAACATGATGTCTATGACTCTGGAATTTGAGTTGCTGGGCACCATGTCACTTCATCTGACTTCTCTGGAGGTCTTTGGCTGGGCCAAAACAGACATATCCTGAATACTAATCTAGATAACAATTCCAGAGGCCTTTAAAGCTTGTTGCAAACTGTTTGAGTGTTTCTGCAAAGGAAACTATTTCAGCTGCAAGGGTGGGAAAGCTAACTAAAAGTTTATGATGGTGATGAGTAGAAAACTGTAATTCCCTAGGTTAAAACTTCCTGAATTGCTTCAGTAAGACCTTATTACTTTTTAATACGGTCATCTTTCATGGGTATTACTGCCCAATGTGGTTACTATTAGAAATTCAGAAGGGGTCTTAGGGTGGCCATGCATCTTACTTTACAAAGGACAATCTTCTGTTTGAAGAGCTGTCAGAGGACCACCCTCTATTTGAAAGCATCCTCTACTTGAAGGGCTGACCAGCCCAAGTCCAATGTAAAGACAAAGAATAATCAGGATGGAGAACTGGCAGGGGCCTTGAAATTGCCCATCCACAGTCAGCACCTGGACAGCAGACTGAGCAGGCACACAGGTCACCTGGTTATGGTGGCATGTATTGTATTTCTATTTAAATTATAGCAATAATTTCTGAATGTTCATCTATACATGTACATTAACATATGCAAATATAATGTGAATCACTGTTGTCTTTTTTGGGTGATGCATACAAGGCCACTCCAGGCTAAATTTAAATCTAAGGACTTAAAATGCACCCACCCCACCCCGCAATAGAATCTGATCACTTTATCCACAGTGTAATGGTGATGTGCAACAGTCAAGCTACTACCTGGCTTGTGCCTGTGAGAATGCTTCTTCCTTCAACCCTGCCTATTTGCTACCTACCACAAAAAAGATAAGAAGGTAGCAAAACAGAAGCAGTGTCCTACAGGCAAAGCAAGTGAGACAGAGAAGAGGAGAGCCAGGCCCCATTTCTCCTTAAAGGTGATGGAAGAGGGAGCCATGAATGGAGAAAGGCATGTGGAGGTAGCACAGAAACATGGAATGTGGTTTCTCCTTACCCATAGGAGCAACAGAAGCTGTCCTATTCCTCAGTTGGAAGAAAGAAAGAGGACTCAAGCTGAGGCGATAGGGATGAAAGAGGCAATTTTAAAAGAGGTGTGTGGGGACGAAACAGCAATAAAATGCCATCATACAAATGAAGTGGCTTCATTGAAGAGAAGAAGGGGGAAAAACCAACAGTGGTGAGAAGTAGTGAGATGGGGAAGGCTACAGGTGTGATAATGAAACAAGGGGACAATGGAAAGGAGGCCGAAAGCATGGATGCAGGAGTGTAAAAAGCAAAACAAAAAAGAAAGAAAGAAAGGAATGTATAAGCAACACGGAGATGGAAACAAAGCAAGAATGGGGAACAGATCACTTGATGAGAAAGAGAGGGAGAGAAAGGTTGAGAGAACGAAGACAGACCAATAAAAGGAGACCTGAAGAGAAATTTGGGGCACGGTCCTTTGTTTGCTAAGGCCCTGATTCAGAGGTCAACAAACTTTTTGGGTTGGAGAGCACATTTGGAACTTTGTGAGTGTCATGGATGCTCTCACAAAATGCCATGGGGGTAGTCTTGCACATTCATAAAATGGCTGCTATGGTGGGCACGGCCAGTCACCATACACTCATTTCCCAGAAGGCAAACTAAGGCTAGTTCTACGCTACTGCTTTATAGCAGTATTGAAGCGCACTGAGAACTGTTGGGACACATTCCACAGTCCATATACTGCTTTCATAGTATTATTCCCTGCTTTTTATTCCACATTATCCGAAATACCACAATAAATGATATTGTGTGTCCTACAAGGAATGAATGTGCAAGTGTTACAATGACGGGATCCTAATGATTTGACACAAGATCTAGATCCAGCCTAAGATAAAAGTAACTAGGCAGAGATGGGGTCTAAGCTCCGAGATACAAAACCACACTTTTGTACTCACATAAAAATGGTGCTGAAGGGCAACACTGTGTTTTGCATCAAGTCAGCCTCTAAGGTTTTTTTTTTAAAAAAGTTTTAATTTAAAACAATCTTAAGAAATACAATAAAATAAAAACCAGGATGGCCAGGGAATTTCCTACAAGAATTATGAATCCTGTCAAGAATGATGTACACATAGGTTAGCTGAATAATGATCACAGTTATCCATTTTTCAGTATATGTATTTAAGAAAAAACTGGCATGGGACTCTATTATAACTGTCCCTCGCCCCTTTCCTTCCCTCACGTCAAGTATGGCTGACTTTTTTTTTTAAAAAAAACTAGCACTAGTTTAAAGACTTTTCTGGTTAACTTCATTGGATTTTTAAAAAGCATTTCTTGACCTACTCTAATTCATTTTATATCTTTGAAGAAAAAGTATGAAGGGGGAAAATGACAGCAGAATTATTTGGTAAAGCATTTTTCCCCTTTGAAATGGGGACATTTATTGAGCCAAACAACATCCTTTCCCAACGAATGCAGGCACCCAGAAGGCAGCCAACCGCACCAGAATGGTGCAGGCCAGGCCAGGCTGTTCCTGAAATAAGATTATACCCCCCACTTCATTTGTTGATTTATTGGGCATGCAATTCAGAAAGAATGGCTTTCTTGGTCCATTTTCCTTTGGTCGTAATCTAAAATCACATACAAATGCATGCACCTAGAGAAGAGGTCCACTTAAGGCTACATGAATCTGGAATGTGTATGAGATAGTTTGGGAAGCTGGAGAAGAAAGAAATAAACATCAAAAGAGAGAATTCAGGGTATCTTTAGAGATGTCAGAATGTTTTTGGTATCACCATGCAATCGTTCTGTGGCGGTGGTGTTGCTGCTGTTGCTACACTGCAGCTTCACATCTCTCTTGCCACGTTCCCCCCCCCCCTTTGAAGGCAGCCATTTGCAGTGCATTTTGGTACAACATTTACCTATCCATCACTCCATGCACAGTGGGAGTGTTGATCTTTGCTTTTCATTTTTGTACCCTATGTAACTCTTTTTCATCTTTGAGGACTCCCTATCTCACGGCGGCCATTTCATCTGAGCAGAACAATTGCCACAATTCTCTAAAACTCTGCAAAATTTAAAGATTTGTTTATTTAAACCAAACCAAGGAACAAGTATTTAGAGGACTACCAAGCAACAGTTTTGAGTGCAGAGCCCAAAAGCTGTGATGATCTATAGCAGGGGTGCAAAACCTCAGGCCCAGGAGCTAAATCTAGCTCTCTGAGGGTCCCCAGAAAGTCACAACCCTTTCCCTTGGCACAGCCCCCTTTATTTATTTATTTATTTATTTTTGTTGTTGTTGTTATTAATCTCTCTTTTCTCGCTTGTGGCAGTTTTTCTAGATGAACATGACAGGATTTGCCAAGTAGTGCTGTTTTTTATCTGATTCATTGGACATGTTTTAAGTAAGACTGCATTCTGGATGTTGGTGTGGATGTATTTCGGTAGGTCCAGTTTCTGAAGGTTTTCTGTAAAAAAAAATAATGGATGCGATGCCAGTGTGACTAACGGAATAATTGCAACTTTTTCCTGTTGCATAGTTGTTGTTGTTGTTGTTGTTGTTGTTGTTATTATTATTATTAAGCTAATGAGTCTTAATTGCTTATTTAAGACAAACCAACCACAAAGAACTTTGCATTACAACAGGAATAATTCACAACAATATATTGTTGCTTGGAAAATCCCCCTTCCATAGCTACTGCAATGATTGCAGCTAAGCTTAGAGGGAACAGGGAAGCCTGAGGGGCATTTGGCAGATGATGTCAACATTCCTGCTAATTAAAAAGTCCTGGGGCTTCAACCCTGAGAATCCTGCTACCACTATACCTCTGCCACCAAGTCCACCCAACCTGTACCTCTATGCCAGTCTTCTAAAATAAGTTCATCTTTCCCCCTTTCTTCAGACATTCCTAGACCTCTTTCAAGAACAATGGCAACCCCCCCCCCCCATGCCAAGTCTGCCACCTGCCTATATCAAATACAAAGAACTGGCCCCCAGACCAAAGGGCTTATCGTGTCCAGGGGCCATCTACCTTGACTGGGAGCAGTTTTCTGGGTTCTCAGATAGAAGACTTCCCCAGGCCTGCTCTTTGGCCCTTTCTACACCAGAGAATAATCCCGGGGTCACCCCTAGGTTGTCCCTGTGTGTCATAGCCCCCCTCTACAAGATTTCGGTTTGACGCCCGGTTCCCCGATTATGCGCATCTTCTCTCAATCGCTTTTACGCCTAATCCCTATACATGGGAGGCGTTGAAGCGCATTATGGGCTGTATGAAAGGCATTTTAAAGTTTTTGACATGCTGAGAATCACATGCAAATGTTGCTGAAAGTAATGTGCTTTGTCCCAGAGAAACTCCCCAAACAGGTTCCCTCCCTTTATTCTCCCCGCCCACCAGAATCTCCCGCCTTTGGTTTCCTAGGTTACCTGAAAGGAATGAGCTGATTAACATGTTCGGCTACCTGTCTTCCCCCCTCCTTTGCAAGATTGCCATGACCTCCTCAGGAGTAAATGGCAATGTGTCTTGCACACACACACACATAAACACCAAAACAGACAGAGGGATGCTGCTTCGTTCCTTCCCCCTCCACTTCCCAGCGAGCTCAACAATTGTAAAACACACACACACACACACACACACACACACAAAACTCAGCTCAGGAACCCAGCAAGAAGCAAGGGGAAGTTATATCTGCTGATGGCTAATTATACACACATCCGCGCATCCTTCATACCCCCTTTACGTCTCATAAAACCACCTCCATCTGGCCCCGTGTCTCCATGTTAAAAATATTTCATCAGAGTACTTCAAAGAAACTTTATTTTTGGTTCACGTTGGGTCACCTCTTCTTGGAGTTTCTATCCAGAGAGACGGAGTACAAGGAGGAAGTTGCCAGGAGGAGAGAGGAAAGGAAACTAAACCACAAAGTGAGAGGTTTTCTCAGCGAAGGGGCAGTTCTATGCATGACATTACGACCACAGTCCAATCCCTGATCGTTGATGCGCCTCCTCAGAAATTTGTTTACACGGACATAAGGCACTCTTACTTCCGCCGTAAATTAAAACTCACTAATTAATGCGTATTTGAAAATGCGAATATTCGGAGAGAAAATGCGCCTGAGCCCCTGATTTGCGCTCCGCTCTTGTAGAGGTAAATTTCCTAATGCGCCTTGAAAGAGCTTTAAATCGCTCTTGTAGAGGCACCCTAAATGACACACAGGGGAATCCAGGGGCAACCGGGGACAACCTGGTGATGACCCTGGGATTACCCCAAGATAGTGGAAACTGGGGATATCCCGGTTTTCCTGACATCCTGGGATGTGAAATGGGGGTGGGGAAGCAATTCCACCATCCCCAGGATGGCGGGGGTGGGTGGGCGGCATGCGCAGGGGGTCCCTACCTTTTCTGCTGTGCTCCCGCTGCTCCCTGTGCCTTTAGAAAGAAAAAAACAATCAACATGGCACCAACAATGGGCGCGACATCCCGGGATGTCACACTTCCTGTTTGGATGCCCAGGGAGTCTCACAGAAGCCCCCTCCCTCTGCACTCTTAGGTGTAGAAAGGGCCTTCGAGAGCGCTGTTTAAAGCAGAGATGCCAAAGCTTGGGCATTAGATAGGCTGACTATCTGAAAAGGAGGACAGGGCTGATATAACTTTAACAGTTGTAGAGGAAAGGGAATTTCAGCAGGTGTCATTTGTATGCAATTAGTTCCTGGTGAAATTCCCTCTTCATCACAACAGTTAAAGGTGCAGGCACTATACTAGAGTGACCATATACAAAAGAAGGCAGGGCTCTGCAACTTTAACTGTTGTGATGAAGAGGGAATATCACCAGGAACTAATTGCATACAAATGACCCTGGTTGAAATTCCCTTTTCTCTACAACTGTTAAAGTTATATGAGCCCTGTCCTCCTTTTCAGATGGTCAGCCTACATTAGATATATACAGCATGAGCTTGCCTACTGAGCTATGGCCCTTCCCCAACCCCTGCTGCATATGAACAAGCAGCTAGTCGGGTATGCAGTGCGCCGGGCAATCACTTGCTGCTCTGAGGGAGGCGCCGTGCTGTATCTGGGCCTCTTGCAAAGAGACAACCACCACCCTGCCTTATTCCACAGCAATAAAGTGTGTTGTGTTCACAGGAAATCTAAGGCCAGAACAGCAAGGAGTCTTAGAAAACAGGCTGGGTGTGCATGAGCAAAGCTGCGTGAGCCATCACACTAGTAGCAGGGATTTGGATTGGCAAAACTGAGGTAGGTAGGGAAGCATTGCAGACTGCAAGACTGAAACAGCCGCTGTTGCTGCCAATTGAGGTGTGTGTATTGACACACCGCTGAGGGCTGCTTCCCATGAAAGGGATTCAAATGCGGAGTCTGAGACTGAGGTGCATCAGCGGAATTACATAGGGGCCTTGAGGTGGAAAACTCAGGCGGCAGAGCCAGGAGGTGAAGCATAGCAAAACGATCGCTGGCAGGAAAATATGGGGAACTGAGATGGAATAGCAGGGGTTCAAGGCAGGTCAGGGAAATGTCAGAGAAGAGAGAAAGGAGCCCTGCTTCATGCCTGCGTCTCTCTCTCTCTCTCTCTCTCTCCTGCTTGTGTCAATGCTTGGCTTTTGTGATTGTCAAAATTGCACTCAAACCCATGCGCCCGCTGCACTGCTTAGCTATAACAAGCTGCAAAGAGGAAGCAATAAGCTCGTTAATTTCCTCCAGGAAAGGTCTTTTGGCTGGGATTCTTCTCAACACCAGCCTCCATTCAATTACTTGCCTTCACACCAGGGCAAATCCACAGGGATGTCTAACCTCTTGTGCATCACTCATGCTTACTCTTCACGGACTGTTCTCTCCACCCTCCGCCCCACATACGAGCCTCCAAGACCAATCCCTCTCTGGTAGTAATGACATGACAAAACCAATAACTGTGCCATGAAAGACAATAAAATTCATTCCCATTTGCTTCCCAAGGCCTCGGCGAGCCAATCTCTTTCAGTTTCTGGATCTCTGTGAAAGGACGGCCAAATTAGTCCCTGGTTATGGAGATTTAACCGGAGCTCAGAAATAACATTCATCAAAATTAATAGGTAGAGGCTGAGAGGGAAATGGCCATCAAAGACAAAGTTGGGCAGAAACAGACAACATGGGTGATGCGAGTTTGCAGATTTCAGCTGCTTGACATACAAATGAGCAATTAAAAACTGAAAAGATCTCTTCCCAGCTGCCCAACTCAGAAAACTAGTCTCTGCTGCAGCAAGAATATGAACAGTCTGATCTACTGTGAAATAAGCTTCATTGAGTTCAGTGGGACTTACTCCTGGGGAAGTGTGTATATGTCTGCAGCCTAAGTGACTTAAAGAAGTGTGTGTGTGTGTGTGTGTGTGTGTGTGCGTGTGTGCGTGTGTGCGTGTGGAGGGGGGGGGAGAGTGATGGTTCTAATACATGTAAATGAAGGAGACCCAATGGGGAATCTAATCTAATAAGGTGAAGATTGATATGCTAGGGTGGATTTGGAACCGTTCGTTAAGATGAAGAGGAAAATAATATTTCTGAATGTCAGTACAGAAATGAAGCTCAGGACTGAAATCCCTTGCTCAGCCCAGCTAAGAGGAAGAAGACTTCCCCAACCTGGTGCTTTTTGGATGCTTTGGAATATCACTTCCATCATTCCCAGCTTCCTGGGGAGGATGGGAATGGTAGTCTAACACATTTGGATGGCACCTGGTTGGGGGAGGCTGAATTATAGTGCTTATGAAGAAATGAGAACATTAAACCCTGATTTTGTCTGGATGAGTGTGTACTCAGCACTTCTGGATAATCACATGTAAGGGTATTTACTGCCTCCCTCCCCCCCCCCCAATATATTTTTTTCTTTTTTTCAGTTGGCTTCTTTCAGAATTCTTCAGCTGTTTTTATCTGAGGAAGAACCTATAGATTCATTTCAAATGTCACTCTAACTTCACGCAAAATTTGGAAGGCAACTCTAAATGCAGGTGTTTCATGATTTTATTTACATAGAACCGATGTCTCTGCATGATATCGTTTTGCATGAAGCTGAGGTTTCTTTCCCTTGGATGAATTTGGAACATGAACCCATTTCAATCCAAGGACTGGGATTAGGTGAACTTTAACTGTTGGATGAAACACAAGAGAAACCAAGACTGAGGTAGTCACTCTAGTCCAAAAATGGGCAGATGGTAGATGCCCAGATGTTCTGAACTTTAGCTCCCATAAGCTCCTGCCAACATAGCCCAAGGTCAGGAATGCTGAAAACTGAAGCCCAAAACATCTGGAGATCTTTTTTGCCCACTCCTGCTTTAGAAAAGCCTTCTCCTGCTTGGTGCCCTCCATATATGTTTAAATACAACTCCCAGGGTTCCTGACCATTGGCCACGCTGGCAGGGACTGATGGGAACTGAAGCCCACAACAGCCAGAGGGCACCAAATTGGGGAAGGCTGTTCTAGACATAAGTCTCTACACCTTCCTCTCCAGCCACTCCAATTCCTGTTTATATATAGCATTTATATCTTACACATTTAACTGTTCAGAACATTTCATATACATCAGCTCAGTAATCAGTAATCATAATTACCTCAGTAATTTTTTGTAGGATATTTTATCCACCTATTTTCATCAGGAGCCCTGATTAAACCAATCTCTTGAGGATCAAGGCAATTCTCCTTGAAAGAATTGGTAGCAGAAGCTCAGCATATTATCAGCCATTTCCTCAAAGATCGTCTAAACCAGGGATGGTGGACTTCTGAATGTGTGTGTGTGTGTGTGTGATTCTATTCTGCAGATGGTGTGAAGGGGTGTTGTTTTGTCACACAAATCTGACCTCCTCCAGAATGGTGGGACTCCATAATAAATTTGCCAACAGCAAGCAGCAGCTACATCTAGCAGCAAGGGCTACAGAGTTTGCCCTAGTGACAGGCCAGTCTGTAGCTACACTGGCATCCCTGGTGGACATGGGGCCCTGGCCTTGCTGCCCTCTCTTCTGTTCCCTTCCCTCTACCACCCAGCCACTGTTACTGCATCCCCTCGCTCTGACCTCCTTTTCCAGCTACCATCTTTCTCCGCTTCTTTACTTTCCATGCTGCTTGCCTCCCCTCTTTGCTGTGCTTCAAGGGGCCCTTCCTTAAAGTGAGGCATTCTGGGTGTGGTGGCCCTGGGGTGGTATTTGAGCCTGGCCAGCTCTATGGAGATTTTGCCTACCCAATTGACCTTTCGCTCTAGAATAATCCTCAAAGGGAGAGACTGGGCAGGAGGGCATGTATGGGTGATTGGCTAGCATATAGGAGGAGCGCCACCACTACCTTAGGGGGTTATTTTGGCACCCCTAGAATTTGGCACTGAAGGCAGCTGCCCTGTTTGTCCCCCTCCCCCAAGAAATGCCTCTGCCTGGCTAATACAGGTGGAAAAGCAATTTGGGAGGTGGTAATTTGGAGAGGAGCAGTGATGGGCAAAGAAAGGACTAAGTCAGAGATGCAGAACCTATAGCCGATGGGCTGCTCCTGGCCTGCGCAGATTCCTTGGGTTCTCCCATGGAGGAATCATTTAGTGCAACCCACATCTGCAGCTTCTTCACTCCAAATCACCACTTCTTGAAAATGCTTTCTTCTTCTTCTAGGAAAAAGCACACACCAAAATATTGGGTTTTACTTCCATGTATTTGTGTGATTTTTATATGAAGCGATGTCTGTGTGATATCTTTATGGAGCACAGGCACTCAAACTGAGCATTACATACTCTGGATGTTTATAAATATAATAACTAAACTAAACTAAAACAATCACATGTATATTGCATACAAAATACAAAGTGATTTAATGTCACAATGTGAAATATCTGTTCCTTACAATGTGCACAACTATTTTTTCCTTTGATGAGCAAACCTATGTTTTACAATGGGCCTGTTCAGAAGACACCTTAAACCCTGCTGGTTAAGGCTTTTGGTTAAGTAGCAGGGGTTAAGGTGTCTTGTGCGATGCGTTTTGCTAAATCCTGCTCACTCACTAACCATCTACAGCAGAGTTAGTGGCTCTAACCGTGGCTTAAAGTGCTGTGTGCGATAGCACAGCTTGTGGTTAGTGCTAACCCCAGAGAACCACAGTTTTGCTAACCACAGAGCCTGAAGTGTCATCTGAACAGGCCCAATATCTAGATGGAAATTTGATAGGACCATTGGGAGCTTGGAAATGGCCATAGGCGCTAGATCTGGCTTGCTGGCCATCAGATGGCCATCCCAGCTCTGCTTCAAATTTTATTCAGAAGATCTACCAAAGTCTGATCCAACTGAATGTTAGAAACATAGGAAGCTGTCTTATAATGAGTCAGACCATGGGTCCGGACACTGACTGGCAGCAGCTCTCCAGGATTGCAGGTGGGATTCTTTTCTCACCCTACCTGGAGATGCCGGGGTTTGAAACTGGGACCTTCTGCATGCAAAGCAGGTGCTCTACTGCTGAGCTACGACCTCCGCCTAATGTTAGCTTCTGCAAGTCCCAATTCAAAGGCAACTGCAGTGTAATATCCAGAGAACACAAGATGAGTGGGGATGACCATACTGTTATTTACTCCCCCACCCCTTTTAAAGAAGAGTAACAGGGGAGTTGTGAACTCTAATGCTGGAGGCTTCACAAGGTGGTTAGGGCTAGTGGCTCCGATGTCAGTGGGGCTGTGAATCTGGTCTGGGTTTCAGCCAGAGCTCTTTAGGAGCTATCCAAGGTGCTGAACCTATTTTGAGGATTGGATGTAGCACCTTGGGAAGAGCAATGCAGTGGAGAATACTGGTGACTTCCTCGTGTCTGGAACTTCATCAAAACCAAATCTGGGCTAACCAGGCCCACATTGTAGTGAGTATAATAGAGGATCACTCGGCGTCTGAAATAACAAATCCCCCAACACCCCCCTTATGCTGCTCAGTCCTATTTGTGTTTACTTGACTTAAGTCACTTGGTGTTCAAACAGGCTTATTATCCCCATAGGACTGTGGCTGTAAAAGGTCACCCAAGAGCATGGGAATGGTGGAAGCAGAATTGCATCATCCCTTACAAGCAATATCAGTCAATCCCCCTCCTCATTCCAGCCGGAAAGGCGCCACCCATGCTGGAGATCACCTCGGCCTGCTCTTTAGAACTCATGCAATTTGCTGTCCTTTGATATCCAAACACACCAACAAATCGCTCTGGAAGTTCAATAGCCGCAAGCTAGACAGACCCTTGCCCCGGACAACAATGGAGGATGTCCAGTATCCGCTAGGGGCCTACCTCACTTGTGCAATCATATTCCTCACATTAGCAACAGCCATGCTTTTGGCAGGGCGGCAGAATCACATCCCCCCCCCCCCCCGGACCAAAATATTGCTGATGGAGTGCTAGGAAGATGTGATATTCTTGCAACGGAAGCATTCTCTTGAGGCGAAGCATTTGTATCTTGCTCAACAAATGAGTAACAAAAGTGCAGTGGGGGAGGGGGAGGGGTTACATGAGAGAAAGGGAGTGCGGAAAGATCCTTCACAGCTTTACTTTGTATTACATACATTTCACCCTTATTTAATAAAAGCGCAGATTGCCGTCCACCTGAAAGACGTATCCCATCCCATGTCACAGTCCAAGTCATGGGGAAGGGGAAGGGAGGGGGGCACTGAATGAAATCCACAAGCCTTTCTGTAAAGCCTCCCCCCATCTTTTTTTTTTTTTTTTTTTTTTTTTTTTTAAGAGTAGCTCAGGTGGCCATCACAAAACTTAGGAGGTAGGGGCCCTGTCCTCCACCCCTGTCCTCCAGTAAATTGAGCATGGATATAGGGGCAAGCCTACTCAGGGCAACATTTTTATATATTGACATGGATCCTACTCTGAAACCACAGAATTGCAGGGAGGACACAAGTGGCCATCTAATCCAGCCCACTTTCTCCATGACCTCAAGCTCTATAAAACAAAGCAACCCTGACAGATGATGAAAGCTCAGCCTTTCTTTGGGACATAAAAATCAAATCTTGTTCTGTTCTTTGTTCCCCAGTCCACCTCAACCCACCCTTTAAGTTTAGCCTTAAAGATGGTGATGATTGTGGTGGTGGTGAGAGAATTGTTTCCTCTCTGGTGTGGGCAATTTTTGCACTGAGCCAGGAGAGCTTCCAGATTGCCTTTCCTCTTCAGACCAAAAGAATTTCTCAGAGGGGCAACCGAAAGATGAAAAGAGATAGAGATGGTGTGTGTGTGTGTTTTGTGTGTGTGTGTGTAGGTTGCTTTTCATTTGGAGCCATTCAGAGCAATTCGGCCTAATTCGGCCTGACTTCTCTGAAACTTGCTCTCTTATGCTAATGCTTCTGGCGAGGTGATGAGGGGGGACAGGAGAGCGAAACATCTCTCCCTGCTTCTCGGCACCATCTGAAAAGAAAAGGCCCCTTGCCTAGGGGCAAAAGCCGAAGGTCAATTCAGCCCACGCGGAGCGGGCGATGTGCTGCTCTGATTTGGCGAGCTGGTATCCAAATGTACCAGAATAAATCAAGCCCGGAGATAGCGGACTAGCCCCGGACTAGCAGCATGCGGCCCTGCTCGACCACCCAGACAAAGTTGGAGTTCTCCACCCCAGCGCTGCTTCCGGGACTGGGTGAGCAACAGGATGAGTGGCGTGCATCCAACTTTCCCTGAAGCGCCTCTTGGTTTTCTCTGAGGGCCGGGATGGGCAGCCAAGGAGCTTTAAGTCCTGGACTACATTGTCTTATGGGGGCCCCATTAGATGGCCATGCATATTACTTCAGTTGTGAAACACGCAAGGGTCATTTCTCTCCAGCTTCCCTCCAACTACTACCCCAGGCTTCAAAACTGCTCCTACGTTCCTACATTACTGTTTGCCAATCCTGTTTCAGAGAAGAAACACACACACAGCCCAAGCATGGGCAGTTTTGCATTTGGAACTCACACCAGCTGCAGCAGCATCATGACAATGGGAACGAAATGGTGTTGGCTTTTGTACTTGCAGCTCTCTGGGTGGTCCTTTGGGCCCCGCCTCCCATGGGCTGGGAGGCACTGGACAAGAGGAGGCTGCTGGCTCCAATTTGTGTGTGTGTGTGTGTGTGTGTATGTATGTGAATTCACTCAGGATTTTAGTCAGAAAACCCTATCCCCCAAAATAGGTTGAACTCCTTTAGAGTTCTGGCTGTTTCGGACTGAAACCCAGAATGGAATCACAGCCCCACCGAAATTGGAGTCCACTGCCCTGGATTTTGGCCCCAAGATCCAGCCCTAGCTGCACTACTCTCTCTCTCTCTCTCTCTCTCTCTCTCTTTCTCTCTCTCTGTATGTGATGTGTAGAGGCGATAGCAGGTAAACTTCAGCAACACGCTGAACGGACCACACAACTGGGGAAGCAGGTTGATTGTTCTCTCTCTCTCTCTCTCTCTCTCTCTCTCTCTCCCTCCGTGTGTGTGTGTGTGTGTGTGTGCTCGAGCAAATGTAGGCGAATACCCCCCCCCCCCTTTTAATGTTATGGTGTGGGGAGAATTGGGTAAGCGCCTGACAACTTCTCGTAGCGTCCAGGCTGTTGCCTCTACATCTCACACCCCTTTTGCAGAGCCACAATTACACACCCAGACACACCAAAACCGATTACGATCCACGCAGGCACACACATAGGATCTGCACGCCAGCCACCGAGTTAAACAGACCGACGAACTGCACATCTTGGGATGGGGACAATCAGGAGCTTTTAATTGAAAAAGCCTTGCCCTTTTAATCTTCGGGTGATCACAGCCCAGGCGAGGTGGCAAGGGGAGGAGGAAGTGGAGACAGGAGGACCGGGTGGGGTTGGGGAAGGGAGGAGGGACGCGTGCAAAATGGTCGGGAGGAGGAGGAGGAAGAGCTCCGCTTCTCCTTCCCGACCAACCCCCCTACGCCACCCGCGTGCCTCTTTCACCGGCCCGCTCCGTGCCAAACGTATTGTAGCCGGAGATACGTGTCTGCGGATCCAGACGCGCAAACGGAACACGCAACAACAATCCCCCCTTTCCACCAAGGATCGCTTCTCGCTTGCTCCGTACCGCTTCAGGCCATCTCTCCTGCCCCATCAGCTACCTCCATCTGCCTAGTCAGAGCAGCTCCGAATCCCTAAGACACACAGATCAAGGAACAAGATGCTTCGCTCGGTGTCTACCCCACCTCTCCCTCCCCCGGCTGGCAGGAGCCTCTTTCCTTTAGCTCCTGAGAAAGATAAGGGGCCGCTGGTGCCAGGTGTGGGGTGGCGGGGTGTGTGGATAGAGACCGGGCCTCTCATCGACGTCTCATTCCATTGACGTTCCCTTTCCTTCCGATGCTGAATGAACAGCTCTGCCTGACGGGCTCAGAGGGCTGGAGACGGGAAGAGGTTGCCAGAGGCCCGGATCCCTCTCTCCGGAGGGGCGCGCGCGCGTGTGCTTCAAACACCTCCGACGGATCTCTCGATATCGATCCACTCCCCGCCCCCAACCCTGGCTAGGAGAGAGCGAGAGAGAGCGAGAGAGCGAGCGCGGAGAGTCTCCAGCATGGAGGTCCTCTGCAGAATATGTGAAAAGGCAACGGCTCGAGGAGAGCGAGGGAGCGAGAGCGAGAGGGAAAGGGCAGAGAATGCAGTATGCGTCAAACAGACCATCGCTCAATGAAGTCACTTAGCTATTCAAAACATGTCCAGCCATCACTCAAGCGCTTGCACCAAGAACAGGGGTAGCGGTGGGCGCCGGGGTGATGGGGTGGCGGTGGCGGTGGGGTTGAGGGGGAGAAATGTAACTTCCCTTCCCGGCCACGACCATTTTCAAAGAGCAGCTGGCTCTCTTTTTCTCTCTGCCTCCCCCCCCCCCGCGCAGATTTTTTCTTTTTTCTTTTAGGGGTGGATGGGCGGGGGGCAGGGAGGAAACAGGGAGCGAGAGCGACCATTAGAACACATGCACAGTCTCTTCCCCATCTCCTCCCTCCTGTACAGACGGCAATCTCCCTCCCTCCCCTCCCGCTGCCTCTCGAATTTGATTTTGCTTTTTTCGCCCTTTCCCATCCCGGGGCACCATCACTGGCAGCAGCAGCAGCAGCAGCTGCGATCGGCACTTAGCTCGCTCTTGAGGCGGGGACGTAACCGGAGCCGTGTACACGCGTGTGCCCCCCCTCCCCGCAACATCCCAAGTTCGATTCTATTCTTAAAACAGAGACGTGCTACGGCGAGGCAATGCGTGTCCACAAAACACCCCCCACGCGCTTGCATCAGTTTCTCCCTCCCCCGTCTTTCCACGCACGATCTGAAGAGCCCCCTCCCTCCCTCCCCCCACCCCCCACCTCAGTCCCCAGCTCGGCACATCTTTATAGCGAGAGCGGTGCTGAATAGCACATTTCAAAGCAAAACACACAGTCGATCCCTCCGCCCCTCGCGCCTCTCCACAGCGTCTGATTTCAGAAGCTGGCTGCAGTAGTGACTTCTCTGGCTTGCTTTGCCATCAGACATGTCAATCCGGATTGGGGTGGGGGGGTAGGGGTGGGGAGCGGACTTTGCTCTTGTTCACTTTCCCACTAGAGTGGGTGGGTGGGGGAGGGGGAGAGGAAAGGTATCCCCCCCCCTTTCTCCGTTTCCACCACTTGTTCATTTGGAGATCTGATCACAGAGAACAACTCCCTCCCCCCTTTTGAAACGAGCACACACAAACAAGAGCAAACAGGCGAGCCCAACCGATCATGTTAACGGCGGCTGCTTTTGGATGTAGAGAGGCCATGACGAAAGCCCCCCCTCCCCCCCACACCTTGACAAGAACACTGAACTCTGCCGGACCGAGACCAGACAACGGGGCGACCGGAGCGAGCTTACCAAACCGGGCAGCCTCCTAGACATGAACAAGAGCTTGTGGTTTGACGTTAAAAACATTGTGGAGGTGCTGAGAAGCAGGCATATGGGAAGTTGCTTCGCCTTGCCTCTCCCCCCCGCCACCCCCACCCCCGTTCACTCTCCCAGACTGATCGTCATCAACCCAGTTCGCAAAAGGAGACCAATTATTTCCCCCCTGTCATTAGAAGTTAACCGCGCACTCCAATAATACAACATTTTGCTCGCGCGATTCCAAAAGGGAGCTTTAAAAGAAGCCGGAAAGAGGCGGATCGAAGGCGCCCAGTTGCCTCACAAGAGGCGTTTGGACAATACAGAGATTATTCCAATTAGCAGGGTTTTTAGGGGAAAAGGAGAAGAAGGAGGTGTGCATGGTTGGGGCGGCGGCGGCCGGGGGGGGGGGGGGGGCGCCGGCGGCGCCGGCGGCGCCGGCGGCGGTCATTGGAACAGAATGGAGACGTGTACCTTGCATATTGACAACTTTTCTGGTTGTACTCAGAAACTAACCCCAAGCGCCCTGCTTCCATGGCAGTTGGGGTTGAAGTGAGAAAATGGTGGAATGGGGAAGATTTCGGGGGTGGGGTAGATGGGAGGGGGAAGGTGGGAGGAAAGGGTGAGATCCGGAATCAAATACCTTCCAGGCAGCAGGTTCTCCATAATCCAGAATGGGTCATGACTTCTTCGTTCTTTTTGCTGGTTTCATTCTCACCGGTACCTTTCATCTTGCAAACCCCTCTGGAGTAAAGCCAGTAATCAGTCCCAACAGCTATGGTCATGAGGCTGAAGGCAGCGAAAGCACCAACGGTGGTTAAAAGCATCTGAACACCTCGGTCAAAGAGCCCCATAATTCTTCATTATACAAATACCCAACCGCCTTCTGATTCTTGGGCTGTGTGTGTGTGTGTGAATAATAAAATAAAAATAATAATATTTTCCTCTAATAACAATAATAATATAATGGTTATCTATTCGAGATCAATAGAGAGAAATCTATATATATCTATGTAGATATATAGATATAGATATATAAAAAAGGAGGTAAGAAAGCCCACGGAATCAGTGTAAATGGGAAAAAAAATCACACGGGAAGAGGCTTGCCTTTCAAAACAGAAACGTTCCAGCTGTTAATATTATATATATACACATACATATTGCATATATATATATATATATATATATATTAAAATAAAGGGAAAAATTGATAACCCTCCCCCCCCAAAATGAGATGCCTTAATCCCTTTTCCTAAAATTCTGGTCTCCAGTTTCCATATGTAATGGCTAATTTGGAGATGGCTTCCACAGTGAACAGGGGAACAGCAGCAGCAGTAGCGGGAACAGAAACAGCATCCTCAACACACGCTCTCATTATCTGGACCTAGACAGTTAGAGACTGTAAAAGCAGAGATGCAACCTTCAGTCTTCTTGCTTAGCTCTGCAGCCTGCGCCATGAAAAATCCTCTCCTTCCCGGTTATATCTTCCTTGACTTTTTTTTTTTTTTTTTGGTAGAGGGTGGATGTTTTATTTGTTTGCTTGGATTGCTTGTTTGTCTGCTTGCTGGCTGTTTGTTTCAATTCTCTGCTTCCTTCTTTCCTTGGTTTCTACCACCGAACCAGACTCGCCAGTATATTGTAAGCCCTTGATTTCTGCTGAACAGGTGTTGAGGTTGTGCCTTCTTCCATGGCTTTTTCTCCCTCACGGCAGCAGCAGCAGCAGCAGCAGCTGTTATTGGTGGTGGTGGTGGTGGTGATGTGTTGGTAGCGGTGGGTAAAAACGGGCAGAGGAGGGGGGAGTTTCTCCCAGAGAGTCAAGACGGATTTTCCCTACCTCCCCCCTCTCCGCAACGCTTCTGAAGATAAGGGAAACCAGCCGGGCTTGCTGCAGGATATGCTGCCCGTCTTCGGTGTCTCGCGCCGCTCTTGATTCGCTAGTTCCGCTCCCCACCTACTGCATTAACGTGCTGGTGCTGAACTGGACAGCTCCCCCCTGCACCGATCACTCCGCGGTGCTGAAGAACAGCTCTTTTACCTCTTTGCCAGGGGTGCTGCTGGGAAAACTGAAGAGGGATTGGAGGTGGGGGTGGGTGGGGGTGGGGTGGGGAACCTTCTACTTCCTAGATCCTCTTCCCCAGCATCTGCAAGTGATAGTAACCGTCCTCGGCTCTCAGGAGCAGGAAGGGCGGTGGGGGGCGGTGGGGGGGGGGGCGATGAGCCTTTCCTTCTTGTCTTTTTCCGTTTTTATCCTTCTTCTTCCAAATCCTGAAATGATTGCTCCCATAGGCTTCAGAAGCTTAGAGAAAGGCGTAGCTGGATCCCTCTTTCCCTCCCCCCCCCCCCCCCCGTCCAGCCTCCTTCTCATTCCAGCTATACGTGCCCAGAGCTCCAAATGCAACACTCACATCAAGATTAGACCAGCACAAAACTTCAATCAGTCGTTTCTCTTCCTAGGAGACAGTGAAAATGCAACGTGGAATGGTAATTTTATATATATATATATATATATATACACACACACACACACACACACACACACACTGCCAAAAAGAAAATGATGTCCTCATTAAACTCTGCTGTGTGCTAAAAACGTTTGGGGTGCCAGGGGTGGGAGGACTGCTGCTCTACAACCCTGAATTTGTTCCTCCTTTAATTGTTGGGTGTGGATCTATGTTGTGTCTGTCTTTTTCTCCTGAAAGCTCTCTGACTGTGTGTCATGTGTGCCCCATCAGGTTGATATATTGATCATGTGGGAATGGCAAAAGAAGACTGAAAAAGGAGGTTGATGCATAGGTAGAATCATGTCCCTTGATTCTTATTCCTAAAAAGAGAACATTCAGTCATAAGAGGAGCTCTGATGTATCAGACCAAGGCCTATCTAGTATGGCATCCTGTTTCCCATGGTGTTCAGCCAGATGCCCCAATGGGAAGTCCAGAAGCAGGACATGACTGCAACAGCATCCTCCTGCTCACATTTTTCAGAGGCATCCTATCCCTGATACTAGAGGTTACTAGTGGTCATTATTGATAGCGTTGTCCTCCATGAATTTGTCTAATTTCCCGTGAAAGCCATCTATGTTGGTGGCTATCACCACAACTTGTGGAAACAATTCCATATTTTAACAATGCAGGGCATGGAGAAGTACTTCCTTTTGTCTGTACTCAATCTCCCACCATTCCATTCATTGGATGACCCTGGGTTCTAGTAATATACAGGAGAAAAAAAACCTCTATCACTTTTTCCACACCATTCATATTTTTTATAAGTCACTGATCATTACAAATGTCTTGTTCACCTCCACATTGCAAACCAAAAAGGTCCAAATGTAACATTTCTTCAAAGGGGGAGTTGTTCCAGGGTTATTTTCTGTGTCTTTTCCAACTCTTTAGTATGCTTTTTGAGATGTGGTGACCAGAACTGTACACAGTATTCCAAGTGTGATTGTGCCATAAATTTGTATAAAGGCATTACAATATTGGCAGTTTTATTTCTGAGCTTGTTCCTAATGTATCCTTAAGTTGCTATTTGCCTTTTGTCACAGCTTGCACACTGGGTTGACATTTTCATTGAGCAATCCAGTATTACCCAAAGATCTTCTTCTTGGTCAGTCATCACCATCAATGTGACTGACCAAAATGTGGCATAAACGTGAAATTAGGATTCCCCACCCCACCCCCATGTTCATCACTTTACACTTACTTAGATTGTACCACATTTGCCATTTTATTGCTGTTTCACTCACTTTGGAGAAATCCTTTTGGAGCTCTTCACAATCCCCTTTTGTTTCTACCACCCAGAATAACTCATTTTCAGCAAACTTGGACACCACTGATCACCCCTAATTTTAGAAAACTTATGAACAAATTAAAAAGCAGCAGCCCCAATATTCATCTTTGGGGGACTCTACTTCTTATAACCCTCCACTAGCATGTTGAACATTAAAAAACAGAAACAAAAACTATAATAGTTAATTGTATTTACTAAGTTTCCTTGCCAATTGTTAGCACTGTGGCACCAAGGCAATCTATTTTTTTAAATAAATAAATAAATAAATAAATAAATAAATAAATAAATAAATACAATGCTGACATCAAAATATGTCAAAATCACTCCCCCCTCCCCTTACTTCAGTGGTATCATTTCAAGATGTTAATTACATCAGTCCCATCATAGTTCTTAACATGTAACCGCTCATTAATGTAACAAAAGTAAAGTAAATAAAATGACTCCCATCTAATTGTTGATTTAACAGATTTCATTTATCTCTGATCAATTTCCTAGATTAGAGAACAAAGGAGACCAGAAGGGCTGCTTGAGGTTACCTGTAGTTTTGCCAGAAGGCTAAGTGTCCTTCTAAGTCTATGGAAGGGATTGAGATGTGTTGCAGTTTTGTAGCTGCCTGTTTGACTTCCCCCTCCCTCTCTCTAAAGGCTGAGTTGTTTTTTGTTAAACAATCACTCAGAAGTCTGATAAGCATTAAAGAGTTTGCAGAAGACAAATGGTTTGCCTGTCAGGTTCACACAGAGTAGGGGAAATATTTGTCATTAAGAGATTCCTTTATTTTTATGCTCTTACATGTATTGAACTCGAAGGAAAACAGATGCTCAGAGGGTTTTGAGGATTAACAAATGCCCTGATAAAAAATAATTGATATTGACAAACTATGTGACAACTTCCTTGCAATCAGAGCTATGCATAATCAATGCATCCATGTGTGGGGCCATCACAGCATCACATCTCTGAGGTATGATTCATCTTCCTGAGAATCTCATTCTGCATTTTCTAATGCCTCATAGTTTCTAGTATTCATGGTTACAGATATGCAAAATGCTTTATTATCTTTTCCTTTTGGCCTTTTATTTCCTTTCAGTGACCCTGTGAAGAAGTTATTTGTTGCCACCCATTTTTATAGAAGGGAACTGAAAGGCTCTTTCAAGTTTTCCTCAAATGTACTTCTGGAAAAGAATCTAATAATGGGAACTCCCAAGAATCTAGTATCCAGGCCTACTCTCAGATAGTTCCTAAGAAAGCGGTGAGTTTTTTTTTTTAAAAAAACCTTGTTATTATTTCTCCTCCATAATTTATATAGATCCACCAGTGTGCTAGACACTGGTGTTAGACATGCCATTTTACAGTGAACTTCTTCATCAGGATTAACCCCAAAGATAATGTTACATTGGAACTAACATCGAGAGTGAGATAATGAGTCACCTAAGGGGATTACAGGAGTTCATGGGGCTGAGCAAAGATTTTCACCCAAGCCTCCAAGGTGCAAATTGCCCCCATATGCATTCTTTGAGTTAAATCACCCTCCCAAATCTGCTATTAGCCAAGTGATTAAAACATAGGCACATTTTTTTCATGCCCACGTTTTTTGCTCCATGGTTAATAGTAGCTCCAGGAGGCAATTTAGATCACGGCTGCAGCAATAGGGAGAAGGACTTAAAAACCCTCCTATTGTGCCATGGCCCTGATCCATATGCCCCCTAGGCCCACATCTGCTTGTTGAAGAATGATATTACATCAGCAGTTCCAGCCGCAGAACTCTGATTTAACATGTAGTTTGGCCCAGGGATAATGCTTTGAGCTCACTTTAGCTCCTAAGCCATGGGTGTAGAACTGCAGCCCCATGGGCCAAATCCAACCAAACCAGGTCCCAATTCAGCCGTCTGGGGCTCCCCGGAGAACCACACTCCTTTCTCTGGTCTCACTCCCTCTCCCCTGACTGCTGATTCTTCAACGGTTTGCCAACTTTTGCTCAGTTTTTTTCCCCAGAGGTGTTTCTATATTTGGGGCAAGTGGGGTGATGACCCTCTGCCTTTTCCCCAGCCACTTGTGGCAGAGAATACATGGCATGCAGTCATTGATTTCTATGCAGCTGCCTTCCTCCTACAATCACAGAAAAATATTATGTATCTGCACTGTCCTCTGCCCCACCAGTCACTATGGGCATCAGCCACCACTGGCATTTCCCCCATTCTAAATAATTGACTTGCCTCTCCTAAGTCTTAGTTACTGGCAGCAAGAGATTTAAGATAAAATAAGCTGGTATTTTTTTGTATTGTAGCCCCTCCTCTTTGCCCCATTTTGCTCCTGCCCCACTTTGCCTTCATCACCACCTATTACTGGATTGTGGCTTCCATGAACTTCTCCAAGACTGAATTCATCACTCAGGCTGAAAGAGGTTTGGCATCCCTTTTCCAAACAGAAAATCAGGACTGGCTTTTTCTGAGTTGCATTTGCATGGATCCTGTGGACTTGCAGACCAGGTTTTTATTTTTAAACTTTCCAGAATCTTACACAAATTTAGTCATAGAAAAACTACATAAAATAATAATTAAAAACAACAACATATAGTCAAAAATGCACATTTCTCCCATAGTTTAAAGCACAAAATGCAAATTTGGGGGATTTGCATAATTCTGAAAGTGCACATTTGTGCAAATGTGAATTTGTGCAAGTTTGGGAAATTGGGGGGGGGGGAAACTGATTCTGCTCATGAGCAGATGATGGAACAAAAAGCACCCAACAACCCGCGAAATGTAGATGCAAAGGATTTTACAAAATCTGTACATCCCTAATGGAATCTCATGCAACAATTCTCTGATTCCCCACTCCCCCATTAACAGAAAAAGACATTTTGGGAAGGGTTCATTGGAAGTGGAGAGACAGTGTGGGAGGGGCTGCTCAACTCTTTCCCCACACGCCACTTCTTCTCTACAAATCGTGCACCCAGAGCCACAACATCCCCTCTGTTCCAGATCTACATTTGTGCAGGAAAACACACATTTGAAACCTTGTGAGAGGAGGAATCAGCAGGGGGAGGGAAATTTAGAGTGGGGTTGGGGAAATGGCAGGCTGGGAAAGTGTTAGTGCCTCATGCTGTCATGTTGCTCTACTCCCAGTCACCTCCTCTCTAAGTGGCTTTTCCTGTTAAATAAAGAAAGGCAGTTGGAGTATCACTATATAGCATTTGCATTGCAATGTGTCATTTGCTTTGTACTCCAGCATTGCTGGATGGTCTCTAGGGGCACCCTTTGTCTTCTCTGCTGAGAATTTGCAGAAGTGGGAGGAGCCTCAGGTTGTTGGTAAAGCTGTGGAACTTGGGATACTAGTTCATCGCTTAAGTCAGGAGTGCAGAACTTTCCCCCTACAGGTCAGTATCCAGCCTGTGGAGCTCCTTTGGGTTCCTCCAGGCCCCTCCCCCTTGAGGAATCCCTCCCACCAGAGGCATCTCCACTGTTATCTCCCATCTTAGGTCAGAGATAACAGCAGGGATGTGGGCAGCAGAGGACTCGGCCAGCGCTGTGAGGAACAGCCATTCTTCTCAGTATGATCTCATTCTTCCTTTGTATAACCCAAGGGGCCAGTGAAAGGTATGTCAAGGAGGAGCCTGGCTCATCCGAGGGCTGTCTATACACCTTTATCACCCCCAAGGTGGTTGCACAGTGGCACTACACAGCAGCCAACACCCATCCACCCTGGGGCTTTCCCCTGAAACTGCTCCTTGAAAAAGTAATGGACTTACTGTGACTTTTTCTTGTCCTCTAAGATCACCATCATATTTCCACTGTCTGTTGGATGGTTGATGGTGGAGCATTCCAGGGGTGGATTGAGGTCCATGGTAGGTTGCCTGGAGTGCAGGAAGGCAAGGCAGAGGGCCGGGTGTAGCCCAATGGCTGCCAGAAAGCCCATGCTCCCTCCTGCCATGGGGATTGACTGTTCTCACTCAGCAGCCGCGATGCCGTGAAGTTACTAAGGAATGCGCGACCGAAGTGCCGCCATAAAGACACCTCATCCCAGTGTTAGGATGAGTAGCCATTCTTCCCAGACCTATCAGAATCTTCCTTTGTGTTCTTCTCTCCACCCGTATCAGGTTGACAAGTGGTGCATGAAGCTGTGGACTCGGCCGGCACTGGGAGCACTCACATCTCTTAGCATCTTATTCATCCTTCCGTTTCATTTTGTCTTGTTCCTTGCCAAAGAGAAAGCCACCAAGAAATGGAGCCCAACCAAATCAAATGGCAGCAGTGGCAATCAGAAGGATTTGTTTGTCAACAAATGTACGGCGGTGTCTGGCACCATTGGCGACCAGAGCCATATCAGCATCTGCTGTGTTCCGTAGCAGACGTTCTGTTCCTTCTGCATGGAGTGAAGCTCTGAGGAGGAGCAGGAGGAGGAGGAGGAGGAGGAGGAAGAGAAGAAGGAGAGTGCTTGGCTGTATAACACTGCTCATTCCCTTCTCGTTCTATGCCTTCCTATTCTAGTGGCCCTCTCTCTTCATCAGCCCAGGGCCTCTTATTTAGGCCTCCTTATAACTGAGCATCAAAAAGAGGAGAGCTAGACATATACCTACAACTGTGCCTCTCAGGAACAATGGCACTGGAATAAGATTTCAAACAACACCATCATCCATTTCCTCATGGTATTTTAGTTAAGAAAGCGGTGGAGAAAGCAGGAAAATGTCAGCTAAACCTCTGACATGGTATAGTCAAGCTTGTAAGTGAACACAAATACATTCCTTAATTTTACCAGTTTAAAAACGTTGGCTCAAAATATAGACCTTTGATGTTTTCACAGATTTCTGCAAAAGGCAGTGCATGGTTCTCAAAATTTCAGCACACTTTTCAAAATAGCTCTTCAGCCATTGTATTTCAGTGTTTCAAAACTGGGTAATCCATTTCCCACAATTATGGTGTTCATCAAACCAGTTTATGTCAGGAAATGGGGTGGTGTTGGTGGAAGGAGCAAAACTGGCCTACTAAAAAGAGGGGGTAATTTTCAAGGGGAGGGAAGACCATGCTTTTATTTTACCCAGCAGTGGCTCTGATTTTGGTGATGCTGTGAATCCATTCTGGGTTTCAGTCAGAACCAGTCAGAACTCTAAAGGAACTATCCAAAGCGCTGAATCTGATTTGGGGATTGGATTCAGCACCTTGGATAGCTCATTTTGACTTCTGACTGAAACCCAGAATGGATTCACAGCCCCTCCAAAATCAGAGCCACCAGCTTCCACTTGATTTACCTCATTTATGTATCATGGTGAGAGGCAGCTTCCTCTCCACCCTTCTTTATAGTGGTGGGGGGAGTTATGTACTTAGCTAGAGCAGGAAGTGCTTTGTTGGTGGGTGTGCACTTTCCCTGCTGCCCCACCTTCCAAAACATTTATCTTGTTCATAAGTGGGTCAGACTATAGACAGCTTTGAGGGAGGGGGAAGGTCTGGCCAGCTGTCTGGGATGATCATACAAATCCATATCCATGAAGAGGACAGTTCAATGTGATCTACCCAGACGGGTTCAGGAGTAGCAAGAGTTTGAGAGTTCAGACTTGGAGGACCATGGACAGATCACAGGGTGAACCGAACATGCTCCACAGCCTTCCCCAACTGGGCACCCCCCTCCCAGTTGTGTTGGACTGTGTTGAACTGGCTGGGGCATGCTGGGAATTGTAGTCCAAGGCAGCTGGAGGGCACCTGGTTGGGGAAGCCTGCCTTAAATCTTTCCTGGCTTCACCCTTTCCCTTCCCAGGCTCCACCCCTTATGGCCAAGGAGTGGAGATTCGTAAAGGGACAGCCCCTGTACCTGAAACCTACCACTTTGGTGTCTTTCCTTTCAGCCTGGTGCATTTTTCATGCTGGTGAGGGCCTTAGTTCCTCATAGGGGTCAGGCTCAGGACAAGCTGTTTCTAGGAGGCCTGGTTTGAGCATCTCAAGTTCTAGGCTGTCAGTTTCAAGCTCAAGACCAGGGGCTGGGTTTGACTCTTCAGCTGGGGATGTGAGCAAGATGGATTTGACTAGCTCTTTCCCCTTTGTATCTGAGTCCTGGCAGCTGCTTAGGACTAGGGTCATGACATCTTCTGATGTAACATTTGCCCTGAAGGACAGAGCACTGCAGAGAATCTCACAGAGTGATATAGGTGAAAATGCTATGTTAGAATTGGCCATTCCTTCTGAGACAATCCTGTAGTAAGGAGCAGCATTGAACTAATCTTCCAGTCAGTCCTCCCCTCCAAAATCCATCTGGTTGAACAGCCTAATATTTTTCCAAGTGTATGACTCCACTGGACCCATTCCAAAAGCACTCACTTGGAAGAAAGCATCTCATGTCAGCTCCATGTTTGGGTTCCCCTGCTTTTCTTTCTCAACCTGCTTCCTGCTTTCCCCAGGCATTCATGGCAAGGATGCAAGCTATTGGGCAATTGGCTTGGCAGGGTGGCTCCTTCTTGGGCTTGGTGTGTGCAAAAGAGAGCAGAGGAACATGGAGGATAAGGGTGAGAATGAGAGCTCCCCTTACCCATGTCCAATATCCTTGCCTGGCTTTGCTCCCATAAGACCAGTACAGGCCATTCCCCTTTGCTTCAACTCATTACTTCTTCTGCCTTTAAACATTCTCTTTCCTCCATTTCATGAACAATGTGATGTATCCCAACCCCACTACGCAGGCCCTTCCATACACATATTGCAAATATGGCATTGTATCCACAACCGGGTGAACTGTTCCTGACCTTTCATTGCAGTCTCTGTCCTCAAGGGCAATTGTGTTCACTAGTGTGCTGGGAGCATTCTGCCCATGCTCAGAAGTCCTCTCCTTTATCATGTCTACCAAGCAGTGGTTCACAAGCACTCAGCATGCTCATACATCTCCCATCTTAATAATACCTTAGAAGCTGTAATAATGCCTGCTCAGAATACACCACATGCCTGCTCAGAATACACCACATTTAATCATATGTTCTATGAAACCTTAACCCTGGGCATGTTTGGTTACTTTCCAACAAAGCATGTTGTGGTTACTTTCCATAGTGTAGGAACCTCTAGTTTTCATCAGCTTTTAACAGCACAGGAAGAGGAAGTAGGAAGTAAAGAGGCATAGAAAGGGGTGGAAGGGGACAAGAGAAGAAAAGATTAGAACCAACTCAGAATGTCATTCATTCGTTGCCTTGATTTAAATTGCTTTTTGTTGCTGTTTAAAGAGAACATGGCCAGCCCAAAAGAAAATCAGGAAGTAAAGTGGGATGCTGAATTGTTGCAGCACGGGCACAACCCACAACTACAAAGCCCTAAATAGCTGAAGGTCCAGAATACCTGAAAGATAATCTCTTCCCATATACCTGCCCAGGCCCTAAGAACAACTTTAGAGACTATCCTCTGTGTGATCCAAATGAGGTGAGCTGGCTGGCTACCAAGGAAAAAGGAGAGGGCCTTTTCACTGGTGACACTCTGGGTTTGGAATGCCTTCCCACCCATACTGTAGTATTTTCAAGGCTATGTGAAGACCTATTCTCCTAGGCTTTTTCCTCCTCCTCCTCCTTCACCACTTTACTGCATGTTCAGATCTTTGCACTGCTGCCAGCTTTTACCTTGGCTTTTACTATGGTTTTATCCTGTTTTGAACATTTATCTTAGGTTTTACTATGTTATTGTATTTTATGGTTCTACATTTTATTCTTTGAAGTGCACAGAGAGCTTCGGCTGTTGGGCAGAACAGAAATGGGATAGATTAACAAACTAAATAAAATAAGCAGCAGCTGGTGAAAAACATCAGCCGTGTGTGTGTCTGTATGCGAGAGAAAGAGAAAGAAAGGGATACACTTCTATCAAGAGTATATGATACTGAGAAGGATGGGAGGATGAGAATAGAACATTCCAGGGACACCAGAGAAAATACCTGGCCATGCTCAATGCAGTTGTACAGTTCCACATGAGCATGTGATTGATGGGCCTCTCATCATCCTTCAAAGGCAGACAGCAGTTTCCCAGAAAATGTAATCACACATCAAAACTGCTGAAAACTTCTGTGCTGAAACTGAAATCCATTTAAATACATCTATGCTTGGATTCAAGTCAATTTGAGCAGATTGACTTTTGGTCCTTTTGATAATTTCCACACAACCTCTTGCTAGCAAGTCTGCTTTCACTCCACTGTAAGAATTCCTCAAAGTTTCCCAGATTTTTTTAAAAAATGTAAATGCTACTGTTGTGTTACTGGTTAAATCAAAGCAGCACAGGCCCAGGACAGATTTAGAAGGAGAAGTCTGAAGTGGAGTTTAAAGATAGAACCAGAGGTGAAGGGAGTCACTTGCAGAATGCTTTTTAAAAAAAGGTCAAAGCAATTATGACAGGACTGAATCAGATGGAACAAATGATGGTTGAGCTGAAGAAAACAATAAAAATTGAAGTTCTTTACATCTTCCATCTTACTTATCTAATCAACACACAATGCTAGATTTCAAGGATGGATGTTTTAGGGCTGTGTTGTCCCATCTCCCCCACTGAAAAAGTCTATGGAGCCAGAATTCTGCCAGGATTTCATCCAAGAGCATCTCAGGTTTGCTTCACAAATACTAACATGTATGCCAAATCCATGGTTGTAACTAATTTGAACTGTTTACCTGATCTTCTTTGATGAAAGGAGAGAGGAGATAACTTGAGTATGGTTGATTTTCAGTGACCTCTTAATAATGAAACAATCCCATTGAAGTCAACAGGAGTAGACTGATGAAAGGGGTTGTGGTCTAATATAAGGAAGTATAGTTGAATCCTTATGAGAGCTTGGCTCTGGCTCTTCCATTGGCATTTTTAGTCCATTATTAAAACACTTTTCATGCCCCAGAATTCTGCTTAACCATGATTACTCATTTTTTACTACTACCAGTTGCCATCTTCACTCCACTGATGAAGAGACGTCCACCCAACTGCCCCAGTCAAATTGTATGGCACATGTCAAATGCCACCCTCAGCTTTCCCATAGTCTACCAGGTTTACTCAACTCTGGCTTCCTCTTCTTGTCGTAATGTATTGCAGAAATTTCCTCATTATTCTTACAGCTTTCCCAAGGCACTCAGCTCATGCTACCTGATGGATGTTGGCTGCACTCCTGAAGACACTTGTGAACTTGTCAGTCCCATTGACAACAATAGGAATACTTTTGTAGTTACAGCCTTTGTCTCTCTGTTCTCCCTGCCTTCTACCCATCACTTGCCTAGTATTTGTTCTTCCTCCCCACTTCTCATCACAAATTTCTTATTTCACAAATTTCTTATTTGTGAAATATCTTATCATTTTTGTAGTCTTTTCCTCCTTGGCTCTTTCTGACATCTCAAGCTGATCTTGCATATTTCTGTGCCCCATTGGCTCCCAATATGACGTCAAATCTTATTTCCTCCAAATTTCCCTCTTCCTTTAGTTTATTAAATCACAGTGCAAGCCTCTGCATTTTTACCTGGCAGTGAGCCCCATTGTATTCAAAGGGGTTTACTCCCCTACTAAGTTTTCAATTTTAGGACTGGAGTCTTAGGGCATCATCACACTCAGGGTTTGATGCACACCTGCCGTGACTTTGATCCACTTTTTCAGTGCTGGACTCACTCAGGGTGCAAGAACAACAGGATGGGGACGACGTCATGTGAGTCCAGCACTTAAAAAGTGGCTTAGAGTCACGGCAGGTGTGCATCAAATCCCGTGTGTGATGACATCCTTAGTCAGCAAGGCATATGTTGTTCTCTGATGCATATTACAGTGTCCTATTTTTATTTACAACAGGAAGGACCAGTCCAGCCTGCACTGTAGCCCAATCCAGTTTATGGAGGGTTGAACACCCTCTGCAGGCCCCCCTTCCCTCCCCAACCCCCTCCCCCCCCCCACTGAGGGAGAGGTTATTTCCAATTGGAGGTAACAAAGGGATTCACCGATGGAGGGTGAGCAGTGCAAAAGGAGATCCCTTTAGTACCTCTGATCAGGGACTGGAGTTAAGCTGGGGATTCCCCCACACCACTGCTCAGCCAGGACTTACTGAGTCCCTTCCTGTGCTGCTCATGCCTTGATTGGGATGCAAACAATGCAGAAAGGAGCAACCTGATGGAGAAGGCTCCAGCAAGGCACAGCTGAGTTCCTTCCTGTGCCACCAACCCCTGTCTTCCAGGCAACTTGATCAGGTGCCAGGGTGGTGGCAGTATGGCAATGCAAGTATAATCATTCACTCCATCTGTGGATCTTGGACCTTTATCACACGGGCAGTTTGATCCACACCCGCTGCAACTTTGTTCCAATTCTTTCACATGACGTTGTCCCCCTCACACTGCTCTTGCACCCTGAGTGCTCCTTTTTGCCTTCCTCTTTCGAAACATCCCTGAACTGGGATTGTCCGTTTTCTCCCCTCCTCTGCAGGCTTAGCTGAGGTATCGGAGCAAAACCAACCACATGTGATCAAAAGGCTACACTTGCATAGGAAACAGAGGGAGAATCCGCATAAGCAAAATGGGTAGGTGTGAGAAAGGCCTTGGCCTCGCCACCAAGCAAGGACCAAGTTGGTCCTTCCACAAGATACCCCAGGACTCTTTTTTATTGCTGTTGCGACAGCCTGGCATGGCTATTCTTTGTTACCATCATGGGTGAAGTGGCCTTTAGTGACTGCCAACAGGGTCACAGAATTTCTTTAAAAAGGCTAAAGTTAATGGAAGAAGGAAAAGAAACAGCAAGAGCTATTAAGCAGGACTTTGAGAGCATCAGTCCTAATGCTTAGGTCAGCCTTCTCCAACCTGGTAGTACCCTCCAGATGTGTTGGAATGCCCATCATCCCCAGCTAGCATGGACAACACTGGGAGCATGATTACAGAACCTCCAAAGAATTTACGTTTATTTCTTTTTTGAAAAGGAGAGAGAGGAAGGGAGCATCCATTTTAACATGGTGGGGCTTTCAAAATGGATCAAGTAGGTAGAATGGGTCCATGTGATGTACCTGCTGATATTACAGGGACCATCCTAGAAGCTCCTGTGACACTGAGGGAACCACTTTCCTCCCACCAAAGGATGCACATGCCAGCTGGAGGCAGGAATTGGTATTCAGCCGCTGCAACTCTGGCTAATGGGTTGAGAACCAAAAAAGAACAATTGTCCCACAATGGGAAGGCTAGCTGGAGCAAGGTCATTCCATTCAGTCATGGGCACTTCCAGAAGAACCATTTTGTCTGGAAAGGCCCTTGAACTGCAAGAAACTGGAGTGTGAACAATAGGATACAGAGTATTTGATGAATATTCTGGACTATGATATACCTCCAAAGGGGTGTCTTGACGGCAGTGCATTGATGCCACTAGCCCTCAAACCTTCGTGTTGTCCCCATGTGAAGAGCTAGAGCAGGGTTTACAGGGCAGGGGGAGCGAACAGGCACTGGCATGCTGTGTCTTGTTCCATTTTTAAGAAACATCTTTCTTTAATTGTGCAGCTTTGCTGGTCTAGTGAAGTGCGAAGGCAGCTCCCTTCCATCCTGGTAAGCCTGCGCCTCTGTCCTAATTATTATTATTTTTAAAAGTTTTTCTTTAACTGCACTGCTTCACTGGTCTAGCAAAGTGTGGAGGCGGCACCCTCCCCCCCCCCCCATCTCGGTAAGGCTGCATCCCTTCCAACATTATATTATTTATTATTATTATTATTATTATTATTATTATTATTATTATTATTATTAGCTTTAAAGCCTTTTAAAACCTACAGCTTTTTTTTTTTTTTTTTTTACATTTTACGTTCAATGCCAAGCTCCACGGAGGTGGCCCAGCGTCCATTCGGCTTGCTGGCCCACCCCTGTCCCTGTCCAGCCGATGTGACCAATCAGGGGTCAGCATCGAGTGGGGCACACCTACGATGCAGCTCCAGATCAAAATGACAGATGGCAGATGCTGTCGTCGCCTCACTGCAAGCCAAAAAAGTCAGGCTATGTAGCCAACTTTCTAAAGCGAGAGCTTCAGGGGAATGCTCTCAGATGGCTCTGCAATGGCGGCTGCACCATATAACTGACCTGCCACCACTGCAGATCCACCCCGGGGCAAACCCCTTGTCAAAATGCACCCCAAGCATTGGGAACTGGGCCATTGGAGTCCAGATGTAAGGCCATTGGTATGTCTCTCTACCCTGCATTTTCTGATATGAATCTAAAGCTCATTGACCTGACAAACAAAACACAACAACCCACCATGGCTGATCACCCATGGTGGATTGTTGTGTTTTGTGAACCCAGCATGATTTCTGCAGTCACCCTGAGAACCTATGGCTTGTTTTAGGGTTGTTGATACCCATGGTAGCTTGTTGTGTTGTCCGAACACAGCAGGTCAACTTCGTCAAGGGTTGTCAGCAATGGCTACAGAGTTGACCAGCTGGCCAGGGCAGCAAAAAATGAGGTGGGAACAAAGAAATGAAGAGTTCTGCTGCAAAGGCACCTGGGATATATGTCGGACGTGGTGGGATGACTGAAGGGAATGGTGTGTGTGTGGGAAACAAGCTATGGCAAACCTAATCATATGTCCGGTTAGCAAGTGAACAGCCAATTCATGGTGGTTCTCTTGCAGGGTGGCTTAGCATGATGCATGAACCCTCCCTCTGTCAGAAATCGGTGAATTTGTCAGTTTCACTTTCTCCCAAATTTGAATTGTTAATAATAATAATTATTATTATTATTATTTATTTCTTACCCGCCTCTCCGTCTGGATCGAGGCGGGGAACAACAACATGATAAAATACATAAAACTGATTAAAACATGACACATATTATTAAAACTGCATTAAAACATCCTAAAACATCCTAAAAACATCCTTAAAGGCCTTTCTTAAACTCTTAAGGCCTTTCTCTCCGCTATATGAAGAACTTTGTGGGCATTGGTAAAATTCTCACACAAATGAAAATGAAATTCTTATCCAAATTCATCAGGTACAGCTGTTCCCATCATGGAGAGGATCATGTTGTACCTGCTTGTCATGTAGCTGTTTAAGATGAGGGGCCTGCCAGAAAAAAAGGTGGCAACCCTAATTCAGGACTAACATGGTTGAATACACAGGGATTCAAACCTAGGCTTTTATGAGCTAAGTACTCAAAGCCCTTGACCTGGATAGAAGAATGTCAGTTTCAGTTTTTCCCCACATTTTCATTTTTTAAAAATCTCAAGTTCTTTCCCCCCAAATACGGTAAACGTTGCGAAGTTTGGTAAATTCCTTTCAAAACAGAACTGAGACAAAATTCTTACCCATCCTGCTCCCTGTTCCTGAATGGCTCATATTTTTTTAGGCATAAGCATGTAGACCTCACTGTCCTGTGTAGATTTTATCCTTGTTTTATATTAGAGATTCCTAAATCTTACTTGGTGGACCTTGTGAATTGATCTCTCCCATGAGGGAAGCGCTGTTGCTCTTTTGCGAGATCTAAATAGTGGAACTGGCCAGATTTCGCCTGGCACATTCTCTGCCTAGCACTGAGTTTCTGAGACATGCAATATTTTACCTCACTTCTCTTTGCATGTTTTGGAGGGTTTGTATGTTCAGCAGCTGCCTAATCAATAGGAATAGGAAAGAAATCAATGCATGTAAGCCATTAGCTCCAAACAGAGGGCAGGCTGTTAACAAGGCATGCCAGCTGGAATAATACTTTTTGGTTAAATATTCTTGGGGAAGTAGGCAGACTTTAGCGACACGGTCAGATTGAAGGATGAGGACTAGGATGAAGCCACTTTTGGGGGCCTAAAGCACTTATGCAAAACAGCCATGCATTTCTGCTCACCTGTAGCCCCACAGTGGCGATAGAGCAGTGGAGGAAAGCAGTATCTTTCCTATGCTGCAAGACAAAATAAGCACAGCAGTTCCCTGTTCTGAAATGAGAACAGTTTTCTCTCTCTCTCTCTCTCTCTTGCAAAATCAGGACCACCCCCCTTAGGGAGACCAGATAAAATCCAGTTCAGGGCTCATGTAACTTTAACAGTTGTAGAGAAAAGGGAATTTCAGCCAGTGTCATTTGTATGCAATTAGTTCCTGGGGAAATCCCCTCTTCATCACAACTGTTAAAGTTGCAGGGGCCCTGCCTTCTTTTGTATATGGTCACTCTGGTATAGTGCATGCACCTTTAACTGTTGTGATGAAGAGGGAATATCACCAGGAACTAATTGCATACAAATGACACTGGCTGAAATTCCCTTTTCTCTACAACTGTTAAAGTTACATGAGCCCTGAACTGGATTTTATCTGGTCAGCCTAACCCACCTCCCAGTGGTTTTGCTACTCCCACAATAGCTAGCTAGCTGAAAATGGATATGCACATCAGTAAAAACACCCCAATTACTACAAAGATCTGCAAGTGAAACTTTTGGGAAGTCTTTCCTTAGAAACGGGATGCAAGGAGTGTATCCCCAATGGTTAAAATATTTCCAGGCCATGTGGGAAGTTTGGTACAGATATAGAGCAAGAGATGCACATTACTAGAAAATCAGGGAAATGGGGCAGGGATTTTTATTTTTATTCCTTTACATCTAGTAGTCAAAACGTGGGGCATGAAGATGACCTCATAATAGCAGATAGAATACTGACAGAATCTAAGGGAAGCCACATCGGGTTGGAATGCTGAGTTTTGAGAATTCTGTTGCCTTTTCAGACTCAGATTGGAATAGTGAGCTCTTCCATATGCAGCAAGGAACATATAGCTACATTTTCACTTACTATAGTGTTATGTGTTTGGGGTCAGTCTATATTATCTCCAGCAATACCTTACGTTTAAGGGCTGCTGAGTACAAAGAGACTGGGGATTTCCCCCAATGCAGTTCTTTTGAGCAAGTTACTCAAAGGTTATCTTGAATTGGTAACCTTTGTTCTACAAGGCCTGAGGGGGTAGGAGGAAATGAATCTGGGGCAAGGGTGAACAATCTGGGTCTTAACAAAAGGAGAGATTGGCTTTTGTCTGGCAGAAAGAGATCCCTGGGCAGCTGAGAGGAAGCGGGGTTTGCTTGGAGTTGTGTTGTTGTAGGCCTTCATCTGCAGACAGAACAAAGAAACCTTTTATAAAAGAAAGGCCACAAGTCTTCAGTACCCTCCTTCCACGAAACTGAAGCCTGAGTAAAAACGGAAGCCCTTGCAAGTTCACGCATCCCAGGACTGCAGTGCAGGAGCATAACAATAATAAATAAATAAATCCACACACACATACAAACACAGACTGTACATCACACACGATCTTTGCAAATTGGTAGTACTGTGTATAGAATGGGGTGTAGTGGAGCTAGGGCTCACTGGAATACAGTGCTGACACTTCTGTTTTATTAGCAGGGATACTAACGTCATTCACCCCCCACCCTCGTTAGTTCATTATTTATATTCAGGACTCCCTGAGGTAGGATGTGGGGAATATGGTTCCTGGGTCATCCTTTTGAGCTCTGGGCACCCCCACAATAGGTTCACTGATACCATTTGATCGCCTATAGTGTGTACCCTGTAAACCAGAGGTGTCAAACCTGTTTCAGCCCCAATTCAATTTCAGAGAAGCTCTCAGGGGCGTGTGGCCAAAGGCAAAAGGGATGGAGCTAAAAAAAAAACCTAGCACATTTTAGCTTAAAGCTCTTCCTGCTGGTCACTAAGCCTTAGGAGAGCCATTTCAACTTTTTAGAATGTGTGTGTGTGTGTGGATGGTGATGGGGAACATGCAAAAGCTGGGGAAAGAGGCATTACTCTCTGGGGAGCTCTGGAGCACTGAGTTAGGACCCCAGTGAATCAGATTTGGCCCGCGGGCCTGAGATCCAACACCTCTGCTGTAAATAAATATTAAAATGATTTCTTAAAGAAAAAAAAAGATAGGAATATCCATGGTTGCTAGGGAGGATGCTCAGCACAGCCATCCTAATTATAAAGATTTCCCATGAAGTTATCTATTACTCAAGAGACAGGAAATGGGGGCAGGGGATAGAAGAGCCAGAGAGAGAGAGAGAGAGAGAGAGAGAGAGAGAGAGGACAATTGTGCATTTACACATTCAGTATTTGCTTGGCTGCAATAAGAACACAACAACAATGCAAGAAATGTTAAGCCCAGAGTAAGGACTATTCACAAAGATGGTTATCCATGCAGAGTGACAAGGGGTTTTGTTCTAGTGCAAGTGAGAAAGCCCCTTTGCAGCTTCCCCCTTCTCGCTTTCATGATCTGGTATAACCACATTCCACAGCTAATTCAGACACTCCATGCAATCCCCAGCTGTCAAAAATGCATACCCACTTAACACACACACATACAACTCCCTTCCTGGGAACATCATTACCTGAATTCTGTATGGAACAGACTTGCTTGCCTAGGGCAGCTGCTAGGGAGTGATCATAAAAACATAAGAACCGCCACAGTGGATCAATCCATTGGTCCATGGAGCTCAACTCAGTATCCCATCTCAGTCACTGGCCGGTACTGGATATTGCAAAGGAAGCCACAGGGCAAATGGAGGATGGAGCTGTTCTTTCGCCACTCCCAGCTTCTGGCAACTGGAGATTTAGGGACACACTAAAACAGAAGCCCACACTCTCAAACCATCTGGGCTAATAGTTACCAATGAGGCTGTTCTCCTGGAATCCTGAAGGCTATCCCCAAGATTCCTGTCTTCCTTCAGGCCATCTTTTCTGTCCCTTTGATGAAACACTGATCTAGCTTGGGGTGTTAAGAATGAGATGCTGTAGACTCTTCCGATTCTGTAATGTCTGATTATGCACTTCAGAGCAACTGGCAGAGCCTGAAAATGAAATTTCTAATAAATGTTGTGCAAAAACAAACAGCCCCCCTCCCAAGAGTGCAACATTCTGCAGGGAAAACTGACCCTGGATGTGCATTAGCCAGTTCGTGTTTCACTTTGCAGAGATACATGCATGCATAAATAAAAGCTTAGCAAGGTAAATAGGCAAGTCAGGCTTAGGAACTTAGTGATCAAAGGGGGCTGTAGGGATCAAAACACTTAGGATCTGAAATGGCAAATTCCTGTCCTCACAGGCAGGCGGACATTTGAATACAACTGCAGCATGTAGAGTTACAGTGCCAAGGGAAACCAGCCACCATGACAGCTAACACACAACTGCTACAGGAAGCCTTGAAGGCATTTGTTATTGACTTGATCTGATATATTACAAATTCTGAACAGAAATGTGAGGTCAGAAGGATCAACTTCACTATTTGCTTCATTATTTGCAAATGTTTTTTTTTCACTCTCCGAGCATCACAGACGCAGA
Source organism: Anniella stebbinsi (assembly GCA_029215795.1). Lineage (NCBI taxonomy): Eukaryota > Metazoa > Chordata > Lepidosauria > Squamata > Anniellidae > Anniella > Anniella stebbinsi. The sequence continues at coordinate 32,862,676 of JARDYH010000003.1, forward strand.
GCCCTCTGCTGCGCTTTGGATTGCAACATCAAAAGCGGGAGAAGTTGCCATGAGAAAAAGAAGAAAAGAAGCAAGCAGGTACTGATTCTTCCATACTGCCACTCCACCAACCCCTGTCAAACAGAGGAATTGGGCGAGGCTTAATTTCTAAAATCAGAGGTACAAGCCTTTTAAGCCAGCTTGGAAGTCACATCTAAATCTTTCCCCTTCTTGTCCAAGATTGGTGGTGGTGGTGGTGGGGAGGCACTCCACACATGCTCAGAGAAACCTCTCTTACTGCCCCCTATCCCAGGTGTGAGCCCTGTCATTGGATTAATTCAGGGTTGAGTTCTGGCTCAAACCTTGGGAACTGGGCAGACTGCACAATCCCCTGCCATTCTCACAGTTGTAAGAGACTGGTGTGGGTTGAAGATCTGCAAAAGTAGGCTATTGGAAATGGATGTTTCAGCGAGTGGTATCTGGGGTCTGTCTTTGGAGCATATGACTCCAGTTTTGGTTAACCTGTATTGGCTTCCAGTTAGTTTCTGGGCCCAATTACTTATGGCACAACTGAGAGCTCCATCACACCAGCGATTTAGTGCACTCTCGCCATGCCTGGTATGCAGATTTGCAGCATGGCACTCACATGATGCTGGGCCTGTCCTGCTGACACCCCACCTTTCCCCCCACCTTTCCTAGATCGGTAAAAGTCTGGATTATTTTCCCTAAGCGCATTTAATGTGCCCATGTAGTTTTAAAGGAACTGGGAGCTTGAATGGATTGCATCAGGTCTTGGCAGGGAAAAGCGATTTCTCCCAGCAGCAGGCTCCAAGCCTCAATATAAAACCCAAACCTTGCATCCTAGGCTTGAAAGCATTTTTTAAAATCATGCAATGCCTGAATCTCTGCAGAGACAGGATTGTACTCCTTCGATGTTCCCAAAGAGCCAGACTAAAGGGTCGTTCCATTTTTGCCTGGCAGAAAGGCAGTATGTGAAGTGCTCATCTGACAGGACCTGACTGGAGGGAGAAAGAGAAGGGGAGGGGTGGAGTGGAGCGGAAGAGCTAAGGAGTGTAGGAGCGTAGGAGCAGCTATTCAAGTGAAAGGGATCATAAGCTTGACACACTTCTGCCTCAGAGTTAAAAAAAACGCGGAGGCAAACCAGGGTGGGGAAATTAGGTGTGATGGAGGTCTCAGCCAGTTAGGAGGAACGTTCATGGACCAATAGCCAGGACCAGGATACTTGAAGGACTACCTATTCCAGGGACAAAAGGTGGGATACAAATGATTTAATGAATAAAAGAATGTATATGATCCCTGTAGGTTAAAAATCAATCAATCAATCAATCAATCAAAAACAAATGCAGGCAAAATTTCCAGTAACCCCACAGAGAACAATTACTGATTCCATGTTTGTTTGACAATATATGTAGATTTAAGTATACAACTATGGACGTAAAGGCTGTTGCACATGGCCAGTTTTTAAGGAAACCCTTTCAACAATGCAGCTAGAATTTCAATTGTCTGGCCTTGGATGTATAATCAATTGTTATCTCACTTTATGCTGTGTTGTTTCTGGAGGCAGAAAATCTGGCAGCAGCTGTTTATATATATTGTGAAAAAAATGTGGTCATCTAGGACTTCACAGTTGCCACCCCACTGCAATGCCACGGGATTGCCGAACATTGCAGCAACTGTGAGGGAGAAAATTGGCATAACCGATTAAAAAGACAAGCCAATACATTCCCTGCAAATTGAGGTTCCCCGAAGGTCCTGGGAAACTTGCACCATAGGTGTCATCCATCAAGCAATGCTTTTGTACAAGCTCCATTCCCCCCCATTCTCCCCCCCCCCCTCAATGGGACTTGCTTGGTGTTGGTTGTATAAATGATTTGAAATGAAAGGGCCTTGCAAGGAAGAACAGTGTTCGCAGATCTGTTCCCCTGTTCTTCTACCTGAATGCAGCGACTCTTCCACAGGCAAGAGTGGCACTTGAGATAACTTGGCTAACGGCTGAATTCGGACAACACATTAAGAAACTGGGGGAGGAGGGAAACAATCGTCAGTTGTGTTGCTTATTGTGTTGTGTGGAGGGTAACACACAGCTCACAAACTACTGATGGTATGCTATTCCACCCAAATAAGCAACTGAGAGAAACATCTGGCTTGCAAGTTGTTTAGCTCAAAGCCAGTTGTTTAAAGTGTTGTGTGGAGGGGTGAGTGTGTTAATGGCGTGTGGTGAGTGGGTTAAAACACAAGCCCATAGAGGCAGGTGGCAAGAGTAACCAAAGCGGCAGCTGCCACTCTGCTACTTTCTAAATGAAGGTTTGCAAACTCACTGCCTCAAGACAACACACACCATGAACGACAACAATAGAGAGTATTCTCTGAATGAACTACATTGTCTCTCACATTCAAAACATATTATAGGTTGTCTCTCCAAAACCCGATAAGGCTAAGAAACGGGGGAGGGGGAAATAATTGCAACAATACAATTGCAGTATCATCATCATCATCATCATCATCATCATCATCACGTAGCATACATCTAGCCCTTATAGATGCAAATATATGCTTGAAGATACATAGGCAAAACCTGCTGAAACCTCAGAAGCCAGTGGGATAGCTGAACACGATCTACATTTGCTTTATTGGATGGGGAGGCTTCAGTGCCCTGCATAGCTTCTTGCCCCCACTTCATGAATAGTGAAACAGTAAAGACTGCAGAATGAAATATAGAAAGAAAAATTATGCCAGCTTGTTCAGTTTGAATAATTTGTATACATTCCATAATTCAGCTTTGTTTGGTGTAGAATTTGGATTGCCCAGGTGCAGAGTTGTAATTATAATTTTAGTGCAGAGCACACATGGAGGCCTGGTTATGGTTACTGAAACCCTATTAAATGTTTTGGAGACTATATTTCCTCAGAAACCTTAGCGATGTGCATAGAGAGGCATCTGATCTAACCTGATCCTCAGCCATGTTGCACTATGCAGTTGGGGATGTGCATCTCAGTCTATTCTCTCAGGCCAATAGTTGTGTATCTCTATTTCTGGATCAGGATGACAGGATACCTTTTCTGACTACAAAACAATTCAAACCCAAAATCTTTTTGTTTTACAATACGATACATACATTTAACATCCAAATACTACAGCTTTCAGAATTTTAAGATTTTATATGGTATACAATTCAAGAAAATTAATATTCTACTTGCCAAAGACATGTGGTGCGAAGACATGCCAAGCATTTGGTACACATTCCATTCATACCAGCAATTATTACAAGAAAATATAGCTAGTAAGTATGTGAATACAACCACCCACCAGAAGTCTCCCCCACTCCTAGAAAATAGTGGTGCAGTACTATGCATGTTTTCTCAGAAGTAAGTCTCACTGTGCTCAATAGATTTTAGTCCCTAGTAAGTGTTACTTACTTATTGTCATTTTTCTACCACCCAATAGCCCAAACTCTGCAGTATTTAGGGTTGCAGCCATAGATATGTAATTTTATTGATGTTAAAATTATATCCTCCTCCTCCTGCTCCTCCTCCTCCTCCTCTTTCATGATGATGATGTAGATGTATAATTTAACATACTCTGCCTTTCAGGGTATGCCTCACAAACATATAAACTATGACAATAAATTAGAAAATAAGTGAAAGTGAAAGTAATGTATGTGCATGCCAAGGTTCACCAGTTAGGTAGGTACATGTTGTTCTTTAAAAGTTTTAAGTCATCTCGTTGTTATATCCATTACTGGCACCGTTACTGTGATGACATTGTCGACAATATGAATTTTTGGCACAAGGAAGCTGCCTAGAGATGTCCAGGCTGGATTTGGAAAAGGAAAAGTCTCACCAGAAATAGATTGGCCTCAGTCTAGTTCTAGTCCCACACAACTTGAGGCACAGCATGGAGAATGAGCATCCCCATGTATGTCAAGAAATGCATCCAGCCACTTCAGGGGTGTAAACCATAACCACAGTGCATATGAAGGTTGACATCCTCATGCACATTCTGTATCAGATGTGCACAAAATCCGGCAATTGCCCTGATCTTCTTTTGCAGGATAACGGTGATCGTTCTTTGACAATAGGCATATTCATGTGATGGATAATACATCCAATATATAATATATGTAGCTCTACTACTCATTTGCCATGTTTCTGGTATTTTGCCAAGAGCAAAAAGACACTCCTATTTTACACACACACACTTAAGGTCTTATCTGTATTTGACCTACATTCATCTTAAGCGCCATTAGTTCTGGCCTGCACTCCCCCTACACACACACACACACACACTCCCCCCCCTTGCATAAACACCTCTTCACATCCAAGGACAATGTAAAAATGAAATGATCACAACTTTGCCCTTCGGGAATTTCAGTTTTACAGCTTGTCCCAATATGATGATGATAGAATTCACAGCCTAGTTCAAGAGAGATAAAGAGAAAGAAAATGAGAAGAGGGAGACAGATGAAATGAGGTGGGATAGCAGTATGAACTGGGCTAAAAGGTTACTCTAAGTGGGGGTGGGGGGGGCGGAACCAGGTAAATGGAAGAAACATGCAGCATGAAAAAGGCATTACATGAAAGAACAGAAAGGAAGGAAGAACAATATGTAAATACAATTAGAAGGAGAGGGAAACTGAAAGACTGGGGAGAATAGAATGACAGGATATTGTTGCAGAAACAACAAAGGTTCTTGTGGCACTTTAAAGTTATAAATTTATTATGGCATAAATTTTCACAAAGACTGTCCACTTCATCAGATGCATGAAGTATTAATCTCTACATGGCAGGTTTATATATACTCTTTTTTGGGTGGGCGGGTGGATGTAAACAATGTTGGTATTAAAATCAAGTGAGGGAGAGAGGAATGAGCATGTCTCCTGTCCCAAGGCTCTTTCTTTGAATGAGGCATCACATGCACATTTCCTGAGAGGAAGTGTAACACACTGTTGTTGCTCATGCCAGTCAGAAATGTAATTCATGACCAAGCACCACAGCTGTTCTTAGCTGTTCTAAGTACAGGCTATATAATAAGGAAGCGCCTCCATGACCAAAGACAGAGCTGGCCTTGCCATGCAGTGGAATGAAGTGACCTGTTTGAGCTGACCCCATGAAGACTGATGTGAATGGTACAGCAAAACTTTTTGAAATGTTGGTCCGGGGCAGGGCGGGGCAGTTAATTTGGGCTTCACTTCAGGCAGCACAACATTTTGGACCACCACTGTAAAAAAGTGCTGAGATGCTATTTAATGATACAGGAATTGCACCATATACCAACTCGTTGCCACTGCTGTGTTACTGCCTGTTACGAAGTGCTGCCTAGTCTGAGCGGAAGTATCAAGGTTCTCCCTCCCATTTCAAACTGAAAATGGACCTCACATCTCCATTTCTCTCGGGTAGGTAGAAAGTATGGAATGAACCCTGGAGTACCTCTTAGAACTTGATAAGGCCTTTTTGTCCTTGCTTGGTATCCATCGACTCCATTCTGTTTTCTGATGAAATGGTACCAATAGAGGTTTGGGAGGCCTCTGAGGAATAACTGCCTTAGCATCCTTGGGTGCCACCTGCTGAGATTGTCTGCCTTGAGGCTCAGGGGAGTAGGCTGCAGCAGATACACTTTATGATTGGTCCAAGCCACTTCAGGTAAATCAGGGTCACATCAGGTAAAGCAGGGCAAAGCAGATCAAGGTCACAACAGGCAAGGCAAGGGCTGTTAGGGCCATGGATAGCACACTGCAGAAAGTGCTGATTGGAGAATTGTTCGAAAGGAAGATACTATCTCAGCAAGGGTGTGAAGTCTTCTGAGGCCTTAAGGATTGCAAGTCTGATTCAGCTGTTAGCCTCAGCCCCTTTTGAGGAGCTTTCTGACCCTTTAAAGGGCCATTACTTGTATTTTGGAGCCTCAGGTTCCTACAGTGTGGAGCTGACGGGGGCTACACCAGAAGTCCAGCTTCTGTATCCAAGGTGTCCAGTACAGCAAAGTCCTTGAATGGTGCCTCCTTCCCATCCAAGTCTTTCCTTGATCTTGAGGATGGAGACCATGACTTTCCTTCAGCCTCACTTTTATTTGGTGGGATGTTGCCAGTAAGTAGGGGTTGGAAACTTTGGAGGGTTGGTGGGGGCACACTGGCCACTTCAGAACCTTGTAGGGGCTGCAGCCCTCCCCACTGCCACTAGAAATGGCTCTTACCGCCAGTGGTTGCAGTGCTGGAATCCCAGTGATTCAACTGGGAAATAAGGCACACAGGGAGCATGTGCCTTGTTTCCCAGCAGAAATGGGCTCCCCACAGTCGGCCAGACTGTTGTTTGGAGGGCTATTGGGAGTTCCATGTTGTTGTTATTTCAGGAGTGATGGTGTCAACAGTGGTGTTACTGCATAGATGGGTATGGTGGACATGTGGCCTGTGTGTTGTCCACCCTTAATTATGCCATAATGTATGTGTAGCCTTAGCTAACAATATAGGGGAGATCTGTATGATCCTAGCTGCCAGAGACCAGTTTCTCCTCCAGTTTCTGAGCCCACTGAGCCCTCAGATCTAGAGGTCTGTGGGCCATTACAAGGAAGACCCGGGTTCCCATTTCTTTCCCCTACTTTCCATCTGTGAAAGGCAGTTATTACGAGCCAGGGTGGGCATTTGAAGATATTGGGGAAGCAGACTATGTCAAAGAGCTATTAGAAGAAGTAAGGGAAAGAGACCTGTTGCTGGCAGACCTACTCCTTGAATGGCAGTGGCCTTATGAGATTTGCAGGCCCTGGATTGTGAGCAACTTTGCTGTTCATTTTTCACCCAATGAGATACGGACCCCTTCATCTCTTGGGTAATAAGTTGGGCTGGGCTGTCAGAACTAAGGTCTGGGAGCAACTGTGAAGCCCTCAGATGGATAAATCCTCCTGGTGCTGTGAACTATTGCCAAAAGAGCTTGTGGGGCTCAACTCAGTAGAACCTTCCCCCAGTGCTGGTGCTGCCTCTGCCAAACCCTCCTTTTCACTCTATGGTCTTGTCTGGCACCTATAGAGCATCATACACAGCTACAGCTTTATCTAACACTCGGTAGGGGAAGGCTGAAGGCAGCTACAGAGTTGTTAGCATGTTCATTGTGTCTTCAGGCCCTATCTCTGCAGCACTCTTCCCAGCTTGGCTGTAATGGCCCAAATGGCATCAAGGAAAGGATCCTGGCCAAATTGTTCCCAAGGTGTGCTGGGAACTGCCTAGGTCTGGTTGAGGTGGAATGTCCCATTGCTGTTCCACTGATCAGGTAACACTACTAGCTATGGAGAACCATGTGAACGCTGCCTGAATGATAAGAAGGGGGGCTATCCCTCTCCTATAGCAAAAAAAAAAAGAAAAGAAAAAAAGAAAAGTGCAGTGAGCTCTAATCCCAACCCCAACTATGATAAATTGGTGAATGGCAGCAGGGGAGGAAAAAAAGTGGTATTATTATTATTATTATTCTCTTTCTTGCTCGTGGCGGTTTTTCTAGACGGACATGATGGGCTTTGCCAAGTCATGCTGTCTTTTATTGATTCAGGAATTTCCTGATGATTGAGCATGTTTTAATTATGACTGCTTTCTGGATGTTGGTGTGGATGTATTCTGGTAGGCCCAGTTTCTGGAGGTTTTCTGTATATTTTTTTTGATGTGATGCCGGTGACTGATGTGATTAATGGGATAATTGTGACCTTTTCCTGTTGCCATAGTTCTTTGACTTCCATGGCCAGTGGTGTATATTTGTCTCTCTTTTCTTCTTCCTTTTCAACAACATTTTTATCATTTGGTATTGCTATGTCAATGAGGTATGTGTTTTTCTTTTTTGTCTATGAACGTTGTCTGGTCGGTTGAAAGGTATTGTCTTGTCCGTATGAATTGCTTTGTCCCAGTATATTTTATGATTTGCATTTTCCAGGATTGTTTCGGGTGAATGTGTATAGTATGGTGTATCTGGTCAGGGGAGAAGATGAAAGATCAATGTGATTGGACCTTGCCTGCCATCCAGAGGGTTAGGCTAACCTGAAGGTGCTGGGATGTCCTCCAGAAAATACAGGAGAACCTTGATACATCAAGATATGTGACAACTGGCAACTATTTCCTTCACCTTAACAGTATCTTTAGGTATTTTGTTCCTGACAGCCTGCCAAAGATTGCATGGTGTTTTTTTCACATTCTAGGAATCCAATCTTACACTTGAGTCCATATTTATTCCTTATCTCCTTCTCCTCACCCTTCACCTCCTTTTCTTCGCAAAACTTTTCATTCTGGCTGTATATATCTCCACTTTTAGTCATTTTTCCTTGTCTTTGTCCACACAAACCACTTCTCACTTTACCCTAATCTCTCTGACAAATAGTCTAGCCATCACTATTGATTCATGCTCTTCATAGCTATTTTCACATGCCTGCTGCTGAAGGGGCTTTGGGACACTCCCATTTTGTTCCTTTTCATTTTGTCCATGTCTACCTACTCTGGCTCTCCCTACCTCCCATTTTCTTCAGTTGTTTTGTCCCTTTATCTCTTCTATACTTGGTCCATCACCCCGTTTTCTTCTACCACAACATATATTCTTCCTGACTCCTCCACCCTCCGAAAACCTCTGGTGATTTTGTCTGTTTCACATAGTCCATCTTTCTGCATCTCAAACACTTCCAGGCCCTCACTCACTCTCCCACACTGAGAGGAGGCGGTGGCAAAGAATTTGCTGCTGACCGCTGCATTGCTAGGAGGCAAACACATGCCTGGCCTTGTGCAGGCCAGTTTCCGCCTGAGTGCCCCAAGTCACATATCCCCAGCATCATCTCCAGCACGAGAAAACAGATGGTATAATAAATGAGTGCCGTCTGATAGGGGGATGAAGGGGGTGCCTGCCTGGGATAACCCCCCACTAAAACATACACATACAAACTCAAATAATACCCTGATTATCTTGTTTTAGTCCACCCCCTCCCCAGCATTGTGGTTTGAGCATCAAGTGGGACACACAGAAGCAGGAGTGCACACCACAAGAAAGGAGGGGGATGTACTCAGGCTGGGACGTAAGAATTGACATTAAAATTTGCTTGATAAGCTAGAGAAAGGAAGACGTTGAGGGGAGATACACAACTGGCTTTGCTAAAAGGGGACGGGAATGCATGCACAGCAGATCAAATGCATTGTTTTCCCCAGGCTTTGATAATGAAGTTTATAGGCAGTGGCTATAGACATGTAGAAAGAATTGGCAGGGCACAGCCCATTTCAGTTTGGTATAAGAGGAGAGGCACACACAGTTGCCTGCTGCCCAGAAGCCTGCTCTTTGGCTATTCACTCTCTATTCCATCTCTCCTGCAAGCCCCTGTCACTTCTGTTTAGCCGTGTCTCCTATCTGTGAGAACAAGTGAAAGCCACACCACTAGGTTGACTTCGGCGACAGGGCTATCAGCAGCAGAAGTAGCAGCAGCTGTGACTCAATCCTTGCCCAAGAGAAACATCCCCAGGCTTTCAAACATGAGAACAGAGAGTATGGAAAGAGCTTTGTTTTGAAGCTCAGCTTTTGACACAGACATATAACACTCTCCCACTAAACCCAATTCTAATCTAGTATGTTGGTCTGATATGTTGACCAGACAAAAATCTAGCTACAAGCATTCCCCAAGAATTTTCTGCTGAGCCTGTCTCCATCTTGTTTTATTTTTTAAATTTAGAGATCTTCCACACCCAGGTTTCCTGAGCTCAGTATGTAATCAAGACCAAAGGCTGAACAGAAGTCTGGATCCAGTCAATCTACATTTCACTTCTCTTAAGTGGTTTAGTGAATTAACTCAAAGGACTGAATTTTAATCCTTCATATATCCCTAAAGTCTAAATTAATCGTGTCTATCCTAGATTGCGTTGCCTAACACCTGTTTGATGATCTTGGCTTAACCTCCACTCCCCTTCTACCTACGGACACATCCTATCAGACAAAATGATCCTCACATACAAGCACACCCATTTCTACACTCATGCCACCCCGTTTTCGAAATGGGGTGCTAGTTGCTAGACTGCAAATAGTGGGCACTGGGGCTATGTAGCACACAGGATTCAAGAGAGCATCATTATTTATGTATTTATGTATTATTCATTCATTTAAACCTTTTTGTATCCTTCCCTTTAGCTAAGGTGTTAAGGTGGCTTATAAAAATATTTCTTCAGAATTCACAGTTGTTATCAAGAAGAGTCCTAAACAAACAAAAATCCATTAGGGTCAAGTTAAGTAAAAATATCAGAAGCTTCTATAACTCAAATCCTTTGACAAACATAACTTCCACTGAGCCATTGGAAGGAAAAAAACATGGTCTTCCCTGAGCTGCCCGGGACACCATTCTGACACTGAAATAGCTTCTCCATCAATCAATTCCATTTACGGACTCGTGCTCGGGAGGAAGGGGAATGGGAGGCAACAGCAGCTAGGGTAACTCAGGTGATGCAATGGCCTCCTGGTGCTGATTCTCCTTCCTGTATGTCCCAAACACAGCCTTGTTATCTTTCTACCTCTTCTTGCACCAGACACTGTTGAGCTCTGCTACAGATGTATACAAGGGCCATACTCGGATGAGTAAGGTGATGAGAACAGTGAGAGGCATTTGCACTGAATTTCTGGTTCAGATGTGCATAAGCCTATATCATACTGGAAGCACAGTATGAACAAGAGACACACACAGCACTGGCAATGTGATGTATTTTTTTTTCTCTAGCTACGTTTGTAGTTGTCTAATTTCCCCACAATATACTAGGTGCTCTGTAATGTAAAAAAACAGCATGAAACCTGATTCAGCAAACACATGTATTGCATTTATGCACCGGTCATCCTCTTATAATCTTTAATTTTTATTCTTGTTTTATTAATTGGCTTTCAGCTTTTAGCAGCCATGCTATTTTATGTTCTTGTCAAATATTATAGATCAGAAATTAAGTGAATGTTGTTTATCCTGGCTGTCGTGCCCACGTTTTGTGTGGGGGCTAGTTCCTTCTTGGAGCAGTTTGTCTGACTGGTTTGCCATTGGCAATTCCTGTCATTTTTGCTTCCACCTGCTACTTGCTCTCACCTATGGTGTTTAACATAATATGCCAAAACAGAGTATTAGGGAGAGTGCTATTTCATGTTTCTTTGAAAATGCCTGAAGCATTTTTCCTGAATAAATCTTTTGTTCAACAGGTTGGTTGCTTTTACCTAGCATGTTGCAAATCAGTGGCTAACCACAACTCTTTGCTTATATGCTGGACCAAATACAGTTGATATAATAGAGAGGCTCAGTTTGGAGAGCCAGCTGTATGCATCCAAAAGTATGCATCCATGTCATTTAAATCCCTTCTGAATGCCCAGCATCCTACACCAACGTGAGTATTTTTAAAGTATGTGTGTGTGGGGGGGGGAGTGTAGGGTAGAATTATCAGACTTAATTCTTAAAGGGGAATCTGGTTTAATTAAATCTTGCTCATATGAAAAAGTCACCCAGAGTTGTCTGTGGTTTGTGACACCACTGCTTCTTTGAAGTAGTCTGTAAAACTGCAGATTGTTCTTAGAGCTAACTAGTCAAATGACCTTTTGCCAAGAGCAGGAAGCAGCTGCAACAGGCTGAAAACAAACCCCAGTCTCTAGAAGAATATCCATGTTCGGAAATCAACTCTAAGCCTTAGCAAGACAAGCTTAGACAAAGTTACTCACTCCTTGTAATACTGAAGGAAATCTTCTGTTAACTTTACTATTGCTCTTGGGTTTAATATAGGAATGTGCACCCACCACAAGATTTGGTTTGGACCTCGATTCAGTGATTAAGAAAACAGACCAATTTGACTTAGACCGATCCAGTGGTCACCCAATTTGACTTGGAGGGCAATTCTGAAATGAGATTCAGAAAAAACGAAGCTTTATGCCTCCCACTAATGGGTAGGGGAAATTCACAAATGGCTATAACTCATTTGCTCTTTGCTAGAATTGGATGAAATTTGCTGGCCTAGAAGTCCCTTATGAAAGACACCTGCCACATTTCTGACAAATAGGAGCAGAGGGGGGGCATGGACTGTGCTAAGCATCTTTAAAGATTTGGGGGTTAGAAAAGGAACAGCTGATGATGTTTTTTCTTTGTTTCAATTGGATGAAAGTTGTGAGCACTGTGGCCCTTCCTGGGGGAAATGATCTTGTCATGTTTCAAATGAATAGGGGTTTTGTGAAGCAGCATTTTAAAGATGGGCAGCTTGCAAAAAAAGATGTACTTATCCCTACATTTTTGTGTGTGTGGGGGGAGCAATTGTTATGAAAATGACACAGCAGTGAGGTGGCCCCAAGCTAAGAAACCTGCAAAATTTCATAAGATTTTGATAAACGGTTTCAGTGGAAGAAGAGTCTTCAATATTGGGGGTGGGGGAGGTATTTACTTCTCCTTCCCTTCCTCCATATTTTTTTGGGCAGTTTGTACGAAAATGGTATATGTCATAGAGGTATTCCTAGAATTTCAGAAAGATAGGTGCAGGGGTTAGGGAGTCATGATGACTGAAAAACAGTTCAAGGCTTTTGTTTTTTGCTCAATTGGCATCAAAGTCTTAGAAAATGCAGTAAGACATGGGTGGATGAGGGATGAGGGACATGCAGTGACAGAAGCAGGTGGACATCCAGCATATTTTAAGGAAGCAACCAATACTACAACCTTCTGAGGGGATGAAGTCCATTAATTTCAGAGAAATAGGAACAATTCTAATGGAAGACGCATTCCAAACCTGGTTGAACCTGCATGGGAGCAAAAACAACTAAAACAGTTCATGGACATACGTTGTGATTTCCTTAGATGTAGTATACTCCCCCTCCAGTCTTTGGCTGGGTAGGCATGCAATCCAGTGCAATGGTCCCATCTTGAGGTTGGGTGTGAAATGCAATTTTAGTTGCTTGATTCAGATTAAAATCTAACCTAGAGAAATAGGTCCAAAACCAGGATGGGGGACTTTATCATTGATTTGGGGGGAGGGAGGTGAAATGACGAAGTGGAAGAAACCCAGGCACACAGAAAGGCAGCAAGGGCAAACTTTGACATGGGAGTTACTTATTGGAAAATGGGAAAGCCTGAAGTTCAAACCCACACCACAGTTACTAGAGCAAATTTTGAACTGGGATTTGAAGACACACAAGAAAACTAAGGAAGACAAGACACCAAAGAACTCAGTGAGAAAGAATAGTGAATCAATAAAATAAATTGTTGATGCTTACACACTAAGAGAACACACATCATGTTGGTTCAAAATGAAACTTCTAGAGTAAAAAAAATTGGGAAGGAGACATTACCTAGTGCCTACTAATTCTCGTAGGCAGAAAACACTACTGAATACTAACTGAGCATTAGTAAGTGCTATAGGAAGGATCAGGGTGGAGTGGTTGTTTGAAGGAAAAAGAATAAAGGAATCGTTCTGAAAAAGGACTGTTTGCGAGGAGGAAAGTAGAATCAGAAATAATATTGTACTTAAAACTCTCTGTGACAGAGTGGATCACTGCACAATGATAGCTAGCTCACAGCATGCGGGTGAAAAAATATTATTCAAACACAACACATATTCAGCAAAAATAAATAAATTACTAACACCCACACTACAAAGGAAAACACAGTAAGATGCCACAGTGAAAGAACAATACAAATTAAGTTATATGACCAACTCCTGACCTTCTCACAGTACTAAAAGAGAATGCAGAACTTGCTTCAAAAACTCCCTAACCGAGAGGACCAAGGCCAAAATGGAGAAAGAGGGGGAAGCCTATACCATTACAGAAAAACAATAGCAAGAATAAATGAAACTTAAGGATCAGGGATATGTGAATGACATTAATGAGATGGATTTGGAATGGAAAGGGTAGGTCTAGGATTGGAATAAGGATAGGTTTAAAAACAAGACACAGCTAGGAAAGAACAGAGAGTATTGTTGAGCAAAGGATTTTATAATACTCACAATCCATTCCCACAAGCACAGTGATTGGAGAGCCCATAGTAAACCACCCCCTATGATAAGAAGTTAGTCCTATCAGTTATTGTGCCCCCCCACCAGAAAAATGAAAATAAACTAATTCTTTTTCAAATAGATCGTCTGCCTTTCTGCTGCCTTCCTAAACACCAAACAGGGCAGTCCAGCTTCGGTTCTGGTTGCTTCAGAGAGAATACTGATTTGCCTTGGGAAGCCTCTGAATCTCTCCAAAATGGACTGATTTGGCTGAACCTGATACACTAAATTATGTTAGATCCAAATACCCAATTAGTATTTGGATCTATGGTAATTATCATAGCCTTAATGAACAGCTCAGTGGTTTTCAGGACACTGAACCTGCTCAGGTGATCTGGGTTCAAATCTCACCTCAACCACATACTTTGGGTGTCAATGTCAACCTCTGCTCCCCATCTGTAAAATGGGAATGAAAGCAACATTCAAGCTTGTTATGTAGGAAATTGTCTGTATGATTTTTAAAATAAATATATGAAAAAGTATCTATCTATCTATTTATCTTTGTACATTCAAACTGCTATATCTCAATATCAGATTTTATTATCCTGTATTTTGACAAATATTGGGACCCAAAACACATTATGTAAATCACTACAATATAAGAATGATGCTACTTTGCATTTACTTTACACAGCAGAAAATAAATGCACGAAATGCTGGGTGAAAAGGAACTGAACGTTTGATGTTTTGAAGCTAGAACGGATAGCAGAATAGTGGGATTTTTAAAATGATGTTTGATCATGCCAGACACTAAGAGGGAAGACTGGAAATAGTCACAAGTATCTCTGACCTTTGTGCATTTGTGTGGACAAACCTGAAACAGCACTTTCCTTGGATATTACCTATTTATTTCTACTTCATCTAGCTGCTTCATGATTTTTGCAAGTCTTACATTTTGCTGTATCAAGTGGTAACTGCTGTATTTACCTCTAGATAGCTGAAAACTTAGTTCTATGCAGTCTCTAGGAATAGTTAGCTAGCAGTACTTGTAGGGATGTGGTGACTAGACTAAGGAAGACTAAATGTCAGTTACATGGGCACAATCTCTAAGAGGTCTGGGACACTTCTGGGTCCATTTTTAATTTCCTTTTTAGTGATCACTTTCTGCCAGAAGTTAGATATATTCGCTTTTCTAGTACTTACTCAGAGATCTTGCTACAAGCTCCATGTTGTTCTAGTGCATGCTTCTGTGGCTTGAGGGAGACTCATGAAACTCACCCCTTCTCTTACCTCTGCTTGATACACAGGGTCTGTCATATTCATCCTATCAATAATGCTAGGTTTTGGTTTGTTCTCAGAGACTGGGGGGACGGGGACAATTCCAAGCTTCACTTTGAAGAAAGAGAGTAAGTAAGAATGAATACAGCTCTAAGGAAGATACACGAGGCTGTAATAGAAGAATGAAATAAACTCCCCCTCAAGAGTGGAGAGGGAGAGAGAAGTTTCCCAAAATAGTACAAGAACTACCAGTACCTGAAAAAGTGAATTTGCCACAACCTCAGCAAAGTTTGGACTAGGTTGTCAACATTTGAGGCCAACATGTGAGATAGTCACTGTAGTCTCACCTAGACCTGTAGCTTCTTGGGAAAACATTAAATTTGGAAAGATGAGGCTCCATCATTCCCCGTAGCAAATGCTGCAAACTAATGGAAAACTGGAGCCTGCAATTGAGCAGTTGCACATACTGTTGTTTTGGGTCACAAAGAAGAAACTTTGTGACTCAAAGTAGAGAGCCTGCCTAGTCCCTTTTATGCACTGGAGGGTGTATAAGCCTGTGGCATTTGTGGTTATATCTATTACATGGAAGTGTTGCTACTTCAGATGTTTTGGCTATTTGAGTGGGTGGGCATATTTGGGAACAAAGAAGAGTATTTCTAAACCTGCTTGTGTGCAAGCACTCAAAGCAAGCAAGTAAGCAAGAGCTGCATAAAGATTACGAATGCAGGATTTCCCCTTCTGTTAGCACCAGTATCAGAATCCCGTTTTCTCTTAAGACTGTTCCTGACTGAGATTTATTACAGGTTTCTAGCAATAGCCCTATTAATTCTGCCTTTAATTGCTGCCGTTCTGGCATAATTCATATCTTTCCAAACACAACACCACCATCACTTCTTGTCCAATCATCTTGTATGAAATGAGTTCACCTATCTCCTGTACTTCTACTTTAAAGGGCAGGGTCTACACATATTACTGAATCTATAAAGATTCCTTTTCAGTATATATATATATCTTCATGTTTATTAGAAGTTCAAGCAACAGACTACTTGTTCTTGTCAATAGCAAATCCTACACTATTTGCCAGGAACATCTCTTGGATAAGCTTTACTAAAATGAATGGGACCCTTGCAAGAACATAATGAATTGGGCATGTGCAGAAATTCTTGGTAACCTGTACCTCATATCACCAATGTAATAAAAGCTCAAGTATTGCTTTTATTACATTTACCACTTATATTCTGGTGGCATTTGTTGATGGCATACTGAAATTCATATGCCTTTAGCATTTACATTGGCTTTCAGTAAGTGTACTAAACTCGGCATATGCTGGAGCTTATTAATATTGTTGGGAGTTGTGTGGGTTTTATAATGAGATACTTTTAGACTTTTACTTTTATGTGCGGCATGTTATGACCTGCCCTAAGCCCTTGGGATAAGGAAAAATAAAAATCAGAATAAATAAATATGCTATGACAAGTCTTTCCAGTATAATCTCTCAATTTAAAAGTAGCAAGTGTATTCTATATAATTCCCACACAATTAATTATTTATATACCATAGTGGAGATGTCTGAAGCCCATCAGTTACAACTTTACAATGTGACAATCACTACTATAATGGGAAGAAATTCTTTAGCAATAGGAATTTCTAACCTGCAAGTTTTTCTAGCACAATGTGGTATCAAACAGTATGTTATGCAAAGGCATTGGAGGCAATTGTTTCCTACCCCTTATCCCTTCCTTAAATGACCTGTACACCAGCAGAGGGCAGTACATTCCAAAATTATAAAATACATAAAAGCCCTTGGCAGCCACAAAGCCACCAACAGCCAGAGAGAATAAGCCACATCAAAATACAAATAATGTTCTATGAAGTAAGGAACACATATGAGTCTTGATAGTAATGAGTTCCAACTTAGGAAACTACCCCACAGACTTCTATCCTAAGAGGCTGTTTCTGCAATTCTGGATACCATGGTTGTATTTTATGTCTCACAACTTTGGTTTCTTCTAGAAGGGTGACTAATATATTATCTATCCCTGATGGTTAGGTTCTACCAGGGTGACTGGCTGGGATGTACAGAATGTGGTATGTTGCCAGTCAATTTTATATATTAGAATTTATTTCTGGAAATTTCTCATGACAGTTGCATGCATACTTGCTTTCATAGTATTTAAACAGTAAAATCATGCAAAGACAACAACACCTCATTTAAAAACGTATATTAAAGGACAGGTAATAAACAGATGAATGCGAAATTAAAGCTGAAGGAAGTCTCTTTCTAAAGATTTAGTATGGCTTAGAATTACTGGAAAGCAAATAATTAAACAACAAAAGCGTTAGGCTATGTTTGTTAAACATTTGATTATTTTCAGGCTCAAGGAAAACAAACAAGTTAAGCATATTACACTCAAAGGCACCTCACACCAGTGAGTGAAAGGTTTCCACCCTCTCTTTGTATAGTTGGTGAAAGGAGTTTGCCACAATGTGAAAAGGAGCTTCATAGTTTTCCATTTCTTTCTGAAAAGAAAAGAAAAAGTCAGATAAGGAAGGGGAGAGGAAAAGGACCTGGCTAGTTACTGCATAAAACAATTACTGTTGAAAACAACTTAAGTGGTATAAGACAACATACAACCCTGTGGCTCCTCCATTTTTTATCTGCACCCAATGATACAAAGACACTCACTACTGACATCTCGCAGTACTCTAGGCCATTGGTTTCTGCCCATTCTTGTGCTTGCTTTTGCTCCACAATTCGTCTGCCAATCAAATCAGTCTTATTGCCTACTAACACACCTATACAAACAGACGGAACAGGAAAAGAAAGATTGAATTATTAACAAGAAGCACTATGAAACCTAACATGTTAACAGGTAAAATAAAAATAAAAGACAAGACAATTGATTGTTTGATAAGATAGCGGATGGAAAGATCACAGGGTACTTCCCATGTTTGTTTTAGGGCACACTCCAATGCATGTTTAGACAGAAAAAAGGCCTACAACTCCCAGGACTCCCTAGCCAGGAGTTATAGGATATTTTCCTGTCTAAACATGCATAGGATTTTGCTCTAACACTAATGTGGGAAGTACCTATTCTAGGTGACTGCTTTGTGATCTTTCCATCCATTATCCTGCCAAACAATCAATTTCCTGTCTTTTTTGTACCTGTTAACCTGCTACGCTGGGGAATGCTGGGAGTTGTAGGACTTTTTTTTCCTTCTAAACACGCATAGGATTGTGCCTTTAGTTGCTGACTGAATAAAACAAGGAAAGTCATCCTAACCACTTGGAATTAAGATGTTACTATATGCTATATCTCACGAATAAGAGATATAGGCACAAAATATACATGCAAAGACATTTACAATTTCCTACCTGGAATGTGTATTCTAGAGGTTTGACTCCTCAGTCTCTCTAGCCACTTGGCACAGTTATTGAAAGATTGTTCATTGGTGACATCATACACAATACACAGGGCACTGGACTGCTCCCACTGCACAGCAAGAGGAAAACACTGTCAAATTTATTGAAATGGACGCAGTCAACAGCCAGTATAATCACAGGAACTTCATAAGAAGAGAAGGAAATAATTTTGGCATATATGGGCTACAGGTAAAATAGGCTGATAAAGAAGATCTGATAATCCATCCTCTATGGAAATATACCTTGACATTTAAAGGGAAAGGTGCATTTGTGTTTCAGAAAGAATCCTACCCCCAAATCTGTCAAAGAATAAACACATTCAAGGATGGTATATAAATAGATTGGGAATTTATGGTACAGCAGTGTCTGACCAATATTGCATCAAAACACTATAGTCTGTAGTATAATCTAATACAATAAAATCATCACAGTAGAATTCTAAAAATACCCCAAATGAAGGTATAATAGCACTATTGGGAAAGGCAAAGAGACAATTCAGCTTACAGTTCTCTCTGGGTTACCCAATACTGAGGTCTTAATGCAAGCTAACATATTACTACCCAGTGTTCATGAAACAGCACAATAATTGCCCCAGGGTTTTAAACTTAGGAGAGCCAGCCAAGCACAAAAGGAACAAAGCAATCTGGTTCAGGTCAAAGGTATATTAGGGTAACAGAAAAAAGTGTTCCTTTATGCAAATATGCTTTTCCACACATTTTAATTTGTTTTGCAGAGAGCTAGCAATGCTTTTAGGCAAGGGTTGACTAAGTCCAGGTTTTGCATAGTATACTTAGAAAAATTAAAACCCAATAGGCCACCTATGTTTACAGCAAGGATGTATATTCAGGATCTCTGAACAATGAAGGCAAAACTATGCAGTGTGAAATTATTTCAAACATGCATTCTTGCTCATGTGTTTTCACAGGTCAGACTAAGGTCCACCATCCTAATCCAACAGGCATTAGGTAGTCCACCAGAAACTGGTCAGCAGTCCCCAGCTCAGCTGTAGTATAACTGCTTTCACCTTAATTTAAGGGACTGGCCTCTTCCCCCTTTCCCCATACTATGTGCTCTAAAGAATTTTATCCTCCAGAGATGATCCAGGTGTTAGCAAAATGGAAGCTTGCTCTTATGCAAGCTTTAGTTAAGATGTGGAGGTCAGGTTTGCTTCATAGCATATCTGTTGAATGAAGGTTTATATTCTACTTGCCAGTTTCTCTAGCATCTCAGAAAAGAGTTCTTTGCCTGCTGAGTCAAAGAGGAAAAGTTCCTGAAAGTAGAAACAGAAATAATGTGTAGCCATGGAATCTTCTATACTAAGCAAACAGCTTTTAAATACAAGATCCCTTCAGACACTGCAATGGTCAGTGATGGGAACTTGTCCCCCCACCTCCCGCCACAATCTGGGTTGGGGAGGGGGAGAAACCCAGGCAAGCTCCCAAATTTTGGGGGTGGCCCCCTGGCTTGGCTTGTAAGGGCAAGCCGAGCCAGGGGGCAACATGAGAATCCGATAGGCCCTAAAAGGGCCAGATTCCTGTGAGATATCCCTAACCTAAAAAGATTTTTATTTCAGTATTTAGATGCTGTTCCTCAACCAAAAAGGCTTCCACACCACCTTGCATATCAACCATTACACAAGACTGTCTCTGCCTGCAGACGTACACTCTAGAAAGACATGACACCGAGGAAAAAGGAATTGGGAGGAAAAAGGGAAAACATTAATTCTCTTAGCAGAGATGGTGGAATGGCCCTGCTTCCCTCCCCACCACATCTCCCTCAGTACAGCCTGCTGGAATGGCTGCTAAACAGATATGAGTCTCAATGCCTATGAAGTTCTTAAAATAAATCCAGGTTTCTGCATTGCCAATATTAATGTTCCACAAATAATTTAATACCAACATATTCATATTCATCTAACAGAATGTTCAGATAAAATAAATGAAATAACTGAGAACTCTAGATAACTTCCATTTTTAAACACACACAACCAGTTTAAATCATAGCTGGGCTCACCACACTATCACTTGTCTCTGGAATAGGTACTGTCTTCACCAGCAGTTCTACTCCTGTTGTCTGTCAATCAGAGTAAGGAAAACATGTCAGAAAAATTCAGAGAGCCAGTTTATTTTCATCCTATAGTTGCCTGGAGCCAACAGAATCCTTCAGGTCTTTTAAATCACTCTCACAATATCTCTAAATGATAGGGTTTTTCCCCATCAGAGGAATACTCAAAATCTGAAACTTGGACGTTAGGGACAAGATTAGAAAAACAAAACTAGACTAAGAAATAATTTACTCAAAGTAATATAGCTTTTATTTTTACCATAAGCCTAACATTTGCTTTAGATTCTTTCGGGTCTGGTTCACACGTTTATTTGGCTAGTCCTACTTCCTCTGCTAATCTAAGGTAATGAATGGCAAAGGTTAACTTCTACATGGAGACATTTCATTCAGAGACCTGTTTTGCACAACTCCTCCCCCCTCAGATTTGGTTTCCATATGTGCAGACCTCTGCATGGGTTTTTGTTCCACATTTCCTTAAGTATGTAGTGGAAAGGTGAATGAGATACACTCCTACTCCTCCTGCATCTGAAGATAATGGGCTGGGTACACCAATAATCTGGCTCTAGATACTCCTGGCATTTTTCTGATAGGTTGTTCTAATATGCCAAAGACACTATCTTCCAGTTTTGTGAAGACCACGTTGCTGCCTCTCCCCTCCAGAATCTATCATTCCACCAGAAGGCTCACCAACGTATAGTTTTTCTGGAAATGAGCCCCATCATTGCAGAACATCTGGACCAATGCACTCTTCCCCACAGTTGAATCACCTGCATGACAAATGGAGGAAAAATACCTTTGCTCTAATTTGACGAAGTTACTTTCTTTTCACCTAAGAAAGTCTAACGTCTGAGAAAGTATTGCTCCTCTTCCAATGTGAAATTTGGGCCTAATCCACACCAAGCAGGATATAACACTATGAAAGCAGTATATGGTATGTGTCGATGGGCCCCAGCAGTTGGCAGTGCACTTCAAAACTGCTGTAAAGCAATAGTGTGGCTCCTGCCTTTTATATACTGCTTTCATAGTGCAATATCCTGCTTGGTGTGGATTAGGCCTATGTCAACTAATAACAACAAAAGATAAAACTGATGTAAAAGATGAATAACCCAATTCTATGACTTCTACAGGAAACTTAAGGCCATTGAATTCAAAGATCCAGCTAAATCCACAAAGGATCAAGGCCAAATAGACTTAATGTTGATTGTGTGAATGCAATTAAGGTTCACATTTTTGTTAGCAAATAGCAAAAACATGAGCACACTCAGACCACAAGGGGTGGGGAGAGGATGTTAACTCTCTATCTGTATTATGTAGAGTTGACAAATTCTTATTTTATTTGTCTGAGTGCTGTATTACAACTAACTCCAAACAAAACTGTCCATTCTTTATCAGATCACAGAGATGGCCAGACGTTAACTCTCTCTATTACACCCCTCTTTCTCTAGAAAATAGTCAAGTATATACTCTATTGAAATTTTGCTTTCCCCTTGCCTTTCTAAGAAAAGTCTTTAATAAGTGTTCTACAAAACTAGTACTTTTGATGGAACTGAAGTGTACCCTGATTTAGTAAGATAAACAAGAATATGATGAAAGCACTCCTGATCCCCTTCATGGTCCCAGCTACATATGAGCAAGGGGTTTCTGAACTAGTCTGGACTGGTCTTTGAAATCACCTATCTGGAATCCAAACTTCCTGTAGTTGGAAAGGAGTTGAGGCATTTCTATTTGCATGTCTGGCATTGAAATTGTGCCCCCAACACCCTTTTATCAGTTAATAAGGTAAGAAGGGCTATGCTGGATCAGACAAAGGGTCTATCTAGTCCAACACTCTATGGACGCAGTGGCCAACCAACTTTGACTTGGGATCCACAAGCAGGACACAGTGCAACAGAACCCTCCCAAACATCTTCCCCAGAAACTGGTGTTTATAAGCTTACTACCTCTGATACTAGAGGTAGTACATAGCCATCAGGACTAGTAGCCATTGATAGCCTTCTCCAGGAATTTATCCAGCACCTTTTAAAGCCATCCAAATTGGTGGCCATCACTACATGTTGTGGTAGTGAATTCCAAAGTTTAAATATCTGCTGTGTGAAGAAGTACTTCCTTTTATCTGTCCGGAATCTCCCACCAATCAACTTCATGGGATGACCATGGGTTCTAGTATTATGGGAGAGAAAAATGTCTCCCTATCCATATTCTCCACACCATACATAATTTTGTACACCCCTATCATGTCTCCCCTTAGCCTCCTTTCCTTCCCCCCCCCCCCAAGTTAAACAATTCCAGCTGTTGCGACCTTCCCTCATAGGGGAGATACTCCAGCCCCTTAATCATTTTAAGTGTCCTTTTCTGCACTTTTCTGAGCTCTACAATATCTCTTTTGAGGCATGGTGACCAGAACTGTACACAGTATTCTAAGTGTAGTCACACCACAGATTTGCATAAAGGCAGTACGGTACTGGCAATTTTATTCTCAATTCCTTTTCTAATAATACGTAACGTAAAGTTTGCCTTCTTTACAGCAGTTTGACATTTTAATCAAGCTGTCCACCACAACCTCAAGATTTCTTTCTTGGTCGGCCACCGTCAGCTCAGAGCTTATACTTGGGAGTTGGGATTTTTGGGCATTTTTTTTTTGAATCAGGGTGAGTTTTGTGGATCTGGTGGGTTCTTTATTTCTTTTGAAATGAGTAAATTCTTGACCATATGGGAAGTGAGTCTCTTGTTGAAATTTAGCTAGCTCGGAGTCTGAGATTTTCTTGTAGCCACCAATCTAAGCAATATTTTTTTATTTTGTCACACAAATGATCAGTCTTTTACAATTCTTGTTTGTAGAGATCCTGATATGAGTATCCCATCTGCAATAAAAACCATATAGATAACAACTTTGTGCTATCAATGTTATTTGTACAGATATAATTGCATATGTAATTGTGCTCATGACAGAGTACCGGTCATAATTAATGCTTTCCTAGGGATGTGTACAATCTTTTAAGTGAATTCTGTTATCTGGAGACAAACTCTTTGTAAATTTGCAGGAAATTCATCAAGGGGATTGTCTCCAAGAAGGGATACAAAAGGCTTATGGTCTAATTGTAAGGTAAATGTCAAGTCAACAAAGCATTTATTTATTAGTGAGTTACAGTATTTTTAAACCACCCAATAACCAAAATTCTCTGGGTGGTGTACAATACATTAAAAACATACAGCACAAATATTTAAACAAAAAATAAACTCAGCAGAGAATAAAACCAAGATAAAAACTGAAGAAAAGAATAAAACTATTACAACATCAGAAAACCAGATTAAAACCTATGTTTTCACATATCCATATCACTGCCAAAGCATCTTTTTCAATTTGCAGGTATCTTGTTTCTGGTATGAGTGATCTTGAAACAAAACAATTGGGGTCCAATGTCCTGTGCTTTGGCATTTCTGTAAAACCCTTCCCAGTAGAAAGGACGAAGCATCTGGAGCAACTTCTACCTCTTGAATATGGGCATACTGGGCTAGTACTAAGGATGAATGGAGTAACATTTTGATCTTGTTGAAAGCCAACTGTGAGCTCCAAACCCACATGTTCCTTTTGCTTAGTCTCTCATCAATAGTTTTGCAATTGTTGCCAAGTTTGGTACAAAAGAGCCCTGGTACAAATATGGCCATTTCAACAAATATGCACAAATGCTTGACAGTGGGCTTTAGTACATCTTTAATTAAAGGGTCACTAACAGCCAGTATGGTATCTGGCAAACCTACTCTAAAATGGAATCAGCTTATACATTCCAGTCCATGCCTGTCTCCTGTCCTAACATCCTATTTTTCCTATTCTTTTTGTTTACAGGTGATAATGGCAACAGAAGCAAACTCCATTTTATCCCTGCACCCATGATGATTCTATGATTTACATGACCATTCTTATGCTCCGGGTATTTCTTTTTTAAATTAGGCAAACAGGTTTGTTGTTCTAAATTATAAGGCATGTAGAAGCAATGGTAAAACATGGAATGGCAGTTGCTGTTAGTTATGCACTTCACAACTGAATACACATGGCCCTGTAAAGGGGACCCCTATACGACAGTTAAACCCAAGGTCTAAGAGGACCTAGCTGCACCACTGCGTGGGATGCTGAGACCTTGGAAGTAGATACAATTAAGAAAAATGCTGCCAGGGCGGCCAAAATGGGAACTCACCTGCCACGATGCATTTAGCAGCCAGCTTCACCATAGCTTCCGCTGCCCTTCAACATAGAAGTCTATATGGGGAGAGGGGTGGGTTGGGTAAAGATTAACCGGGAGTCAGACGTGGGGATGGGAAGACTGCAGGCCCTCTTGGGACTCTGCTAGAAAAGGGCCCACTATGAGTTCTGCTATAGCAGTGGGGCAGGAGTGCAGGCCTGGACAAACAAGCCCCAGGGAGGCGGCTCCCCACTTTCTACCCACTCTTCCCCTACTGACAGAAAAATGCAACCCCCAACCCTCCCTTAGTAACGCTCCCCTAGCAACCCCAACGCTTTCCTAAGCGCTCTGCTTCCCACCCCCACAGAAGACTCGATTGGTGGAGGCTCCCCAAATCGCAAGAAGCGTCGTGCCTGTCTACATTCCCATTGGTTGTTATTATCATACCTTTCCACCTTTTTCGACAAGGCGCCATCCATGCCCTGGTTTCATTGGTTGTTAGCGTATGCCGATCAAAGGAAAACTAACTAGCGATTGATTGGATTGTTAGTCAATCTAAATCGAACGCACGCCGGCCCACCACAGAGAAAACGTCACCCCCTCCCAGCCGAGCGATGAAGTCATTCAAAGCTAAAATTTCGCCTGCGTGAACCGTAGCGTCTTCTTTTACCCAGTAATTTATGATACTCCAAAGAGCCTATTTTATGATTGGCTAAACTCAGATGGACTGTACCACTGGGACGAAATTGTCGTTTTCTTTGGTCTGGAAATCCTAAAAACCGTAATTGTTGTAAAATGTTCGAATAAAGATTCAATTCCTTTCCTGAAGGACTCGGGCGGGGGGCGTCAAAAGTTCCGAGGTCAGAATTTATTTCCCTCACCGTAAAACCCCAGTCCTCTCCCCCCCGCCCCTCAATAGTGGCTTTCTCACGCCGCTATGTGGTCCCTATGCATTTCCTTGTGTCTAGGGGTGGCTCCATGCAAGGTTAACTGAGTTTTTCGCGCCTGCGCAGACGAAGGCTGGCTCTCCCAACCCCCCTCCTTTGGGAGAGGGCAGCGAAGGTTTGCGCCCGCTGTGCATTCGAGCCGCTTTCAACGGCCTCTGGCCTCGCCGGCCTTCCGCTCGCACCCCCGCCTTCGCTTCAGCATTGATTGACAACCGCTTTTAATGCTTGTGTAATCCCGGCCTCTGTTCTGTGAGGCGGGGGGAGGAATGGTGAGAGTGATGTCTGGCCGTCTGAGCAGCCTCTGCTCTCGGCCTGCATAGGGGGTGAGCGGCTGTGTGAGCCTCTCTTTCCCTCAGGATTCCCCAAGCCAAAGTAGTGGGAGGACTGCTTCTTTCTCTGAGGCAAAAGGTAGCCGAGGCGGCGAACAGAGGGAAGGACGGTTGCTTCCCTCCACCCCCGAGAATTCCGGCTCTGAAGAGAGGGAGAATAGGAAGCGGGGTGGGTGGGTGGGTGGGTGTTGGAAACTGTCGTTAATTCTCCCGATTATATCACAGTATTCGTTATAACTGACAGACATTCCTCCGAGGTGGAAAACTAATACTCTGCCTTGTATTTATGTATATTCCACCTCCCCTCCCCCGCATAAAGAGTACAAGATGTCATCTGTGGTTCCCTCTCCCATTTTTTGTTCTGACAACGACCCTGTGTGGACTTGGTTGGACTGAGAAGTAGGCACTAACCCAAGGTCGTTAGCTGAGTGAGGATTTGAACCTGGCTCTCTGCCATTCTTACTCTGGCTCGAACCGCTTCACTCCCACTGGTTCAACCTCAGGGCTCGAAGTTTTTCTGATGATTTATATTCACAAGAGTCCTGTTGGATCAGTCCAGAGGTGCTTCTAGTCCAGCATTCCATTCCCTGTAGTGGCTGACGTGATGCAGGGCATGACAGCAATAGCCTTCTCTTGCAGACATTCTTCCTCTGAACATGGATAGTGGTCATTACTATTAGCCGTATGACCGACCAATCCTCTGTAACACAATTTATCTAATTCCTTTTAAAAGCCATTTTAGCTGGAATTCCATAACCTAATTATGTAATTTTTAATGTACCCCCCACCCCACCGGGGCTGGGTAACTATCTAAAGGCGCAATCCTACACATGTTTAGACAGAAAAAAGACCAACTCATAGCATTCCCCAGCCAGCACTTCTACTGGGAATTATATGACTTTTTTCTATCTAAATATGTATAGGATTATGCCTTAAATCACACAGACTTCCTATTGTATCAGCTAACTAACAATCTAACACGGCTACTCCTTGGGAAATCAGTTAAACTGTACGTGCAATCCTACAGAAGTCGACTCAAAAGTAAATCCCATTACGTTCAGTGGGCCTTACTCCCAGGAATTTATTTAGTATATTTTAATCCACCCAATAACAAGTGTTCTCTGGGTGGAATAATCATTCTTTGGGCTCTAAGCGAGTATAGGATTGCAGCCTATATCCTGCCCTGTCTTTAGTCACAAAAAGCCAATTTGAATGAAAAAACTTCCAAACATGAAGTAGTAAAAAAGAGGAGGGGACATCAATGTACATCTGCAAGAGGACTTTTTCCTCATTACGCAGTAAAGATTGGGATTCCAGGGAGGCAAGATACCATGCCATTCTTTTTAGAAATCTCACTGCTGTAATTCTTCCCTATAAGAGGACATACTAAAAAATGGGAGGAGCTCAGTGCTTGTTTAAAATAGTGAAACTGCTTGTAATAATTAAAAATACTGAGAATGAAATAAAATGACAACAGATTAGTGGTTTTTTAAATTTTATTTATTATTTCAACATTTAACAACATAAAATATACATAAACACAACCTAACATCCCCCCCGTGCTCCCCTACCCTTGAAACCTATATTGCTCTAGTATATTATACATTTTTCCAAAATTGCAATGATTCTTTTGAAGGTGTACAACCTCTCCCCTTTAATAAAACGTAATCTATAAATGGTCCCCAAGTACTATCAAAATCATTCTTTTTGGATACTCCCATCCTAACTTTCATTTTACATGTTTGTCATTAATTGCAATATCCCACACCCCTTTATACCATTCTTCTATACTATAATTCCCTTGCATTTTCCAGTTCTTCGCTATCATTAATCTAGCCGGTGTCAGGAGATTGTTTTATCAATTCTCTTGTACTTTTATTCCCATATTCTTTATCAAACATCGATAGTAAGGCTACATTTGGACTTGCTTCCACTTCATTAGCCAATATTTCACTTATTTCTTTAAAAACTCTTCCAAAATTTTTGTACATACTCACATGTCCACCACATATGGAAATATGTCCCCACTTCCTGACAACCTCCAGCATAGCATTTAAATTTTCTTATCTATCTGATGTAATCTTACAGGAGTGAGATACCATCTCCAAATTATTTTATAATGATTTTCTTTTATCCTTATTGATAACAACTTTAAAGTTCTTAATTCCCATATTTTCCTCCAGTTATCCTCGGTTATTTGTCTTGCTAAATCTTCTTCCCAGACTGTTTTCAAAATTTCTTGTTGCTTCCCCTCCTCTAACAGTATATTATATATTTCACTTATTATACCTTTTTTACTTTTATTTACCCCCTCCTTCTCTCTTAACTCAATTAACTTTTCAAATCTTGTTTCCTTTCTGCATTCCTTATTTTTCTTTTTCCATTTCTGTGTCCATTGTTCCAATTGTGACAACAGATTAGTGTTAATAGGCACATTAACAGTTAATTAACAGCTGCACTGAACAGAGTGGGGGAAGACAGGTGGATAGCAAGTGGATCTTAGAAAACAAGCTAGGGGTGCCTCTACAAGAGAGATTTAAAGATCTCTCAAGGCGCATTACCAAATTTACTGCTACAAGAATGGAGGGCAAATGAGGAGTACAGGCGATTTTTATCTCCTATTATGCGCATTTTTGAATGTGCATTAAATAGTGAGTTTTAATTTACCACGGGAGTAAGAGCGCCTTATGTCTGTGCAAACAACTTTTTGCGGAGGCGCATTAGCGATCAGAGTGGGCGGACTGTGGTCTTGTTGTCATGCATAGAACTGCCTCTTCGCTGGGAAAACCTCCCACTTTTTCGTTTAGTTTTATTTCCTGTCTCCTGCTTGCAACTTCCTCCTTGTTCTCTGTCTCTCTGGATGGAAGCTCCAGGAAGAGGTGACCCAATGTGAACTGAAAATAAAGTTTATTTTAACTCCCCTGATGAAATATGCTGTTCATGGAGACACGGGGCCAGATGGAGGTGGTTTCACGAGAAGTAAAGGGGGTAGGAAGGATGTGCGGATGTGCGCATAATTAGCGATCAGCTTAGACATATCGTCCCCTCGCTTCTTGCTGGGTTCCTGACATAAGCCCTGTGTGTGTGTGTGTGTGTGTGCATGTGTGTATATTTTACAATGGTTGAGCTTGCTGGGAAGAGGAGGGGGAAGAAAGAAGCAGCATCCCCCTGTCTGTTTTGGCGTGCGTGTGTGTGAGGTACATTCCCATTTACTCCTGAGCAGTTCACTTCAAATGGCAATCGGGCGAAGTGGGGGGGAGAGGTAGCTGAACAGGTTAAACAGGCAAGTAACCCAGGTAACCAAAGGCGGGAGATTCTGGTGGGCGGGGAGAATAAAGGGAGGGAAACCTGTTTGGGCAGTTCCCCGGGACAAAGCGCATTACTTTCAACAACATTTGCATGCGATTCTCAGCATGTAAACAACTTTAAAGCGCGTTTCATACAGCCAGTAATGCGTTTCAACGCCTCTCATGTATAGGTATTAGGCGTAAACGCGCTTATCAGGAAATGAGCATAATTGGGGAACCAAGGCGTCAAAGGGAACTCTTGTAGAGGGGGGGGGGGTGATGAAAAAACTAGTAAATACATGAGCAAGTCATTGAACTATTATACTTGAACTATTATACTACTATTAAACAAGTTATACCATCCTACTTAATGTGGGAAACACATGATTTTTAAAATTAAGATGATACTATTTTAAAAACGTTTCCGAAATAAGGCAAGCAACTGTCACTAGGCACTCAGTTTAAAAAAAGATGACTTCTGCCCTTTTATTTCTCTAGAAGAAACGTTTTTGCTTCCTAGCCAAAAATGTGACAAAAGCCTTTTTGTTTTGTATCCATAACTTCCCCTAATTCTGGAACCTCAGATCAGATTGTTAGACACCACATATTTTAGCGTAGGAATGGAGAAACCTGTGTTCTTGGGAGGCACTCAGTTCTTCAGACCAATACTAGAGGGGTGAGGTGAGGTGGGGATATATATTTTCCTTCACAAAGTAATCCTCACATGAATGGTCAGGCTTCATAAGAAAGTAAGTGTCATGTAGCAGTAAGGGCTTCATAGTTACAGATTACATCCAATCTGTTAGCCTTACGTATAAAATCCAGAAAGCAGATGTAATACTAAACTGGAATGTTTCTTATAACTTGGAAGACATTTTCTTTTCCCTTACAAGTGAAACTGGCTAAATCTTTTACCGTTTCTTGATTAAAATTTGGTAAGGCCAGGAAGACCCAGATCTGGATGGCAACTTACTAGCTGCCTTTCATTCTCTTAGAAAGAAATCCTTTATTCTAGAACATCCGTAGAGTTTATTGGGTGGTTATCAGATTACAATCCAGAGTTGCTGCAAGTAGGATTGTTAATTGCTTTAATTTATAGCTGAGTAATGGAGTCATTTTAAATAAAACTGCTTATTACCAAAACCCCCACGTAGGTGCCTTTGTGTGTGTGTGTGTGTGTGTGTGTGTGTGTGGGTTCTGAAGAGGATGTAAGGTAATATAAATTAAACCTTCCATGCCATCTGGATTATTTTTGTGTTTATTCCAAATTGCAGTAAAGCACCAGACACAAGATATCCTCAAAAAACAAGCATGTCATTAACATGCAGCCCGAGAAATCCATCCCCATCGATTAATCAACAAAAGTTTAGTTAAATGTTACAATTTGGCTGGAACTATGCAGGGAAATATGCAGAAGCTGTGGAATGTTTGCAGGACAGAAACATCAGTTGGGTGGAACATGCTGTTGTGCTGCCTACAGATTCTCTTCTGCTTATAACTTCTGTGATAATTTTAAAAGGATGTGCCCCCTCACAATAGGCATGCACAGCTCATTTCATTAGGGTGTGCACCGTAAAGAGGAGGAGAAAGCATGCTTTCTCACCCCCCAGTCCCGATTGGAACAATGGGAGGCAGGAAAGCATGCTTTCCGGGGCCTCTGGACAGTGCGTACTTCCCCCAGGGATGCTAATGGCAGATGCACTTTCCTGTCCTCCTTAAAAGCCCCGATTCAAGCAAGCGGGGGGTTGCGGGAAAGCGGAGGTGGCCCAGGGAAATTAGAGTGTGCCTGGGCACACCTGGCACACCCCATGCACTCACCTATGCCCCTCAAGCTGGTCTCTGAAACCAAAAGTGAGCCAGGCTAGAAGGAAATCGCTTAAGAAGGGCATTTGCTGGAGAGAATTAGCAGGTTCAGGAGAAATGAAGCATCCTGGTCAATGCTCCCCTGTAAGTGCCCCAGCCCTAGGATGGTTAGGTGAAAAGGGACAGGGCTTTTTCACCTTTAATAGCTGTGTATTAGAGGGGATTTCAGCAGGTATAGCTTGTCATGCAGGGTATGCCTGCTGAAATTCCCTCTATACTCAAATATTAAATATGTGGAAGTCCAGTCCTCTTTTGCATGTGGTTACCCTATTGATAAACATAGTTTATAAGCTTGGAAATGATCTATGTCCACCTGTTCCCTCCCCCCCCCCCCTCCTGTGTCCAGTTTTGGCAAAGCTGTCTTAGTTTCTTAAACTACAGTCTCCTATGAATTGCGAAAGAGATTTAAGGCATCTCCAAATCAAGATATGGTTTATCAGTGCAGGATTATGTCTGAACTGGACCATAGCCTCAAGGTATCATATGAAATTTAAAATAACAAATAAAAACGTAAGTAAAGGCAGCAGAAAGCACTTGAGAACCTCTACCTTGGAAAACTATTTGGAAACTGCTGTACTAGAGGAACCTCAGAAAATGCATCAATTCATTGTGACTACCTGAGGGAGCCAGGCTTTCAAACAAGAAAGGTGAGGTGGGGAGCTCTTGACATAAGTGTGAAGAAGTTTGCTTATGATATTCATTTGGGACTCAAAAGGTGTGGGTTCAGTTCCCTCTTGTATTCATTTTCTTAAGATTCAATTCACACTGTACTTTAGCTTTCTATCCATAGAGGTTAACAGTTGTTGTTTTTACAAAATGTTGAGGCGGTCAGACTCTGGGAGTCAGAACTAGCAAGTGCCTTGAAATAAAATAGTCACAGCGTCAACACACCTATTGTTCTGAACAAACTGTAAAACCATCATTCTTAAAATGTGAATTCCCCCCCCCCCCCACTTTAAAAAGGTGTGGGCCTTTGAAAGAAGAAGTGTGAGCAAAGATAGAGGATAAAGAGGGTGGGAAAGGAAGAAATAGTGTGTGTGTGTGTGTGTGTGTAGATCAGGAAGAGAAAGGGCAGCAAAAGAGAAAGACGGGAAATAGATGATAAAAAAAATATATCGAAGGCATAAGGTTTTTTTGGTTATTATCAGAAACTGGTATTAAGAATCTTACCCTCAGCATTATGGGTAGAGTCCAACTAAAGCCCTATTTAGAGTAGACACATCGAAATGAATGGGACTTAATTTAGTCATGGCTAACTTAAGTTGCATTCATTTCTATGGGTCTACTCTAGGATTTCAGTTGGCATCTATCCAATATGTTTGCAACAGGGAGACTACTTGGCTTTGGCGTGTAATGTACTGTTGGATTCCATGCAGTAGTAAATCCCCCTGTGTTTGTTTATTTATTACATGTCTATACTGCCCATCAGCCAAAGCTATTTGGGCTATTCACAAAACAAAACTTAAAAACATTAAATATAATAATATACATTTAAAGCAGAATAGACCTAAGTAGGAACCAAGATCTAAAAATGAACTAACATAGTTTTTAAACTGAATGGGTCTTTCTGTCAGGTAAGTGTGCATGGCATAGGATTGCAGCCGTAGCTGCATTCTTATACTCAGTTACCTGAGAGTAAGATCCATTGAACATAGTGGGCCATACTTCTGAATAAATGTATACAAGATTGTAATATGTTTCCTGCTGATTGGGAATAGAGAAAGGTGCCTGGGCCATAAATGAAGTCATTTTTCCTGTATGTAGTTCAGGAAAGCAAGCAAATACTAGACCATTTTTTTCCCAAGAAACTCTTGATAAATTTTACCAACTATCATTATACTTTAAAAGCAGCATTTTGATATCAACATACTGAAGTCATAGCAAAGGAGAATCAGCTCTGATTAGTCCTCCTGACATTTCGCCCAATCAGTGGTGTAGCTAGGGCTGGATCTTAGGGCCAAAGTTGCCCCCCCCCCCCCAATGACCACCTAGAGAGCTGCAGGTGCAGAAGCAAACTCCAATTTGTTCCTGAGGTTACCATGATTTAAATGAATTTAAAATTGAAAACTGCACACACTCAGAGTATATTTTGTAAATCAGGGTTGACAGTTTTGTTGTTCTAACATATCAGGAAAGTAGAAGCAGATAAAAAGCATGGAATTCTGGCTGGAGGTGGGGAAGAAAAATGTTAATTGTGTGCTTTACAACTGAAGTAATACACATGCCTGACTAAAGGAGCTCACCGTAAGACCATCAGGTCCAGAGTCGAAAATTGCCTAGCTGAACTGTTGCACCCCAACCATGGTTAATGAACCCAGGATGGGCTGTCATGTTGTCAGAGCCAGGTTAATACGATGAATTCTGTGCCCAGTACCATTTGGGGGGGTTGTTTGCTGTGACTGTAGAATGGCAGAAACCATACACAGCATTGATCATGGTTGTTTGAGTCTAGCTAAGGGCAGTTTGGGATAGTGAGATGAGGACTGGGAGAAGTAGTATAAGAGATTCCAGCTGTCAATTCTCTGTGCTAGTTTGTAATGTCTGCACAACAGTATGTTTGCAGACACATCCCTGCACTCACATGTGCAAACTATTCCAACTTTGGGAGTTTCAGGTTGTGCATAGGACATGGGGGTGGGGTGATAAATGAAATTTCTTTCAATGTTACAAACAAGTCCTGATTCAGGAAGCAAAAGTCAATAGCATCTTGACTGTCTGAAAACACTTTTAGCTTGGGGGCTTTTTAATAAAATGGAAATGTTTGGAGAGATGGTAGCATTTTCTAATTATCTCTTGATAATCAGTGAAGATTAGAGGGTAAGAACAGTTCTGACACTGCAAGAATATTGTACGTATCCTCTAGGCTGCGACATGCTCAGAATTTTAGATGCTCTCTGGGCCAAAGGAATGTAAAACCTATATAAATTCTGGTCACATTTCTGCTCACAATGCTATCCCCCTAATAAGAAAGCCATCCAACATGAACTCTGAAGTTGAGTGAGTGTTCAAGGCTGTAGTAAATGGTGAATGTTAGAGAAAGCAACCAAGTGTAAAAGGCAGCAAAGCAGAAAGACTTGGATAACAATGACACAAAATCTTTCTTTTCCTTCACCTCTGATTCAAGCTCTGTGACTTGGGGCAGGTACAAGGAGGTCAGTTGAAACATACCTTAGCAGCTGTGCCAATAAATGCAGTGATGCTGTGTCTACCAAAAATCAGGGTTTCTTGAAAGCAGAAAAGTCTACATACATTGTTTGGGATATGAACATACCTCTCAGCTGTAGGAGAAATTTCTGCAACAGAGCAGAAACCAAATGGGCATCCGGATGAACGGCGTTATATTACCACAGTAACTTGGTAGCATTACAGAATAGCTTGCCTCTGTGGATGATAATTGACTATGGCCTAGTTCTCACTGAGATGTTAAGCCTGTGTCTGAGCAGTACCACTTCAGACTCCAAGTGGGGGTTCACATGATTCTTTTTAAAAAAAGGTTTTGTTTTAGGGTTTTTTTAATATGGAAGAGCATTTGATTATGTGTGACCCCACATAATCAAATGCTCCTCCAGTCGAAAAATGGTACAGTCCTAAGAAAGGTTTACGATTTCAAGGAAAACCTGGCCCAATTCTGACTATCCTATAATTGCGGCACAATAAAGCCTCTGGTGGATGGGGCAAAAACATTAAACCATAAACTGTAGCAAACATGTAATAATATAATAAGTGAAGTGAACAAAATACACTTTCAGCAAATCTGTCCAAAACCTATATATTATCTTCACTCTGGCCAGCCAAGTATCATAATCATGTCAGGCCTGCCCCCCCCCCCCCCCTTAATGGCCTGACTAAATTCTCCTCTTTTCAAACTTCTCTCAGCTTCTCTGGAGAAAACATAGGGATGCTTCCAGACGAGGCTTTTACTACGCCATGCCTCATTTATGGAATTTTTCAGGGTTTCCAGATGACGATATCTAACCCTGTTACTAGGGCTTTTGTATCGATGTTGGGAGGATGAGTCAGATGCATGTTGATGACCCATCATCCATCCTGTCATGCTGTTTGGATCTTCAGCCTGTGTTGGTACTTGATGTATTGGAAATGAAGACAGAGTCATTCTGATACCTGTGTGTCAATCCTGTCCACATAGCAGGAGAACAAATATTGTTTATGGTTTCCCTCAGAGTGACCTTATAATGAGGCAAGATGTGGTGGCCATTGTATTTGATAGTTCCTGAAGCCCAGGATGCCTGCCTGTGTACATTTTCTATGCTTATCTGAAAATAACACTAGTGTTGGCTACTCCCTCAACTCTTAAATGGCTGGTATCAAGAAATGCATCTAAATAGGCATATCTGTGTGGAGAAGGAAAATTAACTACATAAACCACACAGCTTTATAATGATGGTGTGTCCATCTTAGTGGAAGCTAATAAGGTAGCAGCAGCCAGTTATTTGAGTGAGATTATGAGGCATTTGGTTGACTGGACACTGGACAGTGTATATTTTCTGAATCTTCTCTCTGTGTGCTTCTGCGGTAGTAGATTCTGTTTGTCACAGCTGGAAGAGTATTGAAAACAGTATTCAGGAGAAAGCTGGTTGTACACACCCAGCAATTTGCAATTTCAGAGGTAAGCTTCCCAGGCCCAGCTTAACTCATGCTCCTTGCATAACCACACAGCAGTAGGTTCTTTCAATAAATAATCACACCACATCAAATAATGTGCCTAATTTATGTGTATAACAGTCATACTATAATTGAAGCCCTGAGTGAGCGACTGCAAGATTGACCTAAATTCTCTTGGAAACTTCCTGCGTTCTCCAACGCAGCTGATTAGAGATTCTGCTATAGCCTTAGATGCATTTGAAAAATTGAACATTGTAATGAATTAAATATAATGCTGAATAATGGAATTGTGACATCACCTTCCATTATTTAATCCAAAATATGATTTCAGGTTACAGTGTCCCCAAATCTAAATTTCCCCTATGTTATAGATATTTTATGGAAAATGTACAACAGCATGGAAACAGTGTCAATAAGAAGGCAATAGCTTTTCCAGAGGTAAAGAGACAGCACATGGATCTGTGATTGTGAAGTGGGTGATATTAGGGTGTGTCCAGCTTGGCACTGTTTTTGCAACAATCTGCTACTTACATTTTATATACAATCCTGGAATCAGTCTCCATTTGTGATTTGTTTCCTGTGCACATTGTTTTTTTCCACATAAAATCTTGTCAATAGAGAAATGTGATTTTTTTCTGTTATTCATTGGGCAGTAGTCTTTCGTCCTCCTCCTTCCCGGCCATTTGTCTCTCATTATCAGAACATTGTTCTTTACTCTTCCCACCCCACTGCTTATATACAGGTATAGCAATGAATTTACTGTGTTTCACTCTTTTTTGCCCAATTATCCAGGCAACGTGTTGTTTTTGTCAGCTGATTTCTTTTAGCAGAAGATAAGCATGATTGCTCTCTGGTCTTTTCTTAAGGTCTACCCTCTCCTTTACTTTTCAGTATGGAGGATCACCTTTGTCAGGGGCAAGGCAGCAGATGCTTTGGTAAAGAGGCTGCCTTCCTCCTCTGTTGTCAGTGGCAGGAAAGCATTTCCCTAAGATGGTACTACCCAAAGCTAAGCTACATGCAATACGTTTGTCCACTACGATTTTGTCCAGTACTACCTTACCCTAGCCTTTCCCCTTACCTTTTTAAAGAAAAATCAAAATCTGCTCCTCTTCCTGGTACCCAGCCAATGCCGGCTCCATGGTTTGTAGGGCCCTTGGGCAAGACCCCCTGAATGGGCCCCCTCACAGAGAGTCTACCTTCTCACCACCATTGTTACCAGCTGCTATTGCTCCCCCATCTTTAATATCATTGCTACCACTTGTTTGCTTGGTAGGAAGAGAGCCAGTGATCAAGCAGGCAGTGGCATCGACTGTTCCTCCTTCCTTCACACCACCGTTCTCAAGATTTTAACAATTTTAAATTTGTTCATTCATTTATTCAAAATATTTCTTGGATGCCTCTCAATAAAACACACAATAAAAACCAATGTGGTTTCAAACAGGGTAAAAAAACACACGCACAAAAAGTAAGAACACAATAAAAACAGCAACAGCAGTGAACATTCTAAAAACAACAACAACAAACATCAGCATTAAATAAAACTTAAAACAGACAACTGAAGCAGCCCACAACCCGGTCCGATCAAAGATAATCAAGGGAAGGCCAGAGTAAAGCAATATGTCTTCTGGGCCTTCTTAAAGGTCTGCAATGGTTGGGCCTGGTGGACCTGTGATGGCACCTTATTCCAGAAGTGTGGGACCAATGCAGAACATGCCCTCTCATGTGTGGTCACCTTCCTAAATGCTTTCACAGATAGGCAAATGAGATGGAGCTCTCTTGATCTTAAGTGTGGGCAGGTTGACATGCATGAAAATGGTCTTTAACTCCCCAGAATGGCAAATCAAACATTTCAATGGGCAATGAAGAATAAACCATTATTAAAGCCACAACATCCTAGGGCTTTCTTTTTAAAAAAAGAACATTAAGTTTCAAATGAAAGCCAGGTAGGAAAAATAACTTACTTGATAAGTCAGTTATTATTACTCCAGACTCCCAGCTGTGATTTTACTAGGTACAGTTACTCATGTCACAAGCAAAATTGTCAGTGAGTGCCAGTCTGGTGTGTAGTGCTTACAGTATTGGATTGGGAGAAGGGAGACCTGGGTTCAAGTCCCTGCTTGGCCATGATACTCATTGGCTGAATTCGGACGACACAATAAGCAACTCGGGGTGGGGAAACAATTGTCAGTTGTATTGACTATCGTTTTGTCCGAATGCTGCCATAGTCAACTCAGTGCTGATCCTAATCCACACCACAGTTGATTATTTATGACCAGGTTGTGTGGGGAGTACCCCCTAGATGAACAACTGTAAAGTTGATTATTACCCCACCATTGACTATCATGTCGTCCGAATTCAGCCACTGTGTGACTTTGGGCTAATCACTAATTCTGAGCCTAACTACCTCACAGGGTTATTGTGAGGATAAAATGGAAAGGAGGATGACGACCATCTACCCCACCTTGGTCTCCTTGGAGGAAAAGGCAGGATATCAGTGTAACAAATAAATAAATGAATGAATATCTTCAGTTGGGACAAGTTGGCATTGATGATAGAAGATTCACGAAATATGGGCCATCTGGGGTTGCAGTATGACCTGCTGGGGTTTCCCAGATAGCCATGTTCTCATCCCTTGGTCCCACTACATCTCTACCACCTGCTAATCATCCAGTGGTTTCCTTGCTTTTGCACAGCTCCCACCCACACCTCCATTCTAAAAGATTGAAGTCAGTAACGGCTGATGCCCACCGTAGCTGGTGGGGGCCAAATGCCTCTCCTAAAGCTTAGGTTTAAGAAGTTTAAGCTCATATATCCTGTTTTTTAATATATATATATATATATATATATATATATATATATATATATTGGCCCTGCCTTCTTTGCCTTCAGTCCTGCCCACCACCGGAATGTGGGCCCCCAAAGTTTCTGTGAAACTACATTCAGCCCTTAGGCTCAATGAGGTCCAACACCCCATTAATGGGTATTGTGTGCACAGTTTCTTTCCCAACCCAACTGTCAGGGCCACACAAGCCAAGTTCTGTGAAACAATCTGCAGTATCACCAGTTTATTGCTCCGGAGGGAGATGGGTCTCAATTTAGTCACCCTCTTCTTCCCCACTAAACAGCTGGTGGGCCATGCAAAAAATGAAAATAAAACCCCACAAACAAAAACAGGGTTATGCATGCACACATATTGGAATGCGTGCCAGTAGTAGGAGAGATGCACCACTATCCATATTAAATCTAGGAACTGTAAGGGAACTGCAGTTTTTATTCCAATCCTGTTCTCACTAAGAATTCTTGAGGAGAGCCAGCATGAGCTCAGTGTTATGTGGTTCTCAAGCCAAGTCTCCTCCCTCCTTTACATTTTCTTACAAAAATGCAAATTCACAGTGTTCTCATTAATTATTTTTTTAATCCCTATGGATGTTCTTGTTTATAAGGGGAAAAAACAAGTTGCAAAAACAACCTAATTATTGCCTTAGGATTCATCAACAAGACTTAAAAGATTGTTTTTTTGTTTAGGTATATCAGCGTCACATTTTAAAGATGTTCGCAATTTTATGTCTGCTTTCATCTCAAATAGCAGGACGGGGAAAGTTCGCTCCCCTCCTAAGGCTGAAACTTGCTGCTAGTCATGATTGATGATGCTGGGCTTAGAACAAACGATAGTATGACTCAGTAGAAGTCAGTTCTTTTCAATACCTTCTGGCAGAATAAGAAAGATAAAGGTAAACCATGTGCTATTATGGAGTTGGAGATGTTCTGCCCAATTGGATTGTGCACAGACTGAACAAGCTTATTCCTATGGGTAGAGGGATAATACTTTCTAGGGTTGTCGAATGGACATTGGATAAATAATAACACCAATAGCAACAAAGGTGTGCTTTGTCTACCAACATTGTAGTAGTTGTTGTCAGTTTCTCTGTAGTTCTAGTTATAGACAGTGTAATTGCACCTTATTGCCACAGGAGGTCAGTGGCGGCTGAGAAAAAAATATTGTTAGCTAATATCTGAGGCTGCAATCCTGTACACACTTACCTGGGAGTAAGGCCCACTGATCTCAGTGAGATTTGTTTCCAAATAGGCCTACATACAATTGCACTGTTTATCTTCCCCACTTCACTTGTGCGTGAGCATATGTAACAAGGTTGTGTGGATCTGATACACTTTGCATCTCTGCATGTACTGCTCAGGTCTTCAGCCTGTGCCCAGGACCAGTGTTGTCAACCTTGTCCATGTGACAGGAAAAGTGTTGTTCAGGGTCTGCCCTACCATTGGGCAAAGTGAGGTGGGTGCTTCAGGTGGCGGATGCTGTGTGAGGGCAGCAAGGTGTTGGAAGGCAGGTGTGTTCCCTGTTACCTGCTCTGCTCCTTCTAAGCTATCCTGTTGCCCTGGGGTGTGGTGGAAGATACTGTCCCATTACCAGGGATGATTTTAAATTCACCTGCCAGGGCCGTGAGGTTCTATACCTAGAATGGGGGAGGGGGAGCCATCTTATGTTTTGTCTCAGGCAGCAAAATGTCTTGTCTTGGCTCAGGTGCTGTGAAGCAATGTAATTTTGAGGAAAGGAGTCGTGGCCACCTTTGGCTATGCTTTTCGGGTGCCATCAATACAAGAGATTTTGTGTATGCAATACAATTTTATTTCATTTTTTAAAAATTGCCCATGATCTAGCGGGCAGGCAGTTCATGAGGTGGGGCCTCAGTCCTTTTGGATGCTGGTTTGCTTGCAGGATTTGTATGTGTGTTTTCTGTTTGGATCTGCCCGCAAGATGGTAGCAATGATCATGCAGATGTGTCTTTAGCCTGAGTAGCCTGAGTCCCTACTAGCACAAATCTGAGAGTCATTTACAGATTACATGTTAGGCTGACACACATAACCAGGTTTGCATAGGTGGTGCAATACTTCTGGTTGTGTTTGCAAATCTACATCACATTGGGAGCAGTGTGGCAATGGCCCATGAAACACCTTCCTCTTAAAGATGAACACAGTGACATGTGACAGCTCATCATGCAATGGAATGAAATTGTTTTTGGAGGCTTTCCTCCAGGTGTCTTGCTACGGGAAGTGAGCTAGATTGTGCTGGGGCGAAGGGGCTGTGGGCTTCTCAGAGGTGGGTCCACCTGTACAAAGCTCTCTCCCCGGGCTAATGTAACTTATGAAGCACGAGTGTAAGGGAACTGTAGTGCAATGGGATCCCCCAGAAAACCCGTTGCACCAACTAGCAGTATTGGCATTGAGCTAGTGCAGCATAATTTACATTAGTGGTTCTGTCAGATTGGGTACTACCCATGATGGCATATTCAGGGGTTGGCAAAACCCCTGTCTGCATTTTGCAGTCACCTCCTGGCAAAAGATCCAAGTGAGTTTAGCGGCACCCTCCATTTATTAATGGTAGCTCTTCACCAACAGCTGTTCTTTTAATCTGCAGGAAATATTGTGGCCCTTTGCTGCCAAGGACATTTCTGTTTGCATGAAAACTCTCTCTCTCTCTCTCTCTCTCTCTCTCTCTCTCTCTCTCTCTCACACACACACACACACACACACACACACACACACACCCCTACCTGCCCCAGTACTACACAGAAGAAAACTAAAATGGCTATTTATGTAGTTTTCCAGGAATTGCTTAAAATCTTGGAAAGTGAAAGTTACAAGAAGTGTTGATACTTATGTACCTGAAATGTAAGATAGCAGGGAAATGAACTATTAAGAAAGAACACTATGATGCGACATGGTAATAAAGCCATACTTGGATTGACATCATCTCTCCTTGGGTGTATGTTTGTGTGAATATGTGAATGCAGTGTTAAACTGGAAAAGGATTGTGATGACTTTATGGCAGTCCATATTCCTTGTCCCACTTATCTGACTTTAAACTAAGCTTTCTTCTCTTTCACATACATATTCCAAAGCTATCAGACACAGACCCTTCTTTATTCCCATACTCTGCATCCTGTTTCATCCTTGAAATCTTCTGCAGAATATACAATAATCTGCTTTTCAGAATGGCCAGACTACCGGTAATCCAAACTATCTCAAAGCAGTGAGAATAATGTTTGTTCCTGAGTCTTGTGATGGAGGAAGATCCATAATGTTTTCTGTTGCCAGGACAGTTATAGGAGAAGAGTAAAATGCAATGGAGGGAAATATTCTGCATACTGAGAAGTTTCCAAACACTCTGGACAGAGCATGGATTCCATTTTGGTTGATGCACAGTGTTATAACATCCTTAACATAATGGTTGACTATGGCAAAGCACTCTCAAAAGCCCAGTACATAACCCATTAAAATAGTAACAAAAGAGCTGAAAGCCAAGTTGCACCTCTTGTCTTCAATGAGATGGGCAGCTCAATCCTATCTGACTGCGTTAGGCTGTTGGGGGCACATAGAGGCTTATGCTATAGCAGGTGAAGCCCATCTCCTGCCTGATAGATTGCAGGTCCATACAGCTGTGCCCTATTTGGCTTCACAAAAACCCTCAATACCTCATCTACCTGTAGTGTTGGGTTCTGCACCAGTGCTAGGAGGAGAAGGACAAGCTTACAGTCCTTGATGTGCATAATGTGATAGCCTTGTCTCTATTGCCTGCGTCAAAGGTAAACATAGTTGGGCAAGGGGCAAGGGCCAGCAAGATCCCACTGATGAGAGCCCCATGGAGTTGCACCACCTCTTCACCACTGCAACCTGCTTGTTCAACTGCCTCTCACTCTGGTCCAGACAACGGTGTTGGTGAGAAGGAGGAACAGTAGATGCCACTGCCTACTGGCTCACTGCGTCTCTGCCTGTCAAATGAGCAAGTGGTAGAAAAG
Organism: Anniella stebbinsi; assembly: GCA_029215795.1. Lineage (NCBI taxonomy): Eukaryota > Metazoa > Chordata > Lepidosauria > Squamata > Anniellidae > Anniella > Anniella stebbinsi. Next base: position 32,905,408 of record JARDYH010000003.1, read on the forward strand.
ATAAAAAAAATAGGAGAAATGGCAGCTAGTGGCAATGGCAATGAGAAGGTACAGTCCCTGAGGAAGGAAGCCCATTGGAGTTTTCTTGCCTGAGGGCTCTCCAAAACTTGAAGCTGGCAGTACCTGCTTCATTCCCCCCCCCCCCCTCATGCATCCCCCTTTTGTGTCCCATCCAGGATGGAAGTCTTGGGGGCACTAAACAAAGGCTGGAGAGGAGGACTGAGTTTGGGCAGGAATCATCCAGCACTGAAACAAGTAGCAATGATCTAGAGACAAGGGCTGGCTCTGTAGAATGTGGGGCCTCCTCTGTAGGGAAGGCAATGGTTGGTTCAACAGTGGCCAAAGCCCAACTGAAAAACTGCCCCTTGCAGGAATTTTAAAGTAGTGCTGTGTCTAGGAGTTGTGCTCTCTGGCATGGCTGGATCATGGCCTCCATGTACACCTTCTGTCTTCTGCAGAGGAGAGTGAAAACCAGCATTGTGTGAGATAGCACAGCCATAAGTTCCAGTTCCTCACTTGAGAAGCTCTCAGCCCTGGAGCTTGGAAATCTGGAGAAAAACACTTCTCTTTCTCGGTTCTGGTAAAAGCGCTTACAGTTTGCACTTGGATGTTTGCTATTATTCTGCAGCAAAGAAAAGATCCATTATAAAGCGAAGAGGATGCTTTTAGCTTTAGAAGCAGCCATTGTATTGGATCAGATCTAAACTTGTTTCATGCATACAATATTTTCCACAGGGTAGAATTGTTACTAGGGCTGCCTCTACAAGAGGCATTTAAAGCTCTTTCAAGGCGCATTAAAATTTTTACCTCTACAAGAACGGAGCGCAAATCGGGCGTAGAGGCGCGTTTTCTCTCTGATTATGCGCATTATCGAATGCGCGTTAAGTAGCGAGTTTTATTTTGCTCCTGCCGTTAAAGCGCATTTTGACTATGTGAACAAGCGATTCTCTGCATTAACTACTTGTAAAGCGCATTTGAAACAACCGGTAAGGTCACCTGTTGAGCGCTCAATTACCTCCTGCATACAAGCATTTACGATAAAGCGCTTCTGCGATTATGCGCATAATTGGCTAACCAGACGTCAAACGGAATCCATCTAGAGGGCGTCTAGGGTGTGTCAAGGTCTCAATGAAGCTATTTTCTTTCTCATCATCCACATTTACTCAAGGTAGTACATGTCATTTTATTTCTTGTCCGAACCTACTGACTGGAACTACTGGTAGGCACATACACTGTTGTCCATCCTAGACTGACTACATTACAGCTATTTGTTTAATTATATGAATTTGATTGACACAGGCTGACAGAGTTGTACAGCATTTTGTTCAAATATTTTCCTGCATTTGGAAAACATAACAGGTTGAATATATATGGGAAAAATTACCAATTTTTTTAAAAAAAAATTGGGGAAAGTTGAGGTAAGCCACTAAGAAATAAATGTTTTACAGCTTCTAGAACTCTTAATTCAATGATATTGGCTACCAAATGAAATTGAGTAATTGCGCTCACTAGAGATTTTTCAGGGCTAAGTGTGTGTGTGTGTGTGTGTGTGTGAACATGTGTATAATCTCCATATATCCAGGAGAGTTGGGGGGGGGGAACAAAATAACTCTTCCCAAGAAGGAGCAAGACGAGATTACATTATTTACCATTGGCATATTCCTGCTGAAATAATTTTGCTAAATGCTTCTGTCTTCATTCCTGGTTGCATGACAGAGGGTGGGAGGGTGGGTATATCCAAGCAGTCAAAAGGAATATGTCCTAACCCCCCCCCCAGCTTCCCTTCACTTTCCTCTTCCCTTGTAAGACAGAATAAAATGAGTCCAGGAGAACAGAGCCCAGATTGATGTGACCTTTATTACTTTAACTAGGGCTGTCGGAGCAACCTGCAATGGAATCAAATGAGTTTGGATTTTTATGTATCCGACCTGTGAATTCTGCAGCAGACCGGCTTTTTCCCAGTTGGATGGATCCCACGGACTTGCAGGGTTTTTCTGACTTTCTGGAATTTTGCATGAATTTCATAACAGAAAAATACAAAAAATAATAATAAAAAAACCTAGCCGAAAATGTGCATTTCCTTCATCGGCTAAAGTGTGAAAATGTGCATTTTGTGGGGATTTGCACAGTGGGGGGGGGGAGGCTGCACTTTTTTGCAATTGAAAATTAGCACAAGTGTGAATTTGCACAAATTCAGAAACAAAAAAATCCAATACCAGTGATGAGGTTGACGGAACAAAATTCCCCCTGACAATCCGCGAAATGCAGACAGAATGGATTTTATACAATCTGCATATTGCTAATTTTAACAGCACCGTTCAGCACAATTACTAAGCTGCAAACAATAGAATTGGAGTATAAAACAACATAAATCCTTGGAAGAAGAACCAAGGAGGTCAGCAGAAAAGAGCTGGAATCAGGTGGTGAAGGGTGGATGGTGGGCTGTGATTGGTCAAAGCCTTTATAATTCAGCCATCATGGTCACGAATTCTGGAGGAAAGAGAGGTGAGGAAGAAAGTCAGTGGAATGATAGTATTACACCACACTGGGGCTGCAATAACAGGGATCATCTTCATTGATTATGTTTTATGAGATCCAGTATAGTTCGGAATGGAAGTTCTCAACTCACTGATTCACCGGTGTCAGGAGCACATAAGGGTTTACTACATAAATCTGTGTTTTGTTTTTTACCACATCAAGAATCAGAGGGTGATAATGTGAGGAAAGAACTCCATTTATGTTGTTGAGCTCATTCCCAGATTGTTATATTTCATTATGGAGCTTTACAGCATAACCACCAGCAAAATAATCTTTGCCACCCTTGACTTGGTCATTTCCAGATTATAATAGTTTTGTGTACAGTGTGGGTACACTAGACAAACAGAAAACCACCCTAAGTATCCCACCCTTCACTGATGGCAATTTCACAGAAGGGATGTCTAGGGGTCCTTCCCCTCTCTCCCCAGACATTCCACTCATCATCACCGTGGGTGTTTTGTTAATCTATACCAATAAAAGTGTGTCTGCTTGTCTGTCAGTGCCATGGTGCCAAGACCAAGTAAGCCCACCAGGACTCAGTGGTGTACAAGCAAGCCCATCATAGGACACTTTGCTGAAGGCCTGCTCAAACCTGGAGTTGGTCCTGTCTCTTCCTAAATCTTGCACTTTGACCCAAGTTTCATCACTTGAGATGAATGTTTCTCCAACCTCAGATAATCAAGACTCACCCACTTTTGTTCTGAATTAAAAATGAAGGTAGACTTCATGATTAGAAACAGCAGATTTACTTTTACAGAATGACAGAGTAAGAGATGCAATGAGCACCTGTGGTGTCACATGTATAGGTGTTATGAATCTGGGTTTATATATGTGTATTAATGTTATGACTATGTTTTCTGGTAAGCAGATCTAAAGTGAGAGTGGTATGAGTGACAGGAGCTGTGATGTATTTCCATATGTGAGATGTTTGGCTGAGTGAGTGAGGGTGTTGAAATGGTATGATACATAAACAGAGAGCTGTGTTTACATAGTTCAGATTGTGAAGAGTTTAGATAGGGAATGATTAGGGAACAGATAGGTTTTAGATAGGGAGGGGTTTGGGTAGGACTTGTGAAGAGTTAGACACTAGGATCTGTGTGTACAGGATTAAAGTGATAAAGTGATAATTAAGTATGTGGGGGAGAGGAAGAGGATCTCTCTCTCTCTCTCTCTCTCTCTCTCTCTCTCTCTCATCTATCTATCTATCTATCTATCTATCTATCTATCTATCTATCTATCTCTATCTGCTTTTAAAGTTATTTATTGTTTAACATCTTAAAAAAATCTGTTTTTAAAAAACATACACCTATGCTTGTGGCTACAGAAAGGTAAATTAAAGAATTGAATAATATAGCTCAGAATAAAAGCTAGTGTGTCCTCATATCTCATGAAGTAAAGATGTTGGACCTGAGGGAGATGTCCTTGTGGCAGAGCTACTGTGTGTGGCAGAAGGTGTTGCCTGGTGTGGGAAAAGCCTTACTGAAAAGGAATATTTACTAGTAAATAGGCAAGAATGCGACACCACCCTCCTCCAAGGATGGGGAATTCTACTGCATATTTGGAGAACGAATGACTGCCTCATCCAATCACATTCAATATAGTGATGAAGTGTAAAGACCTCCCTCTAATCAGTGGCTATTTGGAAAGAGATGCAGAATTGCAATGGTCAACCTCCTCCAGGGCTGGTTGCTTTTGGCTAACAGGAGCCATTATTTTAATCGTTACATTTATGTATTTCTTGTCTGGCATACTAGTATGTCCCATCCTGCATTTTGGGAAGCGCTGAATTTGAATGCCTGGTTGTTCTTGGTATTGATTATTTCAATATGCCTTCTTGATGCCAGATTTGATCTCTCTAGAGCAGCGCACCTACCATCAACGCCGAGTTTGCCATCCCCATCTTTATCTGCAGTGGCCATCATTGCCTTGGTTTCCTTAGGAGACAGGACTCTGCCCTCTGGGTAAAACCCTTTTATTAGAAACCTATAAATAAGAAATGAGGCAGGGGAGAAAAAGGGAAAGCTGATATAGATGGTCATATATATATATATATATATATATATATTCAACCTTAGGGCCAGTAGACTAAATGCATTTGCACAGGAGAGCCATAATTCAGGCATTGCCACAGAAATATAATTATCTATTTCTGTTGGCAATTACCCTCATTCCTGATAGCAGTGGCACCTAGAGTGACATCGCTTCTGCAGAGCTCAATCTGAGTGAGGTGGGTGTGTTATATATGGGATAAGATCATCACTAAGGTATTCCAAAACCAAGTTGAATAGGATCTTAAAGGTCAAAAGTAGCATAGAAAGAAACTGGTAACTAGTGGAGTTTTCAAAGGACTGGTGCCTCATGCTCCCAATGCCAAGCATCCAATAAAAGCCTCCTGTTAGACCAGCAGAAGTTTCCAGAGTGTCTCCAAGAGGAGCCTCTTGGAAAGCACATTACAGCACTCAAGTTGAATCATTTATGTAGCATGCATAACAGTGGCTGGGTCCCTTGTCTTCCAAAAAGGGCACAGTGGGCAGATCAACCAGAGGCAACTGAATGTACTCCTGGCCACGGATGTCACTGAACATCTGAAAGCAGCACTGGATCCAAGAGCACTCCAAAACAGCAAGCTGGCTCATTAAGGGGGAGTGTGACCCTATCAAGAGCCAATACTCTGTTGAAAAGAGCCACCCACCATCAGCACCTTCAACTCTGTCTTCAGTTTCTTGGCTGTCATCTAGCAGCCCACTGAGCTCAAGCATAACAGGCTACAGCAGGGAGAGGAACAGTTATTCCTGTCCTCTCGGGTGAGGATGACCTTGGCTGCCTCTACAAGAGAGGTTTAAGGCTCTTTCAAAGCGCTTTAAAAAATTTACCTCTACAAGAACGGAGCGCAAATCGGGCGTAGAGGCGTGTTATCTCTCCGATTATGCGCATTATCGAATGCGCGTTAAATCGTGAGTTTTATTTTGCTCCGGCCGTTAAAGCGCATGTTGACTGTGTGAACAAGCGCTTATGTGCATTAACTACTTGTAAAGCGCATTTTGGTCATCCGTTAATGCGCTTCGCCGCCTCTCACCGCCTCTCGTGCAGAGGTATTAGGTGTAAATGCGCTTCAGTGATTATGCGCATAATCGCCTAACCGGGCGCAAAAGCGAATCCTTGTAGAGGGGGCCCTTCTTAATGTCTGAGAAAAGAGGAAATTGTCACGTGAAACATCTTTAGGTGGAAGTGAGTGTCGCTTGGGAAAGCTCAATTTCAGATGCTTCAGCAGTAATTTCAAGCAATGTTACAGATTTCTTCCACCCATTCTCTTTTGGGAATACTCCTTTTAAGTACTTTCTTCCTGTGCTCAACCAATGCAAAGAGGTTGTAGCTGGGAGGTTGGAGTGGCAGGCACAGCCCCCCCCCTTGAAATTATCCATACCCCTTTCCTTAAATTTTCATTGTCACCATCATCACTACAACAATGGCTCTAACCATTTTACTTGCAGGTATAAATACAATAACATGCCAGCAATAATCAGCTAAGTGGCTCAATAAGAAGTAAAACCGTTCTAAACTGCTGGGTGCTCAGCACTTCTGTGTAAAATTTTGAAAGTTAAAACTAAAAGTTATCCTTATGATTTTGGCTGGAATCCTATGGTATTTAGGAGCGTTCCCTCTCTATGTACAGAGGGGGAGATCTAATCTCGCAATCCTCCCTGTGGGTGCAGAAACTCAATTGCTCTTGCTGCTTATGTTTCAGGGCTCCGATGGTGATGCTAGGAAAAAGGGGGAATTCTGGGGGGGCAGGATCCAAGGTGGCTTTGGCTCCAAAGGCCACCTATTCCTCTGACACATTCCCAGAAAGGGACTGCAAGTATGCCAACCCTGGAACCTATTTTGCGCCAGTCACCACATACATACCCCATACCTTTCACCCGGTCAGCACAAGCCTGGCAAGACTCAAGATTTGGCAGTTCCTTTACTAACCCCAATCACATAGGATTGCTCTGCTCATCAATGAAGTTGTAGTCCTATTCATACATACCTGGAAGTAAACCCCACTTGGACTTATGTCCAAGTAGACATGCACAAGATTTCATTAGTTTATTGATTCGTTTATTTGTACTGATGTTTTTCCTGTTGTGCATTAATATTTACCCTAGATAAGACAATAATAAATAGGACAAGATAACACTTTTCAAATACCTCAGGGGCTGTCCCATAGCTAGGGTTTCAGATGCAAAAGAGGACAGGACTCATGCACCTGTAGTCATTGCTTAGAAGTGGGGATTTCAGCAGATGTAGCCTGTCATGCAAGTTCCACTTGCTCAAATTTCCTCTTAAATCATAAGAAGAGCCATGTTGGATCAGATGTAGTCCAGCATTCTGTTCCCACATAGGGTTGTTGCAAGCATCCAACTGGGTCTGGGAGGCTGACAGACACCCAACTCCCCTTCCATGTTAATGACAGCTGCCATTGGCATGAAAGGGGGAAATGTGCAATTTCCAGAGCTTCCGGAAAATGCACATTCCCCCTTTTGTGCCATTGGCTGCTATTAAATCAGAGCTATTAAGGTACAGAACATAAAGCCAGTGTTCCACAACCCAGTAGTCTCTATGTTTTGGGCTTCAACTCCCATCTGCCTCAGCTAGCTTAGCCAATGATCAGGAATTCTGGGACTTGTAGTCCAAACCATGCAGAGGACACTAGGTAGGGGAAGGCTGGTGTAGACAGTTATTGTCTTTTCTGCAGGCTGGCATTTGACCCTTGAACACAGCTTAGTGTCATGGATACCTTCATTTCTTATCTGTGCCCAGCCTCTGCCACATATTAGACCAACCTGTGTTGCATATTACTACTACAACCCATATTTTAGGAAGTCCATGAGGCAAGAGCTTTGTTATCCCTTAGTTACCTGTGGAATACAAAAATGGGCCAGGCCATTGAGGCAACTGCTACTTAGCACCCTTTCCATCCTGACAGAACCAGGTCAACTCCGTGGTTTAACAGGGGGTTGAGGGCAATGAAACAGGAGGCATGTTGGCTGGAGTCCCATTGGAGAAGAATTCAGGATGAATTCAACCAAACTCAGGTGGAACTCTCTTTTAAGACATATACTAATGCGGTGAGGGTGGTGAAGAAAGCTCAACTTTCTGTCAGCATCATGTCCACACAGAATAGACTGGTGATTCTTTTTCTATACTGTGTGAAGCCTCCTTTGCCTGGATACTGGAGAGGGGGAGTTGGTGGCTCACTGTGCACAATTTACTTCATTTTTTGCACACAAAGTTGACCAGGTTCACCTCAACCTGGACTCCACTATCAGTGCAAGTCAGAGTGATGTAACCTCAGAGACCTCTTGGTCAGTTGTTTTGGGTTCTTTTCATTTTGTGGATCTCGAGGAAATGGACAGGATGTCAGGCACATTGAGGGCCACTGCCTGTGTAGTTGACCTTTTCCTTTCTTAGATGAGTAAATCAGCAAAGGTGGGAGTGATGCCTTGGTTACAAGAAGTGGTTCAGGCCTCTTTACAGGAGACAGCTCTTCATTTTTTGCTTAAAAGAGACAGTAATAACACCTTTATTAAAGAAACCTTCCCTTGACCCAGGAGATCTACCTAACTATAGGCCAGTTTCAACTGTACTATCCTTGGCTAAGGTGATCAAGACTGTGGTGGTGTTGCAACTCCAGATGCATCTTGATGAAACTGATCATCTGGAACCATTTCAGTTGTTCTGGCCTCGTTATTGGACCACGACTCCTTTGGTCTTCTTGGTGGATAAGCAGTGCCAGGAACTGGATGGGGGAGTACAACTCTATACTTTCTCTTAGACCTCTTAGTGGTCTTTGATATCATCAACCATGGTATCCTTCTGGACTTCTTGGCAGGGCTGAGCCTTGGTAGTGCTGTTTTGCAGTGGTTTCAGTCGTCTCTGTTGGGCCATGCTAGGGGGTTACTGTTAGGCAGCACAGCCTTTGGTCTGTTGGGTCCCACAGGGTTCTGTCTCCTCCCCAAATGTTGTTTAATATTTACATGAAACCACTTGGAGAAGACATTTGGAGCTTTGGAATAAGGTGCTACCAATATGCTGATGACACCCAGCTCTATTACTTGTTGCTAATTGAGACCAAGGAAACAGTTAACCCCCTTGAGCATTGCCTGGGTTTGCGGGTGAGGAATCTGAGATTAAATGCAGACAAGATGGATGTGTTTTTGGTCAGTAGAAAGTCTGTCTAAGGAATTGAGATTCAATGTGTTCTGGAAGGGGTTACCTTCCCCCTCCACCCAAAGGATCAGGTCTGTAGCTTGGGAATGCTCCTTGATCCTTTGCCATCCCTGCATCTACAAGTGGTGGCACTGGCATAGAGTGCATTTGCAGAATTATGCTTGGTGTGCCAGCTGCAAGCCTTCCTGAATTAGTCTGACTTGGCAACAGTTAGCCATACCTTGTTTACATCATGCTTAGGCAGTCAATCAGTACAGAGGGTTGGGACCATATTACATCTGTCCTGAAAGACCTGCCCTGGTTGCCAATTGCTTTCTGGGCTCAATTCAAGGTTTTAGTTTTAATCTTTAAAGCTCTCTAAATAAACACCTGTCTCACTGTGAACCTGCCCAGGTATTAAGATCTCCAGGAGAGGCCTTTTGGAGGATACCATTATCCACAGAAGCCTATTTGCCAGGCAGGCATGAAAGGGCTTTCTCCTATATTGCTCCCAAGCTATGGAATGTGCGTTCTCAAGAATTATGACTGCCCCCCTCCCTTGGCCCTTAGAAAGGGTGTAGTGATGCATCTTTTCAGTTTAGTCTTCAAAATGTGAAGTTTAATGTTTTACTGTTTTTACCATTTTGAATGTTCTTGTTTGTATTGTTTGATTTATTCATTGTTTTAAATTGTTGAATGCCACCTTAATGGCTTTTTAAACACATGAGGTGGAATATAAATGCTAAAAATAACTAAATAACTAGTCGATCTTTGCTTACCTTAGTTCGTCCTCCTCAATAAAGCCAGTTCCATTCATATCCAGAAACTGGAAAACTCTCCTCACAACTTCAACTCCCTTGCCTTTCAACCCCACCATTGTAAAGAACTTCTGGTGGTTAAAAGAGTCTGGAGCTGCAGGAAAGGAAGAATTGGAGAGTATCTCTGTTTACAGTGGCTATTAACACGACACATTAGCAATTGTCTCCCTCTTCAGATGCTGCAGAATATTTCACAGTCACTGAAGAAGAATTTTGAAACAGCTCAATACAAACCGGTATAACCATCTGTTCACCTGTGTGTATGTACATTTTTGTGTGTGCCTCTGTGCGTGTTAGGTTCACCCGTGTGTGCATCAGTGTATGGGCATACTCGTGTGTTCATCTGTGTACTGTTACTGTGTACTTTTGCCAAGTGTTCAATTGCATTAATAAATAACACTGTATAATATTACACATGATTGTCTAGTAAGCCATACTGTTTATCAACATATTAATAAGTTTTCCATGATTGTAGCATATTGATATATAGTTTACCATAGTGGATAAACACACCCATACACACATCAGGGTTCCACTACTATGTGTTTTGTCTTAGTGTGAGGACTGCCTCTTCCTGTTTTGTGTATTCATTGGTCATGACATGAGCATCAGGTGATGATGACGGCTTGTGTGTGTAAATGGGCCATCTTAAATCTAGCACAGGTTTCCCCAATTGAGTGTCCTCCAGTTGCTTTGGACGTCAACTCCCATCAATCTCAGGCCATCTAGGACAGCAAATAATCTAGTACCATTTTTTTCAATGAAGCCTGTTCATCTGGAAAATTGCAAATAATCAAGAATGTGGTAATGAAGTATAGATCAATTCAGTTACATGCATGCAGGCACCAGCCCATAGATTTCATTCTCTCTCCATGCTGATGGTGCATAACTAAGATCTTGCAAAGTGTATAATCAAATTAAAGCATTTCTGTGAGCGACAGAGGTAACAAGGTTAACTTGGTGATCTTTTGGAAGGCAGTTTGAGGGAAAAAAGAACCACAGGAGGAAACAATTTTTTGTGTTTTTAAAGAAAGGACCAAAGCTTATGCATGGTGAGGAAGCAAGAAGTAAATGGAGATAGTGAGGTGCTAATGTGTAAGTAGCCACTTGCCAGGTTTAATGTGACAAGAATTGACCAAAAGTGTGTTTATCATCATCATCAACATCATCATCATCATCATCATCATCATTTATATAGTTCAGTCACAATGTCTGGTACTTTACAAAGTACAGTACCAATTCCTGCAAGGAATTTGAAATCAACATCTCACCCTTTTTCAGTTGTAGAACTCAAAGCAGCATACTTGGGAATCCCTAGCGGTTTGCCATTCAAGTACTGACCAGAGCCTCTTATTTTTAGCAAAATTGCTATACTGGGTGTTTTCAGGCCATTCCAAGTAGAACAGCCATGCCCAACCTGGGGTCCTCCAGTTGTTTTGCACTTCAACTCCCATCAGCCCTAGCCAGCATGGCTAATGGTCAGAAATTCTGGGAAACTAACCCAAGAAGCTGTGAGCAAATTGCTTCTATTCTCCTTTCCCCTTTCTAAGCTCTTGATGATGTGCCACAAAGTGCCTAGCATAGATCTGTGTGAGCTGGGGACTTAGAAGAAATATGTGCGAGCTAGCCATTTTTATGGATTGTGGGCTAGACTAGATGGGGAATAGCAGAGTAATTTATTCACAAATACAATGTTTCTGTACCACCTTCCCTGAAGGCTAAAAAAAAAAGACATTGATATCCTGGGTGTGTGTGATAATTTAAGCACAAACCAACAAAATAACAAACAATTGTAAAATGACAGGCTTTAGTAAGAATGCAGAAAACTGCCGCCTTAATTCTTGTATTTTAAAATAGTTAACTGCCCTTATACCAAAGGTTTAGGTCCTAAGCAGGAGGGTGGGGTAGAAGTAGAACAGAGATTGTAAGTAATAGCAGACGGCAGAGGGAGGTAGGCTGGTAGTTCAAGGTTTACCCAGAGACTGCTATACTGCAGCTCTCCTTTCAGAGCCCAAGCTCTCCCCACCTCCTTTAAATTAATAAATAAATATAATATAAAATAAAAGACTTCAGGAGCCGAAACCCTCCTGAAATTAAATATTGGGCTCATTCTTGCCAATGGACTTTAATATCCTGGGGTGGCGCTAGGGAAATCTGACGCAGCGACCTCTAAAAGTGCCTTGATCAGGCAATGCCTCTTCATTTGGGCAGCAGCTTTTCTCTGGCACTGCATGCAAACGAAGAGAAAATCGATGAAGGAAAAGGGGAGGGAGGGAGGCTCAGGCGGGTGGGTGGAATCAGTTAATTCCTAGAGGACTCTGCTCCTTCCTTTTCTCATATTCCCCCAGTGATTGCTGGAGCCTGAATGAGGAAGAGGAGAGCCAGCGACTCAAGCAATTTAGGTAGATTCGTCTCGCCTTCCATTCTTCTTGAGCTGAGGCTGTGATGATGAGTTTCTTTCAGAGCTCAGCCCTTTGCTTGGCGTTTGCCAAGGTCACACGGCATGAGCGAGGAGAAAAAGAGGGTTAGCAAAGGGGACATCACAATGGTTTAGGATTCAGGGGTAGGTGGGGGCCATTTTTCCGCAAGCTACACCTGTTGCCATTGCTTCTTTTGCACAAAAATAAGATGTGCAGGAGCCATGTCACTTTTTTAAAAAAACCTGTCCACTCTGCTGCAGATGCCTGGGTGAGGTGGACCATGCATGATTTGGGGTTTCTGCTTGTGATCTAGATAAGGTAAACTAGGAGTAAGCAACCTTGTGATGTCCAGATGTTTTGGACTGCAATTTCTATTAGCCCCATGCATGTTTGCCAATAGTCAGGAATTACAGTAGTTATAATTCAGACCATTTGGAGGGCACCAAGTTGCCTACTCCTGATTCATGTATTTAGCATAAAAATGCCTTAGGGCAGCCTTCCCCAATCTGGTGCCCTCCATATATTTTGGACTACAACCCCCTGAATGCTTGCCCATTAGCCATTCTGGTTGGGACTGATGGATGTTAAAGTCCAAAACATCTGGAGGGCAGCAGTTTGGAGAAGGCTGCCTTGGAGTTTTGGCTACTCCAACTTTCTTCAATATGATGCTCTCCAGATGTTTTGGAGAGCAACTCCCAGGATTCCTGACCATGCTGGTTGGGGATGAATTGAGCCCAAAAGATTTTCAAGGCAACAGTTTGGAAAAGGCTGGATCGCATGTTCCTATATTTAGTTCAGTCCAAAGATACTTATTACCAGAGGAACAGCTATAGGAACGGTATGTCCTTCCAAATAGAAAACTGCAGAACTCAAGGGCAGAGTTCTTCAACTTGATACCCTCAAGATATATTGAATGGACTCCAAATTTCATCATCCTCAGTCAGTATGGGGACAATAGGCATTGTGGTACACCAGGTTGGAGACGGTTGCTCTACGGTGCCCAGCTGAAAAAAAAGGCAGGACGCCTGCACTTTTAAGAGTTGTGTAGAAGAGGGAATTTCAGCTGGTATGGCTTGGTGTGCCCATGCAAGCTACTTCTGGAAGCCCTTCTCCTGAATAACTCTTGAAGGTATAGGAGCTGGGTTCCGATTTGCAACTGCCCACATTAAAGAAGTGGCAGATCCGGATGCTGGAACTGGGCTTGTTTGCAGAATGGAATGAATTTCTTGAGTCTTTGGTTAATCCCACTCTGCCCTGTCTCCCAGACTTGAAAAGCACAAACAACAATAGTGACAATAATACAGGGCTGGAAGGCATGTCCTTGGAAAGATGGGGAAAAGAGGAAAATATTTCTGGGAATGGGGAGGGGGTTTACTCTGGGGAAGGAAGTGTTGCCACATGCCAGCAGGAATGCCCAAGCGCCACTCTTTAAAATGTGAAACTTCCTGCGGCACAGAGTTCCCCGCAGTGGATCCCTGGATCTCGGCCGTCCAAGATTAACGGAGTGTTTCTTGTCACCGTTCTAGGAGTGTTTCAAGGGACAGGAGGACAGGATCTGTGGACTTATCCCCTGGCTCAGCCTTCTTTGGGCTCCCAACCTCCCCCTACCCCGATCCCTTCTTCTTCCGACATCTCTGTGGTCCCTTCTCCTTGTTTAGACAGACTTTTAAGAAATGCCCCCCCCCCCCAGCTCCGAGCAATATCCCTCTCTCCATCCCATCGCGAAGGCTCCGCCGCATCTCACCTGCAAAGGCGTCCACTGCCTTCTTGATATCGGCAGCATTGAACAGGTCGGTCATAGCCATCCTTGCAACTGTGGGAAGAGGAGAGAGGGAGAGGCGAAGTGCACGGAAGATTTGGGGAGAAGACAAGGGGAGGGGAAAGAGCCCTTCTCCTCATCCTTTCTGCTCATATGACCAAGGCTGCAGTGCCGGGCGGGACTGGCACACCGGCAGAGGGGCTGGAGCCCTGCCAGCCACAAGCAGGAGCAGCAGAAAGGGTCGCGAGGGGCCGGGCGTTTGTGTGTTTGAGTGCCGCTCTGCCAGGCGCGCACCAGCTAGTTTGCAAAGTGATGACTGGTGCTGCAAAAGGTTCATGGTTGTTTTGACTGGGACAAGCGATGTTTGGATCTCTTGGGGAGATTATGCTCTTTGGAAGGTGGGAGAGGCAGAAAGCCGGAGGAGGAGGAGGAGGGGCTGGCCGCAGGGAACATCCCAAGGTCAAGTCTTGAAAGAAATCGTGTGTGTGTGTGTGTGTGTATACGACTCCGAAAAAGGGGGGTGGAAAGGATACGATTTCTGTTGAAGTACTTTTTGATCAAGCATCTTTCTGGGTTTGATCTCACCGAGCCTTCCCCTGAGGAGGTGCTGGCAGTGTTCATTTGTTTCTCCTTCCCCATTTTATCCTCACAACAAATCTTTGGGGTGTTTCCACACAGAGCTCGAAACTGGCTGAATCCGAACCCAGGTCCATCTGGTCAAAGTCCCACACTCTAATATCAGTACATCTTATTTGCTGGTCCTATAGAGGAATTTCTGCAAGTATGGCATTTCTTACTCCGCCATGCCATATTCCACCTCCCCGGATCCCACTTTTTCTGTATAATTATTTAAAGAATGGGGTGGGGGAGGGCATATTTGTTTGCATCTGGCCATGCTGACTAGTATCCCCCCTGTTAATAAACCAGCGATGGTCTTTAAAAGAGACAGAAAGTCCACAGAACATTTACTGTTGTCCTTCAGATCTGTTGTCCTACAACTCCCATTATCCAGAGACATTGTAGGCAATGGAACTGAAGTCCAAGACATCTGAATCACGTCCAGCTTGGGATAGCTGTATTACAATATCTCCAAGCTGCTAACCTGGTGGCAATGAAGCTGCAATCCTATGGATATTTACTTGGGAGTAAACTCTAAGAGCTCCATCACACCAGAGATTTATTACACTCCCACCATGCCTAGTATGTGTTTTTGCAGTGCAGTACTCACATGATGTTGTTCCCTGTCCTGTGTTCATCTCACCTCTTCCCCAATGTTTCCCATCTGATTTTGGACCGGGGAAAGTCTGTCCCCCCTCTCCATGTGCAATAAAGCCTCTCTTCCCATGTATTGCTGTCCTTGTGCTATATCAGATCATTCTGTTTTTTGTTGGGTGTGTGTGTGTCAAAGGGTGGTCTTGCTGACAAAAGAGGGGTGGGGTGGTTCTCCGCTCAACTGTGAAGGGGGAGGGAGAGAGGGCACCTGAACACCATGTGGAGAAGGTGAGTGATCCCCCCCATACCCGGGATTTGGTCCCATTCATGGTTCTTACTCATGACAGAATAAGGACAGAATATATAGGGGAAGATTTACCAAGCATTTAAAGTGATGTTTGGAGGGAAATCTAAAGTTAGCTGCTAAGAAAGAAATGTTTACTAGGGGTGTGCACGGACCCCCCGGATCGGATCGGGAGCCGGATCGGGACCTCCAATTTTGTCATGGATCGGTTCGGACAAAATCGGAGGCCCCCCGGACTGGATCGAGTCCGATCCCGATCCAAAAATCGTAAATTTTTGGATCGGCCGCCATTTTCTCCCCCATAGACTTGCATTGCAATGCAAGTCTATGAGGAAAAAATGGCGGCGGGTGGATGAGGGGGGGCCTAACTCCCTCCCCCCCGGGGCCATCCGCTGTGGATGGCCCCGGCAGGTAAGCCCCCTCCCCCGCGCTCCCTACCCCCCCTGGGGCCGTCCGCTTCCATCCGCTGGCACCCGCGGGCGCCCGCGGATAGAAGCGGACGGCTCCGGGGGGGGGTAAGCCCCCTTCCCCGCCACTGCTTACCTTTTAGGGCCGTTTGCTCCCATCCGGCGCCGGCGGCTACCGCCAGCCGGCTTTGCGTCTTGCTCTAGAGTAGGGCGCCGGGTAATCACCCGGCGCGCCACCCTGGAGCAGGCCGCGGAGCCCGCTGGTAGTAGCCGCCAGCGCCGGACGGGCGTCCCTAAAAGGTAAGTACCCCCCCTCCACTCCGTGCGCCCCCTCCTCACCTTTCCGGGCCATTCCCTACCGTCCGGTGCTGGCGGCTACCGCCAGCCGGCTTTGCGGCTTGCTCTCGAGTAGCGCGCCGGGTGATCACCCAGCGTGCCACCCTGGAGCAGGCCGCGGAGCCTGCTGGTAGTAGCCGCCGGCGCCGGACAGGAGCGGACGGGCCGGAAAGGTAAGCGCCCCCCTCCTCCCCCCCTGCTGTCCACTTTCATCGGCGGGCGCCCGCTGGCGCCCACCAATGGAAGTGGCGGTGGGCGCCAGTGGGCGCCCGCCGATCCGCCGAACCGGTTCGGAGCCTTTTCGGATGGGTTCGGACTGGATCGGCGGAGCCAGCTGTTGGATCGGAAATCGGATAATTTATCCGATTTCCCACTGGACCGGACTCGGATTGTGGATCGGGTCCGATCCAGTGCACATCCCTAATGTTTACAGCTTCAAGGGCAGTTAAAACAAAGAAATTGGTTGCCAAATGGAGTTATGTATTTGCTATCACTAGCGATTTGTCATGTCTGGCTCAATTCGGATGACATATTAGGCAACGGAGGGGTAAATAGTGTACTGATCGTGCGTTAGGCAGGCGGTGCACCACAGACGACATGCTGCAGCCGGCGCTGCTCGGCACCAGCAAACACCCTGGTTGTTACGAACGTGCGGTGGCCATTTTGGTTGCAGCATCTCCTCCCTCCCCCTCCCTCAGTCCTCCAGCCGTATCCCAGCATGCACCGTGAGTTCTGCCAGCGGCCGGGGGTTTTCGGCTGCTCTAGCCGGTAGAGGTCTATCCCCAAACGGAATGGTCCATGGAGGGGGGGGGGGCTCAATTCGGATGACACTTTAAACAACGGGGCTTCAGGCTAAACAACATGCAAGCCCGTTGTTTCCCACCATTGTTTAAATTGCCCGATTAGCATACCATCAGTTGTATGTGCGTTGTGTGTTACCCTCCACATGACACAATAAGCAACACAACTGACGATTGTTCCCCCCCTCCTCTGTTGCCTAATATGTTGTCTGAATTGAGCCTCTCTCTCTCTCTCTCTCTCTCTCTCTGTATGTGTATATGTGTGTGTGTGTGTAGTCTCCATGTATCCAGGAGATTTGGGGAGGACAACATCATTCTTGCCACAAAGCAGTGTGATGAGATTACATTATTTATTCATTAAACAAAAAACCTACGGTTTACAAAAACAATGTTAAGGCTCTACAGTTTCCAACTAAGCACCAAAAAGCAGGGAAATTGGGAGTTAAGGCTCACAAGCCTTAACGCCACATCCTCCCTAAAGAGGCAGAAAGTGCAAGTGAAATTCTCATTCTCCCAAAGCAGATAAACCATGAGGACAGGGTGGAGAATATGATATGCAGAGGTGACTGTGGGGTTGTGGAAAACTGATCACGAACAACTTAGGGCCACCTACTTCTCTTTTTTTGTTTAGAGCAGCCCTTCCCCAACCTGCTGCCCTCCAAGGGTGTTGGACTACAACTCCCATCATTGCAAGTCAATATGTGCCATGGTCAGGAATGCTGGAGTTGTCATCACAAACACCTGGAGGGCAGCAGGATGGGGAACGCTGTTCCATATCCTTACCAATACTTTTCTCTCACACACATCTCGCATATAGCAGCATGCTTGATAAAAAAAGGGGCACTATTCATTACAGATTTAGAACCAGAGCATGTGCCAGGCACTTTCAACTTTTGGTCAATATCCTGCCCTTTAAAGAACCAATGTATTTTCTTAAAATGTGTTTCTACAAAATATACTGTTCACTCCCCACAATCCCTCAACAATACATCATCTCATCAAAGCGACAGAGGAGCAGAAAAGGTTTACTTAGGCCGTCTTGAACTCCCTAGTGAATTCAGTGGCATTGACCTCTGAGAAGACATGTATAGGAGTCAAGTGTTAACCAACTTTTTCCAGCCTCATGCTGTCCAGATGTATTGCACTGTAACTCCCATGTTATTGGGAAGACAAAAGCATTTCATCCTTAATTTTTTTAAAAAATACTTGTGCATGAAAGTATTTGGCCTTTGATCTCACACTGAACACATGAGAGAAATCCTCTATGTTAGTTCCCCAACATCACACATTTGCTATTCTAGAAACATACATCCTATGCCATGTGTTGAAAAGTAATGTTGATGTCTGAAGGACTATCTGGATTAGGTATTCAAGATTCATTCATTGTTGCTTCATTTGGTTTAAGATAGTCTATTTAAACTGCACATCTTTTGGAGTTCCTTGATGGATCACATATCTTTATGCTGGAAAACATCATACTTTAGAACACATGTGGGCAAAACATAGATCTATCCTGATGTTTTGGACATCAACTTGCAGCATTCCTGATCACTGCCCATCCTGGTAGGGGCTTTTACGAGTTGAATTCCAAAACATCTGGAGATCTACATTCTACCTGCCCTTGTTCTAGAACAGCATTTCCCAACCTGGTGCCCGTCAGATGTGTTGGGTTGCAACTCTCAACATGAGGAGATTGTCTTAAAAAAGAGAAGTAGGTGGTCCTAAGTAGTTCATCATAATTTTCCACAACCCCACAGTCACCTCTGCATATCATATTCCATATCGAGATGTTTGAGATGACAACTCCCAGCATTCCTGACCATGGGACATACTGACTTGCAATGATGGGAGTTGTAGTCCAACACCTTTGGAGGGCAGCAGGTTGGGGAAGGGCTGCTCTAAACAAAAAAAGAGTGTAGGTGGCCCTAAGTTGTTCGTCATCAGTTTTCCACAACCCCTCTGCATATCATATTCTCCACCCTGTCCTCATGGTTTATCTGCTTTGGGAGAATGAGAATTTCACTTGCACTTTCTGCCTCCTTAGGGAGGATGTGGCGTTAAGGCTTGTGAGCCTTAACTCCCAATTTCCCTGCTTTTTGGTGCTTGGTTGGAATCTGTAGAGCCTTAACATTGTTTTTGTAAACCGTAGGTTTTTTGTTTAATGAATTTCATGGCTTTGTGGAACGGATGACTGGATATCATACAGTTGACAAGCAAACCAGCATCAGCTAGGATGTTACACCATTTTGACATCCAATATAAAATCAAAGCTAGTGATATGTGTTGTCCCACTTTTCAAAATAATAAATGAACCCCAGAAGTTATGCTCTCTCACTTGAACTTTTCAATAGCCATTGTCCAGAGATAAAAGCTTTCTATGACTGACTCATGAAAAGAAGCATTTCATGTTTTATGTCTATATTTGGAGACAACCTGAAAAAAAATTCTACTTGACTAAAAATTCCCTGATTAAGTCTGGAAGCACACAAGATGATATACGAAAATATCCTAAATTAGAATAAGTTACAGTCTACTATATTAATTATTATAGCTCATTTTATGCTACATGCTTTTTCTTCCTGTTTGCATCTTAAAGTAGCAGATTATGATCATGTTTGTGGTCAAGTTTCAAGCCTGCATGGGCTGCATTTCCATCCATGGATATTTACTTAAAAGACCCATTGAATTTCCTTGGTTCTTTAAAAGCAACATATTGCTTTTAGATTTGCCACTCTCAGCACTCTGCGTGTGCTATGTATGCCTGCTCCGTCTACCCTATTGTTCCCTGCAAGGCCCAGCCAGGGGACCATTAAATTAAACCAAGGGATGAAGGATGGGATTCCATCAAATTCAGCTGAGAGCATTTGCTGTAGGACATGGACCTAACAGGAATGGTGAGGCCAGGTTTCTGGCAGACCCATTTAGGCAACTTTATGGCCTGATAGTTCTCTGTTTGGTAGCCTGTAGAAGCCTCGTAAAGCAATGGGCACATGAACACTGTTATTATGGTCTGCCACTTTGTCTTTAGTAGTCTGAGGTCCAGACCTCTTCAGAAGGGGGAATAGTGTCATGTCATAGGGTGACCACATAGAAAGAAGGACAGGCCATCCAAAATGGTGGCCAGCACAACATCTTGTGATACTAAATTCTATAGTTAACCAGAACTGTACACAGTATTCTAAGTGTGGTCACGCCATAGATTTGTATAAAGGCAGTATGATACTGGCAGTTTTATTCTCAATTACTTTTCTTATAATGCCTAACATGGAGCTTGCTGTCTTCACAGCTGCCACACACTGGGTTGACATTTTCATTGAGCTGTCAACCACAATCCCAAGTTTTTTTTTCTTGTTTAGTCACTGCAGGCTCAGATCCTATCAGTGTATATGTGATGTTGGGATGCTTTGTTCCAGTGTGCATCACTTTACAAATGCTTATGTAAAAGTGTTGTTGCCATTTTGATGCCCATTTTTCCACTATGGAGAGATTATTTTGGAGCTCTTGGTAATCTCACTTCATTTTAAAAACCCTAAATATTTTGGGGTCAGCAGCAAATTTGGCCATCTCACTGCTCACTCCTATATACATGTTGTGAAGAAAGTGGACAGGGAGGCAGTTTCTCACTTTCTCATAATATTAGAATGAGGGTGGAAGTGAGCAGTGACGTAGCCATGTTTGGTGATGATGCCACATTATTTAGTCTTGCTAAAACAATGGGGATTGTCAGGAGCTCCATAAAGATCTCTGCATACCAAGAGAATGGCCATGAAAAGGGCAAATGCTGTTCAATGTAAGCAAGTGTAAAGTGATGCACATTGGGGGATCACAATTTCACATATACACTGACAGGATCTGAGCTAATTAGCGGTGACTGACCAAGAAAGAGTTTGGAGCAGGGGAGGTAGACAGCTTGATGAAAATGTTGATCTGGCTGCTGTGAAAAAGGCAACCTCCGTGTAAGGCGTAATTAGGAAAAGAATCCTAATTCTTGAACAGTAATATGAAAAATAGTAGGTTCTCTGAAATGCACTTGATGTATGTGGATTCTTTAATCTTACTCTAGTAAAAATAACATATTTTAGTATTTGATTCATGACTGTATTAGCGGTAAGGTACTTGGGAAACAAATGTATTAGGATATGTGAAAAGTGAGTGTATTGCATCATTTGTGACAGACTTCTCTATTCACACGTAGTTTATGATATATATAGTAAGTAAAGAACAAACCCAAGGATGCCTTTCTGTGTGTATATATGAAAGAGGCAGGCACACAGACATAGACAGACAGTGGGCCAGGCTTAGATTTCCAGCCTAACCTATTTTACAGGGTTGTTGTGAGGGTAAAAGTAGCACATGCCATACACCCAAATATTACCAAACATTTGTTTTACATTTCTGTGCAAGTGAACAGGAGAAGAAACTCACTAGATGGTTTTGGGCCAGTCATAGACTGTTAACCTACCCTACCTCATGTTTTTTTTGTGGGGGGAGATATGGCACTTGAAAGAATGATCAGTCTAGGGCTTTCCCCTTCCCCTTTACTAGAGAAGCTTCTTTGCAACTGATCAACTAATTGGAGTCTGAACATCCTTTTATATCACTACATCTGACTCAGTACCAAGAATAGCCATGTGGGTGTTTAGAAATATTGCTCAATTTAATTTTAATCTATCCAAGTTTGGATTTTTATTTTTTTGCTCTAAATATAGCCTGTGGTCAATGAATCCTATATTAAGCCTATCAAAGATGTTGGTACTGGAGAAAAGAATACACAATAGTTTTGTTCAACCTGATAAAAAAATATTAGAAAAGCTAAGAGAATTCAGAATGTCACTATCTCTTCTACCCTACAGGGTTGTTGTGCTGATAAAATGGAGGAGGATCTTGTAAGCCACCTTAGGTTCCTTGCAAGAGGAAAAAAGGCAGGATATAAATGTAACACTAATAAACACATTACTACGTCTACTAATTATTATTATTAATTATAATAACAATGAAGGAATAAAAATTCTTTAAAAATCAAATACATGGAATTGTTTTAAAAAAAGAAAAAGAGGGGGGAGCTTAACCCCTTCTCTCACGAAAAGCCTTGTTCCCTAAATACACAGAGCTCCCAAAGAGAAGTACAACTAAATCCACATACCCCTTCAAGCTAGTGCATGGAGAATGAGACTCATTGCACTCAGTGGAACTTACTTCTGAGTAGACATGCCTTGGATTGAATCGATATGAAAATTAATGATCAGCAGCCATAATCAAATGAACATACACAAATACAAAGCATGCAAGCAAGTTGTTAATTGTAGAGTTATTGTGCTGTAAAGGAGAGGGAATTCTCACTCACATCTCTCCCTCTCTGCCTTCCAGGGTTCCAGACTGTTTTGTTTGAAGAAAGACTACAATCTTCTACACACTTACCTGGGAGTAAGACCATTACATTCAGTCAATGGAACTTACTTCTGAGAAGATACTACAGCAATGTATTTGCTAGAGGAAGCAGCCATTGTAGCTGATGCAGGAGGGAGGGGAGGGAGACTCTACTGAACATGTGCCATAATCAAAATGGTCACCGGATTTTTAAAGAGGCACAGTTTTAATTTAATAAAATCGACTTAAGCTAATTAAAAAAAAAGAAAGGCAGTTCCACCTACATCAGAATGGTAGGAAGTAGACCCTGCCATTGGATTAATTAATAAGGCTCCCAGAAGGTAAAGAGAGCTGCGCAAAAATACTCGCAAACCCTCAGTTCAATTTTTGGTTTCAGATTCAGGGGATTCTTTAATCTTTTTATTTTAAACTGCTCTCCTTCCCTCAATCTTTCACCAATCTTCTTGAAATTTTCAGGTAATGTAAAACAAACATTTCTTTCTGGCACCTGTAAATTTCAGAGAGATTGGTGAAACATTGTCGATTTTATGATTGTTAGAATGACCCCCCCCCAATTATCACTTTAACCTGGTGGGACGTGTTTTATACTAACGGCCCTTAACAAGGGAAGCACTGCCGTGCCTCCCTTAATCAATGATATAGTCCTGCTGAAACAATTTTGTTAAATGTTTCTGTCGTTATGCTGGCCTGCATTACAGTAGGTCGGTGGATGGGCATATCTAAACAGCCTAGAGGAATATGTCCCATACCCCATCCCAGCTTTCCTTAACTTTCTTCCTCCTTTGCAAGACTGAATAAAATGAGTCACATGTGAAAGGCAGGGAGAACAGAGCCCAGATTGATGTGACCTTTATTATTTTAACAGCATCTTTCGGCACAATTACATAGCTACAGGGCTGCAGAGAACAGTGTTGGAGTATAAAACAACATAAATCAAGAGAAGAACCAAGGAGGTCAGCAGAAAACAGCTGAAATCAGGTGGTCAAGGGTGGATGGTTGGTTCAGATTGGTCAAAGCCTTTAGGATTCAGTCACCAAGGTTACGAATTCTGGAGCAGAGACAGAGGTGAGGAAGAAAGTCAGTGGAATGATAGTATTAGACCATGTCAGGGCTGTGATAACAGGGACCATCTACATTGCTATGGCTTATGAGGCCAGTACGGTTCTGGATGCAAGTTCTCTATTCACTTATTCACTGGTGTCAGTAGCACAATAAAGGAGTATAAGGGTACTTCAGTTTTACCATATAAATATGTTTTTTTAACCATCAAGAGACAGAGGTTGATATTCTGATGTAAGAACCATATTTATGTTGCTGTGGTCATTCCCAAATACTTGTATTTCATTATGGAGCTTTAAGCCCCCAACCACCACCAACTGCTGCTCTTGACTGAGACTTGAAAAACTTACCTGGGCCACCGTGAGTGGTAGGTTTCCATCCCATTCTTTCAGAGCAACTTGGGTAGGGTTTAGAATGATTAAGGTTAGAAGCAACAGCTGTCAACATTACTATTTACATAGTGGCCCTTACTAACTTATGACTTCCCTGTTTCCTAATTGTTCTATAAATCTTGAGGTCATCTACACTTACTTTGATTGGTTTGCTTGACATTTGTTTGGAATGGCCAGCTAGGTGAATCTCCATCCTCCTCATCTTGGGACTGTTTTTATCTCCTAAAGCTTTGAAAGGATGCTAAATCAATACATGACATGTGTCTCTCTAACCTTCTCTACTTGAGTAATTTATTGCATGCTCATGATTGGCCACTCACAGAAGTTTGCAGGTCCTTTTACATGACACCATCAACCTCCAGGACATCTCCCTTCTTTTATTTAAAATAATCACAAATAATTGTGGGATTCCTTAGCATATAAACTTGGCATAGTGCTATAATTCTGCCACTAGATGGTGCTGTATCATTGAACTTAATAGCATTGCTGAAAGCAAAAGTTTTCAATTCAAAATGACATGGTCACCATCTAAAGGAGCCAGCCATGAATGCAGAAAGGCTCCAGAAGAGGAAACCCTGGCACGGATGTGGGTCCCCCCCCCCATAATGTAGAGACACCCTATGTCCCCATGGCCAAAGGCACAACTGAAGCACTGGTTCCGGGACATAGGTCATCTCCAGTTTCTGGCACATCAATGTGGCCTAGATTCTTGAGTCATGCATTTCCTCAGGTATGCTTCATGAAAGGGGGTGATGCAGAAACACAAACATGGTAACTTACAGAGGTCTGAAACATTAGCAGGAAGGAATCTTTTTACAATCTTTTTTTTTAAAAAATGGTGTGTTCTGTGGTCAGTTTCATTAAAAAACAGGGACCTGAGGCCATGTCTTTTTGCCCATCCTTTCCCACAGTTATGCATGACTGGATAAATGGTAACACTAATACACTAGAATGTAGTGTATTATGTAGAATGTAGAGCAATGATTCATGAAGGGACACAATGGACACCCTTCTTCAAGGATGGGGAAATCTACTGCACCTTTGGAGCATGAATGACCGATACAATGCAGTGATGAAGCAGAATGACTTGCCTCCAATCAGTGGCTGATTGGAAGGAGATGCTGAAATATAGGGGGAACCACTTCTAGAGCTGGTTACCTTGATCTAACAAGAGCTATTAATTTAATCATTAAATGTATGTATTTCTTGCCTGGCATACCAGTATGTCCCATCATGCGTTTTGGGAATCACCACATTTGAATGCCTGGTTGCTCTTGGTACTGATATTTTCAGTATGACCTCCTGGTGCCAAATTTGATCTCTCCAGAGCAAGGCACTTACCTTCAATGCCTATTTTGCCATCCCCATCTTTATCTCCAGCGGCCATCATTGCCTTGGTTTCCTTAGCAGACAGGACTCTGCCCAATGGGGAAAAGTTTGTCACTAACAACCTATGAATGAGAAAAAGAGGCAGGGGAGGAAAACGGGAAGCTGATACAGAAGGTCTTACATAACTCAGTTTTTAAAATGTGTGTGTGTATTGTATATTTACTATTTAAATCTGTAAATTTCCTCCAAAAGATGCTTCAAAGTGGTTCACAACAGAACACCATCAAACATAATGCTGCTCAGTTTAAAAGATACATTTTCTGACATCACAGACAAATAGTTGTTTGTGGGGCATTTTTTCACTGCGGGTAACATTGGAAAATGGCTCAAGATAGTAAAATACTCCTACAGTGTGTATTTTAATGAGTTCAGGCATTTGGCAATATTTGAGGACTCTGGGTTTGTTTTTGTAGCTTTTGGGGCTGATGTAGCAGTTTTAAATGTATGTGTGTATTGTGTGTATGTTGTATGTTTATGCAGTTTTAATTTTTGTATATTGTTTTTAATTGTTTTAATCCTCTGTAAACCGCCCAGAGAGCTTTGGCTATGGGGCGGTATACAAATGTAATAAATAAATAAATAAATAAACATTAAAAAAATAATCACAAAAATCTCTAGTCATTTAGAAGAGCTCATCCCTCCCCCCAAGTGTTGGTATTAACCTGTACGGCCAAACAGAATAAATGCATTTTCATAGGAGGTTCATCATTCAGGTATGACCATAAAAATAAATAAAAATAAAAATATTTGTGTCTGTTGGCATATACCCTCATTCCAGGTGGTGTCACTTGGAGCAACATCGCTACTGCAGATCTGAATTTGAGTGTGCATGTATGTTATGTATAGGATAAGGTGGTCACTAAGGTATTCCTGCAGGTTCCGGACACCTCTTGGAATGAGGAGACAACCCATGCTATTGATATCATTGCTCCCAAACGTCCTTGACCTAATCGTAGAACTGTGTCAGCTCCTTGGTATTCTGAGGGGCTGAAGGCAATGAAATGACTGTGTCGACGATTAGAGTGCAAATGGTGGACAACTTGGAATCAATAAAAACGAACACTGGTAGGAATCCATTTACAATGTCACTCTGTGGCATTGATGGTGGCGATGAAATCCTTCTTTTCCACCAGCATTACATCTGCTCATTGTTGTCCAGCGGAGCTCTTTCATGAGGTCACATGCCTCTTTGGTGTATGCCTTTGAACACAAGAACCTGAACAGCCCTCTGTGAACAACTTGCCAGACACTTTTCAGATAAAATTGCTTGCATTCATGCTGACTTGGATGCCATTGTTCTGGATCCTTCTGGATCCTTTATTTGGATTGGGCTTGAGAGGCATGGATTTGGGGGGCGTGGCCAAGCAGATCATGGATTGAGTCGCAAATCCTTCATCCTCCGAAAGAAGCAATGAATTAATTGTAAATTCCCTATCTTAAAAGCGTCCTCTGTTGCATTTAAGTCTGCTATGGAGAGGGGGAAGCTTGCCAAAGAGATTGCAGCTGGAACGAGATTTATGGCTTTATAACCGGCCCGGCAGAAGGGAGGAGATCGACCGACAGCTTTGTAGCAGCGCTGCGAAGGTAATTAAAAGACGTATTTATGGTTGCGGGCTGAAGGCTGTGGAGAACAGAACGATTGCTAGCATTCAGAAAAGAGGCTTTTAAGACTTTTAAGCTTTAGGCTCTGAAAGATTGCTAGCTGTATAACAGCCTGGCTGAGAAGCCCGAGGAGAAACGAAACTAAAAAAAAAAAAAAAAGCCGGAGGGAGAGAAAGAGACTTTGATTACTGGCTAGAAGTGGCTTGTGCTTGTGCTTGTGCTTATCGGATAGGCTTGAAAGGTGGATGAGCAAGAAGAAAATAACTTCTTGGAGCCGAATCAAGGGAGATAAGCCGTCCGATAGAAGTGTTAGGCTTGTCCGTAAAATGGCGGATAAGGATTCTGAAAAGCCAAAAAAGCAATCCCCGAGTCATGCCGGAAATGCTAGTTCTAAGACTGGAACTAAGCCAGGAGCAATCCCTAAAATAACCACAGGGAGGCAAGCTGACCCAACAGATGAATTGCTTCAGAATTTTCAAAAAATGTTGGATCTGGCAATCTTAAAGCAAGATGGAAATTTTGAGCAGGCTTTACTCAAACAAGAAGATCGATTGGCAAAGAGGATTGCTGATTCACAGCAGCAGCTTTTAGCAGGACTCCAAAAGGTGGAGAAAGAGGTTGGAGCTTTGCAGGAAGAAACTGGAGAACTAAAGGTTTTATACAAGAAGCAACAGGAACAGCTAACGCAACAGGATTTACGGCTTATAGCGATGGAAGACCGGGACAGGAGAGCAAATCTACGCATAAGATCTTTTGGGGAGAGGCAAGTGGAGACCCCTAACAGTATAAGAGAATTAATTTTGGCATGGGCCAAACAGTTGATGCCACAGGAAGATTGGAGAATGGAAGATATTGAGCGGGCCCATAGGGTTGGATTTGGAAAGTCAGGAGAGCTCCCAAGAGATATTATTGTGAAATTTGCTAACTACTATAAAAAAGGAAAATTAATGCAAGCAATTAGAAGTCAAGGTCAACCGATGCTTCAAGCAACACCAATCGAGGTTTTCCAGGATTTATGCCCTCAGACCATCCAGTGGAGGAAGAGCGTTAGAATATGCACAGGGGCATTGAAGATGAAATCGATCTCCTATAATTGGGGATACCCAGTTTTCTTGAGGTTCAAGTGGAACGGGAAGCAGCAAAGAATAACATCTTGTGAGCAAGGAATCGAGTTGTTGGAGGAGCTGGGCATAATGGATGCCACATCGGTTGGAGAGGAGAAGCAAGACGAAGGCGCGGCAGGAGGGAGCAATGAATAGACTTTAATATATTGTAAGAGAGATAGGGAGAAGAGGAGACTTGGAGGGGAGGGTAGACGTCATTCCGGAATGTTGGGCCGAGTCCCCCCCCCCCCTAAGAGTTCTAAGAAGATTGGGACCAAAGCCCAGCAAGCTGGTGAGGAGGGGGGTGAATTGGGGGTGAATGTGGGGGGGAGGGTTGGGGGGGGTATGTGTTACACATAGGGAGACCGACTTAAAGACTTGTGTGAAAGAGAGAGATGGAAAATAAACTTAGATTGGCAACATTGAATGTTAAAGGGCTAGGAACGGTAATTAAAAGAAAGAGGATTGAAATGTTATTAAAGAAAAAAAAATAGATGTAATTTTTTTGCAGGAAACTCATCAGGCCAAAGATGGAGTTAATGAGCTTCGAATGAGGGAGGTGGGCGTTTATGAGAAGGCATATGGAACTTCGAAATCGAGAGGAGTGGCAATAATAATTTCAAAGACATGTGGTATAACTATTCAAAGTGTAAAGAGAGATAGCAATGGAAGGTTTCTTATTATGTACTGCAAGTTGGGAGAAGAGGAATATGTATTAGTGAATGTATATGCTCCAAATGGGAAACAAATGGATTTTATCGATGAAGTATTTAACGGGTTGGGAGAAGTGGGTAAAAAGCACATTGTGATGGCTGGTGACTTTAATATGGTACTAGATATAGGGAAAGACCGGGATAACATACTAAAAGATACTAAGAGGGTGGGGAAGACAGAGTTAAGCAAATTAATGGAAGGGAAAGAATTAATGGATGTGTGGAGAGCTTTAAGAGGGGAAGAAAGGAAATATACTTTTTATTCACAGAGATTTAAGAGTTATTCAAGGATAGACCACATTTTTGTATCAAAAAATATGTTACCCAAAATTATAGATTGTGATATTGGAGTTATCAAGGTCACTGACCACGCGTTAATGACAATGGACATGGAAACCAAGAAAGACTATAGACAAGCGAAGAGATGGAGACTGGATGTAAGGTTGTTGAATAAAAAGGATATAATGGAGAAAATAAAGAAAGAAATGCAGGAAATTTGGGAGATTAATGAAAAAGAGAATAATCGGCAGGACATATTATGGGACACAATGAAAGCTGTAGTAAGAGGGATTTGTATTAGGGAAAGATGCACATTAAAAAAACAACAGGAAGCTCAAAATAAAAAGATTGAAGAGGAGATAAGAAGTTTGGAAGAAAAGTTAAAGGAGACAAAAGATAAACGCCTAATAGCCCAAATTCAAGCTAAGAAAAAGGAACTAGAGAAAGAAGAATTAGAACAAGTTCAAAAGAATTTGTTGTATTTAAAAAGAGATTTTTTTGAATATAGTAATAGGAACTCAAAGATGCTGGCTAGATCCACACAGTTGGAAAAGGCTAAGAATATGATAGGGACAATAAAGGATAAGGCAGGGAATAGTTGTAATTTAATGAAAGATAAATTAAGTATATTTAAGGACTTTTATAGTGAATTATATACATCAGGATCGGGACCGCAAGATAAGATATTGGAATATGTAGAGAGGAATTGGAAAATAAAATTGCAGAAACAGGACAGGGATTATATGGAAGGTTTAGTTACGGAAAAAGAGATAGAGGGAGTTATTGATAAACTAAAAGGAGGAAAATCACCGGGGTTGGATGGTTTGGGGTCGGAGTATTATAAGCTTTTTAAAGGAATTTTAGTACCAAGATTAAAGAAATTATTTAACACTATAATAGAAGGGGGGAAGACTCCGCCATCATGGGATCATTCCCTGATTATATTAATTCCGAAACCAGGTAAGGATTTAATGGATCCCGCATCATATAGACCAATTTCCTTAATAAATCAAGATTCAAAGATTTTTACAGCAATATTGGCAAAAAGAATGGCCACATTTATTAGTAAATATATTAAAAAAGATCAGTGTGGATTTATTCCGGGTAGGCAAATGTCTAATTTAATGGGAAGAGTATTAAATATAATTAGTATTATAAAAAAAAGGAATTTAAAAGCAGGTCTGCTAGCATTGGATATATTCAAAGCCTTTGATTGTGTGGAATGGCCAGCACTCAAAACAATATTAAAAACATTTGGGTTTGGAGATTGTTTTATGGGAGTGATGGATAAGTTGTATAAAAATAATAAAGCGGAAATATTGGTTAATGATGGGTTAACACAACAGATTACACTAGCCCGAGGAACTAGACAGGGATGTCCTCTTTCACCGATCTTATTTGCAATAGTAATAGAAATTTTGGCAAATGTAATAAGGGAAGATGAAAGAGTGAAGGGGATAGGAAGAAAGGAGAAGATTAAAATGAATATGTTTGCGGACGATACATTATTGACGGTAGAAGATCCCCTAGGGAGTGCTGAGGTGATTAAGAAACATTTAAGAGAATTTGGAGAAATTACGGGATTAAAAGTAAATTGGGGGAAGTCAGAAATGATGTTATTTAATTATAATAAGGAAGAGTTGGAAGAAGGTAAGGATAAGTTGGGTCTTAGACTTAAAAACATAGTACGTTATTTAGGTATTAACATTGATAGAGATTTAGATAGGCTTGAGGAACTTAATTTGGTAGCTTTAAAAAAACAAGTAGGGGAGAAATTAGAAGTATATAAGAAATTAAAACATTCTTGGTTTGGTAGAATAGCAATTATTAAAATGAAGATTTTACCTAAGATTAATTTTTTGTTTAGAATGTTACCAATTAAAATATCAGATGTAGAGTTGAAAAGTTGGCAAAATATAATCAATGCATATTGTAATGGGGATAAGAAAGCCAGGATTAATAAAGGGTTATGGTATAAGGCTCAAAAGAAGGGAGGTTTAGGACTTCCAAATATTAAGTACTATTATATAGCTAATCAGTTAAGGTATGTTATAAGCTGTATTCTAGGGGAGGAAGATCTGGAGTGGTTGGAGACGCAAACTGGGGAAATAGATTATAAATTGAAAAATATTTTCTTTAAAAAAATCCAAAAGAAAGAATTAAAGGGACTGGACAACCCTTTGTTGGTAAATATAGTGGAGATCTGGGAGAAATTTAGGGGGAAGTTGATACCAGGAGATTCACCACTTGCCCCAGTGGTAGTAGTGGAGAATTTCCCAAGAGTGTTAAAAGTGGAGATTGAAGCGAGATTGAAAGATAAGGAAATAATTAAGTTAAGGAAGTGGATGGAAAATATGAAGGATAATGAACAAATTAAAGAGCTATTGATAGGTCATAAATTTGCATGGTTTAAATGTATACAATTAGGGAAATGGACTCAGGAATGGAAATTGAAAAATAAAAAGTGTAGAAACAATACAAGATTTGAAGAATTAGTAGAGTCAAAAGGCAGGAAAGAAGGAAAGGAAATTAAGAAAGGGTTGACTAGTGAGATATATAAATTATTGATAGAGGAAGAATTTCAAAATTCACTTAAAGTAATAAAAAAGGCTTGGGAAGAAGACGTAAATGGAGAAATTAAGGATTATAACTGGGAGAGGTTGTGGAACGCAAGAATGTTAAAATTGTTATCGATCAGAATTAAGGAGAATTTTTATAAGGTATTGTGGAGATGGTATCTAACACCGGTTAGATTTCACCAGATTGATAAAAAAATATCTAAAAAGTGTTGGAGAGGATGCCAGGAGGTTGGAACTTATTACCATATGTGGTGGAGCTGTGAATATGTACAAAAATTTTGGAAAAGGGTATTTAAAGAAATAAGTGAAATAATTGGAAGTAAAGTGGAATTAGACCCGAAGCTCGCTCTACTAGCAATATGGGATAGAGGGGAAGAGGACAAAAACAAGAGGGAATTGATAAACAACCTCCTGACTCCTGTTAGACTAATGATTGCAAAAAATTGGAAAGGACAAGGAAGCTATACAATAGAAGAATGGTATAAAGAAATATGGGATATGGCTTTGAATGATATGCTAACTTGTAAAATGAAATTGAAAAGGGGAATGTCCGGTAAAAATGATTTTGGGGAAATATGGAGACCCCTTTTGGAATATGTATTAAGATCGGGGAAGGGACAAACACCTTCAAAAGAGTCGATAAACTTCTGGATAGAATAAAAGGTTAAGAGAAGGTCTCATGGTGGGGGGGTACACGGGGGGGGGATTGTCGAGGGTTATGTATGTATTTTATGTTATCATTATGTTGAAAATAATAAAATTATTACAAAAAAAAAAAAAAAAAAAAAAAAAAGAGAGGCATGGATTTAAAGTGGTTCCGGTCCTTTCTGGAGGAGTAGTGTCAGAAAGTGCACACCATGAAGTCACTTGGAGAGGCCATTTGGAGCAAGGAGCTAACAATATGCTGATGACGCCCAGCTGTATTGCTCTTTGTCACCTAACACCAACTCAACCCTTGGACATTGCCTGGGTTCAATGTGGGTGAACAATCTAAGATAAAACCCAGAAAAAGATGGAGGTGTCTTTGCTCACTAGAATGCCTAAATCAGGGGTTGGAATTCCAACTATTCTGGAACCACCTTTGACCCTCTGAAAGGTCAAGACTGTAACTTGGGAGTGCTCTTTGATCCTCTGCTATCCCTGCATCTACTGGCAGTAGCAGTGGCAAGGAGCGGGTTTGCACAATGAAGCTTGGTGTGTCAGCTGCTACTCTTCTTAAATCAGTCTGACTTGGCAACAATTATTTATGCCTTGGTAACATCACACTTGGACTATAGCCAGAACTATACCAAGCAGGATATTGCACTATGAAAGCGCTTTATAAGAGGCAGGAGCCACACTACTGCTTTCTAGCAGTATTGAAGTGCACTGACAATTGTTGGGGCCCATTGACACATACCAAATATCACTTTCATACTGCTTTCATAGTGCTATATCCTGCTTGGTGTAGATCTGGCCAATGACCATGTGCTCTATGTGGGGCGATCCCTGAAAAGTGTCCAGAAGCTTCAAATGGTACAAAAGGTGGCAGCTAAGCTGCTAACCTGTGCACAGTGTCCTGAAAGACCTGCCCTAGTTGCCAATTGCTTTCTGGCTTCAATTCAGGCTTTTGGTTTTAACTTTTAAAGTGCAAATGGCTTAAGACTTGGCTATCTAAGTAGCCAGCGGTCTCACTATGAAGATCTGCAAGAGAGGCCATTTGGAGGGTGACATTACATACAGAAGCCCATTTGCCAGGCAGGCATGGAAGGGCTTTCTGCTGTATTGCTCCCAAGCTATGGAATGTGCTCCCTAAGGGATAATGACTGTCCCCACTCTCTTGGCCTTTAGAAAGGGTGAAGTGATGCATCTTTTTGAGTTTAGTCTTCAAGATGAGAAGTTGAGGGGGGCGAGATATCCAGTATGGAGTAAACAGATCGGGATTGTCTCTCCTCCCATGTGAGAAAAACTAAAAAGAATAATATCCCATCTATAAGAACTCAAAACTGTAAGTGGAAAGCTGTGCTTGTTATGGGAATCTCTACAGAGTAAGAGAAAGAAAACTGCAGAGCTTTAAATACATTGGCAGTGTTATAAAATGCTTAATGAGCCTGGGAGAGTTGCCAAGGCTGGGAACCGATACGGTAAAAGTGTACTTATCTTTGTTGATACAACTTTAAACTAAAGCAAAGAATAATTGGATATTTACTGAGAATACTGGACATTGTTAGCAAGGATCTAAGCAAGAGGTGGTAGAAAGACTGAGCTTCGTATCCGTTGGCTGGATGCCAGATGAGCAGAGAATGGGGTAGAAGCAGGAAAATTTCGCCACTGAGGTGGACTAGATTCAAAACTCACCCATCCGATAACAGCTGGTCCCGTCTGACTAGGAAGAATTCAGAAAATTTAGAGGCAGTCATGATGAATGGGAAAGTGGGCCTGCCGCAAACCAGAAGTGGGAATCATAAAAATGGAGCTAAGCCAGGAGCTGTACCCAAAGCAATGAAACCACAAGCCGAGCAAATGTCTTCTGAAGATTTATTGGCTGGCATTCAAAGCATGCTGGATAAGCAGAAGAATAAGCTCATGCAGGAAGTTAAAAAGATCCAGAAATCTCAATCGGAGTTACAAAACGGTCTTCAAATGATTAATGATAAACTTGTATCTTTGGAGCAGCAAACAGATCAGAACAAAGATAAGATAAAAAAGCAAGAAATAATTTTACAAGAAATGGACTTACGCCTAATTTCTATGGAAGATAGAGACAGAAGAATGAATATTTGCATCAGATCCTTCCAGGAACAGCAGGAGGAAAACTCAAAGATTCTGAAAGACAAGCTAATGGAATGGATTAAGGAGATGGATCCTCAAATGACATGGGATGATGCAGATATTGAAAGGATCCACAGAGTTGGACCTAAAAGGGGTGGAATGGTCCCAAGGGACATAATAGTAAGATTTGCCAGTTTTTACAAAAAATAAAAACTGATGCAAGCCATTAGACGTGCTGGGCAACTGATGTTCCAGTCTTCACAGATAGAGGTCTACAATGATCTTGGCATTCAAACAACTCAATGGAGGAAAAGTGTAAAGCTGTGTACAACTACCCTGTGGAAGAACTCAATTGTTTATAGCTGGGGATACCCAGTATTCCTGAGATTTAAGTACCAGGGGAAACAACACAAAATAACATTGTGTGAGCAAGGAATGGATCTTCTGCGGAGCATGGGCCTGATGGAGAAAGACATCAACGGGAGGCAGGAACAAGAAAGAGAAGAAGGGGCAGCAGGAGGAAGCAGTTTGTGACTGAGATATAGATTAAAGAGGAAAAGTAAGAAGAGTAAAGGGAGGGGGAATTCTGCTTTGGTTCCATGCGGGATGTTTGCTGCCCCCCCCCCCGAAGGGTCCTAAGAAGAGGAGGATAGGAGCCACCACCTGCAGAAACCTGGGGTTGAAGGGGGGAAAATGGGGGTTATATGTGGGGGGAGGGGGTAATTGTGTCACATTAGGAGACCTACAAAGAAAATTAAGAATGGAGATATGGAAAATAAAGTAAGATTGATAATTTTAAATGTTAATGGGCTGGGTAGTGTTGTTAAAAGAAAGAGGATTGAAGGGTTGTTGAATAAAAAGAAAGCTGATATAATATTTTTACAAGAAACACATCAAAAGGAAGATGGCAGAAATGAACTTAAAATGAGGAATTTGGGTGTATATGAGAAAGCATATGGGACTTCTCAAGCAAGAGGAGTTGCGATAATAATTTCTAAAAAATGTGCACTTAATGTGGTTAAAGTGGTAAAGGATGTTTTGGGTAGATTTATTATTTTACACTGTTTCATGGGGGATGAAAAATATGTATTGGTTAATGTATATGCTCCAAATGAAAAGCAAATAGAATTTTATGATAAAGTGTTTAGAAATATGGGGAATGTAGAGAAAGCAAATATTGTAATG
This sequence comes from Anniella stebbinsi, assembly GCA_029215795.1. NCBI lineage: Eukaryota > Metazoa > Chordata > Lepidosauria > Squamata > Anniellidae > Anniella > Anniella stebbinsi. Next base: position 32,940,634 of record JARDYH010000003.1, read on the forward strand.
GCCAGAGACTTTAATATGGTGATGGGCAAAATGAAAGATATGGTATTGGGAAAATGGGTTTAGCCAAAGTAATGAAACAAAGAGAATTGAAGGATGTATGGAGAATAGTAAAAGGGGAAGAAAAGAAATATACTTTTTATTCATCAAAACATAAGAGTTGTTCCAGGATTGATTATATATTTGTCTCAAAGAATATGCTTTCTAAGATTATGGACTGTGAAATAGGAGTAATTAAGGTCTCAGACCACGCATTAATGAGCATGGATATTAAACTAAAGAAAGATTATAGGGAAACAAAAAGGTGGAGATTGGATACTAAAATTCTAAGTTATAAAAATATTGTGGAAAAAATGAAAAAGGAAATAAGACTATATGGGAAATAAATGAAACAGGGATAAACTCGCAGGGGATAGTTTGTGCCACAATGAAAGCAGTAGTAAGAGGGATATGTATTAGAGAATCGTGTAAATTAAAAAAGACAACAAGAAGCACATAGTAAAAAGACTGAAGAGGAGATTAAGGAATTAGAGGAACAATTTAGAACAAATAAGGGTAAGCATATATATGCTCAACTCCAAGCAAAAAAGAAAGAACTTGAGGAAAAGGATATAGAGAGAGTCCAAAAAGAATTAATATATTTGAAAAGAAATTTCTTTGAATATAGCAATAAAAATTCTAAAATGCTGGCAAGGTCCACGCAATCAAAGAAGGAAAAAAATATAATAGGGACAATTAAAGATAAAACTGGGAAAAGCTGTAATTTAATGAAAGATAAATTAAATTTTTTTGGAGATTTTTATCAGAAACTGTATACATCAGAAGCGGGCCCACAGACAAGAATACAGGAATGTATAGAGAAGAATTGGAAGATAAGATTACAAGGCAAGGATAGGGATTATATGGAAGCATTAGTGACTGAAAAGAAATAGAGGGAATTATTGATAAATTGAAAGGAGGGACATTTCCAGGAGTAGATGGGCTGGGGCCGGAATATTATAAGATATTTAAAGAGCTTTTAGTACCAAAAATGAAAAAAATGTATAATAATATAATAAAGGGAGAGAAGACCCTGCCATCGTGGGAACATTCGTAGATAATACTAATCCCGAAAGCAGATAAGGATTTAACGGGCCCAGCATCATATAGACCTATTACTTTAATTAATCAAGATTCTAAAATATTTACAGCAATCATGGCAACAAGACTGAATACCTTTATAAATAAGTATATAAAAAAGGATCAATGTGGATTTATTCCAGAGAGGCAAATGCCTAATTTAATAGGGAGAGTATTGAATATAATAAATGTTATTAAAAGAAGGAATTTAAAAGCAGGGTTGATAGCTTTAGATATTTTTAAAGCCTTTGATTGCTTGGAATGGCCGGCGCTAAAAACTATTATAAAGATATTTGGTTTTGGAGAAAGGTTCATGGGAGTGATTAATCACCTTTATGCAAACAATAAGGCGGAGGTAATGGTAAATGATGGATTAACACAACAAATTACCTTAGCCCGGGGAACAAGACAAAGGTGTCTTCTCTCCCCAATATTATTTGCAATTGTTATAGAAATATTGGCAAATGTTATTAGGGAAGATGAGAGACTGAAGGGGGTTGGTAGGGGAAGATAAAATTAAAATTAATATGTTTGCAGATGATACTTTATTGACATTAGAAAATCCAAGGGAAAGCATAGAAGAAATAAAACAACATTTGAGAGAATTTGGAGAGAATACAGGATTACAGGTAAATTGGAGAAATCAGAAATGATGTTATTTAATTATGACAAAGAAGAAAGGGAGGAGTGTAGTTCAAAACTTGATCTGAAGATTAAAAATATAGTGCACTATTTAGGAGTTTATATTACAAAAGATTTAGAAAAGTTAGAGGAAATAAATTTTAGTAGTTTAAAAAAACAGATAATGAAGAAGTTAGAGGCTTATAGGAAATTAAAGCATTCATGGTTTGGTAGAATAGAGGTTATTAAAATGAAAATATTATCAAAGATTAATTTTTTGTTCAGAATGTTACCAATTAAAATAACAGAAGTAGAAATAAGAAGTTGGCAAAGTATGATAAACAATTATTGTAACGGAGATAGAAAAGCAAGAATTAATAAAACGAAATGGTATAAGACTCAAAGGAAAGGAGGGTTGGGACTCCCGAATATAAAGATGAATTATATAGCTAATCAATTAAGATATGTTATAAATAGTATAGTAGGAAAAGAGGATTTAGAATGGTTAGAGATGCAGACAGGAGAAATAGAGTTAGAGTTACAAAATATATTTTTTAGTAAAATACAAAAGAATCAACTGAAGGATATGGAAAATCCCATCCTAAGAAATATCATAGAAATTTGGGGAAAGTATAAAAAAGAAATCAATACCAGGAATTTCTCCTCTAACCACAGTTGTTCTATTGGAGAACTTCCCAGGTAATTTGAGAAGAGAATTGGAAGGGCTATTGAGGGGGGAAAAATAATTAAAGTGAAAGATTGGCTGAAGAGATTGGTTAACAAAAAGCAAATAGAAGAAGTTTTAAGAGGGCAAAATAACTTACGGTTCAAGTGTATACAATTGGAACAATGGACACAGAAATGGAAAAAGAAAAATAAGGACTGTAGAAAGGAAACAAGATTTGAAAAGTTAATTGAGTCAAGAGAGAAGGAGGGGGAAAATAAAAGTAAAAAATGTATAATAAGTGAAATATATAATATATTGTTAGAGGAGGGAGAGCAACAAGAAATTTTGAAAACATTCTGAGAAGAAGACATAAAAAAACAAATCACTGAGGATAACTGGGGGAAGATATGGGAACTAAGAACTTTAAAGTTGTTATCAATAAGGATAAAAGAAAATCATTATAAAATAATTTGGAGATGGTATCTCACTCCCGTAAGATTACATCAGATAGATAAGAAAATGTCAATGCTATGCTGGAGGGGTTGTCAGGAAGTGGGGACATATTTCCATATGTGGTGGACATGTGAGTATGTACAAAACTTTTGGAAAAGAGTTTTTAAAGAAATAAGTGAAATACTGGGTAAAAAAGTGGAAGCAAGTCCAAATTTAGCTTTATTGGCAATGTTTGATAAAGAATATGGGAATAATAATACAAGAGAATTGATAAACAACCTCCTGACACCGGCTAGATTAATGATAGCTAAGAATTGGAAAATACAAGGGAATTATAGTATAGAAGAATGGTATAAAGGGGTGTGGGATATTGCAATTAACAATAGATTAACATGTAAAATTAAAGTTAGGATGGGATTATCCAAAAAGAATGATTTTGAAAGTATTTGGGGATCATTTATAGAATACGTTTTAGTAAAGGGGAGAGGTTGTACACCTTCAAAAGAATCGTTGCAATTTTGGAAAAATGTATAATATATTAGAGCATTGAAGGTCTCAAGGGTAGGGGAGCACAGGGGGGATGTTGAGGTTTTGTTTATGTATTATGCTTATTTTATGTTGTTATATGTTGAAAAATAAAATAAAATAAAAGATGAGAAGTTAAATTATTACTGTTTCTTCCATTTTTAATGTTCTTGTTTGTATTGTTTTATGGATTTAGTGTTTTCATTTGTTGTACCTTAATGCCTTCCTGAATGCAAAAGGTGGTATATAAATGCCAGAAATAAGTAAGTAAATAAATAAATAGTAGGTCTTTGCTTACTGTAGTTCATCCTCTTCAATAAATCCACTTCGATCTCTGTCCAGAATGTGAAAAACTTGCCTTACTTCTTCAGGTTTCTTGTTTTTCAACCCCACCATCACAAAGAACTTCTGGTGGTTAAAAGAGTCTGGAGCTGTAGGAGGGGAAGAATTGAACAGGGTACTTCTGTTTACACTGGTTATTATCAAGGCACGTTAGCACCCTTCTCCCTCACAGATGGTGCAGGGTTCATTCATGTTCCTGATGCAGGAACTATAGGACTGATTGACACATATGCCTAATGTCATGACACCAACATCAGGTGATGATGGCTTGCATGTGTGAATGGACCATCATAAGTCTAGCACAGCCTTCCCCAATTTAGTGCCCTCCAGATGCTTTGGACATCAACTCCCATTGACATGAGCGTAGCCAATGGTCCTAAATATCTGGAGGGCAACAGGTTGGGGAAGGCTAGTGTAGCCCCACAAATCCTCCAAAATGCACTGCTTTTTAATAAAGCCAGCTCATCTGTTCAGTTGCAAGTGATTGAGAATGTAACAATGAAGTATAGTTCAATTCATTTACATGCATGCAGGCACCAGCCCATAGATTTCATTCTCTTCCCGCTGATGGTGGCATAACTAAGGTCTTATAAAGTGTATAATCAAATCAAAACAGTTCTGTGTGCAATAGATGTAGCAAGGTTGTCTTTGTGATCTTTTGGAAGGCAGGTTGGGGAAACAAAGGTATACAGGAGGAAGCATTTCATTATTATTATTATTTTTAAAAAAGAAGGGACATGGTGAGGAAGCAAAACATTAATGAAAATAGTGATGTGCTGATGTGTAAGTAGCCACTTGCCAGATGTTTATGATTCTAATCATCATCAATATATATTGTTCAATCACCTGCCACCACTCTGAAGCTACTGCGGGGAAAGGTAATCGTCTAGAGGTACTCTCAGAATTCCTGAGATTAGCCATGCTGGGTGGGGTTGATTGGAGTTGAAGTCCACAAACACCTGGAGAAGGCTGCCTTGGAGGAAGAGTTTGGAGTGCATCTGTCTTCTCCAATATGATGCTCTCTAGGTGTGTGGCACTACAGGTCCCAGCATTCCTGACCATGCTAGTTAGGGATGATGAGAGTCCAAATGGTTTGAGGACACCACTTTGGACAGGGCTGGACTCCATGTTTCCAAAGATACCCATTGCCAAAGGAATAGCTATAGGAAGGGTATGTCCTTCCAAATGGGAGACTGGACGATGCTAATTCTAGGGCAGCCTTCTGCAACTTAGTACCTTTGAGATATGTCAAATGGACTCCATATTCCATCATCCCCAACCAGTGTGTCCAGCTCAAAAAGAAGGCATGGCACCTTCACTTTTAACGGTTTTGTAGATGATGAAATTTTGTAGGTAGAGTTTGGTGTGGCCATGCAAGCTACAGCTGATGGAACTCTCTCTTCTGCATAACTCTTGGAGGTGTAGGAGCCTGATCCCACTTGCAACTGCTCACTGCTTTATTTGTGCCTCACATCAAAGACGTGGCCTGTCCAAATGCTGGAGCTGGGAGTGTTTGCAGAAGGGGATGAATCCCTTGAGCCTCTGGTTAACCCCACCATGCCCACAGTCTCCAGTTGGTGGCAACAACTGATTACTGCTGCCAGCAAAACGAAAGAGGGGAGCTTGCAAGAGACATTTGGATCCCCAATTCAATGTGCTTTATTGAACTGCAGCCCCAGTTCAATAAAGCCCATTGATTTCTTAAGACAAACTTCGGCATCCTGGAAAGCACATACAAAGAAGCAAACGACAATAATGACAATAATACAAGACTGGAACAAGGAAGGCAAGTGCTTGGAAAGAAATGAAAATATTGCCAGGAATGAGGAGGAGGAGGGTTTACTCTGGGGCAGGAAGTATTGCTAAAAACCAGATGGTGAAGGACTTGATGCCAGCAGAAGTCCTGAAGCTCACTGCTCCTTATGCAGCTCTCAGGGCTGCTATAATTAAAATGTGAAACTTCCCAGCTACCTGGGGCGCAGAGTTTGCCAACAGTGGATCCCTGGATCTCAAGTCTCCCCAAATTAACGAAGCGTTTCATGTCACCGTTCTAGGAATGTTTCAAGGGAGGGTAGTGGACGACAGCAACCGTGGACTTTCCCATGGCTCAGCCTTTTTTGGGCTCCCAACCTCCTCCCTTCCTTCCGACATCTCTGTGGTCCCATCTTCTTCTTTGGACCGACTTTTAAGAAATGACACCTGCACCCCGCAGCTTCCATCTCTATCCCTCCCTCCCTCCCTGCGCGAAGGCTCCGCCGTGTCTCACCTGTGCAGGCTGCTATTGCAGCCTTGATATCGGCAGCGCTGAGCAGGTCGGTCATAGCCATCCTTGCAACTGTGGGAAGAAAAGAGAGGGAGAGGCAAAGAGTGCAAAGAAGATTTGGGGAGAAGACAGGGGGAAGGGAAAGAGCCCTTCTCCTCATCCTTTCTGCTCATATGACCAAGGCTGCAGTGCCGGGCGGGATTGGCACACTGGCAGAGGGGCTGGAGCCATGCCAGCTGCAAGCAGGAGCAGCAGAAAGGGCTGCGAGGCGCCGGCCACCGTTCATGCGAGGCGCGCACCACTAAGTTTGCAAAGTGATGACCGACGGGTCGCGAGGTCCATGGTTGGTTTGAATGGGGTAAGCGATGTTTGGGTCCCTTTTGAAGGTTCTGTTCCTGAGACGGTGGGAAAGTGGGAGGGGTGGGGGTCATTCCTAGGTCAAACCGTGGGGCTGGAGCTGCGGAAGAAAATCGGGTGTGTGGGGTGGGAGAAGAGGACGACTCCCAAATGCAGAAGAGGAACAGCCTTTTGTTTGAAGCACTTCTCGATCAAGCATCTTAGTGTACTTGATCCCACCCAGCCTCCTCCAAGCAGATGGGTGGGATTCAGCACTCGAAGCAGTATTCCCATATGTCTTAGCAGTTTTAAAAAAAGTGGTTGGGACAGTCAGAGAAAGCCTGGGGGGAAAAAGACAAGTCTTAAGAAGCCAGTTGAGCTTGAAAAAAGTAGCACACCTAATATCAGTCAGAAGAAAATTACAAAAGTAATGACTCCTAACAGAAGAAAAGAGGCGTGTAAGAAAGGGTTCACATGGCATAACAAGGAGATGTATTCCAGAAGAAAGGAGGGAAGAGATGAGAACATGCAAACTGAAGATGAGTTGAAAGATAAGGAGGTGAAATAATTAAAAGATGACAAGTAGACATATAAATTTCATGCTGAAAATTAGCAGACGTCCATTAAGCTTATAAAGCAAATCAAAATACAGTCAAAGTCGTGAGAAGGAACTCAGGGTGGCACACATGGCTTTCCCCTCATCCCTATTTTATGTCACAACAGCCTCATATGGTCGTTTAGGCTGAGAGATGGTGACTGCCCAAGGCTGCCCAGCGGAGGAATCGCCCCCTTTACTTTATGGCTTCCAATAAAAATGCAGTGGCAGTTTATGAGATCAAGGGGACCTAAAGAGAGACCCATGTCAAGCAGGAGCACTTGGGTGGGAATAGCAGGGGAGGGCTGGATCAGACTGCCAAGGTAGCATGAAGCTGAAAAATGGGAAAGCAGAATGGACAACACAGTCCTGCTTTAGTGGTGCAGGCTTTCCCCTGCTGAAGTCAGCTGTCTGGAAACAGCAGAACAACAGTCCAAAAGAGCCTTGCAGCATCCTAAATGCCAACTTTCCCCACCCTGGTGGCCTCCAGATGTTTTGGGCATCAAAGATCAGCCCCACCCCAGGTAGGATGGCCAATGATCAGGAATCCTGGGAGCTGTGGTTTGACACATCTAGGGGACACCAGTGTGGAGGAAGCTGCCATATGTGCTGTACGTGTAAAGCCTTGATTTGGTCAGCAAGCATAAGCCAGGAGAAGGAGTAGAACACAAGCATGGAACTCTGTGAAACTCTTGAACCAGCATCACCCAGTGTCGCACCTTCCAGATGTGTCAAACTGCAACTCCCATCACCTTTGTTGTAGTCTGATACAACTGGAGGGCATCAGGTGGGAGAAGTCTTTCTTAAACCACGTGAAACATTCTGGTCAATGTTGCCATTGACAGCCTTGTCCCACTCTCTGGCTCCAGGTGGACAATACAGTAGGGGGGGGGCAACTTGTTGACCTCCAGATGTTTCATCTTACAAATCACATCCGTTCTAGCCAGCATAACCAGTGGTTTGCATTGATGTATTGCAGGCCAAATCTTCTGGATGAGCATAATTTGCCCACCCCTATTGTATCGTCTGTTATACAGAAGTGGAGTGGGGAGCACCCATTGCCTTTTACTGCTGTAGGAGAAATACAAGCTTTCTAAAGATACAGAACTCTTCATTTGGCAGAAAAGCCTCTTAGGTCTGCCACAATCAACCAAGTTTGGCATGAGATCAGATTTTAATAGCAAAGAAGGCATAGGGTGTGCAGAGATGCCTCCTCTCCCATATCTCCCCACAGCCCCTTTCCCTCCCCAGCACTTTCCTTCCCATTTCCAGGATCAAAGAGAGAAAAATGCCTGGGATGTGTGCAGAAGAGAACATGAGGAGGCAAATCGGGGTTGAAGAGCTGAGCCCCACCCCATCCATGGTCCCTTTTTGCTGTTAAATCAGGTGCACATTTAAACACACAGATCTGTAGCTTTTGGCTCCAGAGCATCCTGGGTTGTACTTTGGTCTCTTCGCCCAGCCTGGATTTGGAGAAGGCTGCTAAAGATATTGACTAAAAACTCTGCTGAGAGAGAGAGAGAGAGAGAGAGAGAGAGAGAGAGAGAGAGAGAACTGGAAAGGAAGGGGCCTGAAACCACAGTAGTACTAGCCCGTTCTTCTCTTCTATACACCCGATACCCATTGCCCCTCATTGCCGATGCCTTACTCAGCAGCCCCTGGACTTGAGATGTCTTGAATCGTGATGGTGCAGCAAATCTTCCTTTGACCCACCGCCAGAAGCAGAGATGCTCTGGCTGCTGCCACTGACGTGTCTCAAGCATCCCCACTCCAAGTCCACTTTACATAAACAAAATTCCAGTAGCAGCAGGCTCTTTGCCACATCCCAAATGAAGCAATTGATGGTTGGGACAGATTTTGTTGGTCAGGTTATTAGGACAGCAAGCTTGAGAGTTAAACAGAACTCTTCTTCATGGAGCAACCCTTTCTCCAGCCCTCAGAGGATTGGTTCAATGATAAAGGGACATATGAAAGTTACTGGACCCTGCAACTTTTTGAAGACATGACACTGTACTAGTAAGCAACTATCTATGGAACAAACAGTCTAGCTTCTTTAATTATTCCACAGACTGGAAGTAAATAGCATAGGGAAAGCTAACAGGATTATTGCACTCCTTTCCCCATCAAAAGTTTATCTATTTTGTGGCACAAGGCATTGCTCTTCTTACTTTTGCAACCTGGTGATGGGGGTGGGTGGGACTGGCCTGGGCCCCCTGAGGATTTGAAGAGACCATCTGGACGTGTATCCCCAGTGGTACAGCTAGGTAATTGGAGACCCATGGTCTTAGGGTGGGTGGGGAGCTTTAACTGGCCACATGCATTACTTCATTTGTGAAGCACAAAACAAACATTTCTCTCCCCAACCCCAATTTCCATCCCATCCTTTCCAACTGCTTCTACATCCCTGACATGTTAGAAGAACAACAACAATGCAACAATTTGCCAACCTTGAATGAAAAACAAACAAATTCCGAGCATGCACCGTTTTGCATTTCAGCTCACTTAACTCATAGCACCATCATGACTACAGGTATAAAATGGAGTTTATTCCTGATGCCCTCATCTCCTGCCACTCTCTGCCCCCCCAGACTGTGGGGCCCCAAGGTCCAGCCATAACTGTATCACATCTGCATCGCACATCACAAGCCTGCAGCTCTACTATCTTCTGGGAATTTGAGCATTTGTCGGAGCATCAACCAGCAACTGCAAACTTTGCAGACTTTAACACAAACTTTCTCCCCAGCCAGACTAAACACATTCATACTTGGACATGTAGCGCACACACATATAATAGACCTTCAAGAAAACACATGTGGCGATGGCCAATAAAGATGGTCAAAAAGAACGAACGACTACAGGGCTAAGAAACCCAAGCAATTAGGATGCAAAAATTTCAGTGAGGTGGGTAAGAAGAGCCCAGTTAAAATACAGCAGATGAGGGCGCCTGGGGGTGGAGATGGGCTGGAATCCCTTGAACAACCGGATTGCTCGTGGTCTTCTTTTGGGCTTTTTGGAGCACAGGTATCAGCCGGATGAGAACCCGGCTAGCTAGCCTCCCTCTTTCCTCCTAGCTCCAGGAGATGTCTTTGGGGCAGCACACCCCCTGTCCCTCTAATTGCTCTCTCAGTCCACCTCTGTTCTTTTCCACCCTCCTCTGTCTTCATCAGCTGGTCCAATTCCCTGCTCCCCAACTCATCCGCACAGCCAGACGGCTTTCGATCGATTCTTCCTTCACCTGCGCTGCCATCACCTCGTCCTCGGGCATGGAAAAATGCTCCTGTCTTCTTCAGCAGGGGTGCGCAGAAAAGTTTGCTTGACTCGGTTGGGGATGGGTGGGCTGGATTGTACCGGCGGACAGATCAAAAGGGATTGTGCCGTTTGAGCCCCCGCTGGCACCAAAATCCAAAGGTGAATCCATCTTGGTGTAAACCCCCCCCCCCCAGCTTTCTCTCTTTCCCTACTGTGAAACTTACCTGTCGGATGCTCGTGAGGTACACTGGGAAAGGCTGGCGGATTTGGGTGGTGCTCACGGAAAGGTGAAACTCCATGTGGGCACCCCACTTATATAGCATCCTTGTCTTGTCTATTTTGGGAATGTGATGTCCCCCTCCTCGCCTCTGACAGATGCTCAGGGGACGGCAGTGGCGGCGGTATCACCTTCCCCTTCCCCTAACTAATCAAGCGGCACTATTAATAATCCTGGCTCGGCACCCACCTCTTCCACTTGCTCCCGAAACCTATTATATTGACAGTCTGCCGGGATGGATGATCAAACTTCTGTTTATTTGTCCCCTGGCGTTGAAATGTCGTCCACTTTTGGAGAGGTGGTGAAAGGGTGTGATGGATTGGATGAGCCCCCCGCCCATGCAGAAGGGCTGCTTCGGTGACAACTTTTGAAAAGGAAGGAACAGGGACCCACTTAGATCTCTTTCAGTCTCTCTCTCTCTCTCTCTCTCTCTCTCTCTCTCTCTCTCTCTCTGTGTGTTTCTCTCTCTTGTAAGAAGGTCCATTATGGAGAAAGCTTTGCAGAAACAGAACAAAACACCCCCCCACCCCCACCCCCTTCAAGAAAAGCATTTGTATATTGTTCCTTAATTGGCTTTTGCTAGTCATACAGGAAGGTCACAGAGTCTTATCCCATGGAAGGTCCATTCAGCACACATTGGCTTGTGAAGTTTTTGTGTTTTTAACAGAATCTTTCTTTTCCCCATTTCTTGGTCCAGTCAGGAAAAGATCTTTACCATCATTTGTGACCTGATCCTTTTAAATCGAGATGCCAAGGACTGAACATGGGACTTTCTACTTGCAAAGCACCTGCTCAGTCAGAGCTCTGGTCCCTTCCCCCCTAATCTCAATTGTAGTTTGCGACACACAGTTTCCTCATAATCTACCCTTCCCCAACCAAGTGCCCTCCAGATGTGTTGGGTTACAACTCCCACCATTTCCCAATTGGTCTTGTTGGCTGGAAATGGCAGGGGCAGAAGTCCAACACAATTACAGAGCACAAAATTGGGGAAGGTTGTCATTAATAACCTTAAAACTGGGTTATTGCTAGGGCTGTTCACGAACCCCCCTCCCCTGATTCACTTCTTATGCTGATTTGGACCTAGTGGATCTAGCCTGATTCGCTTCGCATCGATTCAGTCCTGATCCACTTCGATTCGGATCCAAATCCAAATCAAGACCTTCTCTTCTGCCGCTCCCAGACTGTGGAATGACCTGCCGGAGGAGACTCGTCAACTTAACAGTCTTTTAGAATTTAAGAAAGCTATAAAGACTGTTCTCTTCCGGCAGGCATATCCAGTGTAATTTTTAGAATGTTTTTAGGATGTTTTAGGATGTTTTAATGCAGTTTTAATAATATTTGTCATGTTTTAATTAGTTTTATGTATTTTATCATGTTGTTGTTCCCCGCCTCGATCTAGACGGAGAGGCGGGTAAGAAATAAATCGTTATTATTATTATTATTATTATTATTCGGATTTGTCATTTTTCTATAAACTTGCATTGGACAAATTAAACATCTATAACGTTTTTATTTTTTAAGATAGAAACATAAAAGTTGGACACCTTACAGATGGCATATGGCTGCTCATGTCTGTCAAATCTCAGGCAGGTCTGTGAATGGATTTTCCTGTAATCTACTGCTAAAAATAGGATGTTTCAGGCAAACCACTGAAAGCAAAGTGCTATAACGTTCTCATTTTTAAAGACACAAACATGTAAGTCAGATACCTTAAAGAAGCCTTTCAGATGCTCATGTGTGCCTAATCTCAGAAAGATCTGTGCAGTGGCTTCCCTGTAATCTACTGCTAAAAGAAACAGGATTTTTCAGGCAAACCACTGAAAGCAGCCATTTAGCAAAAAGCATGTGCCACCTCACAGTATTCAAATGCAAATCTCCCCTACTTAAGTTTTCTTTTCTTTGTTCTGAAAGTGACAGATCCCTTCATTCAAAGTAGAATAGGATACCTGCAATACACACATTACCTGGCTGGGAGCAAACCCTCCCTGCGAGGCAGGACCGGACTGATATAATATTGGAGATGCAGGCAGATTCTTCCAGGCAGGCAGATAGGCTGCCTGGGTGTCAGGCTGACAAAATGGAGCTAAGCGTATGGCTCTAGTAAGAGAGCCAAGCCATAGTTAAAGCAAAGACATCCAAACCCACCCTGCGAGGCAGGACCGGACTGATATAACATTGGAGAAGTGGGCAGATTCTTCCAGGCAGGCATGCAGGCTACCTGGATGTCAGGTTGACAAAACGGAGCTAAGTATGTGGCTTTAGTAAGTGAGCCAAGCTGTAGTTAAAGCAAAGCAATTCCAAACCCACCATGTGTGTCGGGACCAGGCTGATAATGTGGGAGAAGTGGGCAAGATTGTGCTACTCCTCAACGTCTCTCAGAGAGGCAGGCAGGTGGGCAGAGTGGCAGCAGGCAGTGAGGATGGAGGCAGAGGCATCAATGAGGCATGAGTCAGTGAGCCAAGGTTCATCTTGATTCAAATGAAGAAACACACACCAACCTTGCAAGGCAGCACACAGTTGCAGAGGCAGCAGAAGGCTGAGGCCATGGAGCCCTGGGAGCAAGTATGCCATAGGCTTGTGGGGTGATCCACCCAGCCTAGCTACACCCCCCAGGCAGGCACCAGGAGGGCAGAGAGGCAGCAGGATGGCAGAGAGAGGCTGGCGCAATGCACACACACCAACTCTGCTAGATGGCACAGTGATTGGAAAGTTGGATACATACTAGGCAGTGACAGCAAGAGATGCTTTGCCATGCATGGGAGGGGAGGGGGAGGAGGAGGAGGATGCCATTTCCACAGTCCTCCAACGCTCACTTACTCCAAGGAAAGCGTTTAGAAATAATGATAGTAAATAATGAAGATAGCGATAAGAATAATGATGATAAAAATAATAACCGCAGAATGAATGGGATTGCCGCTTCTTCTGATGGAGTCACAGAAGCGGAGTCACTCCTGCTTCTGCTGAGGTGAGATGCGACTGCACAACTCGTGCCTTGAATCAAAGAAAAATACACAGACACACCAACCTTGCTAGGCGGGACATTGGTTGGAAACATGGCCAGTGAGAGATGCTTTGCCATGCCCTTAATATGGGAAGCGAGGAGGAGGATTGCTTCAAAGTCCATCACAGTTCATGTACTCCAGGGCAAGCTCAGACCATAAGAACAGCAAGAGGAATAATTATGATAGAGCCTGCCTGACTGTAAGAGGCATTGTGCAAAGCATCCCCTCAATCAAAGAGGGTTAGGGTTGGGATCCACTTCGGTTACTTCCTTCACAGTTGAGTGACTGAAGTGGAAGCACAGCCAATAATGACAATAGTACTGAATAATAAGAATAGTAAGAATACTACTACTACTACTGGTAATGATAACTTCATGCTAACAACAATCAGGGTAGAGCCTGTTGACCGGCTGTACGAGGACAGAGGGATTGCACAAAGCATCCCCTTCCTCAAAGAGTCCAGGTCAGTGTACCAAGGGCTGTCTCTTGATTCAAATGCAGAGCAAACACACCAACCCTGCTAGGCGGCACAGTGGTTGAAAAGTTGGATACATACTAGGCAACGACAGCGAGAGATTGTGCCACTTTGTTTCATATTGACTTATAATTGCTTTATTATTGTTTATTATTATTATTATTCAATGTGCTGCTAGACAGTGTATTGTGTGTGCTGCTTTGCCAAACACAGTTAGCTAGAGACAACCGACAGGCACACACACACACACACACACACAGAGGGAGGGAGAGAGAGAGAGAGAAAGAAAGAAAGAGCTACTAGCTACCCAGCCCAAATATGAAAAGGATTTTTAAAGAATTAATAATATTGCTAATGCTAACACAAAAAAACATTGAATAGTGAGATGGGGATGTGTGGAAGCCTCAACAAACAGATGAGAAGAGGACTAATCCAACAAATGCACTTCAGTTATTTTCAAAAAAATATTTCTTGAATTTTGTTTACAGGCGGATGAAGAAGGCAGGAGATAACAGTGTGATAAGGGTGTGGGGGGGGAGAAAAAAACCTAAAATCCCACCCACTAATAACCTGCCCAGCCCAACTATGAAATGTTTTTTTAAAGAATGAATATTGCTAATACACAACAGATATGAAAGTGATATTGGGGGGTGGGGGAGAAGCCTGAACAGACAGATGGGAAGAGAAGGGGAGGAAGGGATTTTTAAAAAATCTTATTTTTGTTTTGCTTTTTTAAGAGAAGCAGAAAAAGGAATACAGAAAGGCAAGAGAATGAGATAGTGAGATAAGGGGTTGGGGAGATGAAGAAAGCCCAAGTCCCACCCCACGAACAAACACTCCAAGTCTCTCCAACCACAAGCCTAAACTAGCTACCCAGCCCAAAGATCACTCCTATCCCTACCAAATCTCTAACCCACAATGAGAAAGGGGGATGGAAGTTCAATCACCTCATGGTCCTTAAGCCCTCCTCCACCATTGTGATTGGAGGCTGCTGGAGACTTCAGGAGGATTGGGGGATGAAGCTGGCAATTAACAGCCCATTCCCCTCTGTAAACTCCTCCTCTGCTCTTCCCCCTCCCCCTCCAAAACAACAGTTAGCAGTGGAGCCAAGCTGTCTGCACTTCTAAACAGATCAGAATCGATCAGAATCGCTTCGGATTGGGCCGATCCGACTCGGATCGATCTGGACCTCCCCAGACCTCTCCTCTGATCTGTTGCTCTGTCTACCAAATCACCCCGATTCAATTCTGATTCGGGTTTCGGAAACAGAGAGCTGCACAGCACTAGTTACTGCAATGCGCTCTGTGTGTGGCTGCCCTTAAAGTTGCTCTGGAAGTGGGAGCTAGTGCAGAACGCAGCAGTTTGGCTGTTGTCAGGAGCTGCCTCTTTTCAGTATATATCTCCTTTGCTGAGGGAACTGCACTGGCTGCCTATTGACTACCAGCCCAGGTTTAAGGTTTGTGTACTAGTGTACAAAGCCCAAAACAACTTGGGACCAGGATACCTGAGAGAGCGCCTTCTCTCTTACTAACCTGCCTGATCACTGAGGGCATTGGAGGGCATGCTCCTGGTGGTTCCACATGGACCTGTGGCAGCCAGCAGGAGACGAGCCCTTTGTGTAGAGGCTCCTGCTGCAATCTGCAGGGCCTGCTTTTTAAAATTTTCCACAATGCCCTGGTAAAGCACTGATCCTGCATTTCAGCTTTACCTAAACAGGGCTTTCCATTTCATTTTTTAAAACAGAAAGAAAGTTATGTTAATCACTCCATGCAACCCTATCTATACTGTCCTTATGGCGGAGTACTGTGAGCATACAAGGCAATTGAAATGTAACATATATTTTACTTTAAGAACATGACTTTTGATCATGGCAAAACTGAATTGTCCCCTCAATTTCTAAAGCAGATGTTTGCTTGTTTAGAACCTTTTCCTTTTGGGGGGGAGGAATCTTTTAATATAAAATTCTCCCAGGTGAGGAACATTCGTGCAATCAATTTAAAAAAACAACCATTAAAACAACAAGCAAAACTAATAAACTGTACAATCGCATAACAATTTCAAACACAAGTGGAAAAACAGCAATTGAAGCTTTAATCAGCAAGTTTAGCAGTCAAAAGCTGACCTGAATAACATAGTATTGCTGAAGTGGGTGGTATTCCCAGATCTGCTGGATTTCTTTGGGGTGTTCACACAATATTTTGAAATGTGTTTAGCAAACAATTCATTTGTGCAGCTGTCTTCCGTTCAGTGAATGCATGAGGGGGCAGTGGGATTATGCCTGTTGGCCATGTTCTCTGACACCAGGGCTGGCCCTACAATTAGGCAGCTTGAGGCAACAACCTCAGGTGGCAGATACTGAGGGTTAGCAGTAACAGTAGGCTGACCATATGAAAAGGAGGACAGGGCTCATGTAACTTTAACAGTTGTAGAGAAAAGGGAATTTCAGCTAGTGTCATTTGTATGCAATTAGTTCCTGGTGAAATTCCCTCTTCATAACAACAGTTAAAGTTGCAGGGGCCCTGCCTTCTTTTGTATATGGTCACTCCAGTATAATGCCTGCAACTTTAACAGTTGTGATGAAGAGGGAATTTCACCAGGAACTAATTGCATACAAATGATACTGGCTAAAATTCCCTTTTCTCTACATCTGTTAAAGTTACATGAGCCCTGTCCTCCTTTTCATATGGTCAGCCTAAGTAACAGATCCCTGCCCATCTCCCTCTCTTGGAGGCCAGAGTTGTGTATGCCCCTCATGCTATGTCATCACCCCTTAAGCTAGGCTTGATGCCAATATAGAAGTAAAATCTACTTGTGATTCCTATTGGATCTTGTCTTTTACCTCAAGCAGCAAAATACCTGCTTGTTTTACCTTGCTCTGAGGTTTTACCTTGCTCTGAGTCTGAATATATTGAATTATGGAAATCTTGCACATAGAATTGGTAGATCATGTTGAGGAAGGGTTGGTGCGGAGGAAGGCTTTGACTAAACTACCAAGCTCTTCTGAGTGATTCTAGGAATATTATCAACAGCATTTGATTTTACTTTAGTGACCTTGTCTGCAATGTTACTGTATATATAAGGTGTATTTAGATATAGATCTAACCTTCATTTGTTATGAACTATCAACCACAGCTAGCTATCATCACATACTATCAAATATCAAATATGGAAATCAAACTGCAAAGTCAAACACTGAAATCAAATTTCATTGGTTGTCCAAATGCTGATATATTAAGTGAATGTCTGAAAATTCGGAGAGTATAATGTGATTTTTTTAATGTTTGGTAGGCTTCTTGTTCTCCCTGGGCAATCAGATCCAGCTCTTCCTTTTATAACTCTTGTGTTGACAATGATCTCATCTTAAATTTTAGAGGTAGTCATACCACTATTCCTACTATTCTCAATGTACCCAGGTTTGCCATTGACACCAGTAACACCTAGATGAAGGCATCCCTGCTAAGCTAAGCAGCTTTCTAGTTCTAGTACTTGACCAACCCACTTGTGGCAACCTTGCTCTATTTCTAAGAATGTTTTCCCTTATTTCCAACATGCACAGGACTCATCACATTTGGTACTAATCAATTACAGTCAGCACACACAGATCATTCGGAATAGCACTCCTATGAAATCCAGTGAATCCTTACCAGCAATATACGCTACATTCATTTTCTATGATAACACGAAAGGGCCAATAAGTTTCCACCTGGTCCTATAAAGTCTCTGGATCTGCTTTGGCTCCTCAGTCTGAGTGACTTGCTGCTTAAGTAAAGACCGGTTGTTTGTCAAACTATCCATGTCCCACCTCAAGACAGTCCGCTCTGGCGTTATACATTAAATATAATTTCTTGTCATATTCTTAGTAGATAGGGAGTGCAATTGTGTCTGAGATCCTAGTAAGGCTGCAATCTCAGACACCTTTCCCTGGGAACATTCCCTAAGGAATACATTGGGACATTATACTGAATAAATATGCATAGGACAGGATTGCAAATGCAATATCATCCATCTCTGCATCTTCTTTATCCTGGCTAGGGGCAGGTGAACAAGCAGATTGCAATGGTAAAGAGGAGGAGCAACTCCAAAGGTTTCATGTCCATGGTCTCCTGTCCATGGTCTTGCCTACCCATGATCTGGCCCTGCTACTCCACAGGCTCAAAGCATGTTGGTCCACTTGAGTATTTGTGCTTCAGCTTTCTGCATGCTGTGGAATGATCTGTCAGGGGCAGGTTAATGTGGCCACGTGTCCTACTTTGGAGAGAACGGTGCTCTCTTTGAAGGTATCCTTTAATTCAAGAGCTGCCCAGTTTAAAGATAAGGAACCATAAGAAGGGATAACAGATAGCATCTGAACATCAGAATGATAGCCGAAGTGTAGCCATCTTTGCTTACAAGTACAGAATGCTGGGAACGCTTGCTCAAGGCTGAAGGAAAATTCAAAGTGCGTACGCTGCAGATAGGGCCTTGCCACAAGCCTGGTTTCATCTGGTTATACCATTTGTCCTAATGCAAGGCTGTCAGCACACCTTATCAGAAGCTACAGAATCTACCCCAGTAACAATTGAAACATGCGCAGTAGCTTTCAACAGTGTGTCAAAGGGCAGTGACTCTCATTGGTAGGGTAACCAGATTTTGAGAACAAAAATCCTGGTCCCCCCCGCCCCCCATCCAAAACAACCCCCCCACCGCGCGCCCGCCCCCCATCCAAAACAACCCCCCCACCGCGCGCCCGCCCCCCGCCTGCCCCGCACAGCCCGCCCGCCCGCCCCCCCGCCCGCCCCGCTCCACCCCACCCGCCCGGCCCCCCGTGCCGCCCCGCCCATGCCGCCCACACACCACCCCTGCCCACCCCGCCCATGCCGCCCGGCCGCTCTGCCCGTACGCCCCCCCGCCTTCCTGGCCTGTCTCTCAGTAGCGCGCTGGGTGATGACGTCATCACCCGGCGCGCTACTGAGGGACAGGCCGCGAAGCCTGTTTCTCAGTAGATTCAGAGCACCAGAGGGAAGCGGACGCCCCAGCAGGTAAGTGCCTGGCGCCGCCCGCCTCGAACTGCCCACCCGCCTCCCGCCACCGCCGCGTGACCCCCCCGCCGCCCCGGTTTGCCCCCGCCGCCCCCCGGTTGGCCTGGATTGCCCCAGGTTTCCCGGTTAGGACTGGGAAACCCCGGGCCATCTGGTCACCCTACTCATTGGAATGTATTGGGTTTTGCTTGCGCTTGCGCTGTATAAAGCAATGACGTAGATCTTATGCTGTATAGTATAAAAGGGGGGGGGCTTGCTAGAGTGACTCTGGTGAGCTGGGAGCTTGCTAGAGTGCACCCGCTCAGCTGAACATAATAAAAGTGCGTTGGATCAGATCTTTGGAGTCTGTGCTTCTTAGTGGGAATTGGCATATCTCCTAGGAAAAGAGCCTGTTACTTTTGGGCAACAAGAATGAGCAGGCATATGGATCACAATCTTCCCCATTATTGTGAGATGCCTTATACTTTCATTTAAAGTATAGTCATTTTTTCTAAATTTGCAATGACATGTATAAATGAGCACATGCAATTTTTATATAAATCAATGTTGTGTTTTGATTCTTCGTTTGATCATGCTTTTTTTTTTTTTTTTTTGGATGATGCATCAGGGCCAAGCAAGAACCATGGGATCCGGATCTAGAGGGTGTTTTCTCCAGGGCCTGGATCTTGGAAAGGCAGAGCCTCAGATTCAGCAGGCAAAAGGTACTGACTGCCCCGTTGACAAGAAAACAACAACATCAACACAACAAACCCCCCCCCCCAGTCTCTCAATATTTATAGCAAGTCTGACCAATCCTGAGTCTTCATACTGCCTGCTAATTGCAGAGGGAAATTTTGCTCCACTCTGTTCCCTTCTCTGCCTGAACAGAGAACACAACTAAGTTTCTGAGAATGCAAAGTCCACAACTCACTGAGCTTTGCCCCCAGCCTCAGGTTGTAAAGTTTCTGATACAAATCCCTGATGTAAGTTTCTGATGTAAGTCCATGATAATATCTTACTCATTTGTACTTCTAAGTGAGGTAATGTGTTTCAGTGAGTTGCAAATGTGTTTTTTTAATACCCATGTCAGTGCTTGAATTATGGGAGAAAAGGTAGAGGAGCCCATCATGAAATCCCTAAGTTCTATTCCCTGACTCCTTCCAATTTTAGTCAAATCAGACCTTACTCATAGCCCCATACACAGAAGCTAAAGAGGTCATCACAAAAGGTAAAAGGGGCAGACCTCAATTCCCCCCTGCAATTAGAGTACTGGCCAAAGTGAGTGAATGTGATTAAGACTCAAGCATCTCACTCCCCCACTTCCTCTATAATGTGAGATAAGATAGAGGCCTGATTCACAAATAACACTAACCCATGGTTTGAGTTGCTGAATTCTGGGTTGTCATGATATGTGAACCCAGCTATGCTGACAAATCATGAACAACCCAGAAAGAGAACTCATGGTTTGTTGTTGGCTCTGGGTTGTTCAAACCATGGGTTGTTCAAATCATAGGTTATTGTTGTTACATGTGAACCCAGAACCATGGGTTGTTCATGGGCTGTTTTGCCAGGCTACAGAGACAGTGGGCAAGAGTGGCAACCTCCTTGTGTGGTTTTTTTTTTAACCTTGGGTTAAAACAAGCACACACACACAAATGGTTTAGCATTATGTATGAATTAGGCCTGTGTGTGTGTGTGAGAGAGAGACAGAGAGAGACAGAGAGAGGCAGAGAGAGAGAGAGAGAGAGAGAGAGAGAGAGAGAGGTTATGTGCAAGGAAAAGTTAATTAACCTTGTAACAATATGAAGGAACTACTGGATTCATCCTTCATATGAATGGCTTGTGCTTCCTGGAAGGAACCAGGAAATAGTTAAGGTCAACCACCACTGCTTCTTGCCATGGGAGGGGCCACAGCCTGAGAGATCTCTGTAGAAAAGCATCTTCTTTAAATAAAACTTAACAGTTGGTTTATAAAGCAGAGTGTCTGATTCTAAAGGGTGCAATCTACTATGAAACAGCCCTGATGGTTATGAGCCACAATGTGGTGTAATAGATGTGAAAAACAGTCGACTGAAATAATTGCAGTTGCCATAAAAGCCTCTGGTAAACCTAGGAATAGGTTTCATTCACTAAACAGGAGCTGGGGGAACCCAAAGTAGAAATCTGCATGTCTTAAACAACCTGTAGTAGCTGTCACATGGATGCCCGCAAGAAAGTCGAGGAGAAAGTAGAAGGAAAAAGAAGAAGAGCTGATAGTGTAAGTGGAAAAAAACTGTGATGTGAATTGGAGGAAATGTGTTTGTGTGTGGAAGGGAGAGAACCAATTGGGGAAATTGGCAGTATTCGCACCAGGCTAGAAAGCCCATGCAATTATTGCAGCAGGGAGTTCTGTACTAGGATAAACTAGCTCAGCAGAAGTCAGCTACACTGTTTAATTCCCTGCCTGCTCTAGACTGAGTGAGGATTAAAAGGATTTCAGTCTGGAAAGGGCAGATCTACACATAGTCCTCGACGTGCCCTCCCTGCGCCACAAGCCGCTTCGGAGCGCTGCACCAGTGTGGACCAAGCCTCGGAGGCTCTGCTTGCGCCCTTGCTGCTGCTGCCGCCGCCCTTTCATCCGGGCCGGTCCCGGGGAGGGAGGGGGGAGGGTTGGAAACAAAAGCCAGCGATTGGGAGAGGGATTTCCCAATCACTAGCTTTTGTTTACAACCCTCCCTCCTCCTTCCCCGGGATCGGCTGGGATGAAAGGGCGGCAGGGGCAGTGAGGGCATGAGCAGAGCCTCCAAGGCTTGATCCACACTGGGCGGAGTGCAGCGCTCCAAGGGCGGCTCGTGGCACAGGGAGGGTGCATCAAGGACTACGTGTAGATCTGCCCATGTAATCTCTTGGTGGAAGCCATACCTCCAGTTGCAGTTGGACATGGGTGCCATGAGGAGCTGAATAGCAAAACTCTGGCAAACTACATGACTAAATGGCCCTACTAGCATGTTCATATGGCTGAGAGCCAGAGGAGCCCCAGTGGTATAGCACATGCATTGCATGGAGGGATGGGCGGCCCTGAGAATTCCATTCCATTTGAGCCTGATGGGATTCTGTAGTGTTTCCATTCCGGTAAGTGGTGATGGACTGTGGTGGATTCTCTCCCCCCCCCCCCCCAATTCTGTAAATGTTTTCAACATTATATTTTGTGCAAATTGGGATGATGATGGTGATGATAATGATGTAAATATTGGAATTTGAGTAAATGGGGTAATTAAAACAACACCTGCCTGGTCTTTTGCAAGTGTGCAAATTTAGAGGCTAGGAAGTAAATGCAAGGTGAAATTGTGCAAATTGAAAGGCTGTGCAGTTAATGGAGGGTAAATTTGTGCAACTGCAGTGACTGCTCTGAGAAGGAGGTATGAAAGAGGGGTAAGGACTCTGCTTTCTGGACTTACTGGAGACTAAAGGAATTGTTGAAAAGGAGGCAGACTCTGACAAGTGTCAGCTGAACACTTAATAGCAAGATAAATACATATTGCCCTTTGGTCCACTCACTTCGTTCACTTCCCCCTCCTTTTTTTGGTGCTTCTAAATTGTGTAAATAGATTCCTCATTTGTTTAGGCTGACCATATGAAAAGGAGGACAGGGCTCTTGTAACTTTAGCAATTGTAGAGAAAAGGGAATTTCAGCCAGTGTCATTTGTATGCAATTAGTTCCAGGTGAAATTCCCTCTTCATCACAACAGTTAAAGTTGCAGGGGCCCTGCCTTCTTTTGTATATGGTCACTCTAGTATAGTGCCTGCAACTTTAACTGTTGTGATGAAGAGGGAATTTCACCAGGAACTAATTGCATACAAATGACACTGGCTGAAATTCCCTTTTCTCCATAACTGTTAAAGTTACAGGAGCCCTGTCCTCCTTTTCATATGGTCAGCCTATTTTACTGTTATTTTCCCCCTGGTCCTTTACAGCTGTTGACAAATTAGCCTATATGCAGTTTCACCTTGTCAATTTCCTTGTAAGTTACCTATTCCACTGCTGCTCCCATTGATAGCTGAAAGGTACAAGGAAATTGACAAGGCAAGACTACACATATTGGACAGCTGAAATTGTGCTCTTGGGGAAATTTAAAAACAGGCAAAATGACCCCATTTGTGCAAACTTCAAGATCCACAAAATAAGTAAAAAAAAAATCCAATATGTGCAAGTGCCGCTATTAACCCCCCCCCCCCCCAGAATCCTTGTATTAGATTGACTTGCTGCAGATCAAGTGTGTGTGTGTGGGGGGGGGAATGGAACAAATGGGTGGAATGGGGGATAGAACAAATTCCACAAGAAAATCCATCAAGTTCCCCACCCCCCAAACAGAATTCTCATTCATCCCTATGTGCATGCAGAAGGTTCAATCCCCAGCATCTCCAGGTAGGGCTTGGAAAGAATCCTTCCTGAAGCCCTGGAGTGCCATTGCCTCTCAGTTTCAGCAGTACTAGGCAAGATGGATCAATGGTCTGATTCAGTATAAAATTCCGTCTTATGTTCCTGGGTCTGCTTTTTTGTTTTTGTCTTTTAGGCTTATAGCTTTTTAAGTTATCATAATGGTTTTAAATGTATTTGTATATTGTATGTTTTGCAGTTTTAATTTTTGTATACTGTTTTTAAATGCTTTAATCTTATGTAAACCACCCAGAGAGCTACGGCTATGAGGCGGTATACAAATGCAATAAATAAATAAAAACAAATAAATAAATTGCTTTTCTGCTGCCCCCTGCCTGTCAGGCAGCCCTCCCTCCTTTTTTATTTTACTTGGTGGCAGATCCTCCTCCTCCTCCTCCTATCCCAGCCCGACTGGCAAAAGGAAGCCCTGTGGCAGCCAGCCAGGCAAAGCAGCAGACACTGCAGCATGACATTTTTAAACAACCGTTTTCCCTTAAATGTTTTTGTTGCAGCAGTCTGAATGAATCAGGCACTACCTTTCAGAAAGCAGTGCCTGCGCCTTTGCCTGGCTGGCTGCTGTGGCAATTCTTTTTGCCAGCAGAGCTGGGCTACGAAATGAGACACTGCCACTTTCAGGGGTTGTTTGGGGCCCCTCCTGGACTACAGGGCCCAGGAAATGCACCCCATTATCTCACCACTGCTGACAACCCACATCCATCCATCCACCCATCCACCCATCCACCCATCCATCCATCCATCCATCCATCCATCCATCCATGGTCTTTACTATGTTGTTATGGTAAAACTTGAGTGGGGACATGCTACCCTGTTCATTCAGGACATCAGTCAGCTCCTCTGCCCTTCTTCCTTCTCCTAATTATGGAGGACTGCTTAGCATGTTAGAATTACCATGTTGCGGCCTCTTCCAATTTCTCCATATGGTGATGCCATTTGCTGCTGTTTGAAGCTCTGCCATCATAGCCAGGTAAGCCTGCCAAGGCCAATATTTTTTCTGCTCTGCTCAGTGGAGGCTGGTAGCTCTATGTCAGTGGGGCAGTTAATCAACTCCAGATTTTAGCCAGAACCAGTCGGAATTCTAAAGGAGCAAATCACCTTGAGAAAGGTTTAGCGACCAATACCTTAAAGTGTCAAATGGCATCTTTGAGAACTGTTCTGGGGGCTGTGGTTCACTACCCCCCAAGTTAAGCAATTTCTAAAGGGGGTGGCTCTTCTATCTCCACCTGCCATACATAGATTCCTGACATATGATCCCAGTTTAGTTCTCACCAAATAACCATTTGAGCCTCTCCATTCCATTCCCCTCAAAAATTAACCTGGAGGGTGGTTTTCCTGGTAGCAATCACCTCCACTAGGAGGGTTGCGGTACTCTGTGCCCTTTCTGTGTGAGAAGAGCTGTGTGTTTTTCACCCTGACAGGATAATTCTCTGTACTGACCCAAAGTTTATTCCAAAAGTGAACTCTGCCTTTCATTGGTCTCAGGACATTGTCTCAACCCTTCCCACCCTAGGGAACGGTGATGACATGACTTGGATGTGCAGAGAGCACTTAAAAGTATACATGAGGCAGACACAAGATATCAGTTGCTCTGACAGCCTGTTTGTCTCCTACAAGCTGGGTGATCATGGCCGTCAGGTATCCAGGAGTACAGTTAGAATTCTGATTGGTTCTGACTGAAACCTAGATTGGATTCATCACCCCACTGACATTGGAGCCATCAGCCTCCACCGGCTCAGCTTGGTTTGCTTTAAAAATCATCCTCATCCTCATCCTCCTAGTCCACTAGTCTCAATTAGGCTCCAAGCTGTAGGTCTTCCTTTCAAAACTGCTGAGTAACCTTGACTTTCACGAGCTTTTTCTCATGCTGGGTGAATTACAGTGGAGTTGTTTGGAAACCCTGGCACAGTAATTAGTTCAATGTACAAAAGGGTTCAGTATATTAACCCTGGGATATTTCAGCTAGTTTGATGGAGAATGTAATTGCTCTGGTGTGCCTAGATAATGAAAGAACCTAAATGGAAAAAGCAATACCTTTCCGCAGACCAATTTCTGTTGGAGACATTGTGCAGGCAGTGAAGCAAAGCTTTGTGTGGATGTCTTCGTAAGTGACCGTACGCTCACAGATAAGAACCTTGCCCAATAAAAAGTATCTCTTTACTTAGCTTGCATCTCAGGTTTCAAACAGACATTTGTTGAAGAAGAGACTTTTGCCGATGAGGGTCTTGTATTGAATGGGATTCTGCTACAGTGTACAAAGCAAAACAGACATCGCTTTAAATGTGGGTCTAGCAGCTATGTCTCTCCCCCTTCATTTTTACTCCAGGGCCCCCAATCTGGGGAGGGGACTTTGGTGATATGAATCTGGCCTCCTCTAAATTAAAAACCAAAAGAAGACATTGCTCCTATATACATATTTAAAGAAATGTCTGCTTTGGCCCTTTATTTATCCTCTTTGGCAGACAGCATGTCTATTTAGCCATTTTGCCCCAATATTTGGATTAAATCAAAGAGGCCATTCACACTATCTTAATACTCATGAATTCATACCCAAAATTAAACTGATAATCTGTACAACCAAACATGAAGGCTCAATTCCATGGGAAAGATGTCGTCCAAACAACAAGGGGACAATAGGTCCCACTAGATATGGACAATATCAAGGATGCTGTACAGCACAACTTGGGAACCACAACATTACATATGTACTCATGTTATATTTCAGTTTTACTACTGTGGCTTCCAAGGGTTGCTCCAGATTTCAGGAGGTCCGACATGACTTCTGGTGTATCACCACCTCTGGTATCCCTGATGGCAGTGGGCAGCAGTGCTACCTATAGCATCAGGCAGCTGGAGTGAAACTATGTTAGGGGCACTGTGGGAAATTAAAACAGTGGCTAGATCCAGCCACCTGGTGCCACTACCAAGCTAGACTTGTCATTTTTAAAGGGGAGGCAGGATAGGCATCAGGAGCAGACCTTGCTGAGATATGGTTGCCCAAGAATGAATGCTGAATGTTGCTGGCATCAGCCCTGATGGTCTCCCCTGAAGCAAGGGTGCTGAATCTCAGGTCCACAGGCCAAATCTGACCCACCTGGGTACCAGCTTGTCCCTCCAAGGTTCCCCAGATGACCACACACCCTTTCCCTGGCCCCAACTCCTTCCCCCAGCTGTGTTCACATCCCTACCCCACCCCATTCTAAAAGGTTGAAATGCTTCTCCTAAGGCCTAGGATAGATCTACACCTTGTGTCAAATCATTACAAATACAGAATAAAAAGCAGGAAATAACACTATGAAAGTGGTATATGTGGATTGTGCCCCAACAGTTATCAGTGCACTTCAATACCACTATAATGCAGTAGTATAGATCTAGCCCAGGTCCCTTGGGTTAAAAGGAATGCATCCTTAAAGATACCATCACACATTCAACTAAATGTTGTAATTCCAACACCTTGAGGTGAGGCGACCCATGCAAACACTGCTTTCATTCCCCTATGCAGGTGAGTTGAGGCACCAGCTTAGGTTCAGTTCATAGGTGTGCCCCTACAGTGCATCCATTTCCTTGCAAAGCCCGTTGCAGACACACCTTCATTCTTCCCTACTTAAGTGTTCATTGCCTTGAAATTCCATTTCTGATCATGAAAGAGAGAGGATGGAATTCCCCAAGGCAGCTAATGACCAGACTTTCTGACTGTCACAAATGGTTAGGAAATCTAGCAGCCTCAGCAAGGAATCATAAACTAAGGGCACAATCCTATGCACGTCTAGACAGGAAAAAAGTCCTACAAGTCCCAGCATCCCCCAGCCAGCCATGCTATGAGTTGTAGGATTCCCCCCCTCTAAACAGGATTGCACCCTAAAACAGTAGACACAAACTTTTTAGACTGTGGATGGAGAACTTTTGGTTCAGGTTGTAAGAGAATTTTGTTAATGTTCGCAAATCGCGTTAACATGTCATGATCTCTACCCCAAATGTGAATGTGAGCAGGATAGCATGTTCTCCAAAAATGATAATGAATTCCTGGAATTGCATTTGTGCTGGGGGGGAAAAGCAGCACATTTTTACATTTTATTCAATGGAGGGAACATGTGCATTTTCGGTGCTCTCTTTTGAAAATATGCATTTTTCCTCTTGAAATGCACACTTTCTCCATTTGAGCAAAATGAGAAAAGCATGCAAATGAATACAGGAAACAAGGTGTGATGAGCTTCAAGTTGGTGTTTGGAGAATCTGGGTGATTGGTTTTTTTGCCGTCCTCACTGCCCCTGAATATGCATTACTGTAGGCACTCACCCAGGGTTTGGACAGGAGAGCCAGCCCTATCAGCCAGGAAACTCCCCAGAGCCCTCTGGAAACCATCCGGATCCATTAGCCTCCAGGGGCGGACCATCTTAATGGGTCCCCCACCCTTGCAGAGGGGAGAAGCTGCTGTAAGTCTAAACCTCAGCAGGTGGTGATCTGACCATGACAAAGGGGCTGATGTAAAGTCCCCCATTTTCAGTAACCAAACAAAATGCTGTAGGGGAAGGCATGAATATGTGTACCCATAAGAGGCTAACACACCTTTTGTATTGCTTCTTTCTGCTACATCAGTGTAAAATCAAATCATCCTCCACATTCTTTCCTGCATTAACAGGTGGCAGAAGTCGTACAAAGAAGGCTCATGTAAGCAATTTTAATGGCTGCAATCCAAAAGAGAGTTACGCCTCATCTACAAGAATTCGCCTTTACGCCTGGTTAGGCGATTATGCGCATATTCACAGAAGTGCATTTACACCTAATACCTCTGTACGAGAGCCGGCGAAGTGCATTACTGGACAACCGAAACGCGATTTAAACTGTTGACATCCGGAGAATCACTTGTTCACATAGTCAAAATGCGCTTTAACGGCCGGAGCAAAATAAAACTCGTTATTTAATGCACATTCGATAATGCGCATAATCGGAGAGAAAACACGCCTCTACGCCTGATTTGTGCTCCGTTCTTGTAGAGGTAAAAATTTTAATGCACCTTGAAAGAGCTTTAAATGCCTCTTGTAGAGGCAGCCCTAGGCACATTTCAGCCCATTGGTTTAAGGCCTGATTGTGTGCATATTTACTTAGAAAAGTAAGCCCAATTGAGTTCAGTGGGGCTTATTCCCAAATTAGTGGTTTTAAGATTGCAGTTATAAATATTAGCTTGGGTGAGCATACTGTGAATAGGTTCAGGCAATAGGTGATATCATGAAAGGAGGGAATGACTGTTAAACCAGTTCAAGTCTATAATATATAAGATCTGCCCTATGAATTTGTGTCTCTTGGGCAGAACACTTCCTGATATTTGAATATCACCTCAATATACCTCTGCAGGTTTCTGAACCAAAAGCATGTGTGTACACCAGACACAAGAGCAGTGATGGACTGTTTTGCTCACTCGCCTAAGCCCTTCTCTCTGCATGCCATAGCCAAGAAGAGTAATTTATGGCTCAGCTGCTGACTGGTCCAATTTAGTGCCTGCTATAAATTGAAAAGAAGGACACATGTGGGTCAAGTTTTGGAGCTGTACTGCATGCCCTCAGAGCAGGGGATGGTGTCTCCCTCTTTTCTCTCTTGTACCCCTTCTTATTCTTATCTGTTTTCTTTTATTCAACGTCTCTCCTCTTTCCTTTTTCGTGATACACCATGCAGCCTGTGGTCAAGCATTTCTTCCAGCACAATCCCACCTTTTTCTGAAGTTTTGGATTTTTGTCATAAGAAGAAACCTGTGGCATGCCAGGAAATTTAAATCCATAACCTTGTTGAATACAAATCAAAGATCAGAAGTGCATTCAGGCATTACACCAACCATGGGTCAGTGATATGCATGTGAGCAACAGCCAGCCTCAAGCTCACATGCTTTCTCTTCTTTCTCCTCATTCGCTGTCATGTTTAAAGTGAGTTCTGGCTTCTTGTCAAACCATTGTTTGCTATTGCATCCAAATGCAGCATCCTGTGGATTACTCATAGCACAGTTCGCTTGCAAAGCAGAATCAGGATTAAACCCTCATTTAGCATTATAACTGAACACACCCAGCAATCTGTTAGAGAGCTTAGGCCAATACAGAAGTGACTACCAATCTGAAAGAAAAAGTGTGCATTGCTTTCACAATATCTGAGAATGCAGAGTTCTGTGTAACTCAATAGCTTACATCAATACAATATACACAAGAAAGAATATCCAAATGGAAAATCCATAACTCATCCAATCTACTTCCCATATGGTATTTTTTATGCCAAGGGACCAGTCTGTTTTTCGGTCATGTTGAGGTTTTTCCACAAATACATGTACATGCACACAGAGTCACATACCATTTCAAGCCCTATCAGCCAACTATCTCCTGTTGGTGATCCTCCTCTCCAGGCCGTTCAGTCAGCTTCTGTCCCATCCCATTTCCCAGTCCTGACTATCTGTGTCTAGGATTTCCTACAGGAAGAAAGTCAGCCTTCTACCCCTTTCAGTCTAAGTTCAAGTACTATTTAACTTCCTGCTACACATACACATCTCACTCACCCACTTCTCATGCCTGGGGAGGGTGGGGGAGGAAAGAAAGACAAATCATCTCTGGCCATTACCTCTGGCCTTCTTGGGCCATCCTAGCCCCTGTTGAAACCAGGTTTTTGAGGGCCATTTGGCAAGATACCCTCAGTAGGCCCCTCCTTCAGTCTACCTTTCACTTTATTAATTATGGGTGATCATTCTTCATCCCTTCAAATTGTGGTAGTGAGTTTATTTGAGCCACTGTCAATGCAGAAAAACAAGGGGCTTTTTGGAAGATGCTGGATCTCAGTGGCCCAGCACATGCTTTAAATGCAAAAAGGCCCCTGTTCAATCCCCAGCATCTCCAAGTAGGACTGTGAAACGCTGCTATATCTGAAACCCTGGAGAACAGCTGCCAATCAGTGTAGAATCTATGGCTGCCTCTACACGAGACGTTTAAAGCTCTTTGAAGTCTCATTAAAAATGTTACCTCTACAAAAGCGGAACGTAAATCGGGAGTTGAGGCGCTTTATCTCTCCGATTATGCGCATTATTGAATGCGCGTTAAATAGCGAGTTTTATTTTCCTCCGGCCGTTAAAGCGCATTTTGCCTATGTGAACAAGCGATTCTCCGCATTAACTACTTGTAAAATGCATTTCAAACAACCGGTAAGGCCACCAGTTGTGTGCTCAATTACCTCTTGCTACAAGCATTTACGATAAAGCGCTTCAGCGATTATGCGCATAATCGGCTAACCAGGCGTCAAACAGAATCCATCTAGAGGGGGTCCATGACTGTATTTGGACAACATTCTAAGACATGATGGGGTGTTTTCTTGAACAACTCATGGTGGATTAGTATGTCATCCAAACCTAAACTGGTTTTATCAGGGTGGCTTGTTTTTCTTGAACCAGCCACCCTTATAACCCATAGTCTGTTCTGGGTTGTTTTACCCATGATGGGTTGGTGTATTGTCCAAACCTGGACATACCAAGCCATTGTGTGTAAAGGGCATTGGGTAGCGAGCTGCTCGTCAAGAACAGCAAACAAGACTGTGCTAGATAGACCAATAGTCTGATTCAAGGAAAGACAACATCCTCTGTTCCTAGGACATTTACACTCACTCACTCACCCCAATTTTTGCCTCTAGAATACAGGTTTTGTAGGTTTTTGTACTGTTTCAAAAACCTGCGAAACCTGTTTAACAACCAGACGGAACAGTAGGACCAAAGAAACACATGTGTATGTCATGGGTAGCAACACCTCTCTTAGACCATGTTCAGCTCTCTTATAAATGGTTTTCTCCAGCTGGAGCTGATTCTTGCGCGGGGGGGGGGGGGGCTTTTTTCATTTCCTAAAATGGGATCTGCCAAACCACTTCAGCAGTGCATACCCTGAAGGAACCTGCACCCAGGAAAGCAAGTCTGTGTTAATCAGAGGGCTTGCTTGCTGATGATAACCTAATTGGTTAAACAATACAATCTTTGACTGATGACTTTGTTGACACAGTCGAGGTTGGTGGGGTAAAGAAAAGGAGTGAGAAAGAGGAAGGAAAACTAGGCAGGTGCTGCTGGGCAAGGCTAGAAGTCATCCAAATATCCTGATGCGAGGCTGAACATTTGGCCTACTGTCTGCCTCCCCTGCCATTGCTTCTCAGCAGTGCAGGACGATGGGTGTATGATGTGTCCTGGCTGGCAAGCAACTTGGAGGAGTCTCAAATTACACAGCATCAGAGACCTGGGCATAAAATTAGCAGCAGAGTTTTTTTGAGTGAAGCACCAGGGGAAAATGTCACATTCAGCAGAAGGAGAAAAGAGGGAGACCTGGAACTTGAAGGATTATTTCTCTTCAGCTACCTTGCTGTGCACCCCCCCCCCTCCCAGTTTCCCATAAAGCCTTGCCCTTCCAGTTCCTGGGAGAGTTCAGAGCTGATTAGCTTCTTGACATGAAGCACTGGGAGACAGAATAATTAGATACTGTGGCCTCAAAAGCATCATCATGAATGACTTGAGTTCACATTTTGGTGTTCTCTCTCTCTCTCTCTCTCTCTCTCTCTCTTTCTCTTTCTCCATCTATCTCCCCCTCTCTCTGTGCATCTCTCTCTCTCTCTCTCTCTCTCTCTCTCTTTCTCCCTCTATCTCCCCCTCTCTGTGCATCTCTCTCTCTCTCTCTCTCTCTCTCTTTCTCTCTCTCTCTCTCTCTCTCATCTATCTATAAATAAATAAATAGAGGACAGTTCTCTATTTGAAAGGTTGAAATTCTCATATATTCCTACTAAAAGAGGCCTCACATGCTGCTAACAGGGTTGCTTCCTTCTTTAGTTTGCTTTAGCTGCCACAGTTGTATTGTTTGACATTTTCTCCAATATCCATTAAAAGGGAAAACATTCATGTGATAGCCATCCTACTAGCCTCTGGTTTTAATGCATATGCTGGTGGTATTCCATAGAACTGGCATCTCTTTTGTCCACAATACTTCTGAAAAGCAGCCAAGCAGCTAAAATGCAGCATCCATGAATATATTCCACTGTGATAACTCAACCTAGAGGAGGACATCTTGAAGGAAGATCTGTGTGCTGTGCAAAACAAACCTTATGCAAAATAAATAAAGGTAGGTACCTCCACCTCACATCTCATGTGCTCAATCACTATGCTACACTGCACTAGTTTAAGATACAGTCAGTGTGTCATAGAAGAGCCAGACAGCTTGGCTAATGTTGCGCTTGGCTGTGAGACCCCAGGTTCAAATCTTCCTTTAGCCAAGAAGTTGCATTGGGTAAGTCATTAATATCATCCTAACCTACCTCCCAGGGTTGTTGTGAGGGAAAAAGCACTGTTTTGCCCTAATTGGAAGAAGAATGGGATTCAAGTATGATAGATAAATAAAATACATGAGTAATCTGAATGACTGAAGAAAAAACATAATGTAACAGTCAGTGGAATAAAAGATCTATGGTGTGCACAATAGATTCAGAGAAAGATGCTGCTTCTAAGGCTCAAAACAATTAATATCTGTATGTATCCTTGTCAACCTGCATAGAAGCAAAAGCACAGAGGTGTTTCCTTAAATAGGCTGAGGCCCCACAGCTCAAGAAGGCAAGCAATTAACCTGCAGAAAGGGCATTGCGAATACTGAAGAATTTCTTTGGGGTCTCTTTTATAGCATTACCTGGACAAAGACAAGAGACTGGAAAAGCTGCCCCTGTGTTTATCCAAAGGAGAAAGAGAGAGGGGAATTATGAGGGAGCATGACTGTGCACCACAAAATAATAATAATAATAATAATAATAATAATAATAATAATAATAAATCAGGGTTCTTCAGAATCATGTTATTTTTCTTTTAATATGATACCTTATCAAAATTGGCTCTTGTTGATGTAAATTACAATATCGTACCAGTTCAAGGTTAAAACTGCATGAGCAGCAGTTCAAAGAAAGCTTAAATAATGCTGATCTGATTCAGAAATAAATACTCTCTGATGAAACTATGCATAAATCTGACAACGGATATGTGCGATATTATTTCTGCTATGTATCTGTGCTGTCTCAGGACAATGCTCCTGTCTTCTCCCTCATTCACCTCCATGGGTGGAAAAAAAAATCACCAGGAAAGTAAAATGATGATCAAATCATATTGCTAAGCAGTGCTAGATGTACTTAGAATGGAAAATGTAATGCAACATTGCCCCCACTACAGATGTGGGGAGGAAATTGAAATATAAGTGGCACTTCTTATAAAATCAAATCTTACTTTACCACTCTATAAACATGAAATGTAATAGTTATAACTTAGAGCTCCATCACACCTACTTTTCCTCTCTGGTATGCTTCTACAATTTCCACCTCTGTTTCATTAGTGCGTCAAGCACTGGTCACTTTCACGTGTGTGCAGTGTTGCGTTATTTCGCCTTGTTTACCTTTTGACCTGTGCCGGCTTGTGCTTCTTGATATCACCATGGTGCTCGTCCCACCCCACCCCTTTTCCTTCCCCCTCCAGTTCATTGGTTCTTATGGTTGATGGGCATTGTGATGGATGTGGGCACCTTCCCCCCTGCTCTGGTTTTGTTGTCTACTGTTTTAACGATTTAGTGTTTGATTGATTAGATGCTGTTTCTGCCTTTCAAGGGGGAGAATTGCAATGAGAGAGCAATGAGAAGAGTTGGAGCAGTGGAAGTCCATTCGAACGACTCAGCACAAGTCTGTTCGTTTGAGCAACTCAGCATGCCCTTCAACCAGATGCCCCCCAAGAAGCATGGTTCTGTGACAAAGCGTGAAGACGGCAGGACACAGAGATGGAAGGGCGTTTTTATTCCGCATGGAGAAAAAATATTGCACTTTCCCCGCCCTAGAAAAACACGGAAAATGGAGGAGAAGAAGCAAGATGACTGCAGGACAGGGACGACGTCATGTGAGGGTCGCGGGGCAAAATGTTAAACAAGGCAGGACAAAAATGTGATAAAACACTGGTGTGACGGAACTCTTAATGTTTCTTTGTTTATTTATAAAATGCATATATATATATATATATATATATATATGAAACTTTTAAGGTACAACCTCCGAAGGCGTCGTATAACAAAACTTAAAACTGCAAAAGAAAACAATGCTATGAACCATGATGAAATTAAAATTAACTATTAAAATCAGATAGAAGCATACACACAAGTGATAACATTCTGGCTAATCAAATCTAACCTTGCAGCAAATTTCACGTGCTTCCCAGGAGGTGATAAGCTGCAATCTCAGTATTTGGCTACAGTTATATCTCTTGCATTTGTCTTTACCTGTGAAATGACATAACATTCATATTAGCATATGTGTAGTTGGGAACGGGGGGGGAGGGAGCAAAATATTTTGATTGACACGCATTGAAAAGGGGGAATGCCTTAATGGCTCATCAAAAGTTGTTGGGTGGCACATTTACGATAACAAGTAACTGAATATTGCCAGAAATTGTGTTATCCATTGATACAGCTTCTTGGTTTTCAGCTGCCTTCCTGTGATTTAGATTGTCAGAGGAATCCAGATTGGTGGTGGAGCTCAGCGAGTTTTCATCAGCTTGACCCCTCAAGTTGCTCGCAGATTCCTGAATTGGCTCAACTTGGCACATGCCAGGTTGGGCAAGCTAATGGCTTTCCACCTTTTTTGCAGATATGCAAATCCATGAGCTGTGTGCAGGCATGAATTGTAATTTACACCTGTAATTTTGTGCAAATTGCAGTATTTACGGCTGCAAATCTGCTCAAATCATGATTTCCAGAAATATTCCCACCTGAAATTTTGCGTAAAATCACAGCTTGTGTATAAATCAAAAGTTACGAGCTCTTGCTGGGTGCCCGCAGACCATCTGCTGACTCGCCTTGCACACCTGTCAGGGTTGAGCAAGCATCAGGCGTTCAGAGAGCAGAAGTGGGGGAGTTTGCCCAGCCCTACCTGGGATTGCCAAAACAGGAGGTTACCAAGCATGTCAGACAAAATACAGGTTAAACAAAATACTTGGCTTGGGGTGAGTTGTATTTGACATACCAAGTTGTGCTTGATGACCTCTCAGGACATTCAAAGAAGCCATTACCAGTAGAGCAGCTAAATGATTTTAGACTCTAGACTCTTTGCTTTTATAAGGGCCTGCCTCTTTAAGATGGCAATGTGTATTGCTTCACTTATTTCAAAATGTGGTAAGCCAGCCCTGCTGTGTTTGCTTCCCCCCTCCCCTAGGCTTCACATTCTACTCAGTGGACACAGGACATATGCCCCAAAGTCCTGGCCAGGAGACCCCACTGGGCAAGTGTGTGATGATGCCAACCTTTGACACTGGTTGTGATTGTTGGCACCAGAGCTACTCCCGTGAATCCCCT
Source organism: Anniella stebbinsi (assembly GCA_029215795.1). NCBI lineage: Eukaryota > Metazoa > Chordata > Lepidosauria > Squamata > Anniellidae > Anniella > Anniella stebbinsi. The sequence continues at coordinate 32,976,340 of JARDYH010000003.1, forward strand.
TTTCACCCATCATGTAGCTGCAATGACAGCTATGTGTAGGTTCTTGTGTGTGACTCGGGAATGATTTGATTATTTCTAGAAGGCCCAGAATATTTCTAGGCCAGAACAGATGAAATTTACTTTTTGTTGTTTGGCCCTATAAAAGGGAGACATTAAGCATCTGTTCTGGAGCTTTTAAGAAAAAAGAACCCTCTCACAAGTCAAGAGGCAGCCATCCTATTTGTTGGGGCAAAAGAAGTTCTGCCCCTACCATTGAACTTCTGTTTTCAGGGTATTTTCAAAGAAGAGACTTTAGTCCATTTTTAAATTTTATGCATCTGTAATTTAAAAGTAGAGCATTTTTGGAGCTAGAATATGCATATATTCTTACACTGTCTGCCTGCCTGCCTGCCTGTTGTTTGTTTGTTTTGGTACCAGAGTAAGCATATAGTTTTGTAGGTGGTTTTCTTCTGTTTTGTCTCCCTTATGAACAACATTCATACATGAGAATACAGAGCATGAAAAAGCTCAAAGACTTTTAGTGTTATGGGTAAAATGCACTCTCTTCCCTGCCTCTGTTCATGAGCCAAAAGGAGGGTTTTAGATTATGTTCATGGTGATCTGGCCTCTCATGTCCCTTAGGGTTTCTGAGGAAAACACACAAGAGGACAGTGGTTTGGATGGAAGCTCTGATAACAGACAGGAAAAGGAAAGATAGCGCTGAATTTGTCTCCTCAGGTTGCATGTGGGCTGTGGAGTCAGCACTGCCAGAAGACAAAGCAAAATGAAGCACAAAACAAGAAGGTCCATCCAGAAAGAGTGTGTTCAGCATTTCTTGTCCAACAGCAAAAGAAGCCAAACAGGACACATCTTTGCATAAGTTTATTTAAATGCATAGATGCAGATTTTAGAAATAATTACAATAATTTTATAGGAAGGCAATACATTTCGCCATTGGGGAAGAGTCTGACCAGGTGACCTGTGTGTAGGGTGGCCACTTATGCATTGCCAAAAAAGAGAAATTGCATCCAGGAGAGGCTGTTGGCTCCAATTTCAGTGGGGCAGAGATTCCATTCTGGGTTTTAGTTACAACCAGCTAGAAGTCTAAAGGAGCTATCTGTAATGCTGGACCCACTTTGGGGACAGGGTTCAGCACCTTGAATAGCTCCTTTAGACTTCTGTCTGGTTAGCACTAAAATCCTGAATGAAATCTCTGCCCCACTGAAATTGAAGGACAGAAAAAAGGGGAGAAACAGGTTCTCAGGATGCTTCAAATACTTTATTTCAAAGCCCATCGCGTTTTGGCCTGTGTTCTTTCAAAGGCCTTCCTTGGGGGGGTTGATAAGAGATGTCTGCAGAAATACTCCTAGCAAGGTGATTGTCTCCTATGATTTTTTTAAAATACAAGCATACTGTGCACAGGAGTGCATATTCGAGGGAGTTCGTATCACCTCATATATTGCTGTGTGTCTGCGCTTGTGCGCATTCCTCACAAGTTATTAAAATAAGTCTGCCATGTAACCGTCTGCCTAGCCCCACCCACTTCTACTGATACACATGTGGAAGTGCTGTAATGGGGCACATATGCTTCCACAATGTCACTTCTGTAATTGTGGTAAAGGTCAGTCGTGTGTTCCCCGTGAGTGCCAATAATGGAAGCAGGGAACATTCAGAAGCATCCCTCTTCCGTAGCAAAAGGGCTGCAGGTGTAGATTAGCCCCCAATGGACAGAAAATAGAACTTTCAGCATCTAGGAAGAAAACTGCTGTAGTGTAATGAGCAAAAGCTATGAGCTGGAACTCTCCAGTCCAACTCTCAGCTCACCTATGAATTCTGTAGGTGGCCTTAGATGAGACACTATTACACATATTCCCTCATGTGTAATACAGAGAGGTTAGGGCATGGACTCATGACCAGGTTTGGTCAAGGCCTGGATGGATGGGAGATTGCTTGGGAACCCTATCTACACCACATGCATTTCTTCCATGAAAGAAAGGTGGAATATAAATGTAAATAAATAATCCTGGTCTGCTTTACAGGGTTGCATGTATTAATGAGATAATGTATGTGAAGTGACTGGTGCATTTTGAAAAAAGTAAGTTAATAATAATAATCCAAAGCCTTGGTCACTCATTATCTTATTGGGTGACAATGAGTACGTGATTACTTATGGTAGGTAAAGAAGCTGTTTCTTGCAATCTTAGTTGCACCAAACTATTTAAGTGTCCTAGACAAATGTACTTCTAGAGATGGTGGCCATGTTAGTCTATTCTAGTAAAAAATAGCAGTTTTGTAGTGCCTTAAAGATTAACATTTTATTACGGCAGAGTCTACAGCATGGTGGCTCCTTTCTTTAGAACTCCCTGCCCTGGAGGTCAAGCAGGCACTGAAAATAGCCCTATTCCAGAAAGCATTCCTGAACTGACAGCCACAGTTTTTATTGGCATTTTGTTTGATTTTTAAAGCACAATATTAATGGTGTTTAAATCTTTGTATCTTTTATTGTTTCACTTCTTATGTTCACCACTCTGGGTTCTGTTTCAGATATGGAGTGGCAGACAAATTTTGTAGATAAATACATAAATAAATAAATAAATGACATAAGCTAGATAATGTTCGCACGTTTTACCCAAGATTCCTTGTAGCCACACAGCTGGAAATCTTCTTTGTAGACTTTAGATGGTCTACAGCCTATGCTGGTCCTGCTGTCTGGTCTTTGTGCGAGTCCTCAATTAAAGACCAGGTGTCTTCCTCATTCCCTTTGGCTTTGCCCATTGATTCTCAATGGCTGGATAAAAAGCAGTCACCATTTTTTGTGTCTAGTGTAATTCTTCTGAAAATCTGACCTTTCAGTCAATATAGGGATCAAACATGGTGATACTTGTAAGTGCTTGAATATGGGCATCCAAACAGAGCTGCGTGGAAGGCTGGTATTATAATATAGATTACTTATTTATTAGTGCATTGCTGCTTCTGAATAGGAAACATGGGTACAGAAGAAGGATTCGAGTGCCTCAAAGAATGGAACTTCTGTGCTCCCACTGATCAGCCAAAGCAGAATATGAATTTAACTTTGTTATGAAATATGAATCTCTTCACTGATCCCAGTGCAGCTCAACATTCCTTAAGGATTTCTCTTGACCCCACCAAAGGTAGGCCTGCACTTTTACCCATCTGCTGCAATTGATATTTCTTCTTCTTCTTCTTCTTCTTCTTCTTCTTCTTCTTCTTCTTCTTCTTCTTCTTCTTCTTCTTCTTCTCCTCCTCCTCCTCCTCCTCCTCCTCCTCCTCCTCCTCCCTTGTAGTCTCTTGATAGTCCTATAACACTCTTTGTTTTTTATACTCTCTGCTCTTTGGATTTGTGCACTCATTTTTATGCTAGGGCTTAGAGTTCTTTTTACTGTGCGTGTGTGTGTTTTTAAAGTTAAAAAGTGGTAAATGTGCACATTACTGTGAATCTTTACAGACACGTTAAAATTTGCTGGGAAATGTCAGATAGGAAGAACAAAGGGACTTGCGATATTTCTCTGAAATAGCCAGGTATTGTGCAAGATATGAAATACAAAGAAAGAAAGAAAGAAAGAAAGACCATCTGTTGATAGTACTGAATATGGACATGCATGCAATCCAATTAAAAGAAGCAAGAGAAGAAGCAAGACCTCAGGCACAGAAATGAAGAAACAGGAGGGGAGATGCCACAATGCTGTAATGTGCCCACAGCATTGACAAAGGGCATCTGGTCCACCACTTCCTTCTCAGTATTCATACCCCAAAAGGGGAGCACTATTGCTCAGGAGCTGAAGCAAGAAGACAGAAATAGGATAGTCTCTTACTCCCTTTTTCCTATAGGTGGCAGGTGTGGGCTGCTATGTACACAGACCAATCTGTCAGAGTTCCATTCTCTGTGGGGAGCATGGGGAGAGGGGAAATGTAACCCTTCTGTCTCCAGCTGGGACCCTAACTAAAATCACAGCTCTGCTGCTATGAGCTGTGGGGAGGGCATTAACACTGGTGCCATTGAAAATCTGGGGCCTCTGCCTCTTTTATTATATTTTTTAAAACCCTGGAGTAATTTCTAATGATGCATGGAGTGTCTCATCTAGCCTGACCATTACTTCCCCTCCATCCATTGCTCAAGATGGTTTTATTTCCCCCCATCTCTGCCTCCTTTTTGGCATTACATACAGAAAGGTGGGGAGTACCTGAAGCAACTGAATACAGGAAGGGTTCAGCACTCCTCTCCTGCATGCTTATCACCAACATTTGTTGTTAAAATAATCCACCCCCACTTTAAATGTGAACAGGTGGTTCATGTGAATGGCTGCCCCACAGTTTGTGGTGAGTGCAGGGCAGCAAGGAGATATTCAGAGGGCATCTTCTTGCTGAGCAATGTTTCTATATAGAGAATATGCAATCAGCTTCACAACACAAATCTTTATATTTAATGGGCAGATGAAAGAAAAATGCACAGGGTGGGGTTGGGGGTTAAGGGAAATGATTGTTCTTGAGATCAGAGTAGGTATGGAGGGATAATGCAACCCTTTCCTCTTCTGTGGCAAGAACTGAGGGAACATCCCTGTCAAATGGAAATACACATTTAATGTAATGTGTAGTTTGGCCCCCAGTCTATTCATTTCCTGCCACATGCTGAGCCATTTACATTTGTGCAAAATGAACCAAAAGGTGGCTTCCTTTTGGTCTCTCTGAAGCCTCAATCCCACGGCATTGTATTCCTCAGGAATCCATATTTACACAGGTGGAAAACTGGTTTCAGTTGCAGTTTGGCTTTGTGTTTTGTTTTATTTTTCTTCATATGGCAGAGCATTTTTGACACAGGCGTGTGTCACACAACCTTGCTCTCTGTTTCAAAAGGCCTCTTCTTTCACTTGCACTTCCTCAATCACAGGAGGGACAGGAAGGGAAGACCAACAAGAAAAGGCGAATTGTCAGAAGACAAAGAAGTATTAACTAAGGTGGAGATTGATTCACTGTGCTATAGGCAGAGAGGTGGGCTTGGAAACCACCCCCAGCCAAGCTGTCTGAGGTGTAGAGAAGAAAAAGAACTAGTAATCCCTTTGATTTTTATGCTGTGAGGAATCCGAGGAATGTCCCTTCCCAGGCAGCTGCGAGGTGAGAGGTGAGTCCCTCAGATACTTTCTCCTGTATTTTTCTTTCCTGGCCTTTACCTCAAATGCAAGCCCCCTCAAAGGGGCTGGTGGATATTTTTATGAGGAGCAGCTCTGGTTTTCGTAAGTGTAGGCATTTGAGTATTGGGTTTGCTCTTCAAAATGATTGTATTCTCTCTTTCTCTCTCTCTTTCTCTCTCTAATGCACACGGTTGGCTGAAGCCATTTTCCTGCCTGAGGTGGAGAAGCAAATGGCACCCCTCCCAGCAAAGTCATGGTACATACTACCAAGGCCAACCAAATTATAGGGAGAAAATTGCACAAGCAGCTACCCCCTCCCTGCTTGTGAAAAGACAACAATAATATATTAATAACTAACCATTTGCTGCCTTCTCATGATACCAAAAACCTGCTGCCTGAGGCAGCTACCTCTCTCTGCTTAAGAAAGGGCTGGCCCTCTGGGCATGCATGCACACACTCACACAGACAAGAAACATATTGGCAGGAGCTTCTAGGGCAGGGTAGGTGACAAGGTCCTTGCAGGCACCATATGTCCCCAGATGAGCAACGTATCTGAAATTAACTTCACTTACTCCTACTTTTGTAGCTTTTGCTGTACTTTGAAGCTTTTGCTGTACTCTGAGTGATACATTCTCCCCTTCCCTCAAATATATTTTCTGACTGTATCCTCACTCTGCTGCAAACTGCTGCTGCTTTCAACAGGGCTTGCTGCCAACTGGCTGGCTTTTTTATTTTTAAATTTCATTTTTTTTAACCTTGTGTATGATTGTCACAAGTTTCTCTACTCTAACATTAGGGTGGGTGTTATGGGCGGCAGACACTACTTCACCTATTCACACTTCTCACTTATATACATTAGCTTCTCAAGGCTTGCCCGTTGACACCACTTTTCACGTACAGATTTTGCACTCCTGTCTACTTAGGGTGACCATATGAAAAGGAGGACAGGGCTCTTGTATCTTTAACATTTACATAGAAAAGGAAATTTCATTAGATGCCATTTGTATGCATACAGCACCTGGTGAAATTCCCTCTTCATCACAACAGTTAAAGCTGCAGGAGCCCTGCCCTCTTTTGTATCTGGTCATGCTAGCTACACTCCTGCAGCTTTAACTGTTGTGATGAAGAGGGAATTTCACCAGGTGCTGCATGCATACAAATAACATCTGCTGAAATTCCCTTTCCTATTCAACTGTTACAGATACAGGAGCCCTGTCCTCCTTTTCATATGGTCACCCTATGTCTACTTCCTGCACACACATGCGACTCTGAGACCCTCTTTCTAATGTCCTGAGTTGCCTGCCAGCACCGTAGGGCTAAGTTACAATAGGTGTCTCTGGGTGGTCTGTGCAGCCTCTGTTGCCTCTCTCTCTCTAAGTCATTGCAGCCAAACCAAAGCCTCCAGCCTCAATCGCTCTCTCTCTCCGAAAGTTTCCCTCTGGTCCAGCCAGGCCACACACTTGTGGCCAGGGATATTGCTTATTGTTTGGTCATGTCTGGTGACTCTTACTTTAAAAAATCCACCGCCAGCTGCTTCCACCTCTTCTCCTCCTGCACACCTGCTCGATTCTGATGCACTCTTAAAACACTCTGGGTGGCAAGACAGCCTCTCAGGGCCAAGTTACAGGTGAATCTGAGTTGCCTTCAGCCTCTCTCTGCCTTATGCCAGCAAGCCGACATCTCCAGCTTCTAGCCTCAAACAATCCCCCCTCTCTCTCTGCCAAAGTCTCCCAACAGTCCAGCCAAGCTGTGCACTTGTACCCGGTTGCTGGGGGTAGGGTGCCAGCTTATAGCTTGGTCACATCTGGTGACTCTTGTTTTTTTTTTTTAAAAAAACTCCACTACCAGCCACCTCTGTCTGCACCAACACTGGACTCTGAGATGCTCTTAAAAGGCTCTGTGTGGCACGCCAGCCTCTCAGGGCTCAGCTACAGCCATCTCTGAGTTGTAACTCTGATTGAAACTGATGTCAGCCAACACCTGCACCAACACTTGATTCTGAGACACTCTTGAAAGGCTCTGTGTGGCATGCCAGCTTCTCAGGGTTCAGCTACAGCTCTCTCTGAGTTGTGTCTTCACTCTAACTCTGTCTCTAAGAGATATGCCAGCCAGCCCAAGCCACAAATCTATGTATTTTTCTCTGACACACACTTCAAACGTTCTGCATTGCATGCCAGCAGTGCAGACAGAGCCTAGCTCACAAGTGAACAAAGTGAAATGGAAGGGAAGGGGTAGCAAAGCAAAGCAACAGCATGCTAGGTTCCAACATCCGCATCAACAGGACATCCACAAAGATGAGAGCCTCTCTCTCGACTGACACCTCACTGTTGGTCGTGAGAGTTTTCCTCTAAGGATGATCCTTTATTGCCCATGATGTGGAACTCTAAGAAAAAGGCCTCTGGCCTTTTCCATTTTGCCCTGTGGGCTGCTTTGACTGACCTCTCCTTTCCCACATTTTGATCTGTGGAGGCCTCACCTCTGCTGAACTCCAGGTGCCCGACTGCCCACCAAATCTGCAACAGGAAAGGTGCCCTGCTTGCCCAGCACTTCTTAGCTAAAAACTTGAGATTCCCTTGTTGCCAAGGGCTGAAAATTCTCAAGGTGCAATACCCTAAAAAGGAAGTTTGACCACCTGAGTTTGAATGATATGGCTCCAGCGGTTTTTTAAAAAAAATATTTTAAAATCTCAAAATTTACAAAATTCTTAAAAATCAACAGATCAACAAAACTGCTTCAAACTTGGCAAGGATAAAGCCCAACCTGAGATCTATCATGGTGCCAGGATTCATTTTTTAATCTTTAAAAATGATGGAGCTGTAAGCGTTTTTGTTAATTCTCATTAAAGTAGAGCTGACCTTTGTCTGGGGAGGATTGGAAAAATCTGGATTTTTTTTGGTCAAATTTCATAATCCCCCCCCTTCCCAGATTTGTTACCAAAAATCCTGACAAATCCAGCTTTTCCTGTCATATGGTCACCAGACCTTCAGGCAGGTTACTTGTCTTTTTCTAGGCCTCCCATGATAGCCATTTTGTGGCCCAGGACAGTTTTTCAAATTTCCAAATGTGTCCACAGCCCCAAAAGGTTGCCTACCCCAGTTCTATGGTGACTAGACACAAAAGAGGTCAGGGCTCCTATACGTCAACAGTCTAGAAGGGGTTAGCAAATATTTTATTTAAGGTGTTTCTACACTGCCATTCATTCTCTCTCTCTCTCTCTCTCTCTCTCTCTCTCTCTCTCTCTCTCTCTATCTCAGGGTGATTCACAATTAGAAATTACAATAAAATGCAATTACAGAATTAAAATATTTCCAAGCAACGAAACAAAACCCCTTTCCAAATTCACAACTTCAGAACGAATTCAAGGTACAGAATGGATGACAAAGTTTAAAATATAGCTTTCTTTTCCCTCAGATCACTCACTCACACATGCACACACACACACACAATTGGTACATGTTAGGTTGACCATAGGAAAAGGAGGACAGGGCTCATGTAACTTTAACAGTTGTAGAGAAAAGGGAATTTGTATGCAATTAGTTCCTGGTGAAATTCCCTCTTCATTACAACAGTTAAAGTTGCAGGCACTATACTAGAGTGACCATATACAAGAGAAGGCAGGGCCCCTGAAACTTTAACTGTGTGATGAAGAGGGAATTTCACCAGGAACTAATTGCAAACAAATGGCACCGGCTGAAACATGTGCTGGCTGGGGAATGATGGGAGTTGTAGGACTTTTTTCTGTCTGAATATTCATAGGATTGCGCCTTAAAATGTCTGGGGGAAATGTCTTTACCCATCTCCACACATAAAAGACAACAGCAGAGGCAAACTACCTTGGGGAAGCAGGACTCCTCCAAGCTCTTTCTCACTTAAAATCCCCTCCCCTACACACAACTGTTAAAAGGAACAGGAGTCATGGCCACTTAGGAAGAGTGAAGCAGTCACTTCAGACAGCTGATTTTAGGTGGCATGAAAGGGCAGCATATTGTCAGAAATGCCATTTATTATGGCTATATTGTTACTGCCAGGAAGATGGAGAGGCACTTCTGGGATTTTTTACTTAAAGTGACAAATAATTTGACCAGCCTTGCAGGGTGGGGGTGGGTAGGTTGCCATTTGCTAGTCGGCCTCATGCAGAAAAATGACTTGGGCTGGCCCTGACAGAAGTCCTGCACTCTGCTGTATCTGGTCACCCTGAGAAGTTTAGAGCTTCATTGGAGTCTCACCTGTAGGGGCAACTGGGTTTTAAGATAAGCAGTGGTGAGTGAGAGGGTATTATCTGGTATTATTACCAAGAACCTGTATAAACTTTAATATTATATGCCAGACTGGTACCTTTATCCAGTGCCAGCTTCAGGTTTTTGAGGGCCCTTCGGCAAGATACCCTAAACTGCCCCCCTCCCTCTACTTCTTACCGCCATAGTCACTAGCTGTATTGCTTCTCCTCCTTTTTTTCATCATTGCTACCATATGTGTGGTTGACAGGCAGAGAGCCAATGACCAAGTGGCCAGTGGCATTTACTGCTCCTCCCTCTTACCTCCACCACTGCCTGGGCCAGAGTGAGAAGGTGGTAAACTTTATAGGCTGACCATATGAAAAGGAGGACAGGGCTCCTGTAACTTTAACAGTTGTAAAGCAAAGGGAATTTCAGCCAGTGTCATTTGTATGCAATTAGTTCCTGGTGAAATTCCCTCTTCATCACAACAGTTAAGGTTGCAGGGGCCCTGCCTTCTTTTGTATGTGGTCACTCTAGTATAGTGCCTGCAACTTTAACTGTTGTGATGAAGAGGTAATTTCACCAGGAACTAATTGCATACAAATGACACTGGCTGAAATTCCCTTTTCTCTACAACTGTTAAAGTTACAGGAGCCCTGTCCTCCTTTTCAGATGGTCAGTCTAGGTAAACAAGATGATGATGATGAATTTGTATTCCACCTTTTCCCCAATACTGGGACTCAAGATGGTTTTACAAAATCAAAACATGTACAATTAAAACTTATAAATAGAAATATATAAAACTTAATATTATCATGAAGAGGAGGAGCAAGTCCTGGGGAGTCTTGTCAATGGGCCCATGCTGGAGTGTATGCCCTTGGCAGGTACCCAACCATGCCTACCATTAATAACAGCCCTGCCTTTATTAACAAGCAGACAATAGTAGTGATAAAGGTGCCCTCAACTACTTCTGTTTTTTTACTCTAAGGGTGTGGGGAATGAGAAAGGGTGCAGCTGCTTAGTGGTGAGGGAAATGAACTCTGCATAAACTCAGAGGCATTTTTCTTCAAATATTCCAGGAAGCAACCTTCTGGGCTGCATTCTGGCACAATGCCCTTGACATCATGCCATTTTCTCTGTAGTTTATTTAGTTCAAAGTTGTAATAGTTTGTAGTTTCATTTTTATTTGTGGTATTAAGTGGGAAATGTTAAAGAAGTGCAAAGCTACGAGACCACACCCACAATACTTGGGGGGGAAATCTATTACACCACTGCATGTAAGGTGCATATATGGATTGGCCTGTGCAAGCCAATCCACCCCACCCTCATTGACCGTCTCTGGCTTTCTCCCTACACCAAATAACTTCAGTCAGGAGCAGGGCCTTCTTAGCTGTTGCTCCAGTCTTATGGAACTGTCTCTCCAAATAAGCCCATCAGAGTTTGACAGTGTTAGTATTCCAGAGCCTAGCCAAAAACTGTGATTATGTAGGCAATCTTTTGAATTAAAATTATCCATGTTTTATAATGTGATCCTATTAGAGGTGTATTTTTCTGGGAAACCCAGTTCTTATTTTGATTCAAAAGGATTGGAATTTGTGCAAATTATGGCCAAATTTGTGGAAATTACAGCCAAATTTGCATAAAGTGCTCAGAAATTTGCGCAAATTGTGGAACCTGTGGGGAGAAAAATGCACAAAATGGCTGAACTGGCCCAACTTAGTGCAGATGGGCACTGCAGCAGGAACTAAAATGAAGTTCGGGGACCGAACCTAGGAAAACCCATTGAAATCCAGGCCCCAAAAGAATTTCTTCAACATCCCTAAGTCCTATACGTGACTGCTCAATAGTAAGTCCTTTCGATTTCAATGAGGCTTACTCTCAGGTGAATGAGTATAGGTCTGCAACTAAAAAGTATTTAAACAAACTCACTTATATTGGGTTTTATTGGGTTTTTATTTCTATGTACTATCCATATTTTGGTACTTACAAGCTGCCTTGATTTTTCATTCAAATATAGGTGGGGTAAATGTCTATTGTATCATGATCACCTCTGTAATCATGGCCATCACCTTCAGTAATCATCTCTTCACTTGTCTTTCAGTGATTTTGACCAGCTTCCAGATGATGTACCTGTTTGTGCTAATATTGCAGATATTGAAGAGAAGAGAGGCTTCTCTAGTTATTATGTAAGAGAAGGAGTTTTCTCATAGATGTTGATATAAGATGAGAGCCAGTGTGGTTAGTGAAGCCATGAGACTCAAGAGATCTGAATTCTAATCCCCACTAGGGCCAGATCTACACCAAGCAGGATAAAACACTTTGGAAACGTTTTGAAAACTGTATATAGTATGTGTCCCAACAGTTGTCAAAACTGTTACAAACCGTTTTAAAGCAGTAGTGTAGATCTTGCCTTAGCCATGAAGCTCACTGGGTGACTTTTGGCCAGTCACTGAGTCTCAGCTTAAGCTACCTCACAGGGTTGTTATGAGGATAAAATAGAGAAGATGATCCAGATTGGGTTTCTTGAAAGAGGCGAAAGCTTGGGATTTAAATGTAATAATGAATATGTTATTAGAGGGATGGGGAAGCTGGAACTATAGGAAATGTTTGCTTTATGGGCAAACATGCTTATCCACTATTTCACAAACAGGACATTTCACAGGGGAAATAAGTTATTTCACAGCACTAATTTTCACAATAAACACTGAAATTTGTAATAACTGACTTATTACAGCTGTTTCTTTAGATTCTTTGGGACACATGCAAAATACTCTTAAATCTTCAGCTTGGAGTCAGAGGAGGAAGGGGGATGGGGAGCACGTGTGCTTGAGGCTAAACTATAGTTTAGTATTATGTCTGAACCTAGGCTAAGCACTATTATTATATCATCAGTGTTGAGTGGAAAGTCCACTGTTTAAGGTGACCATATGAAAAGGAGGACAGGTCTCCTGTAATTTTTACAGTTGCATAGAAAAGAGAATATTAGCAGGTGTCATTTGTATGCATGCAGCACCTGGCGAAATCCCCTCTTCATCACAACACTGAAAGCTGCAGGAGCCCTGCCCTGTTTTGTATCTGGTCACTCTACAAAAGAGGGCAGGCTCCTGCAGCTTTAACTGTTATGACAAAGAGGGAATTTCACAAGGTGCTTCATGCATACAAATGACACCTGCTGAAATTCCCTTTTCTATACAACTGTTAAAGATACAGGAGACTTGTCCTCCTTTTCATATGGTCACCCTTCTATAGCATCATAAAGAAAATTGCACAAAGAAGGAGATGGTTTTTGTATTTGTATTTTCCTATATTCCCTTGCCGCTATTAAGGATACGTATAAGGAGCTTATATTAATCCGGAACACTGGTTCCTTAAACCCACTAATGTTTATTCCGACAACAGTTCTTCAGGGTTGCAGGCAGAAGTCTTTCTTTAACTGGAGAACTCATGTCAGAAACTCAACTTGTGTCTTCTTCTCTTTCAGGTATTTGTGATTGAGGTGAAAACAAAAGGAGGGGGTAGGTACATGATCTTCCGCCGTTACAGCCAATTCTATAACTTGCACACCAAGCTAGAGGAAAATTATGGTCCAGAAAACAAAAATAGCCGCTTCACCTGCACACTTCCCATCCTGCCAGGTAAAGACTTTCTGGTCCTACGACTCAGTTTCCCCCCTAAATAACCTTGTAATGATTCATTCTAAGTGGGTGAATAATAAAAGGATTATGGTTGCTGAAGAGAATAGGATTAGATCATTAACCCCATGCAGGTATTATCTAAAAATAGGTAATGAAACATGAAAACAGGAGTGGGGCCACACTGCATAGCCCTGCCCCCCAGATCACTTGTGCCATGTTCCTCTGCCTGTAGATATCTGCATGTATAATGCAAAGGCTCCCCCCTCAAACATCCATGCTGTACATGTAGATGCCTAAGGGAGGAGTTACATCACACACATGATCTCAGGGATGGGGCTACATGGTGCAGCCCTGTCCCTCGACATCTGTTGCATTACCTACTTTTAGATAATGGCTGAACAGGCCTTGTTCAGTAGTTCAGAGCCGAAATGGTGTCAGGCCAGGACACTCCCTCAATTGAACATTGCTTTTTAATGTAATCGTTTTTCATCTTTGTTACCCTTATAAATTCTGGTGCTTACTGTGTGTTACTGCTTTGAACTTCCCAGCACCTGTGCCTCACGTATTGTAAACCAAGGGCATAGACAGGTGGTCCTAATTTTGGAGATTAACTGGGGTGCTGGATCAGCAGTTCCAACCAAATGGTACAGGAGCATGGAGTGCTTCATTCCAAGCTGGTCCTTCACAATATGTGTCTTTCTTTGGGGAGGGACTCCTGATTGTTGGCTGCAGTGCCTAAACAGGAGCAAGGGATACTACCCTTTGGGTAAAATAAAGTTTGCTCACCTATTTTTCCCACTCAGATCCTAGATACAAAGCTGCATAAGAAGAATCAGCATCAGCCTAAAATTGCTGTGATAACTACGAATCCCCCAATCTAAAATCTTCTCAAAACATATACCAAAGTTTTGTGCTAGTTTTGTGCCGTTTGTGCCACAAACCCCAAGTTTTGTGCCAACAACTGTGTATTGATACTTCAAGTGGGGGTTCGTAGTTAACAGACCAAAAAAACAACTTCAGCATAGAGCCTATACACTACTGCTTTAAAATGGTTTATAACAGTTTTGAGAACTGTTGGGGCCCAGGACACACTCCATATACAGTTTTCAAAATGTTTTCAAAGTGTTTTATCCTGCGTGTGTAGATAGGCTCATAGAGCCTCGAAACTGGCGCCAATGTTTTGTGCTAGTTTTGTGCTGTTTTGTGCCTCAAATCCCAGGTTTTGTGCCTCCACCCAAACTGTGAAAATGACACACTCTTTGGTGTGGTCTGGGGAATGGGGAAAATTTTAAATTGTCAGATCAGCTCCAAACCAAAGCCAAAGTTTCAATAACCTTACGCATAAAGCAAAAAAGATAAAAAATGAGGTCTTTACAATTCCTTTCTCAGTGCAGCTTCTACATCCAAAACGATCCTCACCTTGCTTACCTAAGTTTCATATATTTTCAGAAACACTTTTCCCTAAGGTGAGCAAATGTTAACCCAGTTTAAATCTGAAGTGTAGAGATATATTATCCGGGACACTGCCATTAGGAAATATGTCCCGGACCAAGACATTTCACTGCCTAAAACAGAGCCCAAATATAACCCCATGCTCCAGCGTTAAGTTTCACTGTACTATTAAAAAGCCTCACTGTGCCATCCAGACACCCGTTCGTGTCTTTATTCACCTGCACTCATCCCCACATTCTGCCTGAAGCAGGTTGCTTCACCCTGCAGCATGGCAGAGCCAGACATACATCTTATGTCACAATATTTTGATGTTTTCATATGGTTTTGTTGCTTTTTGTCTTTATGTCTTATTGTTTCTATTTGCATAATTCTATACTGCCTTGATTATATTTGTGAAAAGGTGGTATGTAAATATTATAAAGAAATAAAGAAAATTCCTGTTCTAATAGAATGGCTTGGTTTGCACATAATGCTAACCCATAGTATGGGTTGTTGAATTCTGGGTTGTTTTGAGCTGTGAACGCAGCTGCACTAAGAAACCATGGTTTGGTAACCACAAATAACCCAGAAGGTGAACCTCTGTTTTGTGATTGGTATTTATTTATTTATTTCATCTATATCCTTCTTTTTTCCTCCAAGGAACCTAAGACAGTGTACATAATCCTCCTCTCCATTTTATCCTCACAACAACAACCCTGTGAGGTAGGTTGGTCTGAGAGTCTGTGACTGGCCCAAAGTCACCCAGTGGGTTTCCATGGTTGAGTGGGGACTAGAACCTAATCTCCCAACTCCAAGTCCAACCACACTTGGTTTTTGATGTTTGAGTTGTTTAAACCATGGGTTGTCATTACATGTGAACCATGGGTTGTTCATGGGTTGTTTCATCAGGCTACAGAGGCAGTGGGCAAGAATGGTTTAAACACACACACAGCTACTCTACATGCCAGTAGTACCCTACATGCCAGTATTATAAATTAGAGGGAGGGAGGAGGCCAAAGAGGATGCAAAGAAAGAACCCAGGAATTGAGAAAACAAACCATGGTTTGTTCAATCATTTGCCAGATAAATTCTGAGTAGGGCAACAAACTATGGTTAAATGAACCATGGGTTAGCATTATGTGCAAACCAGGCCCATAAAACACCCCTAGCTTCCTAAAACTGCGTGGAATTAGTCCTGTCTATATTAAACTCTTTTTTCAAAGCCTGCCATTGAACACAAAGACCCATAGCTATATACACAGCTTCTGCTTTGTTTCATTTGTCAATAGGAGATTGGATGTCCCTAACCATGACTTTTATTTGAATATATTTTGGGGGTTTGCCCTCTGCTTTTAAAGAATATCTACACTACAAACTTAAAGTGGGTGAGCAGTGGCTCCAGTACCTTAGATGTCCCTGGATGTCACATCACTAGAGTCCTCACAGTTTTCTAACAGAGAGTGCTGAGCATTCTCATTGAAGTAGGATTCTCCCAGGATTCTTTGGAAGAAGCCATGAGAGTTAAATTGGGATAGGAGCAGTGTAAGCTTATAATGTCACATCCAGACCTAGTGTTGCTGAAAGAAAAGGGCCCTTAGCAGTCCAGCTTGCTGTATCTTTTCCCCCTGCTTTCTTTCCATGGCAACACCCATTCAATTTCTTGGTTTACTCCGGTGCTTTCCAGGAAAAGTTTATGTTGGCGCAAAGAAAGAGATTGCAGAAAGCCGAATCCCTGCACTCAACATGTACATGAAGGTAAAGGTTAATGTTGAAATCGAGTTTGCTGCATTGAACATGTAGTCGCTGCCACATAGCGGTATTATGGAATAAACCTGTGCCAATGCATTCATAGCAGTGCAAGCTAGGGACATTTTTCACACATGTTTACACCAATTTGTGCTTCTATTGGCCAATAACCTGAATGGAAAATCTATACAGGTTGCAGTGAACATTTATTTTTAACTTTAATAACATTCAACTTCAGATGTGGCACAAAAATGCATGTGGAGCATGTATATGGCACTTTAATAATAATAATAATAATTATAACTATTTATTTCTTACCCGCCTCTCCGTCTGGATCGAGGCGGGGAACAACAACATGATAAAATACATAAAACTGATTAAAACATGACACATATTATTAAAACTGCATAAAAAATCCTAAAACATCCTAAAAACATTCTTAAAACATTCTAACATTCCACTGGATATGCCTGCCGGAAGAGAACAGTCTTTATAGCTTTCTTAAATTCTAAAAGACTGTTAAGTTGACGAGTCTCCTCCGGCAGGTCATTCCACAGTCTGGGAGCGGCAGAAGAGAAGGTCCTTTGGGATCAAAATGGTTTGGGGGGGAGCTTAAATACCCCTCTCAGAGTGCCACAGCCCTGATCTGAACTGGGCCATGCGTACTTACACTAAAATAGGTATTCCAATCACACATGTGATACATGCTTTGACAAATATTTAGTTTTGCCTTGAGTGAGAGGATTCATGACAGTAGGAGTGTTTATAAGCCCCCTCAAGTGTTCAGTGATGATGTCAGGGTGAAGCAGGACCTCACCTCTTAGCCCTAGTCTTAATGCTGATGAAACTGCTCCTCCAATCCAAGCAGTCATAATTACAGCGCTAATAAGAATGGCCCCTACTCATGTACAGCTTTAGGTGAATTGGGCCCTTTCTCATTAACGCTGAACATGAGTCAGTGTTTGGGGAATGTGACTGGAGTGGCCACTTTACTCCTCCCCTCTCCTTGGTTCCCTTACCCACCCTAGGCTTACCATATGAAAAGGAGGACAGGGCTCCTGTAACTTTAACAGTTGTAGAAAAAAGGGAATTTCAGCCAGTGTCATTTGTATGCAATTAGTTCCTGGTGAAATCCCCTCTTTATCACAACAGTTAAAGTTGCAGGCACTATATTGGAGTGACCATAGACAAAAGAAGGCAGGGCCCCTGCAACTTTAACTGTTGTGAATTTCACCAGGAACTAATTGCATACAAATGACACTGGCTGAAATTGCCTTTTCTCTACAACTGTTAAAGTTACAGGAGCCCTGTCCTCCTTTTCATATGGTCAGCCTACCCACCACCCTCCCTATGCATCTAAACAGGCCCATTGTATATACAGCCTGGAGAAGGGGTGTCTGAAGAGCCCCTGAGAGATCTCCTTTACTGCTTGAATAGAATGCCATGAGGGAGAAGTTCCCCTGTTTATAATCTGTTTCTTTTGACACAGAAACTACTTAGCCTGCCAGCTTGGGTGCTGTTAGATGAAGATGTCCGACTGTTTTTCTATCAGTCGGACTTTGACAGTCAGCAGGTACCTAAGGGGCTGCGGAGGCTTCGCCCACGCACTCGGCGCGTGTGAGTATTTCTTTCCCAACGGTCGCCAAGTACATAGCACATTCAACTCTAGTCTGTAATTGTAACACCATCGCTTCTTGACCTGTTCTCAGTGGAGCTGATGAAATATTGCTCTCCCTCTTCCTTGTGACAGCAAGAGCATTTCTCCTCAGGAACCTGGCTTTGACAGACTGGCAGCTCCACGGGCTGAGGTGGGTATGTCATCCAGAATGTTGCCTGCTGTACAAAAGACTGCATGACCATACAAAGATGGTTCTCTGAAAGTATGGCCATATATTTTTAAAGTCAGAGAATACCATTACAACATAGTCTGAATTAACCAGCTTTGCAAAGATGTCAGGCTACTTCTGCCTTCAGTTATGGGAGCATATTAGAAACAGAGGGGAGGTAAGGAAGCATGAAGAAGGGATGTATCTCTCTTGGCAGTGTTGGGGAAGTGTATTGTAGCCACAAAGGATAAACAGATCCGTCTATTTGTAGTCCATGTCACATTCACATGTGTTCATTCCTAAATTCGTTCTGCCTGATTTCCACATTAATTTGTATGTGACTTTTAAAAAAATGAAGAAAAAAGTTACATTTAAATGCACGTTTCTCACGAGATATGCACTTCTGAACACACATTGGGCTTTTCTACATGAGACTGTTAATCACTGTGTCTGCTCATCGCAGCATTGGGATCTCAGCTCTGTACAAAGAGCTTTTCCTTCCCTGCTTTTCCACTACATAATCTTTAGGTGGAGCTGTGCTATAGCAGAATAGCTCAACTACACAAGGAGAATCAGCACCATTTCCCACATTCTAAAAACGTCCCCCCCCCCCCAAACTGGGAAAGTTCTCTGAAAAAGCAGAAATAGAACTGGAGTATCATGATGTCATCTAAGAAGCCCATCAACAACCATGAATAAGGAACTACAAATGTACAATAAAAGCCTTATGTAGAAACTCTTTATCTTAAAACTACGCAGTTACAGATTTATTTTAATTAGGTCAGAATTTTCAGACCTAGATTTAAATCCCTGTTCAATCATGATGCTCAATGGGCAGCTTTGAGGGATAAAAGGTTGTCATTAGGATCAGTTGAGATAACTCCATGTATCAGTTGCCCTGAGTTCCTGGAGGAAGGAGGGAATACAAATATGTTAGCTCAACAAAATGGGGGCAGAGCTTCTTTTTCAGATATGCAGACATAAATGGAAGTTATCATTGAAACCCAAAATTTAAAACTGCCCATTTTGATATTACTGACACTCAAGGCACTTATGAACTCATAAAATAATAGAATAGTAGAGTTGGAAGGGGTCTATAAGGCCATCAAGTCCAACCCCCTGCTCAATACAGGAATCCACCTTAAAGCATACCTGACAGATGGCTATCCAGCTGCATCTTGAATGCCTCTAGTGTGAGAGAGTTGACGACCTCCCTAGGTCATTGGTTCCATTATCATACTGCTCTAACAGTTAGGAAGTTTTTCCTGATGTCCAGCCAGAATCTGGCTTCCTGTAACTTGAGCTCATTATTCCGTGCCCTGCACTCTGGGATGATCAAGAAGAGAGATCTTGGCCCTCCTCTGTGTGACAACCTTTCAAGTACTTAGAGAGTGCTATCATGTCTCCCTTCGGTCTTCTCTTCTAGGGTAATGTACTACATTTTGTGCTAGAAAACCAAATTGTGGATTTAAATACTAGGTGGTCTTACTGATCATTCTTCCAGAATCATGTAATGGCTGCCATTATTATTGCAGAACTATATAGTTTTGCAATGGGGAAACACTCCCCCAGTAGCTGTGATTCGGCATGGGTCATTGCTAGGGTGGCCACTTAAAGAGAGGAAATGCTTCACCAAAAACAGGACAAAAGAAAACATATTTCTGCATATACAGAACATTGTAAATTTGTATAGGCACAAACTTAAAAATAATTACTATAATTTAAATAGGAATACGGTCATCTAACTGTACTGGGGGGTCTGTGACCAGGTGACCTGTGTGCGTGCTCAGGCTACTGTGCAGATGCTATCTCTCGGTGGGCAACTTCAAGGTCCCTGCTCTTCCTTCTTATGATTCTTTATTTATTTTACTTATTCATTTTTATTCATTACATTTATATATTGTCCCATAGCTGAAGCTCTCTGGGTGTACAAAAAATAAAACTTTGGACATTAAAAATTGATATACAATTTTTAAACAAAACAAAACATAAAAACAGACAACGTATAAAAACATTGTACATTTAAAACAGCTGCGAACTCTCAGCCAGGCCTAAATATAGTTCTATATTGGGCCTGGATTGACTAGCTCTTCTAATGGAGGACATATAGCCATCCTAATCTTTACAGTGGGACAGGTGCCAGCTATAATCACACACAACAGATTCAGGTATGGGGTGTAAACAGTTGTTAAGATTGATAACCCAAGTTTTTGGGGCACTTGCACAAACACCTTCAAAGAATGGGAGCTATATTATGTAATTTGTTTGTTTCCTTAATCTTCTGTGAACCAATTCTTCAGTTCTGGTATTTTATCTTCCACTGTTGGATTGTTTCTTCTAGGCATTGTTTGATTTTACTGGGTCCAATAAACTGGAACTGAGCTTCAAGAAGGGAGACTTGATCTATTTACTCAGCAGGATCAACAAGGACTGGTTTGAGGTAAATATCAAGGCCTTATCTGGACAAACGTCACAGGGTTTGAATTGCAAGACCTGTCCGGATTGTGCAGTGGCCCCTTTTAATCAGATGCTGGTTTAATTTCATTGCCTTTACTAGATGGATAGAAGTGGCACCTTGTTCTGAGTGTGGGTCTATCATGCTCTGATACTAAATTAGGCTGAAAGCACTTTTGAATTTTGTCCAGTATCCCACTCTGAAATTCAAGACAACCAATATCAATGTTAAAGATGATATAATCCAGTAGCTCTTTGAATATATAACCCAAAATGCTACGCTTTGCAAAAAAAACAATACTTATTACTTCTGTACAAAACCTTCTAGTTTTGAGTATACTTCTACCTCTCTTCTATGAGAAATGTGCTGCTTTGCCCAAAATTAAACTTGGCAGGAATGTTATATGTAAGGCATTAAATTCCTCAATCTAGTACAAATACTAATAGCTATTTTGCATCAAACTTTGTTTGTCTTAGTAAAGATAGTATGGTAGGGTAATCAGTCATAGCATCTCTTTACCTATATATCTGTAGAGTAACTTGCATATCAAGGTAGTTTCTGCATTAGCTTTTCTCCAGATTTGTAATCCTTTATTCAGCCACTTTCTACTCAAGCATTGTTGAATCCCAGTTTTCTGTGTTGACTTCCTCTCTTTTATCAGACATGTTTTAGTGATTTTGATTACAAAAAAACACAAGTGTAGTACTGGACTGTCCAATGTGGACAGATAAATTATTGAGGCTTTTAAGGGCTACTGTGCCTTTATTAAAAGCTTCCTGCTTGCAGGTTCTTCCCATTTTATTGCTTTCAGTTCAGTGTGACAGGAAGATTATTGGTTAAATGCCCCTTAATTAGTCAGTTTCTGTTCTCTGGGAGCAGTAATTGTTGGTTTCCTTGCATCAACATTTGCTTTCTTTTGGGCTAACATTACACACAGCTGCATTGTCCTGCATAGTTAAGTGCTGAGTGCCAGGATTTACTTGACTTGCTACCCTGTTCATCTGTGGCTCATTTTTAGCCCACTGATTTCCTCTCATAGAGATCTCCTTTCCACTGCGCTTGTAATGAGAATTCATGTGCCACACCTGCAGACAGCAGCATTTTGCCATTCTGATTTGATGTAGTGAAGTAGAATAAAAAGTGTCACCCCTTTTATTATTGTGTGTTTTGTTCATCTTATCCCAGGGCACTGTCCGAGATGCCACTGGCATTTTCCCAAGTGCTTTTGCAGCTATCATCAAAGATCTCCCACAGGAAGAAGACCCTATCAACTGGTTGCGCTGCTATTACCATGGTGAGAATGCCAGCACCATCAGGTAATGCAATGAGTCTGTTTTATGTTCATCTTCCTTTCTTTTCTTGGCCGCCAAAGCTTTGAGCTCCAGGCACCCTTCTTTCCTGTGTCTAAGCTCACTGGCAGCAAAAATGGTATGAATTATTATTTATTATTTTATTATTTATATAGTAGACATGGTGCTTTAGAAAGTACAAAATAGCAGGTCCCTGCTTCAATGAACTTACATATATTACAGCAAAAAGCCTAAACAAGCTGTAAAGGTAGCCTCATCTTAAAAGCATCAACCCTGATAATAAAAGTTAAAAATACTCTGAAGCATTTGCAGTTTCACATTTTAAACTCACTTAAATTACAGCACCATCGTAGCTACAGGAATAAAATGGAATTTCCTTCTGCTGTCCTGATGCTCAATATATTTACTTGGAAAAGTGAAAGATTTTGTTGTAGGAAAGCATCATATATTCCATCATGAAATTTTATTTTATTTCAAAATAGAGTTAACAAGTATATATTTTAAAAGTAAGAATAATAAAACAGGCATCTGTAAACATGCCCATGCTTGGCTGGCCACCTACTGACTATGAAATGTATTTTAAAAAAACAAAAAAAGAGGGAAGAAAGGATGCTGCGGTGAGCAATTTTTGACCTGGTGGGCCCCGGCATGCCATGCTAGCCCAGGTGCTGACACTGGGCCTGTTGGCTGCTGCCATAATTGCCTGCTGTTCTCTAGGGTGGGGCTGGAGTGCTCTGGACATCAGCCCCAAGATCCAGCCCAACTGGAAGAGAGGGGAGTGCAAGATCAAAGAGAGAAAAATCCTATTGTATGTCCCCATGACAGTGTCTAGGGGGATGTAGGATTGTTCGGTTTCTGAGATCCAAGGTTGGCAACAGAGCTCTGACCTCAAAGCACAGAATCCACAGTCCCTGCTCCTCCTCCTTGTAGCCAGGGTGGTTCTGGCTACATCTCCATGCTCGGAAACAGAGCACAGAAACAGGAAAAGTGGGGGGTCCTGGGATCAGAGAGGGGAGGAGACTGGGGAAAGTGTGTTATGCAGCTTCCAAAGCTCATTCCAGCCTCCTTCCCTCCCACTTGGAAGCACCACAGTTAAATGAGCGAAATTGCCCATCTAGTGAAAATGCAGGGTGGCTGAATTACAGAGACGAGGATTGCCTCCGTACTCCAGCTGCCCTGCATTGGATACGCAGCAGCATGTGACTTTAGAGGCTTCTGACTATCTCCATAGGATTGCACCCTAAGTATGCCAGTCATACTGCTTGGGGAATACTGGGAATTATAGGACATTCTAAATCTAAACTTGCATAGGATTGTGCCCTATGTCATGAGTTTAAACTTGTCTAACTGCACCATCGCTCACTATAGCATTGTTTCCTATTAGAGTACCTTATCCCCAATCTCCCCTCGCCCCAGCCATAAGTGAATGGCAAAAATATGGGAAAAAGTAAATATTATGAGTTTTATTCATTGTTTCATTGTTTGCATGGTATGTTTTAATGTTTTATACAATGCTCAGAGGACTTGGGTTATTGGGTGGTTTTAAACTGCAATCAATCAATATTGGACACAATATTGGGAGGAGGCCTAGACTTGTCTGCAACCTAGGGATGTATGGATTTTGTTAAATCCATTCTGTCTCTTCAGGTCTGCAGAATCTGCATGACTTGGAAAAAGTTGTTCCATGGTGGAAACCACAGGGTGTATTTATAGAAATCCAAACTTATTTGAGTCTGTTTCTTTGACATCCCTCCCTACTCCTTCTTCCAATAATCCCGGCCATTGAATCAAGCCTGCTATTATTATCAGCCCAGCCCATTCCCAGGTTCTGTTTCTTGGTCAATATCGATGTATCAAGGAGGTTCCCCTCCAGCTTAGTCATCCAGTACCCAACACAAAGGCTTCCAGGTTTAAATCCACACTGCTGGGACCATTAAACTATTTCACAGTTAGATACTTGTGGAACTTTTCAGGACTAAATTCAGGCATCATGGTACCCTCTCAAGACAAGAATATTGTATGTCTGTTTTCCGTTTAAACTTTGGTACCGAGTAAAATGTTTTGTACCTGACTTCAAAAAATGAAGGGAGAGTTGTGTCCAGATTTCCTCCATAACATTTCTGCAGAGCTGATTTTGCTTGTTTTCTTTTAGGGACATATCGGTGGAAGAGGACTTGAGCAGTACCCCATTATTCAAAGATTTAATGGAATTAATAAGGTAAAAGTGCAAGTATAACGAACTCAGTCAAAATATTTGCTGTCATGCCCATTTTGCTAAGATCCCAAATTATCTCTGTAATTGTATCTGCTAGGAACTAAAATGTTTCCATGACCTCTTAAACAATCCCTGAATTTCCCCCTTCTCCTATCAAGTGAACTGTTCTGTTCTCTGAATCTGGTTATGTTGTTCTCCTGTGGAGTTTTTAACAGAGCGTTGATGTCTTTGGTTTGCCATTCCAATAAGGTCTCAAGTGTAGGATATGCTCACACTGCTATTAGCTCATATAGTTCTTCTTAACTAACCCCGTGTCCTGTCCTGATTTGCACTTCACTTCCCCTTTTTAGTGCCAAATTTAGCACCTCATTAAATTGGTAAGTGTGTCTATTAGTGGTAGCTTCAGTGTAACGGCTTTCCTTGTACTCAGTTGTCTTGCCCTTTCTCCTTTGTCTTCATCAGGATGTTTGAGATGGCTGTGCGTATATGTGCATGCTGTTAGCCTGATGATGCATAGAGGAGCTTCATGGAGGATTTAAAATGTTTAGAAACTGTCCACAATTTTTGCCCATCCTTACAGAGGATCCTTCTGAAAATCATTCCCTCCCCTTCACTTTAGATCAGGAAACCTTTTTAGCCCCGAGGGCCACATGCAATGTTGGTTGATGGGCTAGGGGTTGCATAGGCACACCATACTCATACACATATATCTCTATGCATGTATGTCCAGGTATACACCACTGGGAGAAAGGGAAGCTAAAGTCTCTTCTCTTCCTCCCCCACACCTGACAGCAATCCTGGGCGCTTTGGGGTCACTGAGGGAAGAGGAGGCAACTAAAGAGCATGTCAACTTCCAAGCACCAAGAACCAGTTAGGATGAAATGAAACAGGTGTTAGGTTTAGACTGAGTAAGCTTGGGTTTCAATCTCAGCCATTTATTTATTATTTATTATTACATTTATATCATAAGAACAAAAGAAAAGCCCTGCTGGATCAGAACAAGGGTCCATCTAGTCCAGCATTTTGTTCACATTGTGGCCAACCAGCTGCCCACAGGAAACCCACAAGCATGACATGAGTACAGCAGCAGCTTCTCTACATGTTCCTCAGCAACTGGTGTACATAGGCATATTGTCACTGGAAGTAGGATATAGCCAACAGGGTTAGTAGCCATTGATAGCAATGGTGGTCTTTTTCCTTGCCTTTTTTCCCCTTGCAAGGAACCCAAGGCAACTTATATAGTCCTCCTGCTCTCCATTTTATCCTTCTACCACCCCTTGAGGTAGGTTAGGCTGAGAGTCAGTGTCTAGTCCAAAATCATCCAGTGAGCTTCCGGGGGTGTGGGGACTAGAACTTGCATCTCCTGAGGCACAGTCCAAAATTCTCACCACTACACCACACTGGCTCTCATGAAGTTCACTGGGTGACCTTGGGATAGTCTTTATTTCTCAAACCTATCTAACCAACTCATTAGGTTGCAAGGATTAAATGAACGGAGAGACTATGTATATCACCATGAGCTCATGGAGCAAGGAGGTGGAGCAGCAGGATACAATGTAGTAAATTTTTTTTAAAAAAATAATCAACCAGAAGTTCAATAATCAGGACAGGATGAAGTATGTACATGCTGCAAACAAGTCACACAACTTGAGAAGAATGTGTTGTCATGGTCATCAAAGCTACTTATTGCAACAGAAGCATGGTGACTCAGATGCAGCCTAGCAGCTTAATCAACATGCCGTTTTTGATGTAGTCATAATTTATGCGAAGGACCATTCAGTCCCCAGTCTGCCTGAAACTATGAAGAGCTACTGCCAAGCAGATGGACCAGTGGTCTAATTTGTATAAGGCTGTTTCCTATGTTCCTGAGCATCTCATAAAAGTGAAATTGCATTGCTTACCTGGGGCTTTGTGTTTCCTGCTTCTTTTGCATGATTGTTATGAATTGCATTACATGGGTGGAGAGGGGCGACCATGTGGTTTGAATTGAATACTTCCCCTCTAAGTGTGCTCTGTTCACTTCCATTGAGACAGTACCATCTAGTGGTGGAAGATCCCACTTTTTTCCAGATATACCAAATTATCTGCAGTACTTTAAATAGTGGGATTTCCAGGAGGCATGGGAGATATCCTGGTTGTTGACAACATCATTTAATGGACTCAAAATTTTCATGGGTGGCCAATCACGAGCATGCAATAAATTACTCATTTAGAGGAGACCATAGTCTTCATGTATGTCCTATCCTACTCACTGCATTGTGGGAAAGGGAATCAGCTTGATGCAGAGAGCACTGGTTGTTCTACTGTTCCTTCTGGCCTGTTTCCCCAGTTCAAGAAGGCTTTGCCTTGGAGCTCTAAGGGAATTGTTATTTCAGTAATGATGCAGTTCAAACTGAGGCCTTTTGTAGGAGCTGGAGGCTCTACCCCTTCCTAGTTCACAGGCAGACCCTGATCTGGGTAGGTGCTTGCATGCACTACTTGCATGCAAATAGACTAATGTGCAGGTAACTAGGCACTTTGCCATGGCACAGAAATTGCTGCCTGGTATACCATCCCTTCTATTTCCACAGATGTGAGGATGATGGAGGAGAGGCTGTCTGAGACCTGGCCAGGAGCCCAGGTGTCTGGCATGCAGACCTCCAGTTCTGTGGCTGTCAGGACTGAGTCTGAAGGCTCGTTGGGGTCATGGGATACTGCTGGGGGCTCCTGCTCCCCCTATTCATCCTCCTAGGAGCCCCCAGGTTTTCTGTCTAGGCAAGGCTTAACCTTGACACCACTCAGATCACATCATGAAGCCTCTGACTCTCCCCTAAGCTTGCTCTCGCCAGAAGCAGCCAGGGCAAGAACCAGGATCCTTTTGTTCTGTGTGTGTGGCTGCCCCATGTGGTGAGCTATCAGAAGTGCAGCTTGGAATATTTTCTTGACAGGGAAGTATTCATATGTTCTGGACTGGCCATTTGCCCATCCAGGCTAGGCACAGGTAGGGTCATATGAAAATTAATTTTGTTCTTGCTCACAAAACATGCGAGCATGCCCCATTCGAAGCCCCGAATGTGAGCACGACCACCGGAACATGTCTGTCCAAAATTTTTGGCACGCATTTTGGGAGATCTGTGCAAATCTCCCATTTGCCTGCAAACACAAACAGGAATGATGTTCGGCAAATCCTAGTGATCTTGAGCATCACTCGTTTGCCCCTCCCTGTATCACAGAGTATGAATGTAATGTGTACTGTTGAAAAGGATTCGTTGGATTTCATAGGAGTGCTATTACTAATGACCTGTGTGTGATTACTGTAAGTGATCATTAACAGATGTGATGAGTTCTGTGTGTGTTATGAGATAACTGTAATAGAATATGTTCTTGGATATGAAGGAAGGCTGCCACGAATGGGTCAGCCAAGTGTTGGATGCAGCACTTAGCTTAGCTTAGCAGGGATACCTTCATCTGGGTGTTACTGGTGTCCATGGCAGACCTGGTTATATTGAGAGAAATAGGAATAGTGATATGACTACCTTAAAATGTAAGATAAGGTCATTGTCAACACAAGTGTTATAAAAGCAAGAGTTAGATCTGATTGCTCAAAGGGATCCTGGGAGAATAAGAAGTCTACCATACATGATTACCTAAGCTCTGCAAACCGTGCTTGCCAGATAATTAACTATAATATCTTAATGATGACTGCTTCGTTGGTTGAGAGGAATAGAACTTTAATTTTACTAAAGAATATGCTAGCCATAATTTCTATCTAACCATCCTAATTGCGTAGTATGTAGTATTGCTTGTTTCATCCTTACAAAGATTCATTATTCTCTGATTCTGTTGGAGCAATAAATGTATATTTTGTGGTACCAAGTAGGGCTGTGACCAGATATGGATACGGATCCCGAATCTGGAGCAGATCAGGCGATCTGGATCCAATCCGGATCCAATCACAGCACTCCCTCCCACTCTCCCTGCTCTCCCTGCTCTCTCTCTCTCTCTCTCTCTCTCTCTCTCCCTCCCTCCCCTCCCCTCCCTCTCCCTGCTTACCTGCTGCCTCCTCCGCGTTGTCCTGCCATCATCCTGCCTCCTTGCTGTGAGCCGTCGCATTTACTGGTCGCATCAGGTGTCACCTGCCGCAACTGGCAAATGCGGTGGCTCACAGTGAGGAGGAAGGACTATGGCAGGACTACACGGAGGAGGCAGCAGGTAAGCAGGGAGAGTGGGGGGAGGGAGGGAGAGAGCGAGGAGAGCGGGAGGGAGTGCTGTGAATGGACCTGGATCGGATCCGGATCCAAGTCAGATCAGGCCCGATCCAGACCTGACAAATCTGGATCGGATCGGGGGGGGGGGTCCATTCACAGTCCTAGTACCAAGTCATGTTATTTGACTTTTAGGGACCCCTACCTATACATATTAATTCTCAAAGTCCAGAACACTCAGCTGGATTCACACATCTATTTCTGAGTGGGGACTGTCCTTAAAGCTGTTGTATTCTCTCTTAAACTGGTGAATTTCAGATATACCTGTTCAAGTTTGGGAAACAATCTAGTTAGATGGAGCAGGAAGAAGTTACTTGTCTCACGTAGGTACAGGTAGGGCTATAAAAGGCTTCCAGTTTGGGCAAGAAGTATAGTGTAGTCTTAAGCTCTGACTCCTGGCTTAGTTCTTTGGCTTTGATTCCCTGGTTCAATTCCTGGCTCCCAGCTCAACTCTGACAGTTATGTATTCACTTCTTCACATAGCCATGTCCTTGTGTCCCTACAATGTCTGCTGATATTGTCAATCAATTTCCAAATGGTCCAGCCATCCTGAAAGGCTATTTCCAGTCAAGGATAGTTTCCTAGCCTGCAAGGAGCCTAATCCAGTTCCAGAAACTGCATGAAAACAGAAGTCAGACCACACACTGCCCCTGTTCAGAAGACATCTTAAACCACAGCTTTAACCATGGCGAATAAGGCAAAAAGCCTTATTCACCATGGTTAAAGCTGTGGTTTAAGATGTCTTCTGAACAGGGCCACTCTGTCAGGGCTTCAGTCTGCATTAGTCAGTCTGCTGCTTTATTGGGGTGATTATAGGCTCTGGTGAAGTTGTTTTTGACTCCCAATAAGGTGCTAAGTTTCTTGCCACCTCACAATGGAAAGCTAATACATCCGATGAAGATAGCCTTTCTCTTGCCATGTAAGCTTTCTTCATGCAGGGAGATTTTTATATGGGGCTATTTTCGAACAAGCAATCCTCCAACTTGCATTCTGAGATGGTGCAGCTCCATGGGAGGACCTGACCAAGTATACAGGTGCATCTTTGAATTGCCTTTCAGTCTTTGCAGGTTTTAGTGATTTGCCCCTCTGGTTTGGCAATTAACATTCATCTGGAAGTATAGGAAGCATCCCCTGATGGAACACATTTCTTGAGCGATATTGCAAAGGCTGCCCTACCAATTGTTCAGTTGTTGCTGATACCAAACTGAACCCACATGTGGCACAGACAGCAGGTGAGCAGTATGAGACCATTTTAGAATAGCATTGGATACACTCCCAACCATTGTGAGTGTGGAAAAAAACACACACACCATGGAAGTGTGTTTGCACATTCTTCTTGGCATGATTCTGATCATAGGATTAATCTCATCCTCTTTTTTTTTCCAGGCGAGAGTTTGAGCGTGATGATATTGCCCTGAATTACCATGATGCCGAGGGAGATCTGATCCGTCTGCTCTCTGATGAGGATGTTGTCCTCATGGTGATGCAGGGCAGGAGCTGGCCTTTCGAGAAGCACATCTTTCCATGGAAACTCCACGTTACCCAGCAAGATGATTACAGCGTCTATAACCCTGAAGGATTTGCTATCTCAACACAAACGGTGACAGGGCCATGATCCTTCGTTGCCCCTGCTGCTTCAACAGGAAGGAATAGTCCTACAACAATCTGGAATAATGAGGAATTGTCCTGCTATACATGTTAAGAAAATGCATTATGTGAATTAAGATTACTGGCTAGGGCTACTTAACAACATACAGACATTATCATCAGATTAGACCAAGAGAGGGCAACGCATGGTGCACGGGCCATGAGCAGCCCCCGGAGACTGCCAGTGCAGAGCACCTTGGATGCCCTTCCCTCCTATTTCCCACCATTCCCCTGCACCTACAAACATAGGGCATGCAAGGAGCTTCTTTCCCATGGCCCTGTGTAGCTGCAGAACAGGGCTTCCCAACAACCCATCAATCAGCAGGCTGACAGGAGCCCAATTCCGCTGGGAAATAGGTGTGCAAGGAGGACCTTCCTCATATGCTCATTTCCCAGGAGAATCAGGCCCACTATCAGCCCACCAAATAGCTGCCTAGGGGACTGGCAGGAAACCAATTTTGCTTCTATGTGCTGGTAGGAGCAGAACATGATTGCTTGGAGGAGGAGAAAGTTAAAGCCTCTTCCTCCTCCCAACAATCATGATCTAGGTTGCAGAGTTGGGATCAGATGGGGCTAAAGCCAACTCTAGGGTGACCATATGGAAAAGAGGACAGGGCTCCTGTCTCTTTAACGGTTGTATAGAAAAGGAAATTTCCGCAGGTGTCATCGATATACATGCAGCACCTGGTGAAATTCCTGCTTCATCACAACAGTTAAAGCCGCAGGAGATACACTAGAGTGGTCTGATAGAAAAGAAGGCAGGGCTCCTGCAGCTTTAACTGTTGTGATGCAGAGGGAACTTCACCAGGTGCTACATGCATACAAATGACACAAATGCCCTTTTCTTTGCAACTGTTAAAGATACTGGAGCCCTGTCCTCCTTTTCATATGGTCACCCTAGCCTACTCCCCAATCCCAGTAATTTGGATCATGATCTCTAGGAGGAGGAAGAGACTTTAATGTCTTCCTCCTCCCAGCAATCATAATTCAAATTGCTAGGATGTGGTGGGTGGGTGTGTATGCATGTGTTTGTGTGTATGTGTGAGTACATACATGACGACAGCAGGAGTCCAGCCCCTGGGGGTTCCAGGGGGTTGAAATTGCCTTCTGAGGTTGCTCACTCCTGTATGAGACTGTACACACCCACCTAACTTGAGAATTGACTATTTGGATACGAATTTCTTGATTTGATAGAAGTGTATAATTTTATTTTCATTGTTATTATTATGGCAATATATTATTACATTAGCTAATAAAGTAGTAACAAGATGCTACAAGCACTTTTTTACTTGTAGCTTCAAACAGTGTAATTATAGTATTGCTGTTAGCAACAGCAACAATTTCCTCTTTTTTCATTTTAAACATGCTGTTTAATAACTTCACCAGCTGTCCTTTTTATTATTATGCAGTCTGTAAACACATTTCTTTATTCAGGTTTGAGATGTAAACAGCATCATTAAATGAGTTTTAAAGAACGCATACAATCAGGAAAATAAGTACAAAACTGCATACAATGGAAGAAATACATACAAAATGTATACAATAGGGTACAAAAATGTATAGAGCTTTTTGTGCTCATTTTGCAAAGAAATGTGATGCAACATTCAGATACACACAAAAACTGAAGGATAACTACATTCCTGTTCATGTATTAGTTCTGTATGTACATTAGGTCGGTTTACAGTATATTAAAAGTGAAAAAAACAAACATTTTTTCTCTCAACTTTGCCTTGAGATTCACTACATCTGAACTCAAAAGCATTCCTAATGGTTTTCTTTAAGATTCTGGAACACTGATATGGCACTATGGATTCTAGTAATTGTATCTTTATTCTCCCAGCCTTGTTCTTTGAGATGCAACCTCACCTACAAGTGAATGTAGCTGTTGCATGATGGCTAAGCACTTTAATTTAGTTTCTGTGTCCATTAATTTAAAACTGTTACCTGTATTCTCTCCTCATCTCACACACCACCCTGGATACTTGTACTATGAGGTCGTCAGTTATCCTGCTGTCATTTGCTCTCTTTATCTGCCTTATAAAGGATAGAAAAAGCCGGGGGGGGGGGGATCTACATGACGTCTCTTTGGCGCCTGTTTATGATAATATGCGCTTTTCCCTATATTTGTATTTACGTCTAATAGTGGTAGAAGAGAGCCATTAAGGCGAATTACAGACATCATAAATGCACTTTACAATTGTTTATATGCGGAGTTCACTGCGGAGTCGGTTCAGGGGTGTATGGCTGAACGTGGAAAAATTGACAAAAGCACCGCCCTGTCTCCTGATGATATCTCCCCCGGACTTTCCTGCTGTTCGTTAACCCCGCCCACCTGACTTTCTCGCTGATGCCTGTCCAATCACGATTGCGCGTGACTTTGCATGTGGGTACATTTGCTAAACATTGGGTGTTCCTATAATTACAGATTTTAGCAGAGCAGCATTGGCTTTGGGACCAAATGTAAAACCATAAAAGCATAATTTTTCCAAGTACTGGACGGCCCTAGCGAGAACCTGCCTGCGGAGCATTCGTTCCCTGTTCCTCCCACCAAGACTCCGCCGCTGTACACACCCACCTCACCATGCCTGCGGCAGCTGCCCCTTATCTCCTGCACCCTGGAAATGTGCTGCTTCAAGGGCAAATTTTTGTGCTGCCTTTCCTTTTTTTGGGGGGGAATACATCTTTATTTCATTTTCATAACTTACATCATTCATCCATCCTTTTAACATCATTAACTATTATTTACACGCTTCCCCCTCTCTTCCTCCCTTTCGTTGGTTAGTTTCCTCTTGTTCTTGTCCTCTTTTCTTCCTACTTCCTGTCTCTTCTTTCTTTTCAAGAATTCCATAACTTTTTGTATGCTTCCGCGATATTATTCTTATTCGGATCTTTTCCCATATAATCTATATATATATATATATATATATATATATATTTATTACATTTGTATACCGCCCCATAGCCGAAGCTCTCTGGGCGGTTTACATAGGATTAAAAACAATTAAAAACAATATACAAAAATTAAAACAGCAAAAACATACAACATACACACAATCTGTACATTTAAAAACCACTTCAACACTTCAAAAAACTACAAAAACAAAACAAAACCAGGCTCCTCAGATATTGCCAAATGCCTGAGAGAAGAGGAAAGTCTTGACCTGGCGCCAAAAAGATAACAATGTTGGCGCCAGGCGGGCCTCGTCGGGGAGATCATTCCACAATTGGGGAGCCACCACAGAGAAGGCCCTCTCTCTTGTTGCTGACCTCCAAGCTTCCCTTGGAGGAGGCACTCGGAGGAGGGCCTTAGATGTTGAACGTAGTGTTCGGGTAGGTTCATGTCGGGAAAGGCGTTCCATCAGGTATTGTGGTCTCAAGCCGTGTAAGGCTTTATAGGTTAAAACCAGCACCTTGAACCGGGCTCGGAAACTTTTTGTATGCTTCCGCGATATTATTCTTATTCGGATCTTTTCCCATATAATCTATATATGCATACCATTCCATTCTAAATGTATCCTTTTTTCCTCTATAAATTCTAAGTTTCTGTGTTAATTTTTCATTCATTGCTATATTACACAATTTTTTTCCCCACGCATTAATTGTTAACATCCTAGCTGTCTTCCATTTACTAGCTATCTGCTGCCTTGCTGCCGTCAGCATAAATCCAATCAATGTTTTATCCTTTACTCCACTATTTTCTTTCACAAATATATTCAAAAGAGCTAGTTTTGTGTTGCTTTTCTGTTACAATGTTGCATTTCACATTGATGTCCCCAGTTCCATGCAAATTTAACATTATTCTGTCTGTCTCCGGACACCAAGATGCCAGCACAGTATGGTTCTGGAATGCTCAATGCTGAGTGGTCTAGAGGGCAACCTCGCCATCCCATAACCTGGTCTATGCGTCGCAGAGGTGGGTGACTGGTAATAAGGGAGTGGGGGAGGGATGAACGATGGCCACAACAAAAAAACCTGGATGGCACTGATGTCCTCTCTTCCCCCCCCCCTTCAGTCTGCTTGATATTATACCAATTGCATCAACTTCTGCACAGAATGAGGAGACTGGAGCATATACTGTGGCGTGCATGCTCTCCGGTTCCACTCCGGCAACCGCCAGTGCCATTAGAATGAATGGCCCAGCAGGGGACACCACAACGTGGGCGAGTCGGCTTGGACATTGCATTTGTTCAGCACGTTCCACCCAATCCCCTGTGTTTCCTCACTTGCGCTGTGCCTTTCAGATTGCTCCGGTCACACTTTTCAATGGGATTTTGGCCACATGTAACCATATTATAAAACCACAAAAGCAACATTTTTCCATGTTCTGGACGGCCATAGTGAGCCCTGCCTGAGGAGCGTCTACCCCCCCCATTCCTCCCTGCAGCGTGCCTTTCGGATGCATCCGCCCACGCTTTGCAATGGGCTTGTGCCGACATGTAACCATTTCTAGAACAAAGATATTGCATTGCTTTATAATAATAAAACAAGTGTTCTTTTCGTTGCGATACACACACACACACACACACACACACACAACTTCCAGGGAAAATAATGAAAGAAGGGAGAGAAGATATGAAGCCCTACGCACGCTCGGGCACTAAGGTTCCCAGGGAAAAAGTTCCCCCACCTGCTCAATGCTCCTTACTCCTGAGTAACATTACTCAATGGCAGGAACTGGCTTGCACATACAGAAGTGTCCCTTCCTTTTTCCAGCCACAATCCCAGCAAGGGAGCAGGGGCGGGGGGCAGAGGGAAGCCTTAGCAGATCTCAAATTATATTCAAAATGAGCAACGCACATCCTTATTCCAACCCCCTTGCTTCCTGTAGAACCAGCTCCATGTGAGAAGCCGCGCATCTCGACGAAAGAAAGATTCCAGTGGGGATTTTAAAAAAACTTTACTTTAAGTACCGGTAACTTTAAGGTCAGCCATTACTGAACAGTCCAGTCAAGGGAAGAAGAAGAAGGAAGTAGGAGAGAGGAGACAGGAAATGACAAAGCAAGCATTGGGTCAATCCCCTCCCACCTTGTCCACAACTTGGGAGGGGTAGTCAGAGAAGGGGCAGGCATTCACTCATGACATCACAAACCCTGCCCACCAAACTAAGCCCATGATTAGCATTACTCCGAATGGGCAGTGGAGGTTACACAACCAACGTGAGAACGAACATCAGAGAAACATTAAAAGTTGCGTTTAATCGACACCTTGGAAACACGTGTTAACAGAGGCTATAAGTCGCATACACGTCTGATATGCACCCCGCTCGTGTGTACAAAATGTCATCAGAACAAAGTAAAGGCAGCCCAAATAAGCTGTGAAGAGGTACCCCAGTGACAAAACGGAAATATAAAACCTTGAAATACAGCCCAGATATTTGCACAAGTATTGTGCCTAGACGTTTTTCCAATCCATTTGCTGCATCTTAGTCTCCAACATTTCACAGCTGAGGATATGAATGTGCTTCTAACACCCATTTTCTCACTGCCTTTTGGTTAAAAGTCTACTAGGAAAACCCACAATTGTCCTATAACAGGGGTGGCAGAACTTAGGTCTGAACAGGATCTACTGGTAGATCTCTTAGTCCTTTGCAATAGATCAGTAGATGTTATTGACTCCCATTTTTTTAAAAAACAATCACAATATAAAAGCTCCTCTCCCCACAACCTAGGTTGTTGAAACAAAGAAATTGTTGGGGAGAAACCGGGAGCATTTTTTGTGTGAAAAGACTGTGAGCTCAGTTCTGGTCCTGACAACAAATTCATGGTCCTGAGCGTATTCTCAAAGCCACCCTGTTCGTTAATTCTAAGTGTTTGTCTGCCCTCTGAGTCATTATTTTGTACCTGGGTCTGGTTGATGGACATTGAGTTTCTATTAAAAAAATAATGAAATAGAACCACAAGCCTAAAGTCTGCTCCCCTCTGTTCTGCAATATGTTACCAGCAGTTGAAGTTTTACTACAGCAGCTGCATTGTGTATGGAATGGCAAACTATCCACTTCATGATGCCTTAATGACCATGTGCATGTATTTGCCCACATGTGCTCTGGTGTCATATCTGACCACCTTCCTGACAAGATCAACTCAAAACTGGATGAAGAGAAAAGGAGGACCCTATGGCTGCTCCTAGTACTTAAGAAGTTGAAGGACAGTCAGTAGACATCAATACATCCCACAAGACTACCACCCTGCATGATACCCCACTCAGGGAAGCTGTAGGTTTAGGGGAACCAATGTGCACAGACTAGCTTCACTCCACCACTCCAGACATAACATGATCTCCTGCAGGAGAAGAGGTGGCAACATGTCCAAGTGGAAAGCCAGAACTGGAAATGCAGTACTCATCAGACTGCCTGAGTTTGACCATTCCTGGGCCCTACTCATGAGGAGCAGTCAAGACTTCTCATGTGCCCCAGATCAGGCCCCACAGAAGCATGGGGTGGCAGAGTCAGCTTTATTATTTATTATTATTATTATTATTATTATTATTATTATTATTATTATTATTATTTACCTTTATATACCGCCCCATAGCCAAAGCTCTCTGGGCAGTTTACAAAAATTTAAAGACTGAACATTAAAAAGTCAATATACAAAATTTTAAACCATAAAACAGCTGATAAAGTTGCTCAGGTGAAGCCTAACCAATGCTGAAGTCACATTGACTGGGTTCACACAACACAACAACCCACACTCAAGGTTGAGTGTGAGTTGTCACTGAACTATGGGTTCTTGTTGAACTGTTGGTTATCATGTTGTTTGAACCCAGCCACGTTAACAAGCCATGGTTTTACCAGCTTAGGCTGATATACCAACTGCGCCCTTATCTGGACAGAGATAGCCTAGCTACAGTTATCCATGCTCTCATAACCTCTCGTTTGGATTACTGCAATGCGTTATACATGGGGCTGCCTTTGAAAACGGTCCGGAAACTTCAGCTGGTACAAAACAGGGCAGCCAGATTGTTAATGGGGACTGGCCAACGAGACCATATTACGCCAGTCCTTTTCCAACTTCACTGGCTGCTGATCCAGGTCCGGGCCCAATTCAAAGTGCTGGTACTAACATTTAAAGCCCTAAACGGCTTGGGGCCAGGATATCTAAAGGAACGCCTCCTCCCATATGTACCTGCCCGGACCCTAAGATCATCTACAGGGGTCCTTCTCCGTGAGCCCCTGCCAAAGGAAGTGAGGCAGGTGGCCACTAGGAGGAGGGCTTTCTCCGCTGTGGCACCCTGGCTGTGGAATGAGCTCCCCAGAGAGGTTCGCCTGGCGCCTACTTTGTACTCTTTTTGTTGCCAGGTGAAGACCTTTTTATTCTCCCAGTATTTTAACAGTTAAATTAACTCAATTTTAATCCTTGCTGTTTTAAATTTGTATTTTAATCTGTATTAATTCCTGCTGCTTGGTTTTATTCTGGTTGTGTTTTTATATTGTATGTTATTCTGTGTTTTTAGATTGTGCCTTGTTTTATATATTTTAAAATGATTTCATAGTTTTAATTTTTGTGAACCGCCCAGAGAGCTTCGGCTATGGGGTGGTATAAAAATGCAATAAATAAATAAATAAATAAATCCAGAGTTTACAACCCAATAACAAACCATGGTTTTCTTCGTGGGTTGTTCATGGTTAACAAACCATGCTTTGTTAGTGCAACTTGCTTCACACAACACAACACGTTTCAACAACAACCAATGGTTTAATGATAGCCCACATTCAATCCATACGTTGCCATGTTGTGTGAGCCCAGCTACTATGCCCTGATGTATTCCCTGTGGCTCCTTGCTGGATACCTACCTTGCTATTTTGAGTATCTTGATTCTTGGCCAACTGGACAGCTCCTTGGCATCTCTGGTAGGTCAAAATTCTGAGCCACATGCCAGGGGTGGTGGGAATGGGATAACTAGAGACAAGATAAATGCATTCCCGTGCAGAGATTTAATTTCTAGAGACTCCAAGGGTGGGGCTGAACCTTGAAGAAGTACAGTGCTGTCGAATCATACAAAGAAGAGGCCAACCTGAAATGCAAAAAAAAAAAAAAATGTGGCTAGTGATTTACTATAGACAGGAACCTGAAAATGACAGTTCATGTGATTGTCACTGGTGTAGTGTATAGCTTAGAATAGGGGTGGTGAACATACAGTCCTCCATATGTCATTGGACTACAGTTCCTATCATCCCTGCCCATTGGCCATGCTGGCTAGGGCTGATGGAAGATGGAGTTTCAGCAACATCTGGGAAGCCCCAGGTTTCCTCCATCCCCTGAAGGAGGTGGATACCCTAACCATAAACTCTTTTTTATTCAGAAGTAAGTATTGTAACCTGGAGTTACTTAAAATCAAACTCAGATAGCAGGAGGAAGGTTTATTTCAGCTTTATTAGAAAAGAAACAGCGCTGTGGCGTCCCTCTGATGCCTCCCGGCTAAGATTCAGAGGAACCGCCCCTCGCAAACTAAACAAAGGCTTTTTACCCATTTGGCATAAAAAGAAACACCCCTCTTTAGTAACGTATGTGACTAGAAACTTCTTACAACTCAGAACTAGGGAGTAAAAAAACTAACACTTCTATTTGCAAGCGAAGATACAGGAAAGCAAGCTAGCAAGGTTATCTGACATTCCAGAGACGAGATAGAAAGAGGCCCTTTGGCTGGTAGAAAACAAAGCTTTCTTTAAACCGGTTGGCTTCTCTCCTAAAGCTGGGTACTTTGACACATCAATGTTGATCTATTGTAGACCATTTGCCTTCCTTTCCCTGAAAGGAATCTCAAGGATTTACATAAGATTTGTATCTAGTTGATTTACTGATTTATAACCCAATTTGGGAACTTCAGGGAAAAGAAGCAAACCTTAATTTTAAATTCCATGTCACAGTATCACCCACCAGTTTCACGAGAACGGAGGAGCTGATTCAAACGTGGGTTTTGCCTCATGGAAAAACAGCACAATGATGACAACATGAAGCACTTGCAGTACAACATGGTAAGAAGGCAAGAGTCAGCGTTCAAGGAATAGGGAAGTTGTAACCCAGGGAGGGGGTGGAAATGAAACTCAGCAATCAATAATAACTGTTACAAAAACTGCCTTGGCATGGTAGTAAGTAAGGGCCCCCTATTTCCTTTAAGGAAGTGAAAAAAATAATGTGCATTCACTGCAGCTACAGCTAAAAACTCCTGAAGGACTGGTTCTGTGGTTTTCAGAGCCTGGAATCCTCTGTTTACTATCACAGCATTCAAGCCCTTCTGTATGCTCAGCTGGGATCTAGTTAGGACTGAGCTGCCGGAGCGATTTATGGGCCTCAGAACATGCACTTTAGGTTAGGGATGTCAGAAAATCCACAAAGAACAAAAATGACACTTGATTCTATGAATCTGCCCTGTAGAATCTGCAGCTTTTCAGAGTCATGTGGATTCCATAGGCTTAAAAAAAAACTTTCTGGAACTGTATGCAACTTTGGTTACACAGAACTAAGAACATTGCATAAGACAATATATATGTCATGTTTTAAAAACAAACAACTTTTACACATCTCTGATCTCTCTTCAGCCTGTGCAGTGTAGCAATTTTTACGTGTGTGTGTGTGCGTGCGTGCGTGTGACTTAAGAAAAGGATGCAAAATATTATATACCAGTGAAAGGTCTGTAAATTCTGATGGATTTTTTTTGGCATACTTTTCCTGCAGGGGAAAAATAAATCTGCATCCGTCAATGAGCGTACGACAGATTGAGTGACTCCTGATGATCCACAAAACACAAATGGAGCAGATTATACATGATCCTGACATCCCGACTTCCAGATGACTAAAATTTTCCAAATGACCAGCATCGGATGGACAGGCTACAAGTTAATTTTATCCACATATCTTAGGGATGGGTTTTCAGTAGATCTGCTATAAAATAAAAGTTTCTGCAACAACCTCCCTGCTGTTGCTGCCCCATATGCTTGGAACTGCCTCCAAGCACACTTGCCTGGTACTACCTCCCTTATTTCATTCAAATCCTTCCACAAAACTCACCTTCTCCTTGAACCCTTTGTCATAATTCCCTAATTCCCAAGCACTACACTTACTGCAACTCAATCAAAAATGAAGCCTAACTCCCTAGCACAGCAACTGAAACAGCCACATATTTCCCTTCCTGTTTACTCCTGCCCCATTGCCTCTGTTTGCCCTGTGATGAATTTTAGACTATAAACTCCTTGGAGCAGGGACCTAGCTTCTTGTATTCTGTAAACACATGGCAAGTGCTGTATAAATAAGTCATCATCATCATCATCATCATCATCATCATCATCATCAGGGTGAGTTACAAAAATCATTTGATGGGCCTGTTCAGATAGCACACTAAGCCATGGATAGATTGTTAACCTTTTTGGAACAAATAGTTAGTGAGCATGTTTAAACCGTGGTTATGTAGCCACCATGTTCAGGAATGATTTACACATGACACACTAAGCCATAATGTTTAGCACAAAATGCTTGATCACTAGGCTTAGCATGTCATCTGAACAGGGTCAATAAGTAATGCCGACTGCAAACAGAAAGGGCAGTTTTCTGAAATGATCCTGCAAGCCTAATCCATTTCAGTTCATACAGAACTTCAAAACTGGGCAAGCATAAAACTCTTCTGGGAAAAAGCTTTAAGCACATACTGAATTGCTGCTAGGTTCAATTCACAGATTTGCTGATGAATTCTGGGACTGTATTTTCAGAATGCATTTTCAGAATGGGTGGACTCATTCATAAAACGATCCCGTGAGTACCAAACATTACACTGGAATTAGACTAAGCAGGGGTATGTTTAGAAGCTGATATAATCCTTTAGTTCTTATCCTTTCCTCCATTTTGTGTGCATAAGTACATAATCGAAGGGTTCTCTTTGGCCTTGTTCCTGTTGGATATTCCTGTTCTGAAATATGCATTTAAGAAGGAAAGTACCAATCACTCTTTCTGTATTTCAAACTTTTCTCTTTATATAAAATTTTGCCTTTTGGAAAAATGAAACATCCAAGGTGGCTAAGAGAGCAGTCCTATGGCCCCTTGATTGCATCTGGGGCACCATAAGAAGATGTGGATCTCCACTTCCACGCCTGCAGCTAGAGTTACGAGCACAGAGGAAAAGATCCAATCATGAATCTGATCACAGAGCTGCAACAGAGGGAGAGAAAAGGGGGCATGCTGGTTGGTGGGTAGTGGGAGGAGAAAGGAGAGGTTATATCCAATAACCTCTACAGTCCTCATTCCACCCACCGAAAGGTAAGTCAGCTAGGGAGGAGCCATAGCTCAGTGTGACAGAGCCCATGCTTTGCATGCAGAAGGTTCCAGATTTGATCCCCAGCTTCTCCAGGTAGGGTGAGGAAACAATCACCTGGAGAGCCGCTGCCAGTCAGTGTGTTCACAATATGTGGCTAGATAGACCAAAGGTCTGACACAGTAAAAGGCAGCTTCCTATGCTCAGAGGCCTGTCTAGGGGCTTTTGTATTTAAAATGGAAGAACAGAAATGAAATGGCTTCTGTCCTCCTCTTGGCCAGGCTGACTTTTGCCAGCAAGACATAGGATAGATGGAACACTCTGAAATCAGAGCTCTCTGTCTAGCAGGAGCACAATCCATAGGATCCATGACATTAACAGCATGTCAAGTTCAATAGACACAAGGGGTGATGTCTGTCTTCCTTCCTTCCTTCCTTCCTTCCTTCTTTCCTGTATTACACAAGCACTACCAAATTCCACTTTGAGCGCTGAGTTCTCTGCAACAGAGGGTGCCTCTACAATAGCAATTTAAAGCTCTTTCAAGGTGCATTACAATTTTTACCTCTACAAGAGAGGAGTGCAAATCGGGGGTCGAGGCGCATTATCTCTCCAATTATGTGCATTATTGAATGCACATTAAATAGCGAGTTTTAATTTACCGTGGCCGTTAAAGCACCTTATGATCATGTAAACAAGTGATTCTCCACATTAAACACTTCTAAAGCGCACCAGTAAGCCCACCAGTTATGCGCTTTTAAAAAAAATATTATTATATAGTTTTTATTAATTTCCACAAAACAAACATACACGTAATACACAATATAACAAACTACCTCCCTCGACTCCCCCGTGCACCCCCCCCGAGACCTTCTCATAATCATTCTTCCTCCTTCCAAAATTTTAACGATTCTTCTGAAGGCGTTTGTCCCTTTCCCGATCTTAAGACATATTCCAAAAAGGAAGTCCATATTTCTCCAAAGTCACTCTTACTGGACATTCCCCTCTTTATTTTCATTTTACATGTCAACATATCATTCAGTGCTAAATCCCAAATTTCTTTATACCAATCTTCTATTATATAACTTCGTTGCCCTTTCCAATTTTTAGCAATCATTATTCTAACGGGTGCCAGGAGGTTGTTTACCAATTCTCTATTAATTATATGCTTATTCCTACTATCCCATATTGCTAGTAGAGCTAACTTTGGGTTTAATTCCAATTTACTTCCAATTATATCACTTATTTCTTTAAAAACCCTTTCCCAAAATTTTTGTACTTGTTCACAGCTCCACCACATATGAAAATAGGTCCCAACCTCCTGACAACCCCTCCAACAATTCTTAGACACTTTTTTATCGATCTGGTGAAATCTTACAGGTGTTAGATACCATCTCCAAACTGTCTTATAATAATTCTCCTTAATTCTAATCGACAATAACTTTAACATTCTTACATTCCATATCCTCCCCCAATTATCCTCGTTGATTTTTTCCCTTACATCTTCTTCCCATACCTCTTTTATAACCTTAAGTGAGTCCTGAAATTCCTCCTCTATTAATATTTTAAATATCTCACTAGTCAATCCTTTCTTAGCTCCTGCTTCTTCTTTTTTCCCTATTAATTCAATTAAATCTTCAAATCTAGTGTTATTTCTACATTTCTTATTTTTCATCCTCCATTCCTGTGTCCATTTTCCCAATTGCAAACACTTAAACCAAGTTATCTTTTGACCTTTAAACAAATCTTTAATATGCTCACTATCCTTCATCTTTTCCATCCAATTCCTTAGCTTAATTATATCTTGTTCTTTCAGTCTCGCTTCTATCTCTGGTTTTAATACTTTTGGGAAGTTTCCCACTACAACAACTGGGGCGAGCGGAGAATCCCCTGGTATCAACTTCCCTCTATACTTCTCCCATATCATTAATATATTTTCCAACAATGGGTTGTCCAGTACCTTCAATTCTTTCTTTTGCATTTTAGTAAAAAATATATTTCGCAGTTTACATTCTATGTCTACTGTTTGCGGTTCCAACCATTCCAAATCTTCCTCCCCTAAAATGCCATTAATAACATATCTTAACTGATTAGCAATATAATAATTCTTAATATTCGGAAGTCCTAAACCTCCTTTCTTTTGAGCCTTATACCATAACCCTTTATTTATCCTAGCTCTTTTATCCCCATTACAATAAGCATTAATCATATTTTGCCAACTTTTAATCTCAGCTACTGAAATTCTAATCGGTAACATTCTAAACAAAAAATTCACCTTAGGTAAAATCTTCATTTTAATAACCGCTATTCTACCAAACCAAGAATGTTTTAATTTTCTATATATCTGTAGTTTCTCCCCTACCTCTTTTCTTAACCTTACAAAATTAAGTTCCTCTATTCTTTCTAATTCTTTATCTATATTAACTCCTAAATATCGTATTATATTTTTATGCCTTAATCCTAACTTAACTTTACATTTCTCCATCTCTTCCTTGTTATAATTATACAACATCATTTCTGACTTCCCCCAATTAACTTGTAATCCTGTAATTTCCCCAAATTCTCTCAAATGCTTCTGAATCATCTCCCCGCTTTCTAGGGGATCGTCTAGTGTCAATAACGTGTCATCCGCAAACATATTCACTTTAATCTTATGATTTCTTCCTATCCCCTTTAAGCTTTCATCTTCCCTAATTACGTTTGCTAAAATTTCTATAACTATTGCAAATAAAATCGGTGAAAGTGGACATCCTTGCCTAGTTCCTCGAGCTAGTGTAATTTGTTGCGTTAACCCATCATTAACCATTATTTCCGCTTTATTATTTTTGTACAACTCATTAATCACTCCCATAAATTTATGTCCAAACCCAAATGTTTTTAATATAATTTTTAACGCTGGCCATTCCACACAATCAAAGGCTTTGAAAATATCCAATGCTAATAATCCTGCTTTTAAATTCTTTTTTTTTTATAATATTTATTAAATTTATAACTCTCCCAATTAAATTCGGCATTTTCCTACCTAAAATAAATCCACATTGATCTTTTTTAATATATTTGAAAATAAATGTACCCATTCTTTTAGCCATAATTGCTGAAAATATTTTTGCATCCTGATTTATTAAAGATATTGGTCTATATGATGCTGGATCCGTCAAGAGCTCTCTGTCTAGCAGGAGCACAATCCATAGGATCCATGACATTAACAGCATGTCAAGTTCAATAGACACAAGGGGTAGTGTCTGTCTTCCTTCCTTCTTTCCTGTATTACACAAGCACTACCAAAGTCCACTTTGAGTGCTGAGTTCTCTGCAACAGAGGGTGCCTCTACAATAGCAATTTAAAGCTCTTTCAAGGTGCATTACAATTTTTACCTCTACAAGAGAGGAGTGCAAATCGGGGGTCGAGGCGCATTATCTCTCCAATTATGTGCATTAT
Organism: Anniella stebbinsi; assembly: GCA_029215795.1. Classification (NCBI taxonomy): domain Eukaryota; kingdom Metazoa; phylum Chordata; class Lepidosauria; order Squamata; family Anniellidae; genus Anniella; species Anniella stebbinsi. Next base: position 33,020,868 of record JARDYH010000003.1, read on the forward strand.
TGAATGCACATTAAATAGCGAGTTTTAATTTACCGTGGCCGTTAAAGCACCTTATGATCATGTAAACAAGTGATTCTCCACATTAAACACTTCTAAAGCGCACCAGTAAGCCCACCAGTTATGCGCTTAACCGCATCCTGCATATAGTGGTTTACTGTAAATGTGATTGCGAAAAGATGCACATAATCGGAGAACTAGGCGTCAAACCACATTCTTGCAGAGGGGACTAGAGGCACATCCTGGAAGGAAAACATCTGTTTGTTTGTTTTTTAAATCCCTTTATAGAACATAATGGATTGTCTTCCAACCACCAATTACATGTCTGCTATGCACTTGCTGGATTAAGGAATATGGGTACTTTCCCCACAAGGAGTTTATTTGTAAATTCCACAGCACCATCAAGTGTGCTAGGCACTCTGGGGAGAGCTCAGGTATAAAGAAAATATTTTTTCTCCAGCAGCTGAAGAGGTTTTTATAAAATTCTGTGCTCCCCCCTTTTTGCTGCTTGAATAACCTTTGGCCAGCACCATTGCCAGGATGAGCGTGCTGAAAGCTTTCCTCTCCTAATCGTGAAAGCCTTGGCACTTATAATCCATGCAAATTTAATTCCACAACCAATTAGCATTTCTTTTTGGCATGGACACAGACAATGCTTTCTGTTTTCCACTGACATAAACCCCGAGAGAGTAGATGTGTTCTTTTTAGGCTAAATATACAAGCAAACTCACTCAAGTCACTAGAAAGAGAGGAAGCTGGCCACAGCAATCAACAATTGGGTGTTATTAAGCGTTGGAATCCACTCTTGTAAGCAGGTTTTTCATCTGCATTGAATATTTGAAGCTCCTTATACTGAGCCAGCGATTGGTCCATCTAGTTTGTCATGTCAAGTTCTGAAGGCCCATTGTTTTACTGCAGGGCAATGATCAAGGAAGCAGTTCCCACAACATTGGCATTGAAAAAACAACAACAGTGAAATCTTATACATGTCTACTCAGATGTCCTGTTAAGTTCAATGGTGTTACTCCCGTAAGCGTATATAGGATTGAAGCCTATGGGGACAAGATTATGGGAAGGGGGAGAGTCAGTGGTGGAGGAACCAGCAGGGGCGGGGAACCGTATTTGGCTCAAAGGCACATCAGGGAGTGCTGTAGGAAGCTGTATGCAAAGTGGGAGGGCCCAAAGTGGACAGAGCCATTGCTAACGCCTCTCTCTCTCTCTCTCTCTCTCACACACACACACACACACACACACACCATTCATGTGCACCTTTCACACACACTACACATCCAACTTGTACCATGCACTACATGTGTGTCTGCACAAACATCTCCCCATACACACCATTCATAACACCTCCCATTCATAACATGTGCCACATGCACACATGCATGTGTGCACACACACATCACCCCATTCACACACACACACACAACACATCCCATTCATACCATGCACTACATGTGCATGCACACACACACACACACACACAACCCAGAGCAACTCCCCTTTGCCATTCCTGCAGCATCAAAGTTGGAGTAGTGCCTTCAGGAACTGCATCTTCAGGGTGCTTCAAAGCGGCAGATCCCAAGGGAGTCAGCTCCACACACCCTTCACTTTTCTTGTTAGGAAAGGTGAGTGGCGTGCAGAGCCTCCAGTAGCCATCACTCCTAGGCACCTGGAATGCCTAAAACAGCAGCTCCCACCTCTTACCATTCCCAACAGGAGGGAGAGACCTCCTCAGCTTTCCCAACAGGGGAAGATGAGAAGCACATAGAGTTTCTTTGGGGTGTCAGCTCCAGCCTCCAGGAGCTGGGTCAGGAGGCTTCCTGGGCCTAATCTGGCCCATGGGTTGGGGGTTCCCCACCCCTGTCTCTTTCTGAGATATGTCAGCCAGATTGGACATGGGAGCAGGGTGTTTGTTCCTCCCCATTTTTTTTTACCAGCTGATTTCTCTTTTTTTTTTTCTAAGAAATTTTTAGAAATCTGGCTGAAATTTGTGCAAATAGCTCAGAAATTTCCACAAATTACAGAATCTTTATAAATGCACAGAAAAAGTCCTGGAGTTCAGGGAACAGCTTGCAGCTCGGCTTGCCAACCCAAAGCGAGTTGTACATGCCTTGGAACTCAATTAAGCCAAAACGAACCAGATTGCCCAGGGACAGACATCCCTAAGATGATGGGAAATGAAGAGACGCAAACAGTTCCCCTTTGCCAGCATAAGAGTATTTCATTCTACTTCTGTGGAAAAAGGAAGAAAGAAAAAAAACCTTGTGAAATTGCATAACAATGAAAAGAGAACTAGTTTTTCTCTTCCCTGAATCAGAGATATTGAAAACTGAAACAAACAAAATGCACATGAAGTGGAGGGAGATTGAGAGAGAGATGACACTTGTCCCTTGAAAATTATCTCTCGTGGCTCTAAACGATTGATTTACCCATCACAGAAGGGATTTGAAGAATGAAGAAAGGGAGGGTTCCTGTGTTTGTACTTGGCAGCCAAGGAGAACTGAGAAGCATCACCCCCTAGAGGTTCCAGACGGGTCCATTACACAGGTAATGAAAGTCATCACAGAGAGGAAGAAAATTGTAGATTTTGGGGGGTTATTTGTTATGGTTACTCCCCAGTATCCTTTTGGCTAACTGAACATTGTTATAAGATGATGGTAGGCAACCTGGTGCCTGACAGATTGTTTTGGACTACAGCTCCCATAATTCCTGACCACTGGCCAGGCTGACTGGGGCTGATGGGTCTTGTAGTCTTAAACATTTGGAGGGCACTACTCTGCCTACTCCTGGTATAGCAAAACGTATTTAAAATGATGCGAGGCTCCCACCTGGGCTGGGACATCCAAACTGGATTCATGGGTTTACAGCACCAAGCAGGGAAGGCCAGTTCTTATCTCCGATTAGTGATCAGTGATAAGAGTGATTTAAAGACGTTCAAACTTTAAATTCCTTTCTCATTTAAAGGTATTTAAGGAGCAGGGTAATTAAACCAGTCATGCAAGGAGAAGGTGTGGTAATCAGATTCCTGCGTTTTAAAAGCCTGTTTCCTCCATATCATATTCTGTGGCTTACTTCTGAGTAGACTAGCATAGAATTGAGCTGTGCTGTGCGTATCTGAAAGCTGTTGCATCGGGGCTTACGTCTGAATAGCCATGTATAAAATTGAACTGTGTTTTATAGGCTTAGCAGGAAAATGTCCAAACTGGAAAGAATTACATGTGCATGCTTGCAGTTGTGTGCACACACATGGGTGGCCCCCATCCTATGCCCAGATGCAGCTGTCAAGGATAAAAAGGTTATGCATCCCTGGCTTATATGTACATTTTTGTACATTATGAAGTATTGTTCACATGATCCATCCACTGCCAAAGGAAGAAAAAAAGGGGGGTGATCAGATGGTTAGGACTTATTTGCACATGAATGTACAGGTGTAGGCTCACACTAAATGTACTGTGTGGAGTACAGGAGTGGGACACATGCCCTTCCAGGTGTATGATGTCTATCTGGGTACCATCCTTGTGATGTCACATGGAAGATCTGTGATGGGACGAAAAATAGACAATACTATTAAAGCACATAGCTGGAGAATGATCCAAATCACACCAGCTTCTTCAACCCCACTACTAGACCAAGTCAATCAGCTGCCTGTAGTTTGAGCCTTAGCAAGGTTTGGAGACACAATATGTTTTGTGTCTGAGAGGCAATGCAATACATTCAGAGAATATTCTCTATCATTATCGGTGCATCCATGGCATGCATTGTTCTTGAGGCATATATCAGCCCATTTTCTGAAGAAGCAATGCTTGCGAAAGAGGATTACACCAGGATCCTGTAAAGGTCAAGACCATCATTTACCTACATATTAATATTTGCAGAGTATTATCTATATTTTTGCACACCATATTCACATTTTTGTATGTAAAAAATGGTTGGTATGTACTAGTCAGGTCATGTGTGTTGGTTTGTTTAAGTGTCCACACAATTATATATGCTTGTTTTTGTGATCTGGATCATTCTCCTACTGTGTGCTTTAGTAGCATTGTCTATTTTGGGTTCTGCACAGCTGGTGCCCTATTTTGTTGTATAGATCTGTGATGGGATCAGGGCTGGCCCTCCTATGAGGTAGGTTGAGACCTTCAGATTAGGTGGCAGATTGGATGGGGTGGTGGACCGCACACCACTATATCTACTGCTGCGAGGGCCACCACTCACCTGCCACCTTTGCTTTGAAGGACAGTGGCTACCTGCTGCGGATGGGTCTTTCCTTGGAGTGAAGAATTGTAGGTAAGGTGACCCTGGAGATTGCCTGTACTATGACAGCATATGACACATTCTTCTGCCACAAGTGGTGGAACATCTTGCAGCAGTGTTGCATGCCATCTCCAGACATCCTTTTAAAATTCAAAGCAACCTCAGAAAGTGGAGGGGGTTGGTTTGGATTGGGGCCAATGGTGATGAGACTGTTTTTGTTTGTTTGTTCTTTTGTTCAAAAAAAAGTTTCCTCCCAGGATAGGTCCTCACCTTCAAACAGCCTCTTTCACTTTTACTGTTATTAGCTTTGGAAGGTGGAAAAGGCAAGTAATTCTGACCTCTGCCTGTTCTATGGCTAATAGGAGCTTCACCAATAGCAGGATGATTTCAATTAGGGAAATGATGTAGGTGGAATGGTTAAGTTCTTCCATCATGGCCCCAATCTCATTCAGCCCCCGCAGCCACTTTCAGGGAAAGGAAATGACATTAGAAGAGCTGGTCATGGGTCACTCGTGTCATGTCTAGTTTGGTTCTGAGTGATTGTGGAATTCTGTCTGCTGAGCTCCATGTAGGGAAGCTCCTTGATACGGAGATGTGATGAGACTGGGAGCCCCTGCCCTAACTCACTAGAACAGTTTCTTCTCACTTCTTTCTGTAAAAGGTGAATGCTTTGTGTGATGTGTAGAGAAACCAGAACAGTTCTTTCTGGAGGGCAAGATGACTGAGATGGTGATTCTGTCTTTCTTCTGTGTTCAGTAGCAGCTCCAGTTTTTAAGCCCTTGGGCAAGACACCTTCAGTGTGCTCCATCCCTCAGTGAGTCTACCAACTTGCCACTATTGTGACTAGCTGCTTCTGCTCCTCATCCTCTTTCTGATCATTGCTACAGTGGCAGAGAGCTAGTGGACACATAAGCAGTGGGGCATCTACTTCTCCTCCTTATCACCACCATTATTGTTGGGGTCAGAGGGAAAGGCAGGTGAACGAGCAGGTTGCAAGGGTGAAGAGGAGGAGCAACTCCAGGGGAATCTTGATGATGGGCCCCCTGCTGTGGTTTGGGCCCTTAGCTCATGCCCAACCATGCCTTCCCTTGATGACTGCCCTGTCTATGCTGACCTTGTTGGAAGCCATTTCTTAAAAGTGGCAACCGTTTCAGAGGGCATGGGGCTTCAGACTGTCTTCTGGAGAGTTCTGAGGTCATTTAGAGTTTCATAATGAGATAATCAGTAACAGCAGACAAGCTTTCCTGGCAAACTACTTGCCCTCCTCTCTTGATCTTCTCCTGTCATGTGCAACAACACTGGAGTGTTCACAGTTCACTTGGCAAGGGGAAAAATGGCTGATGAGGGCTCCCCTTGGACTGAGGTGATTACATGCCCCAGGATCCTCCAAAACAAATGGCAATTTTGTAGCAGACATCCAAGGATTCACTGGCAGAGAAGGTAATGTGGACAGGGATTCCCCTGAGGTAGGAAATTAGGAAACCACTAATTAGGGTTTAGTGGTGAGACAAAATCCAAGATTACCCTTTCTTATAATGAACACTTTTACCCTGACATCCAGCAGCGCTCCCGATTTTGAAGAGTCACCAGGAAGGTGGTCAGCCACCAGCTTCACTCAACAGAATTGCCACAGGACAATTATTTTGGAAAGAAGAGTGACTGGTAGAACATGAGGCTCTGTAGTGTTGTCCTGGTCTTGAGTCTCATCTCTTACATCATTGAAGCTGAGCGTGAGTTTTACATTAATTGCTCCACTCTTCCCTTCCTTCTTTTCTCCCTCTCTCTTGATTTCTTTTTCTTCCTTTCATTTCTTTTCCTCTTCCATGTTTCTTCTGGTGTCCCATCCTTGCTCTCCCTCAAAGCACAGTGATTGGAGCCTATGGTAAATGTGTCCCAGTATCAGAAAGTGGACTGGTCAGACACTCAACTGCACCATCCCTCCCACGGCAGCATTTAGAAAACCAAAACCAAAAGATGCTGTTTGGAGACATAAACTGTGGATGTGTGTATCATATCTGAAAGACATCAGTTATGAAGCCTTGTTCTGGAGCAGCTCTGGTTCTTTCAGCTTTGGAAAAAAGCCTGCCTTGTCTCAGGACCCAACAGAATCAGACCGAAGTGGCCTGATTCTGTTTGGGTTTTGGACTTTGTCTGAATCTGATGCACATCCTTAAAGAAAATCATGTCAGAGTAGGAGATTTAAGCTGCAATCTTAAACACACCAACTAGAGAGTAAGCCCCAGTGAAAGCACTAGGTCTTTCTTCTGAGTAAATATACATAGGATTGCACCATAAGGCTATGACGCCATGCAGCCTGACTTGGGCATAAGGCCCATTGAACTTGGTGGTGCTCACTTCCTAGTGAACATGCATGCTAGGTTGGGTTGCCAATATCTTTGTGGATAGGGCAGTGATGGCGAACCTATGACACGCGTGTCAGCACTGACACGCGTAGCCATTTCTGATGACACGCAGCCGCTGAGGCGGCCGCATGATAGGGTGACCAGATGGCCTGGGTGGCAGCAAGCTAGGACGTCATCACCCGGCGCGATACTGAGACTGAGAGACAGGCCGTGCAGCCTGTTTCTCAGTAGAATCTAGCATCGGAGGGAAGTGGACGCCCAGGTAAGGAGCGCGCCGCGGGGCGGGCGGCGCGGGGGGGGGCGGCCGCTTCCCGGGCTCCTTCGCCACCACTGCTGCCGGGTCTACCGGCGCCGCTGGGCTCGTAAGGCCAGCGGCCGCGCGGAAGAGGCAGGGGAGGGCTGATTGGATCCGGCCCTCCCCTGCCTCTTCCGTGCGGGCGGCGACGGAGGACTCGGCGCGGCCGCGCGGGCGGCGGAGGAAGAACCCGGCGGTAGGTCCAGGCTGGTTTTTTTGGGGGGGGTGGCTTGGTGGGGGGGTTGTTTTGGGTGGGTGGGGGGCGGACCGGGATTTTTATTTTTAAAATCTGGTCACCCTAGAGAAGGATGTTTCATCCTCGGCTCCTGCACGGCCAAGTGCAGTAGCCAAGGATGAAACATTTGCTGCTCCTGAGGATGAAACATTTGCGACTAGAATCTTGGAGTTAGAGTCTAACGACTAAGACTCTAGTCGCAAATTAAATAACAATTATACATTTATGTTATTTAAACTATAAATATCGTGAAATAATGTTTTTTCCTCAAAGTGACACACCACCCGAGTTATGCTCAGTTTTTTGGCGAAGTTTGATACACCAAGCTCAAAAGGTTGCCCATCACTGGGATAGGGGGTTGACTTTGTGGATAGGGGATCGATAATGGGATGGTGAACAGACATGTATATTTGAAAGTGTATCTGGAGAAATCACCCCAACATCTCTAAATACTTCTTTTCATTCTGTCCTCAGAACCATGTGTCTGAGAAAGAGGAAAACCTATATTCCTTAAATTCATGAATAACAAGAAAGGGATTAAGGATTCATTAGTTATTTACTCCCTACTTTTTGTTGTTTGTTTTGTTTTGTTGTTTGCCTTTTCTTTTCAGAGAGCCCACTGATGCAAACCCTCAACTGCTCCACTGACTATGAGTCATACACAGCCTGCACCTGGTCTGAGCACCAGGAGGCAAGGGACCTTATCAAGATGGGCCTATACTATAAGGATGATTTGTGAGTGCCTGAGTTCTTAGCCTTTGCAAAATAATGTGAATGAATGTTGGAGAAGGCAGGCCCTACCATGAGGCAGAGTGAAGTAGCTGCTTCAGGCAGCCCATGTTGAGGGCTGGTCCACACAGCACGACCTGCACCCCCTAACCTAGCAGGCTGCCCTAAGTGTGGTGGTTGACACTGTCCTTTCTCAAGTCCTGCCAGTCTGGTTGGCTTCTGTAAATGGAATAGGGAGCAAAATGTCCTGGGATGGCGCTGTACAGACTGCTGGGCATATGGAATTTGATCTTTGTGAATTCTGTTTTGAACAGACCAGATCTGCACCTTTTGGGCTGAGGGGAAGGTTGTAAATTAAATATCTGCTGGCTTTCAAAAATGTATTATATTAAGGAAACGAGCTTGCAAAAATTGCATATATTAGATGAAATTGCTTGCAAAAATGTGCATATAAAAAGAAATGGACACAAACATGCCAACAAATCTTTATGCAAAAACTAAATGAAAACCAAACTGATGTGGAAACGGAAAACTGAATTTAAGATTGGGAAGTTGAGAAACTGAAAGAAACTGAAATGGGCTATTTCATACATCCCTAGTGCTACCCATCTGTGATAATATGCCTGTCCCTGCATAAGGAAAGTGGGTGGGGGCTGAACAGACACCCAAGATGCTGTTCCTCCCTTGCATAGAGGAATGCAACAAAGTTATATATCACTTTCATATTAGTTCATTTGTCTTCAGTTTGGCTTCCCCCAAAGACTCCTGTTGATAGTAATTTGATGAGGGGGAAGAAAATACTGTGTTGGAGATCCCACCCTAGGCAGCAGCACTCAAAGAACTACAACATAGAGGGTTTTCTGGGGAGGTGTCAATAACACAATAGCACAGTGGAGGCTGGTGGCTCTGATTTCAGTGGGGCCGTGAATACATTATGGGTTTCAGTCATCAGAACCACCCAGAACTCTAAAGGAGCTGTCCAAGGTGCTTAATCCTATCCCCAAATTAGATTCAGTACCTTAGATAGCTACTTTAGCTGCCTAGCTGGTTCTGACAAACTCAGCAAGGATTCACAGCCCCACTAAAATCGGAGCCACCAGCCTCCACTCCAGTGGCCGATGACATGCTTTACCTAGGCCTCATGTTCACAACTCTGGCAGCTCCCCGGCGTCGCACGGCGCATTGATGCCAGTCCTGATGTAAGGGGCGTGATGGCGCCTTTTCCTGTGGAGTTGCCCGCGCCGCCGCGCATTCGGCAGCATGGCGGCAGCTGGAGGGGGGACTGGGAGCCTTGGCTCCCATACTCTCAGGTAGGTTTTGTTTTTACAAAATGTGTGTGTGTGTGGGGGGACAGCAGAGGCACGTAGGTAAAGTTTTTTTTAATTTTTAAACTTAAAATGAGGGGAGGAGGACTGCTGAGGCACGGCGCAGAGGTGGTGCAGCGAGCTTATGGCTTGCTGGACCACCCCCTTCCCTGCCTAGCCCATGGCGACCAATCAGTGGTCGCCATAGACTGGGTAGGCCTCCCCAGAAGCAGTGGAGAAAAAGCGACAGATGGCAAAAGCCATCATTGCTTCGCCGCAAACAAAAAAAGTTGTGCTAAATGGCCTACTTTTTTAGTTCACAGCAAAGCCCCTTTGCCTCTAGATGGCTTTGGATTGGCGGCTGCGTCATGTAACGCAAGTGGCACCATTCCGAAGCCACCACGACGGATACTGTCCGTTTCAAGGCACCCCCACCCAAGTTTCTCGGCTCAGTCTGTAATATCTCCAGTTAAAAAGGCTCAGGTAGCAGCTGATGGGGAACCCCTCTCTGCCTGAGATACCGGGGAGGTGCCGCTAGCAGTAGCTGTAAGAGATACTAGTGGACTAGACAGTGGAGGCTGGTGGCTCTGATTTTGGTGGGGCTGTGAATCCATTCCGGCTTTCCACCAGAACCAACCAGAGCTCTGAAGGAGCTATCCAAGGTTGTGAGAGTATTTTGGGGCTATGGTTCAGGACTTTAAGAGCTCCTTTGGAGTTCTGGCTGGTTGCCTCTTGCACACATGAATAATAGTAATGTGTGAGAAAAGGCTCAGATGCCTTTTGTGAGGAAGGGAGGAAAATAAAGGGAAGAATTTGTTAGCAAACTTCTTGGTCTCCTTTAGTAGATGAACATATAATGTTCTGTGTGGTTATCTGCCTTCCTCTTCTGCATTCTTTTGAAAGAGGAACTTCACCTTGGTCTGACAGGAAGAAAGGAAAGAGTAGTGGTGATGGTGAAGGAGGAGGAAGAGGAGGGACAAAGGTCAACAAGAAATTGAGACATGGTGATAGTCCTCGACCACTGTTCACATGAAAACACTCCAAAACAAAACAAATGACCACCAGTAGCATGTCCAGTTTATAAATGTATAGACTAAACACACACACAGGCAAACAGAGAATCTATACATTTATAAACTGAACATAAATATAAACAGATGTTACCATGTGAAAGGTTTTAGCATAAAACATTCGCTTCAGTGACTGAAGCTGGTGTTTTATACTGAAACATTTCACATTTAAAATCTGTATGTGTGTATAATTTTTATACATAAAAACTGAACATAAATATCAATTGATGTGACAATGTGAAACATTCTGGTATAAAACATTAGCATACCCATTTATAAACTGGATGAGCTATTGGTGGCCATTTGTTCTGTTCTGGAGTGCTGCATCGTGTGTATTGCATTGCCTGCATATCGGTTGGTTCACGTGAAAATAGGCACAATGACCACTGCCTTTGTGCCCTACCACCCCTGAACACCCATTAGTACTTTTCAAAGAATGGCCAATTGCACTCATTCTCTGCTCCAGTTGTTCCCAAGCTGGTGCCCTCTAGATGTGTCAGACTGCATCTTCCAGAACCCCCCAAGCTATGCTGACTGGGGCATTCTGGGAGTTGTAGTCCAACACATCTGGATGGCATCAGCTTGGGGACGGGCAACTCTACACAGTTTCTCTTCCCTCCAGTGTCAAGTGCCTAACTCATCAAAAGTCAATCCCTGGAAGTCTCATTTAGGTATGATAGCTAGATAATAATACTCATATATCTATTGATATATTTTTGCCCCATGATTTGTCTATCAAATCTCTTTTTAAAACCAACTATGGCTGCCTCTACAAGAGAGGTTTAAAGCTCTTTCAAGGCGCTTAAAAAAAATTACCTCTACAAGAACGGAGTGCAAATCGGGCGTAGAGGCGCGTTATCTCTCCGATTATGCGCATTATCGAATGCGCGTTAAATCGCGAGTTTTATTTTGCTCCGGCCGTTAAAGCGCATTTTGACTATGTGAACAAGCGCTTATGCGCATTAACTACTTGTAAAGCGCATTTTGGTCATCCGTTAATGCGCTTCGCCGCCTCTCATGCAGAGGTATTAGGTGTAAATGCGCTTCAGCGATTATGCGCATAATCGCCTAACCAGGCGCAAAAGCGAATCCTTGTAGAGGGGACCTATGCTAGCAGCTCATTTGACCAACCATATGTCTTGCAATGATCACCTGGAAAAAAGATATCAACTGCAAATGAGTGGCACCTTGCTGTGGTTCTTATATTATTAATAGATCTCCCTTTCTTTTTCTGCTGTTCCCTTAACATAACAAGGCTCAGGGCTGTTAACAACTTGTCAATAGTCCAGAAGGGCTGGTGGATGCTTCATTCATGTGAGCTATATGGATGGGAAAATTCTCACTGCATTTGAGTGCTGCTCTGATCCTCTCCCCCCAATCTCCCAAATCCATCAATTTTGTCTTGCTGTCCAAAATGCAATAAAAACGAAACAGCCTATTTCAACCATGAAACAGAAGAGAAATGGTCTTCCTCATTTCTTACCAGCCCTAGTCTCAGCTTCTACCCTTGCACAAAAAGATTCTCATGCTAAATTTCTGTGTAATAGGCTGCTATGAAAAGTATAAAGCAGGGTGCCAGTAAAGTCGCTTTCCAGACCTTGCATCCTTAGTGGATTAGAGGAGCCACATCAAGTATCATGCACCATCCGACCATTATTCTCTGACATTTTAATCACCAAATGTCTTAGACCTGCTCTACTTTTAAGGAAGGCTTGTTAACAACTTTGCTAATTAGTAAATAAAACGAGGTTCTTCTGGTGCTTCTAGGGTCTTTGTCAACATGATGTGCAATTCCCAAAAAGGAGACTCTCAGATACATTGGAGCTGCAGCATGAACCAGACTGATTTCTTTGTGGATCTGGAAAATGTCTTCATTTTCAAACCAGAGCTGGAACTGGAAGTCCAACTGAATGTCAGCCTCTTCGACAATTGTATGTATTCAAATCTTCCTGAAATGGGAAAGTGTCCCCAATGCATGATCCAAAAACCAAGAAAAAAGAGAAAAGTTCCACTCAATCCTGTAAAAAGAGGATTGTGTCATAAATTTTGTCATAAATATTTGTCACTTACAACAATAGTTTTTTCATGTATCATTGGCACCTTTTAATTCTTTTTTACTGGTTAGTGACCCCTCTTTTTCTACCCCATGCATAATCTCCTTCCCCTAGTCAAGTGCAGAAATCCAGTTCTGAAGTGTGTCCTAACTCTTGTGGGGGAATATATAATTTGACATGGTGGCTATGAAATCCTGGACCACACCCAACATCACCTCCATGAAGACTGTTAGACAACGGGGTGTACAGTACCCAAACAATATCCCGACCTTATCTCAGTTTTACAATACCAGGAAGAGACACTCAAAACTGGTTGATAGTTGGACAGGGTACCTGATGAGGGATATGGAATCCTTATAGAACAGGAGGGACTTCCATCATCCTTCACCATTGGCTGCCCTGGCTAGAGCTAATGGCAGTTGTAGGCCAAAACATCTGGAGGGCCACAAGTTGCCCACCCCTGTTATAGACCAAGGCTACTTTCTCCCCATCCTACAAGTCAAGCTTGGTGGAGTTCATGATACCCTGATGGACATGTTTTGGAGAGGTTTACCCCTCCCCTTTCATCCAACCAGGTCTTGGTGATACATATGCTAAGTTGCATGTAAAGATACAAATTTAGAAAGAATTACTGTAATTTAAATAGAAATACAATACATCTCACCATAGTGGGGAAGACCTATTGACCAGGTAACCTTGTGCCTGCTTAGTCTCAGGGCCTCTGCTGGCTCTGTCTTCTTATGGTTCTTTATCTTTAAAGTGGACTTAGACCGGCCAGCCCTCCGAATAGAGGATTGTCCTCTATAAAGTAAGACTCATGGCCATGCTAACCAGATGCCAAGGGTTACTGTATTGTTCATAGTTGTATAGAAAAGGGGTTTGGGGCAAATGCAGCTTAGGAGATATGAAGGTAAGAAAAACTACTCCTGTTGACATCCACATTTGTATACAACTATCAAAATACAAGAGTCCTGTTGTCTTCAGTTGCTGATTACCCTAGGCAGATCTGGACTTTTCCACATGAACAAACATTAACCGGTGTTTTTTCTTTCTTCACACTCTTAGTCCAGCCTCCTCCACCCCAGAAAATAGGTGTCAGTGATACAAAAGATGGCAATTTCCTACTGGCATGGGAAGCAGGTGATGGAACAAATAGAAACCATTGGCTGGATGGAGCCCTGAACTTTCACATAACCTACAAAAGGGATTGGGAACTCTGGGAGGTATCTATGACCATTTTTCCCATCATGGCAGCATTTCTCTTTGTATTTAGGTTATGCATTTCAGTGGAGGCACATGGCTTTGCTTTTGGTGGGGTTCTGAATGCATTCTGGGTTCTAAATGAGATCTAAATGAGCTATTCAAGGTGCTGAACCTGGTTGTCAGATAGGGTTCAGCATGTTGGATAGCTCCTTTAGAGTTCTGTCTGGTTTTGACTGAAACCACGAATGGTTTCACAGCCACATCTAAATCGGAGCCACCAGCCTCCACTGATGCAATTAGTAATTACTGACTGGCATATTCTGCAAAAGCAGTTAAGGCCAGCCAGAGCATTTGCACTAACTTTCAAAATTGAGAAGTTTTGAATGGATACCAGAAGAATAGCCATATTAGCTTGCTGCAGTAAAATATGGTCTCTAGACCTTTGACACTTTCATGATGCATTTATTTAAGATGTTTTTAATAATGTACTAGTTTTATTAGTTTGTAATGTTTTATCTATTTTATGGTCTTTGTATTTATATTTATTGTTGTTCCCGCCTTGATCCAAAGGGAGAGGCAGGTAAGAAATAAATATTTTATTTATTTAATTAATTAATTAATTAATTAATTTATGTCCCACCTTTTAGGGTACACATCTTGCCAAGGCATTTTATAAGTAACAGGACTGGCCAGGATCCCTTCCCCCTTGTGGGAAGGTGAGTTTTGTGTGTACATTTGTATGCACATAGGGACACTCTACAAGCTTGCCAAATGCATGACTGGTATGGCCATTGGGCATGTTGGTGCTGGGTGGGGCTAGCCCATGGAGCTCTGCAGCCACCTCACTCATGCTTTAAATGCATGAGTGGTTCATCTCAGCTTGGAACTGGCTGTTGCGAACAGAACTGAGTTAGATTATGGGCAGTTTATTATTTTTGAGAGAAACCAATTTCCCACAATGCTATGGCAGTTTCCCCTAATTTTCCCTCTGATCAATAGGATTCCTCTGTCTACCAATACCTCAAAAGTTTGACATGGGAAGACTAAAGCATATTAGGAATGGATGTGGCTCAGTGGTAGAGCACATGCTTTGCATGCAGAAGGTAGGGATGTGGGCAAAATCAGTTAACGGATTCAAATGCGTTCAGATTTCTATTAATTCACCCTGAAGATCCCATAGCAGGCTGGCCTTTACTGACTCATGTGGATTCTGTGGACTTGCAGCCCTGTTTTTCACTTTTTTTGGCTGGCGGGAGATTTGTGCTCATTTGTATAAGTGCTAATTCACATTAAAGCAAGTGAACATTGGCACATTTGTGTACATGTACAAATGCACAATCATTAATGTGCATTAGTGCTGGCTCACATTAACTAATTAGTGTTAAGGAATTAGTGTTAATGTTAAGGAATTAGTGAATGAAATCCTGGTTTTAAAAAAACCCTGATTCTGTCAATGAGTGGACAACTGATCGAATGATACTTGATAATCCGTGAAACGTCAATGGAATGGATTTAAGAAAATCTGTGCATCCTTAGCAGAAGGTGACAGGTTCAGTCGCTGGCAACTAATCCTGTCTGAAACCTGGTAGAGCCACTGCCAATCAATGCAGACCAGCCTTCCCCAACCTGATGCCCTTCAGATGTTTTGCATGGCAATGCCCAGCATTCCTGACCATTGGCCATGCAGGCAGATGCTGGGGAGAGTTGAATTCCAAAACATCTGGAGGGCAATAGATTGAGGAAGGCTGATGCAGAGCAGTGGAAGCTGGTGGCCCTGATGTCAGGGATGGTGGTAAATCTGCTCCGGGTTTCAGTCAGAACCAGTCAGAACTCTAAAGGAGTTATCCAAGGAGCAAAGCTTGGATTCACTGCCCCACTGACATCAGAGCCACCAGCCTCCCTTGGTGTAGACAATGCACAAGTAGATGGACCAATGGTCTGACTCAGTTTCCTATGAAATTACTGCACAACAGACAGAAAAATAAATCATCATCATCTAAGAACAGGGGTTGCTTTTGCTGGCTATGGAAACGTTACAGTTTGTTTCTGTATTTCCCTTACCATGCCAATCTCCTTCTCTCCCTTGCCAGAAATCTTCCTCTCTCTGGGTCTCAAATACCTCCAATTGCCTTCTCCAACGTGATAAACTCATTCCTGGGAGCACCTATGTTGCTCGTGTTCGAAGCAAACTGAAGCAAGGCAGTGATCTTGTGGGCCATTACAGTGACTGGAGCTCTGTGATAACCTGGAAAACATCGGAAGGTAATCCCACAAAGAGCTGGTTGTTCATGTGAATGCTGACAGTGGTGAGGCAAAGCTGGGAAGAGGGGTGTCAGTTTTGGTTTCTCCCCATTTCTCATGGTAAGTTTGGTTTGTCTTGAACCTCATGTGAACGTCCATACACATGTTGTGAACATTTCTCCTAATCCATGGATACAAAAACTGCATGCATTAGCAGACATTTACAGAAAAATGCATATGGATTTTCACATGAAATGTTTAAAGAAAGTTCTCAGAATTTGGAATGAACTGAACTAAAGAGTGGAGAAATTCTGTAAGTTCCAGATGAATTGGATTTCAGGTTGGAAAAATGAGAAACTGAAAGAAACTGAAATTGACAGACTCATCCAATCCTACTCATAAACTGCTTCTGTGTCAGCACCATCATGCATCATTTCAAAGAGAAAAAGTCTCCCAGAGAAGTGGAAGAGTGAGGGCTGGCCAAGATTGTGAGACGGGAAACTGGGTTTGTGTGTAAAACCTTCCATAGAAGAAACTGATGTCACACTTGTTGCACAACATGTGGCAAGTTTTGATAGATACATTTTGTAAACTTCAGGAAGTGGTTAAATATGCTTTGCTGTCCCAGGCCTCCATTTTACCCCTAGTCCTTTTTATTAAAAGGTCAACTTGATGTCAATGTGATGAAGGTAGCAAAGCGACAGTCAGAGGGAGAAATGTTCTCCTCCCTTTCACAAAAGCCAGATATCAATACTGCATGGAGCAACAGAAGTGGCTTCTTTGCTCTCTCCTGCTAAGACTCACCAAGAGCGCCTCATGTAGACAGATGGAAGAAGCAGAAATGGTGGCTGTCAAAGAACTTGTAAATGATTGTTGAAAAATTAAACTCTTGGCAAATGTTATCTTATTAACCAAATCAATTAACAAAAAACCTTTCAGTTTAACCTGTTGTGCTTAGGGCTTTCCATGTTCATTCAAACTCCAAAATACCAGGAAATTGCAACTTTAAGGGCCATACCCTTAACAGATGTGTTATTTAGAATATATATATGTGTGTGTGTGTGTCTGTATACACACACACACACACACACACACACACACGGGAATATAAAATTATAAAATCACAGATCAGAGATAACAAGAGGGATTTCTTCCTTTTTGTGCCACTCATGTGAGTGGTGCATGAAGATGCCACGGGAAGCCAGTCCCACAAGTGGGAGCTGAGTCCCTTTCTGTGTGCCTCTCTCTGTAGGGAGAAAGGGAAATTATTGTGCTGGATGATGTTGTGGGAGGGACTGAAGCTTCAGGATGGGGCCCTGTCTCCTTGATATCATCTGGCTCACTGGTTTGGCCCAGTGAAGGAATCCATACCCCAGATTGATATAGGTTCTCCACACCTGATTTGGTCTGATCCAGCAGGACTCTTCTTACATTGTTCTTACACTACAGTCACCCCATCTTGGCTGGAACATCCTCTAGAAATGAAACATCGTTGTGGACATTTTGCTTAAAAATGTTGCATTGTGCTCATGGGACAAAAGCAGGTCATGAGATGGGGAAATGGACGTTTTGTGTTGGCTTATGCCAGAGATACATTTTTAAATTGCCAGGCCTCATGATATTTGGAGACAAAGTTATTAAAATGTTACATGGACAATGCCACTGTTCTATATGGGCATCTAATAAAACATGAACAAAAACCAATTGATATTAGAGGTGATGGCGTCCTTTACAGGGATGATCTCCATTTCCATCATGAAAAATGGACTGCATTCTGTTAAATGCACTGGCAGCTTTTTCTTCAGCTGGTAGCCTGGTATTTAATAGATCTTCTTCTGTATGTCTAGTAGCAGTCACTGCCAAATCTTTCCTTACTCTTCCTCCTTGTGTTTGCTTCTGTCAAACTTTGCATGACCCGAAACAAGGCTGATTTTTGGTTTCCACCCATTAGATAGTAAAGTTGAAGCTCAGCCCAAGAACCTACGCTGTCGATTCAATGGCATTGATCAGCTAAAATGTAGCTGGGAGGTGAGGCAAGAGGTCACCAGCTCTGTCTTGTTCACACTCTTCTACAAAGACAACCCAGGATCTGAGTAAGTAGCTTCTTTTGAGCAAGACATCTCCAAATCTGCTCATCTTGTATATTACTTAACTTCTTTCTTTTGTTGTATTTATTATTCCTCAGAGAGAAGGAATGCTCTCCAGTCCATGTGGAGAACGTGACTCTCACCCCTCATCACATACTGCAAAGCTGTGAGATCAACATCTCCAACCCCAATAGGCAAAGCCAATACCATGTAACTGTACGGACGAAAGAAGAGGAGAAAGTGATGGAGCCCACGCTGCACAGTAAGTCTCCTTTGTGAATCACAAAGACATATATGCTGGCTCTTCTGATTCTTGATTTTGTGGCTTGCCTGGCTGAAAACAGCAGTGCAGAGACACAAAGAAGCTAATGTGAGGATAAGATGGATCAGAGGGCCATACAGTGGAGGCTGATGGCTCCAATATCAGTGGGGCAATGAATCCACTCTGGGTTTCAGTCAGAACCAATCAGAACTCAAAAGGAGCTATCCAAAGTGCCAGTCAGTGATCCTGTTCTGGCGACTTAGCGTGTTGTGTGAATCATTCCTAACCATGGTGGCTAAATAACCATGGTTTAAATATATTCACTAACAATTTGCTGCAAAAGGGTTAGCGGCCTAACCATGGTTTAGCATGTTGTCTGAACAGGCCCAGTGTCAACAATACTGGGCTAGATGGACCAATGGCCAGTATAAGGCAGTTTCCTATGTTCCTATGCTCTTGACACATCCCTTGTTTTCTAGTCAAGCCAGACCCACCTTACAACCTGTCTCTGAAAGTGTTGAACAATCAGAACTACAGATTGCAGTGGGAAGCCAGAGTCATAAACAAGGTTGTAAAGATTCCAAAGAAGTATGAAATCTCATACTGGAAGACTGGAACCCCTGGGGTGGTAAGTAGCAATTGATTGCTTCATGGCAGGTGAACAAGCCATATAATCTGTTTTCTACCTCATTTTCCCTTTCCCTTTTCTCTTCCCAGGCCCGAAGAGTTGAGGATAACAGTGGTGACCAACATTTCACCTTCACCTCACAGTTCCTGGAACCGAGCACACATTACACAGCAAAGGTACGAGCAAAAGTGAACCAATTGGACCGTGATGGCCAGTGGAGCGAGTGGAGTGAGGAATTTGAGTGGGCAACAGAAAAGGGTGAGTCACAAATAGGAGCACCAGTCCACTTTCAGTCTCTACTAAGTGTACTACTGCCTTCAGAAGGAGACTCTCTTTCCTCTTATCTAAGCAGGCATTCGGCTGCTCTTTTTAACATTTTGGGTTATTGTGTAGCACGTATTAGTGATGTTGGAGAAATCCACAATGGAATCAAATGAATTTGGAATTCTATGACTCTGATCAACAGATTCCTCAGTGGACAGACTTTTCCTGAGTCACATGGCTTCCACAGACTTGCTGACTGATTTAAAATTTTTTGGGGGGGGAATTTTATGCAAATTTAGCTAATAATAATAATAATAACAATAATAATAATAATAATAATAACAGGCTAAAATGTTCATTTCCTCCATAGGGCAAAGGATGAAAATGTGCATTTGGGGGAGGGATTTGCACATCTGCAGAGTTTTGTGCATTGGGGAGATTTGCGCATTTTCACAAATGCAGATTTGTGTGAATAAAAATGTACGCAAATAGAACTTTATGCAAATTTGAGAAGTTGGGAAAAATCCAATTCTGTCATTAAATGGATAATGGAATGAAAGGCACCTGACCATCTTCAAAAGGCAGATGGAATGGATTATACAAAATCTGTACATCCCTAGTAAGTATTCAGTATTATTAGGCTGGCCCATGATGTTTTGGAGCCTGGGGTGGAGCAGCCGATGATGTAATAGTAAAAGCACAGTCATACCTGCCAAGTTGTTTTGCCACACACCACAAGCACTTTGTACCCCTCTTAAGGAGTAAAAATGCAATAATTATATATAAATAAGCAACTATTTGCTGCCCTTTCATGACATCCAAAATATAAATATAAAAACAGCTGCATTACTCAACCTAATAATGAGAGTGGCCTTGATAGGACTGATTCAATTTTAAGTTGAATTTTAAAATCTGGGGAGTGGGACATTTTCTCCAAAAAGGTGGGAATGCCTTTTGCTACAAAGTGGGGGTCCCTCTACCCACCTTTCTTGGCATATTCTATTTAAAAAATACATTTTTTTTCAGATGGGAAATATTGTGACAAGCCTCAAAGGTAGTTTGTAAATTAGGGGTGCATAACTACTTTTGCATGGGGGCTGGATGCCTCCCCATCCCTCTGTGGGCCATAGGATGTCATTTGCTCCTTGACCCAAGCATTGGGTGAATACAGCAGGCTAATGCATATTAGTGCTAATGCAAATTGGCATAAATCCCTCCCTCTCAAAAGGTGAAAAACCTACCAAATCTATGGAATCTACACAACTGGGGAAAAGCTGATCTGCTGCAGAATCCACAGGCCGGATTCATCGAAATCCACACTCATTTGAATCCATTGCGGATTTCTCCCAACATCGCTAGCTAGCAAACACTTGGGTTCCTGAGCCAATTTCTGATATGTTTACTTACATCTCTGGCAGATGATGCCATCGCTATTGCTGTGGCCTGCAACGTAGTGCCAGTGGGCACCAATCTGCTCAAGGCATCCCCTTTGGTGTCCATTAGCTCCCTGCCTCTCCTGATTTTTAAAAGGGTTAACTGGGAGGTTGGCTTGCTGCAAACTGAAATGCTGGCCTCCAGCCGACATGGTGGTATGTTCTGCCTGTGCTGCGTGTGTGTGTATGTGTTGTGTCTGACTTTTTGTTTTGGTGTGGTGCGGTGCAGTGCATGTTACTATTGACTGCCTTCTGTTAAATAGGTGTTGGAGCACAAAACTGGGGGGGGGGGGTTTAAATGAAAGGATTTCTGTTTTGGAGCTCCGCCCCCTCTCTTCCTTGTACTTAAGTTCTGGGGCAAGTTATTTTTCTTTTAGCCAAACCAGTTTGCCTTCTGAGAAATGGGTATTTTTATGACCAAACTGGCCACCTTGGTCTTTTGTAATCCAATGAGGGAGCCATTTTGTGAACTGGCAGCCTCCCTCCATGGCAGCCATTTTGTAGGAGCATCCATGACATTCTCACAAGTCCAAATGTACCCACCAGCCAAAATGTTCCTGTTTATAAAAAAAGTGTTAGGCCTCTGCTTTCCCATAGGCTTGCTCTGCTATACTTCTGCAAATAGGGCTTTAAAGCCATACCAGGAGCTAATGAAGTTGTTTCAATATGGGTGAGATGTATTATCATTGCCAGGCTCCCATTAGCAGTCTAGCTGTAGTATTCTGGATTAGCTGCAATTCAAAGGCACCTCTACTTAGAGTACATTGCAGTAATCCAGCCTAGAAGTCTTTTTGGTATGGTCCGCCAATTTTCTTGGGTACCATTCCTTAAAAACATTTGACGCAAAAGCCATGCTGCTTTGATTTTAATTAAAAATTAATTTCAAAGTAAAGCTGTTCCTAACTTTCCTATGACTTGATGTAAACTGCCCAGAGAGCTTCAGCTACGGGGCAATATAAAAATGAAATAAATAATAAATAATTGATCTTTCATTGTTTTTCTTCCATGATCTTCTGTTCTGTTTCAGTTATTCCTTCCTGGAGTATTCTACTGGCAGTAGTGGCTTGTATCATTTTCATGATGGCAGGCATCTGGTATTGCCATAAATGTCTTCTCAGGTAAGCCTGGGTTACAAATGGAATGGACATCTGGATATACTGCTCCTCTGTCTTGACTCAAGGCTTAGGTTTGTTAGACACATTACAACAATAATCATCATGTGGAAACTGCTTTAAGGGCACAATTCTATGCAGGTTTCGAAACAGAAAGGTCTACAACTCCCTTTTGGAATGCATAGGACTGTAGCCTCAGTAGTTCAGGATGGTACCATCTATTATAATGGACTGAGGGGGGAACATGTGGCCTTAAGGGCAGTCCTGCTGCCCCAGAAATTGCTGCAAACTGACGGTGGCCTAAAATAGTCAAAATTAGCTTTAAAACATAGTGTGCCACTGACGCTGCTGCAGTTAGGCAACATGCAGCAGGAGTGTGGCCAAGGGTGTGTGTGTGACTAGGGGGTTGAAATTGTCCCCTTTCATACCTGCTGAGCTGTTTGTAGCATACAGCAGCTCACTGGGTGGATTGGGTGGCTTTCATCACACTCCTACAAATGTTCCAGCAGAAATATTTACAGTGGTGAACCACTGAATATGAACAGATCACCATTTCATAGTCACCAAGAGGAGTGGTCTCCACTTGGTGGCTCTGACATGAAGAACGTGTCCTTCCTGCTCCTGGAAACATGTCTATAGCACTAGCCTCTGCTAGAAGACAAGGGTCATTATTCTTTATAACTTGTAAAGCACCTAAGAGTTGCTAAGTGCTATGCACAAATCGAAAGCAGGACTGCCACCAGAGCCAGGCTTATGTGAAGTGGGAGGAAGCTACCGCATGAGGCAGTGGGAAGTGGAAAAAGCAGCGAATCTGTGCGGCCCCCACCCACACCAGGAGGGTTCACCTGGTCATCCTGGGCACAGCAAGGCAAGGGTTAACAGCCCTTGCCAATGCTGTTCTTCAGCGCGCCTGTGCCGGGGCGGCCTTACTATTAAGTGGAAGGAAGTGAGCACAGTGCCTCCTGCTCCCAACCCTGCTGGCCAGCCAGCTTACTTTCCTTAGTGGGAACATGTGCACCCACATCGCTGGCACGCTGCCTGTGTAAGGTCTTTCTGCCTTCAAGGGCTGCACTGGACAGGTGTGCAGGTGCTGGGTGGATCCTGAAGGCAGAAAGACCTTACAGAGGCAGTGCGATGGCGATGCAGGCGCAAGTGTCCCCGCTAAGGAAAGTAAACTGGTTGGCCAGCAGGGTTGGGAGCAGGAGGCGCGGCGCAGCGCATGGGCTACCAAATGGCTACTCTTCTTGGGCGTGTGTAGGGGGGGGCAGAGGAGGCTGTGGGGGCATGGCGGGTACCCAGCGCTTCAGGTGATGACCTGACTTGGGCCGGGCCTGACTGCCACTGCCCACAGGCTTACAGCAATCCAAAAGGCATGACATAAAAGGAATAAAGGATGAAGCGGGAAGAGGAAACCAAGCAAACTCAGACACCAGTTCTTAAAGTTCCACAGTAATTTTCATAACGTTTAGCTTGAATGGGGACAGTTGAAGGAGAGGAAGAGATAGATGGAAGTGTTCTCTTAGCTGGGCTGATGGAGTGGGCCATGCTGTCTCACGTCACCCTTTGCTGCAGCAAAACAGACTGGAGATTTTAAGGCAGAGCTGAGGAATCTCAAGACCAGAGGCCAAAATACTACCCCTTCCATTTTGCAAATGTGTCTGCAATCAAAGCTGACCCTAGGGGAGGATGAGCTGGATGGTTGCCCTGAGCTCTGAGCTGAGGTTGGCGCCAAGCTTAGGCTGACCATATGAAAAGGAGGACAGGGCTCCTGTAACTTTAACAGTTGTAGAGAAAAGGGAATTTCAGCCAGTGTCATTTGTATGCAATTAGTTCCTGTTGAAATTCCCTCTTCATCACAACAGTTAAAGTTGCAGGGGCCCTGCCTTCTTTTGTATCTGGTCACTCTAGTATAGTGTCTGTAACTTTAACTGTTGTGATGAAGAGGGAATTTAACTAGGAACTAATTGCATACAAATGGCACTGGCTGAAATTTCCTTTTCTCTACAACTGTTAAAGATACAGGAGCCCTGTCCTCCTTTTCATATGGTCAGCCTAGCCAAGCTGAGCTCAGTGGCTAATTTTTTTTTAATGTATTGTCTGCAGTGTCTGTAACCTTTCTGTCAGGGTTCTACAGGTTGTTTGGGTGCTAACTACAAACATTATCTTCTTTCAATATACTTTAAAGCATATCTCTTGTTCAATGTCCACTTTGATGGCATTTGCACTAGGTTAAAATTAGTGGAACACAGCTTTACTTTGAGGTAACATTACTGAGCACATAGCACTTCAAATACTGCAAACACTGCCTTTAAGCATTATAGATGGAACAATTTCCTTGACAAGGCTTGCCTGGCTCCAACGTTGTTATCTTTTTGGCGCCAGGTCAAGACTTCTCTCTTCTCCCAGGCATTTAACAGCATATGTTGAGGTTTTTTAACTGACCCCAGAATAGTTGATATGTAATCTGTTTTTATGGTTTTTAATTTTGTATATCGGTTTTTAATGTTCAGTGTTTTAATCTTTGTAAACTGCCCAGAGAGCTTCGGCTATGGGGCGGTATATAAATGTAAATAATAATAATAATAATAATAATAATAATAATAATAATAACAACAACAACAACAACAACAATAATATAAAGGAACAATCCTATGGCCACTAGATACTGCCTAGAGGGCCATAGATTTTTTTGGTTTCTGGGAAGCGAGGTCAGAGTCAAGGCTCTGACCTTGGTTCCCAGAAACCATGCTCCCTGCCTCCTCCCTCACCTCTTTGTAGCCAGCGCAGTTCTTTCTGCGCCAGCTACATCTCTGCACTTGGAAACAAAGCGTGGAGAGAAAAGGGGGTGGTCCTGGGGTCGGGAAGGAGAGGAGACTGGAGCTTCCTATCAGGTCTCCAGGCCCCTTTCTTCTCCCTTCCCAAAGCCATGCCTAGATGGGCAGAATCGCCCATCTAAACAAAAATACAGGTCAGGTGGGGCATGGTGGAGAGGTTCCCCTCCATGCTCCTGCCACCCTTCATAGAAAAGGATTGTGCCCTAAAGCCGTAGGCTGTAAGAGGTCAGCTGGATACCTTTTCTATTTATACCTTTTCTTTATTATTTTTTAAAATAAAAATAATAGATATTCTTCCCCCCCCTTTTTTAAACAAATTAGAATGTTTACCAAAGGATAGGAACTGCTACAAAACAAAACAAAATATTATAAGTAAAACCTGTGATAGTTCTGCTGTCTTGCATAGTGCACTGCCAGTGCTCAGAATGTGGCTTATTGAACTTTGGCTTGTGCAAACTGTAACACAGTGGCAGAGCGATCAAGGTTTTGAGCGATGCCATTCTTGATGGCGATCACACCGCACCAGGCTCCATAAATCCTCTTGGTGGCTTGTGAAACTGGCTATGGTGGTGGTGGTGGTGGTGGTGGGGGCACCAAAGGCACTCTGCGCCTGGAGCACCTTTTTATCCCTGTCTGCAATTTCCTCCTGCTGACCCTGGTTAACTGGGCCTCACCCTGTACTTAGTCCCCTACCAGGCCCATCTCTAGGATTATGGGCAGGATCTAATGCAAAGGTGTTTCCCAAGGAAAGTTGCACAGAACCAAAAGGATTAAGAAGCTGCCAACCACATCTCAGAGCTTCACAGTTTACCCAGTGATATCAGAGTCCCCTGATATCAGGCAAATCTGAGATATAATTGTGCGCTTCCTCTAAACTTCCAAAATAAGGGTCAAATGACAGGGCTGAAATGACATGGGGAAATCACCCCACAAAACAGCTTCCCACATAGAGGCTGACTCACTTGGCAACCACTGGTCATTGTGTGGCTTACATGCATTCTGTGGAGAGTCTCCACCCCAGTTTCGGTTCCTGCTAGGACTGTTTGTGGAGATTCTTAATGTGGTGGTGATGGTGGTGGTGGTGGGGAGTCACGCAGTGAGTCACTCTATAGCAGCCTTTCCCAACAGGGTCCCTTACAGATATGGTTGGACTACAGCTTTCATTGTCCCCAGGCATTGAGTGGACTGGTTGTGGTTGATAGGAGTTGTAGTCTGACAACATCTGGAGAGCTAAACAATCCACAAGCACTAAATGGAAACTACGCATTTCACTTGTTTCTACTGGTCAAATGGAAGGCTATACACACCCACCTGTCCCATACGTGTTTTGACCACAAGGGTCTTTGTCAGTGAGATAAGAAATTGTTCAACATTATAGCCCAAAACATAGATTTTATTTGCTTAACTTAATTGTTCCATTCAGACCAAACATTAACTCTTGTATAGCTTATCTGTTTCGGCCAGTTTGTGGATGCATTAGGAGAGGAAGGGGGACTTGGCCTTTCCTCCTATCTCGTAACTGCTAAGATATAGCTGAAGCATAAACCAAGTCTACACTCAAAACAGGCTTTCAGTAAAGTGCTGCATGCAAAGAAGCACCAGGTTGGGGAAGGCTGCTTCCACAGTGGGAAGTTTCCTTTCAGAACCAGTTTCATGAATATTTCACCTGGCTCTTGTCCTGTTGCTGACAGAATGCAGGGGCAGAGGGGTGAACATTGCCTGGTCTGACTGCATTAAAGTGGCTCTTCT
Source organism: Anniella stebbinsi (assembly GCA_029215795.1). Taxonomy (NCBI): domain Eukaryota; kingdom Metazoa; phylum Chordata; class Lepidosauria; order Squamata; family Anniellidae; genus Anniella; species Anniella stebbinsi. Next base: position 33,046,988 of record JARDYH010000003.1, read on the forward strand.
GTTTTTTCATGGCAGCAAGAAGAGTAAGTGGGAAGCAACCATCCCAAGTCCTCCCAGGACGTTTCTGCTCCCAGAGTTTTTTCAGGTAAGAGAGATTTCTCTCAGACTGGGGTTAGCTTCTCTCAATCTGCCCTGCACACCCTGTTGGGGTTCCTTGTTTGAAGACGTTGCTTCTGATAGATTTCTTGTACAACTACAGAATGAACCACTTCCTCCAAGAGATTTCTGTGCTGTCTATTTGACCTTGGTGAAAGCTGTTAAGGCCAATGAACAGTCTATCACCCAGTGGAGGCTGGTGAATCCGCACCTCACACTGCTCCTTTAGAATTTTGACTGAAACCTGGAGAGGATCCACCACCCCATTGACATCAGAGCCACCAGTCTCCACTACTATTACCCTCTCCATCAATGGTAGTCATAGGCCAAGTTGTCTTATTTCTGGTCCATGATACTTTTGCCTGTATTTGTGTTAATATAATCATTTGTACATCTCCCGTCTTTTTTTGGACACAGTTATAGCTTTAAAAAATATAATACAATTTTAAAACTGAAAACCAAACAAACAAATCACTGCAGAATAAACTTACTTAAAAGACATTACTTAGCAGCAGAATGCTATTAGTATTTTAAAATACAAACCAGTTTAAAAAAGAAATAACTCAGCGACAAACAAAGCTACTACCTTTCAGACAAATGTTAAGCTTGCAACAGTTATATTCAAAAGAAAGCAACCTGAAATAAGTGACTTTGTAAGACTCTTTTAAAAAATAACAGGATTGGGGTCTCATGCACCATTGTGGGCAGTGAGTTCCAGAGATATAGGGCCACCACTGAAAAGGTTCTTACTTCCATGCCCGCCAACTAGATTGATCTTATAGGGTGACCATATGAAAAGGAGATCAGGGCTCCTGCATCTTTAACAGTTGTATAGAAAACGGAATTTTAGCAGGTGTCATTTGTATGCATGCTGCACCTGGTGAAATTCCCTCTGCATCACAATGGTTAAAGCTGCAGGAGACCAGCCCTCTTGACCAGTTACAAAAGAGGGCAGGGCTCCTGTAGCATTAACTGTTGTGATGAAGAGGGAATTTCACCAGGTGCTGCATGCATACAAATGACACCTGCTGAAATTCCCTTTTCTATTCAACTGCTAAAGATACAGGAGACCTGGCCTCCTTTCCATATGTTCACCCTACAGGCAGGCTGATAAGCAGGACCTGTAAGGCAGATCTTAGTGTCTGGATAGGTTTGTACAGGTACAGGTGACCTTTCATGTAACTTGATCTCAAGCCATTTGGGCTTCATCCATAAGTCTGATCCATCCCATTTCTGCACTGATGTTTGATTTGATTTTTTAAAAAAATCATCATTAAAATTTGCATTTCATACCCATTTTAAAATGTGCCTTCTTTCAAATTGCACATTTTAAAACATATGTTGATGTGCTTTTTGAGCCGAGCACTGCCTTGCAATATTTAGAAAATGCAGAAGCCGGCAGACATCTAATTTCCAGTCTGCACATGAGTCCAAAGTGTAGGTCAGATTGGCTTGTACTGGAATTCATGAATTCCTCAAGCATCCCTAATTGTTTGGTCAATTTCAGCATTTCATTTTAGTTGTCAGATGATCTGTTATCTTCTTGTATCTCAAGAGGTATATATTGCTCTAGCTCCAGGCATGAGGTAAGATGGGAAATGTCACCTTCCCTGTCAGACTGCCCAGCTCAGTTGCAAAGGATGACAGAGCTGCTATATCTTTTAATTACAGATATTTGTTTTTTACATTTAAAGCCAGGAGTCCAAGTGCTCAGGCTGGTATGATTTGTTAACCCTACTCCTTTCCCCCACTTCCTGGCCAGTAATGAAGGAGGTTAGGAGTTGTGGTTCAGCATCTGGGGGCCACATGTTCCACACACCCACTTTATACCAAGTCCTGTGAAGGTGCATTGCCACATAACAGTGACTAACCCCATAGTCTTCTTTACCTTTTAAACTTGGTAGTATTTGGCAAGAGTTCTAATCGAGCTATTAAAACATGTACACATACACACACACTAAATCAACATTGTTAACTATCTGCGTCAATAAGGAAATATAAGGATATTTACATACTCAAGTTTGCATCATTTTGCTTTCCGCTGTGTACAGTGCACTATCAAGACCTGCACTTGCAGAGTTGCAAATACATTTCCTCCAACAGCAAACACCGGTAGAGAGGCAATGGAGAACTTCAGGCCCACAAGCCAAGCCAGTGCTCCTCCACCTGGCTCCTTTCAGAACACTCTTAATTTAGACTGACCATATGGAACAAAGGACAGGGCTCCTGTAGCATTAACTGTTGTGATGAAGAGGGAATTTCACCAGGTGCTGCATGCATATAAATGACACCTGCTGAAATTCCTTTTTCTTTACCATTGTTAAAGATACAAGAGCCCTGTCCTCCTTTCCATAGGGTCACCCTAGTTTTTCATGTCACATTTGCTTGCACCTGACCTTTCTTGTCTCTGTCTTTTCACCCCACCTCTCAGTTCTCTGCATGCTTCCACTCCATAACACACAGGGACAAACTTGTGAAGCAACTGTTTCAACCCTGGGAAATGCGTGTTTGTGTGTATGTGGATTGTATTGGCCTAGGACAGTAGGTGAAAGCAAGCTCAGACTTGCATAGCTAGACACGGAACCAGAGTTCATTTTTTTGTGCCACCCCATCCTATCCTGCTGGAGGCAAGCTGCTCTCTCTCTCTCTCTCTCTCTCTCTCTCTCTCTCTCTCATTCCAAACAAGCTCATGCTGTTGCAAAAGATAGGATCAAGATGTGTGTGAATTCATTTGCACATAGGTGCCAAGAAAGCACATGGGCGCCCATGAGAAAGCAACAGCACAAGACTTTCTCTGAATGACTACCAAATATGAAAAGCACTTTGGGATGGACATGGAATCACACACACACACACACACACACACACACACACACGGCAGTTAAATTTGTATTGCAATTTTGTTCCAGCTCTTTCCCTCCACACCCCATTGGCTTAGGGATGACTGCCACCTGCCCTTGTTTCTTTTCAGAAAGTACAGTTGCCAGATGGCTCAGAGGACCACAGTAGCCACAGGTCTTTGGAGGAAGGAATCGGCTATGCCAACATATTTGAGGGGTGAGTATATAAAGGTGTGACATACCAGTTGGTCTGCTCCAAGGCACTCTTGGGACACTGATAAGTTGCAGGGGTATGTCTACGCTACAAATTGAGGCTGCAGACTATTCGTACTTACTGCTCCTATTGAACTCAGTGGCCCTGGCTGCCTCTACAAGAGAGGTTTAAAGCTCTTTCAAGGCGCTTAAATTTTTTTACCTCTACAAGAACGGAGCGCAAATCGGGCGTAGAGGCGCGTTATCTCTCCAATTATGTGCATTATCGAATGCGCGCTAAATCGCGTGTTTTATTTTGTTCCAGCCGCTAAAGCGCATTTTGACTATGTTAACAAGCGATTATGCGCATTAACTACTTGTAAAGCGCATTTTGGTCATCCCTTAATGCGCTTCGCCACCTCTGGCCGCCTCTCATGCAGAGGTATTAGGCGTAAATGCGCTTCTGCGATTATGTGCATAATCGGCTAACCAGGCGCAAAAGCGAATCCTTGTAGAGGGGACCCCTGACTCTGAGTAGACGTTCAAAGGATTGCATTGCAAACAGGCCTCATAGTTATTTCTTTTCCAAACAGAACTTGGAGGGTTGTAGTTTAGTGAGAGGGCATGAGAAATGTTAAACAGTAAGTTCTTGGCTCTCTCACAATGCTGAAATCCCCAGGATTCTTTATGGGAAACCATGACAATTGAACTGGTATAAAACCAAGAATTTTTATTACAGCAATATAGTTTAGCTCCTTGTTTGTGCATGGATGTTCCTATCAGTGAGGTATAAGGTGGCCTTTTACGTGTTGCCCAAAAGGAGGACACAGATATGCATAAACCTTATTTATTTATGTTACTCTATGAATAGATGCAAAGTTAGAAATAATTGGTGTCATTTAAATAGAAATGACAAGGAGGACTGTGATCAGGTGTCCTGTGTGCCTGCTCAATGTGCAGCTTAATTGCTTGCTATTGATGGGCATTTACATTTGGGAAGGAGAACTGGGTTGAAAGGGTTAAGTAGCCTCTCCAAGACAACTCCTCCATCCTCAAAACAGCCCTGTTGGACTACGAGACAGCTAAACAAAAACAATGGGAGATCCTAACTGTAGATCTCCTGCTTCATGTCTGGTTTGGAGCTAAAATTCAATACAGGGGAAGCAACAACAGAAAGAAGAGGAGGAGGTGGAAGTGAAGGTTAATTCAGAGATGGAGGTGAAGGTAATGTGTGTGTGTGTGGGGGGAGCATGTGTTCAGTTAAGTTGCACTTCCTTAGGCTTAGCTACAAGAAGGTATCAGTGGGCAACTTGTGGCCCTCCAGTTTTTGGCCTAAAACTCCCGTCTGCCCTAGCCAGCATAACCATTTGTAAGGGATCATGAGAGTTGCAGGCTAAAACATCTAGAGGACCACAAGTTGCCCCACCCTGCAATAGAGCGGGGTAAGGAACAATACTTTGATCAAAGTTTCATGAAATTGACCCAGTAATTTGAGGAGAACAGTTTGTGAAACAACTCACTCTCCCAACTTTGCTTTGCTGATTCTTCAGCAATGGGAATAAGTCCCATTGAATTCAATGGAGCCTACTTCTGATTAGATATACATAGCATTGCATTTATTCCCGGCCCTCCCCCATGGGAATAAAGCATCACCGAGTTTCTGGGATCATCTACACCTGTGAGCCTTCTAGGGGTGGGGAAGGGGGAGGATCTCGGGCTTTCCGGCTTCTGGGATCCTCCCCCAGCCTCCAAATGCCAGTGTGACATCCTGGAAGGAAAGAAGGATGTCTGGTGTGGCTTCCACCCCCACCCCCACCCCCCTCGGAAGGAGACTTTTGCAACGTGGGCACGATTGCGTGCCAAAGTAAATTTTAAAAGAAAAAAGACCAAAACATGGTGCCCAAAGATGCCAAGAGCTATCCAAGGGATGGCAAAAATGCTCCCCCCCAATGGGCACGGAGCACCCCCCCCCACACACACAGAGGTCCATGCACATTTGTTGTGTCGCACTACTTGCGGAGAGGAGGGAGGACCAGGGAGCATGTGTCTCGTTGCCCACAGTCCTTGGGGTTGTCCTGGGATCGTAGGGAAAATTGAGATAAAGGCCATTTCTACACCGGCCTTTTTTTGTGGGATTGCCCCTGGGTGGTCCGTGTGAGTCCAAATGACACACAGGGACTCCCAGGGGTAGGGGGGGATGGGCACGGGTTTCTTCCGGGATAAGGGAACCCTGGGGAAACCCGATTCTTCCTGCAGTCCTGGGAACATCCCAAGACCACGGGAGGTGTGGGAGCCCATCCCACCTAGTGCCCACTCACTCACAAGTAAGCAGACACCAGAAATGGGCATGGAGCCATGAGATGTGGCTCCGTGCCCATCAAGGGAGGGCGAAGCAAGTCCGACACCCCCAGGCTGATGGGGTAGTGGGCAATTTCAGGGTTGTTGTTTTTTTTTAAAAAAAACCTTACCTTTCTGTTGGAGCGCAAGTGCACTCTTCTAGGGTCCGGAAAAGAAAAAAATGGCAGGTGCAGCGTGCGACGGCCTGGGAGGAAGCCGGGTCGTCGCACTTCTCTGTGTGTATTAGAGCGACGATCCCGGAAGCAGATACTTCTGGGACTGGCCCCCCTCCCTCCCTCTACACCTTTATGGTGTAGAAAGTAGTCACAGTTATCCCGGGACAACTGAGAGGTCGTCCCAGGTTGGCCCCGGGATCCCCTGTGCATCATTTGGACACACAGAGACAACCTTGAGATGACCCTGAGATAAATGGCTGGTGTAGACATGGCCTTGAAAGACATTATTTATCCCCACCCCCAGCCACCCCATCAATGAATTGAATGTTTGCTGCACCAGGCAATATGAAGGGCACCAGCCATGCATCGCATCCCACAAGGGGCTACATGAACCCCTGACTTTGCCTGCCTGGAACTGCTAAAACAGAGGATAGCATTAGGCCCTCTATCTCAAGGGAGAGCAACTTCCATTCTAGGGTATACCCTTCTAGCTGGGTATCTCTCATAGTCTTGGAGCTTGTTCTCTTCTTTCTCTTCTCATAGTGTGTTTTGAAGGATTTCCTTTTACTGACTGGTGTCCTTCACTTATTTGCTCTGCTGTAGTCAAATGCTGGTTAGCCGTTTGGAGTCTCCTCGACCTGGATCAGAGAAAATAAATCCACACCCAGTTGCATCTCAGGATATGGAAAAAACAGAACTTCCTCATGTAGCCGAAGCTGGCCATTTTTTTACTCAGGCTATTGCAGGGGATCAACCAGTCCATAATCATCATACTCAGATCTTTGATTTTGATGGCCCATACATACACTGCGGACCAGAGTCCTCTCTAGCTGATGTTCAGCAGAAGTTGGATGTTGCCCCTTTGGAAATGAAGGAGACATCAGTGCTTCTACAATATGTGGGACTGTCCCATAGCTTGTTTTCCCACCAGGTGCCTGTAAGGAACAAGAAAGGGATGGCACCCTCATTCTCTATTGTCAAGGAACTTGTGCAGGAGGAGAAGCAGCAGCTACTTCCTAAAAGGCAAGAGGTATCTCAAAGCCAATTGGGAAGTAGCAAATTGGAGGAAGGAAAGAGGTCACAAAATCTTCCCAGCACAAACAGTCCCAATCAAACTGGGCCTTTGGACTACATTGCCACCAAAGATCTATCCATAAGCAAAGACAGAGGCTCTTTACTTCTGCTCCCTGCGGTGGCCTCAAAGGAAGAGATGTTGCTTACCTGTGCTAGTGCAGCAACAGATGCTGCAGAGTTGCCCAGAACCACTGAAGATCTCTCGTACCAGAAGAAACCAGAGACTATCTTCCCAGCTAAGGGACAATCATTGGCTGCTCCTTCAGCATCATCCCAGAAAGCCTTTGATGACTATGTTTTGAGCCTTCCAGGTATGCTGGGGTCTGTGCCAAAGGATGGAGTCCCTTTCTCCATGGAAGAACCAAAGCAGGACAAGAGCTTTCTTATCTTTAAACCTGATGACAAGAGCCCAATCTTCTTATGCCAGGTGGGGGACTACTGCTTCTTCCCTGGCTCCAAGGCCATCAAGGAAGCCTCTAAAAGTCCAGAGGGATCTGCAGGAGGCGAGCTGCCAGAAACCTGTCAAAAAATCAAAGAGCCTCCATCTGAAAGCATGCGACAGGCCACTCCTCAGCTATGCCAAGATTGGAGAGTGCCTGCACCTCAGTAAATCCCCCACATGGCCCAAGAATGTTCCTGTTTTCTGTCATTTGCACTATGGTCACTAGCAGGGGCAAAAAAACATTTTGGCTTTTGGGGTGCAGAAATGTGCTTCGCTATGCTGAACCTCCTGGTGTGGCAGGTGCAAAACATTCAAAGCCTTTGGCTCATGTTAATGTATTGTTTCCATGCCGGCTTCACACTTACTGAAAGACTATTGCCACCTAAATACAGATATTGTCTGTACATTTGGGCCAGTTTACATAGAAAGGTGCCTTATAGCATGACCTTCTTCTGCTATAGCTTTCACCAACCTTGCGCTCTCTCAGATGTGTTGGGTAACAACATCCAGCATCCATACCCAGCTGCTGGTTGGGGATGCTAGGAATTGCAGTCCAGCACATCTGGAAGGCTGTGTTGGAGGGGTCTTAAACAAACCAGGTCAATATTTATTATAAATACGTTTTATACGTCTCTTCATTCATATTCTCAGCACCAATTACAAAAAGAATAAAATAATTAAAATGTGAATACAAGAAAATAAAAGAAGTGCACAGAATTATAAAACAGTCAGCATTTTAAAAGCTCAGTAAAAAAAACAAAAAACAACAACAAACAAAAACCAAGTATTCTCCTGGGACCATAAAGTCCCATTGTGAATAGCAGGCACCAATGTGGGGGGACGGAGAGAGATTCTGACTGGAATCCTGGCAGTGGGAGTGGGCAAGACATCAATTTCCTGTTCCCTCATGCCATGATCCTGATCTGCCTCACAATCCCCTTCTTCCCATGCAATGGCTATTTTAATGTTCTTTTAAAGCAAGCATTCCAGGGCTAAAGGCATGAATAATATTGTGTCCAGTTTGTCCCCAAAGCTATTTACAATAAGAAAATATATAGTTAAACAAATGATGAAGCTAAACATTCAGGGCTGTTCACCTTCTGAATGCTAGGACTCATACTGCCCCCTGAATTTTCAAGCATGGAAAGCCATCAAATATATATATAAAAGGATCTCTCTCTCTCTCTCTCTCTCTCTCTCTCTCTCTCTCTTGGATTGCTGTTGCTCCTTGAAAGAAAACACTCTCTCTCTCGTGGATTGCTGTTGCTCCTTGAAAGAAAACAAGGGCCTCTTTGGGGAAATCACTTATAATTCAGGCCTCTCTGTTTTGTTTCACTTCTCTGGGGAAAATGATTTTGGGTTGGATCCATACTTTGTCATATTTAAAAGTAGACCCACTGAAATCCATGGGTCTACTCTAAATATGGATCCCACCCACTGTCTTTTATTTAAGGGCTCTAATTTTCATTTCAGTATTTATGAATCTAAATATGTTATTTGAAAGTGTTTTCCCATCATACCATAACACTTTTTGCAATAGTCTATGCATTTCCCCAAAATTCCAAATAAATCTAATCTCTAAATTTAATGCAATATGTTGGTTTTTTAAAAAAGAGAATTATGTTTCAAACCTGATTAGAATGGGCAAAATCCAGCCAGAGTTAAGCACTATATCCACTTACCTGGGAGTAAGCTCCATTGAACTCTATAGGACTTACTTCTGAGTAGATGTGTATGGAATTGTGCTCTAAAAGTGCTTAGCTTTAGCTGGATAATTTCTTAAGCCCAGGAATATTATGAAATATCCAAGGGGGTTTTGAGGGAAGCAACATTATTGAATCTTACAACAAATCAACATTAGAATTGCCGGACCATCGGTCTAGGGGCTTCTTCACATGAAGCTTATGTAGTGTGATCAAGATCAGTTATTCACTAAAGTTTATAGGTCCATTTCAAATGTCGTCATCCTTCTGTGCTTCTCCCACCGTTTTTTAGCTTTATTCCGCCATGATTTAACTCGCCAAAAATGGAGGAATAAATATACACTGCCATCAAAGAGCTGGTATCGTTCTGGAATGGCTCAATATTGCTGCAATGTTGCAGCTATGGAAACAGCCAAAAAGGGGGAGGAGGGGAGGTACGTGTAATCCTGGAAAAAACTGCAAGAAGAAAGCCCGGTAAAGATGCAGGATTGTTGCTTTAATATATACAAAACACCATAAAATACATATAAGACTCATTAAAAGCATATAAAATGAATACATTATTAAAAGACATCTTAAAATTCAACTGGGTAGGCCTGCCGGAAGAGATCAGGCTTTACGGCTTTCTTAAATTCCGGGAGACTGTTAAGTTGGCGAATCTTTTCCGGCAGAATATTGTCATGTGCCATCATATGTACCGTTGATTTTTTTTAAAAAAGGGAGAATCATACTAGGTTTCAAGAAAAGCAGACCAAATATACATGTATTTATCCACTCGCAATTTGCGTCTATATAACACCCGTTCAAAAGTTGATGTTATTACATCCTCAATCCATTACATTATGGGAGATGTGGAATTGTCCTTCCAATGTGATAGTATAAGTCTTTTGGCTGTCATAAGCGCACTGAAGATCCATCTGCGCTGAGCATGTGTTAACTTCCAAGAAGCTGGTAGGTAATTTAGGAGGGCATGCACATTGTTCCATATTATAGATTGTTTCACAACAAAGTTTATCCTTATTATAACCTCCTCCCAAAAAGGGGCAACTATAGGGCATTGCCAAAACATGAGTTAAAGGAGCATTAGATGCATTACATCTCCAACAATTGTGCAGGTTAGACAAACCCTTACTAAAAAGTCATCTTCAGCACCAACTTAAGACCTGTTTGTTCATGCAGACTTTTGAGTGAATCAGTGTTGCTGCATCTCTTGTAAATGTAGTTATCTGCTGTTCTGTTCTTTTATTTTACTGTTTTATTGGTCTATATTTGAATGATTTTACTGTGTTTTATTGTATTTTATACCCCTCTCTGGGATTATTTTAATAATGAAAAGCGGGTAATAAATTTTATATGTAAAATACATGTTAGTACTGCAGCCTGTACAGAAAATCCAGAAATGGCTTTCAACAGTGGTCTGACTCTGTCCCAAAAAATTATGCAGTAAGTCTTTGAAATTCTTTGTACCCTAAAAATCCACTCCCATCAATAAAGGCTTTTCTTTTCTTTTTTAAAAGTGTAATGATGATCTCAGGTTTTTATCGTTGGATAGCAACCAGAGTCTACAAAAATAAGGGATTTCAGCCTGAGCAATATTAGTTTGAAATGGGGTGGGGTGGAGGCAGAAGAACAGATCTGCCAAACTGGAATAACTGAGCTTAGCCGAACTGGCTGGCAACCAACCATTTCTCTTTGTAAAGAACTTTTGAAACCTGCTTCTCCATACTGTGCTTTATCCTCTTTTTTGGCAGAAATTCATTAACAGGAAGCAGGGTATTAAAAGCTATCTTTCAGTGTTGTCACATGGAAAGAGGTCTGGCATCAAGGGTTGGCATGGTCTGGTACTTGCCCAGGGCTCACCCCCCAAGGGGGGCTACTGTCAAGAGCCCCCTGGAGCTCCTCCTCTTTGCCATTGTAACTTGCTGTTTACCCTCCTCTGACCCTGGCCCAGACTATGATGGTGCGAGGGGAGGAGATGCCATTACGTATTTATGCATTGTTTCTCTGCCTGGCAAACAAGTAACTGGTAACGATAAGGAGGAGAGCTTGGCAACAACTCACTGAGGATGTTATGCCCAACGGCCCTCCAAAACCTGGACCAAACACTGCATGGAAATCTGGCCTCTTTCCACAGGGTCATTTCTTGATTGGTCCAAGAATAGTTAAACTATGGAATTCACTACCACAGGATGTAGTGATGGCCACCAACTTGGATGGCTTTAAAAGGAGGGCACATAAATTCCTGGAGAAGGCTATCAAGGGCTACTAGTCATGATGGCTATGTGCTACCTCCAGTATCAGAGGCAGAAAGCCCATATACACCAGTTGTTGGGGAACATGGGCGGAAGGGTGCTGTTGCACTATGTCTTGCTTGTGGGTTCCTGGTTGACAGCTGGTTGAACACTGTGCGAACAGAATGCTGGACTAGATGGACCCTTGGTCTGATCCAGCATGGCTTTTCTTGTGTTCTTATGTTCTTAAGAAACCCAGCATTGCTGTTTATGAAAAGTTTTTCAAACTGCATTCCGGAGAAATCCTTTTGATCAGGCATAATACATTAAGACCTGATATGGTGGACTGCTGCTCATAAGATGTCCTTTGCACTGTGCAAGTACGTAGAACTGTTTGGAATATCCTAGGGTATACTCTTTATTCATCCTGGGCAATAGATGGGGCGGTCCAAATATCTCAACATTGACCCCAGCTTAATACTGTGCCAAAAAAACATGCCCCCAAATTCCATGCAATGCATAGAGATTCTGCAGGAGACATGAGTGTTGTGCAGATTGATCCATGTGAGAAAAATTCTATCACTATAGAAAGTTTAGTGAGTATAGGAACGCCATTTGCTTAGGATATTTCAGTGCAGAACAGGGGTGCTTCCATATGGAGGGCTCTTAGAGCTACCAGTACCAACCAAAAAGACATTTTGCAACTATTCTGCCTTTTCCTTCTTGGAAGAAGAAAAGAAAGTAGTAGTTAGTGGAGGCTGGTGGCTCTGATGTCAGTGGGGTTGTGAATCTGCTCTGGGTTTCAGCCAGAACTCGAAAGGAACTAGCCAAGGTGCTGAACTCAACCACCCCTAATAGTAGATCCAGCTCCTTGGATAGCTCCTTTGGGGTTCTGAGTGGTTCTGACTGAAACCCAGAGCGTATTCACAGCCCACTGATATCGGAGCCACCAGCCTCCATTGGAAGCAGTGGTGTGAAAATACAGGAGGGTTACAAATTGATGTGTGGACCCATTGTGAAACTCTGTGAATGAGGCAAATTGATTACATAATAAATGCCTCATCCTGGAAGTGCCCCTGAGGAGGAGAACTTTTTCATGTTTACTCTGTCTCCTTTTACCTCTTTTTCTCTGCTATTCCTACCCCATACCAGGGTGTAGAAAGAGGTTCTATACCTGAGAGCCAAAGCCAATTTTGGAGAAGCTCTCAAGGGTCATATTTGGGGGGAGGGGCAAGGGGAGGGGCAAAAGTGGTTAGGCGGGGCCAAAACCATTAAAAAAAAATACTTGCGCATTTTAGCTTAAAGCACTTACTGCCAGTAACTAAGTCTTAGGAGAAGCATTTCAACCTCTTAGAATGGAAGGGGAGGGAACTGTACCAAAGCCCAGAAACCAGCAACAATCAGTGGCCAGGGAAAAGGGGATATGGCTATCTGGGAAACTCCAGAGCGCCAGAATGGGAGTTCCAGCCTATGGTTCAAAAATGCCTGTGATCTGTGCAAAATATGGAATTCCATATCCTCCGGTTAGCATTTCTGCAAGGTTCTCTTTTTGTCTCTTTTTGTCTCTAAGGGCACAATCCTATGCATGTTTAGACAGAAAAACTCCTACAATGCCCAGCCTGCCCCAGCCCCAGCCCCAGCATGCTAGGAATTGTAGGACTTTTTTCTGTCTAAACATGCATAGGATTGCACCCTAATATATAGGTGCCAGTTTTTGAATCAGGGCCCATAAAAAGTTGTATTTTCAATGGTCATTTGAAATTAGCCGGTAATCATGGTAAACTTCCTGGCTTGAAAAGCTTCACCTGATTTCTTCAAGTCAAATGGCTGTTAAAGGCTCAAGGGCAGGACAGGCTGTTTCATTCCATTCTTTTTCTGGCTCATTGAATGTGACTATTTGCTGCTTTATCAACATGTATAATGAACACCCAAAACCAGGGGCAGCATGGAGGTTTATTCCACTGCTAAGGAGAGCCAGATATCTTTCACGGAGGGCTCGCGTGCCTCTTTTATGCCATTTTAGGATTTGCCGCCTTTGTTCTTCTCCCCATATTTTTGCTCCAATGCTTTTTGCAGGTTAAGGTTTAGGGCATTTTTCTGGAACCATCTCCCTGTTGAGAAGCAAAATAAAGTAATATATGCCCACGGTTTGTACATGCATCCTTTAGTAGGCATCAGGATTAAAAGGTTGTCTTGGGGAGAGACTAGAAAAGGGCCAGGAAAGACAAAGGGTCATGAGGGCATGAAAAGCCAGGGGTTTGTGTGCAGTGAGAATGCAGAAGGGCCAGGTTGTGTATGTGGACACTTAGTGATATGGCTCAATCATTGTCACTGCCAGTAGTAAGAACAAGAATGCAAATATTTCCCTTAAATATGTGATTCAAGCTTTGCAAGCTGTGAACTGGGCAAATCCAAATATTTAGATTATAATAATACTGAGTATTTATATATAGCTCTCTTTCCTGAGTGCTCCATTAGTATTATCTTTGTAATCCTTGCAATAACCCTGTAAAATAGGATGGCATCATTATTGTCATCATCATCATCATCATCATCATCATCATCATCATCATCATCCCCATATTACAGATTTGAAGGAAAGACAATGAATCATAGAGGTCTTGCCTCTGATCTCCTCCTGGCTTTCCCTTTCTGCTCTTAAAATTTAGGGCTCCTTACCTAGGTCGTCTGTTTTCCTTCCGTGCCAATGTTTGGGGTCTCGGACTGCCCTTTTTATCACATCTGGAGTATAAGAATCCTTCATGAGACTTCTGTTCTCTAATGGTCCTCCTGAAAGAGATAACGTTTCAAGAAATCCTCAGCCATTTGTGCTATCACCACTCATATATTGGATCATAGTATATATGGCCTGAAACAAGGAAGAATTGGTCTAACAGAAGAAAATAAAGCAGCCTTTCCCAACCTGGAGTGTTCCAGATGTGTTGGACTGCAACTCCCAGAATTCCCAGGCAGGCTGGCCATTGGCCAGCCTGATCCTTTTCCATTGGCCAGGCATGGAGTTGCAGTTCAACACATCTGGAGAGTCCCAGGTTGGGGAAGGTTGAGATAAATGCTGCTAGTGTGACCTGGGTGTTTCAAACAGTGATATATGCACCTTAGAAATTATTTTAACCCCCTCAAACTCAGTGCTGTCTTCAAATCCTTTATTGCAAAGGATACATTTCGCAGTTTTGATGTGGTACCCCACCGCAAATTATTAGGCTATATTGCAACATTTTTCATGGCATGGAGTTAGGCTATCACCTGTGAATAGCTAAGGTTAAGGGTACACGGAAAAGAGACATTTCAAAATGTGCCAACTCTGGTAGCAGGTCATGCAGACAATAGAAAGGGATTAATGGGCAAGTGTCTGCAAGAAACACCAGCCACCAAGAAAGCTTCAAGGCACAGGAAGGTACTGGTTAAAGATCTGCCAAATGAATGCAAGCAACTGTTCGGGGTTTTCCTCAGCTCAAAGCTGGTTGGGTTGGGGCCAAATTGATGTTTTTGTGAGGAAAACAACACATTTGTCACCAACTTCTGAGACTCCGTAATCCAAAACATCTGGAGGACACCACCAGGTTGGGGAGGGTTGCCTGAGACTGTTCTCCACCACTATCAGAAGCTGGCAACTTTACAGGCATTATTTGCTACACGTGTATCCTTCTAGTATTTGCTCTGATTGCACAGGTTTGCTGTAAATAAACAGACCATTCCAAAGACACAAAACTCAGTTGCTCTTCTCTCCATGTACCCTGTAAAAGATGCAAGATTTTATTCCACCCTGCTGGAAAGCAGAGCATAAAAAGTGGTGTCAGTTGTGGGATACCAGTAGACTTGGAAGTCTGAAACTAGTTCAAGCCATAACTGGAGCCATCATGGGACATGTGTGGATAGACCTAAGAGAGTTCCTCACCTTGGAAAACATTGGACCTCAGGTTGTAACCTAGCTCATAATAATCCGCATATGGTGAAGTTGTCATAGGATTCTCTAGTGGCTTGTATGTCCAGTCGCTGAGTCGCTTCTGTCCTTGAATCAGCCCGGCCTCACAGAGAGTACGACGTGCCTGCAAAACAGCAGCATGATGGAGTCAAAATGGACTTGAGGTTCCAAGGGGCTTGGGACTGCCAGCTGTGTTTGAACACACTCAAAGCACTAGGGAAGCTTTCCCCTGGTGCCCTCCAGATATTTTGGACTACAACTCCCAACATTCTTGATTATTGTCTGGAGCTGATAGGACTTAGTCCAAAACTTCTGGAGGGTCGTATATTGGGGAAGGCTGAACTAGTGGTCCTTTCTACACGCTGAATGGGTAATCTCATCATCAGGTATAAACTTGGCTACAACCGGGGTTGCCACCCAGTCATAATGTTTATGAAATGTTCATATTTGGGATTTATGTCCATAGTAGGTAGGAATTTAATCAGAAACAGCAGTTCTCTGTCATTTTGTTGGTTTTTCCTCCTTAAAAATCAGTCTCAATGAACAACCGTCAGCTTTACTTAAATGGGACGAATCACAGATGATGCATTTTGCCACTCCTGCCTTCCCTACCCTGGTGTCCCCAGATATTTTGGACTATAATTCCTATCTATCATAAGAGAACTTATCATCCCTTATCCATTGGCCATGATGGCTGGAAATGATCAGAGTTGTTGTCCAAAACATCTGGAGGGCACCAGGTTGGGGAAGGGTGGATTACTCTATATCAGTGGTGTAGACAGCAATCTTATGGTCCCTGGAAAAGCATCTCAGGGACCATAGGATTTTCCAGAAAACCCCTCTGAGGTAAAAGAAAAAGGGGCGTTTCAGTGGGTGGGGAGGGGAGGAGACTGGAGAGGCCAGGATACCAGTCATCCTGAGCCTCCTCCAGCCTCTTTCCCTCCCACTCCAAAATGCCCTCACTAGATGCCCTCACTGATAAGCCCATCTAGTGAAAATAAAGGAAATTGGAGGATGGTGAGGCAGAGATTGCCTCCGCTGCTCCTCGTGCCCTGCTGGCATCAGCCCATCAGGGAATGGGAATCTTGGGGAACCTCCAAGTTAAAAGCTTCCAAGCTATCCTCTGGTCTACATCGAAATTAACCTCCTGCCTCTTCTGAAGGAGGATTGGCAAGTTTAGACATCTCCATAAGCTATAATAATCGGGGTGTAATTTTCCCTTGTTTTGCAACTCCTTGGTTAACAATGAAAATAATGCCCTGTATTATATTGTAAATACATGCAAGATCTGCTACTTAGTGCTGCTTATTTAGTGCCATGTGTGAGGTGTCAAATCATTTACCCCCCAGGGTGGGGTTTGACATTTTCAAATAAAAAGTGCTGTGTGTGCTGTGTTACTGAGTTGCTCTTACCGCCAACCCCCATGAAAGGAAAGATCATGATTTTCTCTACCTGCTCCTCAGAGATCAGCTTGTCCACCATAGATGTTCCATACTTGGCCTTGATATTGCTAGGTATGAGGCTGTTTTTCTTCTCCTGCAAGGGCTTCCCTTCTGCTTTCACATCCTGGTCACTGGACGCCAAGGATTCTTTGGCACTCGAAACATTCTCAGCTTCTTTTGCATCTTCACGGCTGCCCTTTATCGTCTTTCGGGGAGATCCAAGCAATCGATTCCCTAGAGGTCGATATGGCCTGCCCATTAGTTCATCTGAAATGGTATAGACGTCTTCCATGTCCTCAGAGCTAGCATTGGCAAGCTGCAAGGAACTTGCAGGCCTCCCCTTAGGGTAATTGCCTAGTCCCTTGGCAGTGGTGCTATCCAGGCTATCCTTCCTCCCCACAGATATTTTGGGTGATCCGCTGTGAATGCAGAGGGCGGAGGGAGTTTTGGGCCTGAGGCTCTGCTTATTGTTGTTTCTGGTTTGGAAAAGCTGTGTGGAAGGGAAGGCATGAGGCATGACTGGGGCCCTGCCTGTCAGTGTTCTGTTCTCTGCTGGGCTGTTGGAGTTCTTCCGGGAGGCCCTGCTAGAGCTCCTTGAGGGGGGCCTTTTGTTGTTGGACTGCACCCCAGCCATGGTGTATGTGACTTGCTCCTTGTTTCCATATCCAGGCACTTCTGGAAGACAGAAAGTAAAGAGTAACAAGTGGGACGGAAAGTTGCAAGGGCTCACTATGGGCTGAAGCAGTAGAAGCTGGTGGCTCCGATTCCAGTGGGGCTCTGACTCCATTCTGGCTTTTGGTCAGAACCACCCAGATTCTAAAAGAGTGATCCAAGGCATTGAACCTATTTTGGGGATATGTTTCATCACCTTGGGTAGCTCTTTTAGAGTTCTGGCTGGTTTTGACTGAAACACAGAATGGATTCACAGCCCCACCAAAATCAGAGCCACCGGTCTCCACTGGCAGTTACTTGTGGGTGTGGGGAGGAAGAGAGAAATGTTAAATGTGTGCCTCACCACTGAAGTAATACTCATAGCCAGCTAGGGCAGGGCCCAATAAGATTATTAAAGGCACAATCCTATACAGGCTTAGACAGGAAAAAAAGTCCTAGAACTCCCAGCATTCCCCATCCAGCAAAAAAAAAAAAAAGAAAAGAAAATAAAAAAAAGAAAAAAAGAAAAAAAGAAAAAAAGAAAGAAAAGAAAAAAAAAGAAAAAAGTCTACAACTCCCAGCATTCCTCATCCAGTATGCTGGCTGGGGAATGCTGGGAGTTGTAGGACTTTTTTTCTATCTAAACATGCATAAGATTGCACATTAAGTTCAGGGTCTAAAGTTACCTAGCTGCACCTATTTACCTAGTATGTAAGGATGAGCACTAAAGGGCCACTTTTTACAAACAAACAAACTAACTAACTAACTAACTAACTAACTAGAGAAGCAGATAAGGGGAAAGGAGTTATGACACGGAAATCTGATTCTGAAATAACATTTGTCTGCTTGTATTTTAGCAACTCAGATGAAAGGGTGCGGCCTCCATCTTCCGGCTTTCCCCTGTCAGTTGTCATCTGGCTGCTGCTCTAAGTGGGGAAAGAAAGACAAGCTCTGGTGCTGGTAAAAACAATCTTTTCTTTAATAAATTCTTCATTAGCTCTACACATTTCAGATAAAATACTTCTTCAGGAGCTGAAGGAAAACACGAGTTGTTAAAATATGTAACAGTAACTCAAAAGTCCTCAGTTTTTTATTTTGGGCATCCCCTCTGAGAACTGTGCTCCCTAAGACACTCCTGCTTGTGCTGTCAGTATCAACACTTTTTAGGTATTGTTATATTTATTTAGTTATTGTTATATATTTTAACAACTCGTGTTTTTCTTCAGCTCCTGAAGGATTTTATTCGAAATGCATAGAACTAATTAAAGAAGAATTTATGAAAGAAAAGTGAGAGGTGGGTAAGAAATAATAATAATAATAATTCCTGTAACAATGTATACTTAACTAACTGGCATTCACAGAAACACACATTATTAATAAACTTTTACAGCATGCATGTGCATGTATTAGAATTCATTCAGGTGTCAGAATCCAAGTCCACAATGGACACTAAACTAGAGACCTGAGGGATGTCTGGCAGGGAGTAGACCTAAATCTCACCAATCAGTTCTGTCTAAAAGAAGGAATGGCAGGGAGACAAGCCACATTAGCAAGGAAGGTCTTTTACTCCAATAAGTCACAGTGGGTCAGGTGGTATTATTTCACACTAAAAAGGCTTCCAGATCAGCCTTCTTGGTTGGCTTGAGCAACTAGGAGATTCTACTTGTGTTGCCTCTTAATGTCTAGGACTGTCTTTGTCCTCAATTCGACAGGAGCTGGAACTGACATGAGCAAATAAGAGGATGCAGGCCAAGACCTTACAAACTGGGAACCTATACAAGCCCTCAAAAAATATAAGATTTCCCCCTATTATATGTCCTACTTGGACATAGGGTTGGGCAGGGGGAGAGGAGAAAATAGTTAGCTGCACATTTTAATGTGAATTTATCTCATTTGAACTTCCTATATTTGAACAATCCATATACACTCAGTTATATTTGATATTCATACATTTCTGAACTTTGCCATGGGGTTCTACAGTGAAAAGGTGTCTAGTATATTAGGGAAACATGTGCATAAAAATGTGCGTATTAGTGAATACGACATACAATTCCCATTATGTTAGTGAAAATTGCTTGGAAAATTGCATATATTAGGGAAAATGCATTAAAATGCATCTATGTGGAGAAATGCACACAAAAATTTGTATGATTTTCATACGTCTTTAAAAACAAACAAACCCACAGACTGATGTAGAAAAAGGACAAAATGGATTTAAGGTTGGGGAAATAAGAAAATGAGTAAAATTGAAACAGACAGGTTCATCCATCCTTACCTGATGGGCAATTGGCCATTCTGGTTTCATGGTACATGGCAGCAGGAACTGAGAAGGCAGTGTCCATGGGCACCTGTTATAAAGAAAAGTAAGCATGGGTCATCTCAATTGAAAACAGCCTGTAATATATCTCCAGCACAGACGGGGTTTTGAGAATGAAAGTTGTTCTGAGGATAAAACAGGAGTGGGGGGACCCATAAGCTCCAGGGAGAAAAGGCAGGAAATTAATGTAACTAATCAGTATTAGCCCATGAATCTTTTCACAGCTTGAAGATAAACATTAACAACCATCAATTGCTACAGACTACGTAGGTCTTAAAAGTACAACTACAGGGGCTAGTAGAAAAGTTGGCAATATCAGCCCAACTCCCTGAACAAAGTGTGCTCCCACCTCTATTTCAAAGCCTCAACTAAAAACTTAGCAGCAGATGATTTCTGCTGTGGATGTAATTTTTTTTATCTGACTAGTTCCTTTTCATTCCTTTTCCTCTATTATTAACCTCCAGATTTTATGAAGGGGGAATTAGTAGAGAGAGACTAAATCAACCCTGAAACCAATGGACAAACATCTTTCAAACAGAGGACACCTTCAAATAGAGGTCCCTCCTCTGACAGCCCAAACAGAGGACCGTCTGTTGTAAAAAAGGACACCTATTGCTCAAAATTAATCCTACATAAAGTGAACTCATTAAAAAGACTAGCTTAAATCCCATTTATATCAGTGGGGCTAGTCTATGTAGGACTAACATTGGACACTACCCCATGGCCACCCTATTCACCACCTTGTGATCATCCCCCATGAAAATCCTTTGCATCTTTGTCAACAAACTAGGTGTTCATTTAGACCAAGGTCCTTTTTGTTCACATATTCTCTCTCTCTCTCTCTCTTTCTTTGTGTATATGTATGTGTTGGGTGCAGGCCTGCTTGGTGCAGTGGGTGTAAAAGCCAAGGTCTCCAAAGGCATGTACAGAACCTGCATACAATAGAGGCTGGTGGCTCCAATTTTAGTGGGGTTGCAAATCCATTCTGGGTTTCAATCAGAACCAGATAGAACTCTAAACGAACTATCCATAGTGCTGAATCCTATCACCAAAATTGAAGCCGTCAAAATTGGAACCACCAGCCTCCAATGCCCACCTGAATACAGTTGCGTGAGCATAGACTCTGTACAGGTCTTCGAATGACTTCATGGAGGCTTCAAAAGGGCACAGCCTTGATTTCCCCTCCCTTCCTTCCATAAGCGTGCGTAGCACATTTCATTAGGTGGTTCCCCCAGGGATTTTTTAAGGTAAACTTGGGAGTAAATTCCATTTAACTAGGATGACCATATTTTGGAAACCAAAAAGGAGGACATCATAGCCGACCCTCAAGGAGGCGTGCCCACCCCAACATGTCCAGCCCCCAAGGATGTGTGCCCATCCTGACATAACCGTCCCCAAGGGTGTGTGACCTTGGTCACACGTCTGGTTTACTGAACTGTAAACCAGAATCTAAAAGTCAATAAAATATGATATCGTCGAGCATCTCTGAATCCTACAACTAAACCATTACTGTTGTGAAATGCAGTCAGAGCTTGGAAAAAGGGGGAAAGGGACAGAACTACAACATCACCACTTCCCATGTTTATTTTACAAACACATCTCTTAAAAACAGAAGTGGGTTAAATCACCATCAAAGAATACAAATGCTGAGATTTCAGCAGGCATTATGACACACTTCCAATGACATCTTTGCAGCCATAAGGGCTAGAATCCTTTTTTAAAAGAAAAACTCAGATTTTCAGGTGGCTGAACTCTGGGTCCAGCAGTATCAAATTCTGCATTTCTGGCTATTACAGAAACAGATCAGATCACCTGTCCGATTGCTAGTCCCCACCAGAGCAAACACATTGAAGCAATGAAACTTAGATAAGTGTGGACTTAACAAGTTCCCATTGATTCACTGTGTCTATTTTAGTTAGGAGTAGCAATTGGATTTAGGCCTCCAAGTTGTATGCATCCCTCTTGAAGTGTGGTGCCCAGAACTGGATGCAATATTCAAGATGAGGCCTAACCAGTGCCAAATAAAGGGGAGCCAGTACCTCATGCGATTTGGAAGCTATACTCTATTAATGCATCTCAAAATAGCATTAGCTTTTTTTGCAGCCACATCACACTGTTGGCTCATATTCAGCTTGTGATCTACAACACATGCAAGTGAAATGATCCAAAGTTATTCCCTTGTCTGAAAAGCTATGTAGGAACATTGAATAGCTGTAAAAGGCACGGGTTCATATGTTATACATCATAATGTTGTACATTTTGATATATACATGAAAATACTTGCAGGTAATATATAAAAGAACTGGCAAGAAAGTTCAGAGACTTGGGCACCTGGGTAAGCAGAAATAGGAGCAATAAGCAGAGGTGGAGTCTGAACATCCAAAACACAAAATTCTGTGTCCTTTGAATCCACATTTGTTTGCTCCTGCAGAACCCCATTTTAAAAAAAGCAAAGTGAAGCATATTGGCTGGTAATTAGACCGAGGTTCTGTGTGCAAAGCAGAAAACCACTCCTTTGAGCCTGCTGTTTGAGCCCCCACCTCACCCCTCGCACCTTCATCCTTAGGCTTCCTGCTGCTCAGCTGCCAGCAGCCCGCCTGCACTGCCTGCCGCCTGCCCACCCGACCTACCCGCTACTTGCTCACCCACCGCTTGCTTGCTCGCTCGACCGCCACCCGCTGCTCGACCGCCCACATGCCCTTCCCTCTGCCTGCCCACGCTGCCCACCTGCCCTGCCTTACTTACCCCCAGGCCCACGCTGCTGCTGCTGCCTCTGCCTCCTTCTTTTTTGCCGCTCGTACTCAGACCCCGCCTCTCCCACAAGTCTCGCGAGATGGGGATGAAATGTCAGAAGTCTCATCCTGAAGTATCGTGAGACTGAGGGGAGAGGAGAGAGCAGGTAAGCTGTGACTGCTCCATTCCGCCCCCCGCACCTTTCCCAGTATGAAAGGGTCTCTTAAGACTTGAAGTAAGAGGCTGTTTCATACTGGGAAAGGTGGGAGGGGGATAGAGCAGGCCACGTGTTCTCTAGAGGCGTGGAGATCACCTAACACCATTAGCGTGGCTGGGAGAATCCTCCCAGCCATGCTAATGGTGTTAGGTGATCTCCACGCTTTCCAGAGCTCTGGAGAACGTGCGGCCTGCTCTGCCCCCTCCTCCACCCCCTCCCACCCTTCCCAGTGTGAAAGGGCCTCTTAATTCAAGCATTAAGAGACCCTTTCATACTGGGAAAAGTGCAGGGGGAGGGGGAAGAGGAGGCCACACATTGTCTGAAGCTCCGGAAAGTGCGCAGGTGGCCTACGCTATTAGCGTGTTAGTCGTGCTAATAGTGTAGGCCACCTGTGCACTTTCCATAGCTTCGGACAACGCACGGCCTGCTTCCCACCCTTCTCTCCATGTCACACCTTTCCCGGACTTTTCATTAGGTGGTGTCTGGGCACCAGGTGAACCACCTGTGCGCACGCCTATGCTTCCCTCTGTGGATTCAACAATTATGTGAAAACTGAAAGGGGCTGCAGTTCATATGGCATGGTCATTACAATACTTGGGGGGAGGGAAGAGAAGAGAGGTGTACAAGAAACTAGTTTTTCTTTGCTTGTTTTAATTCCCTCTAATGTATTTTGACCTGCGTTCTTCCCCAGGGACACCCCTGAACAACACTTTTTGAAAAAAAATATATCAGCAAACTGTTACAACTTCTTATAATGTTGGAATAGGACTGCGGAAGATGTAGGTTCAAATCCACACTCAGTTCTCCTACTCTCCTCAAACATGTTAGCAGCGACCAGAATGAGAAGATAGAGCAAGCGTCCTTGGTCGGCCTTGAGCTTTCTCTCTCTGGGCTGTTGTACATGTGGGGTCCAGTGGGAGAGAACAAGTGAATGTCCAATGGGGACAGAAGCGAGGAGTAGGTGGTCCTGCTCAGGTAAGGACCCACTGAGGGCACCTTGCTGGAGGGCACCCCAAAACCTGAAGCCGGCACTGCAAAAAGCAAAAATTTGGTTCACTCCATCCCAGACTTTTTAAAAAAAAAGCTGGACAGCTTAATTGAATAGTCAGCTTTTTGTGTTGGGCTCTGCTCCCCACCTCCAGCAAAAACTGTTGGATTCTAACCTTGCACTCACACTAGGCTCTTCCCCCGAGCTTGCCCAAGTACCAGAATTTGGGTTTCAAACCCATTCCTGACCGTTCTTCCTCCACAAACCCAGGCTGTGGTTGATTTTCTGTCCCCTCCCTAGTAGCCAGGCTCTGGAATTAGAAATATGTCCTTCAGGTAGAAAAAGGGGACGAGGAGAAAGGTGCAAGGAGAATTGGTGGGTGGGTGGGAGACTTAAATACCCCTTTACATATGCCCCTCCCCAGCTCCTCACATTCATGGTACCTCAGAAATCATGGTTTCAAGAACCTGTGTTTGTTGGGTAATGAGTAGTTGCTGCCTAAGTACCTTTCTTCAAAATGGTTATATGTGCAGCTCTTCTGATTTTTGAGAACATTTTTAAACATGTAAGAGATGACTTTACATCTCCAAAGTGAAATACCGCGTTCCCCTCCCAATCCAATTTTTTGTTTTCAGATAAAATGAATTTAACTCAATCTCATTACTATTTCTTGCTTATAAAGGTACCTTATGTAGCCACTGTACAAAAGTAGGAAGCATGTAGGTCCCTGCCTGCAGGTTTACACTCTTAAAAGCATGACACGAAAGGAGAGGGGAGTTGAAAGGAAAGAAGTAGATAGCCCAAGCTAAGGAAGGAAGGGAGAGAAAGAGGATTGAGGAGCTAGGGTGACCAACTCTCAGGACTTCCCCGGATTTGTCCTGGTTTTGGTTTATCCTGGGTGTCGGGGGAGGGGGGGTTCTGTAATTTTCTATAATGTCCTGGAATGGCATGCTTTCCCTTTAAGGCCACCATTAGCATGGTGGCAGAATGACGCACTTCCTGGAGGTGTGTCATTCCCCCCACTGCTTCAATCAGGACGTTAAAGGGGAAAGTGTGTCATTCCCAGACATTATAGAAAAGGCCCCAATTGGAGCAGTGGGGGCAGGCAGGCAGGAATGGCACGCTTTCCCCTACAATCAGGGTCTTTAAAGCCCCAATTGGAGTGGAAGAGGACAAAGTGCGCTTTCCAGGGCCTCCGGAAAGCATGTCATTCTCCTTCACCATGCTAATGGCGGCCGCACACTTTCCCCATCTCCACTCCAATTGGGCCTTTAAGGTCGCTGGGGGGATGACACATTTTCCGGAGGCCCCGGAAAGTCGCTTTCCTGCCCCCCCCCACTAGGAGTCCTCTTTTTCGGTTTCCGAAATATGGTCACCCTAGAGGAGCACAATAATTAACCTAGGAATAGAAACAGAAATCAAATAAACAGGAAGAGTGGGACACAAGAGAGAAAAACTTAGTTTTTTAATATATATATATATATATATATATATATATTTAAGATGTGACAAATTGGCCAACCAAGTTCCACACATAAGGAGCCATGAGAGGACCAACACAAAGTTGAGAAACAGCACAGGGCAGCAGAGGTTTACTAAGAAGATGCCCCAATGGTACAAAGATTGTGATTCTGATTTTTGAATATAGGGTTTATTTGTTTGTTGTTGTTGTTTTTAAAAAATGTGAGGGTTTTGGTCGCATTAGCTGGCTAACAATACAACTTATCACAATTCCCAACACCTTAATTGTTACCATCACCATTATGACTCTTGCAAATAAGCTCTGCTAGCCCTCCAGCTCTTGTCTTTCCCTTGGGGCTGACAGGTCCCTCATCCCTATGCCTGATTTAGCATACACACACTATTAACAATGGTTCAGAGTAGATCTGGATTTTAAATGTTAATTGCTTCTGGCTCTCACTCCAGGATACTTTTAAGCTCATACTAACTGAATGTCATTGCATTGAACTGGATGTAATAAGCATGAGCTCAAGTGTGGATTTACAATGCTGGCAAAGATTTCTGGGCCTGTCGAGAAACCCTCCAGATACCAGTAAGTCCTGGGGCTGGTTCCCTACTCTTCCACTCATGTGTAAAATTGCAAATTCATTGCCAAATTCTTATTATTACCAGAACTGGGTGGCATTGGTAGGCTATAAGGCACAGCCTAAAACACTTAGGCTCAGCTCAGTTTTACATTTGTTGAACATGAGTGAACTCTTGCACCCCCCTCCTATGCACACTTTCCCCTCTCTCTCCAAATCAAGATCTAGAGGTATGGTCTTATCTTTTTGTTTGCCCCTGAAGGTCCTGAGAAATCATGAGCTTCACCAGCCCACACATATTTTTCACCTGAGTCACATCCTCCACTTTGCTGGCATTTCTTGGGCAGGCAGACATGAGGCAGCTGTCGCGTTGGAGTAGGTTACTACCAATCTCCTCCAGCTGTTGTAGGTACTGGAGCACAGGACTAATTTCGTTCGACTGCTGGGCTGAGGGATCAACCTTTTCCTCAGGGTGCGGTAGTTGCTGGTGCAAGGGAGGAAAGTCTTCTGGGTGCTGCAGGTATCGTAGCACGGGGCTCATCTCCTCCGGCTCATGTATGTATTGGAGTGAGGGATGAGCCATCTCTAGCTCTGGCTGGCTCGGAAGCAAGGGGCTAAATCCCTCAAGCTCCTTCTGGCGCTGAAGCAAGCCACTGGCCTCCTTAGGCTGGCACAGATATTGCCTGGCCAGGTTCACAAAACCTCTGGCTGGGAAGATCACGACTAGGATTATAAATGAGCTATAAACATGCCAGGCCTGTCCCAGAGTCACCAGCCAGAAGTGTCTCCAGATCAGTTGCCAGAGATGGCCAAGGAGAGTTCCACATGCCTGCCACATGTGGCCTGGACTGGCAGCAAGGAAGCAGCAAGGCCCCCTGGATGGACTTCTGCCTAAAAACCAAGACCCTTTGTGTAGGTCATAGGGCCTCAGTGCCTTTGTTTGTGAGTGTCTGCTTGCTTGGGAGGGGTTATTTATTTTTGCCTCTGAGGTGCCCGGAAGTTAAATCCTCCTCATAAATGTGTACCTCACCTCTTCCATGGTCTCAACTGAGGTGCCAAAGTAGTTCTTGTGAGTCAAGCAGGTCCTGGACAAGTCTAGAAGTGTAGACAAAGAGGTGGAACTATGAGTAGTCACCAAGGATGGTTGCTAAGGAACAACAAGACCCATTTGTGAGCTGTGGTTGCTACGGAGACACAAGTAAACATAGGTACCAGCTGAGAGTTATCTTCAGTAGCTTTACAGAAATTCATATACTGAGAGGGACCAGGCTTTTGTTCCTAACTCTTGTCATAAAATAATAGTTATTTGGAGTTTATTTGTATTTATTTATTTGAGGTATTTGTATACCACCCTTTATTATAAATACATCTCAGTATAGTTCACAATAAAAAAATTATAATAAAAGAAAATTACATAATTAAAATACTACAAAACACCCCCTACTCCAACCCTTCCAAACACACAACACACAGTTAAGACAAAAGCACTTTCCAAGTTCACAACTTCAAACTCTTGTTTGGCCCCATCTTTCCATGGATTGTCAAAGTACTTTGTGTACCTTCACTAGGCTTGATGTCAGGTCAAGAGCTCCCAAACCCGGATGAAGTAATGACAACACTCCAGCACAGAATTAAGCACGCTTAAATCCATTGTACAAGCACATAATTGGATTTGGGCCAATTTCATGTCTCAGACTCACAGGAGGAATCGTACATGACCTAGGAACTTGGTAGCTGAGCAATTACAATTTTGATGATTTAATATTAGGGTGTTGAATTTATTTTAGCCCCAGGGCCAGATTCAGTTTCAGTTTCAAGGAATGTGTTCCAGTGCTTGGCAGGGCCAAAATACCAATATATTTTACCTAAAAGCTCTTACAGCCAGTAATTAAGTCTTAGGAGAAGCATGCCAACCTTATTGAAGAGGGTGGGGCACACAGAGAAGCTAGGGGGCTGCCTATACAGTGCTGAGTTGCTGTCATGTTAAACAAAACCCTGCACTTTCTCTGCCATGGGGTGGTGGCAGTTAATCATGACACAGGGGGAGGGTGTGGGGATTTGGGTGGCCATTTGACTCACCAGGCCACCCCCTGCCCTCTGCCCAGGCAGATGGTGACTAATCAGGGGGTGCCATCTACCCAGGTGACACGTCTGCAGCGATACAGGAGCAAGGATAGATTTTGGATGTGCCGTATTCACCTCACTTGGGTGAAAAAGTCAGGGTAAGTCCCTGACTTTAAAACTGCAGCTTTGTGGGAAAGCCCTGCGATGGCTACAAGGTGGCTGCTGCATCACCGACTGCTGGGATTTCAGAGCGTATAGGCAGCCCCTAGGAAATCACCAAATGATTGGTAGCCAAGGAAAGGGGGTGAGGCCACTTGGGAATCCCAGAGGCAGTGGAGGCTGTTGGCTCTGATGTCAGTGGGGTGCTGAATCCACCCTGGGTTTCAGTCAGAACCAGTCAGAGCTCTAAAGGAGTAGTTCCAAGGTGCTCCACACTGCTCAGAGGGCTGAATTGCAGATGAACTAGATTTGGCTTCCGAGCTGAGGGTAGTATCCCATGCTAGCCCTAGACCTACTGAAATGAATGGGACTTAGGTTAGTCATGACTAACTTAGGTCCCATTCATTTCAGTAGGTCTACTCTGAGTAGGGCTAATATTGGAACTAACCTAGGGTGACCAGATGGCTCGGGGTTTCCCGGTCCTAACCGGGAAACCTGGAGCGAACCGGCCCAACCGGGGGGCGGGGGAGTGCCAACCGGGGTGGCAGGGGGTCACACGGCGGTGGCAGCAAGCGAGGAGCGGCGGTAGACCCGGCGGCGGTGGCGGCGGAGGAGCCTGGGAAGCGGCTGCCCCAGCAGGTAAGTGCCCTCCCTCGCGCCTCATGCTCCTTACCCGTAGAGGCGTCTGCTTCCCTCAGGTGCTCGAATCTACTGAGAAACAGGCTTCGCAGCCTGTCCCTCAGTAGCGCGCCGGGTGATGACGTCATCACCTGGCGTGATACTGAGAGACAGGCCACGAAGCCTGTTTCTCAGTAGATTCGAGCACCGGAGGGAAGCGGATGCCCCTGCGGGTAAGGAGCGCGAGGCGCTGGGCGCGGGGCACTTACCTGCTGGGGCGGCTGGGTCCGCCGCCGCCGGGTCCTCCACCGCCGCTGCCGGGCTCGTGAGGCCAGAGGCCGCGCAGAAGGGACGGGAGAGGGCCGGATCCGGGAGTGACATAATCAGCCCTCCCCCGCCTCTTCCGCGCGGCCTCTGGCCTCGTCGGGGCTAGTCGCCCCGTTTGAATCGAAATGCTGCTGTGTGGGGTGCTCCTATTCAGGGGTCCAGCCAACCAGCCAGCCATGATACCCTCTTCCAGGATGCTTCATTCCCTCCCCACATTTATGAATGTCCTCAAGATTGTTAGCATTTGTTGGGCACTAAGCAACAGTCCTCACTGGTGTATTTTGGACATTCCCTCCCCTTGGTTTCCCCCCTCCCTACAGATCTGTTGTGCTTTTGCAAACCTTGGGGTTCTCCCAAGCCTTCTGATGCCCCCCTATTGCATGTGGGTGGTGCCATTTTGGCTGCATTAGCAATGACATTCATGCATCTCAACTGGAAAGAGACGGAACGATGAATAGATCGAGCTTCGGCTGATGGGCAGTATAAAGATGTAATAAATAAATAAATAAATAAAGGCAACTTTGTATGAATAGTGCCTTAGACATGTATACTGTCATGTCTGAAGTGGTTACGCACACATATTGCATTGCATGAACAGATGCTAGGGAATCACAACCAATCACAGCCCTCTGACTCACCTATGTGATGAAAACTGAGTGTAGTTGCTTAAAATATGGCAGTATACATGCTTGAAATCCAATCCTATACACAGTTACTTGGCAGCAAATTATCACTGAGTTCAGAAATACTAAGTGAGCAGAGGTTAACTTTCTTAATCTATAATATGTGAAGTGGACCTCAGTGCTTAGGTAGTCAATGGAAGTATACAATGGCCTATTTCTGAGCCCATTCAAACTGCTGGTCATAATCTTTAAAGCTCTAGGGGTGCAATCCTACTGATTATGGCCTTGGTCATTGGAAGCCATCTGATCATCCAATGCAGGGCTGGAGAAACGGTAGAGGTGAACATTCAATGCAAGGCAGAAGGAGCTGTGAAAACTTCCTGCCCTACAGATTTTGCTAGATGGGCTTTCTGGCCCATCTAGCAAGAGCGCTTTGGAGGGGGAGGGAAGGAGGCTTGGGATATCTTGTATCCTGGACTCTCAGTCTCTTCCCCTCCCCGCCCACTGGAAGGCACCCATTTCCTCCTCCTCTGAGGTCACTTTTCTGACCTCAGAGGACAGCCAGCGCTAGGGCTGTGAACAGATCCGGATCCAGATCCCTAATCCGGAGCGGATCGGGCCGATCTGGACCTCCCGGATCCAGTTCCGAACTGGGTCAGGGGAGGTCCACATCGCTTGGGAGTGGATTGGGCCTGTTCCGGATTGATTCGGATCGATCCGGAGATCTGGGCCAATTGGCCTTCCAGGTCCCTGGGTGCTGGCTGCACAGCCAGCATCCAGGGACCTGCAAGGCTGGCGGTGAATCCATTGGACTCATTGCCCTCCCCCCACTCTCCCTCCTCTCCACACTCACCTGCCGCCATCTGCTGCCGTCCGCTGCCATCCTCTGTAATGATAAACAGGCCTCATGGCAGCGGACGGCAGCGGATGGCAGCAGGTGAGTGGGGACCTCCTTGTCTCTCCTCTCCCACTCACTCGCTGCCGTCCGCTGCTGTCTACTGTACTGAGAACCAGGCCTCGCAGCCTGGTTTCTCAGTAGAGCAATGTCGCACCGGGTGATGTCATCACCCGGCGCAATGTCGCTGTACTGAGAAACCAGGCCACAAGGCCTGGTTCTCAGTACAGCGGATGGCAGCAGACAACAACGTGGATGGCGGCGGGTGAGTGGGGAGAGGAGGGATAGTGAAGGGAAGGGTGGTGAGTCCTTCTCCCCGTAGACTTGCAAGTCTATGGGGAAAAGGAGGGTCTACCGATCCGGATCCGGTTCTGAAGCGGGGGAGCTGCACAGCCCTAGCCAGCGTGGTTCTTTCCACACTGATTGCAAGGAGACGGGGGGGGGGGGAGTGTTGGATCTCCGATTACTACTTCTGACGTCAGAGTGCTTTCTTCGACCTTGGGAGAATCCTAACACTCCTATCCGAACACACTTCCCAGGGACCATAGGATTGCTCTTTAAATAGCTTAGGACTCCCAAATCTGAAGTTCCATCTCATCCTGCACAAGCCTACTTGTCCACTCTCAACATGCAAGGAGGGTTACCAATAGTTTGGTTGGTTGAACAGACAAGAGAGAGTCTCCTTTGTAAGAGCAACCAAACTTTGGAATCCACTGCCTGGGAGATCTGCTTGGCCCTCTCCCTAATGGTATTCCGATAGCATGATTTTGTTTCAATGTGGCTATGGCAAGGATGGGGAACATGTAGCCTTCAGTGTTGGAAATAGGCAACGATGCTTGATGGTTGTTTGGAAGGGGTTAACCTGATTAACCTTCCTTTATTTGTCTTTATTAGTTTAATTGGTTCTGCCCTTTCTTCCACTCTTATATCACTTCCAATCTGGCGCTGCTCCTCCCATTTCTTATCTCTCTCTTGCTCGCTCTGCAATGAGGTTTTGTCTTTTTTTATTTCTAGTAGTAGAAGTAACTTTTTTTTACTTATAACAAAGCTATTATCGCTTTCTTTTTTACCTTGACCTTAAATCTTAACAGTCTGTTTATTGCAACTCCCTTCTGCATACTCATCAAGCTATTCTCATATTACTTACATCCATATGTTGTTGGACTGCAACTCCCATCATCCCTCACCATTGGCAATGCTGATTAGAGCTGATGTGAACTGTAGTCCAGCAACCTCTGGAGAGCCACATGTTTCCCAGCCATGGCCTATGGGCCTGGTTGTGTTTTGGATGTGATTACCCAAGTTGGGTTTCTCTGTTGATTTTAAGTTTTATAAATCACTTTTTTAAAAAAATCTTTTGATTGTAAGCCATGTTGGATGTGGCTCAGTGCAATGGCAAACCAGGATATAAATAAATACTGCAAATGCTAATAATAGTAACAGAAACTTTCCTGCTCTGGCATTAGCTGTGAGTAGTAAGAAAAGGCACAGAGAAAAAAGACTGCTTGATCTCAGATTCTGTTTTATTCAGTTATCAAGTTATGAAAATGAATAACAACAGCAACACCACTGGATTAGAAAAAAGAACTAGAAAATGATAAAAGACTAGGAACTTCACCTATTTCCCCATCCCCTGATCTTTATTACAAATTACTAAGAACCAAACTTCAACCATACCAGAATCTCATTCCCTTGCTTATGCCTTCCTGCAATTCCACTCAGAAATTTTGAGCTCTGATGGGGCACAATGAAACCATTCAGACCAAGATCCATCATAGATGGACACATCAGGTTCGCCACACAAGTATGCCCCCAGGGCAATATGGCAGGCCGTGATCCCCTTGCGGCACGTGGCAATCAGTGGCTTTGAGATATCAACCTTCTTCTCCTGAAACATGTTCCGGATTTCTTCTGTGCTCTTCTCAAATCCTTCCTCAGTCAAGAAATTGAAAAAAGGCATGTTCACACTGCCTAGGATGTGTCCTGGTTCAATCCCTGGAGCTGGGGAAATAGCAAAGGAAACATAAGGAACGTTTTTAGAGATACTGCATATAGCTATGGTGGTAAAATAAACCAATCCTTAATTTAAAGAGGCCAATTACTTCTTTTGCTTGAAAAACTACAAATGGGAAGAATTTCACCCTAGAGAAGGTAGAGAGAATGTAAAAAAGTGTTTTCTCTCACTATATTAAAAACAAAACAAATGAACAAACTACAATTATTTTTTTAAAAAATAGCCCATTTCTGATACATTAGAATTCCAACTTGGGACAAACCTACAAAACTTGAAACTTGCATTACACCATGAATCTAAGTAATAGTAATGAGTTGGTTGTTGATATAGGATATTCAGAGTCCAAAGTTTGGGTCTGCCACGCACACACACCCTGAGCTGGAAGCCTTTCCCCTATATACCTGATAAGTTAAGGCAGGTTGTTATTATGTAGTGATGAGTAATATGCACTCCGAACATGGTAAACAGCAATATCCAAATAATTATTATTTCACCTGTCCAAGAACTGGCTCTGAAACCTTTGTAGTTTAAGCCTTGCTGACCTCTGAGTGAGATGACTCCCTGATTGTCACAAATTTAGGATAGATTTAGATTTAGGATAGACGTGATTAAGGAGACACCATGGGCATATTTATGTGTGTGTGTCTTTTTATATTTTTTGTATGATAACTATTAATCACATAAGTGATTCTAATGTAAATCAAGCTAATCACATTTTAGCTCATTGCACTTTTCAAGTGCTTCCCAGAAGGTGATCAGCTATGATCTCACTGTTTGTATATCTCTTGCATTTGTCTTTATCGGTGGAGCGACAGAACATGCATATTAGCACATGTATGGATGGGAATGGGGTAGGTGATGTGTGTGTAGGTTTTAATAAATTCCCTTGACTGATATGTATTGAAAGTGGGGGATGTCTCAGTGGCACATCAAAAGTTGCTGGAGCTACATTTAGGAAATCACGTAACTTGCATCCTGCCAAATTGAATGTAGCCCTGATTAGTGGCCTCCATTGATAATGTGTCTTGGTTTTCAGCTGCCTCCCTGGGATTGCCCAAATAGATATTTAGCAAGCATGTCACACATGTTGCAAGCTTTGTTTGGATTGGTGTGTCACAATTTGTGCTTGATGACTTCTCAGGACATTCAAAGAAGCAATCACCGGTGATGCAGTTAGATCATTTGAGACTCTGGACTTAATGGTCTTATGGGGGATGGGGGCTCTGAAGATGGAATGATGTATTCCTTCACTTACTTCAAAATGTGGTAGGCCAGCTCTGCTGCATTTGGGGGGTGGCAGCTTCCTACTCAGTCTACTGAATGGGGCCTTGAACCTCTGCCCCAAAGTCCTGCCCCATGGCACCACTGGCGATCAGCACTCCATCAAAACGTTCACCCTGTGGTGGTTTTGTCATTCAGATGTTCATCTGGGCCCACCCCTTTCAAGAGACAGTTTAAAACTCATCTCCCAAGACTTCACATTGGACACTACTGTACTATAGTATGGTATTATAGCACCCTTTCATTATGCTAGCATCATAATATGAAGCTGTAAGACACTGTGGCATACTGTTTCTTACAGCTTATATGTTTTAATCGGTTTTATGTATTTTATAGTATATTTGTATTCAATGTTGTTTCCTGCCTTGATCCAGAGGGAGAGGTGGGTAAGAAATAATAATAATAATAATAATAATAATAATAATAATAATAAATTATCTTTCTCGCCCGTGGAAGTTTTTTTAGATGGATATGATGGGCTTTGCCAAGTCATGCTGTCTTTTATTGATTCAGGAATTTCCTGATGATTGAGCATGTTTTAATTATGACTGCTTTCTGGATGATGGTGTGGATGTATTTTGGTAGGCCCAGTTTCTGGAGGTTTTCTGTATATTTTTGATGTGATGCCAGTGACTGATGTGACTAATGGAATAATTGTGACCTTTTCCTGTTGCCATAGTTCTTTGACTTCCATGGCCAGTGGTGTGTGTGTGTATATATATATATATATATATATATTCTTTTCTTCTTCCATTTCAACAACATTTTTGTTCTTTGGTATTGCTATGTCGATGAGGTATGTGTTTTTCTTTTTTTTTCTCTGACCATTATGTCTGGTCAGTTCCCAGGTATTGTCTTGTCTATATGAATTGTTCTGTCCCAGTATATTTTATGATCTGCATTTTCCAAGATTGTTTCAGGTGAGTGTAGGCTGTTTGATAAGGTTGAATTTAATGGCCAGTTGCTCATGAATTATTTTTGCAGCTGTATTGTGTCTGTCCGTATAGTCCATTCCTGCCAGAATTTTACATCCTCCTGTTATACGGTCTATTGTTTCTTGGAATTGATGGCATTTCCTGCATAGGTCTGTTGTTACACTGTTATCTTTTATGATGCATTTTTGGTAGTTCTTGGTGGCTGTAACTTGATCCTGTATAGCTATTAGGAATCCTTCTGTTTCTGGAAATAGCTCACCCTTCCTGAGCCATTTGTACGATTCTTCTTTGTATATTTGTGGGTTCTGTATGATGTTGTAGTGCTTCCCATGGAGTGCTTTTTGTGCCCATTTTTGTTTGGTCTTCATTTTGTAGTGCTAGGTTGAATGGGGTGTAGTTTTTATCCACTTTTACTATGGCTTTATGAATAGGGTGACCAGACGCCCGGATTTGTCCGGACATGCCCGGGAAATGGGGTGCAAATCCACATCCGGGCGGAAAAACCATTTTGGGGGGCCAAATCCGGAAATTTAGCCCCCCAAAACGGTGACCAGATGGCCCTGGGGCGAGCCGGGCCAACTGGGGGGCGGCGGGGGCAAACCGGGGCGGCGGGGGGTCACGCGGCGGTGGCGGGAGGCTGGCGGCGCGAGGCACCTACCGGCTGGGGCGTCCGTTTCCCTCCGGTGCTCGGAATCTACTGAGGAACAGGCTTCGCGGCCTGTCCCTCAGTAGCGCGCCGGGTGATGACGTCATCACTCGGCGCGCTGAGAGGCAGGCCAGGAAGCCTGTTTCTCAGTAGATTCCAAGCACGGAGGGAAACGGACGCCCCAGCAGCAGCAGGTAAGGAGCGCGGGGCGGGTGGGGGGGTGCGGCGCGGGTGCTCGCGGCAGGTGGGGGGGCGGCGCGGGGGCGCGGGGCACTTACCTGCTGGGTCTTCCCACCGTTGCTTGGAATCTACTGAGAAACAGGCTTCGCGGCCTGTCCCTCAGTAGCGCGCTGGGTGATGATGTCATCACCCGGCGCACTGCTGAGAGACAGGCCAGGAAGCCTGTTTCTCAGTAGATTCCAAGCACGGAGGGAAACGGACGTCCCAGCAGCAGCAGGTAAGGAGCGGGGGGCAGGGGGGGGCGGGGTGTGTGCACGGGGGGTGGGGGGCGGGGAGTGCACGGGGCACTTACCTGCTGGTCCTAACGGGGAAAACTGGGGCAATCCGGGCCGACAGGGGGGTGGCGGGGGCTAACCGGGGAAAGGATCAGCTCTCCTCCCGCCCTAAAATGCCCGCGCTTCTCCCCGGCCTCCGCAAGAAAGAAGAGCTCAGCGTTAGGGAGCGTCAACAAATTCCTTGTCTGGTGGCTAACTGCTTTAGCCTCCAGACAAGGAATTTGTTGACGCTCCCTAATGCTGAGCATTTCTTTCCTGTCTGTGCTGCTCCCCGGCCACTCCCAGGCCACCGTAAAAAACAAGGAGCGTCAACAAATTCCTTGTCTGGTGGCTAACTGCTTTAGCCACCAGACAAGGAATTTGTTGACGCTCCCTAACCCTGAGTACTTGTTTCCTGCGGAGGCCGGAGCAGCGCCGGCATTTTAAAGCAGTCTCTTCCTCCTCCTTTGCCTGCTGCTGCTGTTGCTGTTCCTCAGATACCTCCAGGGAGCCCAGGAGCAGGGCAAGAAGGGTGAGGGGACTGCAGGGGTTACGCGGCAGTGGAGGAGATCGGCGGTGGCAGGACCAGGTAGGTCTGGGCTGGGTTTTTGGAGGTGTGTGACTTGGGGGGGGGTTGTTTCGGGTGGGGGGGGTGGCGGGGGTGTCTGCTTGTTAGCCATATGGCGGGCAGCTTTTTTAATTTTTTTATTTTATGTTGAGGGGGGAGGCTGCTTTGGTGGGGTGGTCGTTTTGGACAGGGATTTTGCTTTCCAAAATCTGGTCACCCTAGCTGGGGGGGTGTGTGTGTCAGCCAGATGCACGTTTGGGCCTCCGGAACTGTGCAGATCACTGCCGCCATTAGCCTGGCTGGCTGGGAAATATCTGTGCATTTGCAGTTGTTCTCCAGCCACGCCAATGGCAGCAGCAATCTGCAGTTTCCAGTGGCCTTAGAAATGTGTGCTCGGCTCGCCCCATCCCCCAGCCAATTGATGCCTAAAGGATCTCTTAATGCAAGCGTTAAGAGACCCTTCAGGCATCAATTGGCTGGGGGGGAAGGCGAGCCGAGCACACGTTTGCCGGGCCTCCTGTGCAGATCCCGCCCTCTCTGTCCTGGAAATCTCAAGTCTCACAGGGCTTTCATCAAGTGAGACTTGAGACTTCTGGAAGAGGTGGAGCGTGCATATGCGCGCCAAACAAGAAAAAGCAGAAGGCAGCAGCAGCACGATCCCAGGGCACAAGAGGCAGGTGAGGCAGGTGAGGTGTGACACGAGAGACGGGCGAGAGGCGAGGCAGGAGCGACCCAACAACAGGAACACAAACAGAATGCAAGCTCCATGCCCAAAAAATAAAAATTACTCTTAAACAAAAAAAGATCCTATGCATGTTTAGACAGAAAAAAAAATCCTACAACTCCTAGAATCCCTTAGCCAGCATGGCTAAACATGACTAAACATGCATAGGGTTGCACCTTAAGTGAGTTTAAAATGTGAAACTCCTCACATGTGTGGAATCGTCATATATATATATATATATATATATATATATATATATATATTTGCTCTAGTATCAGAAATGTAGCAGTTGTCATTGTGGAAGATATACCTGCCATTTGAAGTGAAGCAATGCATTTTTAGCTATAAAGGGGGCTATAAGACTATGACACTCAGCATCTAAAATTGCTTAACTACACCATTGTAAGCTAGTACCTGATTATGCAGAGAGAGCTGCTCAGCCAATTATGACCAGTAGATTGACTGTTGACATATTCATTGGAGTGCCAGAGACCTTTACCTGTTGCTTCTTCCAAGCTGCTCAGGCAAGGTGACAGAAGTGGTACTGCAGCAAAAAGGGATGTGAGCAGCCATGTTTGGACTAGTGGCAAGGTAATATGTGGGTATGTAGTGTGGTTTGGCTTGAATTGCTTGTGTCTGGATCTCCTTGGCTCTGAAAGCATCTTTCTAGACTGTATCTGCTGGTTACATGATCCATGAGGCCAGGTTATGGTGGGTGTATAGTCCTCCTTGACATGAGGGGTTTGTACTTGCTAGAGAAAGGTGAACAAATGTGAAGAGAAGCATAGGGAGCTCTTCTTCTTTTGTGTTCAGTAAACTCAATTGAATTTACTTCTGAGTAGGATTATGCTCTGCTGTCTAGGCATTCATACAAAGTTAACCAGAATTAACCTGAACTTCACATTGACTATCCATTTAATATTGCTAGTATATTAAATGTCTGAGTTGTGGATTGTGGTGTAGTGGCTAAAGTGTTGGACAGAGATTTGGGAGATCTGGATTCTATTTCCCACTCAGCTATGGAAGCTCACTGGGTGACTTTGGGCCAGTCACAGACTCTCAGTCCAGCCTACCTCACAGGGTTGTTGTTGTGAGGATAAAATGGAGAAGAGGGGGATTATGTACACTGCTTTAGGTTCCTTGGAGGAAAAATAGCAGGATATAAATGGAATAAATAAAATGTAAACTCTGTAATCTTTTAACTTGTAGTTAGATATTTTGATAGAGGTATAGTTAATATGAGTTTCTACTAAACCCTAACTGAGGCCATACTGTGGATGCTTATCACCAGTTCTCCCAATAGTGTACACATAAAATCTGCAAAAGGCTATTTCTGGAGCAAAACCTTTAGTTTATATTACATCTCAAGTGTTACAATGTTTTAAAGAGAGACACTCTTCCTTTCTTAATATTAATGAAATCACACTAAAAGGCTGAGAAAAGATTGCTACAGTGGCTCAATCATTCTTTCTCTCTTCTTTCTCCACCTTTACCTGGGAATAAGTTCTATTAAACTCAGTGAGCTTGCTTCTGGTTAGGCCACAATCCTATACATGTTGGCTGTGGAATGCTGGGAGTTATAGGATTTGTTTTCTGGCTAGAGGATTGCACCTGTTGTGTACCTTTCTAATCTTTCCTTACCACATATTTCCCATTTTCTGTTTAGTCTAGCACTGGTGTACCCCTTCCTAACCACAGTGTTCTTTAGCTATTTTTTTCTAATCTAGGACCTGTTTTCTTTAGAAAAATGGAAAATAATAGATTTTATTTTCTGTTGATGTACAGCAACTAAAAATACATGTTAATTTCAGATACATTGGATATTTCACTTGTTCTTTATTTCAGTGATTCTAACTTTAACTAGGGGTGTGCACGGACCCCCCGGATCGGATCGGGACCCGGATCGGGACCTCCAATTTTGTCCCGGACCGGTTCGGACAAAATCGGAGGCCCCCCGGACCGGATCGAGTCCGATCCCGATCCAAAAATCGGAAATTTTTGGATCGGCCGCCATTTTTTTCCCCATAGACTTGCATTGCAATGCAAGTCTATGAGGAAAAAATGGCGGCGGGTGGGTAAGGGGGGGCCTAACTCCCTCCCCCCCCCGGGGCCGTCCGCTGTGGACGGCCCCGGCAGGTAAACCCCCTCCCCCGCGCTCCCTACCCCCCCTGGGGCCGCCTGCTTCCATCCGCTGGCGCCCGCGGGCGCCAGCGGATAGAAGCGGACGGCTCCGGGGGGGGGTAAGCCCCCTTCCCCGCCACTTACCTTCTCGGCACGTCCGGCGCCGGCGGCTACTACCAGCGGGCTCCGCGGCCTACTCTCGAGTAGCGCGCCGGGTGATGACATCACCCGGCGCGCCACCCTGGAGCAGGCCGCGGAGCCTGCTGGTAGTAGTAGGCGCCGGCGCCGGACGGGAGCCGCCGGGCCGGGCAGGTAAGGGCCCCCCTCCCCCCTCCCCCCTCCGCGCGCCCCCTCCTCCCCTCCACGCACCCCCTCCTTACCTTTCCGGCCCGGCGGCTCCCGTCCGGCGCCGGCGCCTACTACTTCCAGCAGGCTCCGCGGCCTGCTCTAGAGTAGTGCGCCGGGTGATGACATCACCCGGCGCGCCATCCTAGAGCAGGCCGCGGAGCCTGCTGGGAATAGTAGGCGCCGGCGCCGGACGGGAGCCGCCGGGCCGGAAAGGTAAGGGCCCCCCTCCCCCCTCCGCGCGCCCCCTCCTCCCCTCCACGCACCCCCTCCTTACCTTTCCGGCCCGGCGGCTCCCGTCCGGCGCCGGCGCCTACTACTTCCAGCAGGCTCCGCGGCCTGCTCTAGAGTAGTGCGCCGGGTGATGACATCACCCGGCGCGCCATCCTAGAGCAGGCCGCGGAGCCTGCTGGGAATAGTAGGCGCCGGCGCCGGACGGGAGCCGCCGGGCCGGAAAGGTAAGGGCCCCCCTCCCCCCTCCGCGCGCCCCCTCCTCCCCTCCACGCACCCCCTCCTTACCTTTCCGGCCCGGCGGCTCCCGTCCGGCGCCGGCGCCTACTACTTCCAGCAGGCTCCGCGGCCTGCTCTAGAGTAGCGCGCCGGGTGATGACATCACCCGGCGCGCCACCCTAGAGCAGGCCGCGGAGCCTGCTAGTAGTAGTAGGCGCCGGCGCCGGACGGGAGCCACCGGGCCGAGAAGGTAAGTGCCCCCCTCCTCCCCCCCCCCGCTGTCCACTTTCATCGGCGGGCGCCCGCTGGCGCCCGCCAATGGAAGCGGCGGTGGGCGCCAGTGGGCGCCCGCCGATCCGCCGATCCGCCGAACCGGTTCGGAGCTTTTTCGGACCGGTTCGGATTGGATCGGCCGATCCAGCTGCGGGATCGGAAATCGGATAATTTATCCGATTTCCCACTGGACCGGACTCGGATCGTGGATCGGGTCCGATCCAGTGCACATCCCTAACTTTAACATATTATTTAGAACAGGTTTGTCATAATTATGAGCTGTAGAATCAGACGTGACCAAGGCCATGTTCAGGTGGGCACACCCCCTTGGGGGCTGGGCATGTTGGTGGGCACGCCCCCTCAAGGGC
This sequence comes from Anniella stebbinsi, assembly GCA_029215795.1. Taxonomy (NCBI): domain Eukaryota; kingdom Metazoa; phylum Chordata; class Lepidosauria; order Squamata; family Anniellidae; genus Anniella; species Anniella stebbinsi. The sequence goes on from JARDYH010000003.1 coordinate 33,087,320, forward strand.
GGCCATGTTGTCCTCCTTTTTGGTTTTCAAATTATGGTCACCCTATTTATGAATGGGGGTATTATTATTATTATTATACTTGGATCTCCTCTCCAACACACACACGCACACAGACACACACACTGTAAATCAGGGATCCCAATCTTTTTGGACCTGTGGGCACTTTTGAGAAACTGCCGAGGGCACAACTGCAAATGGCTCCCATGGAGGAGGCCGATAGTCACACAATGGCTGCCATGGGGGCCTAGCTAGTCAAGAGAGATGGGGAAGAGAAATAGAGGCTAGAGGCTTAGGGGTGGTGGTGGTGGTACAGTGACGTAAAGAGGTGGGGGTGGAGAAATTGTAAAACTAGAAGTTGGGAGCTGAGAGAAACGATGAAGAACTGAGTGGGAAGATGAAGCAAGGCTAGGGGCTAGGAAGAGAGTGAAAGAAAGCTAGGGCCAGGAAGGGAGAGAAACAGCAAGGAAAGGGACCGGGTGGAGAGAAATAGCAAGGCAATGTATAATTGCTAGAAAGACCTATTTTCATATATAGGTATTTCATATGTATTCATTGCTATGTATATATATACAAATCCATTAAAAAAAAACCTTTGTTGCCTGTGTTGGGGACCCTTGATGATTGTAAAGAGGAGGGACTGGAATGCTAAACCTGCAGTAACTCCTATGGAAAGCAGTTTCTCTGGAAATGTGTCACAGTTGGTCTCCCTCCACTCCAGATGGACATTTTCTGTCTCATTAGATTCTTGATTTGTCTCCTCTGTGCTCCTCAGGAATTGGCTCTGGAGCTCGTGGATTCCCCGGGACAATCTCTTCAGCATTACAGGGTTATAAATATTGAACTGAGAATAACCACCAGGCAGCCGGCATAGAGCGCAACAAGGGGCCAGCTCCTGTGAGCACGCATGCAGGGTGCTCAGGCAGCCACCCAAACGGAAAGGGAAGTGTGCCAGAAGGGAACCACGGCAAAGGGGGAGAGGGGGAAATGGAAGAAGCAATAACCCCAGGCTCCCTGGAGCAAGGGGCAGTCCCCCCCCACATCAACAGGGAGCACAACAACCCACCCGAAGCAGACCCCCACTGCACCACTACCTCCATTGTCATCTCACCAAGAAGCACGAGGGCAGGAGAAGCGGCGACCAGAGAGCTCCCCACATCCGCCCAACATGGCTGGGCAGCGAGCAACGGCCACGCACATCCCCAAGACGCACGAAATGCCAAGGCAAAGGGTGCCTGTGGGCAACAGCCAGCCACCTGCAGATGTTGTGGAAAACAGGCGGAGGCATGCACAACAATCCCAAGGACACGAAGCAGCCCCAGCCAGCAACGACAACAACGCCTATGCACAGGGCACAATCACAGCAAGCACAACAGCCCTCCAGCACCCACCATCACACAAGCACACGGGACGGGGAAAGCCAGTCCAGGGCACAGACCACCATCACCACCGAAACACACACCCGCCAGCAACATGGAGCCAGAGGGAGAGGAGGCTCGGGACGACCCGGCTCACAAACCCCTGAAGAGGGGAGCAGCCAGGATCCCCAGGAAAGACGCAGAGCACAGCGCTGGTCCAAGGCAGAGATCAGGCACTTCATAGAGCTCTGGGGAAGCCCAGAAGCCAGGAGGATCATGGCCACAGCCAGGCACGATTACCTCTACCCCTGGCTCGCCAAGCAGATGCAGGAACGGGGACACGACCGCAGCGGCAAGCAATGCAAGGACAAGCTGCACGGACTCAAGAGGAAGTTCAAGGAGATCGTCACCCACAATAAAAGAACTGCCGTCCAGCCACGCACCATGCCCTTCTACGACAAACTGGCACGCCTGCTGTTGGAGCACCACGACGTCGTCCCAGGACACACGGCAGGCAGCTGTGTCGCCACCAATGAGCCACCGTGCACATGCAACAAGCACGGCTGGTCCAAAGGGCGCAACGGGAGGAGGGCCCCGCCGCACGGAAACCACAGCTGCCGGCACGGAGGGACGCCCCATGCCCAACCCCCCCCCAAGAAAGCCGAGAAGGCAGCGGCCGAACCCCCCAAGAAAGCCGTGAAGGCAGCGGCCGGACCCCCCAAGACAGCCGTGAAGGCAGTGGCTGGACCCCCCAAGACAGCCATGAAGGCAGTGGCCAGACCCCCCAAGACAGCCATGAAGGCAGCGGCCGGACCCCCCAAGACAGCCGAGAAGGCAGCGGACGGGCCCCCCAAGAAAGCCCTGAAGGCAGCGGCCGAAGCATGTCCGGCCAAGGCAGGGCCAATGAGCCATCCCGCAGCATCCCAAAGCCCATCGGTGCTTGTGAGGCTTCCACCCGTGCCGCCCAGGACAGCCAACACCTCAAGGAGCATCTCCCCCATGCCAGCCTCCTCCAGCAGCAGCAGCCCCTCGGCCTTCCCACGGCTCATCTGTGCGGACATGCAGGTAGAGGATACTGCACCTGATCCCCTGGTGCCAGAGACCCAGCAGGAGGATGAAGAGCCAGGGCCGTCGTGCCCGAGGGCGACTCCCGCAAAGGGGAGTGTGGCCGCCACCGCAAGGCGAGCGCCATGGCCAGTGCCGTCACCCTGTACGTGTCTGGGATCGTCAAAATGCAGCGCCACGGTGCAGGGATTCCCATGCAGCATCTTGGATGCTGTGACGGAGATGGGGCCAGTGTCACAGGAGGACCAGGTTGAAATGGAGCAGCTCATAGAAAAGCAGGTGGGCGACGTGCTGGAGCCAGAACTGTCTCCGTCCCAGGAAGAGCTGCTGGACATCGATACGCAGGCCACCGATGAAACCTTTGTGGAGATGGAGGCAATGGAGGAGGAGGTGCCTTCGGATGCTGAGCTCGAGGCCGGGGAGGCTGTGCTCGATGAGGAGATCGAGGGGCCACCACAGCCGGAGGACGAGCCGATGGAGGGAGCGGCCCCCCGGAGGAGGAGCCGCCGCCACCGCCTGCAGGCGAGCACAGTGCGGCCGTGGCCGAAGAAGCCTGTCCCCTGACCAATGCGCAGAGGTGTGTCCAGATGCACAACAGGGGCAGGGCAGACCAGCTGCAGGTGGCAAGGGAGTTGGTCATGGCCACGGAGACAACAGGAGAATGCATCCACGAGCTGTTCACACGCATGGCGGGTGAGGAGGAGGCCAGGCGCACAGCCAGTCAAGCCGTGGAAGAGTGTGCCCAAGATATACGGGAGGCGAGGAGGGACGTGCGTATAGGTCTAGAGAGCCATGTCACCGGGATGACCGAGGCCATGGCAGCCACCGATGCCATCATCGACTGAGGCATGCGGGAGCGCACAGCAGCCATCGACCACCAAACCGAGGTGCTCAGGGAGCTCGCCCAATCATTCCGGGACACCTACCATGGATCCCCACAGCCTGCACCCTACATGGCGCCATACGGATACATGGCGCCGCCGCCGCCGCAGTACCTGCCCCCGCCAATGGCCGCAGCATATTGGGCCCCACGTTTGGCGTTGGCAGCATCAGGTGCCTCAGGGAAGGCAGGGGGGTGGCCAGAGGGCAGGAGCAGCGGAGCATAGGTGGTCGGGCGAAGAGGGGCCGCGACATTCCACCAGACTCCGACAAAGTGGGAGAGGAGGAGGGGGAGGAGGCAGAGGAGGCAGAGGAGGAGGACGAGGAGGGGGCGGAAAGTCCCTCCCAGGACGACATGGCCTAAGCCATGGTCGTCCTATGGGTCCCTAGGCCCATCCGCCAAGGGACCATAGGGATATGCAGACACGATAAGGCCCCTTTAGATCCCCATCCCTCTGGCCGGCGCCTCCCTCGGTCCGTTCTAGACGCTCAAGGCTATGTCCATCAGCATCCCTTTGCAACATTGTTGCACACCCTGGATGCCTTTCATTCCTGGCCCCATCTCCCCTCATTGCAGGCGACGCCAGTCAAGATGGCATCACCCTACAGGTCCGAGGGGCTCCCAGCAGGCCGCATTGTCCGACGCCAAAGGGCCCTTCGGCGTCGAGGTTAGTTATGGGGCAATTGGGCGGGATGCATTGGTGTTGCTGTGGCTTCTGTGTCACTGATGGCTATCCCTCCCTCCTCTCCCCCCTTCTGTTCTCTCCTCCCAGGGAAATTTCGCTCCCTCCGCCGTACCATCCACAGAAGGCGGAAGGCCCAAAAGGCACGGCATCTCCACGCTCTGGAGGTGGCCCTGGGAGAAGTCATACGTCACATTCGACGTCTGGAACGAAGCGGCCGCCGTCGCTGCCGTCCGATCAACGGACGGCCGTAGGCCCTTCTGCCGGCATGGAGGCTCTTGCCCATCACCCCTCAGTTGTAGCATAGACTTGGCCTGCTGTGCCGATTCCCCATCGCGCACCCCACTCTGGCCACTTCCTTTCACTCCCCTCTCTTGCAGGTGCGCTTCAGCCATAACATATCCTCCTGCCCTCCCATTCCCACGCTACCGTAGTTGGCAGTCCCATGCTCCCAGACTTGCCCCACCTCCCTCCGCCCTCCTGTTCCATCATGCCCACCGCTCCTCCCGTCCTGCCCGCCCCCCCCTCTGGCCAGCCCGGCATTGGCGACTATGTCCCGGAGGGAGCTCGCAATGGCCTGCTTGCAGGGGGTGATCCAGGCAGCCATGCAGAACCACAGTGACAGCCAAGAGGAGGACTTGTTACGTGCTCGGCTGAGGCGCCTTTCCCGTGAAGCCAGTGTTCGGATCAGAGTCCTTCCGCTGGCCCCTTGGAGCAGCGGAGGCCGTGCCTTGTCTCCGGGCTGCCATCCTACCGCTAGTTTGTCCTTGTGTGGCACCCATGATGATTGCGGAGAAGCTGGCCAAAGGCACGGCTGAAGAAGCCCTGAAACGCGCTCCCCCCCTCTCTACGTTGGCTGAGCTTCTTTCCGAGTATGAGTACGTCCGCCGCTGGGTGCTTCCCCATACAGATGCCATGTGGAAGGAGATGCAGGACTTGGAGGACTGGGACGACGAGCACTTCCGTGGGAACTTCCGCATGTCCCGCGCGACTTTTGAGGTTTTGGTGGCTGAGGTGGCCCCTGTCCTGCAGCGGGAGTATACAAACATGCGCCCGAGCATTCCCGTGTCCCGTCATCTTGCCCTGACTCTGTACAAGCTGGTGTTCAACGTGGGCTGCCTGCCACAGTCAACCATCTTCAGGGTGGGCGTGTCCACCGCCTGCGAGATCTTCCATGAGATGGTGAACGTGCTGAACGAGCTGTACCTGGCCGACGTCATCCGGGTGGGGGATGAGAAGGAGAACATGCGTGGCTTCTGTGCCCTGGGCTTCCCGCGGGCGGTGGGGGCGATGGACTCGACCCACGTGCGCATCCTAGCCCCTCCACCCGTGGCGAGGAGTACTACAACTGCAAGCATTTCTACAGCATGGTTCTCCAGGCGGTGGTGGATGCCAAGGGCCACTTCCTGGACGTGTATGTGGGTGTGTCCGGGCGGAGCCACGACACAGCCGTCTTCTGGAACTCCCCCCTGACTGCCAAGAGTAGGGTGACCATATTTATTTATTTATTTATTACATTTGTATACCGCCCCATAGCCGAAGTTCTCTGGGCGGTTGACATGGGATTAAGACAATTAAAAACAATATACAAAAATTAAAACATCAAAAACATACAACATACACACAATACACACATACATTTAAAACTGCTGCAACAGCCCCAAAAGCTACAAAAACAAACCCAGGCTCTTCAGATATTGCCAAATGCCTGAGAGAAGAGGAAAGTCTTGACCTGGCGCCGAAAAGATAACAATGTTGGCGCTAGGCAGGCCTCGTCAGGGAGATCATTCCACAATTGGAGGGCCACCACAGAGAAGGCCCTCTCCCTTGTTGCCGACTTCCGAGCTTCCCTCAGAGTAGGCTCTCGGAGGAGGGCCTTAGATGTTGAACGTAGTGTTCAGGTAGGTTCATGTCGGGAAAGGTGTTCCATCAGGTATTGTGGTCCCAAACTGTGTAAGGCTTTATAGGTTAAAACTAGGGATGTGCACTGACCCCCCGGATCGGATCGGATAGCGGATCGGAATCGGACCTGGGGGGTCGGATCGGATCGGATCGGATCGGATCGGATCGGAGGCTGGTCGGATCGGATCGGACCAGATGTCCGATCCGGATCGGACGCCATTTTGAATGCTTTTCCCCATAGCCAAGTATTGTTTTACAAAAACGCCTATAACGTTTTCATTTTTAAAGATAGAAGGATGAAACTTGGGCACATTGTAGACTGGTTAGGGGTAGTTATCTGTGAGAAATTTCAGAAAGATTGGTGCATGCATTTTGTGGCAATTAATTTTTTAATAAATACCCAGGAATGCCTATAACTTTGTCATTTTTAAAGTTACACACATGAAACTTTGCCACATTGTAGGGGGTACCTTGGGACCTATGTGTGTGAAATTTCAGAAACGTAGGTGCTTGTCTTGTGTGGCAATTAATTTTTAGAAAAATGGGTAGTAGTGGGGTAAATACAGTTACGCCTCCCATTTTTTTATTTTTGAAGATACAAACAGGAAACTTGGGCACATTACAGGTACCACTTGCCTTGATATGTGTGTGAAATTTCAGAAACATTGGAGCTTTCCTTGTGTGGCAATTAATTTTTGAAACAATGAGGAAAGAAACACCTATAACTTTGTCATTTTTAAAGTTACACACATGAAACTTTGCCACATTGTAGGTGGTACCTTGGGACCAATGTGTGTGAAATTTCAGAAACATAGGTGCTTGCCTTGTGTGGCAATTAATTTTTTAATAAATACCCAGGAATGCCTATAACTTTGTCATTTTTAAAGTTACACACATGAAACTTTGCCACATTGTAGGCGGTACCTTGGGACCTATGTGTGTGAAATTTCGGAAACGTAGGTGCTTGCCTTGTGTGGCAATTAATTTTAGAAAAATGGGTAGTGGTGGGGTAAATACAGTTACGCCTCCCATTTTTTTATTTTTAAAGATACAAACAGGAAACCTGGGCACATTACAGGTACCACTTGCCTTGATATGTGAGTGAAATTTCAGAAACATTGGAGCTTGCCTTGTGTGGCAATTAAGTTTTGAAACAATGAGGAAAGAAACACCTATAACTTTGTCATTTTTAAAGTTACACACATGAAACTTTGCCACATTGTAGGTGGTACCTTGGGACCTATGTGTGTGAAATTTCAGAAACATAGGTGCTTGCCTTGTGTGGCAATTAATTTTAGAAAAATGGGTAGTAGTGGGGTAAATACAGTTATACTCGTGTCTGCTTTCACTTTGTACTCAAGCAGACACGAGCCCTGTAATGGATACTACCAAGGATCAAAGGGATCGAGACCAGAGTGATCCTTCCTTGCACGCATGGCTGCAAAACTCAGCTAGGCTCAGCCGTTCTGCTTGAAAAGTGAAAGTAGGAAAGGAAACACGAGCCCTGTAATGGATACTACTAGCAAGGATCAAAGGGATCGAGACGAGAGAGTGTTTCCTTTTCTTCGCGGGAAGCGGGAGGGGAAGACCTGGCCTCTGTAGAAATTTTTTTGAAACATGTAATTTAAAAATTCCATAGCCATCAAATGCCTGGACCTATAATTCTGAAATTTCTGACACATATCTACCCCTAACCCATCTACAAAGTGAGCAATGTTCAGACTTCTAACTTTTAAAATAAAAAAGTTATAGGCGTTTCTTTCCTCATTGTTTCAAAAATACCTTGCCACCACATGCCTGGACCCAGCTGTCTGAAATTTTACACACATATCAAGCCAAGTGGTACCTGTAATGTGCCCATGTTTCCTGTTTGTATCTTCAAAAATAAAAAAGTGGGAGGCGTAACTGTATTTACCCCACCACTACCCATTTTTCTAAAATTAATTGCCACACAAGGCAAGCACCTACGTTTCCGAAATTTCACACACATAGGTCCCAAGGTACCGCCTACAATGTGGCAAAGTTTCATGTGTGTAACTTTAAAAATGACAAAGTTATAGGCATTCCTGGGTATTTATTAAAAAATTAATTGCCACACAAGGCAAGCACCTATGTTTCTGAAGTTTCACACACATAGGTCCCAAGGTACCACCTACAATGTGGCAAAGTTTCATGTGTGTAACTTTAAAAATGACAAAGTTATAGGTGTTTCTTTCCTCATTGTTTCAAAAATTAATTGCCACACAAGGAAAGCTCCAATGTTTCTGAAATTTCACACACATATCAAGGCAAGTGGTACCTGTAATGTGCCCAAGTTTCCTGTTTGTATCTTCAAAAATAAAAAAATGGGAGGCGTAACTGTATTTACCCCACTACTACCCATTTTTCTAAAAATTAATTGCCACACAAGACAAGCACCTACGTTTCTGAAATTTCACACACATAGGTCCCAAGGTACCCCCTACAATGTGGCAAAGTTTCATGTGTGTAACTTTAAAAATGACAAAGTTATAGGCATTCCTGGGTATTTATTAAAAAATTAATTGCCACAAAATGCATGCACCAATCTTTCTGAAATTTCTCACAGATAACTACCCCTAACCAGTCTACAATGTGCCCAAGTTTCATCCTTCTATCTTTAAAAATGAAAAAGTTATAGGCGTTTTTGTAAAACAATACTTGGCTATGGGAAAAAGCATTCAAAATGGCGTCCGATCCGGATCGGACCTCATCGGATCGGATCGGATCGGATCGGAGGTTGTCCGGATCGGATCGGATCGGATTTTCCCGATTTTGGGTCGGATCGGATTCGGATCGTGGATCGGATCCGATCCGATGCACACCCCTAGTTAAAACCAGCACCTTGAATCGGGCTCGGAAACATACAGGCAGCCAATGCATGCAGGCCAGAGTAGGTCTTATATGCTCGAACCTTCTGGTTCCAGTTATCAATCTGGCCGCTGCATTTTGCACAAGCTGCAGCTTCCGAACCACCTTCAAAGGCAGCCCCACATAGAGTGCATTGCAGTAATCTAACTGCTGCCTCTACAAGAGGCATTTAAAGCTCTTTCAAAGTGCATTAAAAAAATTACCTCTACAAGAACGGAGCGCAAATCGGGCGTAGAGGCGCGCTATCCCTCCGATTATGCGCATTATCAAATGTGCGTTAAACAGCGAGTTTTATTTTGCTCCGGCCGTTAAAGCGCATTTTGACTATGTGAACAAGCGCTTATGGGCATTAACTACTTGTAAAGCGCATTTTGGTCATCCGTTAATGCACTTCGCCGCCTCTCGCTGCCTCTTGTGCAGAGGTATTAGGCGTAAATGCACTTCTGCGATTATGCGCATAATCACCTAACCAGGCGCAAAAGCGAATCCTTGTAGAGGGGACCTTGGAGGTTACCAGAGCATGGACAACTGAAGCCAGGTTATCCCTGTCCAGATAGGGACGTAGCTGGGCCACCAACTGAAGTTGGTAGAAGGCACTCCGTGCTACAGAGGCCACCTCAGCCTCAAGTGACAGAGATGGTTCTAGGAGAACCCCCAAGCTATGAACCCACTCCTTCAAGGGGAGTGCAACGCCATCCAGAACAAGTTGAAGACCCTCCATCCGGTCAGCAGAACCACCCACTAACAGCGTCCCAGTCTTGTCTTGATTGAATTTCAGTTTATTAGCCCTCATCCAGTCCATTGTCGCAGCCAGGCACTGGTTCAGCACATCCACAGCCTCACCTGATGAAGATGAAAAGGAGAAATAGAGCTGCGTGTCATCAGCGTACTGATGACAACGCACTCCAAAACTCCGGATGACTGCACTCAACGGTTTCATGTAGATGTTGAACAGCATGGGGGACAAGACTGACCTCTGCAGAACCCCATACTGGAGAATCCATGGGGCCGAGCAATGTTCCCCAAGCACCACCTTCTGGAGCCGACCTGCCAAGTAGGAGCAGAACCACTGCAATGCAGTGCCTCCCACTCCCAACTCAGCCAGTCATCCCAGATGGATACCACATGAAAAGGAGGACAGGGCTCCTGTATCTTCAACAGTTGTATTGAAAAAGGAATTTCAGCAGGTGTCATTTGTATGATGCAGCACCTGGTGAAATTCCCTCTTCATTACAACAGTTAAAGTTGCAGGAGCCCTGTCCTCTTTTGTATCTGGTCACTCTAGATGAAGAGGGCAGGGTTCCTGCAGCTTTAACTGCTGCGATGAAGATGGAATTTTATTAGTGCTGCATGCATACAAATGCCATCTGCTGAAATTCCCTTCCTATACAACTGTTAAAGATACAGGAGTCCTGTCCTCCTTTCCATATGGTCAGCCTAGGGGGCTCCCATGAACCTGGAACCTGCTCTAAAACAAACACCCTGATTGCAACACACACAGTGAAACTGACACAGGAGTAATTGTCACATTTTTTGCAAAGACTTTTATTTTTATTTCCTTGTTGGAAAAAGGGTTACTGCTGAAGTCACAGTCCCGCCACTTGTGATTGATGTGCTGGTCAAAACGCAAAAAGCTGGCTGGGTGTGGTAATACTGGGAAATTGTTAACTTGGTGTTTCTCCATCAGGATTCTACCTCAGCAGACTACAACGCCTGTTTGACACACACCTACATATGCTTCTCCCCCCTTCCCCTGCTTTGGCTCTTGCCCTTTGTCCAGGCTGATTCAATGTTGCAGCTCAGCAATCTCCTATACATTATCAGGGAGGGGAAAGAGCATACAAGATGAGATAGTGCTTTGGGAAGGCTGTTTTTTTAAAACAAAACAAAACCCAAGAACACGTCATGAAGGCTTATCTGATTATCAGGAGACTTCTTTTAACACTGTGAAACTTCTTTTAACACTGTGTTGAGCTTCTTGGACAGTATTATTGGCAAATATGAATGCCAACAAGAGCAATTGTTCGTAGTAGATTCTGTTACTGATTGGCATGGGCCGCATCCTCTGCAAAAAAAAAAGTGAATCCGCTATTCCTCTGCCATAGGAAAAGGCAGCTGCAAGGAAGGTATAACTAAAAACTCCCCAAAAGGCATTCCTTCCCCCAGGCCACCTCAATCTTCTTTCCAGGTGACTTCGTTCTTCTAAGCTGGTTCTAATACAGAAATCCAGACTCTAAATGTGCCCAGCCTTTGGAGGAAATCTGGATTTGCCTGGAAGCTTTTTGCTAGGCACCCTAATAGCCCAATCCTATGCATGTTTACTAGAAAAGTGTTCCACTTTGTTTAGTGGGGTTTACTCCCAAGTAAGTATACAAACCATTTCATCGTATAGTGTGCAAAGGGGCATAAAGGAGTGAATCAACGTTAATGGAAGATGGCTCTAGAGAAAGTGCCATATCAGAATAAATGCCAGTAAACATTCCCTTGCAGCCAAAGTGATCCTGGGTGGTGTTCCTACCTGTGATGTCAGGTTCAGGTTCTGTTCCTTGGAATCTTCCTTCCGATCTGGCATCCACCAGCTGGAACCGCTTGGATTCCACATTCTCCAGAATGTCCCCATAGGTTTTCAGGAGTGACCCATTAAGAGTGGCTTTAAAGACAGCTGGCTCCGTCCGGGTGACCTCTGATGTCAGCGGGTGACCCTCCTTCACCCAGTTCTTGAACCCCCCATTCAGCACTGAGACAGTTCGGTGGCCAAAGACTCGGAACATCCACCAGACCCGTGGTGCATAGTAGCTGCCCAGATGGTCTCCATCATACACGACAACATGTGTGTCGTTGCTGATGCCCAGGTGGCCAACATAGTCAGCAAAGTGTTTCTCGCTGGGCAGCATGAGCTCATATGGCGACGACTTGTCTTTGCACTCCTCAATATCAAAAAAAGAGGCACCGGGCACGTGGTGTTCTTGGAACTCTTTCTGGGCATCTCTCGTTCCGGGTTCATACCAGGAAGCATCTAGTACCTGCAGTTGAGGCCCAATCTTATTGGTCCGCACAGCTTCTGCTAGCCATTTGGTGGAGACCAGAGCTCTGTATAATGCTTGCTGCGCCATGTTAGATAAGACACTTTGAATGGAAGAACGAAGACCTAAGCTAGCAGAAGGGAATGTGAAAAAAGGGATGGTCTCCCAGCCCCTAAGCTCTGGTGTCTTATTCCCTGGCAATCAACCAACAAGAGGTGGAGAAACAAAGTTGAGCAACATTCATTTCTATTCAGGCCTGAACTTTGAACTGACACACAGATCCTCCCACAACAAGCTGCCAATCCCAGAGAGTCTTTTCCCCCGAGAAACACTTGGCCGCCTATGAGAATCTGAATTAGGTGTTAGAAGGAAACAAACCTCTCCCTCAGATCCTTCTAGTGCTTTTGTAACTTCTCCTCCCTCCCCTCCCATTCAGTAAGGTGAGAACATCGAAGAGTCAGCTGTCTGGAGCTCTGTTGCAACAAGGCGAACATGTATCAAGTTCCACAGTAAGTGACGGTACAAGGGGTGAGGTGACTGGCTGTCCCAGCTGTCAGGCAAAGGGTGAAACAGAAAGGGGCGACTACAAATAAAGTCTCAAGTTGGCTGAAAATGTGGGGTCAAAATGGTAAAGGGTTCCCTGCAAAAGCAAGAGGAACAGTTGTAAAGAGAAACCCATTTATTGATGAGAAACACTGCAGCTATTTAAGAATGTATCCAGATCTGTTACTGCTGGGAAGAGTTGTTGTGTATGCATGTCAGACCTCCGCTGCACATAGAGTTTTCATTCCCCAAACCCTTGATCATTAACCGGGAGCTGAGACAATAGGTGGCAGAGCAAAACCTGAGAACCAGCATGCACTGAGTCCGAAACTCAGTTCTAGGGAACGTTGCAATTCTGAAAACACATCTCGCCACTTGAAAGAGAGCACATTTTTAGTAACTGATTGGATGTAAAATTTGGAACTACAAGTGATTCTATTTTTATTTTTATCTGTTTTGTATTAAATTTTGTACTTTTCATTGCCCTTAACTTTGTTCTTTTTTTAAATTGAGTTTTCAAAACTAAAAGACAGTGAAAACAAAACCTAAACACATTAATATTAATTTATATATCCCTCCCCACGCTTGGTCGATTTCAAAGTTTTCCTTTTTACACCTTAATTTTTTTTTTCTATTCCAGGGTGCTATATTAGTTTTTTCTATTTTGTTTAATCATAATCTTCTTTTTATGAATTCCACAAATTTCTATAAGCTCCTGCTAAAGTTATTCTGTTTGATGTTTTTTTATATGGTCTTTGTATTTTTGCCAGTCTGTCCTGAAAGTATCTCTTTTCTTTATTCCTCTATGTACTCTTAACTTCTGTGTCAGCTTTTTGTTTATTGCTGTATCCCAAATTTTCTTTTTCCACGTAGACACTGTCAGCATCTGAGCTGCCTTCCAGTTACTTGCTATTAATTGCTGTGAGGCTGTCAACAATAATCCAATTAGTATTTTTGTCTCTTTTAACTCTCTATTTTCTTTAGTAAACATATTCAATAAAGCTATCTCTGCTGTTTTGCAAATTTCTTGATTCCCCCCCCCCCCATTTCTTGAAAAATCATATTCCAAAACCTCCTAACCTTCCTAGATTTCCACATGTAGATTTGGTTTCCATTAGTTTCACATCCTTTCCAACACAAAGGTGATATATTTTTATTGATTTTTGCCAACTTCACAGGTGTCAGATACCACTTCTGAACAAATTTTAGCTCACCTTCTTTTATTCTTGTGGATATTGTTTAAAAGGGGAATCTATCATTCCCCCCCCCATTCTCCATCTTTTATCTCCTCTTCAATGTCTGTTCCCCATATCTGTTTTATTGTAACATTCCCCCTGATCTCCTGCTTTATTAAGATTCTATATATTTGTGTTATTATACTCTTATCTCCTAATTCATAATTATCTATGAATTTTTCCCATTCTGTTAAATCTCTTGTAGTTTGCCTTGTTATCTTTCTAGTTCTTATAAATTTACTAATTTGCATCCATACGAACCATGACATTCCTGTATTTTGTGAATGGTTATTCTATACTTCTTGTGTTATATGGTGCTGCTGTTCCTAAAAAAAATTGCATTTCTATCAATCCTATTTCTTTCAGCTTATTTTATCTACTGCTTTCCCTTTTATGCCAAAATTCAGACATGCCCAAATTGGTGTTAATGGTGAGATCCCTGTCATTAATTTGTATTTTCTGAAATACCATACTTTCAATAATCCTTTCATTGAGCTTGCTTTGTTTCTTATTTGTTTTTTATATGTATTTATAATATGACTTTGTTCTTATCAATAGTTCTGAAATAAGAACATAAATGCTGCAATCCTAAACATGCTTATTTTGGGGGAGTCCTCTTGAACACAGTGGGACTTTACATCCAAGGAAACTTGATAGCATTGTGCTATAACCCACTACATTTTATGGAGTTGTGAGGATGTGGAAATAGAGATTTACTTTGAATACACATTACATGGCACTCTAACACAAAATTAGCATTAAAGGACACGCCTAAGATCACAGTGGCAGCCTCTGGCAGAACAAAAAATTGAATCTAGGCGCTCCAGACTTTTAATAAGTAGAAATGAGTGGATTCGCCTTTCTGTGTCTTCAGTTCATTTCATTATTACATATATACCGCCCAATAGCCGAAACTCTTGCTGTCCTCTCAAAGGCAGCTTTGTTGTCTCTCTGATTTCATTCCCAACAGCCTTCTTGGGTTTCCCTATTCTTACCATTGAGAGCGTGAAAAGGACAGGGGATTGCTGGCTTTCCTTCCACTTTGGGTCAGCTGATTAGAGCAACATAACGCGTTTAATTTATACAAGCAGCTTTGGATGAGAATGCCGGGTGTTTGGATCAAGTGATCTTTGTGGCGTAATTAGTCAGAAATCCTCAAGCCCTGCAATGATGGAAACACCCTTTTGGGCATCTTTCTTTCGTCTCTCTCCCCCCCCCCCCCCCCATCCTGCTCTCTGCGTTTTAAGGCACGTCCTTTCCCTCATGTCCCCATTCCCGTTTCTTTAGTTTAGGTTCAGCAGCCCACTGGCGCTGGAAGTGTGTCTGAGTGTATAGGGCGGGGAGAGCCGGATCCTATTTCCTCCCCCACAGAAGGGCTCGAAGGATTAGTCCTTCGCCAAACCTCATTCCTCAGGAGTTTAGTTACAGGAGACCAAGGCTGTTTCTACCATTCGGACCCGAAGGGGCCCGATCCCTACGTTCGGGTAGTGCGGTTTTACGCTAATCCCCCTTTCCTGCCATGGGTTGGTTCACCCCGGCAATCCTTTTCTTTCACTGGATGACAAAGTGGGATGTGGCCTGGATCTCCACCCAAAAGTCGACGCAAGGGAGGGGAAGAGCCGCTGCATGGGCAGGGAAGAAGCCGGCTTGGGCAAGGCGGTGTGAACCCCTTGGAGCCAGCGCACTAGAATCGGCTTCCGTCCGCGCGGTCAGGGGAATCGGAAGGGCGCAGAGGTACGAGGAGGAAGAGAGAGGGGAGGATCCTAAGTAGGGGGGTGGCCGGAAGGGGCTTAAGGGGAAGGCTTAGAGAGACGCTCGCCCATGTACTCGGAGGTCAGCTGATGCCACGGCAATTTTGCCACTCGGCTGTGGACGGGGCACATGTGCACTTGTCTGGCAGGCCCTCCAATGGGGTCCCATGAGTTGCGCTAGGAGGGGTGTCAGCGAATGAATGACTGGACGCGCTCCTTGCGCAAGTATATTAGCTCCCCCATGCTGGCGCCTTCCAGAGGTGCTGGACTACAGCTCTCATGATCCCCAGCCATAGCCGGCTGGGGCTGATGGGAGGTGCAGTTCGACACTTCTGGAGGGCGCCAGTTTTGGCGAAGGCCTCGGAGCAAGTGTCTCCCTCTGTCTCTCGCTTGCTCGCTCCGTCCGTGTAGCACTCTAGAGGAGGAAGCATAGCAAACTCTCTAGTCAGAGTGGCTGCTGCTGCTGCTGCCCCTTCATGTTTTTCTCGGGGGAAATCGGGAGCTTTCATGCCTGCAATAATAAAGAGGTGTTGGAGCTCTCTCTGAAGAGCCGCCACCCCCTCTACCCAACCCGGAGACCCTTACCCCTAATCCCAGGAAGACTGAGCGCGGTTTAATTTGAGGCACTGGCAAAGCCCCCTGACCGGAATATGAATGTCATAGGTCAAGTACGTGAAAGTAACCATAAAATGGGGTGACTCTGAACATGGGCAGAATATCTTCCTACTTACAGTTATCAATTAAAGCTGTTTTCCACAAAGCTAGAGTAGGGTAAAGAGCTGGGCTGGCAAAGGAAGTGTTTGTCAAGCAGGCTAAAGTCCAGGGGTGCAAAGTTTAATGGAGGGCGTGCCTTTTAAATTGACTAATTAAAATAAATTCATCAGGCAGGTTTTTTATACACACAAATTGTATTGTTTTAAATACAATAATTTACAAAAAAAATTGCATAGGCAGGTGGCATTTTACAAGAGGGACAGGAAGGAAATTACATTTGTACTCCCATCTTCACACATTTGTGCTCAGGGCCCCCGCTTGCATTAAAAAACATTAGGTAGCTTAACACATCCTTTAAAATCTAGTAAATGCCACAACTCAGTTTAATAATGGCAAAGAAAAAAAAAAGCAGGCGTGCCCATAACAAAGAATTAGTACATTTAGGGAAAAAGCCATGGAGAATAAAATAATGGGTTTTCCGCTTTAGTAAGTTAGGGGGAAATAAATTAGGCCATACAGCAGCTTTCCCTGGCCTGGTGCCCTTCAGATGTTTTGGACTTTGACTCCCAAGAGCCCCGGCCAACATGGCCAGTGGTCAAGAATCCTGGAAGTTGTAGTTTAGGATTCTTGATCAGGTTGCTGCTGCCTAATCTCGGATCGCAGAGGTACCTGGATGATGACCTAAATCAGGGGTGGTGAATCTGAGGATGTCGGCCTAGTTTCACGTGGGCATCGGCCTAGTTTCCAACTCTGCCAGCTTTGCAAACTCCACCCACTTTTGGCTGTGGTACCACCCACTCCTGCAGTGTGGACCTCTAGGTGTTTTGGCTGAGGGAATGTGGACCTTGACAGGAAAAAGGTTTCCTTCCCCACTCCAATTTGAGTGAATGGGATATCTTTTCCAGGGCTGGCTCTGGAGGATGGTAAGGTAAAGCATTCAAAGGGGCTACAAGACTAGCAAAATGGGCCCAGGCCTTCCATCAGCATTGTGGTTCTCATTTTGCCTGGTCATGGTCCAAAGCAGCACAGGAATGGTGTTCTGTTTGGATACCCTGTCTCTTCCACGTTGAGGGCTCCACTGAGGATTCCTAGCCCACCCATCCCACTCCTTAATTCTGGGGCTTTCTCTAAGTGTCTGCTCAGACATGTGTGTGTGCATAGCCTAAAATAGTGTGATGTAATGGTTAGAGTGTTGAACTGAGGTTCAGGAGATCCAGGTTTTAGTACCCACTTGGCCATGGAGCTCACTGGGTGACTTTGGGTCAGTCACTGACTCTCAGCCTAACCTACATCGCAGAGTTATTGTGAACATAACATGCACAGGAGGAGGGGGACCATGTAAGCTGCCTTGGGTTCCTTGCCAGAGGAAAGATGCAGTCTATAAATGTAATAATGAAGAAATAAAAGTATGCCGACCCCATTTTCAAACCTAGTTTTAACTATATGCAAATTAATTCATTAAGAGAATAAGAGGAGTCCTACTGGATAGGACTAAAGGTTCTTCTGTTGAAGTATTCTGTAAATAGGAATTCAAAGTATTGGTAATGACGTTTAAACGGCTTGAGACCTCGATTCTTGAGGGTGCGCCTCTCCCTGTATAATATATATCTGACCGAGACTTTAGATCTTCCACACATTTTTCTGATCTTCTTTTAAAGCCAATTAAATGAACAGCAATCATGTTTTGTGTAAGCCAATTCCATGAATAAATTAATTATAAATCAGTCAATCCATAAATGAATCAATTATAACTTAATGCAATTTATAAACTTGGAGCGCAGTCCTCTGCATGTCTACTCAGAAGTAAGTCTGCATTTTGACTCACAGGGCACTCTGCCCATGCTCAGAGACTCTATATTTTGTATTAATTCATATATTCTGGGGGATGAGTATTGGGTGTTGGTTCTATTGCTAAATTTTCTTAAATTCCATCAGCTCAGATTATATGCTGCTTATTGGCAAAATGTGTCATGGAAAGCCTGGCTCTCCTAAGTAAGGAAATTGGCTTTTAATTGAGGAGATTGTGACAATGTTTTTATGGATCTGAAATATGCCCACTGATAAACTGGGTTCAGCTGCTGGTGACTCCAGAGTCCAGATTGATATGGAAAGTGAAGGGTGGAGTTTAACATGCCTACTTAAACATCTGTTAAAAGCTTACAGCCTCTGGATTTGTGTATGACTGAAACTCAATAAGATGTGCTTTTGATACTATAATGACAATCTGGGTGTGAGAACGTTTGTTGTTCCTTAAAAAAAACTTAAAATGGAAATAGGTTAGCGAGCTGCACTAATGCTGTGAATTTTGTAACAACTTGGCAGGATGTTATAGCTCAAATATGAGTTGCACACATGAAAGATTTTATCCTTAAAAGAAGCCAAAAATAATTTTAAATAAATTTATTTAATTAATAACAGAAGTGTGAAGCCATGTCTGTTCCTTTGACACAGCCTTCCCCATCCTGGTGCCCTCCAGATGTTTTGGACTACAACTCCCAACATATCATTTTGGGATTTGTAGTCCATCACATCTGGAGAGCACTGGGTTGGGAAGACTGCTTTGACAGGTAACCATTCTGTGTGTTGTATGAACATTTTGAGCAGAGGAGGCACTAGATATTTCCTCATCCACCCTGTTTCTTTTCCTACCATCAGTGTGCATCACCAGGTAGACAGCTATGGTGGTGGGATCTAATCCACAAGAAACTGTGGATTGGGACTAGGTTTTGGGATGCACTGAAATCATAAGAACATAAGATGAGCCAAGCTGGATCAGACCAAGGGTCCATCTAAGCCGGCACTCTGTTCTCACAGTGTGACTTAAGTTACTCAGGACTAATTTAAGTCCTGTTGATTTCAATGGATCTGAATCCAACACAACGTATTTTTATAATTTGGGAATATTACAGCTAAGGATGTACGGATTTTGTTAAATCCATTCGATGCATTTCACAGATTGTCAGGCCTTTTCATTCTGTCTTCCACTTATTGATGGAATAAAATTTTTTTTAGGAATGTACAACAATTTTATTCCACTTGTGCAAGTGTGAATTTATGTTAATCTCCCCCAAATATATATATATATATATATATATATATATATATATATATATCCTAGACTGTAAGTTTGCATGACTTTGAAAAATCTGATCTGCTGTGGAATCTGCAGATTGAATTCATAAAAATTCAAACTAATTTGAATCTGCAGATTTCTCCAACATTCCCAGTTACAGTTTAGGGAGTAAGAGATCATGTATGTTGTGCCATATTATTTTCAAGTTAGACTGGGGTTCATATGTTTTTACAGTGAATACTTGTTAACTAGCTGCTGAGCCGACTCAGTCAAAAAGCACTGCAATATGCTGGTGCTGGTTAATATGAAACATCTCACTCTGTTTAGATCTGTGATGGGTCATTCACACATGGGAATCACCACTTGATGTTGCACTCCTCAAGCAATTGACTTGCATGTGTGAACCAAAAAATAAATTTGTTGTTGACAATGATAGCTGCCTGGAGATCTACTATTTATTTATTTATTTATTTATTGCATTTTTATACCGCCCCATAGCCGAAGCTCTCTGGGCGGTTCACAAAAATTAAAACCATGAAATCATTTTAAAATATATAAAACAAGGCACAATCTAAAAACACAGAATAACATACAATATAAAAACACAACCAGAATAAAACCAAGCAGCAGGAATTAATACAGATTAAAATACAAATTTAAAACAGCAAGGATTAAAATTGAGTTAATTTAACTGTTAAAATACTGGGAGAATAAAAAGGTCTTTACCTGGCGACGAAAAGAGTACAAAGTAGGCGCCAGGCGAACCTCTCTGGGGAGCTCATTCCACAGCCGGGGTGCCACAGCGGAGAAAGCCCTCCTCCTAGTGGCCACCTGCCTCACTTCCTTTGGCAGGGGCTCACGGAGAAGGACCCCTGTAGATGATCTTAGGGTCCGGGCAGGTACATATGGGAGGAGGCGTTCCTTTAGATAACCTGGCCCCAAGCCGTTTAGGGCTTTAAATGTTAGTACCAGCACTTTGAATTGGGCCCGGACCTGGATCGGCAGCCAGTGAAGTTGGAAAAGGACTGGCGTAATATGGTCTCATTGGTGATGAAAGAACCCTCAGCAACCCTTGATGGGTCTCATGCCACAGACAGACGGTACTAGTGTAAGGGCCAAAGTATGTGCTTTATTCAGTCTCCTCCTTTTTTTCTTTTTTTCTTTTGGAATGAACAAAAGGGATCAGGAAGGGAAAACAGAACTGGGAGGGTCGTAATGTGGTTAGCATCTCCCTCCACCCAGGTTATGGGGGAGAAGAACAATAGGGATTCCCTTATAGGTTTTCCCCATTGCTTCAGAAAACCTGGTGCTAAGGCTGCCCTTAACTAACATTAGTTAAGGTTGCTTTTAACTAACAGGCTTTTTGCACATCCAGCAACACTTTTCTCTTTCAAGATTCTCTGGTAAACACCTGTCATATCTACAGAGTTTTCTTACCCGAATGTGTAAACCTTCCTATTAAAAGGTAGTTGCCATAATATTTGGAGTGTGAGATGGATCGTTCCCAGTTCAACACATGGTAGTTTCTAGGGAGCAGGAATAAGCTACAAGCTCCAGCATTTCCACCTCCCTCTACCTCTTCCTCAGGTAAGAGGAAGTAAGGGCATTCTGGTTTGTCAAACGGCAGTTTCCCTGTGATACTTGAACCAGGCTTTCAGGTTTATAGGGGATGCTTAACCACAGTTCCCCAGTTCAGATGTTACAGAAAAACTGCAGTCAAGCACACAAGGAGAGGAGGGAATGCATGAGTTCGTCATTGCTTGTTCCTGCTCCATCAAACCATAGTTTGTTGGTCCAGAAACATTACATCTTAACTCAGCCACAGCATAAATTGAATTTGCCTTTTTGTTTATCTACAGCTGCATTCTCATTATGTTCCTTAGCAGGTGAACTCTTTCCCCATTGCTTTGCAGATGAAGATGTTTGTCATATTGCCTTCTTTCCCCACAGTGTGAAGAGTCCATTGAAGCCACAGGTAGTGTCTGAGCCCAAACAGAACGTGGGCGCAATGTCTCAACAACTTCTCTACCGGGCTCTAGTGTCGGCGAAGTGGGTGTCTGAAGCGATCAAGTCTCCCCAAGCTGGGTCAGCTGTGCAGCTCTTAGATGCCTCCTGGTACCTCCCTAAAATGAAACGTGACCCCCGGAGCGAGTACGAGGAGCGCCACATCCCTGGAGCTGCCTTCTTTGACATCGATCAGTGCAGTGATCGTACATCACCTTATGATCACATGCTACCCAGCGCAAAGGATTTTTCAGAGTACGTGGGCAAGCTTGGGGTGAACAGTGACTCCCACGTTGTGGTGTATGATGGAAGTGATCAAGGCCAATTCTCGGCTCCCCGTGTTTGGTGGATGTTCCGGGCCTTTGGGCATGATGCTGTTTCCCTCCTAGATGGTGGGTTGAAGAACTGGCTGCGGGAGGGATACCCAGTCACCTCCGAAAAGAACCGGTCTGTCCCTGCAGAATTCCATGCCTCTCTGGACAAATCAATGGTGAAGACATACAAGGACATCAAGGAGAACATTGAGTCATGCCACTTCCAAGTTGTGGATGCGCGGCCTGCTGGGCGGTTCATGGGGATAGAGGCAGAACCACGGGAAGGTAATGCATCTCTTTCGGTTTTGAGGATAGAAGAGTTGGGCTGGTTGAGCCTTGGAGATTGGGAAGAAAAGGAAGGATGGCCAGGAGAGGAAGCCTCTAGGTTAGTAGTTCCCAAG
Source organism: Anniella stebbinsi (assembly GCA_029215795.1). NCBI lineage: Eukaryota > Metazoa > Chordata > Lepidosauria > Squamata > Anniellidae > Anniella > Anniella stebbinsi. The sequence goes on from JARDYH010000003.1 coordinate 33,109,151, forward strand.
GTTGGATTTCCAGATGATGTTGAGTATGAGTCCCATCATCCCTAGCCAGCATGGCTAATGGATGGAGGTAAATAACAGTTGTGGTCTAACAACATCTGGGGACCCAAGGTTAGGCATTACTATTCCAGGTTCAGAGAAAATATAATTGATTAGGCCAGACACGTTTTGATTAAGGTCTTTGCCAAGGGACCTATAACTAAAAACACTCTGTGTTATCCAAGTACTTTGCTGCAAAGTGATTCCCGAATCACGCATCAGGCCTAAAGGGTCTCTTCTCCTCTTCTTCTGATTGATCAGGCATGAACAGCCAATTAGGACTTGCTGTCATAGGTAAGTTTGATCCTGCTTGCGTAGGGCAAATTCTGCAGATAAGTTGTAGTAGCTGGGGCCTTTCACTCAGTTTCTATTATGGATTAGTTTAAATCAGGGGTGGGCAATTTGTGGCCCTCCAGTGGTTCTGGCCTACAATTCTCATCATCCCTAGCCTGCATAGCCAGTCATAAAGGATCATTGGACTTGCAGGCTGAAACATGTGGAGAGCCACAAGTTGCCTATCTCTAGTTTTAATCTAGAAGTTTTAAGCTGCAATCCTGAACACATCTAGTCAGAAGTAAGTTCCATTGAGTTCAATGAGACTAACCCCAGGTAAATGTGTAGAGGATTGCAGATTTCAGTCCTTTAAATCAGCAAGGAGAAAAGAGGCCAATGCAAATCAAGTCCCCCGCTTTGAAATGAATGTATTTCTTGAACAAGTATTTTAAAATACATATATTAATTTTCTCTAGGAATTGAACCTGGCCACATGCCCGGCGCAGTGAACATCCCTTTTACCGAATTCCTCAATGAATTGGGCTTCGAGAAAACTCCAGAGAATATCCACAGCTTGTTCCAAGAAAAAAAGGTGGATCTGTCCAAGCCCATCGTGGCCACTTGTGGTTCAGGGGTCTCTGCTTGCCATGTGGCTCTGGGGGCGTATCTGTGTGGCAAGCCTGACGTGACCATTTATGATGGAGCATGGATGGAGTGGTTCATGCGGGCACGGCCTGAACACATCATCTCAGAGAGAACGGGGAAGAGCCTGTGAGCTCCAGCCTCTGGCCTTAATGGAGGCGGAAATGTGGCCATGTGGTGGGGAAGAGGATGGCCTTCCAAAATCCAGTCTTAAGATGTTCATGCTGTCAAATGAAGTGTTCTGCTAATGAAACTGGGATTTTGCAGTCCCTTTGCTTGCCTACACTGCTGGGCATGGACGATTTCCTTTTTTCACAGGAGCTGGTTAGGGTGGAAGAAAGCACTGATTCTGGGATGGTGGAATAATTGTTTCAGGTTGAATGTAGGAACTTTGCAGATCCAGCCTCATTGGGCACACAGCACAGGAAAGATGCTGCTGATGGGATCGATCTTGCACTCTGACTGTGGCAAATTGTGTCATTTTTCTGGCTAGTTACTACCTCCCTCCCCCTCATGAACTGAAATCCAATTCATGCTAATTTTTTAAAAATTTAATGTTTGATTATGAATATCATTATTATTACTATTTAAATTAAAAGCATCTTAAGGTACTTAAACAAGTGTTTGTTTTTCATTGGTCTATGATATCTCTTGTGTTGTAATTGATCACGGCTTGAATTCACACAGTTCTGTGCTCTTGAAATTGAAATCTGGCTTGTCATGATGTCTGAACCTGTCCCTGTAAACTAACAACAACAACAATTTACCCAGCCACAAATCACAAATAAAAACCATGGTTTGTTGTTGGCTTATGAAGCCTGGCTTGTTTAAATTATGATTTGTCTTGATATCTGAACCCAGAACTGTGATTTATTCCTGGCTTGTTTGTGCTGCTGACCACCTTGAAACAGAGGCTTCGGGCAAGAGCTGCCTGAAAACAAAATTGCTGTGAAGGCTGGCAAAATGGGAGAGAAACAAACCAGAAATAAAGAGAACAAGCCAAAATTTGTTTGCTCATTTGCAAGACAATTCATGGCTAAAGGAACAAACCATGGTTAACATAAACCATTGTTAGGCCAGATCTGCACCTTGTGTCAAATCATTTCGAATGTGGAATAAAAAGCAGGAAATAACACTTTAAAAGTGGTATGTAGAATGTGGATTGTGCCCCAAAAGTTATCAGTGCACTTCAATATTGCTATAAAGCAGTGGTGTAGATCTAGCCTTAGTATTCCATGCGACTTCAGCCACTGAATCAGGCTGTAGTTGGAGAAGTGCACAATCTTCCATCTTTCACAGAGCTCCTACCCCTTACCTAAATAGTGTTTCTCCTTTTGGGGCCAGTGTGAGAATGCATTTCTTAATCCTCCCTGGGCGGTATTATGGGAATGCAGGGGTACCATTTAGAGAGGGCAGTGGGGACAGTTGCCCCATTGTGTTTCAGACCACTTGTGATTATTTCTTCAGAGCAGATCTCTGATAACTTCCTAGTTTCACTTATTGACATAAATAATTATGGGTATACACACCAAATTCCTTTGCTTTAAGAAAGAGTGCCCTACCTTGTTGATCTTGCTGTAGTTTTAACTACAAAAGGTAACAGTGTCAAGTGCCCTTAAAATGTACAAGTGGGACATGAGTGGGGATGGGTCCCTGTTCTCTTTCCTCCTTTGTGCAGCTTTGTTGAAGCGGGTTCCCTAGAAAACAAGTCAGAGCCTGTTGATGCTTTCTCCCCACGCCTGACCCCCCAACCCCATCTGCCTCTACTTCCCAGGAAGAGCTAGCAAACCCAAATGAAATAAAAGAAGATTGTCGGGATTGACTAAATCATATGGTCAAGAGTAGTAAGTAGCTCAAAGCAATAACAATCAAAAACAAGGGGGGGGGTGTTCCTCAAACCCATACCAAGCTGGTGAATGGATCCTAAGAAAATAATGAGCCTGCAAACACAGGGCACGTGGAGTACTACTTGATAGCACTGGTGCATGTTAGCTAGGTTGGCCTTATGGAAAGGAGAACAGGGCTACTGTATCTTTAACAGTTGTATAGAAAAGAATTTCAGCAGGTGTCATTTGCATCATGTAGCACCTGATGAAATTCCCTCTTCATCACAAGAGTTAAAGCTGCAGGAGCTATACTAGAGAAACCAGATACAAAAGAGGACAGGGCTCCTGCAGCTTTAACTGATGGAGGGAATTTCAGCAGGTGCTGCATGCATACAAATGGCACCTGCTGAAATTCCCTTTTTCTATACATCTGTTAAAGATGCAGGAGCCCTGTCCTCCTTTTCATATGGTCACCTTAATGTTAGGGGTGTTGCTTAAATGGCTGTTCCTCAACTCAGCTTAACTTTCCTGTCTTTAACCTCCACTAACTTGGTGCCTTCCAGATGTTTTGGAATACACCTCCCAGCATGCCCCAGATTGGGGAAGTCTGGCTTAAAACACCCACTGGGGGGTACCTCTTTACGGCTTAACTGGGTCACCTTTACTTCGTTCTCACGTCATTTTGTACACACGAGCAGGACGCAGATCAGATGTGTATGCGACTTATAGCCTCTATTAACGTGCATTTCCAAGGTGTCAATTAAATACGACTTTTAATGTTTCTCCGATGTTCGTTCACATTTTGGTTGTGTAACCTCCACTGACCATTCGGAGTAATGCTAATCGTGGGCAAAGTTTGGTGGGCAGGGCTTGTGATGTCATGAATGAATGCCTGCCCCTTATCTGGCTACCACTCCCAGTTGTGGACAAGGTGGGAGGGGATTGACCCAATGCTTGCTTTGTCATTTCCTGTCTCCTCCCTCCTACTTCCTTCTTCTTCTTCTTCCATTGACTGGACTGTTCAGTAATGGCTGACCTTAAGTTACCGGTACTTAAAGTAAAGTTTCTTTTAAATCCCCACTGGAATCTTTCTTTTGTCGAGATGCATGGCTACTCACATGGAGCTGGTTCTACAGGAAGCAAGGGGGTTGGAATAAGGATGTGCGTTGCACGTTCTGAGTATAATTTGAGGTCCGCTAAGGCTTCCCTCCGCCCCCGCCTCCGCTCCCTTGTTGGGATCCTGGCTGGAAATAATAATAATAATAATAATAATAATAATAATAATAATAATAACAATATATTTATTTATCACCCGCCTCTCCCAACGGATCGAGGCGGGGAACAACACCAAACACAAAATACAAAAACTGATTAAAAGCAGATAAAACCAGTACATCATTAAAACACCAATAAAACACCAATAAAACACTTTAAAATTCATCTAGGTAGGCCTGCCGGAAGAGATCAGTCTTTATAGATCTTTTAAATTCCTGAAGACTAGTAAATTGGCGAATCTCTCCCGGCAGGTCATTCCACAATCTGGGAGCGGCAGAAGAGAAGGTCCTCTGGGTAACGGTTGTCAGTCTAGTTCTTGTTGACTGTAATAAATTCTTCCCAGAGGACCTGAGCGTGCGGGGCGGATTGTATGGGAGAAGGCGATCCCATAGGTAACCTGGACCCAAACCATGTAGGGCTTTAAAGGTAATAACCAACACTTTGTACTTCGCCCGGAAACTGATTGGCAGCCAGTGAAGAGATTTTAAAACCGGTGTAATGTGGTCACCCCTAGATGTACCGGTGACCAACCTGGCTGCCATATTTTGAACTAATTGAAGTTTCCGGACTAGGCACAGAGGTAGCCCTATGTACAGCGCATTGCAGAAGTCGAGCCTCGAAGTTACCAGTGCGTGCACTACTGATTTTAGGTCTTCCAACTCTAGGAAGGGGCGCAGCTGGCGTATCAGCCGAAGCTGATAGTAGGCACTCCTGGCCGTCGCATCTATCTGGGCTGTCATTTGGAGCGACGGATCCAGGAGCACCCCCAAGCTGCGAACACAGTCTTTCAGGGGGAGTGTAACCCCATCCAGAACTGGTTGACACACCTCCAACCCCAGGTTGTGGCCCTTGACAGTAAGCACCTCCATCTTGTCTGGATTCAGCTTCAGTTTGTTTTTCCTCATCCAGCCCATTACCGCCTCCAAGCATTCATTCAGAGGAGACACACTATCCTTAGCTGATGCTGTTGTCGAAGGCATAGAGAAATATATTTGGGTGTCATCAGCGTATTGATAGCACCCCGCCCCATGCCTCCGGATGATCTCTCCCAGCGGTTTCATGTATATATTAAACAGCATTGGGGATAGGATGGCACCTTGTGGTACACCACATAGCTGCTCCTTCTTTGAAGAGCAACTATCCCCAAGCATCACCATCTGGAACCTGCCCGAGAGGTAGGACTGGAACCACTGAAGCACAGTGCCCCCGAGTCCCAATTCCCTCAGGCGTTCCAGAAGGATACCATGGTTGATGGTATCGAAAGCCGCTGAGAGGTCCAGGAGTACCAACAGGGACACACTCCCCCTGTCAATACTTAAGCGTAGATCATCCACTAAGGCGACCATAGCAATCTCAACTCCATATCCTGCTCTGAAGCCAGTTTGAAATGGGTCTAGAAAATCTGTATCATCCAAAACTGCTTGCAGTTGGAAGGCAACCGCCCTCTCGATCACCTTGCCCAAAAATGGAAGATTTGATACTGGCCTATAGTTATTAAAGTCCAGGGGATCCAGGGAGGGCTTTTTTAGAAGCGGCCGTACTACCGCTTCTTTTAAACATGATGGAAAACTCCCCTCCCTGAGAGATGCATTAATAATATATTGTAATTGTGATCTAACTGCATCTCCTCCCTGGGCGACCAGCCAAGAAGGACAGGGATCGAGAGGGCAAGTCGTCCTCCACACTCGACCAAGCAGCTTGTCCACGTCCTCGGTACAGGGAAAAGGCAGGGAAACTTGTCTCTGTGCAGTGAAAGCGAGTTCCTGCCATTGAGCTGTCATCTTGCACGCTGTTACTCAGGAGTAAGGCACATTGAGCAGGTGGGGGACTAGCTCCACGGGAAGCATGGCACAGGGTCGGGGATTACGCTTCGTATCTACTCCTGTTACCTCCCCCCTCTCCCTTCTGTCATTGCTTTACCGGGAAGTGGTGTGTGTGTGCATGTTATTGTGTGTGGGTGTGAATCACACCAAAATGACCATTTACTACTGAGAAACCACTGCAATATCTTTATTCTAGAAATGGTTACATGCGGGCACAAGCCCATTGCAAAGCGTCAGTGGAGTAATCCGAAAGGCACGCCGTGTGGGGCAAGACGGGCTTAAAGGCAAATGACAACTGTTGCATGGGAAGGAATGTCAGTCCACAGTTGCCACGTCACAGCCGCTGCTCACACATGGGGGGGGGGGGCTGGCTGGTCATTCTAATGACACTGCCAGTTGGCAGAGGAGTACCGGAGGGTGGGCACACCAGACTATACTCTTGAGTCTCATTCAACACTGAAGGACACGCAATGAGCTCACCATACCGCTGAGGTGCAGCTGCAACCGACCCTTCTGCCTCTTGAGTACAGCTAGGCGAAATAACAACAGCTGCACTGTGTGGGGAAGACGGAACAAAAAGACATAAGTGCCAGCCAGGGGTATTTGGAGGGGGGGCAGTGCCCAGCCATCCCACACTCCCGCCTGCCCAGTCACCCACCTCTGTGACGCAGAGACCTGCTGGGATGGCAAGGTTGCCCTCTAGCCCGCTCAGCGATGGGTAGCCCCGAACCGTTTCTAGCTGGCATCTTGGGGTCCGGAGACAGACAGAATAATGGGAAATTTGTATGGAACTGGGACATCAGTGTGAAATGCAACATTGTAATGGAAAGGCAACACAAAAATTTGCCCTTGAAGCAGCACATTTCCAAAACGGCTGAGGTTGCTAGGGTGCAGGAGATAAGGGGCAGCTGCCGCAAGCATGGTGAGGTGGGAGTGTACAGTGGTGGATTCTTGGCGGGAGGAATAGGGAGCGGATGCTCCGTGGGTGGGTTCTTGCCAGGGCTGTCCAGTACCTAGAAAAATGATGCTTTTATGGTTTTACAATAGGTCCCAAAGCCAATGCTGCCCTGCTAACAACTGTAATTGTAGGCACATCCAATGTTTAGAAATCGTACCCACATGTGAAGTCACGCATAATCGTGATTGGACAGGCAATGGCAAGAAAGTCAGGTGGGCGGGGTTAACGAACGGCGGGAAAGTCCGGGGGAGGTACCATCAGGAGACAGGGCAGTGCTTTCATCAAATTTTCCACATTCAACCATACACCCCTGAACTGACTCTGTAGCAAAACTCCGCATATAAACAATTGTAAAGTGCATTTTATGATGCCTGTAATTCGCCTTAATGGCTCTCTTCTACCACTATTAGATGTAATATATAGGAAAAAGCGCATATTATCAGAAACAGGCACCTAGACAGGGGTCTAGGAGGATCATTCAGCTGTGCGGACAATTATTTATACCCCCATAGGGAGGTTTGCCTGACACTTTGGAAAGCACTGAGCTAAAATACTGAAAGCCAAGCTACTGATTTCCAGAATGGAGATTTGCAAATGTGCATTTTTAAAGAAAGACCTTACATGTGTGATGGAGAGTAATCTTTGAAGCACATGAGCGCCCAGGAGCCAGTTTACACCACAGCTTTGGGAAATGATTGCCGTGCCCTCATGTAGCCTGCAAAGGGTCAAACAAATGTATGTACAAAGAAAAAGAATGACTCTGGATGATGTCGCAGTCATTACAAAACATGGAAGCGATACGAGAGCACTGGAAAGAGGATTTAGCCATTTGACAGGAAAGGGTATTCAAAACAGACTCTTGGGCCAGATCTACAGCAAGGCGGAGATAGCGGTATGAAAGCGGTATATAAAAGGCAGGAGCCACACCAAGCAGGATATCGCAGTATGTGGCATGTATCAATGGCCCCTACAGTTGTCAGTGCACTTCAATACCACTATAAAGCAGTAATATGGTTCCTGCCTTTTATATACTGCTTTCATACCACTATATCCTGTTTGATGTAGATCTGGCCTTGGTTGTTTTTGCTGCAACAGACTAACATAGCTACCCTTCTGAAAAGGGCATTCACTAACCAATCCACTCTTTCCTGGTTCTGGCAGCATTGCTCAACACTAGTGGTGGGAAGCTTGGGGGATTCCAGATGTTACTAGATTGGAACTCCCACTAGCCCTAGACAGCATAGCCAGTGGTGAAGGATGATGGGATTTACAGTCCAACATCTAGTGGCCACCCAAGTTGCCCATTCATGCTCAAAGCTTAGATCTGATATAAATTAGTGCCGGGTTGAAAATTTCCCCAACATTTCTTTTTCTCATTCTCATTCAATTTGACAGAGAAGAAATGGTTTTCGAAAAGAAATACAAAGGAGAAGAAAAATTCAGAGAAATTCTTATGGATTGGGGTCAATGTTTTTGTGTTTACCTTACTTATGAGGTGGCCTAGGAGTGTGTGTGTGTGTGTGCGCGCGTGCACGCGCGCACGTGCGTGCAGACACGTGTTGTCATTCATTTCACAATCATTTCTGATAGGCTATAGCATACTCCGCTTCCTGCACTTCAATTAAAGCTCAGGAGAAGACATCATGAGGGAATAGAGCTTTTCTGGGGTCAGGAAGTGCAGGCAGCCCAGGAGGCTGCAAAGCCATGGAGAGGCGTATAACAGAAAGAAAACACACCACACACTGTACACAATGCCCTTGAATGACACTAGGTAAGGGGCATGGTGAAGGATGTAAAATGGTGACCAGGCTGCCAATATATATTTGCTGTTGTTGCCACTAGTAGTGACAACACAAAAAGCAAAAAACCCTGAGGGGAAAAAAGAAAGAAGCCGTGCTACAAACACTGCTAATGGTGAGCTGCACCTCTGAGAAACTCTGAGAATTTCTCCTTCCCCTTGAGAATTCGGTGACACATAAGGGTGGAGAATTTTGCAAGCTATTTGCGCACAGCACACTTCCCATGACCTAAGGGCTGCTTCACAAGTAATATGTTGTAATTGTGTTTGCCATCTCATGTGCGTGCAGCCAGGAACTATGGTGATTCTCCATCCTCAGGCACAGGTGCCCTGTATTCACAAACATACATTAATCACATACATACTCTTCATTTTTACAATTCCCAGAGGAATAGCTCTTGCAGCAAAAATAATAAAGAGCTTGCGGCACCTGAAAGAATGATAAATTTATTCTGGTATAAGCTTTTATAGCTACTAGCCTCTCATTAGATGCCTCTGATGCATGATATGAAGTGGTCAATGTCCACAAAAGCTAATATTGGAAAACATCTGTTCATCTTTAAGGTACTAGAAGTCTTTGTTGTTCATTTTTATATGCATACCTACAAATAATTAGGCTGCAATGCCAGGCATACTTACCTGCGAATAAACCCCATTGAACTTAGTAGGATGTACTTCCAAATACATGCGTTTATAGGAATGCACTATCAATGTATGAAGTTGATAAAAGAGATGCATCACTTATAACACAGTCCTTATGCATGTAAACTCAGAGGTAAATCGTGATAAAAAAAGCCTACATAAGAACGTAAGAACATAAGATCCATGCTGGATCAGACTAAGGGTCCTTCTAGTCCAGCATTCTGTTCATATAGTGGCCAACCAGGTGTCGATAGGAAACCCACAAGCAGGACATGTAACAGCATCCTCCCACCCATGTTCCCCAGCAGCTGAGGTACATAGGCATATTATGCCTGATACTGGAAATAGCATATAGTCATCAGGATTAATAGCTATTGATAGCCTTCTCCTCTTGGAATTTGTCTAACCCCCTTTTAAAGCCATCCAACGTGGTGGCCATCACTACTTCTTGTAAGGCTCCCAGAAGATCAATTTTATGTGGAGGCAGAAAGCCTATTAATTCAAGTTACTGGGGAACATGGGTGGGAGCGTGCTGTTACACTGTGTCCTGTGTCGTGCTTGTGTGTCGATCCTAGCAGCTGCTTAGCCGCTGTGTGAATAGAGTGCTGGACTAGATGGACCCTTGGTCTGATCCAGCATGGCTCATCTTATGTTCTTTTTTTGTAGAGTACTCCAGTAGAGACTGGTGGCTCCAATATTGGGGGGGGGGGGTTGAATGTGGTCAACCTGGTGACCTGCAGATGTTGTGAACTTCAATTCCCATCAGCCCAAACCTGCACGGACAATGATCAAGAATGTTGGGAGTTGTAGTTCAAAATATCTGGAGGACGATGGGTTGATCCAGTGACCACTTGCTCAACTTTAGAAGGTAGAATAATAGAATCATAGAATAGTAGAGTTGTAAGGGGCATATAAGGCCATCAAGTCCAACCCCCTGTTCAATGCAGGAATCTTCCTTAAAGCATCCCTAACAGATGGTTGTCCAGCTGCCTCCTGAATGCCTCTAATGTGGGAGAGCCCACCATCTCCCTAGGTAATTGGTTCCATTGTTGTATTGCTCTAACAGTCAGGAAGTTTTTCTTGATGTCCAGCCGGAATCGGTTTTCCTGTAACTTGAGCCCATTATTCCGTCTCCTGCATTCTGGGTTGATCGAGAAGAGATCCTGGCCTTCCTCTGTGTGACAACCTTTCAGTATTTGAAGAGTGCTATCACGTCTCCCCTCAATCTTCTCTTCTCCAGGCTAAACATGCCCAGTTCTTTCAATCTCTCTTCATAGGGCTATGTTTCCAGACCCCTAATCATCCTCGTTGCTCTCCTCTGAACATGCTCCAGATTGTCTGCATCCGTCTTGAAGTTTGGTGCCCAGAACTGGACGTAATACTCAAGATGGAGCCTAACTAGTGCCAAATAGAGGGGAATCAGTACCTCACACGATTTGGAAGCTATACTTCTATTAATGTAGCCCAAAATAGCATTTGATTTTTTTGCAGCCACATCACACTGTTGGCTCATATTCAGCTTGTGATCTACAACAATTCCAAGATGATCCAGTGGAGGCTGGTGGGTCCGATTCAGTGGGGCGGTGAATCTATTCAGGATTTCAGTCAGAACCAGCCAGAACTCTAAAGGAGCTACCCAAGGTGCTGAACTATTTTGGGGGGTTGGTTTCAGTATCTTGGATAGTTTCTTTAGAGTTCTGACTGGTTCTGGCTGAAACCCAGAACGGAGTCATCGCCCACTGAAATTGGCGCCACTGGCCTCTTCTGGAATAGTATTCGAAATGTAGCTCTCACTAGTGCAGCTTGTACTTATCGATCCTAACAGTGGTCTGCATGCAGTCCTCTTTCAAAGGACCACTTACTGAAAACAAAACACACACACACACACACACACAATCCCATCCCAAACGCAAGTCTTCTAAACTTGAAAGACCGCCACGCTCTGCGAAAACTACAAATCCCAGAATCCTCCGGGACACCCAGCACCTGCAATTTGCGCCCCGCCTGCTTTTGTGAAAGTAGGAGGGACGCGCAGAGAGCGAGGGAGATGAGGATGGACCGAGGGGAGAAAGCGCAGGCGGCGCAGAGGGCTTCTTATGCGTGGGAGACCTCCCAGCAGCCGTTACCCCCCAGCAGCCGAGGCAAATGGGTGAGGCTGAATGTCGGCGGCACCATCTTCCTAACCACCCGGCAGACCTTGTGCCGCGAGCAGAAATCTTTCCTCTGCCGCCTGTGCCAGGGAGAGGAGCTGCAGTCGGATAGGGTAAGGAAGCGGCGTTGTTTTGCGCCAGCGGGGTGCGCGCCTCGCTTAGCCCGCTCCAAGCTCGGCTTTGCGACCAGCGCCTCGAGGCAGGAAGCGGCGGACAAAGGGCTCGCCCTGCTCCAGAGGAACCGTGCCTGGGCGCCAGCCAGATCTCCTTCGGTTTCACTCGCTGGAGTGGTCAAGCCCTGCTTGTGAGAAGGAAGCGTTTTATTCAGAGTCACACGCGGCTGCTTTCTGGCCAAAGCGTTCCCTGGCCGCTGTGTTGAGTTTGGGGAGGAACGATTCTTTTGTTTCGCTTTGGGGAGAAAGGAATTGGCCGTTCCAACCGTACGCTTAAGGGCGCAATCCTATGCTTATTTAGACAAGAAAAAAAGAAGTCCTACAACTCCCAGCATTCCCCAGCCAGCCATGGCTGGCTGAGGAATGCTGGGAGTTGTAGGACTTCCCCCCGTCTGAACGGGCACAGGATTGCGCCCTAAATCTCTTAAGGAAGGAGGCCAATCCTATGGAATTGTCTATATCCTGGGAGGGAATCGAATCGGGGGCACAGCCGAGTTTGAAAAAGAAATAAATATATTGGGGTGCTCTTGAGTTGGATCCAGACTTTAGCCATGCTTAGAGTAGACCCATTGCAATCAATGCAACATACATTAGCCCCATTGATTTCAGTGGGTCTAGTTTACATAGGACTGAAGTCTAGCCCCAACCCATTATGCATGTTTATTGGAAAGGCTTCACCCCTGGGGCATCTTCTGGGATGCCTCCACTTTGTGCGCTAGTGTTACAGTGTGGTGATAAATTCCCCCAGGGCAGCTGATTTAGTTATTTGGCTCCTTCTTATCTTGGAAGTACACAACTTCCTGATATAAACTGATAGGCAAAGAATCTCACAAAAGCTCTGTAATTGCTCTCTTTCTTTCTCCCACCCATATTGCTTGCATGTTAAGAGCCCTTACCCGCAGTGGAGGCTAGTGGCTTCGATTCTGGTGAGGCTGTGAATCCTCCTTGGCTTTCAGTGCCAGAACGCCAAAGGAGCTGTCCAAGGGGCTGAATCTCAGGCCCCATATATGTTCAGCACCTTGGGTAGCTCCTTTAGAGTTCTGTCTGGTTCTGACTGAAATCCAGAATAGATTCACAGCCCCACTGACATCGGAGCCACCAGCCTCCACTGTGGAGGTCACTCTCTTGTTTCCAAGTTATACCTAATATGGATCAGTGTTGGAAGTTTAAGAGTTTATTTTGATACTTGGTGTAGGCAACCTACTTTCCTCCAGATGATTTGGACTACAACTTCCATAAACACAGACAGAATAGTCAGGGATTGTGGAAGTTAGTAGTCCAAAACATCTTGAAGGCACCAAGATGCTTACACCTGCATTAGGTACTTACAGCACTACCTTATGGATATCTACTCAGGAGTATGTCTTAGTAAATTTAATGAGAGTTACTTCCCAAGTAACTGCACAAAAGTTTGCAACTTTAAAATATGTTTCACTATTGAGAAAGAAAATTAAAACAAAAGATTTAATTTTAAAGTTTCAGCTTTCAGAGTGTAGAAGTGGCCAACCAGATGCTTATGGAAAGCCCACAAGTAGGACATGAAGGCAAGACTTCTCTCCCGCTGTTCTTCCCCAACATACTGTCTCTGATCCTGGAGACAGCATATAGCCATCAGGACTAGTAGCCATTGATAGCTTTATTCTTCATGAATTTATCTAATTCTGTTTTAAAGCTATCCCAAGTTGGTGGCTATCACTGCTTCTTGTGGTAGTGCATTACATAGTTAAACAATATGTTCTATGAAGAAGTACTTTCTTTTATCTGTCCTGAATGTCCTACCATTCAGCTTGATTGGATGACCATGGGTGTTAGTATTATGAGAGAGAGAGAGAAGTCCTGTCCACCTCTCCCCCCCCCCCCAAAACCATGCATCATTTTCTATACCTCTATCATGTCCCCCCTTACTCACCTTTTTTCAAAACCAGAAAGACTTAAGCATTGTAACTTTTCCTCTTAGGGGAGCTGCTCCAATCTCCTGACCATTTTGGTTGCCCTCTTTTCCACCTCATAATGTTTTTTTTGAGAGGGCAGCAACCATCGATACATGATGTTCCAAGTATGGTTGCACCATAGATTTGTATAATGGCATTACGATATTGGCAGTTTTATTTTCTATCCCTTTCCTGATAGTCCTTACTATGGAATTCACCTCTTTCACAGCAGCTCCACACTGGGTTGACATTTTTGTTCGGTTCTTTGCTGTTCCATTTTGTTCTAACTACCCTAAATAATTTAGTGCAATCAGTGAACTTGGCCACCTTGCTGCTTATCTCTAAGTTCAGATAATTTATGAACAAGTGAAAAAGCACTGGTGGCAATATAGTTTCTTGTGGGAATCCCACTTTTTAAATCTCTTCATTGTGAGAACTGGCCATTTCTTCCTACATTGCTGTTTCCTGTTCTTTAACCAGTTACTGACCTGGTAATAGGACCTCTCCTTTTCTCTGATGCTGTTTTGGTGCCTTTGGTGAGAGATTTTGTCAAAAGCCTTTTAGAAGTCCAAGTATACAATAGACTGGTTCACACATAATGCTAAAACTATGGTTTATTTAACTCTTGGTTTGTTGATCTATCCAGGCTTGTCTGGTAGACAATTGAACAAATCATGGTTTGTTTTCTCAATCCTTGGGTTATTTCTTTCCCTCCTCCTTCACCTGTTTCTTCCCTCAATCCCACATGCCTTTGTGGCACTATAGTACTGGCATGTAGAGCAGCAGCTTTTCTTTTCTTTTTAACCACTCTTGCCTGCTACCTTTCTAAGTTGGTGAAACAAGCTATGAGCAGTCCATAGTTCTCAGTTAACATATAATGACAACCCATGGATTAGACAACCCAGAGTTCACAACCTAGCAACAAATCATGGGTTCTCTTTCTGGGTTGTTCCTGGATAGCAAACTATGGTTTGTTAGTGCGGGTGCATTCATACATCATGAGAACCAAAGCATGGGTTCGCATTTGGTGCGAATCAGGTCAATGTCTACTGGATCATCCTAATCCACATGCTTCTTGACACTCTCAAAGAACCCTGAAAAGTGAGCCAGAACTTACTCTGTTTTTATTTGCTGGTTGTTTTTTTGTTGTTGTTAGGATGAGACCGGCGCATACCTCATTGATCGGGATCCAACTTATTTTGGGCCCATTTTGAATTTCCTCCGACATGGGAAGCTAGTACTGGATAAAGATATGGCTGAAGAAGGTAAGCTTTCATATCTGGAAATTGTGATTACCTGGTGTTGCTTGAAGTGGGCAGTGGAATGAACTGAGTGCTTGGGAGTATGAGTTGAGCTGGCTCTAAGAACTGGATGAACTAGCTCACCCTTCCCCAATTTAATATACCACACCAGTGTTGGAGCACAACTCCCATCATCCCCAGCCAGCAGGGGGATGATGGTTGCTGCATTCAAACACATCTGGAAGGCACCAGGTTGAGGAAGGCTGCAGGTGTCCTGCAAACTGAGAAATAACAGTCCCATAGGAAAGATTTTCTTGCCCCACTGCTAACATCCACTGTATATAGAGCGATACTGCTGGTTCTTGCTGTGCTACTTCGGATCCTCTGTTTTCTGTTTTTTTAAAATGCCTGCATCCATGGTGTATGTGCAGGAATGTCAACATTTACTGTAACTCTGTTTATGGAACGCAAGGGATGGCACAAATATATTATCTTGTGACAGAATGCTTTGATCTCTGAGAATACACTTGTACTTGTCTTAAATGTTTAAAGTTTTGCCCTGTTATTTAAGAAGTGAGAATTGGAAGCTCTGTCCTTCCTTCCAAAATGCCACAGCCCTGAAAAATAAAAAGGAGAAGCCCTTGTTTCAAAACGCGCATAGTTCAAATGAATCCACACTATACAGTTGGCAGATCTTTGTGGCCTGTCTGGTTCTTGACACTGATCCAGCTAGTCTACAATCTTCTGTTCTTAATGATTCTTCTTCCTCATGGGTGTGTGAGTGTGCGAGTGAGTTGTCTTCTGAAATACTCTGCTTTAGAATAATTTTCTCTATCGCAAATTAAGAACAAACACACAGGGCAAGAACTGCTTCCTGTGAGCGTGAAGTTTCCGAAGGCCTGGTTTGGGCTGTATGGCTTACTCTGTCCGAGTGACCCCATATCATGATATCTTTCCCTATCCCCCATCCATATCTGGGAGCTGGCATTCAGTGCATGGGAAGGAAAGGAAAAGAACAGCAAGGTTATTTTAATGATGACAACAATAACCATCCGTGGCGATGCAGGGAGGCCTCCTCCTTCATTTCCCTCCTTGGTGGTTTTCCAGCTGTTCGCAGCCATAGTTGCTTACTCATCTGGATTTGCTGAGAAAGGAAAGGGGGATGTTGAAAGAGGCAAAGTTCCAATTATGATGGCAGATCCGAATGGGTTCTGGGTAATAACAGAATGCCGGCTTCTAGGCACTGTTCAAATTCCTCTGTGGGTTCATTAAGTGCCGATCCCCGCTGCCTTGCTAGCAAAGGTCATGTGTGCCTCTGGGGAGGAGACGGATGCAAATAATGACAGGCTAACAAGATGGAAGGCAAATTTTTATTTGCCTTTGTTGCATGAAGCAGCGTCATGTACTGGCATCCCAGAGGCTACAGTCGGACAGCGGTCAGAGCAGGATGCACAACAGTGTTTCCATTGCAGCAATTTTCTTTAAACGGAGCATATACCAAAGTGGATGCCGCTCTTTCAGAGACAGAGTAAGAGCATCGATTTTCAGCCCCTCTTGCTGGGAAGGAGTAACTTAAGGGATCAAAGATGAGCCTCCAAGGAAGCCGTTTCTATGACCGTTGACAAAATGTCTTCTCCCAAGGCTATCTGAAGGTCATCTCAATCCATCCCCTTCCACAGAGACTTCATTCACCGCACTCGAAGCGTTCCTAACAAATATGTCCATATTATAAAATAATGTAGCCCCTGAGCATCCGAATTGTAGTGTGCTAAATGCTTGGTAATAGAGCAGTGGGGTGGGCAGAAAGTAGATCAGGATCTATTGGTCAATGCAGTAGATTGGTAAGTGTTTCTGCTTCCTGGTTGCTGAACAGTAGCAAACACAAAATGGCCTTTCCTGCCTAAATTGGGCTACTAAAATCAAGAAAGCTTGGGGTAGTCAGAGGTGGACTGAAATGATTCCTGCATTGAGCAGGGGGTTGGACTCGATGGCCTTATAGGCCCCTTCCAACTCTACTATTCTATGATTCTATACTGGAACCAAATTTCTAGGCTCAAAGGCACCTGGTTCTTTAATTCTAAATGTATGTGTTTTGCACCTGGCTTTGGTCAATGGACACTGTAGGGTTCCAGTAAAAACCAAAATAGATCCAACGAGACTGAATCCTGCCTGTTCCTGGACTAGAGCTACACGATGGAGGTATTTGAAGAGCAAGCTTAACAAGAATACATCCTCATGAAATATGTGACTAAACTGTACCATCAATGCTACAAGGAAATACATCCTTGTCGCCTTATAGTATTTTGAGAGAGGGAGACATTTTTCTCCCTCTCTCATTAATACTAGAATCCAGGGTCATCCGACGAAGCTGATGGGTGGGAGATTTAGAACAGATAAAAGGAAGTACTTCTTCACACAGCATTTAGTTAAACTATGGAATTTGCTTCCATAAGATGTAGTGATGTCCATCAATTTGGATGGCTTTAAAATGGGATTGGACAAATTCCTGGGGCATAAATCTATCAATGGCTACTAGTCCTGATGGCTATATGCTACCGCCAGTATCAGAGGCAATATGCTTATGTACACCAGTTACTAGGGAACATGGGTAGGAGGGTGCTGTTGCACTCATGCCCTGCTTATGGGTTCCTGGTCAGCAGCTGGTTGGCTACTGTGTGAACAGAATGCTGGACTAGATGGAACCTTGGTCTGATCCAGCTTCAGGGCTCTTCTTATGTTCTTATCCTCCTACCACCTATCGAGGGCTTATCATTCTGGATAGGAAAGACTCCTCAATGTCTCCAAAACATGGTGATGAGCTAGTTCTTTGTGTGTTTTATTGCAACTGACTAATCCACATCTCCCATCTTTCCCCTATCCCATTTCTCTTCTCATATGATAGAAAATAGTTTGGGATAGGAGAAATAGTCTTCTTTATTTAAGTAGGATTTTGTTGAAGCATCAGATAGCTTAACAGTTTGAGAGTTTTCTGTCTTTCAAAATATGACTTGCTTTGTTGTTCACAAGGGTTCTGGAGAGATAATCCCAACATTCTACTCATGTATTTAGAACAATTTTCTCCTTGTTGACATATTATTGTATTTATATTGTGCCACATTCAGGTCAGAGAATACCTGCTGATCCATTAAGAGTGCTGCTACTGAGATGATTATTTTTATATTGGCATGGTCACCTGAAAATGATGCATTTTCTTCTTTTTGTATCTAATTTTAATTTTGCAATTACATTTTTAAAAAGGGAAATAATTTTTTTTATTAACCTTAAATTTAATAGTGGGATACTTCCATTCATTCCCTCCCTCCCAACTCCTGCAATTTAACCTAACTAGATCATCTTCAATATTGAGTACCTCTTCTCCTCCACCGCTGAATATATTCACAATATAATCTCGACCTTCTGCATTATCTTTGGTATTTGGTTCTTTTCCTCTAAAAACAATTCACCACATTCATTTATTTATTCATACAGCTCTTCTTTGCACTTTAGAGTGCGCAATAGATACAAGAGGCTTCCAAAAATACTTTCTGCAGTTGTATGAATACTTCCTCATCTCTGTGCATTTCCCCCTCCTAATGATTTATCCAAAATTGAATTTGCCTTCTCTGTTGGCAGCATCACACTGATGACTGCATAGATTTTCTCTAAAAGTTGAACATAGTCATAGTTGACCAAGCCCTTGATATCTCTCTCTCTCTCTCTCTCTCTCTCTCTCTCTCTCTCTCTCATCTCTCTCTCTCTCTCTCTCTCTCTCTCTCTCTCCTTGGCAGAGGAGTCACCTGCATATGGGGGAGATGATTATTTTTAAGTTCAAATGACTCTTCCATAGATTTGTGATCTAGGTTCTTCCCACTTTTGTATATCTAATCCCTGAAACTGACTAACACAAAGGCTCAAGCAATACTTTACATTAATTGCATAGTGTGTAGCTGGCAATATATATTACGAGAAGTTACGTACATCCTTGATTCAGATTGGGACAACTGCACAGCAGAAGGGCAGGATTAACCCCCCTCCATACCACACACCATTTCCCCCTGCAAATGGGGAAGGGTGGGGTGTTTTTAAACTTCCCCAAAGAAGTCTTCATTGGCATTAATCAAGGCTTTTTTCTTTGTTTAACCTCCCTGCAAAGGGTGGGGATTTGGGGAAGAGCCGTGTCTGTGTTTGTTGGGGAAACTTTAATCCTCCCTTCCCAGCATACAGTGATCCCGATTCAAATTGGAGCTGCATCCATTTACTCTACAGTAAAAAACAACAAAAAAACCATTAAGAAACCTCCGCTAGATGCTACGCAGTTAACGTAATAGGTGTCTATAATTCAGAGCACTAGTCCACTGGTCCATATAGTTATCTTCTTGAGGCTTTCTTAATGAATTGTGATCCACTAAGCTGAACACTGCTCATTAGCTTTGTATTGTGACAGGGTTTGACTTATTTTATTTACAGGAGGGGGGCATAACTCCAACTCCCATCTTAGCTAAGTCATGCCCGTGCCTCTCTGCACCTGTGGCCTTTGAACACAGTAGCTGAGGCAGTTGTCACAAATGAATGTTTGAACATTGCTAGGTGGTTGATGACCCCATTCATCTTTTGAGCTCCAAGAAAGCAACCAAACAGGAGTCTTGTATATCTCCTGGTTGGCTCTGTTTGATTTGGATTTCACAAGTCCTGCAGGCACAGTCTATTTTAGCTGGCAGGTTTCCTGAGTCTTGGACAGAGTATTTTTGGTCTTGATTTATTTACGATTGCCCAGATGCATGGCTAGAGTGGTCAGTGCAGAGTAACTGCTGTTTTAATTCAGGGATGAACGATCTCCCTTTAGGTACTATGATAGCTATATCTGTGTGTTAGATGCTGAGGAAAACCATGTGGACTGGAGTCTGTTGCTTGTTTATGCCTTGAGCTTCTCAGATGCATCCAGCAATGAACTGGGTGGCCCTCTGTGTGATCCAGCAGATCTGGCTTCTGTTTGCGCTCCCACTTTGCACAGGGTGGTGTGCCTTAGAACTTCCCTAGAACAGCTACATAAAGTTCTTGGACATTAAAAAAGAAAGAAAGGGGTGTGACTTATTTTGCAGTGTTTACTATTTTGCATAATGGTAATCATTTTGCTAGTTGTGAGGAGGAGGAGGAGGAGGAGGCAGCTCTGTGGAGCACTGTCACCTCATTCATCGCCTCACCTTTTGGAAATCTTACTTAGCCAGCTTCTTGGCTTTTGAGATTTCAGCAGCCATTGCTCGCATATGTGGAGATTTGGTTGAACAATCATAAGGTCTGGAAACGTGTTTTTTTTAAAAAAAGAAAAATGCTATGATTCCTGGGAAGATGAATTCTGGCTTGGTACCATGTTCTGGTGTGTGTGTATGTGGAATTTATCCATGGAACTGAGGTATTCACCCAGCACTGAATAAGACCTAATGAGCTCAACAGCAATTATTCCCTATAAGTGGGCTTAAGTTGTAGCCTTGTCTGCCCACCTGAAGTTCTGGTTATTATATCTGGTTATCTTTCAAAATTTGATCTATGTAATATTTAAACCTTTACAACATATAATTCTTACTTGAATTAACTCAAGTTCCAGCAAGTCCTGGTTATAGAAAGATTATGATAACAGAATGGTTATATTGTTTTTATCAATACTAGCCTGACAGTATGACAGCTCAGTGCTCATTTCTATATCCCTTGAGCTCTCTGCCTTTATTTCAAGGTGTTTTGGAAGAAGCTGAATTCTACAACATCGGGTCTCTGATCAGACTAATAAAGGAGAGACTAGAGGAAAAGGACTACACTATAACACAGGTATGGTGGGATGTGGCTACAGAAAGCCTTGGGGGATTGGAGGGAAGAAAAAGAAATGAAAGCAAGGTGATTTCATGTGTAAAATCATGCTCCAGATATGTTGAACTACAGCTGCCATCATCCTCAGAAAGCATGGCCAGGCTGGGGATAACTTCGAGGCTCGACTTCTGCAATGCAATGTACATAGGGCTACCTCTGTGCCTAGTCTGGAAACTTCAACTAGTTCAAAATATGGTAGCCAGGTTGGTCACCAGTACACTTAGGGGTGACCATATTACACCTGCTTTAAAATCATTCCACTGGCTGCCAATTAGTTTCCGGGCGAAGTACAAAGTGTTGATTATTACCTTTAAAGCCCTACATGGTTTGGGTTCAGGTTACCTGCGGGATCGGCGTCTCCCATACAATCCGCCCTGCACGCTCAGGTCCGCTGGGAAGAATTTGCTACAGTCGGCCAAAATCAGGCTGACAACTGTTACCCAGAGGACCTTCTCTTCTGCTGCTCCCAGACTGTGGAATGGTCTGCTGGAGGAGATTTGTCAACTTAATAGTCTTTTTGTCTTTAAGAAAGCCATAAAGACCGATCTCTTCCGGCAGGCCTACCCAGTCGAATTTTAAGAGTTTTATTTGTATTTTAATAATGTATTAATTTTATATGTTTTTAATTAGTTTTATGTATTTTATGTCATTTGTATCGATGTTGTTCCCTGCCTCAATCCTGAGGGAGAGGTGGGTAAGAAGTAAATATATTATTATTATTATTATTATTATTATTATTGGAGCTGTAGTTCAACATATCTGCAAAGCTCCAGTTTGTGGAAAGCTGTGTACAACTGCTTATAGGTTTTATTATATTAAGTGGTTTATTAAGAATTATTAAGAAAGAAAGAAGATGGCAATTCAGAGACATGGTGCTTCTTTGAAAGCATTATTAAAGCATTATTTAAATTATTAAATTCCACATTGTGAGGTTCGCTGATCATTAAATCTTACGGGACCGGGAGAAAGTGGGCCAGTCATTTAGGAAATGATTGAATCCCTTATGGTTTAATTTCTGAGTACTTGCTGTCCTGTATCTTGGGTTGTGGTTTTAATTGCAAAGTAGAAAAGGATGAAAGGATAATTGCTGTGTGGGGTAGTCTGCAGAATCCACTGGGAATACTTGGGAACAGAGAGAATAGTGGGGATGGGGAGTTCTGAGAGCACTCAATGAAAGGGGGCATTCCCAGCTCCTGTCCTTCAAAAGGGGTTCTGCCATGCTGCCCTGAAAGGAACAAGAAGAAGCCACACTTTTCCAGCAGAAATATATGAAGCTGTCTTAAAGCAGGTCTGGTTGTTTGGCCTTGCCTACACCTAAGCGTGTAGAGGGAGGGAGGGGGGAGGATCGCGGACTTACCCGCTGCCGTGATCCTCCCCCAGCATCTAAATGACAGCACAAAGTCCCAGGAGGAAAGGGATGTTGCGCCCACCATTTTATTTTAAAGGAGAAGAGGAGCCAGCCGAAAAGGTAAGGGAAACACCCACCCAAACTCTGTGTGTGCTCCGCCATCCTGGGGATGGTGAAATTGCTTGCCACCCCATGCGGCTCCATGCCTATTTTAGGACCCGGGATGGCAGGAAAACCAGGATATCCCCAGTTTCCGTTATCCTGGGGTCGTTCCCAGTTGCCCCTGGGATCCCCTGTGTGTCATTTAGACGCATAAGGATGACCTAGGGACAACCCCGGGATATATCCTTGGTGTAGACATGGCCTTTGCTCTGAGTGGCAGTGTCTTGTGGACTGAAGCCTTTCATTTCATTTGCTATGCTATCCTGTTAACTGGAGATGCTGGGGGAATGAACGTGTGACCTTCTGCATGTGAAGCCGGGGCTCCACTGCTGATCTGTGGTCCCATCACTACTTTGAATGTTTCCCATCGGCTGAGTGCCTCCCTGATGTGAAACATGGAGTTGGCAACCATGTAAATTGTGAGGAAGGCCCCAAAGAATGGTTTACATATGTACATAGCAGTGGAGGGTGGTGGCTCTGATGTCGGTGGGCCAGTGAATCCATTCCGGATTTCAGTGAGAACACGTCAGAACTCTAAAGGAGCTATCCAAAGTGTGGAGCACCTCGGGTAACTCCAATAGAAGCCTGAATGATTCTCACTGAAGCCTGAGTGGATTCACTACCCCACTGATAACAAAGCCACCATCCTCCACTGTGTGGCCATGTGAGTGGAACGTGAGGTATGAACAAACTTGACTCCTTGGTACCCGATGATTTCAGGAGGCAGGTCCCCATGTCACGGATGTGGCCCATGATGTCATCTGGTCCCTGGGGAGGCCGGGGGCCAATCTGGCTCCTTAGAAGTATTATGGTTCCTCAACCCTGGTGTACACTGACTAACTGGCAGAAGCTTGCCAAGGTCTTCCTCCATCCTCCCTGGAGGTTTCGGGGATTGAACCTGGGAACCTCTGTGTCCAGGGTGTGTGCTCTACTGCTGAGCTACGGCCCTTACCTAGGGATGTCGGAGAAATCCGTTTGGGAGGTGGAATTCAATGGGTTTCTTGGCGTGGTCCACTGAACCTTTTGGGTTCTAACTGCGGCAGCCAGCTCAAACTGCAGCGAGTTGGGCCAGTTCATGGAGTTTCTGGGAATTTTGTGAATTTTTCTGTGGAAGGTTCCACAATTTACGTGAATTTCTGAGCAATTTGTGCAAATTGTGCAAATTCATCCATAATTTGTGCAAATTTGGCCATAATTTGCAGATTTTTTTTTGAAAAAAAAAATGTTCACAGAGTTCAGGGAACAGCCTGCAACTCAGCTCGCAGATGCAAAGTGAGTTGTATTCACTGTAAAACTTCGTTGAGCCACAAAAGAACTTGATTTCCCAGCAACAGACATTCCTACCAGGCTTCTAGCTTCCAAACAAATGAAAATATGCACACATCCTGCGCTCCGACATGTAGGGATCGCTCCTGTCTTTGACTTTCTGTAGCATGTAGAGAGCCCTCCCCAACGTGCCCAGATGTGGAGGGGTGGGAAGCCACATCCACTGGCCCCATTCCATGACAGAGCATCTGCCTAGGCGGAAGGGCCCCACTCTTGTTGTCTTTCCTGCTTCTTCTAGGTGCCTCCAAAGCATGTGTACCGAGTGCTGCAATGTCAGGAGGAAGAGCTCACGCAAATGGTCTCCACTATGTCAGATGGATGGCGTTTTGAACAGGTATGCAGGAAGAGGCTGGGCTATGGGATGAGGCACTTCCCATCATTCCCATGTAGCAGGCCCATGGTCAGGGATGATGGGAGTTGTAGTCCAACTGCACCTGGGGACTCTAGGTTGGGAAAGGCTGTGCTAAAGGCTCAGCATGCTCAGTCGTGCACAGAAGAACTGTAAAGTCTAGTTTCTGAATAGGGAGAATGACTGCCAAAACCAGCAGGCTACATGAGGACCCCCAGTCCTCTTAGGCCCAGAACAAGTCTGAATTGCCTGGATCTACTTTGGGGTGACTCATGTATAGCTAAGCACTTTAGAGACACACATATACATATACACTTATAAATGGCTGCAAACCTATGCTTATGTACCTGGGAGTAAATCCTATTGAAGTCAGTGGTGCTTCTTTCTTGAGTAGACATGCATAGGATTGTAAGGCAAGAGACTGCCAATGTAATCCTATGCATGAGAGCCAGTGTGGTGTAGTGGCTAGACTGTTGGACTGGGAGTCGGGAGATCTGAGTTCTAGTCCTTACTTGGCCATGAAAACTCACTGGTTGACTTTAGGCCAGTCACGGACTCTCAGCCCAACTTACCTCACAGGGTTGTTGTTGTGAGGATAAAATGGAGACATTGGGTTCCTTGGAGGGGGGAAGGCGGGATATAAATGCAATAAATAAATAATAAATCTTTACTCAGAGGGAGGTCCCCTCGGCTTTCAGTGGGACTTGCTCTCTAATAAGAGTGCACAGGATTGCAGCCGTAAATTGTTAATGGAGCTTTCTTTAGATTTGATAAACGTGTGCCCTGTCATTGGCAATATTCCCAAAGCCAAACAAGCACAGACTGTGGGAGTATTTAGCACTTGGTTTTTGGCTTCTCCGCTGCCTTTCCAAAATAATGCGCTCAAGGTGGCTTATAGTGCATTATAGCTTCCTTTTGTACTGCTCTGTGATGGTAGGGAAACTAATTGAGGCCTTGTGGAAGCTGCTTTAGGGCCAGGCAACCGAGCGCTCTCCAGATGTTTTGGACTGTAACTCCCATAATCCATATCCATCAGGCATAGAGGCTGGGGTTGATGGGAGTTGTAGTCTAACACATGTGGAAGACACTAGGTTGCCTGCCCCTGAAGTTGTCCCTTTGGCAGCTGCCTCTACAAGGTAGGGTTTGTTTGCTTTCACGTGAGTTGGACAGAGAGTTGGCTCTCTGTCCAACTGCATCAAAAAGGGTTTCAGTCGCACATGGCAAGCCACTGTTCCTGACTGGCTTGTGGTGTATAGGGCTACCACTAGAGATGAGAGAGAATTTCGTTGAGTTTGCATTTTGCTAAAAACACGCCAGTTTTGCACTTGCCAAATATGTACATGAGCTGGAACACAGGCATCCCCCCATTTTAAGTTCAGACCTTATTATTATTATTATTATTATTATTATTATTATTAATTATATTGTTATTGCTGTTGTTGTTATTAGCCACACACACACACACACACACACACACGGAATTGGAGTAAGGAAAGCAGAATAGCACTTAGCTTTACATCCCTTGCAATAATGAGCATTCTCTCCTTTGTACTTCCCAGCTGGTGAATATTGGGTCATCCTATAATTATGGGAATGAGGACCAGTCGGAGTTCTTGTGCGTGGTCTCGAAGGAGCTGTGCGGCTCGCCCAGTGGCCTGTGTCCTGAGCCCATCCGGAAAGTCAAGGTGAAGGCAATGATTACCGGCCCACATTTTAAGGAACCCATTTTCTCACTTGTCACCTTTTCAGATATCAAATGACAAATTAATTAAAGGCACACCACTTTGCTTTGGGCCGCAAGGTCTAGTGCTTATGTACAGACTGGTGTTGGGCACTCAAAGATAGATGTAATATACAGAGAGCTCCTGGGTTGGAACTGCTGGGTTGGAACTGCTCTGGATCTGGGTATGCTAGAAGACATGGGTGGATTTCTAAACATACAGCCTTCTCAGCATCTTGAGAATGCTTTGAAACCTGAACTGTGTGAGACATACCACTAATCTCAATGTAGTATCCCTCTGCCTCTGTTGCCTTCTCCTCTTGCCCATTACAGCTGCTTCCTCTGTCTGGGGAGACCTCATGAGGCACCAGAGGCGCCAACGGGGAGGATAAGACTTGGGTCAGGGAAGGGGGGAGCCTTCAGATGCTGTTCAAATCATTGCTATGTCTTAAGATTTCAGATTTGAAGGCGGTTTTGGAGTGAGCCTGAAGAATATTCTCTCCACATCTTATCTCTAGTCTTCAGCCTTGGAGATAGAATGCTGGGTCAGATAGACCATTAGTCTGACCCAACATTGCGGGTTCTGAAGGCAGTCTGACAAAGCAGTCTAGATCCGCCTCCATTTATCCATGCCAATTCCTCTCTTCTCCACTTGTCCGATCTTGTGGTCCATTAGTGGGTGCCCAAATGTTTTGCAGTTGGCATTTCCTTGTCTTCTTGGCTCATGCTCTCTATTTTTTAATACTCCTGGAGACAGTGAAGGAGATTTTGGGCCCCCTTTCTTAAAGCAGGAGGTAGGGGTGCAGAATGACCTCTTTTGATACCCATTTCCTTTGGTAAATATGAGAACGTAGCAGATGAGGAAGACCAAAATTCATCAGAAAGTGAGCATTTTCTACAATGTCTACTTAGTGGTCTCTCACTCCATGTTCCAGAACAAAGTGAATTTCCTGGAACAAGGTGAATTTCCCAGAAGGCCGAGGGTGATAAGTAATGAACACTGATAATACTTAATGTCCATATAGTGCTTCCAAGCATTCAAAGCACTTAACTTGCATTATTTAGCCGTAATGCTTACAACAGCCTTCCTCAGCCCTCCAGATGTATCGGACTGTAACTCCCATCATTCCTAGCCGGCATAAGGCCATTAGTGGGAGTTGAAGTCCAACACATCTGGAAGACAGCAGATTGAGGAAGACTGTAAGAGAAGTCAATATTGTTACATACATACATACATGCGCGCACACACACACACACACACACACAAATACCTTGTAGACAGGGGGGTTGAGAGGGTGACTTACCATAAGACCATCTGGTGAGTTCATAAGAGAGGCGAGATTTGAACTGAGGACTTCCTGATTCATAGTTCAGTCTAGGAGCCGCTACGCTACGGCAGCTGTCTAAAGCCCGGAACTGCAGTTCTTCCCAGAGCCGAATTCTCGCGTCTTATGAGCGTTTTTGCTTTGCCTTCCCTTATTTTTGTACCGCATGTCGGGATGCAGAGCACAGATGACGACCCAGAGGAGGAAGAGCAGAAGGAACAGGAGCAACAGCAGCTGCAGGAAGTGGAGCAGGAGCCAGAACCAGAACAAGAGGAGGCCGAAGCAGAGGAGGAAGAGGAGGAGGAGGAGGAGAAAGGTGCAGCAAACCTCTGAAGAAAAGTTTGCTGAAAACAAACCCCAGCCTCTCATGCCTTCTGCTCCCTTCTGGTGAAAGTCGGTGGCAGGGAAGCACCAGGGGAGGGGCTCATGGGAATGCCTCAGCGGGGAGCAAGCAATACACAGCGGCCAGCAGCTCGGTGGGAGATGGCAGGACTTTTTTGGCAGCTGCTGCGTTTAGGTGTAAACGGTTGTATTTTCTAAAATTCTGAATTCGTAGCAAGTTCATCTGCCCAGGATTCTGACATTTCTCTCCCTACCTCTTCTTGCCCTTTTGTGGGGAGCCTTTCACTTTGCTTCTGCTCTTTCACCGTTGTCCCTTTCTCAGTGATACCATTACCTCACACCCCAACTTCCTGTGAGTGCCAGTCTCTTCTTTGTTTCCCCGGGCCAAGAGTTCTGTATTCTATCCTCATCTAAGGGCCAAATGAATTGTTCCGTTAGCTTTCCTTATTCTTGTGTAAATGCATGGGTCCCTGATTGGGATCACAACCATGATACTCTGGGAGGGGGGGAGTTAACTCTCCACAAGCTTTCCCCCCCAAATCCCTCCCCCAGGGGAGGTTAAAAAAAGTCTCCATTTGGAATCAATGGAGGTTTTTTCCCCCCTTTCGTTAGGAGTCAATGGAGGCTTCCCCCTCTGGGAAAGGAGTGAGTGTGGAAATTCAAAGGGAAAATTGGAGGGAGGTTTAACCCTCCCCCCAGAGTGCCACGGTCCCAATCTGAATCAGGCCTGCAAGTGCTTACACAAGAATAAGGAAAATGATCACTCATAGCAAAACATTTAATTTGACCTTGGGTTTCTCCTCCTGCTCTGCAAGTACAGCACCTCAGACTCGTAGGAGTAATTTCCAACCCTTCCTTCCCTTACACTGGGCTCTTCTGGAGGGGCAGCACTAGTATGTTCTGAGTTTGTCTTCCAGCGCAGGGAATCTTGGGGCAGAAGGTGAAGAAGATTTGAGATGGGGGGCTGTAAAATGACATGTGGTGCAGTGGAGGCTGGTGGCTACGATGTCAATGAGGCTGTGAGTCCACTTCTGGTTTCATTCAGAAACAGTCAGAACTCGAAAGGAGCTATCCAGGGTCTATTAATGTGGTGGACAGACAAATCTGCCTCTTAGCGCAGCTCTCTCTGCTTCTGATTGGCAGTGGCTCCTCAGGGCCTCAGCCAGGAGCTTTCCTCAGCTCTACTCCTTGAGATCCTATTAATTGGAGAAGCCAGAAATTGCACCTTGGAATCTTCTGCTTGCAAAGTGCTTCTCCCGTCCAGCAGCTATGGCCCCTCCCTAAAGCTGGCACGGTTCTGTTGTGATCGGAAAGAGACACCAGCGTTCCACACTGCAAAAGTCCACGAGTCTCTGCTCGTGCTGAACAATGCGAGTTTGCTATCTGCTTAATATGCTTAATTCTAGTTGCAGGGCTTCAGAATGATTGCTGAGAGCAAGCAGTGTGGCCTGGGAAAATTGGGGGGAGGAGGAATCTGGGACCTGGAGCCATTGGCGAGGAAACTCTGCAGGGCTCAGTAGGTCTGCCCCCAATGTTCCCTTGCTTATTCCTCTCCAGTCCCAATCTCCCCGCTTCCCCTTGGCTCATAACCTTGAAGACCAGAAACTTCAAATTGGGATTCCCAAGATGCCAGCTTTTGTGGCAGAGCCCACGTGCTAGTAGAAATCCAATACCGAGTTAAGTGCTCTTAAAACCATTGATTTCAACTGGAGGTCCAATGGGAGGAAGAATTTAGCAATCGCTGACAGCCTTGATGCATGAGATCTCTTCCTGGAAGCAGCTGTCCTATTGCCTGGGAAGATGAGGCCTGGTTGCCACTATTTTTACTTGAGCGTGTCCTTGTCTGTCTTCCTTTCTCTGTACGAACACAAAATTTGTCTTATGGGAACAGAGTTTGCATGGTAGCTCCTCACCCATGGGAAGCACACCCTTGGGAAAACTACTGTCCTCTTCCTCAGAATTTGAACTCGGGATGTAGGAGGGCTTTGTTTTCTGCTATGAAGGTTGAGGACATCCATGAGTTTCAGCTTGCAAAGTTCTCCCTTGTCATCTGCAATAAGAGGCTAGAGGATTTGATTCTCTGAACTGCAAGTCTCACCTTTCTCCTCTGATGCAGGAACTCCTTTGCTCTCACCTGTGGCCTGAATAACACGTAGTCCTGTAGACCATGGGTGGGCAGAAGGTGTTCCAGTTGTTTTGGACTTCAACTCCCAGAAGTCCCTGCCAGCATGACCAATGGTCAGGAATGCTGGGAGTTGGAAGTCCAAACCACCTGGAGATCTACTTTGCACCCATGTGTGAATTAAACCTTGGGGGGCTTTTGTCACGATATATGCCCAGAACCTTTCTCTTTTCTGCATCCTCTTAATTTGTCAGCTGTCTCCTTTTTCACTTGACTCCTTCCGCCTCCTGCCTTTGTTCCATTCTCATCACTTTTTAAGCTGTTACAAACCCAGTGTCTCAGGTTATGCTGCTGCTGATGATCAATGTCTTTTTTTAAAAGAATGTTTTTTAAAATCTTTATTTTTGTACTGTATTTTGTAAAAAATAAAATAAAACGCAACCTGGGTGGGTGGGCTGAGTCGGGGTAGTATTGCATTTTGCCTTTTTTTTTTAACACCACATTCTCTAGTTGTTGCATTCTTTGACAAAATGTTTGGCGGGGATGGGTAGTATTTATTTATTTTAAAATAATTGCTCTAGTGTTAACGGAGGGTGGGAGTTGTACCTTCAATAGGTTTTTCTCCACTGGCTCTAGAGTTGGCCTTTAATACTGTCCCAGCATCACACAACAGCAAATTTCAACAGCCCCAGATGTGCCTTTCCTTCCTCCTGACTCCCCACCCCAACCCCCGGGCTCGCTAGGTGGGAGGAAGCACAACAAATTACCAAAAGACATGCCTGTACAATACATATTAAATTTGTTTTCAACCTTGTTAACATCATGGTTCCTAACTGAGCCAGCCTGGGACCTGTAGTTCTGGGAAGGACTTGTATTAGTTTAAGCAAAGAGAGAGTCTACACCAGCCATTTATTGCAGGATTGTATTGCAGACATCACTAACGGGGCACATGATGTTCACCTGTTCCTGCAGTGATCTTGGTGGGGGAATGCCTCTTACTGCTTTTGCTGCAGTTTTCCCATCTCTCTTGCTTCCATTCCAAAGTATGTGTGCGGTGACCCCCTCCCCTCCTTTGCGATACTATTGCTGTTTGCCATGAGTTCTGGACTCAGCGAACAGCCAATCAGCTGTGATGAATGTGCCCATGGGTATCAGCAGTGTATGGGAGTCAACCTGCCACATGTTTTGGATGGGTATTGGCGTGTTTCGCTGTAAAGTGGTTTGTTTTAATACAAGCACACTCTGTGCAGGAGTGCATATTAGAGGGAGTTCATATCACCCTATACGTGTCTGCGCTTATGTGCATCCCTCACGAGTTATTTTTTTAAAAAAACCACTGCCCCATAGCCATCTGCCTAGCCCTGCCCACTTCTACTGATAACGGTTGCAGAAGTGCTGTAACTGAGCACGTATGCTCCTGCAACGGCACTCCTGTAATTGCGGTAAAGATCAGTCGCATGTGCGCTGTGAGGGCCGAGCACGGAAGTGGGGAATGTTCGGAAGCATCCCTCTTCCATAGCGGAAGGGCTGCAGGTATAGATTAGCCCAAAGAGTGTCCTGTACTGTTCCATGAACTACAACACTTCCCAGAGTTCCTTGCAGGCAGCCACTACCGTTCAACCAGGTTTTACATTTTGGAGTGTAGCAATGTGTTTTGGTATCAAGTCTTTTGCTCAAGGGAGACGCGATATCCCTTTTTTGTCCAGAACTGTTTGCGTTGGTTTGGTTTTTTAGATGTGCAGTTTCCAACTGCAAAGAGCAGCACCAGAACTTGGGTGTGGGAAAGCACTCCATCCCCCTGTGGGGAAGAGGTAGGCTGGGGTGCTTACTCATGAGTAGCTCTGCTGCTGGCTGGCACGCTGGGGGCGGGGGGGGGGTGTTTGCTGTTATTGCAGATCTGTAGCCCTTCCTTGGAGAGCAGATCCAATATCACTTACGTTTGAGAGAACGGCAGGGAGAAGAGCATCGCCCTGGAACGAAGCATCTATTTCCCCATTGTTACACCTGCAAGTGGATCACTAAGCAGTGACTCTATCTGGACTTTGGTGTGAGCTACACCAATCTTTCCTGAGCCATTTCTTGTAAGGGATCGGGGCTGCACATGCAAAACCCTTTTAAATCTGACATGACAGGAGCTGCATCAGCTCCTGCCTCTTCTTTTCTCAGCCTGCTGTAATTGATCGCAGTTTCCAAGTTTGCCATGGGGCAAGCAGAGGAAGAGGGCGCTGCTCAAAAAGCCATGGCTGCTCTGTCTCCGACCACACTGGGGGGACTTTAAAGAGAAATGAGTGTCCTCTGGCATGTAAGCTAGGCAATTCAATAGGAGACAAAAGCAGGCGTGAATAAAACTTAATGTTCTCTCCCTGCCCCCGCACCTTTCCATTGTTGCAGATTGCAAGTATTCTATATAGCCATTGAGAGATGCTCTTCCCACTCCACATTTCATTGTTCTAATTATCACTTTGCTAGTGACATTCTGTAAGGTATATGAGGTGGTTCCTTGTTCTTGAAGGATCACACACACACCTAACCATCAATAAACATGCTTTGTTTCAATAAATGGAACCGGACACAGGATATTTCCTGCCGTATCTATCAATAAGGGAACAACTTCTAATTTAAACCCCAAAAATTTTAGTTAGGAGGCACCTACCAATAATTCTGCTAGTTGGGATGGTAGCCATAAAATTGTACCAGAGGATGCAGTGTAAGCACTTTTGAATAAATTTCACAGACAATGACAGACAGCTCTCATGTTATCTTGGTCATGCCAATTGTAGGTGCTCATTGAGGGAGAAAGATTTGTTCTGTAAAACATTGCAGTTCTGTGATCTGTCTCCATTTTTTGCTCAGGAGAGATGAAGGAATAAGGACACACACCAAGATGTTGTTAGCAGGAAGCAAGCAGCCGCATGCAGAATCTTTATTGTCTCTGAGCATGGCTTATATAGATCTTTAGCAATGCTGTCCACGAGGACAGAAGGTTGCTGTGCATGAGGACACAGCGTGATTCCACACAGTAGAACACACACACATTATGGCTTGTCATAGGATAATACAATGGAGCACAGAATAAGAATGCAACATCACTTCTGCGACATCATTACTGCAACAATGTTGTTGGATAGAGAAATATTTGCTGGCTAGTAGGATATCTTGTATGTAGCTGGAAAGAGCCGGAAAGATATTATAGAGAGAAAGAAAGAACTAGGTGACTCCACATCAGGCCTTCCCAACAATGCTTCGTCAGCTGTGTTCGTTCCTTCAGAGAGAAAATTTTTTTTGCAGTTGTTTTACAGAGCAGCTAGTGTTTTTGAACCCAAACATAAAAACATCTTCAAGTATGTATAGTTGCCTGTCATAAAGGTTTAAGAGCCATGCTGAACCAGACCAAAGGATTAACTAGTTCAGCATTCTGTTCCCACAGTAGCCAACCAGATGGCTCAATGAGAAGCTCACAAGCAGTTCATGAGCACAATAGCACCCTCTAGCTCATATTTCCCAGCAACTGATGTACAGAGGCATACAGCCTCTGATACTGGAGGTAGCATATAACCATCAAGACTAGTAGCCATTGATAGCCTTCTCCTCCATGAATTTGTTTAATCCACTTTTAAAGCCGTCCAGGTTACTGGCCATCACTACATCTTACAGTAAAAATGTTTAAGTAGCTCTCCAGCGTCTCCAAATTTTGGCTTCCCTGCCTGCCTCTCATTGGGCCATGGACTTTTAGGTGCCTTCAGGTAGTGATCCTGCTACTAGAAACCACATCATCCCAGACTAATTCCACTGTGGGTGGGGAGTTTCCCATTTTGCCCCTTACACAGACAAAAGGGATTCTTTTTATTGTATTTCCTTGACTGGGCAATTTTGTCTGGCTTAGAAATCATAGTCTCACTATTATGGAATATGGGCTCATAAACCTTTGGCTAGGAAACTCATCACTTACCTTCTCTGAATGGGAGTTGTCACTGAACTGCAGCATTCATTTTTATTTAAAGGAGTTCCATTCTGCCATTCCACAAAAGCTTCCAAGTGTGAACACAGCCTCGAATGGATGAACATTCAGCTATTCAATTCTATGATTATCAGAATGCCTTGTTTCTACTGCCAGCTCTCTAAAGTGGGTTGTTTTAACCTACAACTCCCATCAGCTCCAGGCAGTTTGGCCAGTAGGAAGGGATAATGGAAGTTGTAGGACAAACATTTGGAAAGCCATAAATTGCCCATGCTTGCACCTAGAGGTGGCATTAGAGATGCTTCTAACATTACATGCCCACTGTTTTGGGGTGATCTCTGTGAAGCAAGGCATGGTAGGGTGCTAGGCAGAAGCTACTGATCCAAACCAAGTTCATTGGTTTGGATCATAATTACTGACCCAAACAAGGAGTAATTATGGGTAAACATGGCTGTGTTTACTGTTGTCTTTCCAAATCTAAATGCATCCTTGAGAAGGGTCATTTCTCAGGATAATACTGGCTGCCTATTAGCTATTGAGCCTCGTACAAGGTTATGTTATTATCTTATAAAGTCCTAAACAACTTGGGACCAGGATACCTAGCAGACCTCCTTCCCTTATATACGCCCAGATGACATTTAAGATCTTCAGAGGTCTTGCTGGTCATTCCAAAATGAATGGAGTGCATTCATGAAGAACCCTCATGTGGTTTGGAAGATGGAAAATGTAACATCCTTTAAATGCCTTCTGAAAACACATATTTTCACCCAGGCTTTCCCTGGGCTGGAACTGCTGCTGGGCTTATTTTGGTTTTACATGGTATTTTTAAAGCTTTATCTTCTGTTTTGATCTGCTATATTCTATGGTTATAATTGTGAACTGCCCAGAGAGCATCTTCTATTGGGCAGTATAAAAAAGTAATAAATAAATAAATAACATTAATAATAGTATCCAATGTTAGTCTTATGTAGAGTAGACCATTGACACGAATGGGGCAAGTAAAAGTCTTGACTAACATAAATCTCATTTGCTTCAATGTATCTATTTTACGTGGGACTAACATTGGATACTACCCACATAGAGCAAATAAATGTTTGAGTTCACTAGCTGCTAGGCTATTTCTACCAGTTCCTCATTATCCACACTGGAGACATTTTTGTTCTTGTTCTTGCAGTTTTGAAGGCCCACACAGCAATAGACTTGTGCAGCTTCCCCCAATATGGAGCCTTCCAGATGTGATGGACTACATCTCCCATTATTCTCAGCCAGCAAGGCCAATGGGAGTTGCAGTCCCCCATATCTGGAGGGCAGAAGATTGAGGAAGGCTGGTAATGTGAATCGATCCAACATGTATTCACTTACAAGCCTACACACTCCTAGCAAATGTAATGTTTCAGTTATAGCTAGTCGGCAACTGAGCCTGTGCTGAGCCTATGTCCAGGACGAAATCCGATGTCATTGGGAAGCCACAGCAAAGGCTACACAAATAGGCAAAGCAGTCTTTTTTTTTTTAATAGAATTTTTAATTTCATTTTATGCTGAGAGAAAAGATGATCAGTTTCCTCTTGCTGCTAACTGGAGGCTCAGCAGCAGGAGATCAAGTTTGTTACCACTGACAGTTGAAAACTCTTCAGAGAGATGGGAAATGTATCTCAGTTTCAAATTGGTTTCACTGGGCAGTATCCAACCGAGTGATAACGCTCGTGCAAATGATGGGGCGCTAACGGAAACTAGGTTCTGAACTATGCACAAGGGAAGAACCCAATTAAAGTTCTACTTGCGTAACCACTTTTGGGAATGGGCCGTGTGCTCTGCTGGAGCATGCTGCTAACACAATGTGGAGGCATTTGCACAATTGAAAGATCCAATGGAGCTCTGCTAGCACCATTTGAGTTTGCAAAATGACACTGTTGGATACTTCCCAGTGTCATAGTTTCAGCCACATAGTACTTACAGTTCAATAGTACTTTGAGAAGGTGTGTTGAGATTAATTACATTGTAATTACATTGACTCCAAAATCGGCATCTGCCCATGGTTTGTGCCCCTTACCCCTGTCTTCTAGTGTGCCTGTTAACCCTGACTTGAAATTATTATTATTTTTAATCTTGTGAGGAAGACGGGAAAAGGCTTCCGGTTGCTAGTCTCACCTTCAATATCCAAGATAATTCAGTCTCCTAAGACTCTAGGTTATCCATCTTTGACTAGCTTAAAAAACAAACCACTCCATTTGGAGGCAGGGAACCATATATTTCAATTGTTCCTCATGAGGGACATCCCACATTTTTTTTCCTGCAAAAGATCTGTCCCATCTCCCCTTAATGGGCCTCTAAGGTTCCTTCTGTTATACATGGAAATGACCTTGATGATCCACACTTGAATATCAGGTGAGACTTGGACCAAATGTGGGATGTCCCTATAATTTAGGGGCACTGGAGATGTGTGGTGAAGACTGGAAGTGGCTCCTCCACTCAACCTGTGAAGCCCTGCAGGGAAAGGAACAGGTTTGGCATGACTCAGCTCAGCATTGTTTGCTTCATCCATTCCATCACACTCGTGATCCTGGTGTAGACACCAAAGTTATTGGGCCGTGCACATCCCATTCCCCAGCTCACCACGCCAGCTAGGAACCATTTGCCGCTGGGTTCCTGACAGGAAAGAGGTCCTCCAGAGTCACCCTAGGAAAAAGAAACAAAATAACCAACAGGACAGAAAAGGACATTTCTTGTATGGCTGTGCACTGTCTCGGGGCCCAGCCATGAATACAAGATGAAGTGGGCCGATTTGTCCTACTTTGGCCTGAATCCGGAGCAGTACTGGATCAGGTAAAGGCATCCTGAACCAGTTCTGGCCAGTCCCAAACCTTTGGGCCCAATTTGGGGCAGTGGTGAGGTGCTGCCCCCACCTGCCATGAGGCTGACTGGGAATCCATTGGATTCACCGCTTGCCCCCTTTCTCCCTCTCTGCCTTTCCACTCACCTCCATAACTGCCACCACTGCCACCTGTGGGACTTACCTTAACCACACATCCTCGTTTAGAGCTGCCATTTTGAACAAAGAATGGGGCTCTGTAGTTTTCATAGATCTACAGTCACAGCTACAGCAGCCATGAAGAGCTATCTGTCACCGTAGATCTATGAAAACAGAGTCCCCATCTTCATTCAAAATGGCAGCTCTAATTTAGCATGTGTGGTTAAGGTAAGTCCTGTGGGTGGCAGGGGCAGCAATTCTGGGTCTGGGAGTGAGCAGAGAGAGGAGGGAGTCTAATGGACTCCCAGTTGGCCTCATGCCTGGCTTTCCCGGGTATCAGCAAGCAGCTGTTCGGCTGGCACCCAGGAACACGCAACAGCTGAGCTGCTTTAGCGTGTGTGTGTTTAAACCTCATTTTGGAACCCGAAGCGGGTTGACCAAAGCACCATGAGTAGAATCAGGGCCAATCTGGAGCTCCTGAATCAGACTCCAAAGCAGGTTGGGGATGCTGCACACAACCCTAGTTTCTTGTGAGAGAGGAGGAGACAGATGGAAGGCATGTGCGTTGCAACTTGCACTGTGAAATATATTGCACATAAACAAGGCCAGAGCTGACCCAAACATTTTCAGAAGACATTATTCCTACCCTTGTAGACAAAGAAGACCACTAGGCAGAATTGTGTTTAAATATTGCCTCCCTCCCTCCCTCCCTCCCTCTCTCTCTTTATCACAGCTACCATTTTCCCCTGCCTGCCACCCATCA
The DNA here is from genome assembly GCA_029215795.1 of Anniella stebbinsi. Lineage (NCBI taxonomy): Eukaryota > Metazoa > Chordata > Lepidosauria > Squamata > Anniellidae > Anniella > Anniella stebbinsi. Next base: position 33,146,161 of record JARDYH010000003.1, read on the forward strand.
ATGCTCTGGAACAACACAGAAGATCCCTGAGGTATTGGGAAGGATGCAAAACTGTGGCCAGGCTGAAGGCCATCTGTATGGTAAGAGTTAGGCCAAGACATTTTGCTGCCAAAGGCAGAGCAGCAAAAGCTACGCCCCCCGCCTCCCCTGGTAAATCAAGTTGCAGAGCACCCAAGCCTGCCATGTTATTTAAGGCAGTAAATCCCACAAGCACTTCTCCACATCCTTGGCAGTAAAAAGACACTAATAACAAAGTCAGTAACGATTTGCTGCTCCTTTCACGACACCCAAAGCTTTCTGCTTTAGGGAGCCACCTCATTGTGCCTAATGGCAGGGCTGGCCCTGCGTATGATGGAAACAGTTGCTCGCAGTTACCTGACAAGAGTCCTTCTTCCCGTCATGGTATCCAGCACAAAGCATTCTCGGTGTGACCCGGTAGTGATAGGCTTCGCTGCACATGTCTTGCTGCACTAGCTGCACATCCGCTTTTTGCAAGATTTTACTGGTGGGGCCTGTGTATGGGGTACAAGGTTAGCAAGACTGCGCATCGTATTCGTAGGAAATCCCCTACAGGACACATCTCATTCTATATTCACAATTCACACACATTCAAATGGGATTGGGCAAAAGAATTTCGAAGTGGATTATTGTGATCTCTCTCTGGTTCATTCAGAGAAAGGGGAGTGGAAATACTAACCTCTCTTTAATTCCAGGCCTGGTCAGCTTCCTGATAGACAGGCGTACATGTCTTGGTTCTGGAGATCACTTTTCCCTGCCTAATTCACAGGGATGCATATATTCCGTGTAAGAGAGGGATGTGATGCTATCCATTTCCTAACCACTGAGATGTGAAGTGCTGTGAGGGAGCATGGGGTCAGAATTTAAGAGCCCCACTACCAAGGTTGTAGCAATGTCTATGGCCTTGGGAGGGGAACTGCGAAGAGTTCTATATTTCTGGGACGCTCTCCCAGGGACCGTCGGATTGCTCTCTCCAAGAGTTTTCTCATGCAGCAATAAAACCCTTTGCACATTTCCCTCTTCAGTCCTGATGCAATTTCTTGAGATTAGCATAACCCTTTAAATCAGGGGTGGGCATTACATAGATCAGGATCTACTGGTAGACTTCTTGGTGATTTGCAGTAGATCACCAAGGGTTTCTGATTTCCAAAGGTTTCACAGAAGCAACAACAGAACGACTTCCCCACCACCACCTAAATTAGGCTGCTGAAATGAAGAAAGGTGTTGGACTTTTGTGTGAAAGGACAGTGAGCTCAGTTCAATTCTGGTAATGAAAAGAGATGCCTAGGCTCAGAATGTGCTCAGAGGCACCTGATTCTTGAAAGCCAAGCGTATGTCTTTTGTGCCTGGCTGTGGATGGTGGATCTTGGAGTTCTAGTAAAAGTGGATCTGGCAACTCTGTTTCAAAACACCATCATTCAATACACTATCACTTTTATATGATTTTATGCAAAGATCCACTAGGGAGAGCCCGAGAGCATCTTGCCGCAAAGCAGATTATCGCATTCTGTCCGAGTCTGTTTTATTACCAGCCCGTGATGCTGAGTTGGTTTTCTGACTGGGCAGGCAATCTAAGCATTACTTAAGCAATACAGATTATTCTTCCTGCATAAGCCGAGGACGACTTGCGGTGACAAGATCGCTTACAGCTGGGCGGCATCATTTAGATTCATTTTTAAGCCTCAAAATGGGGACTCTTAAAAAGACTGAGAGGTGCATTGCAAATACCTCCTTCCTTGATGGCCCCCCAGCCAGTGATCCAGCACAGGAGGCCAGGCTCAAAGAGATGGGAGCTGGAGGGCAGACAAATGGGTTGGATGTAAGAGGAATAAATGACCGGATGGTCCAGCTGCAGCAGCGCCACATCGTAGTCGTGGCTGTCCTCTTCATAGTAGGGGTGCTGCAGGATGCGGCTAACTTTGAAGGAGACCTCATTGTGGCTTCTGACGTTCAGAAAGTGCTTGCCCAGGTAGATGGTCCAGACAGTAGGGGATGCCTGCCTGCAAGGCAAAAGGGTGAAAGAGTTTCAGCAAGATATTATCTGCCACTCCCTCTCTGGACTGGGTTTAGGACAGCGGTCGCCAACATAAGAAGAGCCAAGCTAGATCAGATCAAAGGCCCATCTAGGTCAGCTTTTTGTTCACACAGTGGTCAACCAGGTGCCTGCAGGAAACTCATAAGTAGGACTGAGTGCAACAGCACCCTCCTGTCTGTGTTCCCCCATAATTGGTGTACATAGGCATACTGCCTCCGGTACTGGGGGTATCATATAGCCACCAGGACTGGCAGCCTTTTGGGATGTGTGTGTCAGTGGGTGTGTTTGTAATGTTGAGGATCATGGGCACTCTCACAAAATGGTTGCCATGGCATGGGAGAGCTTGGCCTTCTCAAAAATGCAGAAGTGGAGTCTGCGCTCCAAAACACAAAACCACATTTTCCTGCTGCAGCACGAATTTCGAAGAAGGCAAACTGCTGAGGATGAGAGATGCATGACCCAGAGGCATTCTTGGAAATAAAGATGGCACTGGAGACTGACACTTCACTCTGCAGCAGGCCAGCCTACCGATTATTTGTTAAAAAAAAATTAAATTAACAAATGTCTTTAAAAATAAAATAAAAATCAGGAGGGGCAGAGAGTCTGCTGGGACCCAAGAGAGACGTCTGTAGGCACATCAGACAACCCAGGTTTAGGACCCTGATCCTATCACTTGGACATGCCACAGATTGAACCTGGGACCGTCAGTTCTACTGCTGGGCTCTGGTCCCTCCCTTTTATGTTAAGGGCATGCAAGTACTATAATTAGAACATTCCACATTTGGAAAATCTTTTTTGGGCAAGTTCAGTGGTCCATGATCTGATGTCCAGGGTGGGGTGGGGGGTGGGGCTGAGCTAGTGACAACTCGCCAAGCTCGAGCCCCAAACCAGATTCCTCTGACATCCCCAAGAAAAATATGTGTATTTGGAGAAATGTGCATAAAAAGGTGTCTGAATTTTCATGCTGATTTTTTAAAAATGGAAACTGATATGGAAACGAGACAAAAGGAATGAAATGGACAGATTCATTTATCTGTCACAAACATTTATTGGCTTACTTACAGAGGAAGCTGCTTTATACCCAGCCAGGCCACTGCTCCATCTAGCCCACTACTGTTGACGTTGACAGGCAGCCACTGAGTTTTTCTGACCCTACCTGGACATGCCAGGGATTGAACCTGGGACCTTCTGCATGCAAAGTAGGTGCTTAGTCACTGAGCTACAGCCCTCCCATGCCTCATCTGGAAGCATTCAAAGCCCTGTTGTTCTCAATAGGACCTGAGTAGACAATGATTTACTTATTTATTCAGTTTATGAGTGTCCCTTTGGCTGAAACTCTAAGGGCAATGTTCATACATAGGAAAGCAGGAATCTGTCTTTTACTGAATGAGAACTCTTATTTATAAGGTTCCCTCAACTCCTCTTCCCATCACCCCCATTTACCTGTCTTCCTGAAAGCAGTGAGCAGCAGCAATCACCCAGCGCTCTGCAACCAGCGTCCCACCACAAATATGGTGTCCACGGACTTGCAGACTCGCTTGCCATGGCCACTCCCCTTCCACAGAATGTGAACCTCCCACAATCCGGTTTGTTGGGGCCTCCTGCACTCCGCAGGCTGAGGAAAGAGAGAGAAAAAAACCTCCAGAAGACAGAAAGGATGTCTAGAGGAAAGGCAAGTTGGAGAAGGGAGAACTGCATGATTCCCTCCATGTTTGCTTTCATTGATGCTATTGCTCAACATCCGTTGCATGTTTTAAAAGGCTGTGGCTACACAGACAAAAGAAGTGCAGTACAAATTTTCCTTGCTGACTGTATCAAATGCAATGAATCCAGTGGAGGCTGGTGGCTCCAAAGTTAGTGGGGCCATGAAACCACCCTGGGTTTCTGTCAAAATCAGCCACAACTCTAAAGGAGTTACCCAATGTGCTGAAGCATCCAATGTGAAGCACCTTGGACAGCTCCTTTAGAGTTCAGACCGGTTCTAGCTGAAACTTACAGCAGATTCATAGCTTCACTGACATTGGAGTCACCAGCCTCCACTGAATGGATTATTACAAAGGCTGGTTCAATCACAAGAAAGGGTCAGTAACTAAATTGGGGTACAAGTTCAGGGCAGCAAATTGTGGGCAAATGATGAGAACATCAGAAGTACTGTTGTTGAAGTGGGGCTATCTTATTGGAACAAAACCCAGTTCCATGACAATGTGGGCCAAACTACATGTTTACGATGAACTCATTTATTTATTTTTTAAAGCTAAGCATTTTTTATTTTGAAGAAAAATAACAATCAGCCACAAGGCCCTAATATGGAATGTGCTCCCAATCTGGCTCACCCAGTTTCCTGTGGAAGATCTCCTCATAGCAGCAATTTACCCCTAGAGGCACTTGGCAGCACCCAGCTGTCTCATTCCATTAGCACAAATGTCATTTGCTAGCAGAAACTAGATTCTGAACTATGTGCAAGGGAAGAATCCAACTAAAGTGACGTCTGTGCATGTACAGTAATGCAGGTGGTTGTGCATCGTGCTTGTGCAACCTATTGTGCAATCCGTTGCACAACCTGTTGCGTATTCCACTTGTGCGATTAGTTGCACAAGCACAATGGGCTACTACTTGTGCGATGGAAAGATTCAGCTAGCGCTATTTGAGTTTGCGGAATGACACCATAGGATACTGCCCATAGGGTGCAGTGAAAAAAGAAAAGGCAGCTGCTACAGTTGACTGCATACACCATCATCCTAAGAGGAGCTTTCTCACCCCAACAATCACGTCTAGCCTTTGGAGACTGGTGAGCAAGGTGAAAGTTACATGAATATGTAGTTACCACAGTTCTTTTGACAATGGTGGCACTCCCTACCCGCCACCAAACGCAGCAGTAATCATTCTTTCAGTGCAGACTAGTCTCCTCCAAGCTGAGGTCCTCCAGATGTGTTGGTCTACAACTCCTATCGTCTCCAGGTAGCTGGGGATGATGTGACTTGTAATCCAACGCATCTAGAGGATGCCAGCTTGGGGAAAAACTGCTGTAGACCTAAAATTTAGGACTAAAGCTCTCTCATGTTGAATCAGCAATTAATTCTATATCTGTTGGTGGTTCATACATCTTCTTCTCAGAGTTCCACAAAACATTTTGCTTCGGTTTTCTGCATCAACAACATTTGTGTATAATAAAAGCAAGAAGGCTCTTCAGCACAATGTAAATCAAGTGTTTTGGGTCTCCTCCAAGCATGGCTTTTAATTGCAATACAGCCGCTGCATCCCTTAAGACCTGTCCCAGTACCAATCAATCATTATTACCAGCTGAGATTCTAACTGTGCAATCCTCTGCATGTTTATTCAGAAGCAAGCCCTATTAACTTCAATGGAACATATTCACAGGTAAGCGTGCATTGGATTGCAGCCTAATAATGACAGCCCAGGACAGAATGAACTTCTTTACGCTGCTCCTCTGCCAGTTATCGTTATACATAGAGGGAGTTCCTCCAATCCGGTTGCCAGTAGTTCACTTAACTAGGTAGACCTTTTCCTATAAACATCTCACCACAGTGCTTCTCATCAGACTGATCTTTGCAGTCGGGGACTGAGTCACACTGAGGGTTGGGTTTCTTCACACAGCTCCCATCAGCACATTGGTAAGTGAAAAGTCCACAGGGAATTCCTAGAAAGACACATTTAGAGTTGTTCAAGGAAATTGTGTGTTATTCGTACTGTTACAACCGTGACGACTACTTCCTTTACTACGATTGCAACTCTGAAACATAGTACCAAGAGTGAGATAAGTGCTGAGCAGAATGTGGAAAAAGACACACCATCACTTCCCCGGAGGGCCTAGAACCTTACATTAAGGGCCGAACGCTTTCAGAAAAAAAACAATGTGGTATAGCCCTCATTGGGGTATATATACCATTTTAGAATGCAGGTGGAAAAGTCACATGCCTGGCTATGAAATTCTCTGCCAGGGATGGGTAACTGTGGATTAAAAAAATAATAATGAAAAAGCAAAAAGCTGAGTGATGGAAATATCAGGCAGTGTCCATGGTGCCTTCATGCGAGCAGAAACTACCGGTACTGTAATGGTTCTTGAAGCCATCGGAAAGTAGCAGAAATGCTAATATCCTGAAGGGCACAGATCAGTGGCGTTCATGGACCAGTGGAGCTCGCTGACTAGTCCAGTTCTGGAAATGAGCGTTTCTGCTCATTTCTAGGGTCCTGTTTGGAAGCGCTAGTTTCTGTTGTGCTTGTGGTGGGTCCCACGAGTGCAACAGAATCAGCGGAGGTGGAGTGGCAGTACTGGATACTGGAAACAGCAAGAGTGGAAGACACTTATGTGCCCCAAAGCAGAAGAGAAAAAGTTCTGGGGTGCCTGCATTTGTTTTAATCTTGCCCAACATGTTGGGCAGAGTAACCCCCCCCCCCCCCGGGCATTTGAGAACTTTTTCTCTTCGGTTTTAGATGGGGTGTGACACAGCTGATATAATCGAGAAGTACAGAGAATGTACAATCTGGAGGCAAACTACACATTGACCCCGTTCAGATGACATGCTAAGCCATGGTAGTTAAGCATTTTGAGCTAAACATTATGGCTTAGCGTGGCATGTGAACCATGACTTAGTGTGTCCTGTGAACCATTCCTAACCATGGTATATACATAAGCACATTTTAAACATGCTCACTAACCATTTGCTGCAAGAGGGTTAGCGGCCTAACCATGGCTTGGCGTGTTGTCTGAACAGGCCCTGAAATTTATGCAATTTCATTTGTAGGAATATACACAAATTTCTGCTGAGACATATGACATCCTGGAAAATATACGTGGGGAAAAGTTGAATGGAATGGGGGAAAATACACTAAATGTTACGTACTAACATAAATTACATGAATGTTGTGAACTCTTTCATGGAATTACCTGTGTATTTTTTCATATGACGGGGGGGGGGGATTCAAATCCATCTGTGAATGAATGCTGGGACAAACGACACTGCACAATCCATGAAACACACAGGGGGATGGATTTCACAAAATCCGGACATCTCTAATTGGAAGGATGCATATTCCTGGTGGGGAGTGGGGAGGGACCACTTTGGTGACATCCTAGTATTGATGCCAATGTTCTAGTCCAAAATTCTAGCATAGGTTCCTGCCCTGTACCTTCATTGCATTGTTCTTCGTCACTTCCGTTGATGCAATCCAGATGTTTATCACAGGCCTTGGAGAACTCAATGCAGGTGCTGTCTTCCCGGCACTGGAATTTTGCAGGGCAGACTGGCAAATTTCAAAGCATGAGAAAAGACAACTGAGGACATTTCTACACCAGGCTTTTCGCCTGGAATTGCCCCTGGCGGGTCCCTGTGTGTTCACATGATGTACAGGGACTCCCGGGGTGGTGAAGGGCACGGGATTTCCCAGAGATAAGGGATCCCTGGGAAATCCCAATTTTTCCGAGGTCCCGGGAATTTCCCAAGACCGCAGAAGATGTGGGTGCTCGTCCCGGTGAGTAAGCGCGGCAGCAGAAATGGGCACGGAGCCGCACTGCGCAGCTCCATGCCCATCAGGGGAGGGGGTGCCACCAGTTTCGCCACCCCTGGGAGGGCAGGAAGAGTGGTGGGGGCCCGATCATGCAGATATTTTTTTTTTAAAAAAAACCTTAGCGCACGACCAGTCGCGCGTGAAGCTCCGGGGCACAGGGGGAAAAAAATGGCAGGCGCAACAAGAAAAAAGAGGATGATCCCAGAAGCAGGTAAGTCTGGGATTGTCCTCTTGCCCTCCCTCTACACCCTTAGGTGTAGAAAGGGCCTAAGTGAAAAGGGAGAGGGTGAAGAAATGTTGAAGAGCGGTGGAGTTGGGAATGGGGTGAGGAGGGTATTATTATTTCCTTCCGGTTTGCAATGGCTGCTTGCTGTTTTTAATAATGTGAAATGCAAAATAAACAAACAAAACCTGGAAAATGTTTAAGACGAACCCATTACAAAGGGACATCAAATCTCAGGATGCTGGAAAATAAAGTTTTTATTTGAAGCCCAACACATTTCAAGCCACTGGCCAGTTTTTGAGGTTTGGAGACACATCTAGGGGAGATCTCTGTAGGCCATTTTAATACAACCGTCGAGGAAGGCCCTGAAATAAAAGCGGTTCAAAATACATTGGGCTTGGAATACAATGTTTATTTTCTAGCCTCATGAGACCTGGTCTCCCTTTGTTGTGTGTTTTCAATAACATTATTGGTGAGGCTTTTTTTTTTTTTTTTTTAACGATGTCTCTCATTTGAAATGACTTTGCATTTGTTAGTTACCTGCCTTGTGGGCTCCATTGAGGCGCTGACATTTTATTTACTTATTTATTTATGGCATTTACAGTGGCCATCTAAATCACATTGTTCTCTGGGTGGCTTACAAACATAATGTCATAAAATGCCATAATGTCATAAAATGCCATGCCACTTTGTCATTTGATGTGTTCAGGTGTTTGAAACAACCCAATTTATCTCCAGACTCCTGCCAGGAGGTGTCAGAGCTCAACGGTAGAGCACCATGCTTTACATGCTTCTTAGGGACGAGTTATGGAGACACAGAAGAGCTACAGGCAATCAAGCAACAGGGAATGAACTAGTTCAGCCTTCTCCAGTATGGTGCCTGGCAGATGTTTTGGACTACAACTCCCATCATCCCTGGCCATTGGCCATGCTGATGGAGGATGATCAGAGCTAGAGTCCAAAATACCTGATGGGCACCAGATTGGGGAAGGCTGATCTAGACGGACCATTGCTCTAATAGAGCAGCATTTGTACGTAAGGGTGGCTCTGTGTCCTACTTTGCAGAAGACAGTCCTCTATCTGAAGGCATTCTCTGTTTGAAGTGTTCTTCTGTCTCCTCCAGAGTTTCCTCTTGGCAGGCTTGTCACACCTTTTTTAACCCATAGGGCCTAAATCAGTTTCAGAGAACCTTTCGAGGTGGGGGCACGTTCCAGTGGTGGGCAGGGCTGAAGCAAAAGGGGGAGGGCTGAAGGCAAAAGGAGTGCCCTCCCCCCAACACCCCCCCATCCCAGCATATTTTAGCTTAAAGCTCTTACTGCCAGCAACGAAGTCTTAGGAGAGGCATTTCAACCATTCAGAATGGACTGCACAAAAGCTGGGAAACCACCCAATGGATGGAGGTTGCAGAAAGGGGGTGGGACCAGAGGAAGGGTTGTGGCCATATGGGAAACTCCAAGGGGCTGGATTTGGCCCACAGGCCTGACGTTCAGCAACCCTGCTCTTGGGGTTTAGCAGACCAACGCTTCTGGCCAAGGAAGGGCCAAAGAGTAATTTGCTAATGAAGAGGGGCTGTGGTGTGGAAGAAAGACATGTATGTATTCACTTACCACAGTTTCTCTCATCTAACCCATTGGGGCAATCTTTGATCCCATCACATGCTGGCACACATAGCCCATTCACAGAGCAAAGGAACTCTCTGGGGCATGCTTCAAAAAAGAAAAGAGAAGAATGTGAGTTGATTAGAATGCAAAGTTCAGTTAAAATGTTGTATGTGGCCCTTTCCACACCAGGCGTTTTGCCTGGAATAGCCCCCGGCTGGTCCCTGTGAGTCAAAATGACACACAGGGACTCCGGGGGCGGTGGGGGGGGGGACGGAATTTTCCAGGGATATCAGAAGCCTGAAAAGCCCCAAAGTCATTTGCGGAAGATGTGGCCGCCCATCCCCAGTGCTGCTGTGCTTACGTGCAAGTAAGTGCAACAGCAAAATGGGCATGCAGCCACACCGCATGGCTCCATGCCCATCATGGGAGGGGTGGCACCAGTTTCACCACCCACAGGAGGGCGGGGGGGGGGAAGCCCCTGTGTGCATGCATTTTTTTTTTTTAAGCTTCCATTTTGAGGAGAGCTCCTGCACTCCTCCCGGGTAAAAGTAAACAAAAATGGTGGCCGCAATGTGTGATGTCCCGGGAGGAACCCGGGCCATCGCACAATTATGTGTGCATTAGGGCGATGAACCCGGAAGCAGGAAGTTCCGGGTTCACCGTCCCTCTGGCCCTCTACACCCCTCTGATGTAGAAAGGGCCAAAGGCAGAGGACCAGGGCTGGCATTAGAGATCAACATGAAAAGGACCACCATCAACCCTGCTCACTCCACTATCATGGTTCTCCCCTATGCTCTCCCCTCAGGGCCCCTGCCCAGTGCTGCTGCTAGCTGGCGTTGCTGCCGCCATTCACTTCCCCTCCTCCTGGATGTGTTTGTTTAGCCAGTAGGTAGCCATTGCAGTTTTGGATGGGAGGGAGTTGAGCCACTACCTGGGCTGCTAACAGTAAGAGTAGGTGCCATCTTAGAGCATCCAAAATGCAATGTCTTGTGCAACAAACATTAACCAGAAAACAACAGTGATACCTGCAAGCAACAATGCCAGGCACTCCCCAGTGGTGGTTAGAGTGATGGCAGGGTTAGGTTGGCACTTGGGAAGCCCATTGGCAGTGTCATGTCAAGGGCCCACTAAGGTCTGGTGCCAGCCATGCAGGGGATAAAGTTTTCTGAGTCATTTAGGGAAATATCACCAGCCACTAAAGAATATTGATGTTCTATTGTCAAGTCTTTGTGTACACACATTATTCTACCAAGCACAGACAATAAATCCTTGATTCATGCTTATCAAGACAACAAAGCTTATAAGAACAGCATAGAAATGTGCAGCACATTTAATTAGAGTGCACATCTAGGGAATTTAATTTTTAATTTTTAAGGTCCCTATTGGAGTGGGGGTTAGGAGAGTGGGGAAAGTGTATGGCGGGGGCAAATATGCATTTTCAGGAGGCCCCAGAAAACATACTTTCCCATCCTCTGCTCCAATCAGGGCCTTAAAGGGCCTCATAACACAAAGCTACCTTTCGTGTGGTGGGTGGAAATATGCCATTTACAGAGGCTCTAGAGACATTAGGGTGTGCCTGGGCACACCCAGCACACACCGTATGCAAGTCTATGAAAAACAGGGTGTGATTTGATTTCTCCATGCTGTTTGAAAGAGCTGAGCTGCTGAACTGCATGTTTTGGAGGTTGTACTCACGGTCTGATTGATTATATAGGCTGTAAGCAGCTTGCACTCCAGGCCCAGTTAGGGAGATCTGAGAAATGAAGTTGATGGTGACTCCAGCACTAGACATCACAGGAATCCTTTCAGCATAGGCTTGCAAAGTCCGCAGGCCACACAACCTGATTTCAAAAAAGAAAGAAAAGAAATAAGAAAGTAGAACAGGCAGAATTTCCCCAAAGTCAACAGTGTTGCATGGGAATTCAGAAGAAAATATGTTCTGACACTGGGGAAGTGGGAGCTGGTTAAAGGCCAAATTCAGGGCTAGTTCCAGGTTTGAGAGGCCCCAGGTGGTAGTAGCAGAAGAAGTGGGCAACTGAAGGAGAGAGAGAGCCCCAATTACCCCAAATTCCCCAATTTAGGTTGAAATTTGATTGGTGGTTGTCTCCCAGGCCCAGCTACTCAGCCCAGGTGGCTGTGGCCTGGCATCAGTGGTGGGGCCTCTTGGGCCAGGGGAGCCCTGGCTGCTGCCCAAAGATTTTGGATGCTGGTGCCATCTCTGGCAAGTTTAAAAACAGGAGGTGATTTTTAACTGGAGCAGCAGTCATGCCCCGAGAAAAGAAGACTACCGTTTTGGCATTGTGATATTACTTCTGAAAAAGGAGAAGGAATTAATGATCAGCAATGAGCTCAAACTTGAGTTTGGATCTCTTTTTAGGACTGACACACACAGAAGGAGCCTCCATTTAGGCAGTGTTGCCAATGCATATAGCAAACAACCCTAATTGCTTTGGGTAAATGGGTAGCTATACTTGTACCTTGTTTTCCTGCAGATCCAGCTGAAAGTAAATGAGGAATGCCACCTTTTCTCCTGACAGGGGCTCAGTGCTTTTAAAACATCATTATGGGCAAAAATCTAACAAGTGCCTTTTACCCAGCATGGAGATGTTGTGAAAGGAAAAACACACACACACATACACACACACACACACACACACACACACACACACACACGCATCTCTTGAATTTCTGCCTGTTGTGCAGCTGTTAAAAGTACAGGACCAGAAGAACTGAAAGCAATGGAGGAGATGACGCAAGAAGAGCAGATGGAGAGAATGTTTCTCAGCAGCTGCCTCCTTGAGAGATGGGAGCAGGCGGTGATGGGGGGAACAAAACAGAAGTCTGGGAGATAATTCCAACTCACTAAGAAATGAGCTGGAGGGTACATGAAGAAAACAATTTCACTGAAGAACATAAAACAGAACTAGGCTTACTTCTGATTAGACATGCGTAGAATTGCATGGTTGATCTCTGATTCTTCCGCCCCCAAAATTATTATTATTAAATAATAATTTAACATTTATGAAGTACCTACATTTTGTCTCAGCACATTGCTGCCCTCCACCTCTACAGTCCCAGGGCTGCACAGGTGAATATGGCATGGGTCACCATTGAATGGTTTGGGTCTGCTGTCGAATAAAGTATCTTTGAGTTTTTGCAAGACATGCTTGTTTTTTGCCCCCAAACCGATGAATCGAAACAATTTATTTCAATGTGAGTGAAATGGCTTCAAAATGGTCATTGTCATTTTGAGCCAGACCTCTAAACACAGAGAAGATGGCTGCCTTTCCATACTTTCTGTTCTGGATGGTCCATTGTCCTTGAGTGCATGGCAGGTCAAACGTCTGTCTCCTGAGAGTGTAAGCATCAAACCAAAGGACAACTCCATGTTCCAGAGACGGGACCTGCAAAGATGGAATCGCAGCTGTTCGTGTTAATGACAATGGTTGTTACAATGCAATCGTTAAAAGGAGCCTTGCCATGGGCTTTAAATACATAAATGAGAGCAGCAAAGCATGGGGAGAAAGGGGAAAAGCATATTGGTAATGTGCAAAGAACCTGTGTAAAATAAGGGAACACAGGGCACATTTGGCTTATCACCAAGGAGGCCCAGATCCTCATTCACCTAGTCACATTGAGACAGTCACTATCTCTCAATTTAAACTACCACACAGGATTGTTGCAAGAATCATGTGTTTGTGTGTTTGTGTGTGTGCGTGAGAGAGAGACAGAGAGAGATAGAGGGAGGGAGGGAGGGAGGGAGAGATGGAGGGAAGGAGTCATAGAAAGAGGAGAAAATTTATGTAAACTGCCCTGAGCTCCTTGGAGGAGGGGCAGGCTAGAAATGATGATGATGATGATGATGATGATGATGTATGTTGCTCATCGCATTTGAGTTAATGTGGTATAGAATTTTCTTGTTTAGGTGGAAAGGTACACACAGCTCAATGTTATCTCTGAAAGGACAAGGTCTCACCGTCATGTGCCAAGTGCACTGTGTATTGGGCGCATAGTAACTGGGGTAGTATGGCGTCTTGATGTTCCCTTGCAGCTCCCAGCTTCCCTGCAGTGTTAGATTCACCTGGCAGGCTGAAAAGAGAGACATATTCTCACACCAACTGAATCACACACCAATGCTGCTTGTGTTGACCCTCCTGACTCAGAAGGAGTTGAGGGGCTGCTCACAGAGATGCTGTCAAACGTGGCGGTGAATCCCTTGGGCAAGACCTCCATTGTCCTTCTATTGATGCTCATTGCTCATTGATGTATACTAATTTGATATTGGTGGGCCTCTGTCATTACTAGCAATGACAGAGGCCCACCAGTCTCAAATTAGTAGTATCGGGGCAGAGCCTGGGGCTGTCCAACTGCACCAAAAGCCTCAGGGTGGGTGCACGGTGGTGTGGCGTCAATTATACTTATCCCGACCTTTTCTCTGGAGCAAGGCGAGTACGGTTCATCCGCTGTCTATCCTCACTCTGGAGTTGCAGTGGAAGCATGGCTGGGCAGATGATGACCCCTGCCTGGGCAGTGGGCAGGAGGTGGGCCCCGCAAGCCTAATGGCTGCCGGAAAGCTCATGCTGCCTCCCTCCATCTAAATTACTCACTGCCACACTGCACCAGCGATATGGCAGGGTTTGGCAGCAGAGCAGTGCCAACTTGGCGCCGCGAAGGAAGCCCTCCAGTCACAAAATGGTGACAGATGGAGGCAGAGTTTGGTGTAAGCAGCTGGCAATTACCAATAGAATTTTATATGGATATCTAATCCCTCTTTGGAAACTGCTATATTTTTTGTCAGAGTGACTTTCTTGTAGTAAGGTCCTCCATAATTCAGCTTTCCTCAAGTTAAATACAGACATTGGTTTTTGAGACATCATAACTCAGCTTCCCCATTTCAGGAAAAATTTGCTGATCCAAAAGCTCTAAATGGAAGACTTTTCATTTTGCCCCCCGCCATGTGCCTTTCAAAGTATCCTTACTCATCAACTCTAATTTCTTCTCCCTTTCTCCTTTTATACTTAACTTGTAACCTATCCGCACACACTACCAGTTTCCTTCATCCTTCCCTCCTGTTGGAAATATTAGGTGGGCTGTAGCACTGAGGCACACCTGAAACTGGAATTGAGTCCCACTGGTGAGCCCATCAATTTGATAAATGCTGGTGTAGATAATACTGAAATAGATGGATCAGTGGTCTGATTCCCTATAAGGCAGCTTCCCATCTTTCGGTTTGGGTTGCACCGCCCCTTCTGTGTAGCCATGCATGTGCCCATGTGCACACATATGCCCAACTATTGGTCTATCTACCACAGTATTGTCTACTCCTATGACAGGTGGTGGCAGCAGCTCTTCAGGCTGTCAGGCCAGGGTCAGCACCAGATTTTTGAGGGCCCTTGGGACATCTTCAATGGGTTCCCTCACTCAGTGGGTTTACCTCCTCACTGCTGTTGTCACCAGTGGCATCTACTGCTCCTCCTTCTCATCACCATCATTGTCTGGCCAGGGTGAGAAGCAGGTGAACAAGCAGATTGCAATGGTAAAGAAGAGAAGCAACTCCCGGGGGCCCTTGTCAGTGGGATCTTGCCCACGGAAGGTACCCAACCATATCTACTCTTGATATTGGCTTTTTGAGATTTTTCCAAGCTCTGCTAACCTGAAAACACATTAACTGGAGATGCCAAGGATCAAACTTGGCATCAGCTGCATGCAAAACATATGCTCTACCACGGAGCGATGCCTATGGACCGATCCATGACAGCCTGTAGATGTAATTGATGCGATACTCTAGCCAAGAAGTACCCAAAGCCAATCCTCTTCTCTGGCTGAGAGTCATCTGGATAATTTAAGCACAATCATCTGTCTCAGTCGCTAGCTTTAATACCAGGTAGCAATTTGTCTTATGTCTTAATGGATAATGGCTGCTCTTATCTTAGTGCTAAGTTACCTTCCAAACATCACTTAATTCCTGCACCAGGCTATTGTGTAATGTTGTTGAATCCTACTCAACAGCAGTTGTGCTACATCTCAGATATGATATTGGTGGCAGAAAATGTAAAATATATACAATGATGGATGGCGAGGGAAGCTAATGGCTTCGCAAGTGCTCTTTGCCTTCTCTGTCTCCTTTCTCTCCAGGTCTCCCAGGTTCTTTGCTCACCTTCCAAGGGCACAGCCTGGGCAGAAAGCACGAAAGGGTCGTAGTAGCTGTACATCCCCTTCTTCCACACCACAGACATGACGGGACCTGAAGACAACACTTCTACCACGGGTTCCTGGCGGCTGCAGCCATACAGCCTGAGGCAAAGAATGGAAACAGGGGAGATGTGTGTTTTGACAAGGAGAAGAAGGAACAACAAAGGGGGCTTTGAAGTAGAAAGGCAAGACAGAAAGAGGTAAGCAGAAGGAAGTTATTTTGGATCTTTATCAATCAATGTGTGCGTCTTGCTGACATAATCCTGGTTGCGAAGACTGGGTGGATGGGTGGGTGGGGGAGGTCTATTTGATGAAGTTTTGTAGCCGATTCCCTCAAAAAGCCACAGCATTGCTGCTGTGAAGCAGAAATGATAAATATAGATGGTAGGGGGAGCATGGGGCTATCCAGCCAGAAAACTGCAGCACTGCTGGCCATTCAGCTTGTCAAGCCTGCCCCCTGCCCTGCATCCCTGTGCTTTCCCTGGATGGGGTGGGGGGACACCATTGGGCTTGGATCCACTCCAAGCAATGCCCACTGGGTTTAGCCTGAACTGAGGCCACCACTGTCAGATGAAGAAGCATCGTGGTGATCTCAGAGCAACAACAACAAATCATGGTGAAACCACTCTGTGGAAAAGCGCAGTTTCGGGGGTAAAAGCCTGATGTGGCTGCAGTTGGCAGATGCATCATACAAGCAATGCAGTGCCACTGTGCAGCCACAATGGGGTAACCAGACCATATAGACGCTCCCTGGCAGAGCAGAGGAAAGTATCAGTAAGTAAAGGGCAGCAAGAGTATATTGGGAATATCCTGTTTGGATGGGAAACTGCCCTGGAACTTTAAGTATACCGCACTGAGTGTCTTGGTGAGAAAAAGCCAGATATAGGTGGAATTCAAAAATAAACAAATACTATCAATATTTCAGGCAACAGGGAATGAAGGGTGTGGGAGATGAGTCATGTAGTCATGCAAAACACAGAAGCCCCCTGTTTCAAACCTATCTCCATTGCCATGAAATGTCTTTATTTTAAACAGAAGTTGTTGCCATCTCAGTCGCCAGTGAATATCATACGAGACTATCATTCTATTAAGAGTATTCTGCAGACTTCTCTTACCAACCTCCTGAAAAAGGCCTTTTAAAAAACTACATAGGCCGAAACGTGTTGGGTGTGAATTAATAAAGTATCTCTGCATTCTGAGAACCTGTTATTCTCCCCTTTTTCTGATTCATCTGGATTCTTGCCAGATCTTTCCACATTCTGTGCTAAACTCTGCACTTGTGGAAAACTCATTGCCAGTCCTGCATGTTACTACTTAAGTTTAGCTTCCGTATTTTTCATGGATTATGACTGAGTATAAAATCAGATATTCATTTGTTGTAGGTATAAAAAAAGAAAAGAAAATTACATGAAGACTAAAAAAAAAATTTGAATGGAGATTAAAACATGTATCAAGCGGTTCCTCAAAACAAGTACCTCCAATTTGATATCTGAAAAAAAACAAACACTATTTGTTTCAAGGCTACCTACAAAGTGATGAGCTGCTTCTCCAGTGGCCCGGCTGCGTCATACATGGCCAGTCGGTCTCTGCATTCGGAAAGGGTCCATTCCAGGCGTACCTTGATCATGTAACCTTTGGGGCCATGGAGATGCCAAAGGCAGCTGGAGGCGAGGTAGTCTGGGCCCCTCAGCTGTAGGACTGCATCTTCCCTGATGTAGCTGTATCTGTAGCAACCTGAACAGGCAAGACAAAGAAAACTGCAGAGCCAAAAGAGTGCTGCTAGACTGGGAAAAGATGACTTGGAGGAAAGGACACTTAAAATATTCTTCAGACATACACGCGATCAGGGCAAAACAATATAGTAAAAATTTAAGTTTTGTTTGAATTCAGGTACTTCTGATGTGATCTTAATTTGTTGATATGTTCAGTCCCTCCATGGGACTCATGCTCCTCTCAACTAGGCTGTTTCTACACCAGTCATTTTTCACGGTGTTGTCCCTGGGTGCTCCCTGTGCATCCCAATGATGCACAGGGACTCCTGGGGGCAAGTGGGGGCTGGCATGGGTTTTCCCAGGCATAAAAAAGCCATGGAAAAACCCAAATATTCCAGCGGTCCCAGGACCGTGGAAGGTGTGGGGGGCTGTCCTGCTTGAGGCCCGCTTACTCGTGAGTAAGCTCAGCACCGGAAATGGGCACAGAGCCACGCAGTGCGGCTCCATGCCCATCAGGGGAGGGGGTGGCAGCAATTTGGCCACCCCTGGGATGGCAGGGAGGGGGTTGGGGGGCTGATTTGGGGTGGAAAGTTTTATTTTACTTGCTTTTCCTTTGGAGTGGGGCCTCGCTCTTGCGTGACCGGCCCCACTGCTTCCAAAAAAAAAAGAAAAAGAGGCAGCCGCAATGTCCCTGCTTCCTCCCCCAGATGTCACACACCACTTGTGTATGCTGGGGAAGGCTTTTGCGATCAGGATATCGCAACAGCCTTCCCACTCCCTCCCACAACACTGGGAGGTGTAGAAAGGGCCTAAGTTAAAGCCTTGCTAACCATCCCTCTTCTCCTTATTCTCAAATTCTGCACATGATCCCTTCTCAAAGTTCAGAACTTTTGTCCTAGTGATTTCAATGGGGAAAAGTGAAGCACACACTCAGCACCTCTACTGAGATGAATGGGAGTTTTTTAACAATGAGTTTTGGTTTGGTGGGATGATGCTTTTTATTTCTGTTCACCTCCAAGCTGTTTCATACATTACATTTTTCTTTACATGTATACCTACAAGTGTGGCTATCAAAAATACGTTGTTTCAGAGTACGCTGATCATAGTTATCAGAGTTATGGGACTGACTGCAGCTGTGTGTTGACAAACCCCATTTTGTTGCTGTTGAATGCATTCAACAGCCCTCTGTCACTTTGTGTCCAGGCCTTTTCCACCTCTCCCAGCTTTTTCAATGGCCCGATTCGCATACTAGAATAACCCCAGTGTTGTTGTTGTTTTTTTTTAAAAAAACCTGCACTATTGTGAATGAGTGAACATGCTGGTGCATGTTGCCTGATTGTTCCTGCTGCGAGCAGGAGTGGCTAAACAACCCAGGGACATGCCATTACTGAGTTGTGTGTCGTGATGTGTGAACCAGCAACTCTGGCTTGCCTCTCCATTGACAAGCCAGAGAAATAACCCAACAGCAAACTGACTTGTTAGGAAAGAGACAAGATAGAGTTCCTGGTTCACATGTAACAACAACCAACTAGGGACAAAGGAAAGAGTCCAAGAAAGGGTGCTTATGCCTACAGCAATTCTCTTGAACCCCACTGATTCCACTGCGGAAGCGGGATTCCATTGTGCAAGTTAGTGCTTCCCAGACGAAGCCCTGAAACAAGCGGAAACACTCGTTTCTCAATTGGGGCAGTCATTGGAGCTGCCTTATGCGAGCTCCGCCAACCTGCCCCATTCCAGAAACGAGTACTTTTGCTTGTTTCCCGTTACCCCAGAAGTGCTAAATCTTCCTTCCACAAGCTGTGGGTCCCACTTGCGGATGGGAATTGGCAGGTCATAAGGGAATCGGCAGAGGTGTGAGCACTCCATTGGATTCCATCCATAGTGTCTCTGGGTTGTTCACCTGCTCCTGCTCATAGTGGGAGCAATCAGACAGTGTGCAGCAGCACACTGCCATGTTCACAATCCTGGGTTGTGGTGACATTAGAATTGGGCCTATGTGTAATAATTTTGAAACTGGGCATGTCTGGATGGATGCTTGCATGGATTTACCATGTCTAAACATCTTTCTCCCATACCTATGAGGGAGCCATTTGGCCATGGAGTACACTGATGCATACCTTTGCTTGCATGCACTGTCAGGTGAGGATAGCTTTGTGTGCCTATTATGGGCACGCGAGAGCAAGCATTGAGACATGCATGCCTGTGCATGACACAAACAGAGTTTGCTCACCCTGCACACACAATTAGACACAGCAAGAGCATGTAAGAATCTGTCTAGAGGCAGTTAGGTGTTTTTCATGTGGGGAAAAAGCCATGCATCTTGTATTTATTGCCTTCCCCAAGTGAACGTCAAGCCCACAATGTCCTTCAAGGTACTGCAAGCAGTATCAATACCTCATGAATACTATTATTATTATTATTATTATTATTATTATTATTATTACCGCCCCAGAACCAAAGCTCTCTAGGTAGTTTACTAAGCTTAATTATTGCTACCATTACAATTCTTACCATTCTTACTATTTTTTAAAATTATTTCCCACCTTTCATCACAGATGGAGCCCAAAGAGGCTAACCAGAATCAGATGAAACATCAGCCCACACCAAATTACAATGGTAAAATATAAGAATATGACCACAACATACAAAAGTGGCGCAGAAAGCCATGAACAGATTTCACCTTAGTTCCTGATGTGTCCTTAATTAGTGGGTTTTCTATAACCCCTCCCCCAACAAACATAAAAATAAAGGGGAAATAAACAGCCTACCCAATGTGGATTTCAGCACTATTATGTCTTTCACACTGGACTCTGTTAGAAAAGAAAATACATAAAAGATGAATGCATGAGATGCCATAAAAGCGAAAACTTAAAAATGCAAGGAAGATACACACTATGATCCTTCTCACCTTGCTCTAGGCACATGCCAACCCCTTTCTTCCTATCAATAATGGCCCAGTTCAGATGTAGTGCTAAACCACAGTTTAGTGCTGTACAAATTAGCCTGCTGGAGCAATCCCCACTCCCATCCCCTCTCCTCCAATGTATGCCAGAGAAGAAGACTGGGAGCATTGTCATTACATCTGCTGTAATTTGTCATTATGTCCACAGTGGAAACTATGGTTAGTTTAAACTATGGTTTATTGCAGGGCTGCAGAACCTCAGCCCCACAGGCCAAATCAGGCCTGCCTGAGGCCCCAGTGTAGCCCTCTGAGGTTTCCCAAATAGGCTTGTCCCCTGCCCCTACCACCTTTCAACTGACTACTGGTTGGTGATATCTTGGATTTTGCATGGTTTTTCCCCATTCTAAGAACATAAGAGGAGCCATGCTGGATCATTTAGTCCAGCATTCTGTTCATACATTGGCCAACCAGCTGTCAATGAAGTTGTTTTTTGTGTGTCTTCGCCCCCACCATTCTAAAAGATCGAAATACCTCCCTAAGGCTTAGCTACTGGCAGTAAGAGCTTTATGGTGAAATTGGCTATTTTTGGTATTTTGGCTCCACCCATTTTCCCTTTAGCCCTACCCACCACTGGAATGTGGGCTCCAAGAGCTTCTCCATAATTGAATTCGGCCCTTGGGTTCAAAGAGGTTCAATGCCCCTGGATTATTGGAACAAGTTAGGATCAGAAACCACTGCTTGATCTTGGCTTGTTTCAATGAACGATACTTTAAACTAACCAGATTGTCCTTGTCGGATGTAATAGTAAACAGCAGATCACTTAAACCCAGAAGTAGATATTTCTGATCTTCTCATGGCCGTGCTGGAAGAGAAAATAGGAGTGGGTGGCCAGCATGCAAACTTGAGGCTCACCCAAGCTACTTCTGTAGCATTTTGTCCAAACTGGTCCATGATCTACTTTACATGTCAGAAGTAAGTCTCACTGTGTTTAATGGGACATCTGTCCTAGCAAGCATCTTCCTCCAACATCTAGAAATTAGAGGTAGATTGCTGCTGAACGTGGAAGTTCAATAGTGTTGTTATTATGGGTGGTAGCCATTGATACACTTTTCCTCCATGAATTTGTTGAATCCTTTTTTTAAAAAAAGCCAAGTTAATTATGAATTATGTGGGATGAAGTACTCTCTTTTCATTTGTCTTGAACCTATTGCCAATGGACTTCTCTAGGTCACCCAGAATACTATTTATTTATTTCCACCCTGTTTTCTGTTTTAAAACATACACACACACACACACACACACACACACACAAGTTTGCATGATATAAAACACAAAAATAAAAATAATAAAATGGACAAATAACAGAAAAATAATAATCACAACAAAGGTGGGATCTACATTACTGCTTTAAAATGGTTTATAAGAGTAGTGACAACTGTTGGGGCCTAGGACACACTCCATATACAGTTTCCAAACCATTTTAAAGTGTCATATCCTCTTGGCCAAAAAAAAAAAAAAAAAGACACCTTAAAAACTGCAACTAAGTGAAAAGTTGAACATATCAGGGTAAAATCATGTTAAAAAGCATGCTGAACTCAGAATGTCCGAGAGGTGCGGATCAAGTCATTTCTTCTAGGAATTCAACAAAGGTTGAATTTCTCAAACATCTCTAGTCACCCTATTTATTTTACTGAAAACATTCATAGTCTGTTCTTCAGTTAGAAGAGTTCCCAAACTGATTTAAAGATCAATAAAAGCAAGACTGCCCCTGATCTCAGGTTTACAATTGAAAAAGGAATAACACAAAAGTGTGGGGGAGGGGGAGGACATGGCAAGATATTTTGTTGCCTGAGGTGAAAAACAAGATGGCGCCCCCTCTTACTCCATGTACAAATAACGACTGGACTGGTAGGTGAATTTGTTTTGAACTTTGCCACCCACCCTCCTTCCCTCCAGGTATTTCTTTTGTCTCCCTGTGCATCTCTCCTAAAACCAGGCCCTCAACACTTAACCATTTCCCAATTTGGTTTTTTTTAGCTTGTCCTCCCTAGTTAAAAATTGCAATGAAATGCATTCTTCAAAGGGGAAAAATCTCACATAGGCCATGTCGTGTCAAGAGTTTTCTGCACTGCTGCCTTTTGTACTGTAACACGAAACAGAATTCATGGGAAGCAAAGCCTGTTAAAAACTGGAACCATGTTCCACTAGGTTTCCCCTCCCCACCACTGCAAAGCATTCTTCCGTTAATGCCTGTGCCACACATGCTTGGACTGCAGGGTGGTCTAGACAGAACTTGGGTGATGGTACATCATCTTGCAGATGCTGCTGTCCATCAGTTAATACCAAAGATGGAGAAACAGTCTGAAGCTATAATAATAATGGAGACAATCACAGCATGCCGAGTACAGTAAATGTTACCAAAATTGTGAAAGGGCAGGGGGACGTTCAAAGGGATGAGTCATCAAGAAGACACACTAAAAAAATGTCTTAGTGCCCTATTCAGAAATCTCCACCACAAGATACGAAGCATTTCCCACTGAATTTAATAAGTGTGTGTACTCCATTGAAGACAGGAGGCGGAGAGGAAGTGGGAAGAAAATGGGCCCAGGTGAGTGATGCACAATAGAAGAGATACTGAGCTGTTTTTTTTTTTAAAATGCCAGATGGTTTTGACAAGGGAAATAAAGCAAAAGACAATTAAGGAGGGCAAAAAACCTCAACAGCTTGGTATAAATAGAGTGAAAAGACAGAAGGGAAAAAATACACATAGATATTAGAGCATAGAAACAAACAAGTGGAGAGGAAATGTTTGAGGGCTTCAGGGCTGCTTTCAAACTAAGCCCTTTAGCCATCATCAGACATGGTTTTTGTGCAAAGACCTCAAAGCAGCATTGTAGCTGTGGTCCTACGCTGCACCTAGTCTCACGCTTCATATCATTGCTACCTGTAGCCTTCAAGGAAGCCACTTGTGAACAGGCCAGTGGTGAGGAAGTCTTTGATCTTGGCCAGCAAGAATGCTCAAGGATGGAGATTGCATTGTAGCAGCTAAATCAGGGTGCCCCAAAAACCTGGAGTTGATTTGTGGAAGTTCTGAATGGCATCAGGAAAGGTTCCCCCCCCCCCCCATTTCTCTGTCCTTCCCTTTCTGGGAATAATGTGGATCTGATTGTGGGCTGAGAGTGAAGATTCGAGGAGTCAATGAAGAGTGGTTATTCCAGAGGTTTTTTTTTAAAAAATTCCAGAGTGAGAATTTTAAAGGAGCTATCCAAGGTGTTGAACTTATTTTGGGGATAGGTTACAGCACCTTGGACAGCTCCCTTAGAGTTCTGGCTGTTTCTGACTGAAACCCAGAGTAGAATTACAGCCCCACCAAAATCAGAGCCGCCAGCCTTTACTGGGAAGCACTCTAGGATATGCTCAGTCTACCCATGTCAGGGCTAGGTGTCCTCTAAGTGAAGTATGCTGCAACATGCATCCAAATTCTGTGTGAAAACAATGCTTATTCCTCCAGCCTCTGAATTAGGCAAATTAAACCCATTTCCATATTTTTGCTTATTTTCTATGTATTATTCTGCTTGTCAAGGAGAGAGGAAAAGGGCTTCATATGGCACTGAAGCCCCAATTCTTGCTTTTGCTTGAATTTTGGGATTAAGAACCTCCAGCTTCAACAAATTTGCCAGATGTTCCTGTTCAAAAATATCTTTTGGCCAGTAGGCTTAATATGCTTTTGAAATGAGGGAATGTAGAGATTCTCAGGAAAATTCCACGTGTCCAACAAAATACTGTGCTTTTTTGAAGAAGCATGAAATGCATATAGCCCTAACCTAGTCTGACCAGATACAAAGGCTGAGGCAGGGCTTTTGTACTTTTAATAAAGTCTTTCCCGACCCGGGGGCCTCCAGATTTGTTGGCCTACATAACTGGCTTGGGGATGCTGGGAGTTGTTGTCCATCCCATCGAAAGAGCACCAGGCTTGGGAAGGCTGCTTAAATAGTTGGATTGAAAGGGGGATTTTCAAAGATGCATGTTTTCTTGCTCTTGCAGAGAAAGTATAGTCAGGTGCTCTGTCTTTCTTTGCACCTGGCTCTTTTAAACCAGAATGGAACATTATGTATACAGCTGTCACCAAAAGCAGCAGCCCTGTGACTCTTCTTCTCACTTATAATACTCTTGGGTTGATCCAAAATGGCACTCCATATTTTGCTGCCTCATTTGTGGACAGCAAAATCGGGGGGGGGGGGCAGGCTGTTTTGACCAATTTTTCAAGGGTGAGGGAAATTCAGGTAGGGACAAAATTCTCCTCTGCCACCATGAGCACCCCCATGGTGGCCATTCCTTCCCCTCCACTTCCCTGAAGTCCCAGTCAGATTGACACTACATCACCATGCTCTGGGGTTGGGGCTTGGGGTAAAGGAAATGGCAGCTGCAAGCAACTGGAAAGAGGTGCTCTAGCAGCAGTAAGCGCCTATGGATTTTGCTCCCACCCACCCATCCAACGCCCCTGAATTTTGCTGTGGAGATTCAGGCCAGATTTCACCCCACCCACAGCCAAAATGTTCAAGCCAAAAACAACTTGAGAACCTTCAGCTCAGTGCCAAAAGCACACCAAGGGACCACATCATATTGCAGATTTCCCTATCTCTGACAGCAGGACCGGCATCAAGGGTAGGCATGGTTGGGCTCTTGCCAAGGGCCCACAGCCCCCCTGGAGTTCTCCCTCCTCTTCATCATCACATCCCGTTTGTTCGTCTGCCTCTTGCTCTGGCCCAGACAATGGTGGTGGTGAGGAGGAGAACAAGATACCATTCTCTGGG
Organism: Anniella stebbinsi; assembly: GCA_029215795.1. Taxonomy (NCBI): domain Eukaryota; kingdom Metazoa; phylum Chordata; class Lepidosauria; order Squamata; family Anniellidae; genus Anniella; species Anniella stebbinsi. Next base: position 33,171,184 of record JARDYH010000003.1, read on the forward strand.
GGGGCTGTCTTTGTGGCACCAGGTTGGCGCCTTCTCCCTCTTCAACCCTGCGCTTTCCCTCTCCCAGGCTGGCGGCAGGTAATCCCCACACCGAGGAGGGAGCGTGGGGTTTCTGGGTGGCCATTTGGGTCCCAGAGTTGCCCCTGCTCTCTTCCTGGTGGAAGGTGACCAATTGCTAGTTGCCTTCCACCAGGCTCCGCCCCCAGGTTGACCTTGGATTGGCCCCAGAGTTACATAACATGGCGGAAGCTCCGTGTTGATCTTGCTCCCTTTGAAAAAGTCGGGGTAAATTCCTAACTTTTTTTAAATGCAGCATTGCGAGGAAGCCCCATGGTGGCTGCGAATCTGCTTCTGTCATCTAACTGATGTGGCGCAGATCTACAGCCACCACGGGGCTTTCCTTGTGTATAGACAGCCCCTGGCTCTCTGCCTGTGCAGCAAGCAAGTGAGAAAGAGGACAAGGAGCAATGGCAGCTGATGACAATGGTTTTGAGAAGATTGATGCACTGAAGGAGGAGGCCCATTGAGGGCATCTTGCTCAAGGGCCCTGAAAATCCTGAGGCTGGCTCTCTCTGCAACTGGCAGCTGGTGAAGAAGACTGGGAACTTGGAACAAATGGCATCCCGTCATGCATTTTGTATTACCAAAGGAACGAGGAGACAAAAAAGAAGAAGCCACTGCTTTGGGCAAGAGCTGCGTATTTGCCATTCTATCTGACCCACGCCCACCCCAGACTGTCTTTAACTCTGCAGAAAAACCTGCATGGTTTGGAATGTGCATGCTGATGACTATGTATTCCTCGGAAGCAGCCTCAATTTGCAACCACCATATATGGTTAGAATTTATTCCAGAAGCTAGTCAGGTTTTTTTCTTTTCTTTTTTTAAAAAAAGATATGGCAATTCCTGCTTTTAAAAATTCAAAACAACAAATCCCTCAAGTTAAGAAGCTCTGAAGGCATTAGAAGAATTTACAATCAAACTGAGTAATACTAAGAATTCTTTTTGAAGAGAGGCTTCCTTGAAGTTACAAAAGTCTTTTCAGTTTCTGTGAACATGCCTCTCTGCACCTAGGAGGGGGGAAAAGCATTAACTCTTCTTCTTCTTCTTCTTCTTCTTCTTCTTCTTCTTCTTCTTCTTCTTCTTTCATCATCATCATCATCTCTCTTTTCTCACTCATGGTGGTTTTTCTAGATGGACATGACGGCCTTTGCCAAGTCATGCTGTCTTTTACTGATTCAGGAATTTGCTGACTATTGAGCATGTTTTAAGTGTTGTTGTTGTTGTTGTTGTTATAGCACCAACAATTTGTGCAGCACTGAACTGATAGACTTAGCATAGGCAGCAAATGAGTGAAGAAATCAGAGTGCCCGATGGGCAGAGTAGATGGTGACATCAATAGATACAGAGAAAAGATGGACAGGGATTAAAAGGGTGAGAGGTTCAGCCTTAGGTCCCCTCTACAAGGATTCGCTTTTGCGCCCGGTTAGGCGATTATGCGCATAATCGCTGAAGCACATTTACACCTAATCCCTCTGCACGAGAGGCGGCGAGAGGCGGCGAAGCGCATTAACGGATGACCAAAATGCGCTTTACAAGTAGTTAATGCGCATAAGCGCTTGTTCACATAGTCAAAATGCGCTTTAACTGCCGGAGCAAAATAAAACTCGCAATTTAACGCACATTCAATAATGCGCATAATCGGAGAGATAACGCGCCTCTACGCCCGATTTGCGCTCCGTTCTTGTAGAGGTAAATTTTTTAAAGCGCCTTGAAAGAACTTTAAACCTCTCTTGTAGAGGCAGCCTTAGACAGTGCAATCCTCTCTCTCTCTCTCTCTCTCTCTCTCCCTCTCCCTCTCCCTCTCCCTCCCTCCCTCTCTCTCTCTCTTTCTCTCTCCCTCTCTCTCTCTCTGTGTGTGTGTGTGTGTGTGTGTGTGTGTGCGTGTAATGAAGTGGCTGAACAAATACCATTTCCAGAGCCCTGCTGGCTCTCATGCAAGCCAAGGTAAGAAGTGCAGGGGTGGACCTATCAGTTTTCCTCCTGCACAGAGCTTTTCATGTCCTGCATGTTTTTAAACCACCCCACCCATGCTATAGGCTGAGATGGAGCAGGGACATCATGGGGCCTCCCCAGGAAACAGGGGCCTTGGATCCCCTATCATTTGTAGTGTTAGGATAACACTATTGACCTACTTTACATAGTTGTTGTAAGGATTACAATAAGTTAATATTTGAGAAGTAATTGAAAGTGCTATATAATTGCAATCGCCATCATTGTCATTATTATTATCCAAGAAATATGGGTATTCCGACTTTATCCATGTGTTGTCCAAATGAATCCTAAAACCTCATCTTAATTTTGAGGTTTGACTACTGCAACTGGCTCTATGTGAGACCGACCCTGAAGCTTCAGCTAACACAACCCATTGCAATCATATTGGATGAATTCATACAATCACAGGGGAAAAACAAGCCATCATGTATTCTTCTCCCTGCCCCATGTGTGCTGCTGGGTGTGTTGCTGGGTTGTGGGGTGATTTAGAAGCACCCCTGCCATGCTCCTCACCAGGTTCAGATGACACAGGGAAATGGCGGTTGCACACGCAGCATGCATGGGATGGTGGCTTCTCCCCCCCATGATCATCTGGACCCAGCCATTGGGACCTAACATTGGGACCGTCCATGTCAGAACATAACATTTGTCACTTAGAGACGTTGAAATGGCCCCTTCTGCTCTTTGCTAAGTTAGATATGCAAAGTAATAACACCCAAATTACTTAGAGTCGAGCACCATCAAGCAGAATGCATCAAGAAATGGGAAAGCTAAATAAATGATAATGGCTAATGGTGGCTTATTAGTACAGAGAGATTTGGGTTAGCATATAGATTTGGTCTCACTTAACATTTCCATTCATGACCAGAGAGAGAAATTAAAAACCAACATTCATTTACTGACAACAAGAAAGGAGAGAAACATCCGAGATATAAAGCCCTAATGAAGCTAGGCGTATGAGCAGGCACAATGCACCTTGATCCAGTACTTGGAATAACAGAAGACAGTAGCAAAACGTATGGGATAGCACACACATTTATCAGGAGGGGTTCAGAAACGTTGGTTGGCTTACTAGCCAGCTGTTATCTGGGGTTGCCATCAATCCCCTCCCTCCCCTTGAGTCATCTGGCATGCACAGCGGACCTGAAAAAGAGGCAGGGTCATCTCTCATTTGCAGGGGTTATGGAGAACATAAGGAACAACTGAGGTCTCCCTTGCTGTTTCATACCTGCTTGAAAACTGAAGGGGAAAGAAACCTATGGAGTGAGTTGGCATCTATGTGGCGAAAGCTGTCCTGCTTGCCAGAGAGCTGGCAGCACTCACTCCTGGCAAACTGGGGGCTGTCTTCATGGAACAAGTTGGCGCCGCCTTCCCCCCAAACCCTTTGATTTCCTTTACCTGGGGTGGCATCGGGTAATTCTGATGCCAAGGAGGGAACACAGGGTTTCTGGTGGTCATCCGGGTACCAGAGCCGACCTCGCCTTCTTCCTGGTTTCCAGCGACCAAATACTGGTTGCATTCCAGAAGGGCCATGGAGCAAGGTGGGACAGCGGAAGAGCAGTACTGACCTTGCTCCCACCAAAAAAGTCAGTGTAAGTCCCTGACTTTTTTTATGCACAGCTTTGTGGGAAAGCTCTGCAGTGGCTGCGAATCTGTGGCTGCATCACATAACAGACGCAGAGCAGATTCACAGCTGCCGTGGGGTTTTGGCTGTGTATAGACAGCTCCATAGTAAGCAGATCTCTGGATGCTAGTGTATCAGTTTTATATCACTAACTGTCATACCTTTCCGCAAAGAAGCCTCATTTGGCAAGGATGCTGAGAATTTCCTCTTAGAAATGTACACCCCAACCCTGACACACGCACACTGAACTACGGTTCCCAGGGTTCTATGAAAGAGGGAATTAGTGTTTCATAGGTTTAAGTTGCCAATGTAGGTCTACCTTATTTATTTATTTATTTATTATTTATTTATTTATTTATTTATTACTTTTATGTACTGCCCAATAGTCAAAACTCTCTGGGCGGTTCACAAAAATCACCCTAGAAGTGAACGACAAAACTCTCACTGAAAAACAGAGTCAAGATTTCAACTGGCATATCTGGGGAAACATGACAAGGAATGCTATGAGAAGAGGAAGACAAAACTTCAGAAACAGATAATGCTGAAAGAGGATTTGAGATGGCAGTATTTCAGAGTTGGTGAACTGCACTTCACAGATTCACACAGACTATGCCTTCCAAACAAGCCTAAGTTTTATTTAACAAAGCTTTTCCACTGAGCTCTCTCAGCCTGTGTCCTCTCTCTCCTCAAGCCAGAAGCAGTGGGTTTTACCCTCAATTGCTTCCTGGTTCCTCCCAGAAAGCATAACCCATACAGGCCGAATCCCCTCCTGCTTTCATATTATTAGAGGCAATAATACCTAGTGAGACAACTGTGCAATATGCTCCATTTCTAAAGAAAAGTCTGTTTGTTTGTTTTAACGACTGTCTATCTATGACCTGTACAGCATGTATGATCCACATTTCAAAACAGGCTTCCTTGTGGATTTTCTCCAGCGTGGTCCAGCATTTTTTTTAAAAAATCCATACAACTAGCACCCTGATCCGCACTGTATCAGGGCCCTGCGCACATCCTCCAACAGATGGCCAACTGAATCTGACAGCAAGTTGATCACTTTGGGAGAGGCAAGACTGGATCTAGACTTCCTCCTCCAACAGGTGATCAGCACTGGTAGTTCTGCTGATCTGTTTGGTGAGTATGCATGTCTTCTGTTATATAAGGAATCAAATACAGAGGACATCCTCTTTCACCCAAATGATCCAAACATCCAGATAATCAGTTCAGACTTCTATGCAACTTGGCATCAATTTATGTAATCAACCACCTTTTAGCAAGCTGTTTAGTTTAAAAAAAACCCATACATTTGGTTTTGTTAGGGAAGAATCATAACTCATCAGAAGTAATTTCTTTAGAAGACAGAAGCCACTACATCTTTCTGTTATTCTTCTTTTATTGCCAGCATGAACTCAGTCTTAACGTTTTCCTGCATTTTCCTGCTCATAGACACACCCACTCTACCCTACATAACTGCATTTTATCCCTTCCTTCTTCCCTCTTTCCTTAACATAACAGGTACTATCAAGCTGTGTAGGCCTCATTGGCCCTTCTTTCATAGGGATGATGGGTTGGTTCCAACGGTGCTGTTCCACTAGTGGAAAGGAAACTGCTGGTGGAGCAGATTTCTGCTTCCCCCTGAAGCCCCCTACACAAATATGTTCTGGATCGTTAAGGGATGCATGGGAAGCTTCAGGGGCGAGGAGACGATGGAGAAGTCCTGTTGTGCAAGTGGACTTCCACCTGTGCCACACTGGATCCAACCCACAAATGGCATGCATATATATATATATATATATATATATATATATATATGGTCATTACTTACCTAGTAGAAGCAAGGATTCTGGGTCAACTTTGTATTCTGTCTGATACGAAAGGTGGCCTGTTCTATTGATGCTGGTAAGTAGCTCTCTGTAGAGTGTGTTATTCACTTTCTCTGCAGTCATCTCTTCATGCTGGCTTTTGGGGACTTGAAGGGCGAACCAAAAGAAGCATGTCAGGGACCCCTCCCTATCAGGGAGAAAAGAACCATATTTACCACCTCTCTTCATTTTCTTTTATACACGATGGAACTACTACTGGAAGTAGATAAAATATTTTCAACTGTAAAGTGTAATAAGTCAAAGTCACAGCCAAAATACATGGAAGGTAAGTCTGGAGGATTCTTCAGATGAAGAAAACACTGGAACTTCTAGAGGTGGGCAGACTTCAGCCTTGCAGAAACTACTTTGGTTTTACTACAACCAGATGGTCAGATGCAATGCAGCTCAAAGGGGGGCATAGCTGGATGTAAATGGTGGCTTGAGGCAGAGTCAATTACCACCTGCACTCCCATGAGACACACGTTGACCCAGTTCACACAATCACCGCAGTCCACTGCATGCCAGGTGACTTTTAAATATTCAAGCTGCGAACACAGCTTGTTGTGTCAGGCAAACCTAGAGAGGGTGGGTTGTTGCTGTCATTAACAAACTACCTACAATCCTAAAACAGCCTAAGGATTGTGGGTGGTTTGTGAACCACACCAACAATCCATCCTCACCGGGTTCACATGACATGACAAGCCATGGTTGTGGCTTGAATATGCAAAAATCTTGCCTGTATGCACTGCTAAGCCCCAAGGGTTAAATAACCCACTGTGTTTTAGTGTAATGTGCGAACAGGCCCATTGGGAAAACATGCATGTACAAGTGCAAACCTACATCTGATAGATTAGGAATTCTATACAAAACTCTAAAATCAACCAGCAGAACTGTACAAGGACTGGGTCAAAAGCAACTGATTAATGCTCCTATTTTACAGGTGAGGAATTCTGAGGATGAAAGATAAGAGATGAACAAAAGGTCAGTCATACCAGGGAATGCTTTTAAAGTTTTCAAATTTACTTATGATTGTTCAGCTATTGGGAATCAGAAACCTTGCAGATCTACTTCAAATCACCCAGAGATCTACCAGTAGATCCTGATCTACTGTCTGCCACCTTTTGTCTGAGGACTGAAACAGACATTACTTTAAAGGCACCAATGTCTTCCCCACCCTACCCATTTTTACTCTAGAGTAGGTGCAGGGATGCCAATCTGGATCAGGATGCTATCATGGCAGATAGGAGAAATTTAATTCTTTCCCACGCTATTGGCCTGTAGACTCCCCAATCTGGATAGGGCCCATAGCATATGTGTGTGTGTGTGTGTGTGTGTGTGTGTGTGTGAGAGAGAGAGAGAGAGAGGATTAAAACCTCCCTCTGCTCCCCCATGCTAGGGTCTAGATTGGGCCTCCTACACCAACTCTGGAGTAAAAACATATCAACATGCAGCTGTTAGACATGACTTTAATGTATGATTTGGCTCAAAGATAATGTGCAAACAGGCGAATAGTATTGCTTTACTCACCCAAAGGCATAGACCGTACTGGAGTTGTAGTAAGGAGCCAGGTCAGTGGCATGAATAAGATCTTTCAGCTGTAAAGAAAATATTCTCAAATAATATCAATCCCCAGATTCCAGTGAAGATTGCCACCATTTATTTTTTTACTGTTCTTGCTCCTGAGCCTTCATCCACTGTTGGATATAAAGGAATTAAGTAGGCAAGGCTTTTCATGCTGGGGAAATTCAATAATGGGCAACAGAAAGGAGTCACCTCTTTAATTTCTGTGTCAAGCTGCTACTGGTGCATTTAGGTAATTTTTAGGTCACCCAGGACTTAATGGTCTAGTGATAAAGAGGGGTTCCCTCACAAGACCATTATTTCATTTACTTCCAAATGTGTTGAGCCATCCGGGCTGCATTTGGACCCCCCCCCCCCCACTCATTCTGCTGAGTGGAGCCCTGCATGTCTGCCCCAAAGTCCTTCCCTGATGGTGCCAATGCAAGTTGCTGTGAGAGGCTAGTACCAAAATCCATACCCACTAAACTGCCTAATCTCACACACACAATGCATAAAGCTGTGCCTCACCATCGCCTTTGTCTTTGCTGTCTCTGTCCAGAAGGCTCTGGATTCCATACGCCCATGATCCAGGGAATAGTGTCGATTGAGGATCCTCAGGCTGCCGGAGTAGAAATGCAGGAGGGTTGATTCCAGATGCCGTGGCCTGTAGTCTGTCACAAGGAGGCATACTGATGAGCTCCAGTTAGTGGGGGGAGTAAAGCTATTAATGATGAGGTAGTCAGGTGCCCTATTTTACAGATGACACTCCTCTATCTTGGACAGCTGGCAGAGGTCAGTCCTTTATTTGAAAGTGTTCTCTACTTGATGGGCTTCCCAGTCCAAGTCTGGTCTAAACTCAAAGGACCATAAGAAGGGAGAGGCAGAGGGAGCTTTGAAGTTGCCCATCAACTAATAGCACCTGGATGGCAGACTGGGCATCAGGTGTTAAGGAAAATTCATAGACTAAGTGGATTGGTTGAAAGTTTTAGAGTCCTGAAGGACATATCAGCCAGCTGAAGGCAATAAGGTTGAGAAAGAGTTTTTTCTGTACAGAACTGGAAAGGTCAACCTGATTATTGCAAAGTACCAGAAATGATAAGATGATTAATCTGGGATGGGCTGATGTCTAAAAGTATATAAGTGAGCCTTAGTTTAATGGCTACTGTGGGTGTCAGGTGTGGCATGTTTGGACGTGGAGAGATTTGAGGAAGGACTGTACATATATCGATGGAAACTGTTGTGCTGCTGTATATATTGGACCACGAGTAAACAATCTGTATTATACACAAGATTTGGGCTGCCTCTACAAGAGAGGTTTAAAGCTCTTTCAAGGCGCTTTAAAAAATTTACCTCTACAAGAACGGAGCGCAAATCGGGCGTAGAGGCGCATTATCTCTCCGATTATGCGCATTATCGAATGCGCGTTAAATCGCGAGTTTTATTTTGCTCCGGCCGTTAAAGCGCATTTTGACTATGTGAACAAGCGCTTATGAGCATTAACTACTTGTAAAGCGCATTGTGGTCATCTGTTAATGCGCTTCGCTGCTTCTCGCCACCTCTCGTGCAGAGGTATTAGGTGTAAATGCGCTTCAGCGATTATGCGCATAATCACCTAACCGGGCGCAAAAGCGAATCCTTGTAGAGGGGACCTTGGTGTGTGAGTATTTCTTCAGCTCCTGGAGTGTTACTGGACTTATTGCTAATACAAACACTCGCAGCGTTTGCCCCTTTTGCTTCCCCCCTCAACAGGGTTATGGGCCCAGGCTGGGGGCAATAAAATCCAGCCAGGAGGCTATAAAATACTCAGCGTTTGCCCCTTTTGCTTTCCCCCTCAACATCAGGCACTCAGGTCAGTTTGTCAGTCTTCACCAGTATGGTGAGGTGTCTTAGATTTCTATTCGAATACTAGTTATAATTAGGGCTGTTAAAGAAATCCACAACAGAATCAAATGGGTTCCTCAATGGACCGGCTTTTCCAAAGTTGCATAGATTTCATGGACTTGTGGACCAGGGTTTTTTTTTTGTTTTTTTTAAACTTTCTGGAGTTTTACACAAATTTAGGTCACAGCCCTATGTGGATAGTTGGCAACCTCTGAAGTTGTAGGCTTTTGAATAATCTAATACAGGGAGACCAGAGCACAGAGGCAATCCTCAGCTCCATGCTCTGGCCACCCTGCATTTTTGCTGGATGGGTGATTTTGCCAGACTAGCTGCAGAGCTTTGGACCGGGAGGGAAGGAGGCTGGGGCAAGCATAGGAAACTGCATAAGGCAGCTTCCCCAGTCTCCACTGCTCCCTGCCCCTGGGACAGCTCCTTTTTCCCAGTCTCTACGCTCAGAGGAGAGGTAGCTGGTGTGGTTCTCTCTGTGATGGCTATGAGGGGGAGGGGACAGATAGCATGATTTATTGACCCCAAGGTCAGAGCCCTTTCTCCAACATCGGAGCCAGTAAACCAAACAATCCTATGGTCTCCCAGACATTGATTAGGGGCCACAGGATTGCTCCCTTAGTTGTAAAAAAAAAAACCTAAAACTTTTTTTAAAAATGTGCATTTCCCCCATAGGCTAAATCATGACAATGTGCATTGGGGGGGATTTTCAATTTTTCACAAGTGCAAATTTGCAGCAATGCAATTGGCACATATTTGGAAAATGGGGAAAAATCTGATTTCGTCAGTGAGTGGATGACGATACAAAAGGCACCCGACAATCCATGGAACACAGACGGAACGGATTTTATAACATCTGTACATCCTTAGTTACAATTTCTAATTCTGCCCTTATACATATAAATCAACATATGCAAATGTTATGTAAACTGGTGTCCTCTTTTTGGGTGATGCAATTCCCCTTTTTTGGGCAATCTGTAAGTGGCTACCAAGCAGCAGGTTCTCCCTCAAACCAGTTTTAATATGGAGATGTGCTGGAACAACCAGTCAATTCTTTCACCACTTAACCACATCAAACAGGAGTCGACTTCACCACCACTCAGGCCCGGCCCAAGGTACTTTGCCATCTCAAGCGAGGCAGTAATGCCACCCCCTACCAACCTACCTACTTACCTGGTTGGCCGGCACCACTGCACATGCTGCTGACACCATCACCCACACTCTCAGCGGTCGCCATTCATGCTCTTGCGTGCCCTTTCTGTCACTTGCTCAGCCAGCCAGCTCATCTAGTCACTTCCTCCTGGAGGCATGGCCGCTGCTCCCGCCTTGTGACCAACTATCACGAGAGGCCTGAGAACTCCTGCGAGAGGCCAGCCAGGTCAGTCTGTTGTGGTAGCTCATAGGAGCCCAGCGGGTGGCTGGGGCACAAGGCAGGAAGAACTGGGCAGGAAGGAGCAAGTAGCCGGATGACTGCCTGAGCAAGAGGGAGCGTCTGGCTGAGTGGGTAAGCTGGGCAGGTGGGCCGGTAGCAGTCACAGTAGCAAGAAGCAGTGGGCCCTCCTGGCAGGGGCAGGGCAGGAAGGGGAGAGAGGCACAATATGCTACTTGCTGTGGGCGCATGACCCTGAATAGTGGTGGGGCCAAGGCAAGGTGAATACAGTCATGTGATATGGCTCTAAACCAGACCAGGTACACCTGTTTCAACTCCTCTTTTTGGGGGGACACTTGCACTAACCTCATTCCCCCCACAGTGTTGCCTCTGCAGCAACTGGCCTAAAGAACAACAACAAAAGATTACATTGGTTACCTAAGAAATACCATGTTAGCACTCCAGCTCCGCCCAGCAGTACCAAGACTACCCAAAGAGGGATGTAGCGTTGGCAGTTATGAAATCTGCTCTTCCATCTGTCTTGAGGCAGTTCCATTGAATCTTCCTCCTGCTCCTCTCCCTCCATCATGGGCATCTTGTCGAACAGTAAAACAAGGATCAGGCATAATGATCGAGAGCTGAGGTGCCATGTCATCATCAACAGGACCGGATAGAGAGCATTGAGTAAGAAGCTGCACAGCCCATCCCATGAGGCATGCACACATGCTAAATACTTTCTTTCAATATGAAGGGGAAGTGAGCACCCGGTCCCAGGCTAGAGCTCTGGAATGTTCCGAAACTAGTTCTGCGCATGGTGTGAGACTTCATGGAGATCATGAAGAAGAAATATCTCCATGATCCTCCACAGTGGAGGCTGGTGGCTCTGATATCAATGGAGTGGTGAATCCATTGAGAGTTTTAGTCAGAACCAGTCAGAACTCTGGATAGCGTTCATTGATCCTCCTTTTACTACAAGCATAGCTAAGGCTGCAATCCTGTGCACACTTATCTGGGAGTAAGCAACACTGAACACAGCCAGATGTACTTCGGATTGGGATACAAGGCAGAAGTTATGGAATTCCTTTGGATAATTTTCACAATCATTTGATGCCGTGATTTACATAATATGAGTGCCAACAGCATTGTAGCCAAAGTAGGACCAGTGAGAAAGATGTGGTGGAGGTATTAGGGTGCTTGGGGAACCCCAAGGGCATCAGAATTACAAAAATATTTAGGAATAAAAGGAAGCCATGTCAAAACAGCCCCATGAGGACTGTGCATGCTCAGTAATGACATACTGGCAAAGGGCACAGCTAGCTAGCTGGAACACTGAACAGTGTTGGGAATATTGGAATCACATCTGCACATTATAGGAAGGAAGAAGTTCAGTAGTTAGATAGTTAATACATGGGAATTTGGTGCTTAGCTAGTCTTAGGATCTCTATAGCCTACTGTGTGGCTTCCTGCTCCTCCCCTTCATTCCTCCCATTCTCTGCCTTCCACCATTGCTGGGAGCTCACGGCTTGCTCTCTCCCTCCTGTCGGTGTTATAGCACACAAAGAAATGGCTGAACAAACTTTGTCTGAACCTATACCTGCATTTAATGCAAGAAACTGAGTAAACCACTTTATCTTTTTCTTCACCAAAAGAAAGTTCTTCCTTTTTAGCCTTGTGTATGCATGTGGCCCATTCTGTTCTGCCTTTTGTTTTTACTCTGCTAATTGCCTTTTTAACCAGAGGCAGAGATACAATATAATTCCCATCCAATGGGAACATGCCTCACTAGAACAGTTTGTTGCAGGCACCACTTGTAGATGACTTTCCCACTTCATAGAACAATCAACTACACACATATATTATTTAGGACCAAATGACCATTGATTATGTATCACTCTGGCTTCTTTCCATTTCACCCCCCCCCCCAACCTAAAGTTGCTCAGTTTCACACCTTGGATAGCTCCTTTAGAGTTCTGACTGAAACCCAGAGCGGATTATCCATCCCACTGACATTGGAGCTACCTCCTCATTAGTGGAGGTGACCCAGAGATTGTGCCATGGTGTGGCAACACACACAGGTGTACATCCAATCCTAGATTAGCTTTTCTACCGACCCACAGTATGTCTCATTTGTCTGGACCGAGCCTCAGCCTGTTAACCATATCCAGTCCATCACTGCATCCAGGCAATGACTCAGGACTTGCACAGTTTACTTGGCATTAGGGATTCATTCATTCATTCATTCAATTACATTTATATACTGTCCCATAGCTGAAGCAACAATATCACAATAACACTCAAAAATATACTAAATGCAAGTTTACTGCAAAACAGAACAGATCAGAAAAAACAACAACTTGGTTGGAATAACATCTCTTCCCCTGAAGCAGCATCTCCCAACCTTGAGCTCCAGCCTTCCTTTTTAAAGTCTCCAGGCATGGGTGGGGTAGGGGAGCAGGTGGAATAGCTCTTCCTTGATGGCAAAGCATCTCTCCCCTTGAAGCAGCATCTCCCAACTTTCAGCTCCAGAGAAATCTGCAACTGAACTAAATGAGCTCAGATTTTTATGAATCTGACCCATGGAGTCCACGTGGGCTTGTTTTTCTCCTGTCCAGCAGATCTTGCAGACTGTTTTTCTAACTTTCAGGAATTTTGTGCAAATTTTGTCATAGAAAAATGTGCAAAAATTTAAAAAAGTCACAAATGTGCATTTTCCCCATTTTCCCCATTGGCCAAAGCATGAAAATGTACATTTCCTCCAGGCCGAGCTGAGCAATTTCTAGTCCTGCGCTGTCGCGCTGGCCTAGAAGAAGCCCCGGATCGCCCGGGGGAGGGGCTGGAGGAAGTGTGCTGAGGAGGGGTGACAGTCTGCCTCGCCCGCCCAGGGGGAAGTTTCCTCAGCGCTGCCCCAAGCGCATCGGCTCCAGGGCTGGTTTGGGGGGGAACGATGGGACACCTGAGCTGGGAGCCCTCACTTCCTCCTGCAAGGCGACGAGGGGCAGCAGCAACGGTGGCGCGAGCGAGCGAGCCAGCGACATGATCCCAGGTGAGTGTTGCCCGCGAGGGGCTTGGCGTGGTGGTGCTTTGATCAGGGAGGAGGGGGAGCGCTGCAGATTGAGCCAGCCGTTTCCCTGGAGGTTTGCCCTCAAGGCCCGGTTGGCCCGGATCGCCCCAGTTTTCCCGGTTAGGACCGGGAAATCCCTGGCAATCTGGTCACCCTGACCAAAGCTGTTTCAGTCTCCAAACTCAGCCTGAACCCAGATGGAGGATCCATAGGACAGTGAGATGTACATTAGCCAATGTAGTGTGGCGGCTATAAGTGACGGATATGGGTGTAAGAATTGCAGGCTCAAATTACTACTCAACTCTGAAGCAGTTCTTGGCCTTGGGTAATCTCTTTCAGCCTAGCTTACCTCATAAGGTTGTTGTTTGACTAAAATGCTGCTTTGAGCAATGCAAAAAGTGTAGGCCATAAATGTGATGAGTAAGTGCATAAGATGTGCATCCTAAAACAACAATAGGCAGAAATAGTGTGGCCACATGGCCCAATTCATAAAGGACAGCCCTCTGTGTGAAGGGCTGTCCTGTCTAAGTCCAGATGAAAGATCAAAAACCATAAGAAGGGAATGCCAACACATGCCTTTATGTTGCCCACCAACACGGAGGCCTAATCCACACCAAGCAGGATATAGCACTATGAAAGTGGTATGAAAGCAGTAAATAAGAGGCAGGAGCCACACTGACAACTGTGTTGGGGCCCATTGACACATACCATATACTGCTTTCATACTGCTTTCATAGTGCCAAGCTTTCCTGCTTGGTGTGGATTAGGCCTTAGTGTCTGAAAAACAAACTGAATAGTTACACAAAGGTCACCTGGTCAACAGGTCTTTCCCACTATGCATTGCATTTCTATTGAAATCATAGCAAATCTTTCTAAATTTGCATCTATATCAATTAGAATATTCAATTTTTATGCAAATATGTGTTACCCTTTGTCCTGTTTTTGTGGTGGAGGGATATGCATAAATAGGCTGACCATATGAAAAGGAGGACAGGGCTCCTGTAACTTTAACAGTTGTAGAGAAAAGGGAATTTCAGCCAGTGTCATTTATATGCAATTAGTTCCTGGTGAAATTCCCTCTTCATCACAACAGTTAAAGTTGCAGGCACTATACTAGAGTGACCATATACAAATAAGGTAGGGCCCCTGCAACCTGTCCTCCTTTTCAGATGGTCAGCATAAATGGCCACCTTAGGCAAACACCGTCCTTATTGCCCTCTACTTTGTGGCTTTTGCTGAGGCAGAGTTAGTTCTTTGAATTATGTGTGGCAGAAGAAGGGGGGGAAATAAGAAAAAAAATCTCTATATCCCAAAGAGTATGAAATAAAGCTATAAATGTATTCCTGAAGCAGCAGTCCAACCATTCCGTTCAAACACAGGCAACCTCCACTTTCTTCCCATCCTTGTATTCCCCCTCCCTCTCCGCAGCCAGAATTCATAGGCCTCTATTTTGCCTTTCCAATCAATGCCTGATATTGCTTCACACAGGGCTCACCCCAGCACATCCTGGAGAAGAGTGCTTGGGCTTCACTATATAGTCACCCAAACCCCAGCAACAGAAACCAGCCCCCAAATTTCTTCCCTCAGTAGAACAGAAATGTCAAAGCTCCATGTAATCCCAAAGTGACAGACCCACCTTTGAGACTTTCCGTTGTACAGGTGGCCTGGTGCACTCTCATCCGACATCAGTCTCATGCAGGCCTGTATGTAAACATGGAGCAAGATTTAATATTTGTTTAGACCCAAGGTCTTCCCTGTGCTCAGCCGTCCAATGCGTTGCTTCCCTTCTTTCAGCCTTTGCCCTGTTCCAGCCCTGTATGGAAAGCTGTCCTCACCTGGGGAAAATGACCTCCAGTCGCATTCTGCCTAGTTCTGTGTCCTTTGACAAAGATTGCCCAGTGTTTTTTTTTTTTTTTTTAAAGGCACCCTCTTACCTATTTGGTCTTTTTCATTCCATGACAAAAATGTAGCAATTCTCTGTGCCAAACCTGAAAGACATTGTAGCCTTTGAAATGGAGGGAAACACTTGGGCTGTAGGGCAGCTTGGAGGAGAACAGCCTGCAGGTTGTGGAATGGAAGATGTAGTGAAGAGCCAGGGGAACACACGGCTGGCTTCCCAACCTCCTCCCTCTGGTCCCCCTCTCTAGAGGGCTGCTTACTAGTTGCCCAGCAACTTTCCCCAGTCTTAGTTACACCTGTTGGTTCCACGGGGATGAAGTCAAAATCACACTGAATTGGGAGTGAGGGGGGCAGGAGAACAATAGCCTTGTGTTGGGAATGTGTGTACCACCATGTTAGGGCTTCTACTGTTAGGGTGACCATATGGAAAGGAGGCCAGGGCTCCTGCAGCTTTAACTGTTGTGATGAAGGGGGGATTTCACTAGGTGCTGCATGCATACAAATGACACCTGCTGAAATTCCCTGTTCTATTTAACCATTAAAGATGCATGAGCCCTGTCCTCCTTTCCATATGGTCACCCTATCTGCCCCCAGAAGACTTCCTGCACCTTTAACAGCTGTGTAACAGGCAAACATTCAACATGTGTAGCTCCCACTCAACTCCCATCATGGAGATTCAAGATGCAGTGTCCCCTCCTGTAATTCTGCATGTTATACAGCACTTAAAGACACAGGTGGGGTGGCAAAGCATGCTGGAGGGAGATCAGTAGGTTTGTCCATCACTGAGAAATCTGGTTCTTTTTTTTTGGCTTAAAGGAGTTCCAAGGCATGTACAACTTGCTTTATGTCTGCATGCCAAGCTGTGGTCTGTTCTCCGGACTCCAGGAATTTGCTGTGCGCATTATTTGGAAGGTTCTGCCATTTGTGCTAATTACAGCTGAATTTGCACAAATTCAGCCCCAATTTGTGCTAGTAATTTGGCCCTAATGTGTGCAAATCCCTCAGAAATTTGCACAAATGGCAGATCGTTCCCCCAAATGTGCAAAATTCCTGGAACTGTGAACTGGCCGAACTCAATGCAGATCGAGTACCAAAGCAGGAACCAAAAGAAGCCGGGGGTGGAGCGTGGGATGACCTAAGAAAACTCGTTCAATTCCAGTCTCCACACAGATTTCTCTGACATCCACAGCAGTCAGTGGATTGGATAAAGGAGTGGAAGCGAGATGTGGAGACTGGATAGCCACTGACACCTTGCCCAAAAGAGGAAATGCATCATCAGAAAAGAGGGCAAAAGAGGGCACAGATTAAATGTGCATGTGTATAATTTATATGGATGCAAATTCAGAAAAAAATGCTATAATTTAAGTAGCAATACAATACATCCCACCATAGCAGGGGGAAGTCTGTAACTGGGCCCTTTCTACACCTACAGCCCTTTTGCAACAGAGAAGGGGTGACTGCGAGTTTTACCGTTTCACGATCGGCACTCACAGGGCACACATGGGCAAAGTTTTCCACAATTTCAGGAGCGCTGTTGTGGGAGGATGTGTGCCCTGTGATGGCGCTTCCTTATGTGGATTGGTAGAAGTGGGCGGGGCTAGGCAGATGATGTGCTACTGGGCTGTTTTTTATGACTTGTGAGGGATACTCACAAATGCAAATGCACAGCGACATGGGGTGGATAGGAAGTCCATCGAATAGGTGATGCTGCACACAGATATGTTTGCATAAAAAAAAAACCACTCTCAGCGCCAAAACACGCCGATACACATCCAAAACATGTGGCAAAAATAACAGCTGGGTCCACTCCCCCACACCTCTGAAACTGCTGGACATGCCCCTGGCAGCTGATTGGGTGTTCGCTGAGCCAGGAACTCACACTGAACAGCAACAGATTCGCGAAGAGGGGGCACACCAGCCACGGACTTTGGGATTGTAGCGAGAGAGCCATAAAAAAAACATGACAAAAGCAGTCAGCTATATTCCTGAATAACTGAGAGGTGGACCCGAGATCACCATGGGAACAGATGAACGTCATGTGGCCCATAAGTACTGATTGCGATACAATCCTGAAAAAAACATCTGGTGTAGACACCCCCTAGGTGAGCTGTAGGCTGGCTCAGTCTGCTCTATGGGTGCTGGTTGTGGATGGGCAACTTCAATGCTCCTGCTTTCCCTCTTTATGGTTCTTTATCTTTACACTGGACAGTAGGGCTGTGAACAGACCCCCCTGATCCAATCTGGATCCCGATCTGTCAGATCTGGATCAAGCCTGATCCGATCCATATCGGATCAGGCCCGATCCGATCCAACTTGGATCCAGGATCTGGATCCTATCCAGGTCTGTCTACAGCACTCCCTCCCACTCTCCCCACTCTCTCCCTCCCTCCCCCCACTCTACCTGCTTACCTGCTGCCTCCTTTGCGTCATCCTGCCATCATCCACCATCATCCTTCTGTCGTCTTCCTCCTCGCTGTGGGCCGCCACATTTGCTGGTCGCAGCAGGTGATGATGTCACCCGCCACAACTGGCAAATGAGGTGCTCTAACCAATTTGAGCGCCACATTTGCCGGTCGTGGCAGGTGACGTCATTACCCGCTGCGACCAGCAAATGCGGCGGCCCACAGCAAGGAGGGAAGATGATGGCAGGACCATGGCGGATGATGGCAGGACCATGGCAGGATGATGCAGAGGAGGCAGCAGGTAAGTAGGGAGAGTGGGGGGAGGGAGTAAGAGAACAGGGAGAGCGGGAGGGAGTGCTGTGACCAGATCCAGATGGAACCGGATCACGGATCCAATCCGGTTCAATCTGGGCCCGATCTGATTCAGATCTGGAAGTCCAGATCACCCTGATCTGACTCGGATTCAGGATCTGGATCCGGATCCGGTCACAGCCCTACTGGACAGCCCTTCAAACAGAGGTCTGTCCTCTGAAAAATGGGACACGTGCCCACCCTGCTTGGAGATAGTGATGCAAAGCCTTCACCAATGAGAGGCAGGCAGAGCACCATCCAAACAGACAACACTAATGAGCTCTAAGCACCCGGACTATTTAATGCCTTGTCCTGTGAGGTTTGTTTGGTCCTCTCCCTCACTCCTTTCTACCTGTTGGTGAACCCCCTCCCCCATTCTGCTAGGCTTGTGAGCCCTACTTGGGGATTTTATCCTCTGTGCCCATTTTCCTTTTCACATAGGTTTTTTTTAAAAAAAAAATTAAGGGGATGTTGCATTTTATTAATTGTAAGCTGCTATGAGGAGTGTGAAACCACAAAAAAGGTGGAGTATATATTTCTAAATAAATGAACAAGCCAGCAAGCAAACAAACCTTTGTCCCAGATTTTTGAGGGTCCTTGGGAAAGACACCATCAATGCCCCTCTCTCTCATTGAGCCTATCTTCTCACCATGACTGTGACCAACTGCTCTTGCTCCTCCCCCTCTGTTCCCTCACTGTTCCCACTAGCTTGCTTGTCAAGCAGAAAGCCAGCGAGCAAGTAATTAGTGGTGTCTCCTGCTCCTCATCACCACCATTGTCTGGGCCAGAGTGAGAGGAAGAAGCAGGTTGCAATGGTGTAGAGGAGGAACAACTGCAAGGGGCTCTTGTCAGTGGGTCCCCAGCTCGGTGTGGGTCCTCAGCAGGTGCCCAACCCTGCCCAACCTTGACTCCCACCTTGCAACCACCCCCTGGCAAAATGCAACAACCATGCAAAGAAATATTCCCACGTAAACTCCTGAAGAAAAGCAGGAACCCTATCAAAGAAAAAAAAAAGAGAAGTATCCAATCTCTGCTTGATTATTTTCCTTGTTCTCTGACTTCCGCTAATCCATCACAAACGATAGTAGAACTTGAAAGCCTTATTAGCACCTCATACATTAGGCAGTGCAAGAAGGGCCCTGGTATGGTTTGCGGATCATGTAGCGGCATTTCCATGCATTCCCCTTTCATTACATCACTATCCAGGAGATGTATCATCCTTGGCTGAACTTGATGGAAATTAGATAAAGAACCTAACTTTTGGAGTAGACCAAGGAAGATATTGATTCCCTTGACACCAAGCATGTATGCTGGTCCCTGCAAAACTTTATTTTTTTTCTGGAATGTATTTTTCTTGCTGAGGCTTTGATAGTCAAGGAAGAATGAATCAAAAGTAGATCCAGTTAGACATTCATAGCTCATTCCTCATCACCATGGTATCCAAGTGTGTCTGAATAAGACAAGGACACAGCAGGCCAAAATTAGAGCCAGTTGCAAAGGAAATGCACCCACTCAGTGGAGCTGATTTGGGTTCTCAACAGCCATATTTCCATGGGGATGTTACACGTCACTTCATACACCACAAGTGAGTGACCCTGGCCAGGATGTCAAGGTGTTGCTGGAATGGAAATGCCACATCGCCCCTGCCTAGGTGGCACCTTCTCCTCAAGATGAATAGAACCATCCCTACCTGAGATTGCTGTTATAGCACATTTCACCAATGAAAGGGACTCCACTAAAGCGGGCAATAGCTGGCAAAGCGTGGTGCCCTTTTTCTCCTCTTTGCATCTTTGTTCATCTTGTAGCTTAAAAATGCTACTCTCTTCGGGGGCCTTTATGAAGGGAATGGCAGTGCTCAAAGACGATAGCCCTTCCCCCAGCTCTTTCATGTTGGTGCCCACATCGGACCTCAGGCTTTGGACTTCCTGGAAGTCCAAGGGGCCACTTGATTCACTGGCAGAAGTCCAAGTCTCTGACATGTCTAGTTAATAGGGCAGGCATCATGGGTTGGCTTTGTTGGGTACCTGCCAGGGCCTACAACCCCCAGAGCCTCATGGCCCTGCTGTTGCTCTAAGCTGTCACTACCTGTTCACTTGTCTTCTCCAGAGATGAAAACAGTGGCAAGGGTGAGGAGACAGAGCGGCATCTTCCATTTGTCTTGGGGTGCCTCTACAAGAGAGGTTTAATGCGCTTTGAAGGTTCATTAAAAATTTTACCTCTACAAGAACGGAGCGCAAATTGGGCGTAGAGGCGCGTTATCTCCCCGATAATGCGCATTTTCGAATGCGCGTTAAATCGCGAGTTTTATTTTGCTCCGGCCGTTAAAGCGCATTTTCTCCGTGTGAACAAGCGATTATGCACATTAACTTCTTGTAAAGCGCTTTTTGGACATCTATTAATGCGCTTCGCCGCCTCTCGCCGCCTCCCGTGCAGAGGGATTAGGAGTAAATGCGCGTCTGCGATAATGCGCATAATCGCCGAACCGGGCGCAAAGGCGAATCCTTGTAGAGGGAGCCTTGTATACCCTTTCTCTTAGCACTTGTTCAGACTGAACCTAAGGGGAGAAGGCATGTGAATCAATTTACTAAGGGCACAGTACCCAAAGACTCTCCAAAACTGAAGCAATCTTTGCTAGTTTTATAAAAGGATCTTGAGCAACAGGACTGGGAGACATCTGCCTAAAACCTTAGAGAATGGCTGCCAGTCAGAATGGGTCAATGGCTTGTCTTGCATAAGGAGGTTCAGATAGCTGTACACCTACTACCTAGCAGTGGTCCCACAAGACTCCTTGCATACTTCTAGGCTGATGATGTATACTATATTAGAGAGGGCAGTGCACTAATTGAAGAGCTGTGAAAGGATACTCTATTTGAAAGTGCCCTCTGTTTGAAGGGCTATCTAGTCTAAGGTAAAGAACTATAAGATGAGCAAGCCAATAGGGGCCCTGAAGTTGCCCATCTGGACAACAACCAAGCAGGCACATAGGTCACTTATGCACAGTTAGGGATGGTTGAGAAATCTGCTGCAGACTCAAATAAGGCTGAATTCTCAAGAATCCAACGTATGAAGTCCACAGCAGACTGACTCCTCTCACCTCCAGATCCATAGGATTTCCCGTAGGGCGGCTCTCCTCCATTCGAAATGGCGTGAGCCAAGCACAGAAAAATGATAATCATAAATTGTGTAGTTTATGGCATTTGTGGTTTTAAGCACTTCCTTCTATGTAAATTGTGCCAGTTCATGCTGCAATTTACATAGAAGGAAGTACTTTACAATCACAAATGCTATAAACGACACCATTTACAGCCATCATTTTCCTGTGCATGGCTAATGGTAGCTAATTGTACCACTTAGAAAAGAGGAGAGCTGCCGCACAAAATCTAAAGGATGTGCTAAGGCTTTGGGGAAATCTGTGGGGTCCCAAGCAGCCCAGATATCCCTGTTGTGCAGCTCGCTGGATCAGACATCGGGGGATTCATACATCCCTAGGCACAGTCTTCTGTACTATATGCGGGAATGTATTATATTTCTATTTAAAGTGTAGTAATTCTTTCTAAATTTGCATACACACATATAAATTAGCATATGCACATTTTGTGCAAATCTATGTCTTTTTTTCATTTTTTGGGGTGATGCATAAGTGGCCACCCAACACACCTCTCATTGCTGGTGAGATCCCTTGCATGTTTTCCCTAGCCCTCTCTTACATCCTCGGTACATTGGGGTCTATAAACCAAGCAGCAATGTAGCATCTGCAGCAGCAGAAATGTAATCCCAGGTTAACCTAGCTGTTAAGAAATCTTTGCCCAGAAGCATTTATTTTCATCTCAGGGTCAAAGCCTGTGTCTGCGTAGGCTGTTTACAGAACTGATCTCTCCATTTCAGCATCTGCAGCTGGGGATTGCTTCCTTTATTCACCCTCTCTCGCTTCCAGAACAAACCCACATTTCATACTGCTGCCAGAACACAACAGAGCTGGGTACCCTCTAATATTGCACATTATTAGAGCACACTTTCACGCCAGGAGAGAAAAGTAGCAAATAGCAGCTGGTGGCATAGGATGTCACAGACTCCAGTTCTCCAATATCCAGGGTAAGAAGGACAGTGCCGGAAGAACAGATCAGAATCTGTAGCAGTCAACAAGAATATTTCCACTGTGCTGAGCCATATCCCCCAAAATGGGTTCAGCACCTTGGTTAGCT
The DNA here is from genome assembly GCA_029215795.1 of Anniella stebbinsi. NCBI lineage: Eukaryota > Metazoa > Chordata > Lepidosauria > Squamata > Anniellidae > Anniella > Anniella stebbinsi. Next base: position 33,193,450 of record JARDYH010000003.1, read on the forward strand.
CCTTTAGAGTTCTAACTGGTTCTGATAGAAACCCAGAATGGATTCACTGCCCTACTGACATTGGAGCCACCAGCCTCCACTGAACATTTCTGAAATAACAATAGCAGTGCTGTCTGTAGATTGGCATTGTATTTTTTAATTAATTTGTATCCCATTGTTCCTCCAGCGAGCTCATTCATTGAGTCTCTCTCTTCCCTTCCCTCATTTTATCCTTGCAACATCTCTGTGAGATTTGTTTTATTTATTTATTTATTTATTTAAAAGATTGATATTAAGTTTTAAGAATAATGCATACACAAATAAACAAACTGACAAACATTGGGGGAATTTACAGCAAATCGGAAGTAAATCAAGTACATTCATCCAAAAGAGCCCTTCCAGAGAGCACCATGCGTGTCTGATGGATGTTGTTCTTTTGCTTCATTTCTTGCATAATCTAGGAAAGAGAAGCAAGAGTTGGCAAATGTATCTGGGTCCTGTTGTCCTCTAAGCATTTTAATATGGCTAGTGAGTCTTTCATCTAGGATGACTTTCTCCAGGCTGCCATACCAAAGATCTACAGTTAGCAGTTTGTCATTCTCACAGTTAGCTGCAATAACTTGTTGAGCAGTGACCATCATGGAAATGCACCGCTTCTTTATGTGGGGTATCTCTGAGGCTGCCTCTACAAGAGGCATTTAAAGCTCTTTCAAGGCGCATTAAAAAATTTACCTCTACAAGAACGGAGCGCAAATCGGGCGTAGAGGCGCGTTTTCTCTCCAATTATGCGCATTATCAAATGCGCGTTAAATAGCAAGTTTTATTTTGCTCCGGCCGTTAAAGCGCATTTGGACTATGCGAACAAGCGATTCTCCGCATTAACTACTTGTAAAGTGCATTTGAAACAACCAGTAAGGTCACCTGTTGAGTGCTCAATTACCTTCTGCATACAAGCATTTACGATAAAGCGCTTCCGAGAAGATGCGCATAATCGGAGGAACAGGCGTCAAACAGAATCCATCTAGAGGGGGTCTGAGACTGAATGAGTCACTGGAGCAAGATCACAGTGAATGTCATGGCTGGGAGGGGACCCTTCCACTGGGACACTATCCATGGTTCTCTTAGTAATCTCTAGCATGTAAATTAAGGCCACACATGCAAACAAATAAACAAACAAACAAACAAACAAACAAACAAGCATTTACTTATCAGATGAGTTCAGTCAACAATTAAATGATTCACATACACTTCCTGTTTTTGTTAGAACAAAGAGTGTTGGAAGCAACTGTGGTTAGCTTCACAAAGTGCAATATTAAACTAAGAACCCACTCACGGATGCAACACTGCAGAGGTGGTAGCACCAAAATGCAGTGGTAGTTCATGGTTTCCTGTTCTAAAACCAGGACAAATATTCTTCTGTCTATTGCAGTAGTCTCTGTCAAAAAAGCCAAATCCATCTGATTAGTTTTACATAACAGGAGTCTAATATAAACAGGCAGGTCATTTGGCTTTGCAACATGAGCAAGGGAATAAAAGGAGAAATATAATTATTATTTATCATTATTTATATAACACTCTGTGCATAGTGGTTCACAGTGTGCAAGAGATGTCTGCCCCCAGCAGCTTACAATTTAAAATTCACATTTTAGTATACATGGAAATGGATTTCAGTACATTAAAAAATAATAATAATAGAGGAACATGCCAGAGAAGTTTCTTTAATGCTCATTACATGCTTCTTTATTTTTCAAAACCTTCAGTGGAAGGAATTCATTTTGTGAAATTTCCAAATTCTTATCATGGGTGCAAAAAGCAATAAAGAAAGTGTGTGTGTGTGTGTGTGTGTTTGTGGAGATGAATGCAGGTAGTAACTGGAAGAAAAGAAAACTTAGAAGCCTTGTAAATAATTTCATTTCATTTATTATATTTCTTCTTATTGCATTGCAGTTTTCTAGGTAGTTTACAAAGATTCAAAACCTTATAAAGTTACAATACTGTGCATAATATATATATTTTTAGCTACAAACATATAAACAGATAGCAGAGCAGACACAATAATATCTTGCCATTCATTTCTCCTTCTGTGTATTATTGCAAACGCAGTACATCTGGGCTGCATTATTGTGGTAGTGGTATTACCTTCCTCAAAGCCGGGAGGAAACACAAAAAATATTAACTGAACTTTGATTGCTTTGCAATAAATAATTTCATTTTAGACACAGGGCAGATCAATATGTCTTTATGGGAGATGATTCATCCGTCCTTGCTGCTAATTATGTGATAATTTCCTTAAGCAAGGGAAACAATAGGCTCTCTCAATTGGACAATTTTTCACTATTATGGAGCGATCCTGCACCATAACAGTCTTATCATAATCAAATGAAAGGAGGATATTTTGTCATGAAAGACAAAGAGAGCCATCACTTCCCTATTCCATTTGAAATGGGAAATTAGAGCCTTTTAAAATTGTGAAACATTTTCCTGTACTCAGTAAACATGGGAGAATATACACAGTCCATCCTATTATAAGCATTACTGTTTTTTGGGTTTTTTTTTAAAAAAAATCCATTTTGCTTTTCATCGAGAATGCAAGGTGGTTAACAGGATAAAAATACAACATAATCAAAACAATATCAAAATGCTATAATAATAATTACAAAAAAATAGCAGTAACCCTAGTGGTTAAGGAAATACAGTAGATCTTCAGTAAACAACATGCATACTTTCAAGCCATTCTTATTTCTTCCTTATTGTGGCATACTTTGGCTTTTAATCAAGGGAATATTCTACTCACTCTGTGAAAAGTTTGAACTATAGCTTAGTGGGAGAACACCTGCTATGCATGCAGGAGACCTCAAGTTTGATTCTGATTTCTCCATTTAAAAGGATTAGGCAGGAAACTATTGATGAGAAAAACTCCTGCCGAAGACCCTGGAGACCCTGGAGACCCTGGAATGACCCTGTAAACAGCAGTGGTCTATATGGACAAACTATCTGACCTCTTACAAGGCAGCTTCTTATGTTCCTAACATCATAATTGTATATATAGGGATGTATGAGAATTTCATTTTAGTTCAGAAATCACTTGAAAATGTCCCATTAGCAACCCTGAATGAGAACATGAACAGGAGTGCATTTTCTCTGAAAATGTTTGCAAATTTCTGAACCCGTGTTTACATTCTCAACATGTGCATGATTAAACTATGGTATTCGCTACCACAAGTTGTAGCGATGACCACCAATTTTGATGGCTTTAAAAGGGGGTTGGATAAATTCCTGGAGGAGAAGGCTATCAATGACTACTAGTCCTGATGGCTAAGTGCAACCTCCAGTATCAGGGGCAGCATGCCTATATACAACGCTGGGGAGCATGGGCAGGAGAGTGCTGTTGCACCCGTGTCCTGCTTGTGGAGTCCTGGTTGATATCTGGTTGGCTACTGTGTGAACAGAGTGCTGGACTAGATGGACCCTTGGTCTGATCCAGCATGGCTTTTCTTATGTTCTTATGTACTCGAAAAATGCACAGCTTTCTCCAAATATACAACTTTCTGCAAATGCACAACTTTTTAAATCACTCACACTCTATTTTTCAGAGAAAATTTGAACAAATCTGGATATTTGCGCAAATTTGGGATTATTTTTGTGCAACACTTTCACATCCGATAGCGGTTCCTTTTGCCCAAGTTTCACATTTGCGCAAAATGAACAGCAATTGCGAGCACAAATCAAAGAGTGATGAGCAGTGAGCTGATGTCCGGAGAATTTTGGTGAGCTTGAATATTCCTCATTTGCCCATCCCTACTTATACATACATACTCAGAAGGAAGTCCCATGAAGTTCAGTGGAGCTCACTCCACAAGTAAGTGGGTGTAGGAAAGCAGCTCTCAAGGCTTAATAAGTTTCAACACAGTATTTGGAAAGATATAGGAGTCAAGTGCTCAAGGCTGGTGTCAGTAGCTGGATAATTAGCCATCCAGTACCAGAATGAGTCCTAATACAACAAAGCTGTATCAGAAGGAATAATGCTGAATACAGAGTCAGATGTTGTGGCCTAGTTAGCAGCTAGTCCCTGAGTGACTTTGACCGGGAGTAAAGCTTGGCAGTTATAAAGGAACATTTGGAGGTCCTCCACCTTGGACCCATTTTGTATCAGTTTGTTCATTTTTGGGTTGCATAACCTGGTTTACGAAAAAATAAACATCATACAACACATAAAACACAATAAAAGAGTTCGGTTCAGTACAAAACAACATAATAAAAAGGTCTAAAATCAATTTCATTCACTAATATTAAGAGAAGGATGAAAAAAGGGAGGTGGAACTTCAATTCATTCTAAAAACTTGGTGAAATTAAATGGCCTAGCAGCTCACCTGAATTTTTAAAAGAGAGGGGCAGGGACAACTGAACCTTTCTAGGGATGGAGTTCCACAAACTGAATGCTGAAATGCAAATGCCCCCCACCCTCTCTCTCGGCTGTATATATTGGCTTGGATCCTAACAAGTTAACATAAGATAGTTCTATCCTGAGTGCTGGCAGTAGAATACTGGCAGTTGTAAGACTTTTCTTTCTGTCTAAACAGACATAGGATAGCATCATGAGGTAACTCCTTTTAGGATTCAAGCTATTGCTTTAGGCAAAAGAGTTGCTCTCAAGGCAGTTCACAGACAATAAAACTGTTCTGAATTTGTGAAAACAAAACAGTAAAACAATATAAAACAGTTTAAAACAATTTTGGAACAAGGAATGGTAACAACAACAGCAACATAAACCATGCTCCAGTTGATTCAAGGTGATTGCTTAAAGCCTGGTGGAATAGAGTCCCAAGAGGAAACATAAACAATCCTCTCAAGAGTGTGCAGTCCACAGTTCCAGAGCCACAACTAAAAAGGTCCTGCTTCTGGTAGACACCCATTTCATGATATCTGGAGCAGAAACTCCTTGGCTGATCTGAAAGCCTCCTGGAGGGATCATATGGGAGATGATGCTTCCTGAGAGATAATCGGGTCCCAGGCTCTGTAGGGCTTTAAAGGTAGAAACCAGGACCTGTTGAAAGGTCCAGAGTGTTTTTCAAAGGCAGTCTTCTACTGAGCATATAACGGCAATCCAATCCCAAAGACAGTGAGGCAGAAATGCCAGTGGGCATCTACCAGTAGTGGGCACAGTGAATAAACCAACTGAAGCTGAGAAAAGGCATTTGAAGCCCAAGCACATCTTTGGTCATGGATATTCTATTGTAAGCCAAATTAACCTTATAGACAGAATTGGACTTGAGCTCTGGGAGCATCTTTAGGGTGCAGGCTCCCCCCCCCCCTCAAAATCTGATGGGGCAGCAGTGAACTTTGAGACATCTGTCAGAGTGTCTAATGCCGTACTTTATCCTGCACTTAATCTGTATATTTATACATATATATTAAAAAAAAAACCCAAAGAAGCCACTAGTGAGCCTCCTGTGACTTCATCCAGAGGAAACAAACCCAAGGTAAGTGATGCACCCCTGGACATTCTCAACAGGTAGCAATAGGTTTCTGGCAGCACCATTGTTATGGGCTGACTTAATAGAAAAGAGAACAGCTCCTTAGAATGTGGGATCATGATATAATGAATAAGATCACTTGGCATATTCATGTCCAACAAGGGAAAATGGAAATCAAAATATTTGGTTAAGAATGAGTACCTTTCAGAACTGGGTGGTTGTTTTTTTTCAGCCAAACAATGTATTTAAGGTTTAACCTCCTCCCCACTGCACTTTTCCCTTATTGTAATGCAATATTTTATTTAAAGTTATAGAACTCATCATAACTCATCAAAATATATGAAGTTATATTTGATTGCAAAAAAATAAAAAAGAAAGAAAAGACCAACACCCCCCCCCCCCAATGAAATCAAAACACAATGCAAATGAAAACAACCAGTCAACTTCTGAATAATTCTAACCCAAGTAAATTGCAGCTGTGATGGCCATGAACCTCCTTCTACTGTTTATGGCAGGGTTGGGCAACACGAGGCCTGCATGTGGCTCCCTGACCATTTTTTGCAACCCCCCTCTACTGCCATGTTTGCAGTGGCCCCAAAATGCAGCAGTTTGCCACTGAAATTCAGTGCTGCAACTACAACAAAAGGGGTAAATTTTAAAATGAGGTAAAGCGAAATGCCCTGGAAGTGCAATTTTTCTTGAAAGCAAGGTGTACACTTCCTGCATGCTTTGTTTTAAAGAAAAATCATCCCACCGTGGGTTGTTTGTTTTTTGCCACCAGCTTGCTGCCGAATTTCAGTAACAAAATTGGCAGTGGCACAGCAATAGGGATGTTGGAGAAATCCACAACAGATTCAAATGAGTTTGGATTTCTATGAAAATCTGACCTGTGGATTCTGCAACTCACAATTTCTTTCTGAGTCATGTGGCTTCTGCAAACTCTCTGACTGGTTTTTCACGTGTGGGGTAGATTTGTTCTAATTCCCGTTAATGATAATGCAAATTAGCAGAAATCCCCTTACGTGCATTAGTGCTAATATGAATTATCACAAATAGAATGGCATTCTGGTTGTTAAAAATCTGATTCTGTCAATGAACAGATGGCTAGGGTGACCAGATAAAATCCAGGTCAGGTCTCATGTAACTTTAACAGTTGTAGAAAAAAGGGAATTTCAGCCAGTGTCATTTGTATGCAGTTAGTTCCTGGTGAAATTCCCTCTTCATCACAACAGTTAAAGGTGCATGCACTATACTAGAGTAAACATATACAAAAGAAGGCAGGGCCCCTGCAACTTTAACTGTTGTGATGAAGAGGGAATTTCACCAGGAATTAATTGCATACAAATGACACTGGCTGAAATTCCCTTTTCTCTACAACTGTTAAAGTTACATGAGCCCTGACCTGGATTTTATCTGGTCACCCTACAGATGGCAGAATGAAAGATGCCCGACAATCCACAAAATGCAAATTTAACAAAATCCAGACATTCTTACACAGTGGCAGAAATTTCAGGGAGGGAGGGTGACCCCAGTGGTTTTGGGGGTGAGGTGGAGAAAAAGTGGCCTGCAGACCCATGGAACTTGCTCCTCCCTATTTATGGTATCCCAGAATTACAGGGCTTTTTTGGTTCTGGTGGAAAACATAATACACCCAACATTTCTAATGTCTTGTATAGCAAATAATATGGAAAACCATGAAATCCAAAAATCAATTCAATCCTTGAGTAAGGAGCCATTAGGCTTATGCACTTTGATTCGGTGCATAAGAACTTCAGAGCAACTTCTTGTGTTCATGTGAATGAATACTTTAGTGGCACGACAGAAAAGGAAAGTTATATCTATACTTTGGAAGACCATCCCTCTATTTCATTCTCTTTGACTCTTTCTGTTCTTATATCTTGTTTACAAGCTTGGTTTATGCTAAGGAAGGCTGTGAGAGCCATTTAAGATGAGGAATAAATGGGTCAGAGGGGAGGTGCAGGTGATGAAACAGTGATCCTCGAGCACAGTCAACCCAGACCATGGAATGATGAATGGAAGAAATCTTCTGGAGTTGGCAAGCAAACATTTGTCTCTTGTAGAAAAGAAACACTGGAAGCTTGTAAGCTGATCTGGGCATGCTTCCTTGACTCCCATGGGGATGGCAGCCCCTGCAAAGCATGGAACTTTCCACCCTTCTTTTCCCTGGAATAAATTGATCATGTTTCAAGGAGCCAGTTCAATAATCTTGCTTTCCAAAATGACTTTCCCTTGCACAGTTCAGGCAGCGAAAAGGCTGTCATGGCTTTGGAGAAATCAAACAGAGTGATGGTTGTAATGGCTCTGGAGATCCCTCAAGGATAGGTAGGCCTCAGAAGAACTGGGGATCTGATTGGAAGATACCACTCTGGAGAGATCATTGGCTTGGCCTTGATTCTGAATCACACACTGGAGAAACACAGGCCTATTAATTTCCACTGAGCTGGTAGGAAGATCTACATTTCTGATCTCTTCTGGTCCATTAGTAGCAATGCTAGACTGCTCTGGGATATTTGGCCAGCTCATGAAATACTGTTCTGGAGACTTGGAGGGCAGAACAATGGGCTTGCTCCCTTCTTCCTTCTCATGTGGTTCCATTGCCAGTGCTGTTGGGAAGCTCTCCCTTAATGGAAGAGCTACTAAAGAACCCCCAACTGCCTGGGTTGAGTCCGTCATTTCTTGCAGAAAAGTATCATTCCCCTGGTTTGCCAGGATGCTGTAAGCATGTTGTGGCTCACTGTTGTCACCTGTTTTGTAGGAGTCTCCATCCTCACTGCCACTGCTCTCTTGAACAATAGGGTCATAGGTGAAGTACACTTTGCAGGGCTCAATCTCAAAAGAGTCAAGATGGTGGAAAAAAAAATAGCCACCATTGGTAAAACGACTGGATGTGGAATGTCCACTGGTCTCTGGGGTGTCCATATTGGTGAGATATTCTTTGGGAAAGAGGAGGGGAGGGTCCTTATTGTCCTTTTGCATTATCTCAAGCACAGAGACATCCTGAGCTGCAGCAGCAATGTGGAAGGAACACATGGACAAGGGAGAGGACAACCACTTCTGTTTGATTTCATGGGGAGGTGGTGGGGAAAACAAAAGACAGAGGGATTCAGATTCAAAACAGCTGAAATGCAAACGTCAAACAAAAGACCAACAGAAGCTTAGAAGTTTTGCCTCCTTTCCCATAGTATACTGATCTGTAACATTTCTCTATGCCATTTCTATGTAGAGAATAACTGGCCTCTTTTCCCTAGATCTTTTTTTCTTTTTTGAGATTTATTTATTTATTATTACATTCATATCCCACCATTTTTCATTTTGCAGGCACTCAAGGTGGCTTATATGGTCCACCTACTCTCCATTTTATCCTCACAACAACCTTGTGAGATGGTTAGGCTGAGAGCCAGCTTCCAAACATGGACTGAACAAAATGAACAAACCTTCCTATCTACAACCCACATAACTGGGGGCTGTGGTGGACTATGAGCACTTGATGAAAATAATAGTAGGAAATGTTAAGTGCCATAGCTGTCACTAGGGACGTTGTAGGGGCCCGTTAGGGTCTGGGAGTCCAATGGACTCCCCTGCATCCAACCCTGACCTTGCTTGCCGAGCATCAGGGCATTGATGGATCTGATTGCGGAGCCCCTCTGGGGCTTGGTGAGTGCCAGGGAGCAGTCCGCCTCATTGCTGCCCCCCAAGACCACCACGAGTCTTTGACAGCCAACCAGTGCAGGAGTCGCCATCGCACACACCAAGATAAGAACAAGCATGTGGCATGCAGCAATGGTGATTCCTGCCCCATTCCTGGTTGTCAAGGCCTCGTGGTCTCTCCATCCTTGCAAGGTGGCTTGGCTTCTTCAGTTAGGGGACATTTTCTCCAGTGTTTAGACTCTAAGACTGAGAGCAGGAGTGCATTTTTTGCTGAGCAATTGTAAGCTGCTCCGGGAGTCTTTTTTGGCTGAGGAGTGGGGTAAAAATTAGGGGTGTGCATCGGATCGGATCCGATCCATGATCCGAATCCGATCCGACCCAAAATCGGGAAAATCCGATCCGATCCGATCCGATCCGGACAACCTCCGATCCGATCCGATCCGATCCGATGAGGTCCGATCCGGATCGGACGCCATTTTGAATGCTTTTTCCCATAGCCAAGTATTGTTTTACAAAAATGCCTATAACTTTTTCATTTTTAAAGATAGAAGGATGAAACTTGGGCACATTGTAGACTGGTTAGGGGTAGTTATCTGTGAGAAATTTCAGAAAGATTGGTGCATGCATTTTGTGGCAATTAATTTTTTAATAAATACCCAGGAATGCCTATAACTTTGTCATTTTTAAAGTTACACACATGAAACTTTGCCACATTGTAGGGGGTACCTTGGGACCTATGTGTGTGAAATTTCAGAAACGTAGGTGCTTGTCTTGTGTGGCAATTAATTTTTAGAAAAATGGGTAGTAGTGGGGTAAATACAGTTACGCCTCCCATTTTTTTATTTTTGAAGATACAAACAGGAAACTTGGGCACATTACAGGTACCACTTGCCTTGATATGTGTGTGAAATTTCAGAAACATTGGAGCTTTCCTTGTGTGGCAATTAATTTTTGAAACAATGAGGAAAGAAACACCTATAACTTTGTCATTTTTAAAGTTACACACATGAAACTTTGCCACATTGTAGGTGGTACCTTGGGACCCATGTGTGTGAAATTTCGGAAACGTAGGTGCTTGCCTTGTGTGGCAATTAATTTTGTAATAAATACCCAGGAATGCCTATAACTTTGTCATTTTTAAAGTTACACACATGAAACTTTGCCACATTGTAGGCGGTACCTTGGGACCTATGTGTGTGAAATTTCGGAAACGTAGGTGCTTGCCTTGTGTGGCAATTAATTTTAGAAAAATGGGTAGTGGTGGGGTAAATACAGTTACGCCTCCCACTTTTTTATTTTTGAAGATACAAACAGGAAACATGGGCACATTACAGGTACCACTTGGCTTGATATGTGTGTAAAATTTCAGACAGCTGGGTCCAGGCATGTGGTGGCAAGGTATTTTTGAAACAATGAGGAAAGAAACGCCTATAACTTTTTTATTTTAAAAGTTAGAAGTCTGAACATTGCTCACTTTGTAGATGGGTTAGGGGTAGATATGTGTCAGAAATTTCAGAATGATAGGTCCAGGCATTTGATGGCTATGGAATTTTTAAATTACATGTTTCAAAAAAATTTCTACAGAGGCCAGGTCTTCCCCTCCCGCTTCCCGCGAAGAAAAGGAAACACTCTCTCGTCTCGATCCCTTTGAAGTTGCTAGTAGTATCCATTACAGGGCTCGTGTTTCCTTTCCTCCTTTCACTTTTCAAGCAGAACGGCTGAGCCTAGCTGAGTTTTGCAGCCATGCGTGCAAGGAAGGATCACTCTGGTCTCGATCCCTTTGATCCTTGGTAGTATCCATTACAGGGCTCGTGTCTGCTTTCACTTTGTACTCAAGCAGACACGAGCCCTGTAATGGATACTACCAAGGATCAAAGGGATCGAGACGAGAGAGTGTTTCCTTTTCTTCGCGGGAAGCGGGAGGGGAAGACCTGGCCTCTGTAGAAATTTTTTTGAAACATGTAATTTAAAAATTCCATAGCCATCAAATGCCTGGACCTATCATTCTGAAATTTCTGACACATATCTACCCCTAACCCATCTACAAAGTGAGCAATGTTCAGACTTCTAACTTTTAAAATAAAAAAGTTATAGGCGTTTCTTTCCTCATTGTTTCAAAAATACCTTGCCACCACATGCCTGGACCCAGCTGTCTGAAATTTTACACACATATCAAGCCAAGTGGTACCTGTAATGTGCCCATGTTTCCTGTTTGTATCTTCAAAAATAAAAAAGTGGGAGGCGTAACTGTATTTACCCCACCACTACCCATTTTTCTAAAATTAATTGCCACACAAGGCAAGCACCTACGTTTCCGAAATTTCACACACATAGGTCCCAAGGTACCGCCTACAATGTGGCAAAGTTTCATGTGTGTAACTTTAAAAATGACAAAGTTATAGGCATTCCTGGGTATTTATTAAAAAATTAATTGCCACACAAGGCAAGCACCTACGTTTCCGAAATTTCACACACATGGGTCCCAAGGTACCACCTACAATGTGGCAAAGTTTCATGTGTGTAACTTTAAAAATGACAAAGTTATAGGTGTTTCTTTCCTCATTGTTTCAAAAATTAATTGCCACACAAGGAAAGCTCCAATGTTTCTGAAATTTCACACACATATCAAGGCAAGTGGTACCTGTAATGTGCCCAAGTTTCCTGTTTGTATCTTCAAAAATAAAAAAATGGGAGGCGTAACTGTATTTACCCCACTACTACCCATTTTTCTAAAAATTAATTGCCACACAAGACAAGCACCTACGTTTCTGAAATTTCACACACATAGGTCCCAAGGTACCCCCTACAATGTGGCAAAGTTTCATGTGTGTAACTTTAAAAATGACAAAGTTATAGGCATTCCTGGGTATTTATTAAAAAATTAATTGCCACAAAATGCATGCACCAATCTTTCTGAAATTTCTCACAGACAACTACCCCTAACCAGTCTACAATGTGCCCAAGTTTCATCCTTCTATCTTTAAAAATGAAAAAGTTATAGGCGTTTTTGTAAAACAATACTTGGCTATGGGAAAAAGCATTCAAAATGGCGTCCGATCCGGATCGGACATCTGGTCCGATCCGATCCGACCAGCCTCCGATCCGATCCGATCCGATCCGACCCCCCAGGTCCGATTCCGATCCGCTATCCGATCCGATCCGGGGGGTCAGTGCACATCCCTAGTAAAAATCTGATAAATAAAGAAAGAAAGAAAGAAAGAAAGAAAGAAAGAAAGGTTGTGTACAGGGCTCCTTACACAACGTTCCATTCCCGGAAGAGGCCACCCTGCCATTTTGCGCAAAATGTTGGCAGCTCGCTAAGAGGGCATTCAGCCCCTGTAGCCTCATTGGACATTTGTTGAGCCACCAAGAAGCTCGCACAGTGCCACGAGCAGGCGGTGGTGGTCATGGCAGCCCAATGAGTGACCAACGAGCCAGGCACAGGGGAGTTCGCCCATCCCTAGCTCAGAAATCTTTCAAGCTGACCCCAAGCTGTATTCATTACATTTATATCTTGCCTTTTCTTCTTGGAGCTCAAAGCACTGAGTTCTCTCATCAGGTTGTCCCTCATCATCAAGCTACTGACCAAACCCAGACCAGCTTATCACCAGTAGCGCCGACCCAAGATATTTTGCAGCCTGAAGCAGAGCACCAAATGCTCCAGAAAACACATTAAAAAGTCTTGCTTCTTTCCTTCAACTGTCCCTTTTAATTCTGTTGTCCAAAGCTGCCTACATAGCCCTGTCACATCATAGGGCCAGCTCAGAGTACTGGAAAGATGGTTGCATCATATGCTTTCACACCATGCCCAGGGTAATAATTATCTGTCTGCAGGAGATTTTGATTAGCAGGGATAATGTCGTCATCTGCAGTGATGGAGTGGTAAATTCTGAAGTGCAGGCGCTCATCATGACAGTCCCCATAGCCACAACCCCAAGGAAAGTCCAAAAATTCAGGCAGTTGTGTTGGTCCATGTCAACAAATCAGGTCTAGCAGTTTTCATCTCCAGCAGGAGCAGGTCTTTTGTGGTGCTAACTGGTCTTATTTGTCCATGGTAGACCAAGTCACCCCCCCAAATACTTTATGACAGGGATAGCTTGCAATAATTTATTGTTGCTGCAAAATCCCTTCCTCACACCCAAGCTACTGGGAGGAAACAGGGAAGTCTGAGAGGGTGGCAGATGATATCACTATCCCTGCTAATCAAGAAGGGCCAGTGCTGCATCTCTGTGAGTCCTGGATTCGCTACACCACCCCCTCAGGCTTCTGCGTTTCTTCTGAGCTTAGCAATATATTGTAATACAAAATATTTTGGGGGTGGCTTGGCTTTGAATGGGTAATTAAGTTACCCATTAGCTTTACAAAAGACCTACCAAAGATATAGGTAAAACACAAAGAGAAGGAGAGAGGGACAGAGAGAGGGAGAGAGACAGACAGAAAGACAGAGAGGAGCTGCCTGCAATTTTGGACACTTTTATGGGGGTGGGGCTGTTAGGGCTATTATGATAAATACCCGCACAACAAAAATTACCATTACACCACTGACTGGGAGGGAATGTGACAAGTGACCTCTATCCTGCTTACCCTATTACAAGTAGCTACCTTGTCCTCATCTCCCCATACCCCAATGTCAAGGTCACAATACCTGGACTTCTCCGCCATGGACAGCAGTGAGAGATGGGAAGAACTGTGCTGGGTCTGGTAAATGAATCTTCAGCACTTTCCTTAAACTATAGCAGATAGAGTTTGGGAGAGAATGCAAACTGAGTATGGCATTGGGGGACAGTAATGATGCTATATTTGGCTTGTGAACTGAAGGCAGTTAGGAAAGAGTTGCTGGATTGAATGAAGTACCCTATGTCAGGAGTGGGCAACTTGTGGCTCTTCAGATGTTTTCACCTACAATTCCCATGAGCCCTAATCAGCATAGCCCAATAGTAAGGAATCATGGGAGTTGTAGGCCAAAACATCTGGAGGGCTGTAAGTTGCTCACCCCTGCCAAAGACAATTGGGTGCTTCCAGGCAGAGGCCTTCTAGTGCTAATCATCAAAAGATACTACAGAACTAATCTTTCCTCTTTACCAGATTTGTTTTGGGTGTGGGGAGAAAAACGTCAAAAGGAATGGTGGGAAAACCAACATGGCTATAAACAGAAGACATAGGCTGAATTTGGACGACACAATAAGCAACTGGAAGTGGGGAAACAACTGTCAGTTGTATTGACTATCGTGTTGTCCGAATGCTGCCATAGTCAACTCAGCGCTGATCCTAATCCATACCACAGTTGATATATTTTTTTTACCATGTTGTGTGGGGAGTACCCCCTAGATGAACAACTTTAAAGTTGATTATTACCCCACCATTGACTATCGTGTTGTCCGAATTCAGACATAGTTGTCCAGACTCTAATTCCACTACATGCAATTTCCTTACATGAAGCACAATGAAAGCCTCATCTGGAAGCACTCCCCAGTCCAAAACTCAACTTCACTTCTGTATTTAGCAAAAGCCTGCCACACTTTTCATAGCTTCCCTTTGGAAAGAAATGTTGGAATCATTGTATTCTATCCGATATTGCATGAGAGACCATATTCCAGCCTTCTCCAATCTGGAGCCTTCGAAATGTGTTAGACTGCAATTCCCATCATTCCCAGACAGCATGGCTATTGGTTGATGAAACCCAACATATTTGGAGGGCCATTGGCCATGTTGCCTGGGAATGATGGGAGTTGCAGTCCAATATACCTGGAGGAAACCAAGTTGGCGAAGGCTGCCATATTCTCTACCTCTTAGTGTGACTACAGCTGTAAACATGCACCAACCATCCAATAATCTGTGTTCCCACATGATCAGGTACATACGACACAACTGGAACACAAATGGAAATCAGTAGGGGTGTGCACTGGATCGGGTCTGATCCATGATCCAGATCCAATCCGGGCTGGATCAGATAAAATTATTTGATCCGATCCCCAGCACCTGGATCGGCCGATCCAATATGATCCAATCCAAAAAGGACCCAATCCGGATCGTATTGGATCAGAGGATCGGACCCCCTCCCCCCACTTGTGCACCTCACCTGCCAGCCCTGGCAGGTAAGGAGCGCAAATGGGGGAGGAGGCTTACCTGCCGGGGCCGTCCGCTGCCATCCGTGGGCACCCGCGGGCACCTGTGGACGGCAGCGGATGGCCCCGGTAAGTAAGGAGTGCAAGGGGGGAGGAAGGAGGGGGCCCACTTACCTGCTGGGGCGTCCTGTTCCTTCACCTGCCATAGATCTACTGAAGACTAGGCCGTGAAGCCTAGTTCTTAGTAGATCTATGGCAGATGAAGGAATCGGATGCCCCGGCAGGTAAGGAGGAGCGCGAGGGGGGGCTCACCTGCTGGGGCTGGCAGGTGAGGTGTGCAAGTGGGGGGAGGGGGCCCAATCCTCTGATCCGTGGACGGCAGCGGACGGCCCCGGCAAGTAAGGAGCATGAGGGGGAGGAGGGGGCTTACCTGCCGGGGCCTTCCACTGCCGTCCTCAGGCGCCTGGCAGTGGCCGGCCCTAGCAGGTAAGGAAGAGCGTGAGGGGGGGCTTACCTGCTGGGGTTGTCCACTGCCATCCGCGGGCGCCTGCGGATGGCAGCGGACGACCCCGGCAAGTAAGGAGCACAAGGGGGAAGAGGGGGCTTACCTGCCGGGACCTTCCACTACCGTCCACAGGTGCCCGGCAGCGGATGGTCCCAGCAGGTAAGAAGCATGAGGGGGGCAGGGACAGGGAGGAGGGAGTTAGACCCCCACTCACCCCCCCACCATTTTTCCCCATAGACTTGCATTGGGGGAAAGAAAGCTTTCCCCCAATGCAAGTCTATGGGGAAAAATGGCGGCCAATCTGATTTTCAGATCGGGATCGGTCCGATCCAATCCAATCCAGGGGACCTCCGATTTTGTTCCGATCCGGAACAAAATTGGAGGTCCCGATCCGTCTCCCGATCCGATCCGGGGGGTCCGTGCATATCCCGAGAAATCAGATTAAAGTCATGTTGTTCCTGCAAGGGACACTTCTTGGGAGGGGTGGAGGGGATGGGAGGGGAGTTGTTGGTTATCTAAAGGACGCATAGTGAACATTCCAGGGGGAGGATGGAAGTAAGAATCAAGTTCTCTTTTACCATTTTGATATCAAGAAAATGGTGATGAGGACGATGATGGGTAAACTTCCGACAGTGGTTAGAAGAATTAGAAGGAAGGCACCTGGAGGTGATTCTTCAAGAATAAATGAAAAAATAGAAATAGAAATTAGACGTTCATTGAAGTCAGATGTTTCCCAACTGAACCTAAACAGCAGTCCTTATGAAGCAAAGAGGTTGAAGGATATACAACCCAATGAACAGTTGCAAACCTTGACCTCCTGGTCAACAAGGAAGGGCATTTATACATGAAAAGCTGAAGCCTTCTTCTTTTTCTTCATTGCATTTGTATTTGAATCTTGCCTTTCCTTCAAGGAAGGAGTTCAATATAGCATACAAAGTTCTCCCACCTTTGAGCCACACACCAACCTTGTGAGATAGATTACGTTGAGAACAACCATCCCAAGTTCACCCAGTGAGCGTCATTGTTGAATGGGGATTTGAAGCAGGGTTTCCTTGGTTCTAGTCCAACCCTCTAGCCCAGGCATAAGCAGCCAAGTGCACTCCAGATGTTTTGGACCTCTGTTCCCATGATCCCTGAACATTAGCCTTGTTGGTTGGGCTTATGGGAGTTATAGTCCAAAGCATCTCAAACTTTTAGAATGGGGAAAAACTGTACAAAAGTTCGGAAATCACTGAAGATTGGGTGGTTGGGGGAAAAGGCATGGGAAAGGGATGTGGCCCTCTGGAGAATCTTAGAGGGCCAAATTTGGCCCCCTGGGCTGAGTTCCCCACCCACCATAAGGAAGTGTTACATTGTGTGAAGAAGTACTTCCTTTTATCTGTTCTGAAACTACTGCTGATCAATACCATTGTGTGATCCTGAGTTTTTACACATGAGGCAGCTTCTTTTCACGCTTCAAGCGATTCTTGCTTCAGTTGCGTTTGTAACGTGAGCCTATATTTTCCAAAATGCTCATTCACGCTTCAAATGCTTCTGCTCAAGGTTTCTTTTCCACATGATCAGTGATCAGGTGTTCATGTGTACATGGTGCAAGAGAGGCACAAAATCGACAGAAGCCTCACCAATGTTAATACTCCACAGTTCTTGTGTGAAAAGACCAGGGGTCCTTTTCCTTGACCAAATGAATGACAGGAACTGAGGCTACATATTCTGGAGTGCCACCTTCTGATTATTTCCCCTAATATTGAAATGTTGCTTTATACACAGGCAGACTGGATAGCTTCACACCTGGGGATAGCTCCTTTAGAGTTCTGACCGTTTCTGACTAAAACTCAGTGCAGATTCACCACCCCACAGACATCGAAGCCAACAGCCTCCGCCCACAGATCCAGAGGTAAGGTCCAAAGGCAAGCACATGCTGGATTTTGCAGTCACAGCAAAATGACAAGCAGCACAGGCTAGGAACAGTGGCAAATTGTTCCACCCTCCTCACCCAAAGGACCCACCACTGCTTGGCTGGCCAGTCTCTCCCTCCCACTCCTGCATCCTCCCTTCCTAACTGCCTGCTTGCTTGGTCTGCTGGCCAAAATCTTTCAGTTGCCTGGCAACAGTGGCTCCTCCTCCTTCCCCGGTTGATGGCTCCCACCTTCTGCTCCAGCAGTGGGACTCCTGGCTGGGAGACTCGGCCTAAATATTGCATTAGTTCAGCGGAGTCTCCCAGCCAGCTGATGAAGGGAGGAGGAGCTGCCACCCCAGGAGAGCAGGGACCCACAAGCCCCCACCATGGCACAAGAGGGAGGAGGGGGAGCCAGGAGCTGGGAGGTGGGAGCTGACGCAGCTGCTACTATGCTAGAGTAGGGAGGGGGGAGGCACAGGGAGAAGAAGAGAAGGAAGAGTGGCGGCAGCTTGCTTGAGGCGGCAACGTCGGTTGGGCCGGGCCTGTTTAGAGCATTTTGAACAGCTTTCCCCCAACCTGGTGTGGCAGCAGCTCCCTCCAGATGTGTTGAATGGTGACTTCCATCACTCCAGGCAGCATGGTGGGAGTTGTAGTCCAGCACATCTGGAGGGTGGCAGGTTGTGGAAAACTGATTTCAAACTGATTTCATGCCATCTGGCTGTTTTTGCTCATGGCAAATGCTTCAGGGGATCCACTTGCCCAAGAAAATGAGCACCATGAGCCCAAAACCACAGCCTAAAGCTGGTTGGGCTGTGGCCCAGCATGTAGAGCATAGCACACAGTAGCCTGTGAGAGCATGTCTCCAGCTCATCCATGCTCCCTTCCTCCCACTGATGGATGTTTTGAGTAGGGGTGGTGGAGGAATTTGAGTTTTGCAATTTCCTACATGAAATGACCTGATCTGTGCCTCCTGCATTAATGTGCATTCTGGCACATAGTTATCCAGCAGATGTTATGCTTCTCCGAATGCTGTGACACACTTCTCTGTTAGTTTAACAATGTATGCCTAACCATGTTTATTTGGAAGTAAGTCCCACTGTGCTCAAGGGGAATTAGAGAATCAAAGAATAGTAGAGTTGGAAGGGGCCTATAAGGCCATCGATTCCAGCCCACTGCTCGATACCGGACTTGTACTCTACTAAGTATGCTTAGGATTGCAGGTTAAATTGGGAAGTGCAGATGTTGGGAGAAAAAAGATTTAAAAATATGAATTTGAATGTGAAATTTTGTGCAGTTATTTTTAAGTAATTGAAGATCAATGTAGAAATGGAAGGAAATGGATATATGGGTTAAACACATCTGAAAGTGACACAGATTCACCCTTCCCTACATAAATAGGCCTTTGATCATGCAATATGTTAGACACGTGTAGGGATGTCGGAGGAATTCATCCGGGTGTTGTGTGTTTGTGAAGCTTGCCAAACTCTAGTCAGCTAGGCCACCCCGGACTTCAGCTTGCTTTCCTGACAGCTGGCCCTACTCAGTCTGCACCAGGTTTCAGAGTTTGTGGATTTTCGGTTTCATGTGTGTGTAAAGCAATTTGCTCAAAGAACACAAATTGCGGGCATAATTTGAGCAAATTGCTTTTTATGTAACAACAAAAAGCACTTGAAAATTACCACATTTCAGGAACAACATCCCTCGCCCCCTGGCTCGGCTCACAAATGCAGGCCAAATTGGGGGCACTGCAGGAATCCGTCAGGCTAAAAAAGGGCTGGATATCCTGGCAATAAATATCCCTGTATATATGGAGAATGGCAAATGTGCATCCCTGAGTTTTTTTTCCTTGCCCCACCATAGATAGATAGATAGATACATACATACATACATACATGATGCATCACATCAGAGGTTCCCAAATATTTTGGGCCAGTGGGTCCATTTGGAATTTTGAGAGTGTTGTGGGTGCTCTCACAAAATGGCTGCCATGGAAGGCCACCATGATGGGCATTACCAGTTACAAAACACTCATTTCCCAGAAGGCAAACTGGTGAGATTAAAAGGAATGTAACATACCCAAGAACTTAAACACAAGCGGGGGCTGAGCTCCAAACACAAAACTACTCACTTTGCAGCATGACAGCCTCCCAGTGAAATAATAATAATAATTTTAAAAAATGTTAGCAAGTGACTTTACAATCAGGAGAGGCATGGAGCCCAGAATGTGCCGAGAGAGATGTCCACAGACACTGTGTCAGAGACCTCAGCATCATATGGTCTGAGCCATGTGAACTGAGCATTAGTCCCTTTCCCTCCATGTATGTAAAGAGTTTTGAATCCTAATCTGTCCCAGTTGTCTACATTGTACAGGGTTTCTTCTATGCCTCCTACCTTTAGGATCAGTCCTCCATATTGTCGGCATGCTCCAGTTGCTCCACACACTCTTGTACCTTTCCCCTAGTAACTTTGTACGAACGGACGCCTCATATGTTGTGTCAGGATCAAGAGTCTCAAAGTTGAGCCATTTCTTATCGTGATTCATAGGAAGGATTTCGTCATCCTGCAAAATGGAATCAAATACAGGGAATGATTTCTGGATTGAGTGTAGTCACTATAGACACCAAAATGTTTTGGGCATTTGCTATCCTCTGGGGCTTCAGGTATCCCATGGCCATGCTGGCTGGGGATAATGGGGTTTGTAGTCCAAACACACATGGAAGGCACCATAGTGGCTTCTCCAGTATTTGAGAACTCAGCCGTCCATTAGAATGTCCCCGACAGTAACTGGACTTAATTCAGGAATGGGCAACTTGTGGCCCACTAGATGTGTTGACCTACAACTCCCATAAGCCCTAGTCAGCACAGCCAATGGTGAGGGATCCTGGGAGTTGTAGCCCAAAACATCTGGAGGGCCGCAAGTTGTCTACCTTTGGTTTAGCTGGACAAGTCACCTGGTCTGATAAACGTAGCTTCCTATTAAAACCCAATTTTCATAACTGGGATCTGCACAGCAATTCTTTATATCAGAGGTGGGCAACTTGAGACCCTTCGGATGTTTTTGGCATACAGCTCCCATCAGCCTTGACCTGCATAGTTCATGGTGAGGGATGATGGGTGTTGTAGGTAGGGAGGTCGGAAGAATCTGCAACAAAATCACATGAGTTCATATTTCTATGAATCTGATCCATGGATTATGCAACTGATTGGCTTTTTCAACATTGCACAGATTCTGTGGACTTGTGGACTAGTTATTTTACTTTCTAGAATGTTACGCAAATTTTATCATACAAAAAATATGTCAAATAACAACAACAACAACAACAACAACAATTGCTGGAAAATGAGCATTTATTCCCATGGGGAGATTTTGGGGAGATTTGAACAGTTTTGGGGTGGGATTTATGCCTTTTGAGGGGATATGTGTATTTCACAGGTGTGAATTTGCACAAATGCAGACATGCACAAATGTGAATATGCACACATTTGGGAAATTGGGGAAAAAAACCTGATTCTGTCAATGAGTGGATGATGGCATGAAAGGCACCTGACAATCCATGAACCACAGATGGGATGGTTTTTACAAAATCCGCACATCCCTAGTTGTAGCCCAAAACATCTGGAGGGACACCCCAGTTTATATAGACTGTGCCTCTTGCACCCACCCTGCAATTGTCCTGATTAGATGTGTTCAACTTGATTCACCAATTGAAGCATAGCAGTCTAATTTCTTTGGCCTTGTAAGTTATCTTCTGAAACAACACATATAGAGCCTGTTCAGACAACACACTAAACCATGGTTAGGCAACTAACCTTTTTGCAGCAAATGGTAGTGTGCGTGTTTAAACCATGGTTATGCAGCCACCATGGTTAGGAATGGTTCACATGACATGCTAAGCCATAATGTTTAGTTCAAAATGTTTAGCCACTGTGGCTTAGTGTGTAATCTGAACAGGGTCATAGGCAACTAACCAATATGTTTTTCTCTTGCACAACAGGAGGAAAGTAGTTTGCTGTCTCTGAGCTGTGTCTCTTTGTTTATTTTTTAATTTTTAAAAATCTTTTAAGACACTTTGTGTGTTCAGGGACAGAAAAGCAATGTAAAATAATATATCAAATCAAACCTTTATCATCCATGAAGAAATCCCCCATCTCCACTCACCTTGACAGAATTGTTTATTTTGTACCGTATTTCGTATTCCAACTTTCCTTCAAAGTAATGAGAGAGAATACAGACATTCCAAGTTAAATTGTAGACATGTTCATTGGTCTTTTCCAGTTGAACATTGCAGGGAGGCTGGAGTTGAACTAAATGGGAAAGGGCAAGAGAGGCACCAATTATTAACATTTACAACAACATAAAAAGCAAAGAAAGCTGCATTGGTCTGCGAGAGAGAGAGAGAGAGAGACTGAATTCGGACAACACGATAGTCAATGGTGGGGTAATAATCAACTTTACAGTTGTTCATCTAGAGGGTACTCCCCACACAACATGGTAATAAATAATCAACCGTGGTGTGGAACAGGATCAGCACTGAGTTGACTGTGGCAGCATTCGGACGACATGATAGTCAATACAACTGACAATTGTTCCCCCCTCCCCGAGTTGATTATTGTGTTGTCTGAATGCAGTCAGAGAGTTCCAAAATCCACTCTTGGGCAATACCTTTCTTAGGACCAACCAAAATGTCACAAAAGAGTGGGGAAGTTTTCAAATTCTGGAGTTCTCTGGAGAATTCAAAAGCATACCCACTCTTTCATGTCATTTTTCTTGGTCCTAAGAAAGGTATTGCCCAGAGGTGAATTAACAACAACAAATCAGGCCCTGTTAGGTCTCTCAATGACAACAGACCTTTTCTTAACATGTTTCGCCCTATCTCTGCACAATTGGCCCACAGAGATAGAAAAAACAGTCTCAACATCTTCAGTGAAAGAGGCACGGAATAGCCTGTACAATCCACATCACTCTCTTCTCTAACTTAAATCTGTCACCACTGGAGGAACAGTGGTTAGATCATCTTCACAAATGAGGGAGCCTTGCCCACTAGGAACTGAAGGAATGGAGTATTTATTGCAGCACAGTCAG
Source organism: Anniella stebbinsi (assembly GCA_029215795.1). Classification (NCBI taxonomy): domain Eukaryota; kingdom Metazoa; phylum Chordata; class Lepidosauria; order Squamata; family Anniellidae; genus Anniella; species Anniella stebbinsi. The sequence continues at coordinate 33,216,122 of JARDYH010000003.1, forward strand.
AAACTGGTGCAGAACTTCCTGCATGAGTGTTTGTGTGGAGTCCCCCTATAGCCACTGCTGCTGGAGATACAGCCACCACAGCTGCAGTGAGAGGGGTAGAAGAGGCTTTTACCATCCACATCACCTTCCCCTCTAACTTACATCTGTTGTTGCTGGAGGTATTTTGAGAGGAACATCTTCATGGGTACAGGAGCCCTGCCCACCTAGGTAATGGAAGAATGGAGTATTTGTTGCTGCACAATAAGGAACTGGTGCAGTGCTTCTTGCTGGAGACACAATCATAAAGTGAATAGGTTTGCTGAGCTTGTTGTGAGTGATCAACAAGATAAGTTTTGCCAAGGTGGAGAAATCTTTGACTAACTAATTTAGTGTCAACATGCTGAGTGGGAGATAAGTGGATGGGAGAAGTTACAACATAATTACAAGATAGGAGATGTGGTTAGGCTTGTTCTTAGTCTAATCTTCACTCCATCTTCAGTGATGTAGGTTCTGCCACTATCTCTCTTAAATTGACCTCAATGAACATTAATCCCAGATCAGTTAAAAATAAAACATCTCTTCATCATGATCTTATCCGGAAGACAAAATAGATCTGACATGGTTTACTGAAATCTGGCTAGGCACAGCTATCAGGTCAACTTTGATACAAAATTGTTCCAGCCAAGTATTCAGTCTCATCTAGGCACTGAGGCATGGGTTGGTTGAATGGCTGTTGTTCTCGATGAGGCTTTCTTCTTACGATAGTACCCTTATAAAGATATGCCATGTTGGCAGAGTCTCCTGGGAGTTGAAGTCCCAAACCTCTAGAGAGCTATCTTCTGTCCACCTTCTGCCCTTCTGCCCACCTTTGCCCTAGTAGACACTATGAGGCCTTGATTGAGGTGCCAGGTGCCAGGGACAAATTGGGAATACTACTCATGTACTGTCCATCTTCTCAGTCAGATTCCTTACCTGAAAAGTTGACGGTGGTCTCAAGTCTGGTGTTGGAGGCCCCTAGATTTCTGCTACTGGGGCACATTTGCATTCAAGTGTAGACCTAATCCACACCAAGCAGGATATAGCACTATGAAAGCTGTATGAAAGGAGTATATGGCATGTGTCAATGGGCCCCAACAGTTGTCAGTGAACTTCAATACCGCTATAAAACAGTAGTGTGGCTCCTGCCTTTTATATACTGCTTTCAAGCCGCTTTCATAGTGCACTATCCTGCTTGGTGTGGATAGTCTTGTTCAGCTCAAAACTTCATGGCAACCTTGAGATTATCTGAGGTTGTCCATGTCATGTGTTGCCTACCCCTGATCTATAGGAACAGTGAGATTAATGTTCTCATAAGAACTTTGGGGGCTGGAGGCAGGAATGAAAGATTTCCCAAAACTATTTACTTGTTCTGCTGTTGCCTGTTTTGAGGTCCTTATGGCAGCACTACTAGGTTTCTTGGTAGCTGGCAGACACCCATCTCCTGCTCCATTTTGAGTTCAGAGGTTTTTTGAGTGCATATGGTGTTAAATGGTTTTAATTTTTTATTTTGTGGGGTGTTTTTATCACTTGTTATTGTTTTTATCATTCTTTCATTGTGTTAACTCTTGCAAGGGGTTACTCTAAAAGGCAGCTTATCAATCTTTTAAATAAATAAATCCATTCACCTTTCAAATCTCTCATTATCTCCCCGTGACATGAAGTATCAGGCAGCAACAGTATCTGCACCATAAGGCTTGATGTGTCATGTAATAAAAAGATCCGAGATAGAGAAATGGATTTTTCAAATACAAACCAGTAGGGAACCTAAATTATGGTATGCCAAGACTCATCTTTACAAGTGTGCTGAGCATTGCTTTAGTCTTTAGAGAGCATAAATTTTTTTTGGAAGAATAACAGCAGCAATTTATCTGATATCCTGGTGGGTAGATTTCATATTGGAGTTAGCTCCTTAACTTAAAAGAAGAGTTTGTCCAAAGATCCAATGTGTTTTATTTACCTGGTCATTTTAATTTGTTTATATGAATTTTTATTCAAGTGATAAGTTGATGTTTGACACTTCTCTGTTTGATGGATTGATGTCTTATTGTGTTTTATGGTTTGCACGTTGTTTGCACGTTGTTTTCTCTTTGTACACTATCCTGGAACCCATCTTTGTGAGTGGAAGGGCAGCCTAGAAATGTTAAAAATCAACCAACCAGCCAATCAGAAAGCCATAAGTTCCTTGATCTGTGTACATTTCAATTTGTTCAATCCACTTATACCTGCTGAATTTCTGCCAATGCTGTCAACAGATAGCTTTGTAGGACTGTAGCTCATGGTTAGAGCATGCAGAAGGTCCCAGGTTCAATCCCTGGCAGCTCCAGGTAGAAGGTAAGGCAGGAATCAGGTCGAAAGTAATTGGCAAAGACTTCTAGCTGAGACCCTTGAAAGCCCCTGTCAGTCTCAATAGGCCAGGTGTCTCAAACCCCTTTCAGCCTGAGGACAACATTTGATTTTGGAGAAGCTCTTGAGGCTGCATTCTAGTGATGAGTAGGGCCAAAGGCAAAAGGGATCAAGACCAAAGGCAAAAGGGGCAGGCCAGAAATACCCAAAGTGTCAGTGTATTTGATTTGAAAGCTCTTGCTGCAGATAGCTAAGTCTTCAGAGAGGCATTTGAACCTTTTAGAATGGGGGAAAAACACATATACAAGCCTGGAAACCAATAAGTAATTGGTAGTTGGGGGAAAGGGGGTAGGGCCAGGGGAAGGGGAAGCGGCCATCTGGGGAACCCTGGAAGACCAGACTGGGGCCATAGTTAGGCCATCTGTGGCCCATGGGCCTGAGACTTAGCACCCCTGCAATAGACAATAGTGGGTTAGATGGACAAATAGATGGGTTAGATGGAACTGGTATAAGGCAGCTTCCTATGTTCCCTTTTTCTAGAAGAAAATGTCCTTTTCATGAAAAGGACAAATGCAACTGGCATGAAAAGAATAATTTTATATAGAACCAGACAAGGGGGATTCATTTAGCCCTCCATTGTCTTCAAGGGCCTGTTCAGACAACATGCTAAGCCATGGTTAGGTCAATAACCCCTTTGCAGCAAATGGTTAGTGAGAATGTTTAAACCATGGTTATGTAGCCACCATGGTTAGGAATGACTCCCATGACACCCTAAGCCATGATGTTTAGCTCAAAATGCTTAACCACCATGGCTTAGTGTGTTGTCTGAACAGGGTCACTGCATTTTATAAATGGCAGTCAGTCTTAGGTGCACAGAGAGAGATCTGTGATTGGATCCCACCAACATCTTTTTAAAACTGTAAATGCAGTTGGATGGGAGTGTAGAGGGGCCATGCACACACAGCCAAATAATAATAAATAAAACAATAATAACAATAATAACAACAACTCCACAAGAGGTAATCCCACAAGGGGTTACATGGGCATGGCACACCTGCGGACCCTAGCCAACCACCACTAGACAGGCTAACCACCCTGCTAGTGTGAAAAAATGGTTCCAGACAATAGAAAAAAAGCCTCGAATGGGCAGTGTCAAGGCCGAGAACGCTGCACGAACTTAACAAGTGGCCAAAATGGAAACGAACAGACAATAAATAAGGAAAAGCACAGCCACCCAAACTCCCTCAGATGTGCTTTGCCTGTCCCACAGGCAACCACCAAGGTGGGACACCCAAGGCAACACTTATCTTGGTCAGACAAAATGAACTGTAATGTTATGTGTTGTTACTATAAAAGCACACAACTTGAAACTATAGCATCTGGATACTGAACAGAATGTCATAGACTATTCCTGAAAATCTACCCCCACCTAACGGACACTGTAATAGAACAAAGACGAATTGATCAAAAAAGAGTTATAATCAACAATAAAAGGCTAACGGAACATGAAATTCAAAAAAATTATAGAAGAAATAGCACAACAGAATACCAACATGAAAAGTACAGATGCACCAACAAGCAAGTGAACATACATCGAAGAAACAGCAACCCTAAACATAACAACCCCACCAGAGGATTCCCAGACAATACCACAACCTGAAACACACAATGACACAACAAACACGAACATAGAGCTGCAACTGACAGAAGAAACTGAGACAAATCTAACAAAATGGAGAGAAACCGACCCAACTAAAAGAAACCCACTATCTAGACTAAAGTTTAACAAGGGCAGCCAGAAACCCATAAACATAATGAATAGTAAACTCATGACATACATTAACAATGACAGCAACCTAGAAGATATCCACACAGTCATCTCTGCAGCAGCCACAGCAGTCCTCACCTGTAACAAACAGGAACTCCCCTCAAACAACAACACACACAGAAGATTAGAAACCAAACCAAAATGGAAAATCAGAATTGAAAACAAAATTGAAAAGCTATGAAAGGATATAGGAAGAATGACACGATACATAAATGGAAATCGCTCAAACAATATCCTCAAAAATATCCAAGACATCATAGCAAACAATAAAGAAACAGCAATAGTAGCTCTCAACATGCTGAAACAAAAACTTGCAGTCCAGACTACCAGGCTAAGAAGATACAAAGAATCAAATGAAAGAAAAGCCCCAAATGCTCTCTTTAAAAGAAATAAGAAATTATTATACTAAAGAATAAGGAAGAGAAAAGAAAACAACATTACACCCCCAACTAAAGAAGAAATAACCAAATTCTGGAAAAATATCTGGCCAGAACTAGTATAACACAAAGAAAGAACAAACTGGATAAGACAACAAGACAGACAGAGACAACTACCACAACAAACAGAGTACAAAATAACCCTGGAGGAACTGAAGGAAACAATAAAAAGGACACACAATTGGAAAGCACCTGGCCTTGACCAAATTCAAAATTTCTGGTACAAACAGCTCACATCAACACACGAATAACTAGCTCAACAGATCAACACAGCCATAAAACACCCATACCTGTTCACCCTATTCCTTACCAAAGGCAAAACCTACATTAAACCAAAAACCCTAGATACCCAAACCCCAGCTAACTACAGGCCCATAACATGCCTTCCAACACTCTACAAAATTATAACTGCCACAATCACACAGAAAATTGAAGCAAATCTCACCCAACATAATATACTCACAGAAGAACAAAACGGATGTAAAACGAACAGCAGAGGATGCAAAGAACAGTTAATAATAGACAGTATCATCATGAAGCAAACAGAAAAACAGAAAAGAAACCTCCACACCTGCTACATAGACTATGAAAAGGCTTTCGACTCCGTCCCACACAGTTGGCTGAAAAAAGTACTGAAAATATACAAAATACATATCTCGATCCAAAACTTTTCTGACAAGAATCATGGAGACATGGAAAATGACAATACACCTAACAACAGACAAGGACCATATACAGAAAGAAAAAATAAATATCAAACGGGGCATATTCCAAGGTGATGCATTCAGAGCCCTATGGTTTTGCCTGTGCCTGAATCCACTATCCAACACCCTTAACAACACCACATACGGCATCGACATAAAACACCAAAAACAAGCAAAGCACAGAATCAATCACCTCCTGTACATGGATGACATCAAAATCTATGCTTCAACTTCAACACAGATAAAAGGCCTCCTGCGAATCACTGAAGAACTGACAACAGACATGAAAATGGAATTTGGGATAGGAAAATGCAAGATGCTACACACAGAATGAGGAAAATGGAAAGAAGAAGCAACATCAGAAACACTAAATAACAAAATATTAGATAACATGGAAGAAAACGAAACATACAAATACCTAGGATCCCAACAAAACACAAAAATCAATCATTCCACAGTTAAAACTCAACTAAGAATGCAATATAAATCTTGCCTATCACAAATCCTAAAATCTAAACTCAACTTGAAAAACATTTTCAAAGCTATCAATACCTATGCAATACCCATCCTCACATACTCATTTGGAATCATACACTGGTCACACACTGAACTTGAAGAAATAAACAGACTCAATTGCACCAAACTCACAAAACACCGCATGCTCCATCCCAACTCATGCATTGAAAGAATAACAATCAGCAGGAAAGAAGGAGGAAGAGATCTGCTGGACATTAACAGAATCCATGCTAAACAGATAAAATCACTCAGAGAATTATTCTACAATAAAAACACCCCCATCCATAAAGCCATAGTAAAAGCAGATTAAAAACTACACCCCACTTGACCTAGCGCTTCAAAACGAAGATCAAACACAACCACTTACACTCGCAGAGAAAAAAGAAAAACGGGCACAAAAAGCACTCCATGGGAAGCACTACAACATAATACAGAACCCACAAATAAACAAAAAACAATCGTACGAATGGCTCAGGAAGGGTGAGCTATTTCCAAAAACCAAAGGATTCCCAATAGCTATACAGGATCAAGTTATAGCAACCAAGAACCACCAAAAATACATCATAAAAGATAACAGTACAACAACAGACCTGTGCAGGAAATGCCATTAGTTCCAAGAAACAATAGACCATATAACAGGAGGATGTAAAATTCCGGCAGGAATGGACTATATGGATAGACACAATACAGCTACAAAAATGATTCACCAACAACTGGCCATCAAATTCAACCTTATCAAACAACCTACACCATACTATATATATTCACCCGAAACAATCCTGGAAAATGCAGATCATAAAATATACTGGGACAGAACAATTCATATGGACAAGACAATACCTTGTAACCAACCAGACATAATGTTCATAGACAAAAAAGAAAAATACACATACCTCATCAACATAGCAATACCGAATGACAAAAATGTTGTTGAAAAGGAAGAAGAAAAGAGAGACAAATATTCACCACTGGCCATGGAAGTCAAAGAACTATGGCAACAGGAAAAGATCACAATTATCCCATTAGTCACATCAGTCACCGGCATCACATCAAAACAATATACAGAAAACCTTCAGAAACTGGGCCTACCAGAATACATCCACACCAACATCCAGAAAGCAGTCATAATTAAAACATGCTCAATCGTCAGGAAATTCCTGAATCAATAAAAGACAGCATGACTTGGCAAAGCCCGTCATGTCCGTCTAGAAAAACCGCCATGAGCGAGGAAGAGATATAATAATAATAATAATAATAATAATAATGGAAAATGCACTACCTGAAGAGAGGAAAAAGAGGATACAGATTTGCAAATGCTAATTTATATGTCTTGATGTAAATTGTGATATAATTACTAAGATTCCAATAGAAATACAATGCATCTTGCAATAGTGGGGATGACTGGGGATCAGCCTGCTTAGCCTGCTGTCCAGGTGCTGTTGATGGAGCACTTCAAGGTCCCTGCTCTGCATTCTTATTTATTTTTTTATCCTTAAACCAGATATTCTTTCAAACAGAGGGTTGCTCTCTGTTTTTTCAAGCTCAGAACATTTGCGTGCATGAGTTTCCACTACTGGATGGTGCTCAGCGGTTACTGTATTTGATTGGCTGAATATCTCTCATGAACAGATGCGCATGAGGCATCAGTAGATAGCAGCTGATGCATGTGCATCACAGAGGCTACCCACTACAGGCATGTTGTCCTTTAGGTCTGACTCTTGGCCCTGGGATGAAGGTATCTTCTCTTTTCCATAACTGAGCACAAATTTGGCTGTGTAGAAGTTGGCATTTAGAAGCTCAGGTATAAAGAACAGGCAACGGTGTCATATAATCCAGGAAGGGAGCATAGTACATGGTATCAGTAACTTAAATTCAGTTGCTTTCAACTCACTGTTCTGAAAAGGGGTAAACATCTCATGTTGAACATTCATCCAGTTCTCCCCAATACGGCAAGATATATTCATGGCAATATCATCTATAGTAGTCAAGCTGTAGCTCTGAGGACAAATAACATGGTATGCAATATAATCATGATCAATTTTATTATTATCATTAGTGTCATTGGAAAGAATAATTGGAAAGAACAGTATGTAGAATTAGGGCATGTCAACTGGCATTTCATAAATGTCTGATAGCTGTGGCACAGTTTTTCTTTTCTGAATTAAAATTCAGAGGCTTATTTCACACTTATGCCTGACTGGAAGGAGGAACCCAGAACAAGGTCTCATGCAGGCAGACTACTATAGCAGGTGACTCTTGGTGAGGACCAGTAATTCGGGCACATCTCTGCGTTGGTGGTATTGATGCATCCTTTACACAGTCTGAAAGGATTGCTTTCTCACAGCTTCAGCTGATGCATCAGCTGAAGCCCTTTCCTGGAAAAGGCCACTGTCATATGGACTTTCATTCACTGGCTGAAGAGCTAGAGTTTGGGTTGAATGTGGGATGTCATTGAACCATAGCTTGTTGCTGAAACATGGTTGTTGTGTTGTTTTAATCTAGCCACAAACCCATCCGCAATAAAAAATAATGGTTTGTTAACCATGAACTACCCACAGTTCACAACCCATCCACAAACCAAGGGTTCTCTTCACAGGTTATTCATGGTTAACAAACTATGATTTGTTAGCAGAGCTTGGTTCAAGCAACACAGCAGCCCACATTTCAACAACAACCACATTCAACACATACTTTGAGTGTGGGTTATCATGTTATGTGAACCCAGTCATCATGACAGAGATGCTCACAAAGAAGAAAGATTTTAGTCTATCATAGCAGAAAGATACCCTTGTGGCACCTGAAAGGTTAACCAATTCATTGCAATGAAAGTGTATTTCATCAATGCTCTATTTTCAGCCTGCAATAATGATGAGAGCAATGAACAACAAGAAGAACAAGACAGTTCCTCCTCATTAGCTCTATTTTCTCATTTACCCACCTTAAGGATCAGTTGGCAGCTCCTGTTGCCTGCACCATGCAGTTGGCATGTCTTAGGTGGTTTCCTGTAAGACACAATTCCTGTGAGACACATATATCTCTCTAGGTTAGCTTTTCCTAGCTGGGATACTTCCAGATGTATTGGACAAGAACTCACATCATCCCCACCCAACATGACAATTGTGGATATTGGGTACTGTAGTCCAATACACCCGGAGAAGGCTCACCTAGGCTTTTTACCCGGAATGATTCCACACAATACAAGGCAGCACACACTAGAGCTGTGCACAAGGAGCTTCTCAAAATTCTCCACCCTATTTGAGGAAAAGAGAAATTGGAGGAACAATTTCACTGAATTTCTCCAGGGGGAGAAGTTCTCCAAGAATTTCTCACAGGTAGGCATCACCATCGACAGGGGCTGTAGAAGAGCTTCTTTCTCCCCCCCCCCCCAAGGGTTTATTTTTTTACACTGCCATTGCAAAAGACCCTTCTCTAGAGTCTTCCAGTGTTCCATTTCCCACAGGTGATTGTGGATACTCAGGGGTGATTGTGCATAATGCAGGTGCTGGCAACATCGTTCCTTCTCCGAAAGCCCTGTAGCAGGTGTGATATTGGGGGGGGGGGGCAGTGTTGCAACCAGCTCTACATAAAGAGTTGAGGTAATGCTGTGCCAAAATCTGCCCTCCAATTTCGATCCGTAGGGAGAGGCGGGTTATAAATAATAATAATAATAATAATAATTATTATTATTATTATTATTATTATTATTCCCCATTAAAGAGGCTTTCACTTTTCTGCCTACTTTCAGGGTATTCTATAATTGATTGTGAATGTGTGTTGGTGGTATTTTTGACCCTATCTATTTTTCTTTCTATTGTATATCTCACCGTTGCTCTGCAGTCTCCCAGGCTGCCTGCACTTCCTGATCTGAAAAGGCCCTATGGGAGGAATAAAATTTATGATGTCTTCCCCTGGGCGGGGAGTGTGGGAAGCCAGGGAGGCTACAGGCTGTGAGAGAGGTGACTGTACAATGAAAGACAGGACACTCACACACACTCCTCAGCCATCTCATAATAAAAGCAAGTACAAGAACCCTGAACCAAACTCATGAGAATTTCTCCGAAATTACTTCTCCTTTGAATTTATTTTCGAAAGCAATTTCTTTTCTATTAAATTGAATGAGAATGGTCGAAATTCTCGTGAGAGAAATTTTCAGCGCAGCACTAATATACAGTCAAGAGGGAAATATTGCCAATTGGGTTTCCTGACAAGTCCACCTGTATGAAACATGTGTCTGTAAACATGTATTTGTTCCATTCATGCTTTGCATTTTTATGGGTATGTGCAAGTGGAACTCCACACTGCACTGTTGACATCCAATGAGATGCAATCACATATTACAGCTAGAAGTCCAAATTCAGTTGCTTGTTTTATATCAGCATCAGGAAGTGCAGCTTTGACAGTCAGAGCTGAATCCCCCTGGAAAGGTGATGATAGTCAGAGTGGTGGATGTTACAAGTTCAGGATTCCCTGGTAACAATGATATCACTTGGTTCAAGCAGGGATCTGATTCACACATGCATGCTCATGGTTTGATGTCTGTATTATGAAGTGATGACTTGCATGTATGCATGGATTGGTGCAGATATAACACCACAGACAGCATGTTCAGTTTGTTTAGCCTCACATTGTCTCAGGCTCAATGAATAAGTTCAATGCATCCATCTGCCAGCCATTTGTGCCTAGTTCACACACATATGTTCATTTCTGGTGAATGGAGCTGCAGTGTCAAGAGATTACTTGCATGTGTGAATGGGCCATTAACCTATCACTATAGACAGAACTGTCACATTCAGCTGCCAATCATCAACACACACCCTTCCATTTTCAGATGTTTGTGATGGAGCTTTGTACATTCAGTGAACACAGGGAAGATAGGAGGAGCAACCCAGATATAAAGGCTTTCCACACCACCATTCCTGTGTTCTGTTATATATCTGCAATGCACATAAATACAGAAGTACCCTCTGTGGATTCCAAAGTGTGGAGAGAGGTGCCTACATTTATACAAATTGCAGACAGAGGTGGAACACTCTTATGACGGGGACTGAGCCTGCCATCTATTACCTTATGCATGTTCACCCCCAACCCAAAAGAAACCCCATCTGAAAGAGGCCAAAGTGTAGATCAGTCAAGCTTAGTCAAACCAAGAAATGGACATGCATATGTGAACTGAGCCAATGTGAAGAGTAACCAAGAGTAAAGAATACTAGTGAAGTACATACATGCATGAACCAATCCTTGGTGCTTTGCAGCTGAGTGTTGTGCAAACTGCCCACACTGAAAAGCATCATGTTTGAGGTGATATGAACTTCTGATCTGTGGTATTATACCAGTACTAGCTCATTCACATCTACAAGTCACGACATTCTGTCATAGACATCATGCAATAAACAATCAGGCATGATGAATAGGGATGTCTTTGGTGCACATTTTAATGCAAACGGACCTAAGTTGCACTTCCCAAACCAATACATGAAGCAAAATGCAGTTATGCTTTGATATTTTGCACTTTTCCAAATTTTGCGATGTAGTTCTGCAAATCAGCCGAAGTGGGTGTTCATTACAGGAGAAGCATGCAAAAATTTGGCAAGAATAACATAGAAAAATGCATCATATTATGGAAAATGCTTGCAAAAATATGCATATGAAGGAGAAAGTGTTCATGAAGTAATAGGAGAAATAAGCACAAAAATGCATAGGGATTTTTGTGCAGATTTTTCTTTGAAGCTCACACAGTGTGGGAACAAGATGAAACAAGCTTAAGGGTGGAGAAATGTGAAATTGAGTGAAGCTGACATTGACAGATTCATCCATCCCTAAGATGGATTATGCAGCCATGATGGCTGGGGATGCTAGGAGGTTTAGTCCAACACATCTGGAGGGCCTAAATCAGCCTTCCCTGACCTGGTGGTCAGAGAAGGCTGATTTGGGGGGGAACAAATCTTAGAAGGCAGGAACTGCTATTCACCAGGGTGAGGGGTATGCATAGTGCATGCACCTTTAACTGTTGTGATGAAGAGGGAATTTCACCAGGAACTAATTGCATACAAATGACACCGGCTGAAATCCCTTTTCTCTACAACTGTTAAAGTCACACGAGCCCTGAGCTGGATTTTATCTGGTCACCCTAACTGGCCATGGTCCAGGGTGACCATATGAAAAGGAAGCCAGGGCTCCTGCAGCTTTAACAGTTGTAGAAAAAAGGGAATTTCAGCAGCTGTCATTTGTATGCATGCAGCACCTGGTGGAATTCCCTCTTCATCATGACAGTTAAAGCTGTTGTTGTTGTTGTTGTTATGATGCCTTGAGTGAGTACGTGGATGGGTGTTGTATAGGGGTGTGCACGGACCCCCTGGATCAGATCGGGACCCGGATCGGGACCTCCAATTTTGTCATGGATCGGTTCAGACAAAATCGGAGGCCCCCCGGACCGGATCGAGTCCGATCCCGATCCAAAAATCGGTAATTTTTTGGATCGGCCGCCATTTTTTCCCCCATAGACTTGCATTGCAATGCAAGTCTATGAGGAAAAAATGGCGGCGGGTGGGTGAGGGGGGGCCTAACTCCCTCCCCCTCGGGGCTGTCCGCTGTGGACGGCCCCCGCAGGTAAGCCCCCTCCCCCGCGCTCCCTACCCCCCCTGGGGCCGTCCGCTTCCATCCGCGGGTGCCCGCGGGCGCCCGCAGATAGAAGCGGACGGCTCCGGGGAGGGGGGTAAGCCCCCTTCCCCGCCACTGCTTACCTTTTAGGGACGCTGGTAGTAGCCGCCCGCGCCGGACGTGCGTCCCTAAAAGGTAAGGGCCCCCCTCCTCCCCTCCGCGCGCCCCTAAAAGGTAAGGGCCCCCCTCCTCCCCTCCGCGCGCACACTCCTCACCGTTCCGGGCCGTTCGCTCCCATCTGGCGCCGGCGGCTACCGCCAGCGGGCTTTGCGGCTTGCTCTAGAGTAACCCGCCAGGTGATCACCCGGCGCGCCATCCTGGAGCAGGCCGTGGAGCCCGCTGGTAGTAGCCACCGGCGCCGGACGGGAGCGGACGTCCCTCAAAGGTAAGCGCCCCCCTCCTCCCCTCCGCCCCCCCCGCTGTCCACTTTGATCGCCGGGCGCCCGCTGGCGTCCACCAATGGAAGCGGCGGTGGGCGCCAGTGGGCGCCTGCCGATCCGCCGATCCGCCGAACCGGTTTGGAGCCTTTTCGGATCGGTTCGGACTGGATCAGCCGATCCAGCTGTTGGATCGGAAATCAGATAATTTATTCGATTTCCCACTGGACCGGACTTGGATCGTGGATCGGGTCCGATCCAGTGCACATCCCTAGTGTTGTATATTTTATGTTATTTTATTTTTTGCCTTGGGTGTGTGTGCATGTCTGTGTGTAGATTTATTATGTTGATGAATGTTATTTTGCCTTGGTTGGCTATGGATTATTATTATTATTATCATCATTTTGCCTTTGGTGAACGTGTGTGTGTGTGAATGAATTTTTATTTTTGCCCTAGGTAGGTGGATTCCCCACCATGAACAGCACCATTGGTTTGTTGCTGTCATAAAAAAAAATATGGCTCCAAAACTGCTTTTGTGCTGATACTGATGCAGATGTTGATTATTATTACTACATGCAAAGGGGTACATGCTCTCACAACTTTCAGCTCAGTTCCAAACATTGCTTTTCTGTATGGCTTTGAGATTATGGTTATTTTACAGTGTGGCTTTGTGGATTCCCCCCCTCCCCCAAAACCTGGTGAAAGGTTAACACTTAAAGTTGTAGGAGCCCTGCTCTCTTTTGTATCTGGTCATGCTAGGAATTGTCCTGTCCCAGCAAGATACTATAATAATAATAATAATAATAATAATAATAATAATAATAATATAAATAATAATAATGTATTTATAACCCGCCTCTCCCTCCGGATCGAGGCGGGGAACAACAATAAATATAAAATACAAAGACCACAATGAATTAGATATTAAAAACCAATAAAAACCAATACATCATTAAAAACATCTTAAAATTCAACTGGATAGGCCTGCTGGAAGAGAACAGTGAGTGCATAGTGTGGCTTGTCTTGTCTGAGTGTGTCTGGGTCTCCTAGGCTTTGAAATGATCCATGAGGCCAGGCTCTGGTGACTTCATAGTTCTCCTTGACAGGAGGGGCTTGCACTTGCTAGAGAAAGGTGAACAGATGTGAAGAGACTGCGATTCTATATTCATTTATCTGGGAGTAAGCTTTATTGAAATCAATGGGACTTGTTTCTGAGATTTCTTTGGGCAGGTTTCTTTGGGTCCCTGATTGGATTTCTGTTCTTTGCACACTGAGGCAGTGCAAATTCAGGAGATATTTGGATAAAAGGAGGGAAAGATCCTTGTCTAGCGTTGTGATAATGGGTATCCGTTCTGGCCTTTCTTTGTATTGCTATTGGCCATGGTCTTGTTTACATCCTATCTAAACTGCTGAAGCCTAATGAACTGTTTGGCTGTAGGAGCGGTGGATGGAGGGCCTGTGTCTGTGTGTGCGCAACCTCTTAGGGGCTGGCCATGTTGGGGTGTTCTCTTTTTTGTTTTCCAAAATATGGCCACCCTTCACACAGAGTATAGCAAAAGCTTCAAAGTACAGCAAAAGCTACAAAAGTAGGACTGAGCAAAGTTATTTCAGTTACATTGAATGTCTCACTTGTTCTTTATTTCTGTGATTTTAATATTAAGGTAGCACGTTTGTCTTAACTGTGTGCTGTGAAATCAGACATGTGACCAAGGCTATGTTTGGGTGGGCATGCCCCTTGGGGCTGGACCCGCCCCTGGGGGCCGGACATATTGGTGGGCGTGCCCCCTTTGGGCGGTCATTTTGGACCTGGATTTTGGTTTCCAAAATCTGGTCACCCTAATGCATATTCCAGCTCAAGAAGTCACTAAAAGTACTGAAAGTTGAAAGTGAATGATAATGGCTATTCCATTCATTTTGCCAACCTCTTATTTCCTGGCTAAACAGATGGAGCAGCTCAAGATACTGGCAGACTCTGTGACAGCCATTGGAGGCAAACATTCTATATAGCTCCATGACAATGAAAGCCTTTTTAGAGGAAGACTGAGTGTGTGATCCTTTGCATTGACAAATGGCTTCTATAGGCCTAGGACTGCAGAAGGCGAGATGATAGGGTTGAGATAGACTAACAAGGTTGTTCTTTACCATTCTAAACACATTTCGCTAATTACTCACCCATAGTTGACAGAAGCTGTGAGTTGGCATTGTGCTCCTATGTCATTTCTTGTGGGGGTCCAAGAGCAAATAACAGTCTCCACTGAGTCATATAAGCAATGCAGAGTCGAGGATCCTGTGAAGGGAGAGGCGAAGGGAACGATCGTCATGCCATTTCATTCAGTGCTGCATGACAAATGCTGGGATGAGTGATTCTACTGAGGGGGCTTCCATGCAAGCACAGGGAAGCCAGAATGCGCTGCAATGTGTGACATCTTCCCACCCATTATATGGCAGCAAGTGCAGGTTTATGTATCCCTGTCAGGTAGCTGCAGTCAATCCTGGCTCCCTAATTACTGCACCTGATATGCTATTCATGGTTCCATTCACATTTCTTGGATATACACCTAAAAGCATGAGGTGTGACTAATCTCTGTGACCTTTAAACTGCTTCCTTTAGGATGATGCTATTGGCTTCAGTGAGTTCACTTTGCAATATGGGGTTTGCTTACTTGTTTCCAAAGCCCTAAGCAACTCAGGACCATGATACTGATGAGAGCCCTCGATCCCTTACTGGCCTGCCCAGTTCCTGTGCTCATCAGGAGATATCCTCTTGGCAGTGTCCACTAGTTCGTAGTCTGGTCCATCACAGCTCAGAATAGGGCCTTTAGTATCGCAGTACTCTCTGGAACACCCACCAGAAGCTGTTCTTGATATGTTTCTCAAAGGGCACATTTGACAGATGTAATGCAATTCAACATGAGTAGGGAGCTACATCTTTGTAAGAGGTCAATGCCCTCCAACCCTCCAGCAGCTGGACGATATTAAGGGGTGTTTTTTTGCCTCCTGCCATCATGCCATCCATGTCCATTTCACCAGCTCCAGTTCCAGATGGTGCTTTGGCCGGGGCCACTTTGCCCATCCTGCATCTGCCCCAATGGTGGAACATGCCCAAACTGAGATGTCAGCTGAAGAGTGATCCGGCCCTTGCCTTGGCCAGGACCACTTTGCCTACACTATTCCTTCCTCCATTTGGGATTGGAGAGTGGAAGTTGGAGAGGCCCACAGAGGAAGTGATCTTCCACGTTTTGCAGTTCTTTAAGCCAGGAGTGGGTTTTCAGATTTTTTTACCTCCAAGGAAACCCTGTCCATATCAACTTGTCTACTGTAGTCAATAGTCAAGTCTCTGCATATTGCAGAGAAATCTGCAGGGGTGCTGTATGGAACATGCACATTGATGAGAGGGGTGGGGTAAGGGCTCAGCATCATTGGGCACCTGCAAAGGCTCTCACCCCAACAGCGGGCCCCACTGCCAATGATTAGAATCCCCCCCAGCCTTGCTAACTCTCCTCCCTGCTCTTCTCCCTGCTCATCTGTAAGCAAACAGTGACAGAAGCAAGAAGGAGCACCAGGCACTGCTCATGCCTTCTTCCTCTAGGTTTGGCTTCAAAGAGGGAGAGCAAGCAAATGGATAGTGGCATCAGCAGAGAGGAAAAGGTAGACCTCTTGCTGGAGGCCTTGTTCCCAACACTCCCTGTCCAAACCTGGAGCCTGCACTGGGTATTAGCCAGGCCTCTTGGGCCATATTGTTACTCCTACAGTATGTCTGAGAACACACGCAACAGTCTTTGCTAGTCCCTATTACATGGACATTTGCTCACCATCAGTGATTTTCTCATGGAGGAAGTTCCTGATAGCTTTCCAAGGCACACCGTTGGAAAACAGTCCAGAATGAACATTCCTAGTGTTCATTCTGGAATATATGGGGGGAACCCAACTTACCCTGTTCAGCTCCTGATGCCAGCAAGAACGACAGAAGGCACAGCAGGATGGGAGGGCTGGTCTTCATGACTGCTGAGTGAAATACTAATGGAGAGAAAAGTGACATTCAAAATGGGGTCCTTCTCTGTGGAAGGGACCATAGCAGCAGCAGTAGTGCAGCTAAGGTATTTTAGACCCTGGACTTAATGGTCTTATGGTGAGGGTGGGCGGGTGGTGGCTTCAGACAGCTCTCTGTTCACAGGCAGTTTTGGATTTTAAACTTGCTTAATTTGTAGCACCTGAATACAGGAACAAAATGGAGTTTGCTTCTACTACCTTGACGCTAACCACATTTACTGAGGAATAAGCATAATTTTGTTGTAGAAAAGACCAATCTAGTTTTAAAGTAAAAAAATAAAAATAAAACAAGCATCTGTAACTAGGTATGAGCCAGCTTAGCTATCTGCAATTGTAAAGGTTTTAAAGATAAGAAAGAAAAAGTGCTATGGCAACCAGTGTCAGCCCTGGTAGGCCCAAACAGACTGATGCTCAGTCCGGGTCTGTTTGCCACTGCTCAGTCACCTGCCACTCTCTGGGTGGTCATGGGGGGGGGGCTATGGGGCCCTGGACCTTGGCCCTGAGATCCAGCCCTACCTGTGCCACTCTTTCACAATATGAGTGCCATTTGTGAGGACAGTTATCAGGGCTGACCCTATCATTAAGGAGAGTGAGGCAGCTGCCTCAGGCAGCAGTTTTTTGGTGTCATGAAAAAGCAGCAAATGGTTAGTTATTAATTGATTGTTATAACTGGATTGGATCCAAGCCTAATAGGTCTCATTGATTGTAATGGGCCTACTCAAAGTGTGACTAAGCCTGGATCCAACAAGTTGGATTTGTAATTGCCAGGGAGGGGGAGAGGCACTTGTGGGATTTTCTGCTTCAGGTGCCAAAGTAACATGGTTGGCTTTTAATACTGTGCATATTCACTTGGCAGGGTATGGGGGGGCATTTGCCATTCCACCTCAGGCAGCAAAATGTCTTGGGATGGTCCTACTGGTTAGATAAATGGTTCTCACCAAACATAGGTGAGGCTGTAAAATATCATGGATATTTTCTGCTGACCCAAGTCCCAAGCTTATCAAGAGAAGATATTATTCAATAGGTTGAGTGCAGATGTTTGTTATTTCTCATTTCCTGAGTATGTTCTCAGTAATGATATACTAATCAGCAGCACTGACATTAAAACTCGTACTGGAAGGTTTCACAGTAAAAGCTGTCTCAGAATGAATGATTCTTCTTACCACTGAGAGCTACTTGGGCTGCAGAACATTGTTCAACATCATTTGGAACAGTTTCTCTGTCACCATCAGGGATAGAAAATCGTGGAAAACATGGTATCTCATAAGGCTAGGGCAGAAAGCTTTGTGAGAGTAGTGCAAGAGGAAAATTAATTCATATATTACAATTATATCCCACCTTCCAACCAAAAATGGCACTCAGGGCAGCTAACAATAATAAAATACAGATAAAACCCCCCAAATCTTAACGAAAACATAACACGCAGTTTATCTTTAGCAAGTGTTTGCTTAAATGCTTATCTCCCATACTCCCGTCTCTGTCTGCTTAGGCTCTTAAATAACCATTCCTGTCCCTTCAGCTTGTATACTTTTCAGATTCTTTCACATAGGTGTTTCATGCCTCATCATGCAAAATAGTATCTTCCTGAAGCTCTTTTCATAGGTATGTATGTATGTATGTATGTATATTACATTTCTATACTGCCCAATAGCCAAAGCTCTCTGCGCAGTTCACAAAAATTAAAACACATATATAAACACATATACAGTATAAATGAACTGTCTTTGTTCCTTATATATATATATATATATATCCCACCATTTATTTACATGAAATTGTTGTCTATCCCCTCAGGAATGACACAGTCTTTGTGAAAGCAATGCTTAGAATTTGTTCAATGGCGAGAGCGGAGGGGGAAAGGTACCTTCACTTGATAAAGAACTACTGACAAGATGGCTTTGTATGCATTGCAAGAAAAGAAAAAAAAATGCATCACCCAAAATTAGAACACAGGGTTTGCATAAAATTGGGCATGTGCCAATTTATATGCATAGGTGTAAATATAGGAATAATTATTCCTACAGTTTAAATATTAAGACAATTCATCTCAGCAGAAGACTGTGACCAGGTGAGTTGTATGTGTGCTGTCCAGGTGCTGACTGGGCAGCTTCAAGGCTGTCTCTCCCTTCTGATGGTTCTTTATCTTTAACCTGGACTTGGACCAGGCAGTCCTTCAAACAGAGGATAATGCCTTCAACTAGAGGACTGTCCTCTGTAAAGTAGGAGATATGGCCATACTAGCTACTGATTTCAAACATAAGAACTTGCTTTCCAGGTTTGACAAAAACTCCATCTGGTCTAGCCAAGTCCATCTAGTTTGTTAGCTTGAAAGTCCATCTTATCTAACAAAGGTCCATCCAGTCTAGCCCTCTGCCTCCAGAAGTGGACAGTCAGATAAGTGGGCCATGATGGAGATAGGTCAACCTTCTGTTTCTTGTTCCCAGTATGTGATAATCATACTGCTTCAGAACCCCGATGTTCCATTCTTAGCCTAGATGGCCAACACAAAGTCCTATGAAGTCATTAAGCCATCCTGGACACCTGAGGGCTACACCTGGTGGTGGGGTGTTAGGGTATGCATACAGGCCTGCCCCCAGCACCTCCATGCACATTGGCACCACCCTCCCTGTTCCCAGCCTTGGCAGGTTGAGCAGCAATGTCTGAAGGGGGCTTAATCTGCTCTGAATGCTGAAAAAAAGCTGCTGCAGGGTTCCCCATCTAAAATGTACCCTGTGCCAGTTGTATGCAGAAAAGCACCCCCTCCCTGACTGCTTTTTGTGCCCTAAAGGTGCTGTTCTGTGGGCAACAAGCAGCCAGGAGGGAGCAATTTTCAGTAGGAAGCTGTTGCAGAGACCCTACCTGGATCAGGAGTATATTCTAAAGTAGTCACTTGCTGCTATTTCCCCCTCCAAAATAAAATCAGCCCAGTGAAGCATATTTGTTTAAACACATGACTGTGCAGTGTGGCCCTTAAACCAATGGAACAAATTAGTCACAACTCCTTTATGTTCTGTTGCTTTCAATGGGATGTACAGCGCAAACCTTTGCATATTACTCACTGGGTTGGACCCAGTCATATTTAGAGTAGACCTTTGAAGCCAAGGGGGCTTAAGCAGGTCATGGCTAACTTCAGTCCAATTGATTTCAATGGGGTAAACTCTATGTATGTAAGTCTGGATCCAACCCACTGTGTTCCGTGAGGCTTATTCACTAGTGAGTGTGTTCAGGATTGCACAGTCTTAGTCACGACTAATGTTTCACAGGCTTGGAGTCTTTGGTTGACCAATTCTGACCTAGACGAGATGCCCTGTAGCTTTAAGAGCTTTGAGGGAGGGGAGAAGCTGCAAGTTGGGGCTTCTTCCATGCTGTTCCACAGTAAGCAACAAGCCTTCTCAGCTACCCAAACCCCATTTGCAAGTTTGTTAACAAAGCTTTTCTCTTAAGCCAAACCTATGTGGAGAACCTTTTAATACATATGTGCGTTACCTGGTTGCATCCTTGTCCTCTTTATGTCCCAGTAATGCGAGTCAAGTTGGAGTTCTCATGCCAACACTGGCTGTCCAGGGTACCCCTCGATACTAAGATAACTGGTCTCCAATTCTGTATGCACCTACAGGATTACCAGCCTTGTATAATAGACATCTGTCAGCATTAGAAGGGAGCCAGTTCTGAGTGAGCAGTGAGCCTCTTGCATTTACTTACCTTAACACAGGAAGTGGCAGCTTCTTTGCCGTGTCAGAGTGAGACGGGGCCTGGAGTATCAATAGGGCTTGCTGGGCCGGTAACAAGAAAGCCCCAGATCTCACCACATCCCACTTCCTGATTTGTAAAGGTGATGTGAATGGGTGGGGAAGAGAGAGTCAAGTGTCACAATGGCAGAGTGTTCAGGAGTAGCCTGAGAGAGAAACTGTGGGTAGAGAAACGATGGACATATATATGCCTCTCCTGATAGCTCTCTGTCCAAAAGGCATGGCCCTAGCAAGTGATATAAAGCCTCGGCCGTACTCTTAAATATGGCTCTGGGGCCAGGAAGTAGGCTGACCAGATAAAATGCAGGTCAGGGCTCCTGTAACTTTAACAGTTGTAGAGAAAAGGGAATTTCAGCCAGTGTCATTTGTATGCCATTAGTTCCTGGTGATATTCCCTCTTCATCACAACAGTTAAAGGTGCAGGCACTATACTAGAGTGACCATATTCAAAAGAAGGCAGGGCCCCTGCAACTTTAACTGTTGGGATGAAGAGGGAATTTCACCAGGAACTAACTGCATACAAATGACACTGGCTGAAATTCCCTTTTCTCTACAACTGTTAAAGTTACATGAGCCCTGACCTGGATTTTATCTGGACACCCTACCAGGAAGCCCCTTTGTTCGACTCACTGCCAAGGTGAAACTGATATGGGGCTCTGCAGATACTCCTCCAGATGTTTTGGACTTCAGCTCCCACCAGCCCCAGCCAGCATCGCCAATGGTTAGGAATTCTGAGAGTTCAAAACATCTTAAGGGCACTAGGTTGGAGAATGCTTTGAGAATGACCGTGGCCTCTGATAAGCTACACGCAAGGGGCAATTTCGGTAGCCATCCTTTTCTGTTTGTCCCCAGCACCTAATAATCGGACAATATTCCCTACCTTTCTTGTAGATTTTCAAGGAGAGGCTAGTCAGTCTCTGGGATGCAACTTAGCCCCACGGTGCTGGCATGCAATGAAGGGCATTACAAAGAGGGTCTCAGAGTTGCGTGTTTGTGCAGGAAGTAGACAGGAGTTCAAAATCTGGATGTGAAAAGTGGTGCCAACGCAAAAGCTTTGAGAAGCTAATGTATATAAGTGAGAAGCGTGAATGGGCAAAGTAGTGTCTGCTGCCCACAACACCCACCCTCATGTTAGAGTAGAGAATCTTGTGACAATCATACACCAGTGTTTTTTTTTTTAATGAACTTCAAAAATAAAAAAGCCAGCCAGCCAACTGGCAGCAAACCCTGTTAGGCAGCAGCTTGTAGAGGAGTGAGGATACCATCAGAAAATATATTTGAGGGAAGGGGAAAATGTATCACACAGAGTGTAGCAACAAAGTACAGCAAAAGCTACAAAAGTAGGAGTGAGTGAAGTTAATTTCAGATACATTGGATCTCTTACTTTTTATTTCAGTGATTTTAACATTAAAATGTTACGTAGAACAGATTTGTCTTAATTGTGTGCTGTAAAATCAGACATGTGACCAAGGCTATGTTCAGGTGGGCACATCCCCTTGGTGCTGGACACGCTCCCTGGGGACAGACATGTTGGTGGGAACGCCCCCTTGGGGGCCATCCATGTTGTCCTCCTTTTTGGTTTCCAAAATATGGTCACCCTAGCAAGGTCTTTGTCATAGATGGGTGGTGGTCTCTTCTTGCAGTGTGATTCTAGGACCCATATAAAGAAGTGTCAGCACTTCAACTGTTAAATGACAGAAAATGTCAAGTAAATGTGTTTGTATGTGTTTGATTGAATGAGCTTTGAAGCTGGGGGCAATCCCTATTTAAAAGTTCTGAGCAAGCGGGTTTTGAAATGACTAATTTGATTTATTTAGCATTTCATCTGCAGTGCTAGAGACAGAAGAACCCAGGAATCTTCACACCTGGACTTTACTCACACATGCATGCTTTTCATTGCATGAGGACAGAACATAAGAAGAGCTGCGCTGGATCAGACCAAAGGGCAATCCTCTAGTTCACATTTTGTTTACAAAGTGTCTGTAGTGGTTTTGACCAGAAGAAATGGTGAGGGGTCTTAGTGAGTTCTCACAGGTCTGTCTAGTGTACAAATATATATCAATATCATTCATATATATATATATATATATATATATCATATTATACATGGATAGAAGCTAATATAGTCAAATGTAGTAAGCAGCTTTTAGAGAAGGCTTCAGGTAACTGAAAGCAGGCCACTTCAATAGCAATGTTTTCTGACCTTTCCCTCACACTGCCAATTAGTGCCAGGGCTGTAGCTCCATATCTTTTGCTTCTACTCTCAGTGATAAAGGTGTTGTGCATTACTTCATTCTTTAACCTGAGAGCCATTTTCCTTTTGCTTGGGGAAATTTGGCCTCCTAAAGTAAACAGCTCATCAAGTTCCCAGAGTAGGGCAAAATGTTTCAAAGATCTATGTAAACTTGGGAACAAAGGGATTTAGCTGGTCTAGCTTCAGGAGGAGTTGCAAACTGGCCTGGAAAATCTACTTTGGCCCCGAGGAGAGGCGTTCGGTATGTTGTGGGGACCCCGGCATACAACCAGGTGGACATCTGCTTTGTGCCCTGGAGGGATGGAAGCTTACTTTGTTTATTCTTTTTACCTCCACATGTTATCCATATTTCATTAAACAGTTAAGCTGATCCATTTGTGATCTGTATCATTTTCATCACCCTCGAACCTGGTTTTAGGTGGGAACCAGATCAATCAGTTTCCCATAAATTAAGCAACTCAAGACAGTGGCCAAACCCATGCCAATGGGAAGTCCACAAACAGGAAATGTGAAATTGTATCCTCCCACTAGTATTCCCCAGCAATGGGTGTTTAGAGAAATACTATCTCTAATATTGGAAGTTATATACAGCCATCATGACTAGTTCCGTTATCCTTCATGAAATGATGAAGTGTTTGCATGTGTGAAAAAGCACAAATCTATGCTGTCCTTCCACTCAAAAATGTCTAGTTCAGCTCATAATGAATGGCAAAGCATAAATGGAGATAGAATACGATGGAATAATAATAATAATTATGATGATGACGTCTTATTTATTTATTTATTTAAACTGCTTTTATATACCACTTGATATAAAAAGATCTTTAAGCTGTTTACATAAGAAACATATACAATACATTCTAAATGCCAACATAAAAAACAATATAAAATTATGAATAGATTTTAAACATTACAGAAACGGTAAATCAGAGCACTGCAATTACACGTCAGGGAAAGTATGAGCAAACAAGTAAGCCTTCAAGAGGCATATCTTCATGAGGCATCTTAGGTTTACCACATTTTTCACCTCTTGGACTATACACAAGAGAGCGTTCAAGAGGATGGGTGCCATTACCAAGAAGGCCCACTCATATGGCATTTAGGAATTGCTGTCATGAGGAAAGGTGAATGATTTGCTCTGAAATTGTTTGGCGAACTCGTCACAATGAGCCTCAGAGTGAATGATTTGCTCTGAAATTGTTTGGCGAACTCGTCACAATGAGCCTCAGAGTTCTCTAATGCAGAAGGCACTATTGTGCAGTTCAGCCACCCTCATGAGAGTTCCATGTCACTTGTGTTCCAGCCATCTTCTAGCCTGTCGTTCAAAGCTCCTTGGTAAATTAGGGAGCAATCTGAACAACACAGTACCAAAGCGAGGACCCCAGAGCAATTGTGTTAATGGTCCTCCACATCTTACCATTTCACAATAATGTCCAACTTCTAGGCACCATACAATTATATCTATCTATCTATCTATTAGGGGTGTGCACTGGATCGGCTCCAATCCACGATCCGGAGCCGATCCAGGGGAAATCTGATACAATTATCCGATTTCCGATCCCCCCTCTGGATTGTCCGATCTTTTCCAAACCGGTCTGGAAGGACCCAATCCGGTTTGGGAAAAATCGGAGGATCGGCGGGCGCCCACTGGCGCCCACAACCGCTTCCATTGGTGGGCGCCAGTGGGCACCTGCCGATGGAAGCAGACAGTGGTGGGGGGCTTAACTGGCGGGGCATCCTCCTCCTCCCGTTGCCGGCTGTAAACTACTGGAAACTAGGCCACGAGGCTAGTTCGCAGTAGTTTACAGCCGGCAACGGATGGAGGAGGATGCCCTGCCAGGTAAGGAGCAGGGGGCTTACATGGGGGGCTGTCCACTGCCATCAGCAGGCACTAGCAGGCGCCTGCCGATGGAAGCGGATAGCAGGGGGGCAGCAGAGGGGCCCTGGGAGGGGGGCACTTACCTGCGGGGCCATCCGGTGCCTTCACCTGCGTAGTTCCATTGACCTGGCGCTCCACTGAGGACTAGGCCGCAAAGCCTAGTCCTCAGTAGATCTACGCGGGTGAAGGCGGCAGACGGCCCCGCAGGTGAGGAGGATCGCCGGGGACGGGCGCCAGCGGATGGGAGCAGAAGAGCCCTGCAGGCAAACACAAGGGGGGAGGGACAGGGAGTGGGAGTTAGGTCCCCACTTACCCCCCTGCCACCATTTTCCCCCATAGACTTGCATGGGGGGAAAGCTTTCTTTCCCCTCATGCAAGTCTATGGGGAAAAATGGTGGCCAATCCGAAATTGGACATCCGATTTTCGGATCGGGATTGGGTCCAATCCGATCTGGGGGACCACCGATTTTGTTCCTATCTGATCAGGAACAAAATTGGAGGTCCCGATCTGGTCCCGATCCAATCAGGGGGGTCCATGCACACCCCTACTATCTATCATCTATCTATGTACTCTGCTTGCATGCTTAGAATTTTTTAAAAGATGGGACATAGTAAGGAGAGAATGAAGGACAAATAAAAGGGAAAACAGGGAAACGTCTACATGGATATGCGATTCCAGGAGCAGGAGGTGCTGGAATGTGGATTTAAATATATTGCAAAAATATGCCATATATATATATATATATATATATAATCTTGACTTGCACAGACAGCATCTGTGCACTAGTATGTTATAGC
Organism: Anniella stebbinsi; assembly: GCA_029215795.1. Taxonomy (NCBI): domain Eukaryota; kingdom Metazoa; phylum Chordata; class Lepidosauria; order Squamata; family Anniellidae; genus Anniella; species Anniella stebbinsi. The sequence goes on from JARDYH010000003.1 coordinate 33,241,732, forward strand.
GCAGTATCATAATTTTCTTTATATACACAGGGCAGCTGCTGCGGTTTTCCGGGTTCATGTGGATGCCAGGGAAAGTCCATTGGGAGACTGAATGGGAGTCCATTGCTCCCTCCCAGACACTCCCCTCACTCACTCCCAGCTGCTGCCCCTCCATTCTCCTGCCCACCAACCAGCCAGACTTACCTGAGGCCTCCATCCATGCTGGTGAGCCACCCTGCCTCCTCTACACTAAACCTCTTTTACAACGTTAAATCTACAGCAGCCCAGAGAGGAGCTGGGGGGCTTTCCAGCGCATGTGGATGTCTTCAGTAAGTCCCACAGGCAGATGAGCAGGAGGGGGCAGTGGCTGACCATTGGTCAGAATTGGCCCAAAGTGGTTCGGCTGCTTCAGCAATATGTTTCAACCAATTATACGTTTCAATGCCAGCTGTATTTATTGCATGCAGCATCGGGTGAAATTTCCTCGTCTTCACAACAGTTAAAGTCGCAGGAGCCTGCCCTCTTGAGCAGATATGAAAGAGGGCAGGGCTCCTGCAGTTTGAACTGTTGTGATGATTAGGGAATTTCACCAGGTGCTGCATGCATACACATCACACTGGCTGAATTTCCCCTTTCTATGCAACAGGAACCCTGTCCTCCTTTTCATGTGGTCACCGTAGGTAAACACTCACACCCACCTTGTGGCTGTGTATGCATTGCATCATTTCTTAGGTAGCCATCAGCTCTTTCCTATAGAATGATGGTTTCTCCTTGATCACAACTCCGCGGCAAGAAGCACCATTGTGGTTGCAGTGAAAACCACAAGATAAGGATTTATTTAGACTCCAGGCCAATGATCACATCTGTCCTATTGATAATCGGCTCCCTGGACAACCTCATTCGATGGTTCAGACCTAGGACCTATTCACAGCCTCAAAAGTCTTCCCGTCTTGTGCTGCATGAAACTCCTTTCTGGAGCAGTGACTCATTTTCTGAACCCACCTTCTGTAATACAAAGAACCTGGGAGATGCTTCAGCTCAAAGTTATCCTCTGTGGTGGAAACCCTTCACTGCCAGTAACCACTACAGGCACCAATCAATAGGCTGTAGGCTATTTGATCAGAGACATGGTAGAAAACCAAAGATGTACCACAGGCAAGCATAGATGGAAGAAGTACTCCACTTGTTTGTCTGCTGACCACTGGCTTCACAAAGGACAGGCAGACATTGCCTGCACCTTACAGAAATCAATGAGTTGGTTCCGTGCAGATCGTTTGTCACGACACACCCAAAGCAACATGGCTCTATGCAGAACAGGCCTGGTGAACCATTTTCAGTCTGGGCCATATTCTAATTTGGGAAGGGTCTCGGGGGGCTGTGGGGCAAAGGGGGAGTGGCCAAGGACAGAGTGGATGGGACCAGGTGAAATTTGTACCAATTTGGACATTTTCCCACCAAGCATCCAAACCACTGCTCAGTTCTATGCATGTCTACTCAGGAGTAAACCCCAGTGCAACAACTTCCAGGCATGCAAAGTACTGCTCCATTATAAAATGTATTGGTAGTTAAAGTTGAAATGCTTTTACATTGCTGTTATCTCTTATCATTGATTGAGATAAGGGCGGCGCGGGTGGAGGGGGGGGTGGCACGGGGGCGGGCGGAGCAGCACGGCGCGGGTGGGGGGGGTGGCACGGGTGGGGGGGGCGGGCGGCGCGGGGGGGCGGGCGGCCTGCGCGAGGCACTTACCTGCTGGGGCGTCCACTTCCCTCCGGTGCTTGGAATCTACTAAGAAACAGGCTTCGCGGCCTGTCCCTCAGTAGCGCGCCGGGTGATGACGTCATCACTCGGCGTGCTACTGAGAGACAGGCCAGGAAGCCTGTTTCTCAGTAGATTCCGAGCACTGGAGGGAAGCGGATGCCCCAGCCAATAAGGAGCGGGGGGGGCGGGCGGGGCGGCGCGGCACGGGTGGGGGAGGCGGCGCGGGGCAGCGCGGACGCGCGCGGGGGGGGGGTTGTTTTGGGTGGGTGGGGTGGCGGCGGCGGGGGGGGTCCGGGATTTTGATCCTCAAAATCTGGTCACCCTAGTAGGCTGACCATATGAAAAGGAGGACAGGGCTCATATAATTTTAACTGTTGTAGAGAAAAGGGAATTTCCGCCGGTGTCATTTGTATGCAATTAGTTCCTGGTAAAATTCCCTCTTCATCACAACAGTTAAAGTTGCAGGCACTATACTAGAGTGACCATATACAAAAGAAGGCAGGGCCCCTGCAACTTTAACTGTTGTGATGAAGAGTGAATTTTACCAGGAACTAATTGCATACAAATGACACTGGCTGAAATTCCCTTTTCTCTACAACTGTTAAAGTTATATGAGCCCTGTCCTCCTTTTCATATGGTCAGCCTAACTCTGCGCCAACCCTTCACATCCCAAGCTGTGCATGCCCCTCCAGTTCCCCACAACATGGGTGGGTGAGGCCCAGCCAGGAGAGATCAGTAAATTAAACCTGGGGGTTCATAGAATCACAGAATAGTAGAGTTGGGAGGTGCCTATGAGGCCATCAAGCCCAACCCCCTGCTCAATGCAGGATCCACCTTAAAGCATACCTGTCAAATGGCTGCCCAGCTGCACCTTGAATGCCTCTAGTGTGGGAGAGTCCATGACCTCTCTAGGTAATTGGTTCCATTATCGTACTGCTCTAACCGTAGGCTGACCATATGAAAAGGAAGACAGGGCTCCTGTAACTTTCACAGCAGTGCAATTTATGAAGTTTATATAAAAGAGAACCTGCCATTTATTGCTCTCACAGGAGGCCCAAGTGGAACTTATCTCCATCTTTCTCTTAGTGTTGCCAGACAGCAACACAGAAGTGAGTGTTTTCTCATGTGTTGTAGAAACAATAATAATAATTATTATTGTGAAGTTATCTGAATCTATTGTGTGATGTCTATAGTGCAGAACGTTGGAATGCACTGCACACTGACCAGGTCACCCCTTGTCCAATATTAACCATAGCCTTCAACTCTGCAATGGCCTTTGGCCCAAAGGGTCATTACAGGGTTGAAGGGAGTCATGGAATTACATTGTCTGGACATCAGATCTACCCTCTGGCAAACAACCGAGATGTAGTCATGGTACAGGAAGTTCTCAGAGGCCAGGTCTAGCTATCTTGGTAGACCTGGTGCCCACACCACTTAGTCACCGGATCTACCAGAAATGATAGACCTGTTCTCTGATGCAATCAGGGTTTTTTCCCCCCAAGAACCATACACAAAATGTACAGTTAAAGGAAAAATATGCAATTCTAAAAGAACATTGCTGTAGTTCAAAATTCAAGCCATGCAATAATTGGATTGTTAGGTGATGTAATAAGTGGCTGGTAACAACATGAAAAATAAAGTGAGCACACCAGGGCCCCTCTAGAACCCTAATATCTGATCAAGCATAGCCATTTTTACTTCCACCACTAAAGACACCCCACACAGTCTCCACTGCTACCCTCTAGAGCTGCCTTCTCCAACATGGTGCCCACCCTATGTTTTTATTTATTTTATTTATTTATTACATCTTTATACTGCCTAATAGTTGAAGCTCTCCAGGAAGTGCATAATTAAAACCATAAAATACAATAAGTATACAATGAATTTAAAATGTTAAAAGTTTAAGAATGCAAGATAAAATCAGATAAATTTCAGTTCAGGGAAAGCCTGTGTGAAAAGGTACGTTTTAGGAGGCGTTTAAAAGATGTTACATTTCCTGCCTTCCAAACCACATAAGGGAGGATTTTCCAGAGGGTGGGTACCTGTTTTTGACTTCAACGCCACTGTAGAAGTCTAAACTTCAAGAGGAGGGGAACTGACCATGTCAAAAGGACTGATTCAAAGTCCCCCACCTTCACCATTCCCATGACTGGCTGGAAAAACACAAATCTAGAGTGGGCCCTGCTACATGTGTTGGATTATGATATATTAGGACAGTCCTCATGATTGACATGGAGGACATGAAAACCTGAGCTGCCTCAGACGAGGTGCCCTCAGCATGAATGTTGCTGTCGCCCCAAACCAGGTGTACATGATAGAGGTGTACAAAATTATGCATGGTGTGGAGAATGCCAATAGGGAGATATTTTTCTTCCTCTCTCAAAATACTAGAACCCAGGGTCATCCCATGAAGCTGATTGATGGTAGATTCAGGACAGACAAAAGGAAGTACTTTTTCACACAGTGCATAGTTAAACTATAGAATTCACTACCACAAGATGTAGTGATGGACACCAATTTGGATGGCTTTAAAAGGGGGTTGGCTAAATTCCTGGAGGAAAGGTCCATCAATGACTACTAGGCCTGATGGTTATGTGCTATCTCCAGTATTTGTGGCAGTAAGCCTGTGTGCACCAGTTGTTGGGCAACATGGGTGGGAGGGTGCTGTTGTAACATGTCCTGCTTTGTTGGCATCTGGTCGACAGCTGGTTGGCCACTGTGTGAACAGAGTGCTGGACTAGATGGACCCTCAGTTTGATCCAGCATGGTACTTCTTATGTTCAAACCAATAGCCTGGAGGACTTCATCATCACATCCAAGACCACTTCTGTCAGTTCTGATAGGGAGACTGCTGGGTAGCGGGATGACTGGTACACCAGCAGAATCCACAATCTTTCCAGCTGGCTCCACACAAGATGAAAAGAGTCCAGACTAGTAGCCAGACAGACATGGAGCCTAGAGAGACAGATAGAATTCTTATAGACCAGGGCAATCCCACATGAAGCCCAAAACTGTTCTTCGAAATAAAGATGGTGCTAGCAGGTAGCACTTCACTTTGCAATATGCCAGACTCCCAGATTTTAAAAAAAATCCATATCTTTAAAAAATAATTAAAAAAACCAGGAGGGGAGCGAGTCTGGTGGGGGCCAAAAGAGGGGTCTATGGGAGTTTCGAGTGAAACAGAAAGAATGGGACAGAGCTGAGATTTGAAATCTGAAGAGCGCCCTCTCTCCATGGAGATCTGATGTAGGAGCCATGGATTTTGGGCTAGATGCCAGAGTGTCTAAACTGTGCCTCCACCTGTGCTTGACCTGTATATTCTTAAATAAACGCAAATATTAAAAAAACACCATAAGCCTCCAGTGACCTCTTTCCAAAGGGAACCAAAACTGGGTAAGTGCTGCATTCTTGGAACTCCTTGCTGCTCAAAGAATGGTGTTGCTCATAACAATACATTTGTACAAGCTACAGAAATAGTAAAACTAGCATGGGTACACATGCTCCCTCCAGTTTTTTCATGATGATTTCCCACTTAATCAGTAAAACAGGTGAATCATAGGGACAAATCAGACATTAGTCTGTTAGTAGATGTCCTCCCCCCTTTTTACTCCAAAATAAATGGAGGGGCCCTAGTCCAGATCTTAAAAGGCACCCTACCATCTATAATAGCATTACGATCCAGATCTGTTCTCTTGCACCTACTCGAGAATAAAAACAGCTGCTAGATACACAAAGTAATGTCTGTCTTGGCCTTATTTTATACAGGGCCAGTTCACATGACATTATTTATTTAACCCATGATAAGCTGCAATGAATGTTGGTTGCCATTTTGAATCAGCAACACTCGATTGGTGCAATAGGGGCTTGCACCATGTTCTGCAAACCCACCATTGTGAGTTATTCGAGGGTTAAGTAACACATAAACCTACTACTAATTGAGTGTTATGTGAGGGTTGTTAAATCTTCAAATATCCTCTAATGACCAGGTTCTGAAAACAAAATGCAACTTTTAATTGCCCCATATTGTAATGAAAATTTCAATTATTCAATTTTTGTCATTTCATGGCAGATGGGGAAAAAAATGAAAGCTCTGGTGAAAGAGGCAGGGAGAGATGAGAATTTTGGAGAATTGTCTCCTTAAGGAGGGGAACATGATTTCTACATACTTTTCTTTAAGTGTAGGGAGTTTTGGGGGGGTCGTCTTTCTATTTTTTTTTTAAGCACCCCTGCCACTTGCAGGAGCCCGGGAGTTCTTTCTGAATGCCTGTTGGGCCAGATCTACACGTCGTCCTTGATGCGCCCTCCCTGCGCCACAAGCCGCTTTGGAGCGCTGCACTTCGTCTAGTGTGGCTCAAGCCTCAGAGGCTCTGCTCTCGCCGCTGCCGCCGCCCTTTCATCCCGCCGGTCCCAGGGAGGGAGGAGGGAGGGTTGTAAACAAAAGCTAGCAATTGGAAATCCCTCTCCCAATCACTGGCTTTTGTTTACAACCCTCCCCCTCCCTCTTCCGTCCCCGGGACCGGTCTGGATGAAAGGGTGGCAGCTGCCACGGCGTGGGCAGAGCCTCCGAGGCTTGAGCCACACTAGGCAGGGTGAAGCGCTCCAAAGCAGCTTGTGGCGCAGGGAGGGTGCATCGAGGACGACGTGGAGATCCTGCCTTGGAGAGGGTGAGGTCACATGGCATGTGAAAATGCTGTCCCTAAGGAAAAAATTCTCCAAATTTCTCCCCATCGCTGCAAAAGAGGCAGGAAAAAACAATGCCTCTTTCGCAGGGAGAGAAAAAGTTCCTGAAAATAGGGGACAGAATTCAGCACAGCACTATTGAAAATGGTGGCTGCATGCACCCAGCTCATGCTGGGTTAAATAATCCATGATGACCCAACTGTGTCATGCGAACCCAATCACAGCGTAACAACTCTTCGGGAAAGAGCGACAATGCCTCCCGGCTTTCATATGTTAATGGATTCCAAATGCATTCAACTTGAAGAAGCAAAACCTTGAAGTTTGTAGCTCCAAAGATGTAAACAGGATGTTAGCCTCTCTGGATTTAGTGTGCAGACTTGGGTGTTTGTTGTGTTTTGGTTAGTGGCTGGAAGTTTGCTTTTTTCTGAAGCCCATAAATGCTCCACAGGGAACAGACCAGGCCAAATGTTTGATTCCCTTCCCCAGAGCTGTTGCTTTAGCGACTGCCCCCCTCCCACGGTTACAGGTACCCTTAGGAAAAGTAGCCAAACAAAACACCAGTGAGTAACAGTGTTCAGGGGGAAGCAGCAGCAGCAGTGGCCTCTTAAGATTGACCTTTTGTTGAGACATTGGTAGCCTTGGGAACATTCACACACATGCGCGCACACACACACACACACACACACAGACCCTTCTCTCTGCTACAAACCCTGGGAGGCAGAGGAAGCCGCGTGGGTGTTGGAGGGTGTTGTGGTCCCCGTAGGTGTGAACTCTAGCTGGCCGAGGTATCTGAGCTCAAACACATAAAGTGGAAAGTAACTGAACTGCGGTGTGCAATGTGGACCCATTGGCTTCATGTTTGCGTCAATGACCATTTCCACTTTTCTTTTTTTAACCTTCTCATGTGGCCATCTCAGTTTCCTCCCTCATCTCCTCCCCTATAGCTGCTATGAAAGCTCAAAAATAAGAGAGATCAGATTCAAAAATAAAGACATTAATGTTTGAAGGGGCAGCAGCGTGGTCTTTACGTACATGTTTGCCTCTTCCCCAGTATTAAATCCCCCCCCCTAAAAAAAATCTGGTACGGTCTACGTCAGGGGTGGGTGGACTTCAATCCTGCAGGAACTACTTTGTTTGTTTCCCCAAGAAACCTGAGAGTCACCAGCTAGTGTCAAGTGTACAATAGTGGCTTAGAAAGAGGGGCCGACATACTCTTAGAAGTAAGGAATGGAGTTCCTCTGAGCACACACTCACCCTGGGAATTTGTTTTCAATATCCAAACTGTGCTCACAGCCCTTTCACACAAGATCCAATTCCTGGTTACCCCCTCCCTACCAAGCTTTCTTTATTTTAATAGCCTAATTTGGGGAATGTGGTAGGGAGGGAGGACTGTTGCTAGTGTTAAACAATTGGGAGTCAGAAATCATTAGTGATCTGCAGCAGAATATCCAGAGATCTACCAGTAGATCCTGATCTACCTGCTGCCAGGGATGGGGGAAGGCATTTGTCCAGTCGGCATTTTAATGTGAATGTACCTAATTTTGCACTATCAAACCAATTCATGAACCAAATGTCCAGTATCCTTTGAAATTCACACTTTTTCAAATTTTGCAATGGAGTTCAACAACAACAACAACGTTTATGAAAATGCATATATTAGGGGATAAAAATTTGAACAATGATGATCAAAATGCATCGTTTTTAGGAAAATTGCCTACAAACATGTGTATATTTAGCAAAATTGCATGCAGAAAGGCATGAATTAGGAGAAATGTGCCCAAAAATGCAAATGCAAAATGCATTTTTTAAAGAAATCTCAGTGTTTGAGAGGAATTGAAATTAAGTCTAGAGAAATGAGAAAACAAGAGAAACTCTAATTGTCAGTTCTTTCTACTCCTCTACTTCCTTGGTCAAAGTTTTCTGCCCCAGATTCTTAAGGCATGATCATTTGAATAGTAGCCTTAACAAACGATCCACAAACAATTGTACCAATTTTGCTTGCAAGTCATAGGTCTACTAGCTGCATGGCTTCTACTGCTTGAAAACAAAAATTCAGGAGCATATTTACTTTTAAGGATTCTCCTAAAATTCTCCTCCTTTGTATTTTCCTGGCTTTTGATGCTCCAAATTACCTGGATCTGTGTCCGAAGTGGAACAGGTAGATGAACAATTCTCCATTGATCTGTTTGTTTTTTTTAATTTTGAAATCTTGTACAAAGTTTTATGCATGCACAGTTTGCTACCGTTTTCATTATTTGCCCTCGACATCAGCAATGAGCACACTTTATACTGCATGCCAGTATTGATATGGTATTGTATGCCTGATTAGATCAAGATTATTTCTGTGTAGTGTTTTAGTGACGCAGATGTGTACCTGTGTGTATTGATAAAACCCCACCAAAACTAACATGATGCAGCTGTAGCAGGGTTGTTGTGAAATGACTTTCCCCCAATTTGCCAACCCATTCACAGAAAGCAACATTTCACAAATTTTCAGCATGGGAGGTACGACTGCACATCTCTTTTGATACCATACTTATGTAGCATGGCAAGCAGAAGCTTCCTTCATTCCTATCCGCCCCTCTCATTGTCCTTGTGGGAAAGTGATGGACTGCTTAGCCAGCCAGGCAGCTGGTAGGTCCAGCTGCTGTTTTGCCTACCAACTAGATGGCTGACAGCCACCCTTTCCTTGCCCCAAATACACTCAATGTAGATGTTATTTAAAAAAGAAAAGAAAAAGGAAGACACCAGATCTAGCTGTGGATTATAATTGTGGCTTGCTAACAAACCATACTTTAAACCAGGGTTGAGGAACATAAGGCTCTCATTCTTGGACTGCAACTCCTATCAGCAATAGCCAGCATAGCTAATAGTGAAGGATCATGGGAACTGCAGTCCAGCAACATCTGGAGGGCACACATTCCCCATCCCAGTTTTAAACTAGCCAGAATTCTCCCAGTTTGGACATAACAACAACCACAAAAAAACCTTTGGTTTGTTTGTAATGGAAGTGGATGTTCCTATTTCAGTTCTGATCCATCTGTAGCAGGGACCCTTGCAGCAAGGTGAGGCCAGTAGTTGCAACACCATGGAAAGCTCCAAGTGCATAATTTGGTCCAAGGATGGTGCGAGGTGAGCTGAGGCCTTTAGAGTCCTTCTACCCAGTCTAAGAAGCTCTGCCTTCCTGCCTAAAAAATGTGAATCCTTAAAGGGCCAATGTCCTGGCCTAAAGCACAGCATTCCTCCTTTCTGTGGCCTCCTGCCTGCTGCACCATCGGCTCTGGACCAGGAGGTACTTGACTCCTCAGACGAATTAGGCTTGGGGGATGATATCTTGGAGGGTCCTGGCTCAGCTTCTGCAGGCTCCTGAGCACAAGCCTCAGGCTCAGTGTCAGAAACAGTGTCCAATTCCTCAGCCAGTAGTACAGTGATTCCAGCCATCTCATTCCCTTCTGACTCTGAGATCAAGGCTAGGGCCATGCCAACCTCCTTCCAGCTGTGCTGGAGAAGAGAGGGGGAGGGAAGCCTGCAACCCTGCTGTTTGCAGTTGCTCATGAACACAATGGTTAACATGACTTATAAACAAAGCCTTTTGGCAGGGGCAATCCATTATGATGTATCATCATCATCGTCATCATCATCATCGTCATATGATGCCTTTTTTCCTCTTGCAAGGAACCCAGGGTGGCTTACATGGTACTCCTCCACCTCTTCATTTTATCCTCCCAACAACCCTGTAGCTTAGGCTGAGAATCAGTAACTGGCCTGAAGTCACTCACTGGGAACTAGAACCCTGATCTCCTGAGTCCCAGCCAACTATCTAACCACTACACCAAACTGGCTCTCATGTGAAAATGTTCTGTGAATGAGTGGTTGCTCCTTCTTCTTCTTCTTCTTCTTCTTCTTCTTCTTCTTCTTCTTCTCCTTCTCCTTCTCCTTCTCCCTCTCCCTCTCCCTCTCCCTCTCCCTCTCCTTCTTCTTCTTCTTCTTCTTCTTCTTCTTCTTCTTCTCCTTCTGTTGCATTTCAGTATTGGACCATGTTTCCTGATTCTGCAACTGAAGAAAAGCGAAGGGCCATCAAGGTTGGCAACTGAGGTTTCACTGGCTTTTGAAGTCAATCACAGTCACTCTGCTTTCTACCAGCTCTGCTCTGCCTCCTCCTTCATTAATACCCAGGCTTCCAGCATGAATAAAACTGGACAAGGTGCTTTCCAAACTAAGAAGAATGTAAAGACCTGTAATTCCCCTGGCATGTGTGCATGTGTGTGTTTGGTTTCCTCACATCTAGAGCTGTCACCCACTGAATTGTTAGGGAAAAAGGAGAAGGAAAAGGATCATGCTGTGATGTGATAGAACATCATGTCAGAATGAGGCATGCTGTTATACAGCTCAGTCCAAAGAACGGCTGATTTGATTTCCTTGTTATTGTTGGAAATTGGAAAGCTGTGCATGCTTTAAGTTGAAGAATTCTCTTTGGGAAAATGGAGAGGAATGCTAAAAAATGCCAGTGGCTTTCCCACATTACAGGGTAACAACAATAATCCATCCAGGGCCATCTTGACTGCACAAGTAACTAGGGCAGCTGCTTATGAATTCCCAAAGAGGAGGAAATGCATACCCCCCCAGGGGTAACAATTTGCATAAAATTTGCATGTGCTGATTTGTGTGTATAGATACAGGTTTAGAAATAATTATTATGACTAAAACAGAACTACTGTACATCTCACCAAGGTAACCCGTGTGCCTGCCTGTTCCACTGGCTGTCCAGATGCTCACTGTTGATTGGCAACAGTTCTTATAGTACTTCATTTTTTAAACTGGAACTGTACTGGGACCCTTCAAATAGCCTTCAAATACAGGACAGTCCTCTGACAGCCCTTCAGATAGGGGAAGGGCTGTCAGTGAAGCAGTGTGTGATGAGAAAGTGGGAGATGTCCTCCCCCAAATACACACACACTGGCTCGGTTGCAGCAGTATAAGGCATCCTGGGGCACTCCTCTGGGAACATGCAGCGCAACCCCATGTTTATCCTTTCATACACATCGAATTAGGAGCCAGTCTTTCCAGGCCAAGGTGTGTGACTTTTAGGCAGGCTCAACCCCCCTGCATAGCTCTCTTTTTAAAATGTTCACATTGGGGAAGTGATGGTATTTGCCTTTATCTTGGAATCATAAGATAAGGAGGGCCATGCTCAGTCAGAGGAAAGTTCCATCTTGTTCAACATCCTGTTTCTCACAGTGGATAGTTAGGTGCTTCTGAGAAGTCCACAAACAATTTCCCTCCACTGATAATTGTCAGTCAGCAATTGGAATTTGGTGAGCCTGGCCATACTGCCTCTCAACACAGAAGTTCAATTTAGTCATCATGGTTAATAGCTTAACTGATCCTTGGCAAATTCATCTAATGCCATTTATAAATCATCCAGGCCAAGGTGAGCAGAAAATAGATCTTCAGATGTTTGGGAACAACTCATGGCATTCCTGACCATTGGTGCCATTGGCAGGAGCTTAAGGGAGTTGAAGTCCAAAATATCTACAGATCTAACTTCTGCCCACCCTTGACCTAGGCCACACCATGCAGTGGCAAATTTCATAAGTATGAAAGAATACTTTCTTTTGCCTCTCCTGAATATGCTGCAAATCAATTTAATTGCATGGCCATGACTTCTAATATTGTGAAAGATGGAGGGTGGGGGGGAAATCTCTTTCTGCACTGGCTCCATGCCATGCATAATTTGTAAATTTCAGTAGGGGTGTGCATCGGATCGGATCCGATCCACGATCCGAATCCGATCCGACCCAAAATCGGGAAAATCCGATCCGATCCAATCCGATCCAACCAACCTCCGATCCGATCCGATCCGACGAGGTCCGATCCGGATCGGACGCCATTTTGAATGCTTTTTCCCATAGCCAAGTATTGTTTTACAAAAACGCCTATAACTTTTTCATTTTTAAAGATAAAAGGATGAAACTTGGGCACATTGTAGACTGGTTAGGTATAGTTATCTGTGAGAAATTTCAGAAAGATTGGTGCATGCGTTTTTGGCAATTAATTTTTTAATAAATACCCAGGAATGCTTATAACTTTGTCATTTTTAAAGTTACAAACATGAAACTTTGCCACATTGTAGGAGGTACCTTGGGACCTATGTGTGTGAAATTTCAGAAACATAGGTGCTTGCCTTGTGTGGCAATTAAGTTTTGAAACAATGAGGAAAGAAACACCTATAACTTTGTCATTTTTAAAGTTACACACATGAAACTTTGCCACATTATAGGTGGTACCTTGGGACCTATGTGTGTGAAATTTCAGAAACATAGGTGCTTGCCTTGTGTGGCAATTAATTTTAGAAAAATGGGTAGTAGTGGGGTAAATACAGTTATGCCTCCCATTTTTTTAGTTTTGAAGATACAAACAGGAAACTTGGGCACATTACAGGGAACACTTCACTTGATATGTGTGTAAAATTTCAGAAACATTGGTGCTTGCCTGGTGTGGCAATTAATTTTTGAAACAATGAGGGATTCATTGGACAGCACTTGCCCATAGGGATTCATTGGAGAGTACTTGTCCATAGGGAATCATTGGAAAGCACTTTCCCATAGGGAATCATTGCATTGCACTTTCCCACTGAGAAATGCAGTTATGCCTCCCACATTTTTATTTTTGAAGATACAAACAGGAAACTTGGGCACATTGTAGACTGGTTAGGGATATTATCTGTGAGAAAATTCAGAAAGATTGGTGCATGCATTTTGTGGCAATTAATTTTTTAATAAATACGCAGGAATGCCTATAACTTTGTCATTTTTAAAGTTACACACATGAAACTTTGCGACATTGTAGGTGGTACCTTGGGACCTATGTGTGTGAAATTTCAAAAACGTAGGTGCTTGCCTTGTATGGCAATTAATTTTAGAAACAATGAGGAAAGAAACGCCTATAACCTTTTTATTTTAAAAGTTAGAAGTCTGAACATTGCTCACTTTGTAGATGGGTTAGGGGTAGATATGTGTCAGAAATTTCAGAATGATAGGTCCAGGCATTTGATGGCTATGGAATTTTTAGATAAAATGTTTCAAAAACTTTTCCACAGAGGCCCGGTCTTCCCCTCTTCCCCCTCCCGCTTCCCGCGAAGAAAAGGAAACACTCTCTCTCGTCTCGATCCCTTTGATCCTGTTGCTAGTATCCATTACAGGGCTCGTGTCTGCTTTCACTTTTTACTCAAGCAGAACGGCTGAGCCTAGCTGAGTTTTGCAGCCATGCGTGCAAGGAAGGATCTCTCTCATCTCGATCCCTTTGATCCTGTTGCTAGTATCCATTACAGGGCTCGTGTCTGCTTTCACTTTTTACTCAAGCAGAACGGCTGAACCTAGCTCAGTTTTGCAGCCATGCGTGCAAGGAGGGATCACTCTCTCTCGATCTCTTTGATCCTTTGTTCCTCCCCTTCTCCTCCCCCTCGCCGGCGTTGTGTGTGCGCCCCGCCGGTGCCCTCGCGTGCGGGCCGGTTCCTGGGCAGCAGAGGCTCTGCCTGGCTGCTGTGAGGCTCCTGAAGGGCTTGCCTAATGCGGGCTGTTGTGCTCCGCTGGGCCGCGGGGGTAGGTTGATGATGAAGAGGATGATGGGGAGGGCGTTCAATGGCCCCTCCGCTCACCAACTGACAGCGCGTGCTCCGTTCCAGACACCCGGCCTCGGCAGCCAGGAGGATACGCTGCCAAGCCCGCCGCCGCCGCCCGCGCGCGCACACACCACCCGTCCATTATCATTTGGGCAGCCCTAATTAAGGAGTGCTCAAAAAATGGCAAAACCCCCTCTCCTTTTTTCTTAATTCCTTGCAGCTCCCACGATTTAACCCTTTCCTATCAGCTACAATTACTTAATAGTAGGATGACCAGTACCAGGAGACTGGTGTGTACAAATGTTTTTTTTTTTTAGGCTTGAGATCATAAAGAGGCAAATATTCTACCTACAGTATTGGAAGCAGTATGTTGGGAAACAAGGGTGACCATATGACAGTTAAAGCTGCAGGAGCTATACTAGAGTGACCAGATACAAAAGAGAGCAGAGCTCCTGCAATTTTAACTTTTGTGATGAAGAGGGAATTTCACCAGGTGCCGCATGGATACAAATGACACCTGCTGAAATTCCCTTTTCTATTCCACTGTTAAAGCCCTGTATTCCTTTTCATATGGTCATCCTACTAATTACATTTTTTAAAAAAGTAATAATACATACTGCTTCCAATACGGTAGGTAGAATATTTGCCTCTTTATGATCTCAAGCCTAAAAAAAAAAAACATTTGTACACACCAGTCTCCTGGTACTGGTCATCCTACTATTAATTAATTGTAGCTGATAGGAAAGGGTTAAATCGTGGGCGCTGCAAGGAATTAAGAAAAAAGGAGAGGGGGTTTTGCCATTTTTTGAGCGCTCCTTAATTAAGGCTGCCCAAATGATAATGGACGGGTGGTGTGTGTGCGCGCGCGGGCGGCGGCGGCGGGCTTGGCAGCGTATCCTCCTGGCTGCCGAGGCCGGGTGTCTGGAGCGGAGCACGTGCTGTCAGTTGGTGAGCGGAGGGGCCATTGAACGCCCTCCCCATCATCCTCTTCATCATCAACCTACCCCCGCGGCCCAGCGGAGCACAACAGCCCGCATTAGGCAAGCCCTTCAGGAGCCTCACAGCAGCCAGGCAGAGCCTCTGCTGCCCAGGAACCGGCCCGCACGCGAGGGCACCGGCGGGGCGCACACACAACGCCGGCGAGGGGGAGGAGAAGGGGAGGAACAAAGGATCAAAGAGATCGAGAGAGAGTGATCCTTCCTTGCACGCATGGCTGCAAAACTGAGCTAGGTTCAGCCGTTCTGCTTGAGTAAAAAGTGAAAGCAGACACGAGCCCTGTAATGGATACTAGCAACAGGATCAAAGGGATCGAGATGAGAGAGATCCTTCCTTGCACGCATGGCTGCAAAACTCAGCTAGGCTCAGCCGTTCTGCTTGAGTAAAAAGTGAAAGCAGACACGAGCCCTGTAATGGATACTAGCAACAGGATCAAAGGGATCGAGACGAGAGAGTGTTTCCTTTTCTTCGCGGGAAGCGGGAGGGGGAAGAGGGGAAGACCGGGCCTCTGTGGAAAATTTTTTGAAACATTTTATCTAAAAATTCCATAGCCATCAAATGCCTGGACCTATCATTCTGAAATTTCTGACACATATCTACCCCTAACCCATCTACAAAGTGAGCAATGTTCAGACTTCTAACTTTTAAAATAAAAAGGTTATAGGCGTTTCTTTCCTCATTGTTTCAAAAATTAATTGCCACACAAGGCAAGCTCCAATGTTTCTGAAATTTTACACACATATCAAGTGAAGTGTTCCCTGTAATGTGCCCATGTTTCCTGTTTGTATCTTAAAAAATAAAAAAATGGGAGGCGTAACTGTATTTACCCCACTACTACCCATTTTTCTAAAATTAATTGCCATACAAGGCAAGCACCTACGTTTCTGAAATTTCACACACATAGGTCCCAAGGTACCACCTACAATGTGGCAAAGTTTCATGTGTGTAACTTTAAAAATGACAAAGTTATAGGCATTCCTGCGTATTTATTAAAAAATTAATTGCCACAAAATGCATGCACCAATCTTTCTGAAATTTCTCACAGATAACTATCCCTAACCAGTCTACAATGTGCCCAAGTTTCCTGTTTGTATCTTCAAAAATAAAAATGTGGGAGGCATAACTGCATTTCTCAGTGGGAAAGTGCAATGCAATGATTCCCTATGGGAAAGTGCTTTCCAATGATTCCCTATGGACAAGTACTCTCCAATGAATCCCTATGGGCAAGTGCTGTCCAATGAATCCCTCATTGTTTCAAAAATTAATTGCCACACCAGGCAAGCACCAATGTTTCTGAAATTTTACACACATATCAAGTGAAGTGTTCCCTGTAATGTGCCCAAGTTTCCTGTTTGTATCTTCAAAACTAAAAAAATGGGAGGCATAACTGTATTTACCCCACTACTACCCATTTTTCTAAAATTAATTGCCACACAAGGCAAGCACCTATGTTTCTGAAATTTCACACACATAGGTCCCAAGGTACCACCTACAATGTGGCAAAGTTTCATGTGTGTAACTTTAAAAATGACAAAGTTATAGGTGTTTCTTTCCTCATTGTTTCAAAACTTAATTGCCACACAAGGCAAGCTCCAATGTTTCTGAAATTTCACTCACATATCAAGGCAAGTGGTACCTGTAATGTGCCCAGGTTTCCTGTTTGTATCTTTAAAAATAAAAAAATGGGAGGCGTAACTGTATTTACCCCACTACTACCCATTTTTCTAAAATTAATTGCCACACAAGGCAAGCACCTATGTTTCTGAAATTTCACACACATAGGTCCCAAGGTACCTCCTACAATGTGGCAAAGTTTCATGTTTGTAACTTTAAAAATGACAAAGTTATAAGCATTCCTGGGTATTTATTAAAAAATTAATTGCCACAAAACGCATGCACCAAACTTTCTGAAATTTCTCACAGATAACTATCCCTAACCAGTCTACAATGTGCCCAAGTTTCATCCTTCTATCTTTAAAAATGAAAAAGTTATAGGCGTTTTTGTAAAACAATACTTGGCTATGAGAAAAAGCATTCAAAATGGCGTCCGATCCGGATCGGACATCTGGTCCGATCCGATCCGACCAGCCTCCGATCCGATCCGATCCGACCCCCCAGGTCCGATTCCGATCCGCTATCCGATCCGATCCGGGGGGTCAGTGCACATCCCTAAATTTCAGTTCCTTTAAGTTTCTCATATTGCCAATCTTAGGTTTGGTTTCTCCCACTTCCACATATCTGAACATGCTCCAGTTTGTCTGCATCCTTCTTGAAGTGTGGTGCCCAGAACTGGATGCAACACTCAAGATGAGGCCTAACCAGTGCTGAATAGAGGGGAATTAGTACCTCACATGATTTGGCATTAGCTTTTTTTGCAGCCACATCACACTGTTGGCTCATATTCAGCTTGTGATCTACAACAATTCCAAGATCCTTCTTGCTGGTAGTATTGCTAAGCCAAGTATCCCCCATCTTGTAACTGTGCATTTGGTTTCTTTTTCTTAGGTGTAGAATTTGGCATTTATCCCAATTAAATTTCATTCTATTGTTTTCAGCCCAGCTCTCCAGACTATCAAGATCACTTTGAAGTTTGTGTCTGTCTTCCAGGGTATTAGCAATCCCACCCAATTTTGTGTTGTCTGCAAACGTGATGAGCATTCCCTGCACCTTCTCATCCAAATCATTAATAAAAATGTTGAAGAGCACTGGGCCCAGGACTGAGCCCTGCAGTACCCCACTCGTTACCTCCCCCCAGATTGAGAAGGTACCATTGATAAGCACTCTTTGAGTCCAATTATGTAACCAACTGTGGATCCACCTAAACAGCATTTGAAGAACCTCTGTGGATTTTCTGATAGTAACATTCAGAACTGCACCTCTCCAGACAAGATGGGGGAGGAATTTTTTTTGGATTCCATTTTATTATAAACCTAACAAATTCACATTTCTTGAACTAATTCAGAAACTGAAAAATCTATTATTCCTTCAGTGTCTGCACTTTTCTCAATTTTAGGATGCAGTTCCCCAATCAAAAAATGTGTACAAAAAGGCATATGTTATGAAAAAGTGCCCACAAAAATGCAGATAGTGGTGAAAATAACATACAGAAGTGCATCATATTAGGGGAAAGTACAAGCAAAAATATGCATATTAGGTAAAATTATACACACACACAAAAAGCAAACTGATGCAGAAAAGGAACGGAATTAATTTAAGATTGGAAAAACAAGAAACTGGAACAAAGTGACATTGGCAGTTTCATCCATGCCTAAGGATAACAGCTCATATGCCATCTTATAGAAGCGTAGGCAGGGATGCTTTGGAGCTTTCAGCTGCCATCAATCTTAGCCTATGGTGAAATCTGAGAAAAATTGAGATGTTCCTGCTCTGGCAACTTATCCAAGGAATTTCACATATCTCCATTGCCTTAAGGCAAATTCAAGGCAAATAGTGACAAAATGTCTGAGGTATTTGCAGGACGGTAAACATTTCTGTAAGACTCAAGATGTTTCTCAAAGGTTTGGGGGTCCCTCCCCGCATATTCATATTTCTAACAAAAGAACTTTTTAATGTGCTGTGAATCATGTCCCAAAAGAAATACATTTGTCTTCACCAAAAGAATATCCTCTTTCTGTTGTGCTAGACTATTTTTGTCTCTGATCACAGAAACACTTCAGCCATACTAGTTTTGCATAGGGTTTGTCTGTGCCAGTGTGTGTGTGTGTGGAAGGGGGGAGACATACATTTCCCATTCCCATTGCTCCTCTGCATATGTTTGATAATTCTTTTTAACAGATGAAGAGTTTAAACTGCCCACTGTACTGAGGCTTGCGAGGGATGGAGCCCAAAGGAAAAAATAAAGAAACAGACAAAATAAAGAAAATAAAGAAAAAAACAGCCTGCTGGCAATTATTATGAAACAGCCTCATCACACAGTTGGTTCAGAAACATAACACCACATATGAAATGTCCTCCCACCCACCACCACGCCGATTCAGCAGAATAGGAAGGAATTCCATAGCTGTGTCAGTTAAAAATGTCACTTTGGGATAGACAAGGGGATCATTCAGATGTTCGCCTTTTCTTCTCAGAGATCCTGCTGCTCTTTGCCTTGGCTCTGCTGCTCCAGGGCCAAGGGTGTTGTGCTTCCTCATATTTCAAGCTCCAAGTCTCCCCCTATGCTCTCCCCCATTTGGCTCCCCCTCTCCTCTTTTACCTTTGTGCAGCTGGGATTTGGATGTTCTGTGTTTTCTCTCTCTCCCCCCCCCCCTTATTGGAGTTTCTGCCCCTCCCTTCTGTGCTCCTCTCAGAAGTTTCTTTACAGCTGTTTCTCCCTCTCCCCCCTTTTTTAGAACACGTGGCAATGTGTATGTGTTACCCACAGCTTCTCTCCAGCTGGGCTGCTCCTCGGTTTATGGCATGTCACCATTCTCCCAGGTGCTTTCCCATTCTTTAAACTTTTGTGGAAGCCACAAATCACCATAAAAGCAGTGACAGGAATCCAGTCAAAAGGGCCCGGCCCTGAAGCAGAACGGTTTCAAGTTTTAATTGGTATTCGAGTCATTGTAAAAAGGGCAAACTGGGCCAAGCAGTCCCTCCCTTCTGACACGTGTTCTCTGTCTACTTCAGCTGCTGTAACTGGTATTGAATCCCACAGAATGAACCATTTCTTTATCATTTAGGACAGCGTTTTTCATTACAGAGCCCACTGGCGCTTCCCAATTACCTTAAGTGTGGCTTTCCATCTCTCTCCTTCATTCACTCAATGGCTGTGTTTGCAGACCATACTAAGTCATGGTGTGCAAATTCTGGGAGTGACAAATTAGGGACTAACGTATTGTATGGGGATGTTTGCTGCCCACAAGAGGTTAATTGCCCACATTTGTAACCCACAAGGGGTAAAGGGCCCTGCAGTGGCTTGCCATGTCATGTAGGGAGTACGTGAGGGTAACAGGGACCTACCATGGAAACCGGTGCCTAGAGTGGCTGAAAACATAGCCGCCATTCTGCTCCGCTCCACAGATCTCTATGACCAAGGATCTGTCTTGGAACAGATAGTGCAGCCGCTGTGATGCTTTTTCCACCATGGTGGCTGCTGGGATGCACGGCTGCCAGGCCGGGAGGTCTCCAGAAGGGGGGTGTCTCAGGGAGGGTAGGTAGGTTGCACAGTCAGCATGGCTCCACAGCCTCCATTACCCCATGTTGTCTGAAGGCATACACTTTCTCTCTTTTTAGTAGCTTTTTACTCTCAGCAGGGGGGTCTAGTGGTGGCCCGGCTGCTGTCAGCCTATCTACACTACTGCTTTAAAATGGTTTATAACAGTTTTATACTGGTTAATAACCATTATTAACTGGTTTAAAACTGTTATGAACCGTTTTAAAGCAGTAGTGTAGATAGGCTCTCAGATCCGGCTACCAGAGGAGGCTTTGGAGGCGAGGAGTCAGGAGACCTGTCACCTGTCAATTGTAAGATCTAGCGAGGGTGGAGGAGATGCTGGAGCAATCTGCCAATCAGCTGCCTTGGAGGAGGACCCCAGAGGCAGAGATCAACATGATTGGCTGGCTGCAGGTTGGGGGAGAATTGAATGTGTGAGTTAGAAACAGAGCAAGTAACTGCTCTGGGAATTTTAGCAGCACTGAGTAGAGCAGAGCATTATCTCAGTGACAAGAAAAAACACCCATCTCAATCCAAGGACCAAGTGAGCCTCTCAGAATTTTCACGCCAGGGGAAAGAAAAGGACCCCTCACCTGATGGCCCAAAAGGCCCTCACTGGCCTCAGCACTGGAGACTGGAGTCAAAGTCGCTCCTGTTTGAAAAATTGTGACGATCACCAGTTTAGGACCTATGTGTATGATCAGTCCAAAAGGCTGGTTCTTAACACAGTTTAACCTTTGCAGGTTAGTCTTGCAAGCTCTGATCAAAGGGCAATAAGACAATATTCAATGGATGGACAGAGGTGCTTCACTCCAGCTGCATGATAACTGGGTGGCTGACCTCTTTTAAAAAGAATAGATGACATGTGCTCCTGCATAGGAGAGAGAGAATGCTCAGTCTGCAAACAGGGGACATAAAACACACAAAGAATCTGAAACTGGCTAGTCCTCTATCCTTATTTATGGCTAAATTTTATGTAGCTAGGAGATCCAGCATTAAATCTTTTGACTTTTTTTTCTTTTAAAAAGCCACTGAAAGGGATTCCAAATTTGATTGGAACAACAATGCTGGGGCAAGGGATATTTAAACTTTTCCCTTGTGCCTTTTTTCCCTATCTAAATTGCACCAGCCTGCCCTGCTGCGGAACAAAATGCAAATACTTAGTTTGTGCCTATGATTTCTCTGCAGTGGAGCGAACAGCAACTTCAAATGGTGGGTTATTTAGATAGGTGGATGTGACATGGGGGGAAGGATTATATACCCCTACCCCAGTATTACTGCTCCAATCAAATTTGGAGACCTTCGCAGCTACTTTTCAGTAGGGGTGTGCACACCAAAAAATATCGTTGTTTATCACTATCATCATTTTGGACCAAAAAAATTATCATCTTCATTCATATCGTAGGTGAACCGTATTGTCTTCATGATAATTATCATGAAAAAACAATTTTTTTGCAGCCCTATTTTTAAAGAAAAAATGCCTATAACTTCTGCATTTTAAAAGTTAGAGGCTTGACACTCAGTCACAATGCTTATGGGGTATGCCTAAGTATGTGTATGAAATTTGAGATCGATCCCTCTAACCCTCAATTTTATATGAATTTATTAAAGATCGTTTCCGTTCTGACAGATCAGAATGACAGCTCGCCACGTGTGTTCATTCAGACCTGTCAGAACGGAAACAATCTTTAAAAAATTCATATAAAATCGAGGGTTGGAGGGATAAATCCCAAATTTCATACACATACTTAGTAGGGATGTGCACTGGATCGGACCCGATCCACGATCCGAGTCCGGTCCAGTGGGAAATCGGATAAATTATCCGATTTCCGATCCCGCAGCTGGATCGGCCGATCCAATCCGAACCGGTCCGAAAAGGCTCCGAACCGGTTCGGAGGATCGGCGGATCGGCGGGCGCCCACTGGCGCCCACCGCCGCTTCCATTGGCAGGCGCCAGCGGGCGCCTGCCGATGAAAGTGGACAGCGGGGGGGAGGGAGGAGGGGGGCGCTTACCTTCTTGGCCCGTCCGCTCCCGTCCGGCACTAGCAGCTACTCCCAGCGGGCTCCGCGGCCTGCTCTAGGGTGGCGCGCCAGGTGATGTCATCACCCGGCGCGCTACTCTAGAGCAGGCCGCGGAGCCTGCTGGAAGTAGTAGGCGCTGGCGCCGGACGGGAGCCGCCGGGCCGTGAAGGTAAGGAGGGGGTGCGTGGAGGGGAGGAGGGGGCGCGCGGAGGGGGGAGGGGGGCCCTTACCTTCCCGGCTCGGCGGCTCCCGTCCGGCGCCGGCGCCTACTACTCCCAGCAGGCTCCGCGGCCTGCTCTAGGGTGGCGCGCCGGGTGATGTCATCACCCGGCGCGCTACTCTAGAGCAGGCCGCGGAGCCTGCTGGAAGTAGTAGGCGCCGGCGCCGGACGGGAGCCGACGGGCCGGGAAGGTAAGGAGGGGGTGCGTGGAGGGGAGGAGGGGGCGTGCGGAGGGGGGAGGGGGGCCCTTACCTTCCCGGCCCGGCGGCTCCCGTCCTGCGCTGGCGCCTACTACTCCCAGCATGCTCCGCGGCCTGCTCTAGGGTGGCGCGCCGGGTGATGTCATCACCCGGCGCGCTACTCTAAAGCAGGCCGCGGAGCCTGCAGGAAGTAGTAGGCGCCGGCGCCGGACGGGAGCCGCCGGGCCGGGAAGGTAAGGAGGGGGTGCGTGGAGGGGAGGAGGGGGCGCGCGGAGGGGGGAGGGGGGCCCTTACCTTCCCGGCCCGGCGGCTCCCGTCCTGCGCCGGCGCCTACTACTCCCAGCAGGCTCCGCGGCCTGCTCTAGGGTGGCGCGCCGGGTGATGTCATCACCCGGTGCGCTACTCTAGAGCAGGCCGCGGAGCCTGCTGGAAGTAGTAGGCGCCGGCGCCGGACGGGAGCCGCCGGGCCGGGAAGGTAAGGAGGGGGTGCGTGGAGGGGAGGAGGGGGCGCGCGGAGGGGGGAGGGGGGCCCTTACCTTCCCGGCCCGGCGGCTCCCGTCCGGCGCCGGCGCCTACTACTACCAGCAGGCTCCGCGGCCTGCTCTAGGGTGGCGCGCCGGGTGATGTCATCACCCGGCGCGCTACTCGAGAGTAGGCCGCGGAGCCCGCTGGTAGTAGCCGCCGGCGCCGGACGGGAGCGGACGGGCCGAGAAGGTAAGCAGTGGCGGGGAAGGGGGCTTACCCCCCCCCGGAGCCGTCCGCTTCTATCCGCTGGCGCCCGTGGGCGCCAGCGGATGGAAGCGGGCGGCCCCAGGGGGGGTAGGGAGCGCGGGGGAGGGGGCTTACCTGCCGGGGCCGTCCACAGCGGACGGCCCCGGGGGGGGAGGGAGTTAGGCCCCCCCTCACCCACCCGCCGCCATTTTTTTCTCATAGACTTGCATTGCAATGCAAGTCTATGGGGAAAAAAATGGCGGCCGATCCAAAAATTAACGATTTTTGGGTCGGGATCGGACTCGATCCGGTCCGCCTCCGATTTTGTCCGAACCGGTCCGGGACAAAATTGGAGGTCCTGATCCGGGTCCCGATCCGATCCGGGGGGTCCGTGCACACCCCTAATACTTAGGCATACCCCATAAGCACTATGACCAAGTTTCAATCCTCTAACTTTTAAAATACAGAAGTTATAGGTATATTTATATGGCAGTCCAATAAAACGATAAAATTGCCCAAAAATTATCATCTCCCATGATTATCGTAGGTTTTTCTATCATATCGTCATCGTTAACCACATGCACGATAACAACCTTATCGTATCGTTATCGTACATTTTAACGATATGATACACATCCCTACTTTTCAGTAAAGATTATACCTCCTGATGATGCAAGCACATGTTATGCATAGTTTGGTTCATAGATTTGCCAGCAAGGACTTCTTCAGATTTTGAACCTTGGTGACCTGGAGAAATCCCTTGTCAACTTTATCTTGGCTGAAGTCTCAAATCAAATAATAAAAGACTCGCTGTCCTGGTATGTAAGGATGGTGGTAATAAGTAGTGTATGCGGCGTTTGTGGGTCTGCACTTAGGGTGACCATATGGAAAGGAGGACAGGACTCCTGTATCTTTAACAGTTGAATAGAAAAGGGAATTTCAGCAGATGTCATTTGTATGCATACAGCATGTGGTGAAATTCCCTCTTCATCACAACAGTTAAAACTGTAGGAGCCCGGCCCTCTTGACCAGATACAAAAGAGGGCAGTGCTCCTGCAGCTTGAAGTGATGAAGAGGGAACTTCACCAGGTGCTGCATGACACCTGCATAAATTCCCTTTTCTATGCAACTGTTAAAGATACAGGAGCCCTGTCCTCCTTTCCATATGGTCACCCTGTCTGCATGCCATATTGTTCTTTGAAATGAGTCAAGAACCACTTAATAAATCAGGATTGTAAGGAAAAACTCTTGCCTCCAAACAGCTGCAATCAAAAGATTTTCTCTACTGGAGTGAGGGTGTAATGCTTGGGTAGAAAACTGCTGTGTCATTCAGTCCTGCTTATGTCTGCTTACTTTAGAGGCTTGTCTTGCATATGCCTATCCTGTTTGAGGAGACATGCAGAGTCTTGCTCTTCTTTCTTGTGAGTAGACATGCTGCTCATGCTTACTTCTGAGTAGACATGCAGAGACTTTGTATTTGAGATGCCATTTGAAAGTGCTGCTGAGTGATTTAGGTCCTGCTTACTTATAAGCAGACACTTAAAAAGCCTTGGTAGCAATCACATTTGGCCCCTCCCACTCTTCCTTTGGCCCTGCCCACAGATGAAAGGCATACCCCTCCTCCCCTGAGACTTTTTCCCGATTGGAATTTGGCTGTGGGGCTGAAAAAGGTTTCGCACCCCTGATACAGAAGATTTATATCCTGCCTTTTGATTGAATGGTCCTCAAGGTGATTTATAATACAATGTTATAACAGCTACAGACACACACACTCTTTCTTTGGTTGGTTGTTGGACTCAGGCTCATCTCTCCCTTGCTTTGTTCTTCCTAGGAGATAGGAGGTTCAACTTCCTAGTGGTCCTTGGTCCATTGGCCAATGATGGCAGAGACCAGAGAATCCTTCCCTTCAGCTCTGCAATCCTAGTCAACTTTAACAGCAACACCATGTTACATAGGTAGCATTTAGGGTGGAGGGCATCCTGGACCTTTCTATTAGTTTATTAAAGGAGACACAGTTAATATACATGTCTTCTGCATGTAATCAAGCAAAACGAAGGAACAAATGTGAATGCGTGCATGCATGCGTGCATGCAAAAAAATATCAAGACAATCCTGGCAATCAATGTATAATGTGCTCGTATGACAATGAGCAAAAAACTCCACAGAATAGACTACCTTACAGGATGGTGGGTTAATAATAAATTCCCAACCACAATGTATGTATAACCATTTAATAAAATGTGCTGTGCAAGTAGCAGTGTCTCTATACAAGTGAATATAATATACATATAATATACAGTACACTGATAACAATA
The DNA here is from genome assembly GCA_029215795.1 of Anniella stebbinsi. Classification (NCBI taxonomy): domain Eukaryota; kingdom Metazoa; phylum Chordata; class Lepidosauria; order Squamata; family Anniellidae; genus Anniella; species Anniella stebbinsi. The sequence continues at coordinate 33,267,389 of JARDYH010000003.1, forward strand.
AGTCTTCAGCTCTGCAGTCCTGGTCAACTTTAACAGCAACACCATGTTACATAGGTAGCATTAAGTATAGGGTGGAGGGCATCCTGGACTTTTCTATTAGTTTATTAAAGGAGACACAAGCAATATACATGTTTTCTGCATGTAGTCAGCATATGCAGCCAGATCTTTCAGTCCAAAGAGGCTTGCTTATTTTATTCGGTTTTAACAAACAGCCCATCCTTCCAAGCAAGATGTTGGACATGATCCCAACTCACCTGGTTACCCCACCCCCACCCCAAAGTGAATCTATAGCTGACTTTGTTCCCATCTGGGCATTACATATGAGGAAGCAAAATAGAAGAAATGGGTAATAGAGCTGATTAACAAAAGGAGAAGAAGAAGTGAAAATTGCTGTCTCTCAGGGAACAAGTGTCTGGTAAAGTTTCTATTCTTCCAGCAAGACCCTTATTTTCAAAGGTTAATGCACAATACCAGTTGCATTGTGAAGAGTTGCTTTGTCACAACACAGAAACTTGAAATGTGCATTCAAATATCCTGATGCAGTTGAAAAAAGGTAGGCACAACTCCTAATTGTCATTCATCTGCCTATCTCTAGAGTTGGGGGAGAAATATGTTCACATTTTAATGCAAATTTCACACTTTCAAACCAATATGCAAACCCAAACTCTTCAAATTCACACTTTTACAAATTTTGCAATGGAGGTCTCAAATCAAAAATACATTCAACATGTGTATATTGGAAAGAAGTGCACACAACAATGCATATATTATTAAGCATAACGTTTTAAAATGCATTGCATTGGGATAATTGCTTCTAAAAATGTGTATATTAGGTAAAATTGTGTAAGAAAATGCATGCATTAGGAGAAATGTAAAGAAAAATGCATGCACATTTTTATGAGAATGAAACCAAAATTGAAAAAGATTCATCCCTCCCCTTTCTACTGTGACATTTCCAGAGGTACCTCCTAGCAGATATGGAAAGGAGGTGGATGAGAGAACCAGGGAAAGAATGGGCAGATAAAGTCATGGCTATTTCACCTCCTGCTGCAGCAAGACAGTTAAAGGAATGTGCCTTGGTATCTGGGTTGTGACTTGGCAACCATACATTTGGATAGGGTGTCTATATGTTGGGTGACCATATAAAAAGGAGTACAGGGCTCCTGTATCTTTAAAGGGGATATAGCAGGTGTTATTTGTATGCATGCAGCACCTGCTGAAACTCCTTCATCACCACAGTTAAAGCTGCAGGAGACCTGCCCTCTTTTGTATTTGGTCCCTCCAGTATAGCTCCTACAGCTTTAACTGTGGTGATGAAGAGGGAATTTCACCAGGTGCTGCATTCATACAAACGACACCTGGGGAACTTTCCTTTTCTCTACAACTGTTAAAGATACAGGAGCCCTGTACTCCTTTTCATATGGTTGCCCTAACCATATGAAAAGGAGGACAGATCTCCTATATCTTTAACAGTTGCAGAAAAAAGGGAATTTCATTTGTGTGCATGCAATGCCTGATGAAATTCCCTTTTTGTCACAACAGTTAAAACTGCAGAAGCCCTGCCCTCTTTTGGGTCTGGTCATTAAGAGGGCAGGGCTCCTGCAGCTTTAACTGCTGTGATGAAGAGGGAATTTCAGCAGGTATTGCATGCATACAAATGACACCTACTGAAATTCCCTTTTCTATACAAATGTTAAAGATACAGGAACCCTGTCCTCCTTTTCATATGGTCACCCTTTTTTCTAACTGTATAAATTCTATTTGTTGTAGCTCCTGAGGAAGGATTTTGTTAATCCGAAATCTCGAGCCATTTTAGATAAAGAATCATTAAATATTTTAACTGTTTTCAGTAGCACCAGAGCTCGTCTCTCTTTTTTCCAACTTTCCCAGAGACCCCTCAAACCTTGAACCAGGCTTGACTGGCCTAGTATATAAGCGGAAAAACAAAACAAAACCCCAACCACCTATGTATCAAGATACAAGCACTTCCCTTCAAGGTCTATTTCGCTTCTGCAGATGTTATCATAATTACAGCTTGTCAGAAAGAGGAAACCACACACTGGGGTCAGTACTCAAAGGGCCAAAGAAAACATGATAGCATCAGTCACATCTTTTTTGTTCATGGTACATCTACGCTGCACACACATAAAGTGAGGGCTCTGCTTTTAACATCAGAATGGGCTCGCATGTTTACTTTCCTGTGCTGCCGTTACCTCAAGCCTTTTTCTCCTGGTTAGGGTGACCAGATAAAATCCAGGTCAGCGCTCATGTAACTTTAACAGTTGTAGAGAAAAGGGAATTTCAGCCAGAGTTATTTGTATGCAATTAGTTCCTGGTGAAATTCCCTCTTCATCACAACAGTTAAAGGTGCATGCACTATACTAAAGTGACCATATACCAAAGAAGGCAGGATCCCTGCAACTTTAACTGTTGTGATGAAGAGGGAATTTCACCAGGAACTAATGGCATACAAATGACACTGGCAGAAATTCCCTTTTCTCTACAACTGTTAAAGTTACATGAACCCTGACCTGGATTTTATCTGGTCACCCTACTCCTGGTCCCAGCCCATTCCTGTGCTGGGGGTGACCAACTGTCAGGATTTCCCCAGATTTGTCCTGTTTTTTGTTCTATCCTGGGTGTCGTGGATTTTCTGTAAGTTTCTATAATGTCCTGGAATGACACACTTTCCCTTTGAGGCATGGCAGGGGGTAATGATGTGCTTTGTAGAGGTGTTTCATTCCCCCCACTGCTCCGATTGGGACCTTAAAGGGGAAAGTGGGTTATTCCTGGACATTATAGAAAAGGCCCCGATTGGAGCAGAGGAGGGGAAAGCACACTGTTCGGGTCCTCCAGGAAGCGCATCATTCCCCCTTACCATGCTAATGCTGGACGTGCTTTCCCGCTGCCCCGGCACTGCTCCAATCGTGGCCTTTAAGGACCCAATTGGAGCAGTAGGGGGGTAGGAATGACACACTTTCCCCTCCTCCGCTTTAAGTCTGCAGGGGGGAGTGATGTGCTTTCCAGAGGCCCCAGACAGCTGCTTTCACTCCCCCACTGGGTGTCCTCTTTTTTGGTTTCCCAAAGATGGTCACCCTAGAAAAAGACATTTCAGGTGACGGGCCACAGGGATGGGAAGCTGAGAGAGGTTTCAGCTTCTCTGATCCAGGTGCCCCTTTTGATGTTGAAATTAGACCTTCTCCTCCACATACTTTATATACGAACAGAGCAAACAGACAAACAAGAAAATGGCTACCACCAAGGCATGCAGGTGTCATTTGAACACATGCTGCACCTGGTGAAATTCTGAGGAATTGACCAGGCACAAAACAGGGCAGGGCTCCTGCAGCTTTAACTCCTCCTCAGGAGGGCAGGGCTCTTGCAGCTTGAGCTGTTATGATGAAGGAATTTCACCAGGTGCTGTATGTATACAAATGACACCTGCTGAAATTCCCTTTTCTATACGACTGTTAAAGATACAGGAGCCCTGTCCTCCTTTTCCTATGGTCACCCTAAGCATGGCAAATATGTGAATCTGGGGCCTAGTGCTCAAAAGCAGTCAATGCAGTGGTAAACCTGTGTCTTGGCTGTACTACTGTGGATAAAGGATCACATGAAGCAGTGTTCCCCTACAGGGGAAAAAGATTGCTTCACAAAGAATATAGCATGTTGAAGGAAAGATTAGGCTAGAATCCTTCTCTCTGACAGTTTTCCACATGCAAGATCATGGTGGTGGTGATGAAGATGATTGTATGAAGTCCACTTCATCTGAGTTCCCACCTGCAGCCAAAAGCTATATAGCCAGATGTGGTTTTACTACCTTCCTTGCTGCTTGCAAGAGCTGTGTGAATCCAGAAGGATGTCTTTGTTGTCCTCCTACTTTTGCTCTCTTTAGTTTGGAGACACTCAGCACGACACAAAAGCAAAAGGGCACCTGCATATTATCCTGTGCCTTAAGCAAAATCAATGCCATTTCTTCCAGTGTTTGGAGAATGGGTTTGCAACTTGTCCAAAGCATTCCTCACATTTCCTCCATAGCCCTGAAGTCTTAAACCTCCACTTTCCCCATGTGCTTTTGAGTCAAATCCCATCAGCTTTTTCTTGTAAGTTTCCAAAATCTGCTAAGCATTAATTTGGAGATGGTTGTTTTTCTTCATGCTGGCTAGAGCTTCCAGTTCCTAGATCAAAATGGGCATATAAAAATAACTAGAGGAAACACTGCAACTCCTAGCCCATCAGGAAACACTAACAGTGGAAGAAAGCACAGTTCTTCAACTAGAAGTTTTCCACTCCATCAGCTTATGATAGAGAGCCAACGTGTCAATCGAGTAGTTTGCAACTGCATACTCCTCCTTTCTAGTACTTCTCTAGTGACCTCTGCAGGTGTCTTTTGGTGCTTCACAAAGGAGGGTGGCCCTGATTTCTGTGTTAAATGCAGGAAGAGGGAGAGCTGGAGCCATATAGCAGTGCAATCCTATATACGTCAACTCAGGAATAAGTCCAGATGAGCTCAATAGAACTTATTCCCAAGTAAGTGAGTACAGGGTTGCAGCCTTGGTGATTTTCCTGACATCGATGACCCTGTTCAGATGACACGCATAGCCATGGTGGTTAAGCACTTTGAGCTAAATATTATGGCTTAGCATGTCGTGTGAACCATGCCAATTTTATTTATCTCAATCCTGCCCTTCCCTCCAAGGAGAAGCTTTTTAGTTGCACAACAACTCTGAGAGGCAAGCTAAGCTGAGAAGCTGTGTTTTGCCAAATGCCATCCATTGAGCTAATAAGAACCTCACATTTCCCACTCTGAGAGCCTTAACGGTTGTAAAGAAACTTATACTCCAAGCCTGGAAGGAGAAACACCCACCTCCAATTATTCAGTGGACTGAAGATCTTACTGCTCTTTCTGCATTTGAAAGTGTATCTTACAGTTATTAATTTTGTCTGGATGCTTATTTATATGGTTTGCTTATATTAACGTATATATTTAAAATTGACATGTCGAAACCCTTTTCTCTCCCATTTGTTTAAACCAATGATGTTAATGGATATGTTTTGTTGTTGTTGCGTTCCTACTTACTGGTGTTGACGTTTGCAGTCCCTCTACCTTTGTTTTCTTATAATATATATATAGTTCTCCACTCAATAAGTTTCTCCCTCTCCCTCTTTATATTTATGGGAGGGGATGGGGGTTATTTGCCAGTCTGGGGCTGTGTAAATGTGAAATCTGAAACGCTTACTAGAGCAATTGTATGACCCCTACACAAAATCTGGGGGACACAAGTTTCTTGGCTGTGAAGTCAGAAACAGGGCTGTGACTAGGGTGACCATATGGAAAGGAGATCAGGGCTCCTGTATCTTTCACAGTTATATTACAAAGGGAATTTCAACAGGTGTCATTTGTATGTATGCTGCACCTGGTGAAATTCCCTCTTCATTACAACAGTTAAAGCTGCAGGAGCCCTGCCCTCTTTTGTATCTAGTCAAGAGGACAGAGCTCCTACAGCTTTAACTGTTTTGATGAAGGGGGAATTTCACAAGGTGCTGCATGCATACAAATGACACCTGCTGAAATTCCCTTTACTATACAACTGTGAAAGATACAGGTGCCTTGATCTCCTTTCCATATGGTCACCTTACAGGCTGCGATCTCAGAGCCAGGAAACCGCACTCCCTGCTCCCTCCTCTTCATAGCCAGCACAGAGAAAACCATGACAGTTACCTCTCCACACTCGGAAAACAGAGCACAAAGATGGGGAAAAGGGATGTTCCCAGGGGTGGGAAAGGGAGGTGACCAGGGCAGCAGCCATACGACAAATCCTATGGCTACCCCACCTCTGTCCCTCCCCAATGTCTCTGATAAATGGGCAAGAATGCCCAACTAGATTAATGCAGAACAAGATACATGTTGTTCCTTCCACCCTGCATAGGATGATCGTAACGTAAGCCTCCAAGTTTGGGAGCTTCCAATCATCAATGGTGCAATCAATAGTGCCTTAGGGGTGCAATCCTAACACAGCCTTCCCCAAACTGGTGCTCTCCATATCTACTGGACTACAACTCCCAATGGCCACACTGGCTGGGAACTGCCCAGAGAGCTTTGGCTCTGCAGCGCATAAGCAGAAATGCTATGACACTGGTCTCAGTACAACAGTCTCAGAACCATACAACAGACAGTGAGAAAAGTGTTCAGGGAAGAACATCAATTTCAAAGTGCAATAAAGAAGTTTTAATGTTTAGGGGGATATACATATATATACAAACATACACACACACAAGAGTTCTTGTTGGCTGGTCTTCTATAAAGCACCATAAATTCCACAGTCCATTGTGTCCGTATTGCCCCAATATCTTCTTGAGCAAGCACCAGTTATTCTCCAGTATCCTGGTTTAGCACCAAAGGGGCCCCTTTTAGCACCAAGATTTGGAAGTCTAATTTAGCACCAAAAGCAAGCAGCCAACTTTGTAAACAAACCCTCCCCCCACCACACGCACACACACACTTTGCCCTCTTGACTCAAAATGCAGCTTCTCAGCCAAAACATTAGAGAACTCTTCTGACACTGGAATGGAGGCAAAAGCAGCTTGAGGAAATCAGAGTTCAGGTCTGGAAGCGATTCAGTGCTAGAAATTCCTGCTGTTCCCTAGAGAGACACAGGGACGCCACGCGTTGCAAATAGACAACAGCTGGTTTCCCAATCTGTGCCTTGCAGAGGAGAGTGTGTGTGTCACTTTCTTGTTCAATCAGCCTCAGACTTTCCTGTCCATCCCGACCCTCCTTCCCATAATGCTGCACTGCGTGGTTACCCATCAGGTCAAAGCCAAAATCCATGCCCCATATGCATCCCAAACCTATCTGGACATCCTGGGGTATCTGTGAGCTTTGGTATGGGAGCTGTATTCCTCTATCTGTTAGCTACAAGGGAATAGTAGAGGCAGTGCGTCTTCACCACACATGCATAAAAGTTGCTGTTAACATAGTGCAGCCTTCCCCAACCTCATGCTCTCCAGATGTTTTGGACTACAACTCCCACCATCCCTGACCACTGACCATAGCAGCCAGGGCTGACAGGAGTTGCAGTCCAAAACATTCAAAGGGCTCTAGGCCAGGGAAGGCTGATGTAGTGCATGGTAACATACCAACTCTTAGCAACCGTATAGCACTTTAGAGAGTGTTCAAAGTGCTTCACATAAAGAATCTCAGAAATCCGGACAACCCTGTACGGTAGGTCAGCATGATCATCCTCATATAGCAGATGGGGCTTGGGATGGATATGACAGAGAGAGAGAGAGAGAGAGGCTTGCCAGTGATTATGTACTTAACCTTATGTGTATGTAGTGCAGGGAGGGAGAAGGATATGCATTTGTATCCGTTGAAGTAGCTGTGACTTGCTGTGCCATGCTGATGAAAGAAGGAACCCTCGGTGATCACTATCACCCAAAACAGCCCAACGAGGACTGAGCATGCTTACTAGACATGGCACACAGACTGACTGTGAATTGACGGGGGCGGGGGGGCAGATGGAAAGGAATGGAGTATTAGGGAAAAGGGCATGGCTGGCATCTTGAACAAGAGCATGCCATGCACAACATTTTGTTGCAGGTCCCACTTGTGAGAATCAGAAAGAAAAGGTTGACTCTAGAAACCTTCCTTTCTTCCATGTTTTACCCATGCCATAAGTGGCCTGTTTCTTTTAGACTTTGAGCCTTACCAAGGTCATTCTGGTGTCCATGCTGAGTCAAGGTTTATACACAAGTGGATTGGCCAGCTAACACGTTCGAAAACCACAGGCCACAATCCAGCTCACAACGCTGGAAGAAGAAGCCCCCATTGATTCTGTGCACAATTTGTGTGCTAGATTCTGGTCTTTATGTGAACAATATATAGGGGAATTCAAATTTCAGCCTAACCAATAGCAGCAACACCTACTCTGGGATTAGTACGGAAACTTTCTAACTTCTGATTTCTGTGATAAGTAAGACATATCAGATGCATTTCTTTTTAACCCATTTGCTCTCGGAAGTAGATCCTAATTTAGGCAAGCTAACACTCTTTTAATTTGGTGTTAGTTAATGGAGGATGTCCCTAATCCCGTCCACAGGACTGGTTAACTTCAATGTGATTTGCAGATCTGTCTACAAGAGACAGCACACATCAAAGGTTCAATAAACCTCCTGGGGTTTTTTTGCTGCAAAAACAAGGGGACGTTGTCGTGCACTTGGCAGGCCATAATAATGGTAACCTGAATTTGGCTCAACTTCTACCTGAAAGTGTAATTCACTTGAGACTGGTCAAATTAATTTTCCTGTGCAAGCAAGAGCACTTATCATAAAATTCTGGATTGCATTTAATGGTAGTCTAACTTGAGACCCATTCATTTCAGTGGGGCTACTCTAAGTAGGACTAACATTGGATGCAACTCACTGGTTAGGAAGTACTACATCCTAGCAAGCTGTGCAAGGAATCAGTCCAGGATAGTGGATGCAATGGTTTCTTCAGACAACCCGGGAATCCCAGCTCTCATGGTCTTGTCTGGGAAAGCAAGAGGGCTTCCCCATCAGTCAGCTAAAGAATGATGCCTTCTGATGCAGAAAGACTCCTTTCCTCCAGTCTGTATTCTCCTGTCTCCTTCAATCCCTCTTCAGGTCTGTGTATGATGTGCAGCATTTTACAAGAAGTCCAAAGAGGATGCTTTCGGGGAGGTGGAAGATGATCTGGAGGGAAAGCCTCTTATTCGAGGCTGGGCTTGATCAGGTAGCCACTGAAGGTGATGTAGATATCCACGTCGTCGCTGTAGATGGCATTGTCCCGCTCGCGCTTGTAGAGGCGGACCCAGATTTCGTCATTCTCCTGCAGCTCCAGCATCAGGCTCTGGCTTTGCATGATGCTGCGGTCACTGGGCTGGGCGTAGAGGATGACCTCCTCCTGGTTGTTGCGCATGACGTGCATGTAGGTCTCCTTGAAGTTCCAGGTGTGGACATTGAGACTGAAAAAGTACAGGCCAGCCACGTAGCAGTAGAACTTGCCCTTGAACATGTCAAAGTGGCTGTAGAGGTTGACGAAGACTGTGTCAAAGATCAGGGCCTGGTAGCCCTCGCTGCTGTGGAGCGCCTTCTTGCGGCCCACTGAGAAGGCTGCATACTGGTGCTTGCAAGGATCTCCCGGGGACCCCATTTGTCCCTTGCTGCCCTTGGGGCCAGGGGCTCCCCGTTCACCAGAGGGGCCCTCTTTGCCCCATTTCCCAGGAATCCCGGGCTCGCCTTGGTCCCCTTTTTCTCCTGCAGAGAGAAAAACCAAATACAAAGAGAGGGCTGTGGTAGAAGGTGAGCAAGGAAGGACACGACAGAGGTGTATAAAATCTTCTTCTCCCTCTGCTATAAGAGCCATGCTGGATCAGACCATGGTCTACTTAGTCCAGCATTCACATAGTGGTCAACCAGCTGCCCACGGGAAATCCACAAGCAGGATATGAGTGCCACAGCATCCTCCCACCCATCTTCCCCAGCAACTGGCATACAGAGGCATGCTGCCTCTAGCACTGGAGGAAGCATATAGCCATCAAGACTAGTAGCCACTGATAGCCTTCTCCTCCGTGAATTTGTTCAATCCCCCTTTAAAGCCTTCCAAATTGGTGCCCATCACTATCTCTTGTGGTAGTGAATTCCATAGTTTAACCATGCACTGTGTGAAGAAGGCCTTCCTTTTATCTATCCTGAATACTAGGACCTGAGGTCAAACCACGAAGCTGAGATAAAAGGAAGTCTTTCTTCACCACAGCATGTAGCATAAAATTCGCTCCCACAAGATGTAGTGATAGCTGCCAACATGGAGAGCTTTAAATGGGGATTAGACAAATGCATGAAGGCCATCCAGCGCTACTAGCTATCATGGTGATATATCGCCTCCAGTATCAGAGGCAGCATGCCTGTATCTACCAGTTGTTAGGGAACATGAGGAGGGGGCTATTGCATTCATGTACTGCTTGGGTGCAATGAGAACAGGATGCTCAACTAGATAGGCCTTTGGTTAGATCCAGCATGGCTCTTCTTATGGCTTTTGGGTGGCCTGGAAACCTGCCTCACAATGTGTTTCCATGCATGTGCAGCATCCTTGGCAGCCATAAAAGGCCACCACAGCTGACAGAAAGGGAGTGTGGGGAGATGGAATGGAAGGCAGGGACAACAGCAGTAGCAATTCTGTCCCCAATGAATTCCTTGAAAACACAGCCGAGAATAGAATAGAATAGAATTTATTACGGTCGCAAGACCAGCAAAAACACAGCCGAGGAAGCAGCAGCAGATTCTTTGGAAACCCTTGTGGAAAGGAGGCTGCATCCAAGTAGAACATACAGTACCACTAGACAACGTCTCCTTAGCTGGTTGTCTGTTTGTTCTACAAGTTGCTTTACATTTGGCCTGAATAAAAGGATTTCCATAGCTCCTGGGACTTATTGAGTCTAGGCACTTTTAACCAAATGGAGCCATACTTCGGGACTACAGCTTTTAGTCTTTTAGCCCTGTTGCTTTAAAACTGTTAGTGTATTTTCAATCTCTGCATTGCTGTTAGGTTTTCTTGTGGTTTGTATTTTTAAAATGTAGTTTAAGCTCTTAAATTTTATACTGTATTTTATTATGCATTTTGTGGTTTTAATTGCTGTGAACCACCCAGATATCTTCGCCTATTGCTATGTTAAATAAATACAGATTGCTATAGCCATACTATGTCTGCCTTCCTCAACCTGCCCCCACCCTCAGATGTGTAAGACTACAACTCCCATTGGCCATTCTAGCAGAGGATGATGGAAGATGCAGTCCACATACATCTGGAGGATGACCCCATTAGGGGAAACTATACTACAGGGAGAGATAATCTATTCAGCACTGAGAAATGCAGCTTATGGCTAGCACTGTGCTGAAAATGAAATGAAAACTCTGGCAAAAAAGGCTGGAAGAGGTGAGAATTTCAGCTAATTTTCTCCTTGGGAACAGGATTTCTACATACCTTTTAAAGTGTAGGAAGTTTTAAAAAACCACCCCTGGCACTTGCAGGAGCCCAGGAGTTCTTCCTGAATGCCTATTGGAGAGGATGAGGTTACATGATCTCCAATAGGCATTCAGAAAGAACTCCTGGGTTCCTCCAAGTGCAGGGTTTTGTTTTGTTATTTTAAATAAAAGAATAGAAAGAAGACACCGAAACACCTGGCTACACTTTTTTAAAATGCTGTCCCTTCCCCAAGGAGCAAATTCTCTGAAATTCTCCCCCACCCTACGAAAGAGACAATAAATAAATAAATAAATAAATGCATCTTTCACAGGGGGAGAAATAGTTCCCGAAAATAGGGGGCAGGATTCAGCACAGCACTACTTGTGGCTATAGTTAATTACATATAAGGTAATCCTGGGCTCAGACAAATGCATACATATTTAGCAATTTCATTCATATATATGCATGTACACACACAGAGCATACCAGTTTATAAACTATCATAAGCAAAAGGCATGGCCCTACCAGGGAGATTTTAGGCATGGGGTGAGGTGGGGAGGCGGAACAACAAAGGAAGGAGAGGGTGAGGCAAGGGCAACAGAGGAGGAATATGCACTCACCCTTCAGAATGGTGATGTTGATATATGGACGGACCTCTGGGATTATATATGGTAAGGAGCGAGGGCTGTTTGTGCCAAGACCAGCCTCCGAGGGGGACCCAAGGGCATCTGGTGAGTCACAGCAGCGTCTGCAGCCCCTCAAGGTGGTCGTGACTTCTTGGGGTTCAGACTCATCCGTGGGTGCCCCAAAGATGAAGAGTGGGAGCAAAAGGAAGGCCCATGGAACTCGCATCCATATGGTTTCCATAGTGGGCTGGCAGGGAAGATGAGGAAAAAGAAAGAGAAGCAGAAGAGATGTGAAAGGGCAGGTTATGGAGCCTTGCTTCTCCATGAGCGCACCTCAGAAGCAAGGATTGGGCAGGTGGATAGAAAGAAGAGAATGAGAAGCTTCTCCACAGAGGAGCTACAGAATCATTACATAACAACAATATAGAAAGCCACCTTCTACTGAGTGAAACCACCGGTCCGTCTAGTCCAGTACTGGCACAACTGACTGCAGATCCAGGGATTGAGGCAGGATTCTTTTCTAGCCCTATCTGGAGATGCAGGAAATTGAACCTGGGCCCTTCTGCATGCAAAGCGGGTGCTCTACCCCAGAGCCACAGCCTCTCCCCATGACACCAGTCATTTCAGGTTTCAAAAGCAGAACTAGGTGCCTTTAATTATAATGGAACAACACTTATAGCATTTGTGAGGGAGGTGTTAGGGGGGTTGTGTGAATTCATACAGTATGAATCAGCCTTCCCCCAACCTGGTGCCTTCCAGTGGTATGGGACTTCAACTCCCATTATCCCCAGCCAGCTAGACATTTTCTTTCTCCATAGTATAGGATTGCTCTACGGTGACAAAGGTTATTAACACTGCTGCTCTGTGGTGACAGGTGGCTCCATTGGTTGGATGGAGCTGCCACATTTCCAACTGGTGAAGCTTCAAAGAAATGAATGGAAAACCAGCGACTTCCTCATATCCATCAGGAACGTCTAATAAGCATCATACTAAGTGCAGGAGGCTATGCACAAGCCAAAACATGGATTGGGGCCATAGCTATGGAGGAGGAAATTAACCCTTCCGGCCATGCAGTTTCTCTGATTTAATCTTCTCTCCCACAGAAAATGTTATTAACTAGGGGTGGGCAAAAGGGAGACCTGGATCTACTGGTAGATCTCTAGGTGATTTGCAGTAGATTAGCAAGCAATTCCGACTCCCAATTGATTAACAATAGCAGCAATAATTGAATCTTCCCAGCTCCCAAATTATACTGCTTGAGATAACTAGGAATAGATCTGTGTGAGAAGGATCATAAGCTCCATTCAGTTCTGGTACTCAAAACAAATTCCCAGGGTCAGAATTCTTTAATTTTAAGTGTATTTATTTTTGCACCAGGCACTGGTTAGTGAATTTTGTGGCTCTAATGAGAAACAAAATAGATCCCTCAATCCTGAAGTCTGGTCAGTCCAAAACTTGCCTCTGTGGCTAGTAGCTATTGTGTCTGTGTGCTGGGGGATTTTTAGAAGGAGAAGTGGCGGTGGGGGGGGGGGGGAGATCCCCTTGAGGCCTGCAGACCCAATCCAAATCCTCCCCTCCCCCAGTGGCTGCTTTTACTTGAAGAAAAAGACATCTGGAGGTCTGATTACAGATCTCTCATGTTCTATCTAGTTTCAGCCCTATAATTTACCATCTATGAAATGTTAGCTTTGGTAGTGTATAAGCTGCATGAGAATAATTATTATTTTTATGCTCAGAAATGTTTACCTACTCCTAATGAACACCTTACTTTTTTAAATGATAACTTCCACCATTCCTTACCCCCTTTAAGCAGCCTACCATGATCACAGCAACCAGACTAACCTAACGGGCTTTTATGATGGCTTTAGCATTTCTAGTGCTCTTGCCAAAATATCCATCCTGAACAAAGGTGCTTGTGTGGGGGGGATCTGAGCGAGTCACAGCATTAACAACTGTGTGAGAGAGACCTGCCACTTCTTTGACTTTTTTTAAACTAGAAAGCTTCCTATTTAAAAACAAGGTCTCAGTTCTTTAAACTAAAATTATTATGTTAGAAATTTCAAGTCCGTTGCTGCTGCTTCGCCCCCCACCCAAAGATCATTAAGTGGGAAAGGTTTATCCACTAGCCCCCTCTGCCCTAACATCCACGAGACTGATATTTCGAACTCAAGGGCGGTAGTGGTGGGGAAATGCTGTTCAAATAACCCAAACATATCCGGAGTCCAGCAGCCTGCCTCAGTTTTCTGGCCTGCGCAATGGGAATAAAAATAACCGGCGTGGAAACAAAAAACAAAAACAGCATTCACGGGGAACTTTTCGTTGATTGAGTGGGGCGAGTAATTTGCAAAAATCTAACTATTTTAATTAATTAAATTTTAATTAAATTTAGTTAATTAAATAGTGCCTTTTGTGGAATTGGGTAGGGGGCACCGCCGCCGGGGAGTCCATCTGGTTTCAATCCTAACAATCAGCGCCTGCACCTACCTCGCTGGAGTTTCTAACCGGAGCTAACTCCTGCCCTCGGGTGAAGCTACACGCTTGCATCTGAGAGCAACCCCCCGCCACCTCTCTCTCCCTCCCTCCGTGCCTGCCTTCTCCTCCGCATCCCCCTTTGGAAGTTTGCAGCGTGGCTTTGAAGGCCAAAAAAACCAAACAGATGCGAGCCTCGCGGAAAGGGCGGAGGGCTGGGCAGAGCCGGAGCGCGAGGCGAAAGGGAAGGGGAGGCGGCGCCGGCATGTGCGTTTGATTAGCGGCGCTTTGGCCGGAGCATGGGCAGCGACAAAGGAAAAGGAAAAAAGGTGACGCGGAGCTGCGGGGGCCGGCGAGGTGGGCTCCATTTCCCTCCCCCGGGGCATCTCGCCCGTCCAGGCAACCAGCAGTAGGCTCACCCTAGAGGAAAAGGCGCCCCCGCCGCAGTCGTGAGGAATAATCCCTTTCGGCTCCTCTGCTCGCTTGCTGCTGGTCAATCCCCTCTGCACATTGGATAGCTTCTGCTAGCAAAGCCAGCGCGGAGTTCCATTGCTTCGAGAACTTGTTGGCAGAGGCGCTGCAAACCGCCGGCTTTGGGACGGAGGCTGCCCTCCCTCGCTCCCTTCCTCCCCCTTCCTTCTGTCTTTGGGGCTCTCCCGCATGAGCGAGTGTTAGGTTTCTGCCGCGTTAACTCTTTCGGCCGCGAAAGGAGCAGGTTCTTAGCTTTTGTTGGCCCCCCTTCCACCCCAGGGCCTGCTTTCGAGCTGGCTAGGCCAGCGCCTGCTCCTCTCACCCCCTTCCTCTATTTGGGGTGGGGAGGGTGTCTCGTGAGAGCTTGAGAAGGGATCTGGGGAGGGGTGTCATGGACAGCCCGATCCTAGGCAGGTCTACACGGGAGTAAGGCCCATGGAATTCAGTGGGACTTATTCCTAGGTAGGTAAGGGAAATTGCTGGGGAGAAGGGGGGACAACCAGAAGTTTGGGACTACAACTTCCATTTGCCCCAGTCAGCATAGTCAATGGTGAGGGATGATGGGAATTGTAGGTGGTGGTGCAGCTAGGTCACTCAGTTTTGACCTTGGACTTTATGGTCTTATGAGGGGCTTTAGATGGCCATGCATGTTTCTTTAGTTGTGAAGCACACAGCTAACATTTCTCTCCCACATTCCCAAACTGCTGTTCCATGCTTTAAAACTGCTTTCACATTCCCAGTATGTTAGAACCACAACAAAAGCCTTTGCTGGCCCTGATTTCAAACAAACAAAAGCACTCTGAACATCTGCAGTTTTGTATTTTAAACTCATTTAAATCCTAGCATCACAATGACTACAGGAATAAAATGGAGTTTGCTCCTGCTGCTGCTGCTCTTTGGATGGTCATTTGGGACTGAAGGCTGAGCTGTGGGGCCCAACCCTCACTGCACCACTGGTTGTGGGCCCAAACTTATGGAGGGCCACAAGTTGCCCACCCTTCGGATCGTGGCCACGTCTGTACTTCCAAGGAAACAAATGGTTATTTGGACAGCTGAGTTCCCAGCTGAAGTGTGAGAGAAAATTCAGGTGTGACAAGGAGTTTGGCTTAACCAGCCTTTCCCAGCCTTGAGTTTTATTTAGTTATCAGACTTCAGTTCCCATCACCCCCAGCCAGTATGATCAATTGTTGAAGATGGGAGTTGTTGGCCAGTAATCTCTGGGGACCCAAGGTTGGGAAAGGCTTAACTCCTTAGCCTCATACATTTCTGAGGGCCAAAACAAACTTGATTTCAAAAGTGTGATCACATTTACTATGTCTGTTCCCCCAATTAGCAGTAGCAATGGAGTGGGGAGCGGGGAACAATATCAGGACCATGGCATATGGAGAGAGAGGAGGTTAATTGTTTCTTCCCATGCGGGGCCCACTGAAAAATCACCCTCTTGAAGCTGCTATTTGATGCTGGAGGGAAGCTCCTTTAGCCCCCAAATCCAGTTGTAGTGAATGCCACTGAACTGAATGTATATTCTTCATTTACAGACTAAACAAATTATTATGGCATGATATGTTGTGGACTACACGACTGGGCAGGAGGAGCGGTGGAGGCAATCTTCGCCTCCCCATCAGATGTCCTTTATTTCCTCTAGATGGACTTTTCAGCTTGTCTTGCGAGGGCACTTTGGAGGGGGAGGGAAGGAGGATGGAGGAGGCTCAGGATAAATCATATCCTGGCCTCTCCTGTCTCCTCCCCTTCCCCCTCACCCAGACTAGTGGCAGTGCCTGTTTTGGGTCTGTAGGGTACCATACCGGGGGAGGCAGCTGATCTGAGGTGTCATAAAAGGGCAGCAAATTCTTTGTGATTTTCATTTATTATTAATGTGTTTTTACTGCCAATGGGGGGAAAGGAGCTTGTGGGATTTTCTGCCTAAGGTACCAAAATAACTTGGCTGGCCTTGGGTGCTATGTGTCTTGACTTGAGGGGCGGGCAAGGTGTGTGTGACATTTGCTGTTCTGCCTTGGGCAACAGAAAACAAAATGTCCTAGACTGGCCCTGGCTACAAACATTGTGTGATTCTGCATATGTATGCTGTGGCAACTAGTATAACCACTAGTCGTAAGTGCTTAATTGGAATTTAGCTTTCTAGCTTTGCACCCTCCACTTTGGCAATGAACAGGGGTAAAATTCTGGCTGGTTGGCAACCCTAGCTGGAGACTTTCCTGGCTTCTCTCGAGAAGGTTTAATAGGCCCATTCCTGGCTGAGGCATGGAGAATGCAGGGCTGAGGAAAATCAATTTTGCTTCTCACTGAGGGCAGAACAGCAACATCAGCAGCTTTACTGTATCTCAAGTTATTTGAGGAAAAGCTGGAGAAGGCTTAACAGGAGGCTCTGGAGCGGACAAATTGTTTCCATTTGTTTAGATTAGGGAGTCGAAGTTGGCTGCAGACGAATTCTGGTTTGCTTCCCACAGCTTGGCAGAAAAGCAGAGCGCAAAGAAACAAACGGAAAGTCTGGGGAAGTATTCTGAGGAAACGTGGAGGGGAGGAGAGAACGGAAGGTACTGGGATGTTGTTGATTTTTTTATTGCAGTCTTAAAAGCCAGCAGTGAATGAAAATGGAATGAAATTTTCTTTGCATCTCTGGAGGAAGCAAGGTCCCCCTAAGTCGACAGGAACTGAGGTGTGAAGTTAAGAACAAACTAAGAAATTCTGAGCAGCAATCCCAGCTTTGCTACTGGTTTTTTGTGTGACCTTAGTTAGATCATTTCATCTCTGTGACTTCTCCTTAGGGAATTCCCTAATGTGTCTGGAGAGAGGGCAGTATCATTCCACATATTATATTTCCTGTTTCCTGTTATTTGACCCTGGTTGATACACACACACACACAGAATGTTGTGTTTCCTTTAGGATTCCTGTCAGATGCACACAGCAGATCTAATGCTCTGGTATTAAGTTCCCAGCACCAGGGTAAGGCTAGGTGTTGGAACTCATCTTCTGATTTAGGAAACCTATAGTTCTTGGAGATGCGTATTGTGTTTGCCTGAAGCCCTTCCTGAACTGTGCCCATTTGAACCATTCTGATGCTTCCGTCTGAAGTTAGGAAACTAAGGCTTCATTCACAATTCAGCTGCAGAAAGGCAGACAGTCTGTCTCCAAAAATAGTTTATTTTGCTTTCTTTATAACCTTTTTTTTTAAAAAAAAAATCCCATGATATTCATTGTGAGGCATAAAACCTTAGATGTTCAAATCTTGACTTGGGCTTGGTGTTCAAGTTGAAGCGGATGACTTCCAAATCATTTCAGAAAGAATCGGATGGTTTTCCAAAGCATCCAGTTGAGGTCCAAATCAAATCTTGTGGTCTTTGATCTCTAGTAGTTTTTGCTGTCTTCTCAGTTTATCTGTTTACAAAGATCAGGTCTTGGGCGGTCTAGGTGGCTCCAGAGGAAGCAATCCTTAATAATGCACTGGATTCTGGATCCTAAGAACCAAACTAGAAGTGACATTATGCAACTTTGCATTTAATGTGCACAAGAACATAAGAGCCTTGTTGGAGAAGACCAAAGGCCTATTTAGTTCAGCATTCTGCATGCACGGTGACTAACCAGGTGCCTATGGGAAACCCACAATAGATCATGGATGCAATAGCACCTTCCCTTTCTTTTCTTTTTTAAAATTCTTTTTAAAATTCAGTTAGCTGCTGGGATGTGTGCATGAGAATTATCAGGATTGGAGCAGGAAGATCGGTCAGAAGCAGCTTCAAAGGATGATTTTCATCAGGCCCACAGCAAGGAAGGAAGGGGTTTATCTCCCCCTCCTCACCTGCTGCAATCTCAATATTTTTGAGCCCCTCCCACAAGCTGTTTCTATTTAAATTTGTAAAACAAACAAACCCTGCACATTAAAGGCAGAGAGGCATTGAACATTGCATCTGCTGTGGCCCTGAGATGTGAAATGTTGGCACCATGTCTTAACAAAATGGTGTGCATTATTATAACTGTGTTGAGTAACACAAATGATATATAATCCAAGATCCTTCAGTAGAGTTGTTTCCAGATGGGGCTTTTATTGTACAATCACCCTGCCTCATTCACAGAATTTTATGGGTCTCTAGAGGATGTCACCTTATAGTCCTCCTACATTTCCCACCACTTCTGCCTTTTTTAATTTACCGGGGGGTGGGGGGAATCAGTAAAGGAAGATGAGATTGCTGTACAATGCTTTTTCATTGTTCGCAATAGGAGCCTTCCCTTGGAAGCATGGTAGATTGCTTAGCAAATGTTCCAACGACTTTTTGAATGTACAAAAACAAATGAAATGGTATTGGCTGGGGGGGGGGGGAACCAAGAAACCCCTCAGGATGTCTCCTTCCACTTTGGTCAGTTGTCCTCACAGACACACAAAGTTTCAGCCTTTTTTATTCTGGTTGAAAGGAGACACTCAATATGATTAATTGGTTTTCTTTACCAAGTACAGGAAAAGTAACAAGGAAATAAAGTTCTGTTATCTGGTAGCATAATAAGACAGAACAACATGTGGGATTTTGCATTTATAAACAAACAATATTTTTACATTTATAAATAAATGCAAGACGAGTTATATATTATTATTAGTTAAACTATAGTTGGTCCAATTCTACCTACTACCCTACCCCTTCTACATCCTATTCTCAAAACCCCACTTGCTAAATGTATCTTCTCAGATCCCCCTTTTAAAACTTCAGAATCCTCACACACACAGGCCCCTCCCACCTTTCCATCACTCTGCAGCATTCTGTTAACCCTAACTTACCGAAATAACATTTTAACAAAACAAGCATATGCATTTATAATAGGCATATGTTACAACATGCATTCTTGGATTTGTACATGCTTTTTGCAGGGGAACTTGAGAGTTATGAGCTAGCCATGAAACCACTGAAGGGAAAATATGTATGGATTATGCATTCAATACAGAGGGCTGTGCCAATTCTAAGGTTTCAAGTTAAAAAAAAAAAAAAAAAGTTAGGGCGTTGGGGAGGAAATCTCTCTTCCCACAGCATTGTTTGTGTGCATACACGCTCACTGGAGAGAGAAAGCAGGGAAGTCAACTGCCTACCTCTTTGGGGTAGATCTTGGGATCCAACCCATAGTCTGGAGTACAGTGTACAGTTCACAGAGGGATCACTGGGCGGGGAGAGTGAAATTGACAGATTGGAAAGGTGGTGTTTTGTTTTGTTTTAAGGTTTAACAGCAATTAGGCTGCATCTGTGCACCTTCTAAAATTGCATATAAAATGAGAGCTCTTTCTCCTATTACCTAAATGCTGGCAGTCCTGAAGAGAGCAGTGTGGCATGGGGGAATAGTAGAATGTCTGAAAATTTGATGCTATTTGGATAGAAAGCACCAACATCGCGGGCCTTGGAAAAGCTGAGTCTCCCATTGAAACCAATGGAAACACAAGAAACGAAAAAGGAATGGAAGATGAAAACCAGACTAATGAAAAATGAAATAATGCAGTTCAAAGAAATGAAAACAAAATGAATCAAACCTCACAAATGAAAAAGAATGGAATTTATTTCCTCCTTGCACCCCCACCCCCTGCATATTTGCTTGGATGTGAGGACAGCCTACCTACACAACCTGTCTGCCGCCTCCTCCTTCTTCGCCAGAGATATTTTGTGCGTGGGAAGGGCTGCTTTTGGATTACACAGCCCTGGGAGCACATGCATGCTTAAGGCAACTCAGCTTTTCAAGACTACCACAACAAAACCTGAACATTCAGTTTATGATAAAATCAAGATATTAGCCAGATGGGTATGACATTCAGCACGGAAAATCTATCTCATTAGGGGCGTATCTAGCCAGATTCCAGGAACTCCTGATGAAGAATAACTGAGTATTAGTGCTTTAATCTGTGGTTGTAATTTTTGTAAAAAAAATACATAATTAAGGCTGTACTGCTAGCTGGGGGATGCTAGGAGTTGTTCAGATAGAAAAAAGTCCTACATGCATAGGATCGTGCCTTGAGAGGATATATGTGAAATACTTTTGACACTTTAAAGTGCAGTATAAATGCTAAGTATTATACAGTTAAATTTTGCCACCCTTGTAGACCACCCAAGCACAGGCTCATGAAATTCAGTGACATACTTTTCAGAAAAATAAAGAAATTGTAAGACCAGAAAACCTTTGGATTAGGTGAAGGATTTAGGCATTTGCGAATTTGGTGATGTAGCAAAAAGCATGAAAATTGCAAGTTAAGGCACCTGGGCCGGTAAACATATTCTATAGTCTTACATATAATAGCCTCCATGCACCCGCACTTTCCCTTGGATCATTCAGCCCTAATTTTCTAGGGATGTGCACTGGATCGGACCCGATCCACGATCCGAGTCCGGTCCAGTGGGAAATCGGATAAATTATCCAATTTCCGATCCAACAGCTGGATCGGCCGATCCAGTCCGAACCGATCCGAAAAGGCTCCGAACCGGTTCGGTGGATCGGCGGGCGCCCACTGGCGCCCACCGCCGCTTCCATTGGCGGGCGCCAGCGGGCGCCTGCCGATGAAAGTGGACAGCGGGGGAGGGGAGGAGGGGGGCCCTTACCTTTCCAGCCCGTCCGCTCCCGTCCGGCGCCGGCGGCTACTACCAGCGGGCTCCGCGGCCTGCTCCAGGGTGGCGCGCCGGGTGATGTCATCACCCGGTGCCCTACTCTAGAGCAGGCCACGGAGCCCGCTGGTAGTAGCCGCCGGCGCCGGACGGGAGCGGACAGGCCGGGAAGGTAAGCAGGGGGCGCGCTGAGGGGAGGAGGGGGCGCGCGGAGGGGCGGAGGGGGGCCCTTACCTCTCCGGCCCGTCCGGCGCCGGCGGCTACTCCCAGCAGGCTCCACGGCCTGCTCCAGGGTGGCGCGCCGGGTGATCACCCGGCGCGCTACTCTAGAGCAAGCCGCAAAGCCGGCTGGAGGTAGCCACCGGCGCCGGACGGGAGCGAACGGCCCTAAAAGGTAAGCAGTGGCGGGGAAGGGGGCTTACCCCCCCCCGGAGCCGCCTGCTTCTATCCACGGGCACCCGCGGGCGCCAGCGGATGGAAGCGGACGGCCCCAGGGGGGGTAGGGAGTGCAGGGGAGGGGGCTTACCTGCCGGGGCCGTCCACAGCGGACAGCCCCGGGGGGGGGGGAGGGAGTTAGGCCCCCCCTCACCCACCCGCCGCCATTTTTTCCTCATAGACTTGCATTGCAATGCAAGTCTATGGGGAAAAAAATGGCGGCCGATCCAAAAATTTACGATTTTTGGATCGGGATCGGACTCGATCCAGTCTGGGGGGGCTCCGATTTTGTCCGAACCGATCCATGACAAAGTTGGAGGTCCCGATCCGGGTCCCGATCCGATCCGGGAGGTCCGTGCACACCCCTATAATTTTCTACAAGAGCGGAGCGCAAATCGGGGGTTGAGGCGCTTTTTACCTCCGATTATTCGCATTATCAAATGTGCGTTAACTAGCGACTTAAAATTTACTGTGGGAGTTAAAGCGCCTTATGGCCATGTAAACATGCGATTCTCTGCATGTCAACAACTTTAAAGCGCATTTCATACAGCCCATAATGTGCTTCACCGCCTCTTGTGAATAGGTATTAGGAGTAAATGCGCTTATCCGTATATGCGCATAATCGGGCAACCGGGCGTCAATGCGAAATCTTGTAGAGGGGACCTGGGACTGTGAATCCAGTCTTGGTTTCACTTAGAACCAGCCACAACTTGCCTGAACTGTTGAACCCTATCCTCAAAATAGATTCAACACCATAAATAGCTCCTTTAGAGTTCTGGGTGGTTCTGACTGAAACCTGGCCCCATCAAAATTGGAGTCATCAGCAACCACTGTACCCAGCCTACTCCCTCTATCCTTAAGAACATCAGAAGAGCCATGCTGGATCACACAGTGGCCAACCATCTGTTGACCAGGGACCCACAAGCAGGACATGGTGCAACAGCACTCTCCCACCCATGTTCCCCAGCAACTGATGCATATAGGCTTACTGCCTCTGATTCTTAAATAGGTATTTAATTACCTTATCCATGGAGTGCCCATTTCCCCCCACACCATTGCACAGCTGCCAAAACTGACAATTATATGCAATAACATAGCAAATCCCATCCAATCCAATTGCCCTATTGAATTATACAATTGTCTCATGTTTCCTAGGCAATATCTCAAGGAAGATGAAAACACACAAGTATATCCAGTTAGCATGAAAAAAAATCCTTCCTGGCCTCCTGTAGGAGGATCAGTTTATGCTTGGGCTAATCCCAACCACTAAGGAAAGTCCCGATATTGTGTGAGAGTCCTGATACTGGCTCCACCAGTTCTTGTCTTGTGAAACAGAGAGATCACATTGTGTGAGACTCCCCCACCCCCAATAAATATGATGGCTCTGATTTCTGACCACCCAAAGATTTCTAGCTCCAGCTTCAATGGTGTCAGGCTGCTGCAGCCATCTGGGATGTGTATGTGTGTGGGGGTGGGGGGGTGGGGATGAGGCATCTGCTCAGTTCTTGTGTAGTCACTGGAAGGCCAGATGTAAAGTGCAACCATTTCTAGTTTGCTCATCAGATTTTGAACCTTGGATTGCTATCCCCTGGCCCACAAATAATAGATATTCATGGGTTTGGAACCCCAGGTATCCCTTGAGTAGAAGAGAAGAAAATAGGGCTGTGCACAGCCCCCCCCCCCCCAATTTTGGAGGCTGATGCAGAGCCTTGGCCCAGATCTGGAGCAGGTTTCAGATGTCTGAATGATTCAGATGTCCAACAACCTCCTCCTGTTGGGCAAGCTCTCCTCCAGTCATGCAAGTCCCCTGCCCCTTACCTGGAGCCGCCATGAGTGCCTGCAGCCATATGGGCCTCTTCAAGGGAATCACCATTTTAAAAATGGCGACTCCCTCGAAGAGACACAGATGGCTATGGCCCCCACAACTACTCCAGGTAAGGAGCAGGGGTTTGCATGGCGGGGGGTCCGAATCTGTCTGAAGCGCTCTGGTTTGGTCAGATTTGCTTCAGCTTGGAATTCCGATCTGAAGCTGTACACAACCCTAGTTGAGAAACAGTGATTTCATCAAAAATTTGTGAAACTCATCCTGTAATTCAAAGAGAAACAATTTCATGAAATGGCTTCTCCACAAAACAACGACAATGATGACAACAACAACAACAGTAAAATGTGGTTTTGTTGATTCTTCAGCGTGTTTACTTGGGAATATCGACACCAACGAAGAATATAAGAACTGCTTTGTTGAATCACAATGATTTCTTTGTTGGATCCATCCAGTCCAGCACTGTGTCTCTATCGGCATCCAACAGGGTGTCACCTATGAAGTTAACAAGCAGAGGACAAAGGTCACAGCAATCCTTTCTTGTTTGTCCCCAGTTCCTGATAATTAGAGGTATATTGCCCCTGAATGTTGCTAGCCCTGACACTCTTTTATATTGCAGTCACGTGTAGCAATAAATTCTATACATTTTTAGACGTTGTGTGAAAAAAAGATTTTCTTTTGTTTGCCTTGAACCTAATGCCGACCAGTTTCACTGGATGCCTTTGAATTCTAGGGCAGAGTTGGGCAGACTTCAGCCATGATAGATCTACTTTGTTGTTGCTTACTAGAACACTGAATACCGCCAACCAGAGCTGGATGCAAAATGGTGGCTCAGGTGAGCTTCTGTACACCTAGGGCTAAACTACCCGCCATTTTAAATGCATGCCGTGTAGGTGATCCAGTGGAGGCTGGTGGCTCTCATGTAAGCGGGGTGGTCGATCTGCTCCGGGTTTCAGTCAGAACCTGTCAAAACTCTAAAGGATCTGTCCAAGGTTCTTTGCACCTGGGATAGCTCATTTAGAGTTCTGTATGAAACCTGGAGTGGATTCACTGCCCTGCTGACATCAGAGTCACCAGCCTCCCTTGAGGTGATTATAATATTTTACTTTTGTGTAAGTGTGTGGGGCCGCAATCTGGATCAGGGCCTCTGCACATGGGTAGGGGAGCTTAAACCTTTGCACCAAGTCACCTTTTTTCTTTAAATTTGCCCCCTCTGCATGGGAGCTTAAGAAAGGGGGGATCTCCATGGGTGCCAATGGAGTTTTTCTTTCTTAACCCCACAGGGACGGGGGTGGGGTTTAAAGAAAATAGTGGCTGGGTGGGCAGAATGCAGGTGGCTCCAGACTGGGATACCCACATGCATACATGAAAGTAAAATTACAAGTTATGACCACCATGCATTTGATGCAGCATGTAGTTTAGCCCTTAGAATTAAAGACCAGGGTGCATCTGAGCGCATGCTCAGCCCAAGAACTTGTTTTACTTACCAGAACTGAGCTCACAGTCCGTGCACAGTTTCCTGAGTTCACAGTCCTTCATGGGAAGTCAAGTCCAACCCATCTTGAAGGTGCCACAGCAAGAAAGGCTGCTCTAGCCCCTTACAGAACTACAGTTCCCAAGGTTCCCCGGAAAGAGGGAATGAAGGCTGCAAATCCATTTTAAGTCTGTGGTGCTGACACTTTCTATGAACCAAGAGTTCTCTCCTTGAGTGTGCATACCTATCTAAAACTTCATTATCTTGGCTGATGCGTTCTCTGTCCCTTTGTCTCTCAAATCTCATTTGCTAAGTCTTTGGAAGGGAGGGCTTTCACCTCAATTGATGTGGGTGGAATGTAGGCAGGCATTTAACTTATAGGCCTTTGTGAGTAAATAGCTCCTCCTACAGGAGAACTGGAGAAGCATGCATGGGCATGCACCATCTGTCTCCTCACTCTAGCTTTCATTTATATTAGCTCAATGCATAGGTCCCTAACCAGTTTATTGAAGTAAACCACAAACTGGCTTCCAGTCTTTGACCTGGAAGTGAATGCTACCTTCCCCATCACTGGGATACACACAACCCAGCATCCAAGGTCTGTGCATTGCTGGGATCCACATCTGGGACCAGCTGTGAATGTATCTATATAGCAGAACAAGCTTCCCAACTTTGAGTTGTTTCCAATGTTAGTCCTATGTAGAAAAGGCCCATTGAAATGAATTGGACTTAAGGTAATCATGACTAAGTCCCACTCATTTCAATGGGTCTAAGTAGGACTAATATTGGATACAATCCTTGGTGCCCCTCTAGATATATTGGACTACAACCCCCACAGCCAACTGGCCATGGATGATGAAAATTGTAGTGCAATATAAGAAGAGGCATTTTGAATCAAATCAAAGACCTATCTAGTCCAGCAGTCTGTTCGCAGTGGCTAACTGGCTGCCTGTGGGAAGCCCAAAATTTGAGGGCAACAGCACTCTCCTGCTCATGTTCCCCAGCAAATGATATTGCAAGGAATACTGCCTCCGATGCTAAAGGTAGCATATAGTCATCAGGATTAGCAGCAGTTGATAGCCTTATCTTCCATGAATTTATCTAATTTTCTTTTAAAGCTATCCAAGTTGGTGCCATCACTACATCTTGTTGTAGTGAATTCCATAGGTTAACTATGGACAGTGTGAAGACACAATTCTTTATGTTTATTTTCAATTCCTTTTCTAATCATGCCAAACATAGAATTTGCCTTTTTCAAAGCAACCACATGCTGGGTTGACATTTTCAGTGAGCACTTATCCAAGAGTGAAGTGAAAAGAATGAAGTTTGTCCTTTTCTGTCATAAAAACTAACACATCTGATTCAGGAAGTTTTTATTGGAAATTATTACAGGGACACAACTGAAAGAAGTAACGACCCATGTTTTTGAACATCAATTTTAATTTTTTTTCAAGAATGAGAACTTCCCAGCTCTCTACCTAATGAAGAACATAATTTAAAAGAGTTTCTTCCTTGCCCCTTGCCCCTTGCCCCTTGCCCCTTGCCCCTACATCCTATTTCTTATATTATTTCCTTTGGTCTCTATTGTTTGGGTGCCACCGTCCCTGTTGTGCTATGCTCAAGGGGTGAATTAGAAAGCGGTGGGCTAAAGGAGGACTAGCAAGGTCAAGGGCTCTTAAGTCACCTCTCTTCTTTCATTCTTGGATAAGTGTTATTTATTTATTTATTTATTTATTTATTTAATATCCCACCTTTTTTCCTCCTTAAAGAACTTAAGGCAGCATACATAATCCTCCTCTCCATTTTATTCTCACAACAACAATCCTGTGAGGTAAGTTGGGCTGAGAGTCTGTGACAGGTTCAAAGTCATTCCGTGAGCTTCATGGTCAAGTGGGGACTAGAACTCGAATCTCCTGACTCCTAGTCCAACACGCTAACCACTACACCACACTGACTCACTCATACACACACATTGGAAGGATTGTTATTGCTGATACATGGCGAGTGGCTGTCTGTGAGCAAGGAGCCAGCAGTAATGGCTCAAAGGGAGCTGTTGACCCAGCAAATGCCTGGGAGGAGACTGACGGCTTATATCGGGTGCTGAATCGCTTTCAGTCTACAGGCCCTATTCTATTTTGGAGAAATTCTCAGGAGCCACATTCAAGTGGTAGGCAGGGCCAAAGGTAGCACCAAAATTCTCAAAAATGCCAATATTTTTTAGCTCAAAGTTCTTACGATCAGGAAAGAAGCCTGTGGAGAGACATTTCAACTTTTTAGAAGTAGGAAAAAACTAGTGCTGGGCTGAATCCTGCCCCTTATTTTAGGGAACTTTCTCCCTGTGAAAGAGACATTGCTTTTTTTGCCTCTTTCACAGGGAGGGGGGGGGAATTTGGAGAATTTCCTTCATGGAGAGGGGAACAGGTTTTCCACATACCTTTTTTTAAAGTGTAGCCAGTTGCTGAGGGCCCTTCTTCCAATGTTTTTAGTTTTTAGACCCTCCCTTTCCCTCTTCATTTGGAGGAGCCCAGCAGTTCTTCGTGAATGCCTATTGGAGACCATGTGACCTTGCCCTCTCCAATAAGCATTCAGGAAGAACTCCTGTGCTCCTGAAAATGATGGGGGTGCCAAAAATGGAATGGTCAAAAATTTTGGCACAGCACTAGAAAAAACTACACAAAAACCAGGAATCCATCAAACAATTGGTTGTCAAGGAAAGGGTGTATGGCCATACAGGAAACTCCTAAGGGCCAGATTGTGACCTCAGGTGGGCCAGATTTGGCCCCTGGGCCTGAGGTTCTGAACCCCTAGCATATACACAAACTTTTAGCTCTCTCTCTTCCTGGTTCAGCAATTGCAGCCTGGTTTTCTTCCTTATTGTCTGAAGGCAGGACCTCCCCTTCTTCCCAAGTTAGAGAGGTTGGAGAAATCCACAGCAGATTCAAATGAGTTTGGATTTCTATGAATCCGACAGCGGACCAGGATTTTCCAAGTCACACGGATTCCACAGACTGTTGTTGTTGTTGTTTTACTTTTGGGAGGGGGGATTTGCACAAATGCACACTTGTGCTAATGTACATTCCTAAAAAAATCCAATTCCATCAAAATGCGGATGATGGAACATGACACTTGACAATCCGTGAAACACAGATGGAACAGATTTAACAAAATCCATACCTCCCTATCCTGAGTAGACCCTTGCTCCTGAGTAGACCCTGAACAAAAGGGTCTTCTGGTGGCTAGGTAGGTGCTCTGACTATGACTCCCGAGTCACCCACCTGTATCATTTATTCCTGTGCTCTAGAGAGCCACACAATGAGGGAGGAGTGTGAGGAACCAGGGGAGGGTTTGGGATGGAGTTGAAGGAGTTCTTTGGGACCCCAGGTAAGGCAGCTCCTCAGGCTGCCCCATGCCTTCTGTGGGAGTGGGGTTTGCTGTGGAATCCCACTCCTCCTCCTCCATTGAAGGGCTCCCCTGAGCCTGTGTCATCCAGAAGCCTACTAGTGACCAAGTGCACGCTTTAGTGCAAATAATTATCAAATTATCAAAAAACAAACAAACAAATTATCCAAAAGAAGTCAGCAAGGATGTGTAAACGAACAGAAGAACACAAGAAGAGCCATGTTGCATCTGTCCGAAGGCCTATCTAGTCCAGCATTCAGTGCCTACAATGGCCAACCACAGACTTATGAGAAACAAGTAAGACATGCACACAAATACATCCTCCTGCTCATGTTCCTCAGCAACTGGGAGCCTATCCACATTGCCCTTAAAACTACTTATATTCTGGTTAAAAACATGATTTTTTAAGTCATTTCATTACGTGGTAGGACACAGTTACATTTCATAGTGACTGCTTCCTCCATTCTCAAAGTGTTCACTGGTGTCACACAGGGTTAATTCTTTGTCTCTTCTTCTTCGTTTTTGTTTTGCAGGCTGCTTGACCCTCCCACTTCTCTCCGTAACTCAAGCAGCCTGAAAAACTCAAGCAACTTGTTCCCAGCAGCTGCCAATGAAAAGCCCACTAGGCCAATCAGGGGTTGTCAAAAAGAAATGGGGAATGACATGAACCATTTTGCAATCTCCAGTACAGATGCCGGAGAAATCCACAATGGAACCAAATGAGTTTGGATTTTTAAAAATCTGACCCATGGATTCAGCAGCGGTCCGGCTTTCCCTTATTGGGTAGGGTCTGTGGATGTGCAGGTCATTTTCCTAACCTTCTAGAATTTTGCTCAAAATTTTGTCGTAGAAAAATAAATCCAGTGGGATATGGGGCTGATGTGCACGACAGCGCTTGGAAGTCAGGGCTAGATGCTGCAACCCCCAGTCCCATCATGCATGCTTTCAATGTGTGAAGGAGTTCATATGAACCCCTCTTGAGTGAGTGAGTATATGAGGAAGGGAGGCTCCCAAGGTCTCTTTATATATTAAAAAGTATATGTAAACTGATAGGCACAAGAAGAACCAGACTAGTCTCCCCCATCCTGGTGCCCTCCAGCTGTGTTGGACTACAACTGCCATCACTTGCAACCAGCATGCCCAATGGACATACTGGCTGGGGATAATGAGACATGTAGTCCAACACATCTGGAGGGTGCTAGGTCAGAGAAGGTTGGAGTAGATATTCCACAAGTACCACATCTTCTCTATCACAGGCAGCTTCACGTCAAGGACGTAGAAGGTGTGAAGGAGGGGCAGGCATCACTTGCAGAATATTGCTGGCTTTTTATAATGGCAACCCCCCTTTTCCTTTTTCTTATTTTGTATTTTTTAAAAATGGTCTTCTTGTATTATATGGAGGCCAGAAACATTTATAGCAAGAAGGTCTATAGTACAGGGATGTTGAACCTCTTTTAGCCCTAGGGACAAATTCAGTTTTGGAAAAGCTCTTGCAGTGGCTGCTGGAGGCCAAAGGCAAAAGGGGGAAATCCCCCCAATACTAGCATATTTGGGCTTAAAGCTCTTACTGCTGGGAACTAAGCCTGAAGTAGGGATGTTCTGGTTGCATGTAATCCATTTCACATGAGTTCTGTGGATTGGGTGGAGTTTTGAATTTGGATTACATAAATAAATTCACAGGAAGTTACGGAAATATTTATGTAACAATTGTACAGCATGTATGTTTGGGAATCGCAGAACGGTCGTCATCTAATTTGCAGTTTTGCCTATGAATTTATTTACGTACATTTTGCATTCCCTCCCTTTTTTTAAAGCTGCACGTCCACAGAATTCACCTGATGTGCAGATGCCAGTCAGGCACGGAATCTGTGGACCACATTACAAGATACCTGGACTCATTTCAGTCTCTTTCGAATTCCCCCAACATCCACAGCCTTAAGAGAGGCATTTCAACCTTTTAGAATGAGAGGGAAAAACAAACGCTGAGAAAATTCACCAAACAATTAGCATTTGGGGGAAAGGGGTGGAGCCAGGGGAAGACCTGGAGCGCCAGATTGGGACCTCAAGGAGGACTGGATTTGGCCCATGGGCCTGAGGTTCAACACCCCTGCTTTAGCAGATCCACGAGCGCAACAGGTGAAGCTGATTCCTCCAGAATAGAGATTCAGCTATTAAAGCTGTACAAATTCTTGCTGTCATGCAGCTGTCAATTATTTACAGTCTCTCTCCATGAACAACAATTAAAAAGTGGCAATCTTAGTTATAAATCTAGGTGTTACCACTCTGCCTACTTGGCAGAGCACCCAGCCCTGTATGAAAAGCTGCAGAATTGTTACAAATTTGACAGGCACAAGCTTTTAGCATGCACATACTTATGGGTCCAGCATTAGCTGCTACATTTCTGCTTGTCAGGCAGCTATTTAAGGTGCAGAGCCCACAAAAGAAAGTTGGCAACTGTGATCAACATTCTCAAAGAAAGGGACGGCTTTCAGCCATGCAACACCAATGATGCTGTTGGAGTGGATATGGAAGGATATCCACTCCGCCCAAAGTACATCTAGGCCTGCACTGGTATTGTGACATATGCGTGGGTGATGTGTGAGCTGGATGGAGCACGTGAAGCTCTTTCAGTTTATACTTGAGGAGGCACAGAACAACAAGGTGTTTTTTGTCTCTCTGTGTGAGCAAATATTTGCATATTTTCCACTTGTTTGAGCAGATGAACGATTTTAGTTCCATGCTACATCACCAGAAGCGCTGTGCGTGTGTGGAATTGGATTTCATTTGTCTGAAGCACAAACATCCCCTTAATTTGCCTCCCAACAAAGCCTTACTCCACAATCCCGGCATTTCTTGTCAGAGAGATGCACAGCACTGCCGGCCCTTCATCGCATCAGCACGGACCTTCCTGACAACAGCTTTTTGACGGCAGGCGCGCAGCCTGCGCAAGCGTTTAAGATGCATTGCTTTGTAAGAGGTGCGACGTGATGCCAAGTCAATCCGTTCCCCCCGTTACTACAACCCCCCCCCCCCACTTTGCCTTGAAATCTCTTTTCATCCCTGCAAAGGTCCTTTTCAAAGACGCTGCGGCCTGCGGCTCCAGGGGCTCCAAAGCCGGCGTGCGCAGAAGGAGACGTGATTGATGAGCTGGGTGGGTACAACCGTCGGAGGCTGTGTGGTACACGGTGTGCGCGCGCGTGTGCGTGCGCGCGTGCTCGTTGCGTGGGTGAACCTTGGTGGCATGGGAGGGCTGTGCGTTTGAGCATTTTGCGTGGGCGGCGGCGGTGCTGGGCCAACTGAAAGTCTATCGATGGGGCCACAAAAGAGAGCTTTCCCTTCCTCGCTTTCCAGCAGGCAGGCAGACACGGAGGCTTGCTGCTTTTGCCTGTAGAGCTGCGAGAGCTGCGGGAGCTGCGGAGGGAGGGAGAGGTGGTGGTGGTGCTTCTTCTTTCGCCTTGTTTCTTCGCGACCTAACTGTTCAAACCGACGCTAGGAAAGAGGCACTGTGGGGCTGCCACGGCTGCTGTGAGCCTCCTGGTTCTGGTCACTAAGTGATAAGATATTTTTTTAAAAAACAAACAAACATCTTGGTGTTCTGAAGGGCCTGAAGCACTTCTCTCGCTCAGCCCCTGCACCTGGCATGATGGGGGCGGGGGGGGGGGATCCATTTCCACATCGGACTGGAACAGATGCACTAGGACATGTCCGGAATGCAACTCAGATGCTGCTGTGTGTCTGTGCGTCCGTGTCATCCTCCTCTGCCGTCATCCCCAGCACTTTCCTCTTGCGCACTGCGCAAGCCAGATCGGACTCTCTCAGAGGTTGTTCAAACTGCAAGAACGAAATGCAGCTGGGGAATCTCCTCTGGGATCAAAAAGGGCCCTAGGGAAGCCTCCCCCAACTTGGTGCTCTCCAGAGGTTTCAGATTACGACGCCTAGGTTTCCTGATCATTAGCCTTGTTGGCTGGGGCTAATGGGAGCTGAAGTCCAATGCATCTGGAGGGCACCAGCTCCGGAAAGGCTACATCACTGCTGTAGGGGGTTTAATGAGAGCAGGGTTGCCCAGGCATCTCCAGCACCCCTTCCCAAATCAAGCAGCCAGTGTGGTCTACCTAACAGCCGTCAAGGTTGACCCAGCTTCAACCCCAAGCTGCCACGCCCCCCCCCCCCCCAGATGTGCAGTCCGACCTGGTGCACATTTACTTGGGAATATGTCCCATTAACTTCAGTGGGTTTACTTCCAGGTAAGTGTGCACAGGATCACAGCCTTATTTTTTATTTTTATTTTTTTACCATATATGCCATCTGGCAGTCTCTTCTTGGTGTATGTTTCATTCCTCTCTGAGTCTCACATCAATTTTAGGGGAAAAAATCACTTTTGTGTCTGTCCCGTCTCCCATGAAAAAGAAGAAACAGTATTTCCAAAGAACACTTTATTGATCATCTCCAGCTCCATTCCCGACTGGGAATGGTGGAAGTTGCAATATAGTCCATCTGGAGGGCATCAGGGGACTTGAGCCGGAGCCCATTAACATAATGGATAGAGTGTTGGATTTGGACTGATGAGCCCTGGGTTCAAATCTCTGCTCTGCTTTGAAAAGATGCTGTTGAACAGACCCAGCCTATCTCAGAGAATTGTTATGAAGAGTAAAATGGAATAGCCCATGTATTCTTTCCTGCACTCTTAGACAAAAGGCATGACACAAATATAAAACATAAACTGGCACATTGTTTTCCCTTCCCTGAATAAAATACTTTGCCTTTAACGTGTTTAAAGTTTGCTTTGCTGTGTTTTAAAAAGGTCCAGGTTTTTAGCATTTCATGACATTTGTTCTTTTCTTCCTTGAGTTCCCTTTGACTTTCTTCATCATCAAATAAGTGGGCGGAACTCACTGGAAAAATCCAGCCAAGGTCAAATCCATTCAAAGTTCCATTGGTTCAGTAGAAGAGTTACGCTATTCCCCCGCCCCTGAGAAAACAGCTAAAATTATTCTTTTTCTCAGGATGCATAAGTAACCCCCTAACCACTAGCCAATATCCATTGGACCACCTACCATCTGCAGGTCATTCAGGACTTTGCAAAGAACAATGGATCAGGTAGAACTTAGCCTGGTTAGGGAGGGTTAAATCTGCCAGTTCCTGTCAAAATCTGTCACATATCTGGATTGATTAAATTCAAGTTCTTTCCTTTCTAAATGTGAAGAAATTTACACATGTTGGTAAATTCTTACCAATACCAAAAAGAAATGGAATTCTCACCTATCTACACCAGTTAAATTCAATTGGTACAGCTATTCCCAGAACCATGTTGTATCCACCTGCCACGTAGCTGTTAAAGATGAGAAGCCTGACCCCCCCCCCCCCAAAGAAAAGAAAAGAAAAAGAAAGGTGGCAAGCCTATTTCAGCACTAGCATGGCTGAATACACAGGATTCAAACCCAGACTGTTAAGAGTTAAGCACTCAAAGCCCTGGACCTGAATGGACTGAACTGTCAATTTTGGTTTTTCCCATTTGAAAAATCTCCCACTCACCCATTTTCTATTTTCCTGTTCTCCCATTTTTAAAAATCTCAAATTCTTTTCATCTTGAATATGAAGAAAATTGTGAATTGTGGTAAATACATATCAACAAATGGACTGAATTAGGAAGGGGTCATGGCTCAGTGGTAGAGCATCTGTTTTGTGTGCAGAAGGTCCAGGTTCAATCCCCAGCATCTCCAGGTAGGGGATGAAAAATCTCCTGTTTGCAATCCTGGAGAGCAGCTGCCAGACAGTGTTGACAATACTGGTCTTGATGAACCAACGGTCGGACCCAGTATAAAGCAGCTTCATATGTTCCTATGTTTCTAAGTGCTCATCCACCCCTGAACTAGATGTAGCAAGATACTTTTTTCAGATCTACACTACAAATTATAAGGGAATCTCAGGAGCTCTATGACAGCGAATGGCAAACATTCCACATCCCTGCCATACTGTGCCTCTCTCTATGGCTAGATCTACATCACTGTTTTAAAACGGTTTATAACAGTTTTGACAACTGTTGGGGCCCATGACACACTCCATATACAGTGTTCAAAATGTTTTCAAAATGTTTTATCCTGCTTGATGTAGATCTGGCCCAACACTGACTAGACTCTTTGCTTCATCAATAGGCATGCATTCAACCTGTGGGGAATACCCATCCCTTTTATGATCCTTTAACTGCTCTGCATATGAGTCCAGGTTGTTAAGGAATAACTCATCAGTTTTTTTAAAAAAATGGTACATGGACTTTCAATACATGTGCCTGTATATTTTGCCTTCCATGACTAACAGCAGTTCTTCTGGGCCGGAGGAGGTGGACTGGATTTGCACTGGGGAATTTGCAAGACCCTAAAACCAAAGAGGACCCTCCCCCACAGTTACTTTACAAGAGAACAATATAAAAATACACTTAGGCCCTTCCTACACCTAAGGTAGTTGAGGGAGGGAGGGAGGGAGGGGGGAGGATCGCGGACTTACCTGCTTCCTCAATCCTAGGGTGACCAGACGTCCGGATCCCCCCGGACATGCCCGGAAAAGGGGGCCAAATTTGAGTCCGGGGGGGAAATTTCAAAATATCCCCCAAAGTCTGGAAAATTGGGCCTCTCCCGTGCCATCTGGGCCTTGATCTTGGCTAGCGCGATTGCGCTGGCCAAGAACAAGGCCCAGATTGGCCGGGGAAGAGGCTGGAACGACGCACACCCACACTTCCGGGTGCGCGTCGTTCCAGCCTCCTCCCCTCCGACATCCGGGCCTTGTTCTTGGCTAGCGCGATTGCACTGGCCAAGAACAAGGCCCAGATCGGCCGGGGAAGAGGCTGGAACGACGCACACCCACACTTCCGGGTGCGCGTCGTTCCAGCCTCCTCCCCTCCGACATCCGGGCCTTGTTCTTGGCTAGCGCGATTGCGCTGGCCAAGAACAAGGCCCAGATCGGCCGGGGAAGAGGCTGGAACGACGCACACCCACACTTCCGGGTGCGCGTCGTTCCAGCCTCCTCCCCTCCGACATCCGGGCCTTGTTCTTGGCTAGCGCGATTGCGCTGGCCAAGAACAAGGCCCAGATTGGCGAGGGAAGAGGCCGGAATGATGCGCGCCGGCACTTCCGGGTGCGTGTTGTTCCGGCCTCCTCCCCTCCGCCATCCGGGCCTTGTTCTTGGCTAGCGCGGAGGCAAGAGGCCGTGCAGAAGAAGGCCAATCTCTCCTGCCTCTTCTGCGCCACCTCCGGCCTCCTCGGGGCTTGTCACCAGGGCGACCAGCTCCGAGGAGGCCAGAGGCAGTGCGGGAGAGGGCCGATCTCTCTCGCCTCTTCTGCGCCGCCTCCGGCCTCTTTGGGGCTCGTCGCAGCAGCAAAGAAGAAAGACAAGGAAGATGTTTGGTGGGGAGGAGAGCAGAGGTAGAAAAAAGAAGAGCAGAAGAGTGACAAGAGAGAAGAGAAACCGAAGCAGCACCCACCACCAGCAGCGGAGTGGCAGGATCCGCACCAGAAGCCAATGGAAAAGCAGTGGCAGTAAATACGACCAGCAGCATGGGCCAGCATCAGGGCAAAGAAGGTACATGGTGGTGGAAGGCCTTGTGGATTATTATTTTGTCTTTGGTGGGGGGTGGGGTGGATTTTTATTCCTCCCCCTTAAGTGTTTGTGGGGAGGTTTTTTTATTGTCCTGGAGAAGGTGTGGGTTTTTTCCCCTTTGGGTGAGTGTGCAGTGGTGTGTGGATTTAAATTTTTATTGCCTTTGGTAAGCATGTGTGAGGTGTGTGTGTATTATTATTATTTTACCTTGGGTGTGTGGGTGTGTGTGAATGATTTTTTATTTTTGCCTTAAGTAAGTGGATTCCCCATCATTGACACCACCATTGGTTTGTTCCTGTAATAAAAAGAAATGTGGCTCCAAAACTGCTTTTGTGTTGATGCTGATGCAAATGTTGTTGATTATTTTTATACTACATGCAAAGGGGTACACGCTCTTACAACTGTCAGCTCCGTTCCAAATATTGCTTTTCTGTATGGCTTTGAGATTCTGATTATTTTACAGTGTGGCTTTGTGTATTTACCATCCCCCCACCTGGTGAAAGGTTAGCAGTTAAAGTTGCAGGAGCCCTGCCCTCTTTTGTATCTGGTCATGCTGGGAATTGTCCTGTCCCAGCAAGATAATATGTGAGTGCATAGTGTGGCTTGTCTTTTCTGAGTGTCTGGATCTGCTAGGCTCTGAAAGCATCTTTCTGGAGAGCACCTGTTGGTTATATGATCCACGAGTCCAGGTTCTGTAAATGCATGGTTGTCATTGACAGGAGGGGCTTGCACTTGCTAGTGTAAGGTGAACAGATGTGAAGAGGCTGCAATCCTATATTCATTTATCTGGGAGTAAGCTTTATTGAAATCAATGGGACTTGTACCTGTCATTTCTTTGGGCAGTTTTCTTTGGGTCCCTGATTGGGATTTTTTTTCTCTGCACACTGAGGCAGTGTAAATTCAAGAAATATTTGGAAAAAAGGAGGGAAAGATCCTTGTTTAGCTAGCATTGTGATAATGGGCAACTGTTCCAGCCTTTCTTTGTATAGCTACTAACCATGGTCTTGTTTACATGGCTAATGAACCAGAGATATAATGACACATTTTTAGAGTAGTTTCTCACTGATAAACCTGAACTTGAAACAAGGGCCAGATCTACACCAAGTAGGATATAGCGGTATATGGCATGTGTCAATGGGCCCTAGCAGTTGTCAGTGCACTTCAATACTGCTATAAAGCAATAGTGTGGCTCCTGCCTTTTATATACTGCTTTCACACTGCTATATCCTGCTTGGTGTGGATCTGGCTAAGCTAAGAAGTGCTAGGGAGAAGTGACTGCAAGCCTTTAGTCCATTTTGTTCCATGGCCAATGTTTACAGGGTAATTATATTTTATACTCTTTCTGAATGCTAGGTTGCTAGTTTGTTGTACTAGATTTTACTGCACCTGTTCAGTGGTAGCAGTATGCTGAATCTGTGAGTATGGGTGTGAGAAAGGTGATGGAGAAAGAGTGTTAAATGTTAGGAAAGGTGAGACTATGGTCATCCAGTGAAGGATTTGCAGTCAGAAAAGATATTTGAGGGAAGGGGAGACTGTATCACACAGAGTATAGCAAAAGCTTCAAAGTACAGCAAAAGCTAAAAAAAGTAGGAGTGAGTGAAGTTAATTTCAGGTACAATGAATGTCTAACTTGTTCTTTATATCAGTGATTTTAACATTAAGATGTTACGTAGAACAGTTTGTCTTAATTGTGTCTGTGAAACCAGAGATGTGATCAAGGCCATGTTCAGGTGGGCACGCCCCCTTGGGGGCTGGGCATGTTGGTGGGCACGCCCCCTTGGGGGCTGGGCATGTTGGTGGGCACGCCCCCTTGGGGCGGCCATGTTGTCCTCCTTTTTGGTTTCCAAAATATGGTCACCCTACTCAATCCTCCCCCAGCATCTAAGTGGAAGCGCAATGTCCCGGAAGGGAAGAGGGATGTTGCACCCACCATTTTTTTAAAAAAAGAAACTGGAGCTGGGAGCGCAATTGTGCTCCTCCGAAAATGTTTTTTTTTTTAAAAAAAAGCCTGCTCCCACTCCCCCCCACCCCCAATGCCCCTGGACTCCCCCTGGGCCGGCTCCTTCCCTCTTGCCAATCCCCCACTACTCGCGGGGAGGAAAGAAGAAGCTGGGACGGGCGCCCGCACCACCCGTGGTCCTCAGGATCTTCCCAGGACCATGGGAAAAATTGGGATGTTATCCCACAAAAATGGAGGGGTCATTCTTGCCTGCTCCCGGGATCCCCTGTTCATCATTTGGATGCACAGGGACAACCCAGGGACGACTCCGGGAAATATCCCTGGTGTAGACATGGCCTTACTCACCTTGGACATCACATCTAATTTGTCCCTTAGAGAACAGAATTGGGCCTGCTGTTAGAAGTGAACATGATCATAGCTGTTCACAATTACACAAAAGCTTCTTCTAGGCTGGGGATGTTTGAGGAATAGCAACATCTGAAGTGGTCTTGAAGTGCTGCATTTTTCTCTTTGGATTTCCCCCTCAAGTCTTTCCTCATCACATCAAACCCATTTTCCTTATGATCTGCATGAACCTTCACCCCTCCCTCTTTCCTGTTTCCTAAATGCCTCCCTGGAGGATGGTGCCCAGAATTTCACGCAGGACTCCAGTCTGAAGCCGTATCTTAGCAACAACATGTATAGAAAAGTTCAAGGTGTGGGGGTGAGGGAAAGGCGTAGACACCAGCACTTGCAGGAGTGTAGTACTGCTGAAGAATAAAACACTTCTGCTCATTCATCCACCCGCCCACATACTCTTATCCCTTGCTGTATAATCTCCTGTTATGTTACATGATTGTGCCCAAAGAAACACACTTCATGCCTGAAGCTGCTCTCTGTCCAAGATGCATGATAGGCAGACATTCAACAAATGAAGCTTTTCTTGGCATGGGAACTGCAGTGATAGAAAACATTGCCACCAAAGTTTGGCTAAAGCAAGACTCAAAACCTCAGGCAAAGAAGGTCCAAGAATTTTAAAGAGGTTTAGAGGAATGCTGATGACATTATCAAAACAATGTTTTTGGGGGTGCAGGCACCCACACCTGTGTTCATATATCTCCCTTAATCTGCTGAATTGTTACCTGCCATGTAGATTTTAGAGGCACAGGAGCCCTACTGGGAGTGTGTGTGGGGGGAGATGATAACACATCTGCATTAAAAATGTATATAGACTTTATAGCAGTTGAATTGTCATGGCTTCCGCCAAAGAATCGCACCACAAAATTCTAGTTTGGGGAAGGCTTTGAACATTCTCTGAAAAGCACATGGGGAGAACAATCCTATGGTCCCTGGGTGAGCATCCCAGAGGCCATAGGATGGCTCAGATTCTCCCTTCCAGGGTTGGAAAAGAGAGTCAGAGATCCAGCCCCCTGCCCCGCTCCCTTGCAGCCAACATGGAGAGAACCACACCAGTTGCCTCTCCGAGGTTAGAAAACCAACCTTGGAGACGGTAAAGGGGACATTTTGGTTGGTGGGTTGGTGGGGAGGGGAGGAGACCAGAGAGGCCAGGATATGATTCATCTTGAGTTGCCTTCTCCAGCCTCCTTCCCTCCCAGTCCAAAGAACCCTTTAAAAAAGCAAAGATTGGAGGATGGGCAGACAAAGTGCCTCTGTCGCTTCTACCGCCTTGCCAGCTTCAGCCCCGGGGGGGGGCATAAGAATCTCAGAAGCCTATGAAACTACAGTTCTCAGAGTTCCCAGATCAGATGAAGGGCTACTGTACATTCCCAAATCTGCCCAGCTCAGTGTCTGTGCTCTGGGTCCTTTCCAATGCGTATCAGAGCACACATGCTCACCTACCCATCTTCAAAGGATTTAATTAGGGTCTCAATTCTTCACAGGACAGGAAATGTGGTAGCAGCAAAGCCTGCAGTGAACTTCTTATCACACTGGTCATATCCACCTGGACTCTTTACATTTTGCTTTCTTATATCACAACATTATTTGGGCACATTTATATTAGGAATGTCATGAGAGACCAGCTGGGTCCAGGAGTCCACTGCCCTCTTGCATGTCCACCCCCCCCCCCACCAGACCCCGCTCTCCAAGCCACTGGTGTGCTACACACACCCTTGCCAAGTGGCTGTGCATCCACAAGTGGGTCCGGCAGTTGCCCATCCCCATAGCAAGCCACCATATGAGTGTTAGTGCTCTATTTATGCCTGTACTGTTGCTTAAATGGCTTCTTTACGGCCACCATTTTGTGCAATATTAATTTTGCAGAAATTCCCAAAGCTGCCATTTCTAGGCAAACGACAACTCCCTATGGGGATGAGCGGCTGCTGGACTCACTTGTTGGGCACGCGGCCATGCAGCGAAACGGTTGGTGGAGGTGGGGAAAATGGAGTCTCAGCAAGCGCCTGCAGGGTGGGTGAGTCCATCCATCCCTAATTTATGTAAACGTGGGAGACAAAGCAGTTGGGTTGTTGTTGTTGTTGTTGTTATAATACTGTCATCTTGACTGGATTTCAGGGGCCAAAGGATTGATGTTATGTGAATGTTCGTGAAACACCCCTTTTGCTCAGCATTCCAACTGGAATACGTATCAGCACAAGGCATTTGGGATCATTCTAAAGCGCAACATCTTCTTGGGTATAGAACGTCTGCATTTTAATGCACTCTCATGACTGGCCACTCACGGATCTCCGTGGATCATTTTGACGATGCAGCGACCCTCCTGCGTGCCTCTTGCTTTTTCTGTTGTTTTTTCTGCTACAAAATGCTACCTGGAAAATCCGTTTCTTCTTGGCCATGACAATAATTGGTGCCATTTCCTGCTGTGTACAGGAGAAGCTGTGCTACAAAAATGCCCACTGAATGGGCCACGTGGTCACTACTTGCTTCCTCTTACTTCTTCTTACTTCCCCGTGTGAAGAAAGAAGAAGTTGCTCATCCCTACTGTGGGACAGAAGCAGACGGCAAAGCGATGGTAGGGAAACATGATCCCCCCCCATCTGAAAATGCTTATATACACCTGAAATGTAGAGAGGCAGCAATGACAAAAGTGGAGTTCAGTGGAAAAATATTTATTGTGGCAGGTTATCATGAAAACAAACTTTCCCTGCCTTCTTCAGCACTTACCACATGGGCACATCACCACTATGAGCCCTTACATTGAAAAGAATGTTCAGTTGAAATAACCTGTCCCTAACATATTTCGCGAGTTGTAGGGTAAAGCAGGAATGAGAATAATCACAACATTTATGATTTAGATCACACTCTAGGTGAGGGTTCCCTGACCTGGTGCCCTTCAGATGTGCTGGACTACATCTCCCACCATCCCCAGCCAGCAAGCTCGCCACATCTGGAGGGCACCAGCTTAGAGAAGGCTGCTTTAGACTTATCCAGAACAGATCACAGTTATTCCTTCGATCAGCATGCCTTACAACAACTCTGTAAGGTAGGTGAGCATTATCATATATAAGTAGCAGATTGTGGTGCTGAGGTTGATAAGCCTTAGGCAAGCCTCCAGGTTCTCAGCCTCAGTGATCCAATCTGTGTGATGGGGATAATACTATCACAGAGAGGAAGTGAGATTTGAACCAGTGACTCCCCAGTACATAACCCAGGTGTAATCCTATGCACAATGTCCCTGGGAGTAAGCCCCATTGAATACAGTGGGATATACTTCTGAATAAACATGCATAGGATTGCATTATACTTCTCTCAGCTACTGCATCACGCCAGCTGCCATAAGACTTAAGGCCCTGTTCCATCTTCTCCTAACAGTTCCTATCTACCTGTTTTCAGACCCTCTTGTCTGGTATTTGCCCTTAATTAACACTGCTCCTATTTTGGAGAGATTCAGAGGATGCCTTTTAAACCTAGGGATGTAGAAGTTTATTAATTTTCCTTTTGCTCCAGTTCTCATGTTTGGAATGCTAAGTTCATTGGTCTTGATTTTGCATTGGATTTCATTTTTCTTTATTTTGCACAAAAAATTGTACGCATTGTTTTTGAAGAGGGATTGCAATCCTTTAAAAAAAACACCTGTACGCGTTTTTCAAAGTGAATGCATTTATGTGCATGTATTTATGTGCATATTTGATTCAGCAAATGTACACATTCCCCTCCTGAATAAAGCATTTTTGTGTGTATTTTAAAAAAGATAACACTTTGGGCTCATCTACACTTGCAGGCCTTCCAGGATGGGGGAGGAGGATCTCAGGTTTTCCAGCTTCCGGGATCGGCCCCCAGAGCCCAAACGCCAGCATGTCATCCTGGAAGTGAAGAGGGACGTTCTGGCACAGCATGCAGTAAGATTTTTTTTTTAAAAAAACCTGGAAACTCAGTGGCAAAAACTGCCAAGAGCCCTCCCCGGGATGGTGAAAATGCTCCCCCCATCACCCACAATGGGCATGGACTCCCCCATAGAGCTCCGTGCCTGTTTGGTGAGCCCTGTTACTCGTGGGGAGGAGGGACAACCACTGGAGTGAGTGCCACACTGCCTGCAGACCTCTGGTTTGTCCTGGGACCATGGGAAAAAACGTGAAAAATCTAGTCCCATCCCTGGTTGTCCCTGGGATCACCTGTGTGTTATTTGGATGCACTGGGATGATCACGAGCTGACCCTGGGATAACTGGCTGGTATAGACACGGCCTTAGTGAACATTTCTTGAAATGTACAGCTTCTATCCTCCCTACTCCATCCCTGAATTGCATCACAAAGATTGGGAATGTTTAGGCAGCAAATTGTATTTCGGTTCATGTTTAAGTTTGGGAATTGTAAATCGGGTAAATTTGCATTAAAATGATAACTGCATGAATTTCTCGCATACCCCTATTTAAACTCTTGTTAGTGTGGGTACAAGTGCATGAGATTCCATTCTCTCCCCTCCCACCTAATAGTAAGAATAATACACATTGGCCAGATAGTAATAAACATTGTTGAATGCATTTGAGGTTGTTGTAGCTATTCTCTAAAAAGTACAATCAATCATTGTGTGATTAAGATCCTAAAAAACTATTTTTACTAACACTCCCTGCTTCAGGAGCCAGTGTAGGCTGTCTTATTGCCAGGTAAAATAATGCCACTTGTCTTCAGCAGGGGCATTGCTAGGCACTTAAAAGATCTGAGGCCCAGGCTTGTAGGACTCAGATCTGCATATGCTAATTATTAATATCTATATATACAACTTTAGAGATAATTACTAGGATTTATTTCAATTCCTCAAGAGGCAAAGGAAGCCATCTCATTTCTCATCCAAAACATCTCCAATAGAATGAGTTCTCCAATTAATTTGCACTAGGGGTGTGCATGCCAAAAAATTTCATCGTTAACATTATCGTCATGTCGGACCAAAAAAAAATCGTCTTCATTCATATCGTAGGTGAACCATATCATCTTCACGATAATTATCGTGAAAAAATGATATTTTTGGAGCCCTATTTTTAAAGAAAAAATGCCTATAACTTCTGTATTTTAAAAGTTAGAGGCTTGAAACTTGGTCACAGTGCTTATGAGGTATGCCTAAGTATGTGTATGAAATTTGAGATCGATCCCTCCAACCCTCGATTTTATATGAATTTTTAAAAGATCGTTTCTGTTCTGACAGGTCTGAATGAATGCACGTGGCAAACTGTAATTTTGTTCTGTCAGAACTGAAATGATCTTTAATAAATTCATATAAAATCGAGGGTTGGAGGGATCGATCTCAAATT
This sequence comes from Anniella stebbinsi, assembly GCA_029215795.1. Lineage (NCBI taxonomy): Eukaryota > Metazoa > Chordata > Lepidosauria > Squamata > Anniellidae > Anniella > Anniella stebbinsi. The sequence continues at coordinate 33,310,904 of JARDYH010000003.1, forward strand.
TTGCACATATGTGTAGCAACATGTGTTACACATAAGTGCCAAATTTGAGATCGATTCCTCCAACCCTCGATTTTATATGAATTTATTAAAGATTGTTGCAGTTCTGACAGATCAGAATGACAGCTCTTTACGTGCATTCATTCAGACCTGTCAGAACAGAAACGATCTTTAAAAAAATCATATAAAATCGAGGGTTGGAGGGATCGATCTCAAATTTCATACACATACTTAGGCATACCCCATAAGCACTGTGACCAGGTTTCAAGCCTCTAACTTTTAAAATACAGAGGTTATAGGTATATTTATATGGCAGTCTGATAAAACGATAAAATCGTCCAAAAGTTATCATCTCCGATGATTATCGTAGTTTTTTCTATCGTATTGTCATCGTTAAACACATGCATGATAACGACCTTATCGTATCGTTATTGTACATTTTAACGATACGATACACATCCCCAATTTGCACCGTGACCCAGATCATTCCAAACCAATGGAAAAAATACGCCCCCTCCCCCTAAGCTTAATTGCCATGCAGGGAAAAATGGAGAGTATTGCAACATGTCAACGTTTCCTTTGCCAGCTGCAATTCCCCTTGGAAATTGCCTCCCCACCCCCCACATTGCTGTTAAGATGAGGGAAAAAATCTATTGGTGCCAATGGACACTTAGGGCTCTGTGGATTAGATCCAGCACCCTGAGAAATAGATTTGAGGCTGGGTCAGGCCTAGCATCTCCCCTGTCCTCCAGCAATGTGTCATAATGTCCGTATGAGAATAGAGGTGTAATAAATAAACCGGTATCTGTTGAATGGGGGTATTCTTAGAGTAACTCATATAATTCTCATGCCAGCTGAGAAGGGACATTTCTGCCAAACCAATTCCCAAAAGCCTTTGCTCTACTCAGCAGTCATTGCTCTGCTGTTGCTAATGGAACTGGTTATTAGGCCTTGCTTTAGTCGTTGTTTATCCACATTCCTCTCAAACCCTTTTCCCCATCTTTTAGGAATGTGGCATGCATCGAATTAAGAATAATCCCACTGTTACTCTGCATGAGTCTCAGCCAAGGAATTTCAAAGTGAAAGACAGAGAGGTCACTTCCTGGTCACTATAAGTAGCTGATGTTCACAATGCTTGGTTTCTCGCAGTCAACAGGCTCCTCAGGAAGTTGTTTCTGTTCACTACCTCCTCCTGACCCACTGATCAGGACACTCTCCTGCCTGCCATTGCCATTTTGGGCAATTTTGCTGACCTCACTTGCTTCTGCCTTGATTTCATTCTCCTCCTCCTCCTCCTCCTCTTCCTCTTCCTCCTCCTCTTCCATCTTATCTCTTGTAGTTGCTGCTGCTGCTACGTCTTGGCTCTGCACTCGACGGGATGGTCTCAGGATGGTTCTACGGAAACCCTGTTTGAAGCGGTAGGAGAGGAAGCCATAGATGATGGGATTGGCACAGCTGTTGGCATAGGGCAGCACCACCACAAGGAAGTAGATACCAAAAAGTGATGGCTCCTCAGGCAAAGTCCAGGTGACATTGATAATGTTGAGCACATAGAATGGCAGCCAGCAGAGTACAAAGACGGCCACCACAGCTACCACCATGCGGGTGATCCTGCGTTCAGAGCGCTTGCGCTTGGCTGTCAGGGCCCGTACCTTCCTGCCTGATGACCGAACTTTGACAACAATAAGCAGGTAGCACAGACAGATGACCAGCAATGGCCCAAAGAATCCAAGTGTAGCTGTGTAGACAATGAAGCCAGCTTCCCATACCGAAGCAGGCTCGGGCCACTTAATGTGGCATGTGTCCATGCCCGGAGGGACTTCTGAAAACACTACCACTGGCAGCACCACCACTGAAGAGATCACCCACACAGTGGCACTGACCACCTTGGCCACACGTGCTGTCCGCCATTTTGATGATTTCCCCGGGTGCACCACTGCCAGGTAGCGGTCAACGCTCATCACAGTCAGGCAGAAAATACTAGTGAATTGGTTTATGGCATCCACAGCCATCACTATCCGACACATGAATGAACCAAAGGGCCAATAGGACAAGGCATTTTGGGCAGCCAAAAAAGGCAGGCCAAGCATGAAGAGTTCATCTGCCAAGGCCAAGTTGAAGATGTAGACATTGGTCACGGATTCACTCACCGAATGGCACAAAACCACGTAGATGACCAGGGAGTTTCCAGCTAGTCCTACTACACAGACAATGAGATAAACCAGAGGAATGAGGATACCACTAACATCCAAGCCAAGGCTGGCAACTAAGGATAGGTTCCCAGTAACAGAGGCTGCTCTACTGGCTGTTGAATTCCAAGAAGCCAGTGTGGTGGAGAAGTTGAAACTGTCCATGGCAGAAGAGTGGGGGTGAATGGCCCACTGGATCAATTGGGAGAGGTCTGTATTTGAGAAGAACAGAAAAAAAAGAGAGCTTATAATTCACTTTCCAATTCACAGCTGAGCAAACTAAAGGTAGCGTAGTGGAATATGCATTATAGTGTTTAGAACTGATAAGAATTTATTGTTTTTTGTAGGTGTGACTAGTTGTAAAGTGAGATAACTATGAGTAATGAAATATATTCTTAGAAATAGAGGGAGGATGCCACAAATGGGTCAGTCAGGTTCTGGAAGTGGCACATAGCTTAACTTAGCAGGGATACCTCCATCTGGGTGGTACTGGTATCAGTGGCAGACCAGGCTACATTGAGAAAAATGGGAATGGTAGTATGACCAGGTCCGAAACTGAAGATGAGGTCATTGGCATCATAAGGGTTATACAAGGCCAGGGTTTCATCAGTGTGGGAGAAAGATCCTGAGAGAATGAGAAACCTGCCATAATTGCTTAGACTGGCTTCACCCACCATGCCTTCCATTTAGGTAAATATGAACCTTTGATATTGCCAATTAGATTAAGAGGAATCCAGGTTTTCTATGTTATCAATATGCTTCCTACTATCTTCATTGTACTTTTAGTGATTATAACTTGTGTGTGTTTAAGAATGTTTGCGATCTGTCCCAGCTTAGGTAAACCTCCCAGAGAGTTTTGGCTATTGGGCAGTATAAAAATGCAGTAAACAAATAAATAAATAAATAATAAACAAAATTTGTTATTCCCTTAGATTGATTGAGCGATACAAATGTATTAATCGATACCATAATTGTGTTGTCTAGCTTGAGAGACTTTTCAGGGATCACTACTTATGTATTTTAATTCTTGAAGCCTAAAACAATTGGTAAAGGTTTGCAAATTTAGCACTGAATGTGATCTGTCCTTTAAAGCTGTTATATCCTCTTTTGATCTGGTGAATCTCAGATACACCCATTCAGGTTTGAGAAACAAGCTGGTCGGATGGAGCAAGAAGCAGTTATTCATCTCAGTAGAACCGGAGAAAGAAATGAGAAATAGAGGTAGGAGCTTGGATTTTCAGGGCCCTGTCTCATTTTGCTGGGGACTCATTTTAACAAAGGAGTAGCAGGTGGCTGGCTATAGCCCTCAGTGGCTTGCTGCCAAATCTCAGTGCCACAGGTTATGCTCATCTGCACTCCTTTGTTGCCTCTAAAGTTGGAAATATGGGGTTAGAGATTTGGCACCAGGGTTGCCAGTTGGCAGCTGCTATCCTCCAGTCATGGCATGGCCAAGGACTGAAAACATCAGTGAATCTTCCAGAGAAGATGGAGGGCAGAGAGGAAATGAAAGCAGAAGCAGACCAAAGTTCTCAGAAAATTGGAGGCAGTCTCTGCCTTCCCTACATCCAAAGGGAGTAGGTGGCTGTGAATAATGAGACTGGGCCATTGGGCTGCTAAGGGAAAAGAGAGTAATATGAAACCTGATGAGCTTACCAGGAGAAGATGCCGTCACTGGTCAGTAACAACTGTGCCATTCTGCTTGGGCAAATGCTGCTGCAATAGAAGAACATAAGAAGAGCTATGCTGGATCAGACAAGGGTCCATCTAGTCCAGCATTCTGTTCACAAAGTGGCCAATCAGCTGGCAATGGGAAACCCACGAGCAGGACATGAATGCAATGGCGCTCTCCCACCCATCTTCCCTAGCAATTGGTGTACATCGGCACACTGCCTCTAATACTGGAGGTAGCATATAGCCATCTGGACAAGTAGCCATTTATATCATTGATAAGTTTCTGAACTATGCTTAAGAGGCGAATCCAACTAAGGTTACATTTGTGCAAGCATGATTGTGTGACCGATTATGTAAACTGGTTATGCAACTGGTTATGCAAGTGTTGGTGCAAGTGGTTGTGCAACTAGTTAGGCCACTGGTTCTGTGAGTGGCTACACAATGGAAAGATTTGGTGGAGCTTCGCTAGCACTATTGGAGTTTGCAGAATGACACCACTGGATACTGCCCACTGGGTGCTTCCAGACAAGACTTTATGGCATCACCATCCTGCTTCATACACAGAATTTTATGGGGGTCCATAAACTTGTAAACCTCCCATGTTTCCCCACTGCTTCTTCCAGTTTTTCTCTTTCCCAAGATACTTTGCTAAGAAAGAAATGTTGGCATAGCTGCAAAATGGTTTCTCATTGCAAGTTCTAGGGGACCTCTATCTAGAAGCATCCGCTGGCCTCCATATTAGATATCAAATGATGGTAGGGGAGAAATAGTAATGGATGGGGATCTAACGCACATCTAGCCATAGCCCATTTTAAAAACAATCTTCAGTCGCAAACTGTTCTTACTGTAAATGCAAGCCAGGATCAGAAGCACATTTCTCACAGTTAACTTTAAGGGAGAACTCCAGGGAGTGTCTCTAAGCAGAGCCAGCCCATGCAGCTGGACAAACATTTGTGTTTTTTCCCTCTCTATATTCTCACTGAACAAACTATTGCTAAGCCATTTAGCCTGTAGCTTTGAGCCAGTTACTATGACACCCTAGCTCAGGGCTGGATTGAGCATTATGCTCAGTTATATCATAGAATAAAGGCCACCATTAGATGAAAGACTTTGTTTGAGACCCATCTATATGTAGAAAGCAACTACCCCTCACTCTCCCACAGGCCTTGATTAAAACCTATGTCGGCTTCTAAACATGGTGCCTGTTCCTATATAGGTTGACAACAGCTATGTTTCCTACAAAGCCTGTGGGAAATTTCTTTATTCCTCATGGAAGAAGTTGAAAGAACATCCTGACATTAGGAGGTTGGGTTAGTAGGAAAGAGGGGAAAAATACCCCCCCTCTCTCTCTCCACACACACACACACACACACACACACACACACACACCTGCATTCAAATGAGATGAACATAGGAACATAAGAAGCTGCCTTATACTGAGTCAGACCATTGGTCCATCTAACCCAGTATTGTTGAAACTGACTGGCAGCGGCTTTCCTGGGTTTCAGGCAGAATTCCCACCTGGAGAAGCCGAGGATCGAACTTGGGACCTTCTGCATGCAAAGAATGTGTTCTATCACACTGAGCTGAAGGTAGGTGCAGCCCAATTCTGTCTTTGGAAGTAAGTCCCAGTGAGAGAGCAATGGGGCTTATCTGGGGGATAGGATTAATTTGCACTTCTCAAATCAATATGTGCAAAAAAACACGAGTTACCTTCAGTATTCACACTTTTCCGAGTTTTGCGATTCAATTCTCTTTTTTAAAAAAGGCAGCATACAAAAAGGCACATATTAGGGGAAAGTGCGCACAAAAATGTGTATACAATGAGAATAACATAAAAGATGCATTATATTAGGAAAACGTTTGGAAAATTCATATAATTGATTCAATTGTTTACAAAAATGTGTGCAGGAGAAATGTGCTCAAAACGCGTACAAATGTACGTACAGACATTTAAAAAATACACATAGATGAGGAAATGGGATGGAATGAAATTAAGGTCAGAGAAATGAGAAACCGAGAGGAATTGAAATGGACAGATTCATCAATTTCTAGTTTCTTTCCAGATAAATGTGCAGACTTAATGAATGAAAATGCTTTCCTGTGTTGAATGCTTCCTTTCGTTCCATCTCCTTGTTCCATCCCACTCTGTCACTCAGTATAGGAATAAATAGTAGATTCTCCCAATGAAGGGAAGTAAATAGTGGGCTTCCACAGGGATATGTTTTGGGACCAATGCTTTTCAACTTGTTCATAAATGAACTGGAATTAGGAGTGAGCAGCGAAGTGGCCAAATTTGCTGATGACACCAGATTATTTAGGGTGGCTAAAAGAAAAGGGGATTGTAAGGAGCTCCAAAAATATCTCTCCAAACTGAGAGAGTGGGATCTTACATTCAATGCAAAAAAACCCAAATTCAAGTATAATTTGACAGGATCTGAGCTAATGGAGATTCTGGGGTTGTGGTGGACAGCTCCATGAAAATGTCAACCCAGTGTGTGGCTGCTGTAAAGAAGGCAAACTCCATAATTAAACAGATATTGAGAATAAAACTGCCCATATCATGCTGCCCTCATACAAATCTATGATGTGACTACACTCAGAATCCTGTGTATAGTTCCTTAAAAAATGATATTGTAGAGCTGGGAAAAGTGTGGAAAAGGGCAACGAAGGGAGCAATCTTATGTTCCCTAGAGAGCGACTGGGGGGACATCAGAGTGTTTGGTTTCTGGGATGCAAGGTCAGAAACAGGGCTCTGACTTCAGAGTCCAAAAGCCATGCCACCCTCTCCCCCAGTAGCCAACACGGTTCTGGCTAGGTTTTGTTCTTGGAAATGGAATGCAGAGATGGGAAAAGGGGCATTCTCAGGGGACAGGAAGGGGGAGGAGATGGGGGCTGCGGCTATACAACTTTTCCTATGGCCGCCCAAGGTCCTTCCCTCCCCCTCCAAAGTGCTGCTGCTAGACAGGCAAAATTGCTGATCTAGCAAAAATGCAGAATGGCTGGAAAGCGGAGGAGGGATTGTCTCTGCCCTCTAGCATCCCTGCATTGGACACTTGGTATCCTCCAACTTCGGAGGCTGCCGACTATCTTCATAGGATTGTACACTAAAATGATTAAGGAGCTGGAGCAACTCCCCCATGAGGGAAGATTACAACAGCTGGGATTGTTTAGCCTGGAAAAAAGGATACTAAGGGGAGACCAGGGCCAGATCCACACCAAGCAGAATGACACTTTGAAAACGGTTTGAAAATTGTATATGGAGTGTGTTCTGGGCCCCAACAGCAGTCCCTACTGTTATAAACCATTTTAAAGCAGTAGTGTAGATCCTGCCCTGATAGAAGGGTACAAAATTATGCATAGTGTGGAGAATGTGGACAGGGAGACATTTTGCTCCCTCTCATATAATACTAGAACCCAATGAGGTCATCCCATGAAGCTGATTGGTGGGAGATCCAGAACAGATAAAAGGAAGAACTTCTTCACACAGCACATAGTTAAACTATGGAATCTGCTCCCACGATATGTAGTGATGGGGACACCAATTTTGATGGCTTAAAATGGGAGTTAGACAAATTCCTGGAGAAGTCTCCACTCGTATCCCACTTTGGGGGAAAGAAACATCTCTTAACTGTTTTTAAGTTTTGGAAACTGGAAAAACTTAACTACAAGGATGTGAAGCAGCTACTGAGAAAAGAAATGGAGTGAATTTTGAAATTAAAGACAGGGGCTAAATGAGAAGCTGGAATTCTTACCACTCTTATAATTACCCTGTAATTTTGAGACATTTCCCAGTGCTTATAGCTCTGTCCAGATATGAGAAGACTTTGGCCATTTCTACACCGGCCATTTTTTACAGAATCATCCCCGAGTTGTCCCTGTGAGTCCAGACAACGCACAGGGACTCCCGGGGGTGGGGGAGGAGGCGGGGACTGGTTTTCCCAGGGATAAAGGATCCCTGGGAAATCCTGATTTTTCCCATGGTCCCGAGAATGTCCTGGCTGGTGCCCGCTTACTTGTGAGTAAGTGGGCATCAGAAATGGCCATGGAGCCGCTCCACGTGGCTCTGTGCCCATCAGGGGAGAGGGGGGAGCAAGTCCACTATCCCTAGAATGGTGGGGTGGGCCCCCTGATATCGGGCATTTTTTTTACCTCCCATTTCGCAGTGGAGCGTAAGTGCGCTCTTCGGGCCTGTTTTAAAAAACAAAAATGGCGGCTGTGACTCTGTGATGTCCCAGGAGAAAACCACGGCATCACACTTCCTGGTGAAGAAAGAAGCAGGTATGTCCGGGATAGTCCCCAGGCCCTCCTGCTACACCTGTAGGTGTAGAAAGGTCCTTAGATGGAACTATCATGTTATGATAACACCTGTAAGAAACTCAAAGAAAAAACTTGCCTAATCACAGATAACACCTGACAAAAAAGAAAAAAAAAGTGTGCAGGGTTATAACACAAGGCTCTGCATACCAACCACTCTTTTCAATTGTTATTTATCAGAGAAAGAAATTCTGTTGAGAAGAAGATCTTTGCAAATACCTTCCTACAAGTAAGATTTCACAGATACTCTTTTGATTAGAAATGTATTGCAAGTATGTAATGAAATACTAGTATATAAAGCAATTTGTCCTCTTGTAATAATTTAAAATGTTGAAAAAACAGTTTACATATGTACATAGGTCCCTGTGGCAATATGTCAACTTGATTTTATAATGAGAATATATTTTAACACATGTTGTCCCCATCATGTTTTTTACAGTATGTATTTTAAATGTTTACAGCCCCCTGAAGAAGGCCGTATAAAGATATAGGCCGAAATGCGTCAGGCTCTTCAACTTTGGAAAAATAAATAAAAAATCAGCATCCTGAGAACCTGTTTCTTCCTTTGTTTCACTGGATTTGGATGCTTTTCTCCCCCTGCTTTTGCTTTTCATCTCCACAGCACATCATCCTTACGTCCCTGATGACATTTCTGCCTTAAGTGCTCCGGTTCTTGGTGAAACAAAACACAAGCCTTCTTCATGAATTGTTGAATTATAATTACTCGGGTGGAAATGCTTCAGGTCCAGGAACCAAATTCTTTTGGGAAACAAAGTGGGAAGAAATTGAATCATGGCAAAGTGAAGCTGAAAATCAAGAAATTCAATATTTCTTAGTGCCAGAGACCCTTAATTATTCAGGCCTGGAACATTCAAAACCCTAATTATTTGAATTTGCTGCATGGCACTCAAGTACTCCTATGTCAGTATCACCCTGAGTTAAGAGCACTTCCATTGCTTCTAGATGTCTGATTATATTTCCCAGGTCATTTGACGAAATGAGTGTAATACAGAGTGAAATCACTGATCTTCCAGCGAAGTCCTATCATTTGTGTCTGTTGATACGAGATTAAGCAAAACCCAGAACTCATTCTGTTCAATGAGAGGGAGGACTAATTAGCTGTTGCCTGCTTCTAATTCCAGTTATTATTATTATTAATTTATTTATTTGTAATTTAATGAACATCGGGGTGGGAGGGAGACTCTTCTATCGGTCCCACCATTATCGGAGGCACTTTTGGTGGGGATGCGAGAGAGGGCCTTCTCGGTGGCTGCTCCCTACCTTGGAACTCCCCAGGAGAGGCTAGGTTGGCTCCCTCTTCGTTGTCCATCTGCTAAGTGGCAAAGATATTTGGTATTGAGATGGGCTGTTGACTTGGGTGCTGTTCTTATTCTTTCATTGTTGTGTTTTTTATTGTGTTTTTGATGTATTTGTTTTATGATTGTTTTAATAATATTTTAATTTTAAATACTGGCTTTCATTATTGTTAGCTGCCTTGAGTGCTGTTTTCTGGGGGTACACATCAAATTCATCATCATCATCTTAGTATTATTAATTTTGTTTTCTAATGTGTTCCTCCTTCAATCATTTTTCTTCAAGGTATAGTTGTTGCCAAAGAATGGCAAGGCAAAATAGATGCATGGTCCTGAGACTGGCAGGAGTCCAACACTGTAGTAGTTAGCTGGACAAAACCTTCAAACAAAGGCACCATGCGGACTTAGTTACCCCTTCATTTCTTAATTAGGCTTGCCATTGCCCTCGTGGGATGCCAAATGTGTACATAAACTCCCAAAATGATATTCAACTCTAAATTATAATGGCATTGCAAATTGGGAAGCCCAGACATGGAAAATGAAGGAGCACCTTGAATGAACACCATGGAGACCTGGAAGGACTTTGCACTTCATGTTCCCTGCTCCTTCTGCCCTGCATTGGCTAAGGTGATCTGGTTCATTCTTCTACCCGGAGGCCCCCCAAATCCTAAACCAGCCCTGCAAGGACATAGGACAAAAGAGTGGAATAACAGTCATGGGCTAAATGAGCTTTGTAAAGACAGGCAAAGGAAAAGACAGAGTCAAGAGAAGCAGAATGCTGGGATGATTTGCCAGCTTTCCGATTTTACATTATAGGCATTTGCAGACAGTTATGAATCCTGTGTTCCTTGCTGTTGCATCAAAGCAGGGAAAGTATTTGTTTTTCTCTCATTGAACAATTTAATTGGAGGTAGGTATTGGTTAAATATGAGGAAGCAGAACTAGCTAACTAGGAGAGCAGTTCAAGAACAGCATACGCTGAGATGATACAGAAATAGAGATATAGCAACCAGATTTCAGTGGGTGGATCTTGGGCCAGGTTGTGTGTATCTGAGAGCTTCTTAAAAGGGCTTTCAGGAATCCCAGGAATGGTCCAGGAAACCCAGTTGGAAATGGGAGTGCTCTGGGGAAAGGAATGGGCTAAAGCAGGGTGGCAAGGGAAAAGCAGGGCTGGGGAGAAAGGTGTTTAATGCCTAATTTTGCACATTCCAACCAATATGTGAACTGAAGCTCAGTTATCCTTCAAAGTGTGCAGTTCTCTGAACGTTGCAGGGCAGCCCTCCAATAATAATAATAATAATAATAATAATAATAATAATAATGCATACCAAAATGTGTTCATTAGGGAAAGTGTGAAAAAAATGTACTCATTCATGAAAACAATGTTAAAATGCATTATATTAGGAAAATTGCTCGCAAAATCTTGTATATTACATCACATATAATAAAATCCATGTTTTAGTAGAACTGAGCACAAATTTGTGAACATTTTTTTTCATGCATTTTTTTAAAGAAAAAAAATCAAAGTTCAGGTAAACCAAACTTAAGACTGGGGGGGGAGTGATTCAAATCAAACTGAAGATTAGAAAAATCAGAAATGGAGTGAAAACAAAATGTACATATATGTCAACCCCTAGTGAAGAATAATGATAATGGGAAGAAACTGATTGGCAAAACACTGACCTCATATTGACATGACATTTCACAGGTTTTTTGGGTTACTATCATATGCATGTTTAGACAGAAAATGTCCTGCAACTTCCAGCATGCCCCAGTCATGCTGGTAGTTGTAGAACTTTTTCTCCCTTTCAAAACATACATAAGATATTATTCTTGACTAGATTTTTTAAAAAAATGTGGGAAGGGCTATTTTAAATGTCTCAGGTAAAAGTAAAGGTATTTGAAATAGTTCAGCAGTGTGGAGGGAAAGAAGTAACGTTGTATTTTGTGGTTTTTTTCTTCCTGCTTGAACTAACCATGGTTAGACATTTAGGACCCACTGAGCACCCCAAAACAAAAAACAAACAAACGAAAGAAAGAAAGAAAGGCAAAAAAGGTACCAAATGTAAGAAGTTATGAAGTTTAAGTTAACAAAGTGGTGAGGAGTTGTGCTCCTCACCACTACTGGTACCTGTGTCATAAGAGCTCTTCGTGAGTGGTGTGCAACCCTCACCCTGCCATAATCCAGCATTTCTAATTGTCCTTAATAGAGTGAAGGATTGCATATCCCCAAACACAAAATATTGTGGCTTGAGTGGCAGGGAAATGCAGTATCCCAAAAATAACGTCTCAGCCTTAAGGAATGACATTTCTACCCCAAGAAAAGAACGAGTAGCAACTGCACATTTATCCTAAAAAACCAAACAAAATAAAAATATAAATCTCTGAAATATTCCAAAATGGTGCCAATCAGCACTGACCTGTGATAAGCCACCTGTGCTGACACACGCCCTCACTCTGTATGTTCTTTAGGGCAGTAAATTATGCACATGCAGTGTATATCTAACCCTATGGAACCCCAATCTGTTACTGGCTATAGTTGCTTCTCATATGCATATTCTCAAGAATTGTAAATGCCTGTGGGTTCAGGGATTGGGCTCCATTTTGTACATCAATGTATTTATTTAATTTATTTAATTAATTAATTAAAATGATGTTGATGCTGCTGTGAAAAGAAGTAATGGGGAAATGTGCTTATTCAGAATGACCTAGCTCTGAGGCTGGGGATGGGGACACACACACATACACACACCAGCCCACTAATCAATTTTAAATGTAAACCAATGTGGCAATAACAACCTCCAAGCAGCATTGACATCTCTGAAACATTTCAACAGGATTCCCATGTGCATAAGTGTGCTGAAGATTGAGCTGCAGAGTGATCACCTTTCTTTGGAGGGCCTCATCGAAAATTACCTATCATCCATTTCCCAAATCTGCATGTCCTCAAGAGTGGATCACACCCATGCTGCCCATCATTTCTTGCACCAGCATTAGGAAGCAGCAATTCATGCAGCCTTCCTCCTTTTTAATTTTTTTGTGGCACCATCAATCACCACCCCAAGATACAGTTAGTCTCCCAAAGGATATACAAACCAAGACAGTAAAACCCTTCCCCGGTTGTTCCTCAACCATCCTGTGAAAGCCAGTGTAGAACTTTCCTGGAGCCAACGGTGAACAGATTGCAAACAGCCAAAGTGTGAAATGGAAGACAACAGGTAGCAGCAGCAGACAGACTCAGGAGAACGCAAGCCAGCAACAGAACTAGGAGACCGGTCATGTTGGGTGTGAAATGCAGCAGTGATCTTCAATTTCACAGACTGCCAAAGTAAACTTTTGCATGCAATTGAATTTGGAGGAATAGCCAGGAACAGGAGGCAGGTTTGCCTGATACTCACATAGCACAGGGATGGATATTTGCCTTCATTCCCCAGGATGCTTCATATTCTTATTTCTTCCTCTTTCAAATAATAATAATAATAATAATAATAATAATAATAATAATAATAATAATAGTTTAAAAAAACAGAAATGAATTCCAGAGTCTTTTGCATGGGACTAGAATGCCTCCTTACACCTTTTCCCCCTCCCCTTTGAGAGCTTTGGCTTTTATCTCCCCGTCTTTCTGCTGCCGCTCCAGCGGTGGCTTCCCTCCTCATGCTCCCTGCATTCCCACATCTGCCTGCTGACACTCTCCCACCTGGTCTCTCCAGCGCTACTGCAGGTAAGACGGCTGTCTCCCAGCATTTGCCGATTGGACTGCCCCCCTCTGGCTCTCTTTCTGCTGAATGAAGTGAAGCGGGCGGGCGGAGGGGGGGTGCTTGTCTCCCAGGGTTAGGTAGATCAAGCTGTATGTCAATTACTCCTGGGAATGTTGCCACCAGCCAATGGGGATCTGAGGGGAGCAACCGGGAGGAGGTGTGGAGCGAGGATGAGAAAGAGAGGAGAGAGAGAATGAATGGTTAAGGGAGAGAAGTAATGCGGGTGGGGGGAAGGAGTGAGGGGGAGTGACACAGTGATTATGATGGAGAGAAAGAGCACGAGAGAGAGGAAGGAAGGAAGGGAGGAAGGAAGGAAGGAAGGAAGGAAGGAAGGAAGGAGGAAATGAGGGGGAGAAAGGTGGAAATCAGGGGGTGCGAGGGAGCAATTGTGACAGATGGTGACAGGAGGCAGTACCGGCAGGAAAGGGAGAAGAAGTGGGGTGAGAGGGAGAAACGGGGAAGGAAGAAACGCGGGGGGGGGGGGAGCAGCAGGAGCCCTGTGATGCTCCTGGAGTGCAGCTGGCACACACGAAGGCGAGCTGGGGTAGAGCTGAATACTCAGCACCGGCGCTGGGTGCATTTCGCAAAGCCCACACAGCCTCGTAGCCACGACTCGGTTGAAGTTTCGCGGAGTTTGCCTACAAGGGCTTCGCTGTTTGTGCCTCCATATACCACAGCTCCATGCCCTGTTAGCTCACAAATGTGGTTCGGCCTTTATTAATTTGCTGTTATATAACTTGTTTATGTATGCCAGAGCCTGGGGCCATTTTTCTTTTCTTTTTTTGCAAGTGACACTTCATGCAAATTACTTGCATTTGGGGGCATCTGTAAGTGGAATAATAACTGCCATCATCATCATCATTTTTCCCCCAAAATAAAAATTTATGGCTAGAACGGATGTATATTTGGTTTTTAAAATGCCTCCTTCCACTTTCTGTTGCATCCAGATATAATTGTAATGCCTAGCTCAATCAGATCAAATCCCATCTTGTCCTGTGGGGCTGGCCCAAGGCATTTTACTGCCTAAAGTGAAGGACAAGATGGCACCCCCCACCCCAATTTCATGTACAGAAGCCAAACAGACTGGCAGTTGACTCTTACTTCAATGTTGGCTGTCTTCTCCATACTTAAGCACAGTAGGGTAGCTTGTGCGGTGGTGCAGGACAGGCTGTGTACAAGCTCTGTTCTCCAATAACTTGCATCCACTCCCTCTCACCCACCCCAGGATCTACCACCTGAGCCAGCTGCCTCACTCTGCCTAGTGGTAGGACTGGCCCTGTTGTCCAGCAGGCCAACCAGATGCCCCTGGAAATGGGGGGAAAAACAAGGTGTAAAGGTGGTTGCTGCCCCAAATCATTGTCTTGGCACTTGGTCAATTGTTCCAAACCTTCTAGCTAGCATAGCTATTGAGCGTTGTTAGAGCTATCTGCCATGAATTTGTCTAATCTCCGTTTGGATCCACTTAGGCTAGTGGACATTAGCACATCTTGTGTCAGTGAATGTCATAGGTTAACAATGTATTGTGTGCAAATCCTGCATCAACAACATTTTCTGCATTTCATTTTCTGTTGATCCTACTGTATGCAATTCTCCCCGCCTCACTCTATGTACTGTAAAACTGTCAATAACACTTCATGCATCTGATAAAGTGGGCTACAGTTCATCCAAGTTGATGTCGGAATAAAAGTGTTAATCTTTAAGGTGCCACAAGCATAGGTGTGCACAAGGGGTGTGCCAGATATGCCCAGGCACACCATTATGTCTCAAGCAATAATGTCTCTCTGCTAGGAGCCACATTTCAAAGAGGCCAGGAGAGGGGATCCGAAGGCTAATATCACCTCATAAGACCCTCCTCCGGCCAGTGTTACCACAAAGCCCCACCAATGTTGGGTCTTGAGGAATGTCTCCTCATGCCCTCCCCCTTCACCTGCAATGGCTCTCCTGTGGTCAGGGAATCTGAATGTGGAGTAGAGCATCAATGGAACAGTGTAATAAATAAATGAATAAAATATTAATTATTCAATCAATGTTCACCTTTCAAAAAATACATTAATTTATAAAATTCCCAGGGTGCACACCCTAATGAAATGTGCTGTGCATGCCTATGGCCACAAGATTCTTTACTCTTCTTTTTACTGCAAAGTGACTGCCCTCTGGAAACAAGTAAGCAGGATCTTTCAGTTTCTAAACTTGTCTTTCATCCTTTCATGGGAGCTGCATTTTTATCCCTCCGGGCATGTTATCTAGAGGTTGGCTGCATTCACCCTCTCTTGCTTCTGCACCTGTGTGTTTCTCCTTCCACACACTGACTTTCTCCTTCACCTTCTGTTTCCTTCCCTGCCTCTTCCAATCAAGTGAGTCTGCTCAGCGGAGAGCTGTTAAGTTGCCCCTTTTCAACCTCACAAGTGGAATTTGGGGGTATGGATGGATCTGGCCTCCATTGGTTTAGCACTTGACTACAATTGCAAAAGCACTTCATCCGGAGGTTAAAACGAACCGGTTTCATAGTCACAATAATAAGTTGGAGGTGGTAATGTTATTCCCTTCCCCATTTAGAGATGGAAAAGCAAATAGGGAGGAGGACTGAGCCAGTTCGGGCGCTGCTGAATCAGGCTGCTTTTGGAGACCAAAAGCAAAACACCAATTGTTTTAGCATACAGCAGCAAAACTGCTAACTGGTATTTGCTAGGCACTGTCTCCCTGCACCTTCACCCAGTGGAGGCTGGTAACTCCAATTTTGGGGGGACTGTGAATCCATTCTGGGTTTCATTCAGAATCCGAATTCTAAAGCGGCTATCCAAGGTGCTGCACCTAATTTGGGGCTTGGGATCAGCACCTTAGATAGCTCTTTTACAGTTCTGGCTGGTTCTGACTGAAACCCAGAATGGATTTACAGCCCCACTGAAATCAGAGCCACCAGCCTCCACTGCCCCTGCCACCCCCCACCCCCACCCCATCCACCCGTTCTGATGAATGGTGAGAATTGGCTTGCACTTAATCTACAGAACGTCTTGTAGGTATGGTTCTGTGGCCAGAGGTCTTGAGAGACAGACAATGCTTCTTTTCTTTTCCCATCTCTCCCTCCACCTCTCTCTCTCTCTCTCTCGGCAGGTTCACCTTGGTCATTTCTGTTGCTTCGAACCTTGTTTCACTCACCAACACCCCTGGTGCCAGCTGGGCAGCAACGCAAGAATTTCTCCCATCCAGCATCACATAACGCCACTTCACACCCAGGACCCCCGAAGCCCTTGTAAGGAGCCAGTAAAACAGGTGCCAGCAGCTGCCAATTCTATTGCACCACAGGGACAGCTCTCATCCATTTTATTTTAGCAATCCGTAGGCTATTAGTCTTCACGGGTGACTCACTCTGTCTCCTCCTTGCTCTTTCCAGCTTTCCAATTCTGTCTTCTGCTCCTTTTAGGAGAATTAGTGTGCATATGAGATTGGGATATAAGCAGAGCTGGTGATAATTCCCCATGGGTATCTTAAAGGACTCTGACAAGAGGAAGCAGTAGCAAAGAGAAGGGATTGTCCCCAGGTTTTCAGTGCCTCCCGTCCCCAACAAAATGATGTCAGGTCACTAATTGCTGACGTAGCTGTTGGCTTTAATAATGATGGGCTCAGACATGCGACATCTATCCGCTTGCGCCCTTTGACATGTCTCCTTGCATAGGGGAGATCAGCAGATGTGATGACGTAAAGCAACCTGGCATATAAGTAAAATTAAAAATAATCACTATTACCAGCCCACAGAAGTGGTTTGCAACCATCTGAGCACGTATACCATGGACCACAGGGCAGCTTGAGTGGCAGGGCAGGAAAATAAATTGCTCATAAGGAATTCTGGGCCTAATGAGATATTCTCAGCACTGCAATAAAATAGCCATTTTTTGAGTTCTGGTGTTTGGGGGCTGGGGAAGTGGGGACCATGGCAGAAAAGCAGCTTTATGTGCCCTGAATGTTCATTGATCAATATCCTAAATGGATTTCCTAGTATCAGGGAGGTTGATCACTGGATGATTTCCAAGGTTTTTTTTCTGACTCCCAACTGTTAAACCATAGGAACAACCAAAAGCTCCCCCCACACACTCCACCCAAAGTTGGTGGTTAGGATTCCTGATCTGTAGTAACTGTAGTTGATTTGTACAACTACAATTACTACATGCACTGGGATATGCAGGTATATCCCAGTGCATGGCTCAAGGGGTCCACTGGATTATTGGCTCCTCCCCTGAGCCACCATTTTGCATTTAGACAGATGGAGAAGAGCCACACTGACCATGCTTGGCCAGGAAAAGTTGGGGTCAATTCCCAACTTTTCTGCTATGTACTTTTGGCTCTTTACCCCAGGGTAGCTCCGAATTGGCAGCTGTGTCATATAACAGATGCAGCGCAGATTCGGAGCCACCCTAGGGCAAAGACAATGTTAAGACAGCCTCCTGTTCTGGCCTGTTAAATGTTTAAGTGGCTTTGGCAGGTCTAGATGGCTTTCTTGCAATTGCCTCCTGCCAAGTGACACACAGCACTTGTGGCTCCACCACACGCCTTTGTCGGCTCAATCAGACATTTGCGCAGCTGGACTAGAGAAGTGATGCAATGCCACCCAACAATATGCTGGCATCTGGGCTCAGCCCTGTAGCCCTTTTAAAAGCTTCCTGATAGTGGAGGGAAGGACTGGGCTAGGGCAAAAAACTCAGACACTGGCCAGTATATGTATAGGTGGGGAGGATATGATAGCCATGGAGGGGGTCAGCTAGCCTTTCCAACAGCAAACTACTGTGACAGGAGGACGTTGGACTGACTACCTATAGCCAAGATGGCTGCCGCAATGACATGGGATAAGCTATCCAATGATGGTGAGTCCTTCCTCCCCTAGTTCAGGTGTGGGTAACATGCACCTCCACTACCCCTGCTGCCCCCTCTATATGCTATTTTTTTCCAGCACTCTGTGGCCTGGTTGGGTGTATGTCTCAGAGACCAAAATGGCCTCCAGGCCTCCTAAAGTTGCCCAACCCTGCCCTAGTCTTTGCGGAAGGGACTCAGGCATCTGACCTTCTTATGCCAAGGGGCAGGGTTGTGCCCTTTGAGGTAAAGTTGTTCATAGCTCCCGCATACCAGGGGCATGACGTACTTCATTTGGCCAGAGCTCTGTCCTGGCAGCCAGGCTAAATTCCCACTGAACTCCCCCCAAATCCCAGTTTCATGTTCTCTTTTAGGCTGGAGTCCTCATGCCACTGTACAAAAGGAGACTAGATGCATTAGATACCAGGTATGGCTTTTTAGCTAACTAGCAACATGTCACTGTGCTAGCAGTCCATCTCTGAAAACCCATCTCTGTACCAAAGTACTATGGAAGCAACACAAGAAACTGGTGACAAGAACAGAGAGTTTATTGAGTCTTAATTTCTGTGCAGTGATCAGTGGCAGATAAGCTGTGCAGAGAGATTACAGAGAATATAGGTGCTTCCATACTAAAGCCCTTTAGTGACGCAGCTGAAGCATGGCTTTTCTGCAATCACCTGGAAGTGGGATTTTTAAAAACAGAGGTTTGAAATTGCACTTTACATACCACAATATTATCCAGCAATGCCCTTCCCCACGGACAAGATCATTCCATAATGCCTACTCATAAGTAAGATCCATGCAGCACAAGCCCTTTCTAACACTATTTGAAATCCTCCTCTTTGCCAGCTTCATTCCTTCATGTTGCAAAGGGCTGGGAGAGTCGTTCTGACCAGCACCTCTAACTTGCCCAGTATCAGTTTCTCTTCCCACTGGGGGGAGATATTAATTACTTGTTTCCTGGCATTTTTTTTCTTCGCTTTTGTTAATGCTGAAGTAGCACTTTTAAAGCACTAGGTTGCCATTAAAACAAGTAAAGCATAATGAGAGGAAATCAATAATTAGAAGACACCCCCCCACACACACACACACAGATAGAGAGAGAACCTGGCATTGGGACAATATAGAGAATTTACAAGGGGCAAATCAGAGGATATTCATTTTTTTAAAAAACCACCCCAACCTTCAGCAAAAAGCAATAAATGGGCCAAACCTGCAAAACAGAAGCAGATGGCACAGAAACCTTGAAAAGCCCAAACAGCACTTTTCCTTCTGATATTGGGCATGCTGGTGCTACAAATGCATTTTGTTTTTTTAAAAATAATAATAATAATAAAATAGCTGCACACCTGGTCTGGAAAAACACAAGGCAATTAGAAAACACTGGAATGCAACAGATGCACAATAATGTCATGTGGGTGCTCCATAAAGGGGGAATAGACTTAACAGCTAGTGCAGAAGCACCCTGAGAAAATATTGGGGTCTCTCAGAGAGGTACAGGAAAAGAATCCAGCTGGTGCCAAAGTCTTCCATCTCTAAACCACCTAGTCGAGGTCAATCCATGAGGTGAAGGGGCAGAATCTGAAATCTGTATATCAAATAAAGGGGTCAGTCTCTGCAGTTCATAATAAGGAGTTCCTTGTGTGACCCCCCCTCCCCACCAGTACTCCCTTTCTTAAGTAGTGGGTAGTTCCAGGTGGTCATTACAAGGTTTAAGAGGAAGAGAAAATTGGAGACTTCTAGTGGGTGGATGCTCCTTTTACAGTCTGTAAAGTTCACTGAACCCCTGCCTGCTGCTTAGACAAATAAAAAAAATGAGGAAATGAAGTTTACAAACTACCTTTCTTCCTCATTTTGGGTATCTGCGAACTAAAAAATAAAAATGCCCACCTTCTGGTGGAAACTGCAAGTGCCTGGCCAGAAAGTAAATCAGGGTTGGCTTCAAAGAAAGGGAGTGTCCATTTGTGTCAGGGATGTTGTTCAACTCTAACTCCCATCAGCCTCAATCAACATAGGCAATGGTGAGGGATGATGGGACCTGGAGTGCAGCAATGTCTGGTGCATTACAGTGAGATGAGTAACTCCTTCGTGTTCCAACTGACAAACTTGTTTCCCAAATATGAACGGGTGTATTTGAGATTCACCAGATCAACGGCTTTAAAGGAAAGATCCCACTCAGTGATAGAGTTGCAAATCTTCACCAAGTATTTGGGCTTCAAGAATTAATGTAATGGTCCCTGAAACTTCCCTCAAGCCAGACAACACAAATATGGTGTCAAAGAATACATTCTTATTGCTTAAACTGTCTAAGGGAGTAACAAGCTTTAGCTAAGATGTGGCAGATCACAAACATTCCTAAATACACACAATTATAATCACTAAAAGTAAAATGAAAATAGTAGCAAACATATTGATAACATAATAAAACCTAGGTTCCAAATATCATAAAACCTGGGTTCCTCACAATCTAACAGACAACATCAAAGGTTCATATTTAGCCAAATGGAAGGCATGGTGGGTGAAGCCAGCCTAAGCACATGTGGCGGGTTTCCCATATTCCCAAGATCTCTCTCCCACACTGATGAAACCCTGGCCTTTTATAACCTTCATGATGCCAATGACCTCATCCTCAGTTTTGGACCTGGTCATACCACCATTCCCATTTTTCTCAATGTAGCCTGGTCAGTAACACCCAGATGGAGGCATCCCTGCTAAATTAAGCTATGTGCTGCTTCCAGCACTTGACTGACCCGTTTGTGACAGCCTCCCTCTATTTCTAAGAATATATTTCATTACTCATAGTTACCTCAGAACAAATACATACAGAACTAGTCACACCTACAGGGTACAATAATTTCTTATCAATTCTACCCAATACAATGCATATTCTGCTACAACAGGTTCTCAGCAGTGATTTACATATGTCACTGCTGGTCATTACTGGTCATTGACTGTAACAGTAAATGATTGATTGATTGTGATTGATAGAAGCTTGCACATGCTCTGACAATAATGCACACTGTCTGCATGAAGAACAATGGGAATTCACCATCAGCCCTTTTTTCTTGCTTCAGTCCAACAGAAATACGTTGGCTCCTCCACCCTTAGCTGCTGAGGGCAAGGAAAGCTGGGAGTGCCTTGTTCTGTAGAGATCAGCCTGTACAGCAGGGCTGGGGAACCTGTGGTCCTCCAGATATTGTTGGACTCCAATTCCCATCAGCCTTAGACAGCTTGGAGAGTGGTGAGAGATGATGGGAGTAGTGGTTCATCAACACCTGGATGGCCCCAGTTTTTCCAGTCCTGCTGCAAACTGCTGGAGTCTAGATTATGATATCAAGGCAGTAGCTGCTGATTGCAGTTTAGCTGGGAGAACAGTTTCTTGTTGTGTTAGATGCCAAAGAAGCATAGTATAGCCATACAATAGTATCCTGTATGGGTACTATCAGGGGATTTCTATTCCCAGCAAGGGAGAAAGGGCTAGGGCTTGGAAAAGGGAGGGGAGGAGGACTAGTTTGGGCCCAGGTATGTGGTGGTGGTGGTGGTGATGGGGAGGATACGTGGGCTTTTCTCTCATATAACATTCCTTCTATTTCTCATTTCAGGCAGTGCGTGCTATTACTAAATAGCCAAAACAGTACCACCCACACAGTATCAGCATGCTTGGGGAAACCCCATGGTTCACAGAAGTAAAAATATCTTTAGAAAAATAATCTGGAGGTGGCAAAACCACCCCCAAGAGACTAGGGGTATTGCTAGGCCTGGGCCCATAGGGCCCTGGGCCCAAAGCTATTTCCCAGGGCCATGGATTTCACAGAACACTGGCTGTCTATTGGTGCCAATGGAAGTTTCTGTTTTTCTCAGCTCAAGTGCCATGCAAGGGGGATTGCAGCTGGAGAAGGAAGGGTTAACTGACCCCTTCCCATGTGCTGCAACATCCCTCCCCACAAAAATCTTGCCCTGTATGGCAAGTAAGCTTAGTTTGAGATGTGCAGGGTCAGGGTACACATCAACTGAAGAATTTGTCCCATTTAGGCCATTTGGATGAGAAATGAATTGGCTGGCATTGCCTCCTACAAATTTAAATAAATCCTGTTAATGATTTTCTACATTTGTATTTAGAGATATAAATGGACACATGCAGATTTCATGCAGATTCGTGTCCTACGGGCCTGGGCCTGGAATCTTTTAAGGTGTCTAGCCATGCCCCTGGTGAGAACTGCAATTACACAATATAGAAGGCAGCAGTTGAAATAACCCAAAATAGAAAAATGCTAATCAGCGCACAACCGCTAGAATTTTAATAAATATCAAAAGAACTGGGGTGAACCAACACTTTATACAACATATTATTTGTGCCATATAATAAATCAAATAAGAGCATACAATAATAATATAGAGCATCAGAACAATTTGTTACAGTAACCAAGCATAAATGGTTTACAATAATTTGCAATAACCAAGCAGCGAACAAAAATAGTTTGCAGTGATTTCACCGCCCTTGAAGAATTGCGTTTTTTGGCTGGGGATTCAAGTCAATCCTTTTTGGAGGACAAACAAGTCTTTGTGAATTTGAGGAATAAACTTAATGAATCCTCTTCTATTCCCCACTCATAAGCATTATAATCTGGTTGCGATATTCTGATGAAGCATTTGCGCGCGAAACAGGTGTAAGAAGCCAGAGGCCTGTAGATATTGTATTGCTTAGTCACTGCAAACTATTTTTGTTCACTGCTTGTTTATTGCAAATTATTGTATACCATTTATGCTTGGTTACTGTAAACAAAGTGTTATGTTGCTTGTTTGATTTATTATATGGCACAAATAATATGTTTATATAAACTGTTGGTTCACCCTAGTACTTTTGATATTTATTAACATTCTAGCGGTTGTGTGTTGATTAGCATTTTTCTATCCTGGTGAGAACTGAGTATGCTCAATGGCCATGGATTGCTGGAAAATGGGAGTGGTTAGGGTAAAGGAATGGAAGAGCTGGGAGCCTGAACAGGAAGTGCTTGGCATATCAAGCTCAAATGCGCTCCACCCAGCCCGTATTCACATCTTTCCAGTTTCATCACATGGATTGCCCCTCATTTAATCATACTTGTGGGTTGGGTGGTACCAAGTTTCAGACCTCTAATTCTGGGTCATCAAGCCATAGCAGCCTTTCTAGGGCAGATTTAAGGCACTGCATGAAGGCGGCTTTCTCATGATAGAGTCACCAAAATAGCACAGTGGTTGTAAGGAAGAGATGCCTGATGCAAAGAATCACATGGATGTTGAGGTTCAAGAGGACTTCCCCTTCAAACAGGTTGATCAGGTTTCTGGGGTTCTAAGGGTTCGCTGGCAGTGGCAGTTGGTGGCTCTGACATCAGTGGAGTAGTGAATCCACTCTGGTTTTCAGTCAGAACCAATCAGAACTCTAAAGGACCTATCCAAAGTGCTGAGCTCCTGTAGAGTTCTGGCTGGTTTTGACTGAAACCCGGAGTGGATTCACCACCCCACTGGCATCGGAGCCACCGGCCTCCGCTGTTCTCTGCTGGGGAAGCTTATTGCTCTTAACCAATTCTGGATACAGACCCTTTGCTGCTTACCCTTAAAGGACAATGCATCCCCTTTTCTTTGTCTTTGTGGGCTGCGGACAGAGAACTGCCCGGATGGCCTCATCAAACACCGTTTTCAAGCCACGCTGGGTCAGTGCTGAGCATTCGAGGTACTTCACCGCATCTGTGAATACAAGAAAGCCATCACTTTGAGGAAGGGGTGACATTGCAGGAGTTTCTTTTGCTAGCCCCGCTACCAAGCTCGGTGCCACTGTTGGGCAATTGCCGGGGTTCCAGGCTGGATCCACCACTAACACCTATGCATCCCTGTGCAATCTTGTCAGAGGTCAGTGTCATAGAAGCTTTCTGAGCAGATGTGTTTGCACATGCCCCATCCCCACGTTAGTCCTATGCATGAATCTTGTTTAAGAATGTGGTAGAGTGGGGCTTACTACTCAATCTCTACCATTTTTGTTTTAAACCGAAGCTTGAGCAGTGCAGACATGCAGAAAATTTTGAGAGTTTGAAAAAGCTCAAATAGCAATTACTTTCCTCCATGCTAAAAGGCAGGGCAGCTCCTCTGCCAACAGGATGACTGACAGCGCTGCTTGGTCAATCAGTGTGGCATGAAGGCAGGTTCCAGGCATAGCCATGTGATTTGGCTGTCTCAGCCAGTGGGGAAGGGAAAGAGGACAGAGACGGGCAATTGGGGCGCATGAGGGAGTGGGAGGGGTTGTACGACATGCAAATTTCAGAGGGGGGATTTCCTACGCATGAGCCACATTTGCATTATTCATGAGACCCTCTATGATGAAAGGACTGAAAGGCAAAAAAGCACGAAATGAGCCAGACTACATAGCTGCATAGGGATTCTGTTGTATCAGGATACCATGATGTAGCATTACGATGTGCGGGAGCATAAATGTCCATTAGTAAAACATAGTACAAAAAGCATCATGATGCTATGGTATATATATGATCACATTGCAGTAACTTCTTTGTGGTGCTTACTAGGGATGTGCACTGGATTGGACCCGATCCACGATCCGAGTCCGGTCCAGTGGGAAATCGGATAAATTATCCGATTTCCGATCCGACAGCTGGATCGGTCGATCCAATCCGAACCGGTCCGAAAAGGCTCCGAACCGGTTCGGCGGATCGGCAGTGGGCGCCCGCCGATGAAAGTGGACAGCGGGGGGGGGGGGGAGGAGGGGGGCGCTTACCTTTCCGGCCTGTCCCCTCCCGTCCGGCGCCGGCGGCTACTACCAGCGGGCTCCGCGGCCTGCTCCAGGGTGGCGCGTCGGGTGATCACCCGGTGCGCTACTCTAGAGCAAACCGCAAAGCCGGCTGGCGGTAGCCGCCGGCGCCGGACGGGAGCGAACGGCCCTAACAGGTAAGCAGTGGTGGGGAAGGGGGCTTACCCCCCCCCAGAGCCGTCCGCTTCTATCCGCGGGCGCCAGCAGATGGAAGCGGACAGCCCCAGGGGGGGTAGGGAGCGCGGGGGAGGGGGCTTACCTGCCGGGGCCGTCCACAGCAGACGGCCCTGGGGGGGGAGGGAGTTAGGCCCCCCCTCACCCACCCGCCGCCATTTTTTCCTCATAGACTTGCATTGCAATGCAAGTCTATGGGGAAAAAAATGGCGGCCGATCCAAAAATTAACGATTTTTGGATCGGGATCAGACTCGATCCGGTCCGGGGGGCCTCCGATTTTGTCCGAACCGATCCATGACAAAATTGGAGGTCCCGATCTGGGTCCCGATCCGATCCGGGGGGTCCGTGCACATCCCTAGTGCTTACATAATGCTTATGTGCACATTAGTTAACGCAGAGGAGTAAAAGATGGAAATGGGCTGAAGTGACAGAATGCGGTGTCAAAAATTGCACATGCTCCAATCTTGGAATGAATTTTAGAAATTCTCTCAATTAAACTGGAAATCAGGGAGTGCCGCAAGGCACAGTGAGCAAGAGAAACAAAAAAGGAGGTACAGATGGTTGGGTGGGTGGGTAAACCCTCTTAAGCCTAAGGGAAAATATGTGCATATACTAGGGTGGCTATGTATCCTACTTACAGAGGGCATTCCTCTGTTTGAAGGCATTCTCTGCTATTTGAAGGGATGTCTAACCTAAGTCCATTTTAAAGTTACATAACCATAAGAAGTGACAGAGGCCTTGAAGTTGCCCATCAACAGTGGGCACAAGGACCACAGACTGAGCACGCACATAGGTCACAGTTTCCCCACTATGTATTGTATTTCTACGTAAATTATAGTAATTCTGTCAAAATTTGTACCTAGACATATGAATCAACACATGCAGGTTGTTTGAAAAATGGTGTCCTCCTTTGCTCCCCCCCCCTTTTTGGCTGCTGCATTTCCTCTTTTTGACAATGTGCAAGTGGCCACCCTAATATTCACTCCTTCTCCTTACATTTTTTCAGAGTAATAAATGTAATGCTCAGGGCTGGCCCATGACATTTTGCTGACAAAGGCAAAAGTCAAGATGGCCCCCTCCCATTCCATGTACAGGAGCTAACTGAACTAGTGGTTGAAACTTACTTCAGTACAGGCAGAGGGACGGTGTTGTGTACTGCACATGAGGGCAACAGGCTAGCTTAGGGAGGGGGGATAGGACAGGCTGTGTGGCATACACACTTCTGTCCGCCAACAGCAGGAAATGGTTGAGCGTCTCAAGGGGAACAGCCAGGTAAAGTTCCTGCTGCTGCCCTGTGGCATCTACTGCCAGAGGCAGCTGCTACACTGTGCCTAATGGTAGGGCTGGCCCTGCTTAGGCTGATACATTTTGAGGCTGGATGCCCATGGAAATGTTTACTGGTCATCATGCTTTACAAGTGGACCTATGCCAGCCTTCCCCACTGGGTGCCCTCCATACGTTTTAGGCTACAACTTCCTGGTTTCTTGACCATTGGCCATGCTGGATGGGGCTGATGGGAGCTGAAATTCCAAACAACTGGAGAGCACCAGGTTGGGTAAAGCTGTCCTATGCCAGTAGTTCTCCTGTTAAAGTAGAAGGAAGCCAAAATAGGCAAGAAGAAGAAGGAAGTAGTATAGATGTAATTTTGTAGTATAGACATATACTACTGTCATGCAAGTCTCTAGAATATAAATGTATCAGGCAGACTATGGGTTGTGACATTATGTTGGAAGAAGAGAATACTAGGCTAATGGAAAAGGAACTCTTTTGTGATCAGGAACAAGTATTTGTGCCTGTGTGCCCAGAGAGCAGTTCAACCCCCACACCCACAAAATGGCCATCTAAGGCATGGCATCTGTTCGTTCTTTCTGCCTTGCTTATCCCACAATCTCCCACCCATCTAGGAAAGAATGTACAGTGCCTGTATAATTAGAAAAAAGGACTTAAGTAAGACCTAGAGTAAAACTTCTGTGTTCACTGTGTTCACAGAGCAGGAAAAGGAAGTTGTGGTTGAAGAACATTTCAACTGTTAGTTCTTGAAGACATAGTTCCGGCCATAAAAAGATGGGGAGAGATGAGGAGAAAGAGGAAATCTGCTAATATCAGCAGCTCTAGTAGTTTTCACAAGCAAATGGGCTTATCTAGAAGCACTTGGAAGAACTACCAATGGGGGCCATTGTAGGCAGTACTGGCAAGAAAATAAGCAGACAGCCCTGGGATTTCTACAGGACTGACTTTCGCTTTCTTGCCATCTGAGGCAAAAGGTTTTTGCCTTCCTCATTCAGCAGCCCCTTCTGCCATTGTATGGTCCACATGTGGACTGTTGTTGTTTCTGCTAGCAAAAGGAAGGAATCTATTCTAAGATGGTGTCATCAGGCATAAATACAAAAGCTCCCCAGAGCATTTGGGTGGAGCAGCGATAGACAGATCATTCTATTTCTGGTCCGTGTCAGTTTCACATGAGTTCAATCATAAGTCTGTTTCCACATCAATCTGCAAATTCTTTCTCTTTTAAAGCACAACAATTGCATTTATATATGTATGGTTTTCACATATTTCCTCTCAAACTACACATTTTTGTGTGCGTTTTATCCTAAAATATGCATTTCAATATGTTTTTTGAGATGAGAACCATATCATAAAATCCAGAGACGTGTGAATTCCTAAGAATATCTGAATTCCAATCTGCATATTAGCCTGAAAAGTGCAAATTAGGTCTGTTTGCTTAAAAATATGGTCCAAACAGATCTTAGAACATCCCTGGGGAGGGGCACCATCTCATCCAAGGCAGCGCTGCTCTGAAGCCACCACTCCAGGAAATCCATTGCCATGTCCATGGTTAGCACTGCCTTAGAAGCACTTTCCTCCCCTTGCCCACCCCAGGCCCGGCCCAAGACGTTTTGCTGTTAGCTTAGGGGATGTGGGGCAGGCCGCATGGCACACAGCTGTCTCCTTCAACACTTTGCTGCCACCACCCAGTGTTTGCTGCCTGAGGTGACTGCCTCACTCTGCCTAATGGTAGGGCTGACCCTATCACATCCCCATCCATTGCTGCTACCCTTGCCCCACTTGCAGCTTTATGAAAAATCATTTTTGAAGTGTCAAATCAAAAAGATAAAATCCACTGCCTTCCACATTTCAATTGTCTTTTTGTTTTAATGAATAGATAAATAAATCCCAACATCTGCTTTCTAAGCTGATGATCTTACCTGACCCCTGTATTCCCTTAGACAGATGGGATAAAGGAAAACCTACACTTCTAGAATCTCACCCACCCCCTTCTGATGCACCAGATGAAGTGAACTCTAGTCCACGGAGACTTATGCCAAAATAATTTTGTTCATCTTTAAGGTTGCCTTCCCCAACCTGGTGTCCTCTAGGTGATTTGGACTTCAACTCCCATCAGCCCCAGCCAGCATGGCTACTGGTCAGGAATTCTGAAAAATGCACCAGGCTCAGCAAGACAGATTTAAGGTGCTACAAGATGCCTTGTTGTCTTTCTGCTCCATTGTTTCTTTGTCACCTCTTGCATTTTCCTTTCAGATTCATTGCAGATGACACGTTATCTGGCACTATAAAAGTGCATAGATCACAATACAAGATGTACTTCATTCCAGACGTCACAACAGTTGTAATGTATTCCTTATGCTTGAATTTTTCACCTGACAACAAAACTGCAGATCCACCCTTTGTGCGTGTGACACATGTGTGATGTGTGCCCGTGTGTGAAAAGTGGGGGATCACATTCCCATACGTGACTACAAATATTTTGCAAGGGAGCAATCCCATTTTGGGAATTTTCTCATGCAGAGACATTTTTTGCAGATGGATTTCAATGTGATCACCAACATGCCTGATCTTCCAACTGCATCAAAAGTGTGTGTGTGTGTGTATGTGTGTGTGTGAGAGAGCATGTATGCAGGCGGCCACTTGCATGTTTATGTGCATTCACCTCCCTATGTGTTGATGCTGATCTCCAGTCCTCCTGCCTCCACATATTTCTGCACACTGCACCAGTCAGTTTCTATGGCAGCACTATTAGCTAAAGGGCAAATGAATGGGGTAAATGAGTGGGAGTGACCACTGCCTTAGATCCTCATGGTTAGTGGTGGACAAATCTGTCAATCTCAGTTTGCTGAGGTTGTTTTATTTTAAGGTCAAGCTCATTCTGTCCTGTTTCCATATAAGCTTGACATTTTAAAAAATCTTCAGGGAAATTCATGCATATTTTTTTGTAATGTATGCATGAATGTATGCATTTCTGTGCACATTTTTTATTGCACATTTCTTTCAATTTCTTGACATTGCAGATATACTGTTTCGTGCACACTTTTCTCAGGAATATGTATTTTGTGGGCATTTCTTCCTACTATGCACATTCCCCCACCCCTGAGATGAGCTACACTGGAAAGCTTGAAAAAAATGTGGATTTTGGAATACAACTCTGTCTTGCTTCGCTGAAAGGCTTGAGAGGAGCAAATTGGGGAAATTTGTTTAAAAATCCTCGACAGAGCAAAATTCTCACCCATTCCTCCTTCTGCTGTATTTTTGTTGTAGCCACACTTTGGCAAACTGAACAAGCAAACCAAAGAAAAGAAGAATCGCTAGAAGATC
This sequence comes from Anniella stebbinsi, assembly GCA_029215795.1. Taxonomy (NCBI): domain Eukaryota; kingdom Metazoa; phylum Chordata; class Lepidosauria; order Squamata; family Anniellidae; genus Anniella; species Anniella stebbinsi. The sequence goes on from JARDYH010000003.1 coordinate 33,340,579, forward strand.
TGGCATGGCTTTCTCAGCCCTACATGACATGAGACGGATGCATGGAACTTAGGTAGCTGCCTTATATTGAGTCAGACTATTAGGGATGTGCACTGACCCCCCGGATCGGATCGGATAGCGGATCGGAATCGGACCTGGGGGGTCGGATCGGATCGGATCGGATCGGAGGCTGGTCGGATCGGATCGGACCAGATGTCCGATCCGGATCGGACGCCATTTTGAATGCTTTTTCCCATAGCCAAGTATTGTTTTACAAAAACGCCTATAACTTTTTCATTTTTAAAGATAGAAGGATGAAACTTGGGGACATTGTAGACTGGTTAGGGATAGTTATCTGTGAGAAATTTCAGAAAGATTGGTGCATGCGTTTTGTGGCAATTAATTTTTTAATAAATACCCAGGAATGCTTATAACTTTGTCATTTTTAAAGTTACAAACATGAAACTTTGCCACATTGTAGGAGGTACCTTGGGACCTAAGTGTGTGAAATTTCAGAAACATAGGTGCTTGCCTTGTGTGGCAATTAATTTTAGAAAAATAGGTAGTAGTGGGGTAAATACAGTTACGCCTCCCATTTTTTTATTTTTTAAGATACAAACAGGAAACTTGGGCACATTACAGGTACCACTTGCCTTGATATGTGAGTGAAATTTCAGAAACATTGGAGCTTTCCTTGTGTGGCAATTAATTTTTGAAACAATGAGGAAAGAAACACCTATAACTTTGTCATTTTTAAAGTTACACACATGAAACTTTGCCACATTGTAGGTGGTACCTTGGGACCCATGTGTATGAAATTTCGGAAACGTAGGTGCTTGCCTTGTGTGGCAATTAATTTTTTAATAAATACCCAGGAATGCCTATAACTTTGTCATTTGTAAAGTTACACACATGAAACTTTGCCACATTGTAGGTGGTACCTTGGGACCTATGTGTGTGAAATTTCAAAAACGTAGGTGCTTGCCTTGTATGGCAATTAATTTTAGAAAAATGGGTAGTAGTGGGGTAAATACAGTTACACCTCCCATTTTTTTATTTTTTAAGATACAAACAGGAAACATGGGCACATTACAGGGAACACTTCACTTGATAGGTGTGTAAAATTTCAGACAGCTGGGTCCAGGCATGTGGTGGCAATTAATTTTTGAAACAATGAGGAAAGAAACGCCTATAACTTTTTTATTTTAAAAGTTAGAAGTCTGAACATTGCTCACTTTGTAGATGGGTTAGGGGTAGATATGTGTCAGAAATTTCAGAATGATAGGTCCAGGCATTTGATGGCTATGGAATTTTTAAATTACATGTTTCAAAAAAATTTCTACAGAGGCCAGGTCTTCCTTTCCTCCCCCTCCCGCTTCCCGCGAAGAAAAGGAAACACTGTCTCGTCTCGATCCCTTTGATCCTTGCTAGTATCCATTACAGGGCTCGTGTCTGCTTGAGTAAAAAAGTGAAAGTAGGAAAGCAGACACGAGCCCTGTAATGGATACTAGCAAGGATCAAAGGGATCGAGACGAGACAGTGTTTCCTTTTCTTCGCGGGAAGCGGGAGGGGGAGGAAAGGAAGACCTGGCCTCTGTGGAACATTTTTTGAAACATTTAATCTAAAAATTCCATAGCCATCAAATGCCTGGACCTATCATTCTGAAATTTCTGACACATATCTACCCCTAACCCATCTACAAAGTGAGCAATGTTCAGACTTCTAACTTTTAAAATAAAAAAGTTATAGGCGTTTCTTTCCTCATTGTTTCAAAAATTAATTGCCACCACATGCCTGGACCCAGCTTTCGGAAATTTTACACACCTATCAAGTGAAGTGTTCCCTGTAATGTGCCCATGTTTCCTGTTTGTATCTTAAAAAATAAAAAAATGGGAGGCGTAACTGTATTTACCCCACTACTACCCATTTTTCTAAAATTAATTGCCATACAAGGCAAGCACCTACGTTTTTGAAATTTAGCACACATAGGTCCCAAGGTACCTCCTACAATGTGGCAAAGTTTCATGTGTGTAACTTTAAAAATGACAAAGTTATAGGCATTCCTGGGTATTTATTAAAAAATTAATTGCCACAAAACGCATGCACCAATCTTTCTGAAATTTCTCACAGATAACTATCCCTAACCAGTCTACAATGTGCCCAAGTTTCCTGTTTGTATCTTCAAAAATAAAAATGTGGGAGGCATAACTGTATTTCTCAGTGGGAAAGTGCAATGCAATGATTCCCTATGGGAAAGTGCAATGCAATGATTCCCTATGGGAAAGTACTGTCCAATGAATCCTTATGGGCAAGTGCTGTCCAATGAATCCCTCATTGTTTCAAAAATTAATTGCCACACCAGGCAAGCACCAATGTTTCTGAAATTTTACACACATATCAAGTGAAGTGTTCCCTGTAATGTGCCCAAGTTTCCTGTTTGTATCTTCAAAACTAAAAAAATGGGAGGCGTAACTGTATTTACCCCACTACTACCCATTTTTCTAAAATTAATTGCCACACAAGGCAAGCACCTATGTTTCTGAAATTTTACACACATAGGTCCCAAGGTACCACCTACAATGTGGCAAAGTTTCATGTGTGTAACTTTAAAAATGACAAAGTTATAGGTGTTTCTTTCCTCATTGTTTCAAAACTTAATTGCCACACAAGGCAAGCTCCAATGTTTCTGAAATTTCACTCACATATCAAGGCAAGTGGTATCTGTAATGTGCCCAAGTTTCCTGTTTGTATCTTAAAAAATAAAAAAATGGGAGGCGTAACTGTATTTACCCCACTACTACCCATTTTTCTAAAATTAATTGCCACACAAGGCAAGCACCTATGTTTCTGAAATTTCACACACATAGGTCCCAAGGTACCTCCTACAATGTGGCAAAGTTTCATGTTTGTAACTTTAAAAATGACAAAGTTATAAGCATTCCTGGGTATTTATTAAAAAATTAATTGCCACAAAACGCATGCACCAATCTTTCTGAAATTTCTCACAGATAACTATCCCTAACCAGTCTACAATGTCCCCAAGTTTCATCCTTCTATCTTTAAAAATGAAAAAGTTATAGGCGTTTTTGTAAAACAATACTTGGCTATGGGAAAAAGCATTCAAAATGGCGTCCGATCCGGATCGGACCTCATCGGATCGGATCGGATCGGATCGGAGGTTGGTCGGATCGGATCGGATCGGATCGGATTTTCCCGATTTTGGGTCGGATCGGATTCGGATCGTGGATCGGATCCGATCCGATGCACACCCCTACAGACTATTGGTTCATCCTGCCCAGTATTGTTGAAATTGACTGGCAGCAGTTCTCTAGGATTTGAGGCAGGATTTTTCTTAGTCCTACCTGGACAGGGTGACCATATGGAAAGGAGGCCAGGGCTCCTGTATCTTTAACAGTTGTACAGAAGAGGGAATTTCAGTAGGTGTCGTTTGTATGCATGCAGGACCTGGTGAAATCCCCTCTTCATCACAACAGTTAAAGCTGCAGGATCCCTGCCCTCTTTTGTCACCCTATACTTGGAGATGCCGGAGATCGAACTGGGACCTTGTGCATGTAAAGCAGGTGCTCTACCACTGAGCTATGGCCCCTACACATGGAGACCTTGACTAGCTAGCCTAAAATATTAGCATGGTTACCTTCTTGCATTTGTTCTGTTCAAGTCAAAATGGCTTCCACAACTTTAACTGTCACAGGCTCAATTTGGCCATCTCCCTGTCACCTACCAATCTCTTTGGCCAGCGCAAGGCCTTGTGGGTAGGTAATGGGTGCCAGCTTCTTCTCCTTGAGCTTCTCGATGGTATCCTTGTCATCCCGGAGATCCAGCTTCGTACCCACAAGGATCATGGGAGTGCTCGGACAGTGATGTCGTACTTCAGGGAACCACTAGAGGGAAGTTCAAGATTTGGAAGGAAGTGAGATAAAGGACATGGGGGGAGGGAGAGAAAAAGAAAAACTGTCCTTTTATTCCAATGCAGTCTACCTAGCAAACATTTCACAATGAGTAAGTGCAGCCTGGCTGGATCCAGAATTCTGTCTCTAAGGCTGTTTCTACACTGGTTTTTTTTAATGAGACTACCCCTGGGTGCTCCCTGTGAGTGCAGATGATGCACAGGAACTCCCGGGGGCAGGGGGGATGGGCACGGGTTTCCCAGGGATAAGGAATCTCTGGGAAATCCCGATTTTTCTGGCGGTCCTGAGAAAATTGCGAGACTGCGGATGCCCGTACTGGCTGGTGCCTGCTTACTTGCGAGTAAGCAGGCACCAGAAACAGCCATGGATCAGCGCCGTGCGGCTCTGTGCCCAGCAGGGGAGGGAGGAAAGGATGCGGGGTGGGGTCGGGGTGGGGGTGGGGGTGGTTTTCGAGTGGTTTTGTTTTTTAACTAACCTTTCTAGAAGGACCGCAAGTGCACTCTTCTTGGCACCATTTAACAAAAAATGGTGGCCGCAACTGTGCGACATCCCAGAAGGAAGCTGGGACATCACACTTCCTGGTGAAGAAAGAAGAGGATGATCCCAGAAGCAGGTATGTCCGGGATCGTCCCCAGGCCCTCCCACTATACCTGAAGCTCACAATCAGGCCATAGTGGAGATAACCATCCCTGTTGCTTACACCCAATGTCTGGTGATCGGAGAAATACTGCCTGAGCCTGAATACAGATTATCTGTTTTTAGCTTCCATGGCTTCAATCCTTCATTCATTCATTCATTCATTCATTCATTTATCTACTCTGCCTCTCTTTGGACATCACCTCTGATGGTGGCCCAAGCATCCTGATGCAGTGCATTCACACATTAGTTATGTACTGTGCAATCCTATGCATGGCTATTCAGAAGTGGTTCCCAAATGTGATTCCTCAGTTGTTGTTGGACTACTGCTTCCTTCATCCCCAGCCAACATGACCATTGGTAAGCGATGATGAAAGCTGTAGTCCAACAACAGCTGGCATCTAAGGTTGAGAACCACTGGCCTACACCCATATGAACCTACCTGATTAATAGAATAACCTACAGATACCCTGCTTGTGTGCTCACTAGCAGGGGTAGTTAAGCTGGAGGACATGAGAAACGGGGGTGGCTCCTTACTTATGGAACTCTCTTTCTCTCTCTCTCTCTATTTTCTTTCAGGTGGTCTCTAAAATGTTTTTGTTTCAGATTGTTCTTATTTAAGAGAGTTAGTTAATGGCTCTGTTATTGTATGTTCTTCTTAGTGAGTACTTTTTTTGGTTTTTATTATAGATTTCATGATAAAATGGCTGTGTTGTGAAGAACTAATGCTTACCATTCTTTGCTCATTATCATTGCTGTTGCTTGTTATTTTTTATTTTGATGCTGTTTTACTAATGGTTTTTTAAACTACTTTGTATGCCTCTTGGGAAAACATGTGTATTTTGAAAAGCAGCGTATAAATCTCTTGAATCAATCAATCAATGCAGATGAGACTTGCTCCCAGGGAAGTGTGTATCTTTATGATTTCTCTCTGTTTTTAGCAAAATCAGAGTTCGACCATAGGCATGCGCAGCACATTTCATTAGGGTGTGCACCTAGAGATTTTTAAAAATTTATTGAATGCTCAGTCATAAAGGACATTATTTTATTCATTTATTTATTAATTAAACACTGTAGACACTGATGCCCTACTCTGTGTTTGGCTTGCCATTGCAAATGAGGGGTGGGGAAATGGGAAGACACCCCCCAAGTCCCAACATTGGTGGAGTTTGTCGGGACACTGGCCGAAGGAGGGGTTTCAAGGCAATATTAGCCTTCGTGAACCCGTCACCTGGCCTCTTTGAAGCATGGCTCCTGGACGGTCTTACCTTAGCACGGACGTTTTCATAAGATGCAGGGCTGACTAGAGAGAAGCAGATGAGGAAGACATCCTGTAAGCAGAAAATAATAATAATAATAAAAAAACCACTTGAAAAGTCACAATGTAAGTTAATGCTGCCCCAGAAGTCCCATATTGTGAAACACTATATACCAAGTACTATAGCGCTTTGCCAAATGCTCAAGGGATTTCCCACAACATCTCCGTAGACTTTTTAACAACACAGTAAGTTAGACCACTATTATTATCCCCCCATTAACTGATAATAAGGAATGCAGGAATGCAGAAGAATGGTATTAATTAAAAACGGTGTATGAAACCACATAAAGAAACCTGAATATGTACAATCAGGGGAAATTGGCATGCCCCAAGTGTTTTTCAGTGCATTGCAAAATAAGGGCATTTTCCATTTTAAGCGTTCTTGAGTCCCATTGATTTCAATGGGGGTTAAGCATCTCTTTATTTAAATTAATGATGTTGTACAATTGCCTTACTTTAAGTGAAAAGGAAGACTGCATATCAAAGAATAGAACAAAAGGGAATAGGAGTGCCCCAATGTAGAAATGCAGATTATAGAGTAATCCTATGGTCCTTGGGAGAGCTCTCTACTTAGTTTGCTACCTCTTGAGAAATGCAGGAGTCCTTCATACTTCTCCTTTCCAAGTTGGAGCTACTGCTAAACTTGCACAAGAAATGATGCATTGTTTGACTAATGTAGCTGTCTCTGTATCTGCCTAATAACCACCCGGCGCGCCATCCTAGAGCAGGCCGCGGAGCCTGCTGGGAGTAGTAGGCGCCGGCGCCGGACGGGAGCCGCCGGGCCGGAAAGGTAAGGGCCCCCCTCCCCCCTCCCCCCGCCCCCTCCTCCCCTCCACGCACCCCCTCCTTACCTTTCCGGCCCGGCGGCTCCCGTCCGGCGCCGGCGCCTACTACTTCCAGCAGGCTCCGCGGCCTGCTCTAGAGTAGCGCGCCGGGTGATGACATCACCCGGCGCGCCATCCTAGAGCAGGCCGCGGAGCCTGCTGGGAGTAGTAGGCGCCGGCGCCGGACAGGAGCCGCCGGGCCGGAAAGGTAAGGGCCCCCCTCCCCCCTCCCCCCGCCCCCTCCTCCCCTCCACGCACCCCCTCCTTACCTTTCCGGCCCGGCGGCTCCCGTCCGGCGCCGGTGCCTACTACTTCCAGCAGGCTCCGCGGCCTGCTCTAGAGTAGCGCGCCGGGTGATGACATCACCCGGCACGCCATCCTAGAGCAGGCCGCGGAGCCTGCTGGGAGTAGTAGGCGCCGGCGCCGGACGGGAGCCGCTGGGCCGGAAAGGTAAGGGCCCCCCTCCCCCCTCCCCCCGCCCCCTCCTCCCCTCCACGCACCCCCTCCTTACCTTCCCGCCCCGGTGGCTCCCGTCCGGCGCCGGCGCCTACTACTACCAGCAGGCTCCGCGGCCTGCTCTAGAGTAGCGCGCCGGACGGGAGCCACCGGGCCGAGAAGGTAAGTGCCCCCCTCCTCCCCCCCCCGCTGTCCACTTTCATCGGCGGGCGCCCGCTGGCGCCAGCCAATGGAAGCGGCGGTGGGCGCCAGTGGGCGCCCGCCGATCCGCCGATCCGCCGAACCGGTTCGGAGCTTTTTCGGACCGGTTCGGATTGGATCGGCCGATCCAGCTGCGGGATCGGAAATCGGATAATTTATCCGATTTCCCACTGGACCGGACTCGGATCGTGGATCGGGTCCGATCCAGTGCACATCCCTACATTTTATGATGCCCGTAATTCGCCTTAACAGCTCTCTTCTACCGCTATTAGATGTAAATATACGAATATAGGAAAAAGCACATATTATCAGAAACAGGCGTCAAAGAGACGTCATGTAGAATACAAATCACAAAAAGCCCAGCGCTTTTGATGAAAACCTTTCTCAAGGGCAGTAGAGTCTGACATCAGTGTTCTTCAGAGGTAGAGTAGCCCTGCCATTAGGGTGAAGTGGCCCATTTCAGGCTGCAGATTTTAGAGGTCCATTAAAGGTCACTACATTGGCTATTATTTAATTTATCTTTATATATTTACACTCCCATTAGGGGCCATTTGGATTTTATGTCTCAACCACAGAAATGTCTTGAGCTGACTCTGCTCACTGTCTAGGGATTCTTTCTTGCCTCTCTTCTCTCCCTTTGCTCCTTTGCATCAGCACCTATTATTGCAGAACATTGCCATCGAGGGAGGCTAAAAGCTCCAGGCTCGAGTAGTACAATTAGGTAATTTCAGACTCAGGACTGAATGGTCTTGCAGGGACCGACCCCCCCCCCCCCCATTGGTAAGTTCAGTAGAGGCCGGTGGTTCTGATGTCAGTGGGGCGGTGAATCCGCTCTGTGTTTCAGTCAGAACCAATCAGAACTCTAAAGGAGCAATCCAAGGTGCTTGGCATGGCCCCAGTACTATTTAAGGTGCATCACAGGGCTTCAGTTAAGACCAGCCAGAATTGCAAAGTAGCTATCCAAGGTACTTCACATCTTGGACAGCTCTTTTAGAGTTCTGACTGGTTCTGACTGAAACCTGGAGCAGATGCACTGCCCCACTGAGACCAGAGCCACCAGCTTCCACTGGTTAGGTGTATTGCTTCGACGTGTGGTATGCCAGCCCCGCTGCTCATTTTGCTGAGTGCCTAAAAGTCCTGCCCAGTTGCCCCATTGATACAACTGGGATATATTTTGGGGATGCGTGAATCAGCAATTCCATCTCAAAGCTCGTTCTGAGTCAGAAGATTGTGAGCTTTGGTTTGTTTTTGTTTTCTCTTTTTGCATGAAAATCCATCCCCATTTTCCCAAATGTAAAGTGTATTTATGCACATTTTTGAAAAGTATGCATTTTTTCATGCACTTTTTTTCAAATGCACAGATGCTGTCAAACACATTTTTGGGGGGTGCGCAAACCACCTTGCAAGCTCGGAAATGCAGGAACTTCAACAACAGATTGCTTTTGAGTCTGTGTTTGGTCCTGCTCAAAAATGAACTGAAACAAATATCTCATCCACCCCCAGGTTATTGAAGACCTCTTTGAAAGAAGTGGGTGATCCAGTTTCATCGGACAAGCAGAAATGAGTCTTTCTGGGGAGTCTTGGGAGATGGAAGTTAGATTGTGAACACCACTCCTGCAGTGCAGACAAAACCCCAGTGAAAAAGTCCATGAGAAGAAGGCATGAGGAAAAGGCCTCAGAGTGACTCACCGTCTGAGGGTAGGAGAGAGGCCTCAAGCGGTCATAATCCTCCTGGCCAGCTGTATCCCACAGTCCCAGGTTTACAGGTTTGCTATCAACCATCACATTGGCAGAGTAGTTATCAAATCTGTAACAGATATATGTGTCTGGTCAGTCAAGTTCAAAGTAACGTGAGATATTTGGGACAGAGGGGTCTCAGTCCCATATTGTGGCTTCGGTCCTCAGGTAAGTTAGCTTAAGCAAGTTCACAGAAGGAAATTGTCCCATCTCTTTCTACTTCTTGCAACCACCTGCACCACTAATCAATGTGGGACGGGGTTAGAGATGGGAGAGAAGTTTTTGTTTGGCCCACATTTTTAAGTAAACCAACCTAATTCGCACTTCCCAAACTTATAAGTGGATTGGAACAATCATCATCATCATCATCATCATCATCATCATCATCATCCAAATTTATATTTCACTCCATACAGAGTTGTCCTCTAGGTTGTATATTTCTCTGAATGTTGCAATGCAGTCTTTGACTCAAAGGTTGTGTAGCAAAATGCTTAGACTGGGAAAAGTAGCATACAAAAATAAGTATATTAGGGAACACTGCATATAGAAATGCATACGTTAGGGGAAAACATATACAAAAATAAATGCAAATATGTGTGTGCGCTTTAAAATTGTTAGCCGATGCAGAAATCAGATGGACTGACTGAACACATGAAAAAATGAGAATGGAGCAGAGATACTTCATGTAGCTCTAGATGGGGTTCAGGAGGACATTGCAGGGGAGAGGGGGGATGGGATGGGAAACTTTCCTTCTGTGGACTTCCTTAAGTTAACTTATCTTAGGATCTGCTATGGAAGGCTTAGTCAGGAAGTCAAACAAGAACTTTATTGCCTTTGATAAGCAAGAACAGAACAAACAAAAGGGAACTCCTGGCTCCAGCCAGAAACAATTACATCCTGTGCCCCCAGTGACCAAACTGTAGAATTATCATTATCCACACATCAGCCAAGCTCCGTTTTTGATGATTCCCCCCTCCCTTAGCAGCCTTCTGCACTCCATCCCACATTGTTCAGGAGAGCTCCTGAACCTCCAGAGAGGCGCGTGTGGGGGGGGGGGGAGGGGGATGCAATTGGCTGCAGGGGAAGAGGTGATGAGAAGCTGTCCTTCCATGAACTTCTGTAACTTAGTTTACCTTAGGATCCTAGCCAGTGCTTGTTATTAAAACATTAGGAGAAAGGGCAAATAGTACATCCCTCTTTGAACTCTCAAAAGCTATTGTCAACTCAGTTGCTACTTAGGGGATGGAAAGACTTTTTCAAACATGTAGTCTTTGCACTGATACCACCATACTTATCCACCCACCCACCCACCAAAATACTGGCCTAGTTTTTTATTAACAATTTCTTAATTTTTACATGATCTTGGCCTGTTTTATGGGCTAATTATTTTTTTGTGAAAGATAAAGCACTGCTGATTTAATGAGTTTCTGAGATCTGTTTAATGAGTTTCTGGTCCATCAAACCTATTACTCTGAGATAGTTGCCCCCTCCCTTTCCCTCTGCTCTCTGGACCGGAGTTGTGCTGCATGCATAAAGTGTGTTCTGGATTATAATGGACTAGAACAGCATCTATGATGACTCAGTATCTCACAGTGACTCTGCAAATGATGTAAAATGAGACCAAAGTGGTAGAATTCTGTACTGCAACACTTCAAATGGGGTATTTGTGGATTTTCATATCCACCCCCATAAAATAAGCTCCCTGCATGTATACTAAGACCTTTTCTACATGAGGTTGTTAATCGGCTGTGAATCTGCTGTATCTACTTTCGGTTTCATCGCAGAATTGAGATCCGAGTGCTGCACGAGGCACATTTCCTTTCCCATTTTTCCTGCACATAACCTCTAGGTGGCACTGTGGTATAGCAGAATAACTCAACTACACAAGAGGAAATGGCACTTTCTTTCACTTTCACAATTAAATGCTGTACTTTCCCTGCTCTAGAAAGAGTTGCGGAAAGTGCTGGTTAGACACATAAACAAAACTGAAGGATCATAATGTTATCTAAAAAACCCGTAAACAACTGTGAGCAAGGAATTATGAATGCACAATAAATGTCTCATGTAGAAAACCCCCAAACTTACAAAAAACCCAATCTTTTACACCAGGGGTGGGAACTTGTGGCCTTCCAGATGTTTTTGGATTACAGCTCCCATCATCCCTCACCGCTGGCTGTGCTGGCTAGGGAGTTGCAGTCCAACAACATCTGAAGGGCCACAGTTGCCCAGCTCTCCTCTCACCAAACCAATACATGTATGCAAATACAGATTGAAGTAATGCAGCCCAAGAACTCTGCCATGTCCCTTTACCATCTCTTTCCATGTAACCTTTAGAACAGGTATGGATCTCTTGCCTATGCTAAACCACCTGTTTCTCATTGCCATTCACACCAGGGATTATATAATGCTGTATTTCCTTGAGCCATGGGAACTTGCCCCCATGGCGTTTTCTCAACACATGCCAAAGGCATAGATGGAGTCGTTTGGGAGTATCCACTCTCCATATTAGCTCATTCTTCTAAAACTCAAATTCACATTCTCTGAATCCTTTACAGCTCCCCTGCACCATACTCACACAGTGGGGATATATTCTCCTGGGAAGGCATTTGTGGTATAACTGATCAGGAGGCAGGTTTTACCCACAGCTCTGGAAAAAAAGAAAAGGGGGGGGGGAACATGGTTCACATTGTTGTAATATGTCCCTCCTCCCAGCCCTAACAAAGGCAAAGCCGGAAGGGAAAGTCCCCCCCCCCCCCGCCTTGCTCTATCTCTGTGTAAGGAATGCTAGAAAAGCATGAGAAGATGCCACCAAGTCCATCCATCCATCCATCCATCCATCCATCCATCCATCCATCCATCCCATCCATCCATCCATTCATTTGCAATATGAATGAATACATTTCCATTAAAACAAACAAACAAACAAACACTCTAGGGAAGTTAATTGACAGTTTGGGTGCCACCACTGAAAACACCCCACTCCACACATATACAGATTGTACTTCTCTAAAAGAAGGCATATAGAGCAGAGGATTACAGGGAGTGGAAAATATGGGGTGAGGTGCTCCTTGAACTCTGCAGGGTCTAGCCCATAAAGGTCTTTATTTGGCCCAGTAGCCTGAGTAGATAGAGTGACTCTTGAACATTGATCAAAATGGAAGAGGGGCTTTCCCCTCCTCCCTGATGCCAGTTTTGCAAGCTAAGAGAGGCAGCTGGGGTGGTTCTCTCTGTGCCAGCTGCAAGAAAGAGGAGGAGGGGAGGGGGAAGGAGCTTGGACTCCTGGGTCCGAGGTCGGAGTGCTGTCTGCAGCCTCACATCCAGGAAACTATCCTATCCCCCACCCCGATGCTGTCTAAAAGCCATGAGATTGCTCTCTGCGTGAGTATCATAACACTTGGATCCTCTAAAGAGGTCTCTAATTTTTATTTAACAGGAACCCCATGCATGTTGAAAAAGACTAGGGTTGGCACGAGCATCCAACTTGGTCTGTGAGCGCAGCGTACCCCCCCCCCCCCCCCGTGTCCGGCCCTCATGGATTGAATCAGATGTTCCCAGCCCCATTGCAGACCCAGGCCTGAGCACTTGCGAGCCCCCACATGCACTCTGGCATGGGTCCACCCTGGCTCAGCACTTCCTGCTGCATTAATGATGGATGCCAATAATACAGTGAGGGGAAATACACACTTTCCAGAGCCTCCAGAAAGCACACATCTCCCTCTCCCCTGTGCCAATGGGGACCTTAAAGGGACTACTAATTGTGCTAATGTGGCTGACATTAATGCCACAAAGGGAAATGCACACTTTCCTGAGGTTCCAGAAAGTTCATAACTTCCCCCCCACGTGCACACACTTGTCGACGGGGACCTAAAAAGTCCTATTAATGCAAGGGATGCTCCAGAGATTGTGCATTTCCCCCGCTGCATTAATGTGACTGGAAGCAAGCGTGGGTGCCTGCCCAGCGCTCATGAACTTCACAAGTGCTTGGCAGGGGCTCATATGGCCCAGTTCGTGGCGGCAGTGACAGCGGCGGGGTTCTCAAAGTTTGCTCGCCTCTAGTCATTCTCTTCATTTTGGATGCCAGTGTTGGCAGATAGTCAGTTGCAACTCAGCTCTGCCTGCAGATTGCCAAACCGGAGGGGGCAGGGTATGGCAAGTCAAACTAGGGTCTCTACCCTAGGCAGAGACAAACTAGGGCTGAGCCTCTACCATTGGCAGAAACTCTGCCTTTCTATGAAAGCCCCCTTATTTCCCCCAGTTGAAAGGAGGCAAACTATCACCAGAACAACACTGTGGAGACCTACTACAAGGGTAAGTTTCTCTTGTATGTCTTGTACAGATTCTTAGAGATTAGGGTTGCCAACATTTCAAGTGGCCACTGCGGCTGTGACTTTAAGAGCAACGTGCAGATTTTTGGAGATGATCATATTCATTTCTACGCAGGTCCAGCCCTACCATTAGGAAGAGTGAGGTAGTTTCCCCAGTCAGCAGATGCTGGGGAGTGGCACTGAGGCGTTGGAGGGCACAGCTATGTATACAATCCACTCTGACCTGCACCCTCTAGCCTGCTGCCCTCAGGTGCACTTGAGAATATTGTCCCTTTGCCAGCATTGGAGTAAGATTCAATTGTCAGGTTGGTTTTTATACATGGAGTCAGGGCAGGCACCGTCTTGTTCATCTCAGGCAGTAAAATGTCTTGGACCAGCCCTGTCTCCATGCTGCAGTAAGGTTTGCCTGCACATCACACCTGCTGTTAGAAAGACAAGAGCCTAGTCATTTTTTCCTGCTCAGTCCAAGGCAGCTGGCATGACCAATGGTCAGCGATGATGGGAACTGTAGTTCACAACATCTGGAGGGCATCAGGTTGGGGAAAGCTATTCTAAGGCTTCCATCCTGTGCAATGCTAACTGTATGTGAGACCCAATGACATCTGCTGGGTTATGTCTGGATAAACATACTTAGGACGGGGGCAAGAATTAAGATATTTATGGTGGTTTGGATCCAAATTCCAAGTGTAACTGGAGCCATTGAAATCAGTGGTACTTGATCCAGTTATGGCTAACTTAAGCTCCATTGGTTTCAATGTGTCTACTCTGTCTGGATCCAACCCTGGCAAAAATTGGTCGCTTTCCCACCCACCCAGACATGAAGATGCCTTATATTGAGTCAGACCATTGCTCCATCCACTCCCAGTATTGGCAGTGCCTAGGGTGACCAGATAAAATCCAGGTCAGGGCTCATGTAACTTTAACAGTTGTAGAGAAAAGGGAATTTCAGCCAGTGTCATTTGTATGCAATTAGTTCCTGGTGAAATTCCCTCTTCATCACAACAGTTAATGTTGCAAGCACTATACTAGAGTGACCATATACAAATGAAGGCAGGGCCCCTGCAACTTTAACAGTTGTGATGAAGAGGGAATTTCACCAGGAACTAATTGCATACAAATGACACTGGCTGAAATTCCCTTTTCTCTACAACTGTTAAAGTTACATGAGCCCTGACCTGGATTTTATCTGGTCACTCTAGCAGTGCCTCTCAGGAGTCTTAGGCCCTGTCTACACCATAGGGGTGTAGAGGGAGGGAGGGTGATCCCGGAAGTTCCTAATACACACCATCCGCGCACAGGGAGGGAGGGTGATCCCGGAAGTACCTAATACACACCATCGGCACACAGGGAGCAGCCGGGGGCCAACCCAGGCAAGAAGCCTGGTGTGGAAAGGGTCTTAGGCAGCAGAGGTCATTCTATCACCTAGTAAGCCTTTCCCAACCTGGTGCCCATGGCCAGGCTGGCTGGGAATGATGGTAGTTGCAGTCTAACCCATCTGGAGGACACCAGGTTGGGGAAGGCCAGACTACTGCCTGATCCTGTTAACTGGAGATTGAATCTCATCCCCTGTGCTGCCCCACCCTCCACTTCCACCTGCTCAAGAGAATGGTGCTTTCTTTGCTGTTGCATTCTGCAGCTCTGTGTACTTTCAGACTTCCTCCTTGAGGCCTTCATTAAGAGGAAGGGACTGGGGTAAACTGCAGATGCTGCTAATGTTTCTTTGTTTCCTACTGGCCCAGGTGACATCAGTACAAAAAATCCCTAGCATGGGAACAGGTTTAATCCTCTTGATGCTGAGTACAGCATTTCCTTTCAGGCTTCTCTCCCGCTCCTGACTGTTAAGAGTGCTGCTCTGAGCAGATTCATGCACAGAACCCACCCAATGTGCAGAGTCCTAGGCACACAGACTAGAAGCAAGTGCCACCCGAAATTCGGTGGGGCTTCGCTCCAAGCTAACATGCACAGAGCTGCAGGTCTTACACGTGGATGAAGTGAGAGATTTTCATGAGCTGATTTCAATTCATGGAAAAGGATATGCTTTTGAGTCAGCCGGAGCACATCACCAGGAAGGAGGTGAAGGTTTGGCTTGACAAAGAATACAGTGTATTAGCAAATACCCTTGAACCATCACAAACTGTACCAATAAAACATGCTCCAATTTTCTTGTACTTCTTTCTTTCATTAGCCATGGTGGCATCTGACTGTGGCACCTCTCTAATAAACAAGTGGGTTTACTGGGAGGGGGGCACTTTGAGAAAGGAAGAGGAATGTGGCAGGCCAAGAGCCTAACCCCACGCCATAGCCATAGTAGTCTGGTAGCAAGCCCCAAAGCGACTCCCTCCATTTCCTCCTTGCTTTGCTTCTGAATGGCAAACTGTTGGGCTGGTTACTGCATATTTAGGGTGTCCACTAGCAGATTGCAAAAAAAAAAAAAAAAACAGAAGAAGAAGAGGAGGAGGAGGAGGAGGAGGAGGAGGAGGAGGAGGAGGAAATGCATCACCCAAAGAATGAGGACAGAAGGGAACACAGGTTTGCATAAAATGTGCATATGCCTATTTATAAGTATCACAGCAAATTTAGAAATAATCACTACAATTTAAATAGAAATACAGTACATCTCATCATAGCGGGGAAGGCTGTGCCTGTTCAGTCTACGCTCATGATGCTAACTGCTGATGGGCAATTTCAAGGCCCAGCTTCCCTTCTGATGGCTCTTTATTTTTCAGCTGGGCTTGGGTTGGATAGCCTTTCAAATAGAGGACATCTACAAATAGAAGACTGACTTCTGACAGCCCTTCAAATAGAGGACTGTCCTCTGCAAAGTGGGACACATGGCTGCACTATTTTCCAAGGGCTATTCTTATCCCTTGAGCCTTCAGCTGGTGACCCCTAGTCTATGACTAGTGACACTTCCACCCCAAGGGGTCACAGGTGTCCTATAAACCTCAGAAACTCCTTGCATCTTGGGCCTCCAAGTTGCAAATGTTCTAGGCCTCCTAGAAGCAAATGTTTTGCCAATTTCCAGTGCAAAGTGTTATCCGTGAAGGGTTGTCAAGGCGGAGAAAGCACACCCCAGACACAAGGTCACAAACTGAAGCCCCATACCTTCATTCTTCATTCAACTGAGAAATGACTGCACTGATCTAGGCTTGCCATCTGCCAACCCAAAGAATGCAACGGTTGCTTTGGAAGATTCAGAGATGCATTCCATAGCTGTGAAATGTCTATCTGCCCCAGAGTGCTTAAAGAAAGTAACCATGTACCAATAGTCTGCTGCACTCTGTCCCTGACTTCACCACCAATAACAGCTCTGCCAACAATTGCGACACAGAAAAAAACACACACATTCTCTCCAGGCTAGCATTTAACTGAAAGGAGCTTGTCTTGATGTTCCATTTTGAAAGTGTGATTTCCCCACCCTTGCCCTTGATGCAAATCACTATCCCTTCTCATCTTGTGTGGCCTCTCTGAAAGACAGATGGAGAGAGAGTGGGGGGAGAGGGAGAGGGAGAGGGAGAGGGAGAGGGAGAGGGAGAGGGAGAGGGAGAGAGAGAGAGAGAGAGAGAGAGAGAGAGAGAGAGAGAGAGAGCATGCACACACGATGTTGAAGGGCCTTCAGAGCAGAGAAGTAGTCACTCCAAAGGAGAATTGCCCCATCCCTCCCTCTCCCTTGTCATACAAAAGTATGGTAGATACATACCCATCTCCCACCACCACACATTTGATGGCTTGCATGACTGTGGCCTAGAGGAACCGTGGAGCGAGTGTCTCGGGCAAAGGAAATGGCTTTCTGCGGATGGTGGAAAGGCTTCTGCAGTTATGTCAAAACTGAAGCTGAACTGAACAGCAGGTTGTGGGTTAGGGAGGAAAAGGAAGAGAGACTGTTTCTCAACCCGCCCACTTGGGCCCTTCCCCCAGCAGTGACTGTTTGCTGGTGGGGGGAAGGGCATGCTGTTTCTATCTTTTCGTGCCCAAGATGGCTAAGCATTTCCTTTCATCACACTCTGTGGCTCCAAGCTTTGGACAGTGTGGGAAGAGGTTGCTATGCAGCTTCTACCCAGGAAGAACCATCCAAAGAGCAGACGGAGAGGGAAACACAGACACAGACACAGACACGCGGAGGAGACCTCTTCTCTTTTCTAATGCTTCCGCTGAAGAGAAGACATCTGGCTGTGGAATTGTTTGGCTTCATGGCCATCTTTGCCACCATGTTGAAAGAAGAGAGAAATGGTGACTAGAGAGAGAGAGAAAGAGAAGGAAAAGAGAATTCCATTTTTTAAAACACTTTTTTAAACACTTAAAAAGTTACAGTGGACTATTGTGTAACACTGTCCTTAAAAAAAAAAGAAGGAATCATCCAGAACATTGTCAATGTCAATGCCAACTCCAGGGTTTGGGGGTCCCTTGAGCAAGGTACCCTCTGTAGTCCCCTACCTGAGAGGTCCACTTCCTCCTCGCTTCTGTCCCTGCTGTCCGTTCACTTGTGTTCTCTCTCTGGACCCAACCTGTACAACTGCCCAGAAGGAGAGCACAAGGCTAATGAAGGATGCTGCTCCATCTCCACACTCTGGTCGCTGATTGCACACTTGGAGAGGGCAGGTGAAAAAGCAGTGAGAGCAAGGATGAGGAGGAGCAGCAGGGCCAGGAGCTTCCAAGGGTTGACAATGGCTCCTCCTTCAGGGATGTGGGCCTTGGCAGGTGCCCAATATTACCTAACTCTGGCCCTTTCTACACCTACAGGTGTAGAGGGAGGGAGGGGGGACTATCCCGGACGTACCTGCTTCCAGGATCGTCCTCCTCTTTCTAAGCCAGGAAGTGCGACATCCCGGCTTCCTCCCGGGATGTTGCACTGTCACACCTGCCATATTTTTTTTAATGGATCTGAAGAGCGCACTTGCGCTCCATCGAAAAAGGTGAGGGTTGTTTTTTAAAAAAATACCCCCTGAAATCAGAGGGGCACACTACTCCGCCATCCTGGGGGTGGCGGACTTACTTTCCCTTCTCCCCTGATGGGCACAGAGCTGCGCTGCATGACTCTGTGCCCGTTTCTGGTGCCCGCTTACTCACGAGTAAGCAGGCACTAGCCGGGATGGGCGGCCACACCTCCCACAGTCTAGGGACATTCCTGGGATGGCAGAAACAATCAGGTTTTCCTGGGGATTCTTTATCCCAGGAAAAACCTGTGCTCACCTCCCCCCACCCCCAGGAGTCCCTGTGCATCATGTGTGTGCACAGGGATGACCCAGGGACAATTCCTCAAAAAATGGCTGGTGTAGAAATGGCTTCTGTCATTGCCCCTGTTCCCCACTTCTATGTAATCAGTAGAACACCCATACCAATTCAGCCCGAGACATTTTTCTGCCTGAGGCAAAGATGTCCCCTCATCATTCAACTTATTACAAATGCTGATAGGAATGGCAGCTGAATCATACTTAAATAGGCTGACCATATGAAAAGGAGGACAGGACTCATGTAACTTTAACAGTTGTAGAGAAAAGGGAATTTCAGCCAGTGTCATTTGTATGCAATTAGTTCCTGGTGAAATTCCCTCTTCATCACAACAGTTAAAGTTGCAGGCACTATACTAGAGTGACCATATACAAAAGAAGGCAGGGCCCCTGCAACTTTAACTGTTGTGATGAAGAGGGAATTTCACCAGGAACTAATTGCATACAAATGACACTAGCTGAAATTCCCTTTTCTCTACAGCTATTAAAGTTACATGAGCCCTGTCCTCCTTTTCATATGGTCAGCCTAACTTAAACACTGGTGATGGGACAGCACTCTCCACTATACAGGAGGCCAGCAGGCCAACTTAGGGGACACAGGACCAGCTGACTGGCACACACAACTCTGTCCCCCAGCACCTCACTGCTGCTCCCCACCTACTGCCTGAGTTTGCTTTTTGTCTCTACCTGATGGTAGGGCTGGCCCTGAACAGTGCCAGCTACCCACGCAACTTCCTTTTCACTGATAAGCTCCTCTATGCACCTTAACTCTGACCTGTCAAAAACTCAAATCGCCATCTCAGTGAATGCAATGCAATTATAATAAGGAAATCAGCATGTCAAGAAAGAAGAGAAACATAGAAGCATAGAGTTGGAAGGGACCAAAAGGGTCATCTAGTCAAACCCTCTTCAATGTGCAGGAAAATCAATTAAACCATCTTTGAGAGGTGGCTGTCCAGCCTCTTCTTAAAAACCTCCAGAGATGGAGAACCCACAACCTCTGCAGGTAGACTGCTCCACTGTTGTACAGATCTTACCATCAGGATGTTTTTCCTCATCTTCAGGAAGTTTTTCCTCCTATTTGCTGTCAACGAACTTAATCATGCATCCATCCACAGATCCTACTATCACATTCAGTTTATGTGCATCCTCCAGTTAATATAATCTATAACAAATAGCTCCACCACATCCACCAGAAACAGCACAAGTCTTCTCTTTGCCATCTGCTGACATCTGACAGGAACACCCTTTGTAATTTCACAGCCTAACACACTAGTTAATAATAATGATGATAATAATAAGAATAAGAAAATAATATACCAAGGAAAGCAGTAGAATCTCAGCAGTTGTATCAGGTCTAGGGATGTCTGTCTTTGGGAGATCCAGTTCTTTTATGACTCAGCGGAGTCCCATGGCTTGGGGATTTTTGGGCGGGCAGATTCCACAATTTGCATAAATTTCTGAGCAATTTGCAAAAATTTCAGAACCTGGAGGGGAAAATGCACAAAATGCTCTCGAAAATCTGTGAAGTGGCCTGACTAGCTGCAGATCAAATTGAATGACACAGCAGGAACTGAAACAAAGGCTGGGGGGGGGGGGGTGAACCTCGGAAAACCCATCAAACTCCACCCTCCAAACAGATTTCTCCGACATCCCTAATCAAGTCTCATTCTTTGCTGTAACCATGTACCATTTAACCCAAGAGAAACCTGGAGGGAACCCTCTAGTTGAAGGGTTGCCTGACCAAATCTGGTTTAAAGATAACAAACTGAAAGAAGGGAAAGACAGCAGGGGCCTTTCAGGGGCCCATCCAGAGTTGCTACCTGGACAGCAGACTAAGCAGGTACATAGGTAGCCTGGTCATAGTCCTGGCCACTATGGTGAGATGGACTGAATTTCTATTGAAATTAATAATAATAATAATAACTCTTTCTAAACATACATCTATACATATAAGCATATACAAATTTTATTCAAATTGGTGTCCTCTTTTATCCTCTTCTTCGGTGACAGATTTCCTCTTTTTTTGGCAATGTGGAAATGACAATCCTATCGCCCCACGACCATGTATCATCCCAGCACACCTCTTTGATTCTTTTTGAGCTTACACTATGAGATGAGAGTAGCCAACATATGACCTGTAGGCTGCACCTTGACCACCCCAAAAATGTGTGTGTGTGGCTTGCCACCATATTTTAGCAGCAAACTGCTAGCAAGCCTTAAAAAGGTCAAATTTAGCTTGTTTCTAAGACTCCATACTGGTTTGCTGTCAAAATTCAGTGGCAAACCAGAATTATTCTTGCCACCATGCTGTGGAATTCTGCAGTGCAGCAGTGCTAGGAGTGAAGCCTGCAAGAGGGTAGGGGTGGAAAATGTCCCCAAATATCCCACCTCTGGGGTAATTGGGGGTGGAGAAATGCCCATCTCTTCTAGAAGGGCACACATGTGCTTGACCTGGAAGGAATAGCAGTAATAGTGTGACCATATGGAAAGGAGGACAGGGTTCCTGTATCTTTAACAGTTGCATAGAAAAGGGAACTTTAGCAGGTGTTATTTGTATGCATGCAGCACCTGGCGAAATTCCCTCTTCATCACAACAGTTCAAGCTGCAGGACCCTTGCGTGCATGCATAGCTAGAGTGACCAGATCCAAAAGAGGGCAAGGCTCCTGAAGCTTTTACTGTTGTGATGAAGAGGGAATTTCACCAGGTGCTGCACGCATAGAAACAACACCTGCTGAAATTCCCTTTTCTATACAACTTTTAAAGATACAAGAGCCCTGTCCTTATTTCCATGTGATCACCCTAAGCAGTAAGGATCATGATTTAAGGCAAGAAGATGCACTGATGAAGTCCATGCTTTGAAAAGCCAATTAGTTTATTTTAACTAATTGTGTGAATTATTCATGTGATAATTGCAGCGATCACAGGATCCTTTCAATAATGGCTTTCATTAGTGCTCTGTTAACATTACATTATCATATGATTAATGATTGCAATGGCCTTTTTTCATATCAAGTAATTCCCAAAGCACTGCAGGCTATTGGTCAGCCAAGTGTCAGCTCCAGAGCCACGGTGAGGCAATTCTACCCCTGTGGAGGAGCAGATGAAGGGTGATATGGCTTTTCATCATATTTTCAACCTTTTCGAAGGCGGCATTGTAACATCAATGATTGTTCAACACAAAAAGTAATTGCAAAATTGCTTTCTTCGTGTTCCATCAATATCAAGTCCTTCAGTCTGCTGATTTTTCTCTCATTGCCCACTCAAGATCTCTCCCCTGCAATATTACTCTCAGTCTGTTCTTAAGAGCTGTCACCCATTAGCCTCCATTAATGATCTCTTTATCCCACCTGCCCACCCATGTCAGATCTTTCTCTAGTCCTACCCACTGCTTTGGCACAATGTTGAGAGCAAGTATCAATTCTAGAGCAAGAATGGGAAAGTGTTTCCCTTCACACAGTCACCAGGAGAGTCGTGCTGATCTTATGCTTTGCTGATGCTGTGCCATGTGGCCAATAGAATCACAGAATCATAGAATAGTAGAGTTGGAAGGGGTCTATAAGGCCATTGAGTCGAACCCCCTGCTCAATGCAGAAATCCACCTTAAAGCATATACACCAGGGGTGGGCAACTTTGAGTGTTCTGGAGGCCAATTTGGGGTTCCCAGATCCCCCTGGGGGCTAGACTCCTGCTACTGCCACACTGTTGAATTTTGGCAGCACAGTGATGGCAGAAGTATTGGCAGTCTACCACTGAAATTCAGCAGCACCCTGCTACAGAGATTCAAAAGGGCCATAGTTAGTTTGAATTTCGATGGCAACCCCCCAGCGTTTTTGCTGCCATCACCAAATTTTGGCAGCACAGTGGTGCATGTGGCAGGGACCACACTCAAGGCCATGGATGCTATGTGGTGCCCACCCATGAGACCACCATCCAAGGCCCCACATTCAGTTGAGGAGGTCTTGTGCCAGCTGGGTTCCAAGTTCCAGAAGAATGTGTAATGCTCAAGTCAGGGTCTTATGGTGATGGGGGCACTGGGTTGTGAAACATCCTACCCAGATTGGCTTATTATTAACCCACTTTTTCTCTATATATATTTGACAGCAAGTAAAATCATTTCTGGTCTCCGGGATGTTTTAATGGTTGTGCTCGCTGGATTTTTAAAATCATTATTATTATTATTATTATTATTATTATTATTATTATTATTATTATTGTCATCGGTAGTGTCATAGAGGAGGAATGCAGGGGAGCACATCTTCAGGACTTTTTAAAAAAAGAATGATGATGTCATCTGCCAGGGCATGAGGGTAATTAATAGATCCTCCTTGTTCTAGCAAGTAAATGATGTGACAATGAACCTTTCAAGGTTTACTATTGTTTGTGACTGGGTTTTTGTTTTTTTTTTAGCATGGTGGAAGTCAGAGAATGAGGAATCTAACCAAGCAGAGGCTGGGTATTTCTTTCCTTTCCTTTGATGAGGTTCCTACTTCATTCTAGCAATTTAAATGGCAACACAAGATTGTTGACATCCTCATTAAAGTCTAAAGGTTGCATTTCAGTGAGCTGAATATCTTCT
Source organism: Anniella stebbinsi (assembly GCA_029215795.1). Classification (NCBI taxonomy): domain Eukaryota; kingdom Metazoa; phylum Chordata; class Lepidosauria; order Squamata; family Anniellidae; genus Anniella; species Anniella stebbinsi. The sequence goes on from JARDYH010000003.1 coordinate 33,363,792, forward strand.
TCTAAAGCTCAGTATGTTTTGCAGAGTGAACTTCTATGAACAGCAGTGAACACCAATGAATTGAATGGCGCTTACTCCAAGGTAACAATGCACTCAGGATTGTACTCATCAGTGGAGGCCGGTGGCTCTAATGTCAGTGGGGCTCTGAATCTATCTGGGTTTCAGTCAAAACCAGTCAGAACTTTAAAGGAGCTATCCAAGATGCTGAACCCATTTGGGAAATAGGGTTCATCACCTTGGATAGCTCCCTCAAGTTTTCATCCCCAGAATGTAATTCTCACAATCTCTACACTCAGAGGGGCACCCTTCCTCAGTGAGTCTACCTTCTCACTGCCATTGACAACAGCTGCTGTTAGGGCTGTGCACGGACCCCCGATCTGATCTGGATCCTGATCTGTCAGGTCCAGATCGGGCCTGATCAGACTCAGATCCAGATCTGGATCTGATCTGGATCCGGTCACAGCATTCCCTCCCACTCTCTCCCTCCCTTCCCCACTCTCCTTGCTTACCTGCTGCCTCCTCCACATCGTCCTACTGTCGTCCTCTCCTCGCTGTGTGCCACAGCATTTCCCACTTGTGTCAACTGATGACGTCACTCAGCACGACCAGCAAATGCAGCAGCACACAGCGAGGAGAGGGGACGATGGGGGATGATGCGGAGGAGGCAACAGGTAAGCAGGGAGAGTGGGGGCAGGGAGGGGGAGAGCAGGAGGGAGTGCTGTGACTGGATCCAAATCGGATCTGCCCGATCCAGGCCCGATCCAATCTAGTTCGGATTCAGATCTGGGAGGCCTGGATCAGCCTGATCCGCTCTAGATTCAGGATCCGGATCTGGACCCATGCACAGCCCTAGCTGCTATTGCATCTCCTCTCCTCTCCTCCTCCTCCTCCTCCTCCTCCTCCTTCTCGTTCCCAATTGATTGCTTGAAAGACAGAGAGCAAGCAGTCAGTGGCATCTCCTGCTCAACATCACTGTTGTCTGGAGTAGAGCAAGAGGCAGGCGAACATGCAGGTTGGAATGGTGAAGAGGAGAAGCAGCACTAGGGGGCTTTTGTCAGTGGGGCCCTGCTGAGGTGTAGGCCCTTGGAAAATGCCCACCCATGCTTACTTTGATGGCTATTGCCATTTGAGACAACGGATTTCAGAGGTTAGCCATTTTTATTTCTTCTTTTTTCTCATGAAATTTTATTTTATTTTGAAATAAATTTAACAAACTGAAAGTGACAAAAAGAGGGAAAACAAACAATAATATATCAAAATCACTAAAGAAACAAAGGAATTCATTAATTATAAATCTTAGTCTATAACTGTTATGCTTATGGAAAATGTACAGTAAAAGTAGGAACGCAATACTAACTAAAGCAAAAATACAAGTTGTACAATATTTAAAAAGACTGTGTGTGAGTGTATGTCATTTTGTGTGTATGTGTGTATTAATCGGAAATAAGCAACTGTACTGGGTTGGAATTTTATTATAGGCTTTATGAACTTAAACACAGGAAACAAATGGAAAGCATGGTGCCATGATATAATTCTTCAAGTAAGGATTCCTAGCTTGCTGTACTTGCTGAGTGAGTTTATACATTCTCATAGTCTCCCAAATTATATCAATCCACTACTGTTTAGTTGGTTGTTTTGCAGACTTCCAATTACATGCTACACCTGACTTTGTAGCTGTATACAATTGCTTATGAAGGTCTTTATGGAGGAATCCAGGATCATTAGGTGCAAAAAGATGAAGCAGCATTGCTTTAGAAATTACCAGTAGGCTAACCTGAAGAAATTCCTTACAATGATCAGCAGCCATGTTCCAAAACTCTCCTCCAAAGATGAAACTATGATCCCAAACTCCTTCCATTTCTTCTTCTTATCGTCTCTAACCAGCTGAGGGCGCTGCTGCTCAGGACTCTCCATCCCATGAGGAAGCAATGAAAAGGTAGGGTCAGCTTTGAACATTTCCTATTTCTCACCCTTGCCATTTGAGGAAGATGTAGAAGAGAAGTAGAAGAGGAATACTTGAGATGCTGGCTCCACTTGGCTGTGCCTTGTGACTTGTCGGAAACAAGATTGCAGCAGCGTGTAATACTGGGCTGGGTAGGGAGAGGAAGAGGGTGAAGGCAAGGACAGTGTCAGAAAGGTGTGGAATCAGATGTAAAGCATCCTCCAGTCATTGGTGCTAAGGAGGGGATAGCTTGGGTCCTGGGATTTCTAATTGTTGATCTATCTATCTATCTATCTATCTATCATCTATCTATCTATCTATCATCTATCTATGTATCTATCTATGGGCATGGGAGTGGGGGTGGGGTGGGAGTGGGGTGTGTTGAGTGGTATGTATTAAATGAAATGGAACAAAATGGAAACCACATTTCATAGTCCAATAGAATGCTGCTGCAGGATTAAGTTTGGGGAGGGAATGAAGGATCGGTTGAGAGGAGATCCAATCACAGCATCCCATGTAAGATGTCCCAAAGCTAGGGGCAGCTCTTCTTCCAAGCTAGCCACATAAGTTAGGGAACCTTGCCCGACCTTGTACCATCCAGATGTGCTGGATTACAACTCCTAGCATGAACCAACCAGCCTTGCGCAAATGCATACTCTTCACACTGTCCAGTAAATGCAAAGAATCTGCAAGAAACAGCCACTCTGTAGCCGCAATCTTGTGCAAATCTGGCCATATTGAACACAGTGGGACTAACTTCTGCCTAAAAAGTTACATAGGATTGTGCTGCAGGAATCATGGGAGTTCAGTCCATTTGGCCTATTCCATCTCTATTGCTGTTGCGAGCTATTTCCCACCAGAGGAATGTGTACCTATAAAATATTGTGCATGCACATTCCTCAAAAGTTAAAATGTGCACATGATCGGCACATGATTTCACACACACACACACTTGTTGGAGTGTTGGGATTGGCCATGGCTTCCTGCTTGAGTGCTTGTGGAGCCAAGCATGTTTCTATTCTGTAAGTGTGCAAAGTTTGTATCAGTCTTACATTGAACAAAGGCATGAACTACATAAGTGCTACAAGGGAATCAACAGTGTGTAATGGCTCAAACCTGGGCCCACTATGGGGGATTTATTTATTTATTTATTTGTATTAATAATATTTATATAACACTAAATATTGAAAAATCTCCAAGCAGTTCAGATACCAATAGGAAGAAGAACATAAATGCAATATTAAAGCACGATTAAAAAAAAATTCAACTACAACAACAAAACTATATTTAAAATACACTATTAAAACAATTTAAAAACTACAGTAACAATATAAAACAATAAAAAAGCAGTAAGGTGGAGTGGCATATGAACAATTGCACTTATTTAAAAGCCAAAGTACATAAATGGTGAATAAATGCAGGGGGAAATAGTAACTAGGGATGTGCACTGACCCCCCCGGATCGGATCGGATAGCGGATCGGAATCAGACCTGGGGGGTTGGATCAGATTGGATCAGATCAGAGGTTGGATCCCGATCCACGGATCAGATGTCCGATCTGCGGATCGGACGCCATTTTGAATGCTTTTTCCCATAGCCTAGTATTGTGTTACAAAAACGTCTATAACATTTTCATTTTTAAAGATAGAAGGATGAAACTTGAGCACTTTGTAGATGGGTTAGGGGTAGTTGTCTTTCAGAAATTTCAGAAAGTTAGGTCCAGGCATTTGGTGGCTACGAATTTTTTAGATTAAAAGTTACAAAAGTTTTTCCACAGAGGCTTGGGCTGTCAATTGCAACCCCCCTCCCCCGCCTCCCCCTCCCTCTTTTATCTGTCAAAACTCTGTGTTGTTGTAACAGCTGCAGTTGACCGTCCAGGGCACTTTTAGCTGCTCCTGCCGGAGGACTCTATGGGCTTCTGAAATAGTGTATTCAACACGTCAAATTAAGCAACAGAGCCCACCACACAACACAATAAGCAAAGGGTCTCCAGATAAGCAATGAAGAAGCCCGTTGTTTTTCTCCATTGCTTAATTCAAGAAAATAGCACACTGTGAGTTGTGTGTTCCCCCCCACCCCAGATGACACAATAAGCAATGCAATGGACAATTGCCTAATTAATCAACCATCACATATTGTGTCATCTGAGCCCAGTTGTTCTGGCCTAATCCACAGCAAGCAGGATATAGCACTATGAAACTGGTATTGGTATGTGTCAATGGCCCCAACAGTTGTCAGTGCACTTCAATACCACTATAAAGCAGTAGTGTGGCTCCTGCCTTTTCTACACCACTTTCCTATCTAATCCATATCTTGCTTGGTACGGATTAGGCCTCTCTCTCTCTCTCTCTCTCTCTCCCCCCCCCCCCCACTTTCTAATAGAGCATGCTGGATAAAGCTGTAAACCAAATAGCTGAGATTGCCATCCCACTTAACTCAATTGGACTTACTTATGAGTAAAGAGATTTAGGCCAGATTGTGCACTGCACTGCACATTTTGCAATTCAAAATCTTTCTCAATGAAAACTGAACAGCTCCTCGTTCTGGCCTGAGCTGTGGGTTTTCTTTCAGGAAACAAGCACAAGATCATTTGTACTCATTTCAGTGCAACCAGCAAGTGGTTTCCTCTGTCAATCTGTGCGCATGAGGAGGAACCAGGAGGAAAGGGTGGAGTCTGGAGTGCTTCATGTTAACTTATTGTGATGTTGAAGTCACTTTAGTTCGGGAGAAGCACAGCGAGGTGAGAGAAATTGGTGGAGTTGCACTTCAGTTGGAACTGTCTTCTTGCCAAAGCTCTACAATGGATACTTGTCCAACAAGTAAGTGATCTTCTAAAGAAATAGGGGCTGCATTTCTTGATGATGCCTTCTAGGTAGACGTGCTAGGTGGACCTAGAAGTATTTGTCTCATAGGAGCATCACCAGCCTGAACAAAGTATTGGGGAGGAATGGGACAACAGGGGGTCTCCTGGGTTGGATTTTAAGACTCACCAATCTTGTTTGGAGGATTTCTTGGTTTATCTCCTAACCTCCCACCTATGGTATCTGTTGCCTAAAAGGGAACCAATGCAGCTCCTGTGCCATTTCATTATTTTGTCATATTTTATCATGTATTACCACTATGAATGGCCGTGAGACCACTTGCTGATTAATAATAGAGGGGTACAGATCCTATACAGAGATAAATAAAACCTCACCAGTAGGAACCCTTTAATGCCCTTTACCCTATGCATTTATTCTTGGGGGTGCGTAGGTAAGAAAGTGGACAGTGTTCCTGCGCCTTTAATAGTTGTCAAAGAAGAGGGAATTTCTGCAGCACTCCCATGAAAGCTGTACCTGCTGAAATTCTCTCTTCTCCAGACTATTAAAGTTGTAGGAGCCCTATCATCTTTTGCTTCTACCTATCCCATTTATGTCTAGGCTGAAGCGTAGCCTTAGTTCAGCCCATTTCTCTGTCATTTTCCAATAGTGGTGAGTAGACATAGCCTCTTGGAGAGGAAGGATGACTTCAAGAAATAAATCAGGGCAAGGGAAGATATTGGAAGGAAGGACAATCCAGAAGATTAAGAGCTGTGTGACTGTTACTCATTTTAATGGTGTTTACATGGGAATGCTGTTCAAAGATGCAGTTTGTGCCTTCTGTAGAAGAGATGGGGATTCAGAATTAAAAACTTAACAAACACATTTGAAGTATCTAAAATCTGATGAGGCAAACACACAGCAGGTTTGTCTTGTGGGAATCTCTGCCCCTAGAAGCAATCGATATCCTGCCCTTTGTTCAAGGAACTCAGGAAAGTATACAATATGGTTCTCCCTCCCATTTGATCTTCACAATAACCTGGCTGTGAGGTAGGTTAGGCAGAGAGATAGTGACAGGCCAAAGGTCACCTGGTGACCTTTGTGTCCAAATGAAGAGATCTCCTAGTCCATCACTCTGACACCTACACTACACAAGATCCAGAGGCAGGGTGGCAAAGATGGATGTAGAAAAAAAATCAAGGACTCAACTGGAGGAACTTTCAGTCAGTGGGACTTGTTGGAAACAAAAGCTGCAACTGCTGAAATTTCCTTGTTCTAAACAAATCCAAAAGGTACAGGAGACCTGTTCTCCATTGCATCTGGGAAGCTACAACAGGTATTGTAATGGTCAAGTGTATAGTCAAAGCAGAGGGGGTATTTTGGCTGCTGCTTCAAATTTCTGTCCAAACGAGGAGAGGCTTCCCACTACCCCCAATCCTTTTCATTGCCTGAAGCTGGGATTCAAATACGGTGTTAGCAGCAGCGTCATCTCTGGGTGTGCTATTGCCTGCATTCAGATGATAGAGTGCATTGTTGTGGTGATGTTAGTCTATTTTTATTGACTGTTGGTTAGTGAAGTGTGTGTGGTTTGTATTAATCCTCTAATTTAAATAGTTGTTTAAGCTTCACAAGTCCAATATAGGACTACACTATGATCAACATCTACACTACGATCAACATCTAAGGTCCTCCTCCAAGTGCCTACTCCGAGGGAAGCTCGGAGGTTGGCAACAAAGGAGAGGGCCTTCTCTGTGGTAGCGCCCCAATTGTGGAACAATCTCCCTGACGAGGCCCTCCTGGAGCCAACATTGTTATCTTTTCAGCGCCAGGTCAAGATTTTCCTCTTCTCTAGGCTGACCAGATAAAATCCAGGTCAGGGCTCATGTAACTTTAACAGTTGTAGAGAAAAGGGAATTTCAGCCAGTGTCATTTGTATGCAGTTAGTTCCTGGTGATATTCCCTCTTCATCACAACAGTTAAAGGTGCAGGCACTATACTAGAGTGGCCATATACAAAAGAAGGCAGGGCCCCTGCAACTTTAACAGTTGTGATGAAAAGGGAATTTCACCAGAAACTAATTGCATACAAATGACAATGGCTGAAATTCCCTTTTCTCTACAACTGTTAAAGTTACATGAGCCCTGACCTGGATTTTATCTGGTCACCCTATACTTCTCTCAGGCATTTAGCAATATCTGATGAGCCTGGGTTTGTTTTGTTTTTGTTTTGTTTTAGGCTTATAGCTTTTTACAGTTATTATAGTGGTTTTAAATGTGTGTGTATATTGTATGTTTTTGCTGTTTAAATTTTTGTATATTGTTTTTAATTGTTTTAATCTGATGTGAACTGCCCAGAGAGCTTTGGCTATGGGGCAGTATACAAATGTAATAAAATAAATAAATAAATAAATAGGGCTATGACTCTCAACAGATCGTCGTCTTAAGCCAGAGGAAGTGGGATGCTGTCATCTACTTCCCATCCAAATCTAAGAAGAATGACCCACAGTTCCTCAGTCTTAGAAGGGGAAAGATGAGGGACTGGCCAGTACTGCTACCCCCACTAAAAGTGAAGGTGGGCAGCTGAGTCCTGGTTTCCAAGGGAGATGCTAAATGTCTTCCATAGATGGAGATAGCTCAAGTTTGGAGGTGCTGGTTCTTCTGACTACTTTCTCTCTCTCCAGCAATTCTGTCCTAAGAAAGCTAAGGAGCTAGCAAATTTGATTTAACAAAACAACATATGGATGAAAGAGCCCATCTAGCTGAAATGCAAAGTGGGAGGAGCGCAAAAGTGAAGCTCACCTTCACTGCCCCTCCCACTCAGCTTTGGATGACCATAAGCTCTCGTCCATAGGCTTACAGGCATTGCTTCATGACTGACATGGCTTTAAAAGTGGATCAGTCAAATTGCTGTGGGGTAGATCTATCAACAGATATTGTTAACCTGGTAGTTAGATGGAAACTTTTAATATCTTTTCCCCAAGTGGGTAGGAAAAAATATAGTGTGTGTGTGTGTGTGTGGTGCTGGTGGTAATTAATTGTATTTTCATGATTACTTCCTGGAGAGGTTTAGACAAGGGGTGGGCAGAAGGTAGATCAGGGTGTTCTGGTAGACATCTGGGCAACTTGCAGTAGATCAGGGAAACTTTTCAACTCGCAACAACAAAAAAACAAAAAGCCTTTTTTCACTTCCTAAATTTGGCTGCTAAAATCAATAAAACATGGGGGAAACTGCACTAGATTTGTGTGAGAGAAGATCTGTGCAAGAGCTCCAGCTCTGGTGCTGAAAGCAAATTCCTGGACTGAGCATTTGTTCTTTAGTACTACATCGGCCTGCCTGAGCCACTATTTTGCATCTGGCTCTGGTTGAGGGACCTCTAGGGTTCCAGTGAAAAGCAAGCTAGATCCTGTGTAAGCCCAAAGTCTGCTCACCTCTGATTTAGTCTCACTGAATCACTATTTCTCTGCAGAGCTGGTGGATTAATTGAGATTATCCATCCCCATAGTCTGATGGAATCTTGAAGTCAAGAGGGAGTTTCCATTTGGCATGACTGTTAATGTTCTGGCTGTTTAGTGGAATACAGACGAAGCAGGGAGGTAACCTGATCGCTCTTAAGCCTCCTCCTTCTCTGAACAGAGATGTAGGAGAAATTTGTTCCATTTTGTTTTAGACCAGAATTTACCCAGTTCACAGTCCCGAACCTGAATGTGGATGCCAGTACAATCTGTGCTTGAAGTCCACAGCTTGCAATGCGATTTGCTGCAAAAGGAGGGAAAATGTGTTCAATAGCATGTACATTTGAAAAGATGTACATGAAAAAAGTGCATACATTTTTTAAAAATAATAATATCTGCACTACCATGCTGTAACTTTGAGACTATATTGATGCTGTTATAACTCATACTAATTTCCAAATGTTAAAAAACTCGAAGGGACGAGAACCATAAAATAGTAGAGTTGGAAGGGGCCTATAAGGCCATTGAGTCCAACCCCTACTGAATATAGTTTCTTTGAGTTGATGATCATGCAGAAAAGATGGAGGCGTATGGGTTGGGCATATGAAAAAGAGGATATCTTACAAAGTTTGGAATTTAGTATGAGTTCTAAGGGCAGGGCTTTATAAGTTAATGTTCCAAGGGTGGACTGGATCATGTCTCTAGTGCACTTCCATGTAAATTTGTGCACACATTGCCCAGTTGGCCATTTTACATGCTAGGAAGGCTTATTTTGAACATAGTGTCAGGCAATTATTTTTTTCTAATACATCTATTTTTTTAATTATTTATTCCATTTATTATTTATATACCGACCCATAGCCAAAGCACTCTGGGTGACTGTAATTATCGTAGGAGACTATCATCCTGTTAAGAGCATTTCTGCAGAGATCTCTTATCAACCCCCTGAAGAAGGCCTTCAAAAACAACATAGGCCAAAACGCATTGGGCTTGGAAATAAAGTATCTTAGCATTCTGAGAACCTGCTTCTCTCCCTTTTTTTGCCCTGTATCTGCATGCACCCATTTTGTGTCTGAGGGCAGTATTAGGAGCAAATATGGGGAGCCAAATGCAGACAACTTGGGTTCCTTGGAGGAAAAAAGGTGGGATATAAATGCAATAATAAATAACCAAGGTAAAAGAACACTGGATATACACCACCCTGATGGCATCCAGCCATGCCGCAAAGACATTCAGCCCATTCTAGGGCCCCACCTCTGCCTTACTAGATAGAACACAAAGTCCACCCAGCTGCCTTATACCAGGATAGACTATTTGTCCATCTCACCCACTATTGCCTGGGGCTGGCTCTCCAGGGTCTTTCTGGGAAGACAGAGGTCTTCCACATCTCTTCCTCTCTGATACTATTAAGTGGAGATGCCAAGGATTGATCCTGAGATGTTTGGCATGCAACGTATATGCTGTACCATTGAGCAATGGTCCCCGCCACCCCAGTTTAGCATTATGTCTGCTGTGGCTCACTAGTCACCCCAGGAAACTCACAAACGTGATGTGATGAAAACACTCATGCTCTGTTCATCCCTAGTATCGGGTGGTTGAAGGTAAGCAGTCAACTCATTTACAAATAGGGATGGACAAAGAAGTTATATTTTGTACTCCCAGATTCTCTGAGCATAAAGTTGATGTTCATCTCCTTCGATTTCTGCATTTGCTTGCGATTACTAGGGATGTTGTGGATTCCCAATTGGGTCTGGAAGTCCAGTTGGCTCCCCTGCATCCACCCCTGGACCCAGTCAGGCACCCAGTAGTTGTCCGCCTTCATCCCGAGCCTCCAGTGTGGAGACTCTGGAAATTCCGCAATTCCCCCATTGTGTAAAAGGCAGCTGAAAAGGCCCCATCTATATAAGAGTAAAGGTGTGAATGCTCTGTTTGAACTTTTACTCTTACATAAATGAAGCCTTTATGGCCACAATGTATGAAATATGGGAAATTACGTAATTTCCGAACCTCCATTGTCATGCACAATGGGGTTCAGATGAGAGTGGAGGGGCTTGTGATGTTGTCAGATGCTTTCCAAGTCACAAAAGAAGCTCATGTAGTGCTACAAACAGGGATGAACAGCAGCAGCAGGGTGATGAATTGGACCCAGGTGCGTTCGCCAATCCCTAGTGATCGCTGTTTGATTTGCAGAAATAGGAAATTTGTGCAAATCGAATGTGATTGAATGTGCAAAAATGTGAGATTTTTCAAAATTGCAAAACTTTCCCCATCTAGTAATGTGTGGAATTGGACATGTTCTGAAAGAGTGTGATTTAAAATGGTGTTTTCTCTGAAATTTGCTCAAATTTTGAATGCAAGTGAATGTTCGAGAATTTGTGAACATCTTCAGAGAACATGTTCTCCTGCTCACACTTGCATTTTGATTGTGAAGTGGGCGTGCTCAACTGAAAGCGCAAATAAAATTCTCATTCATCCCTATTCACAAAGTCACATGTTTTAAAGTACACCATTCATACTTTGTGTGTATACTTGGCAAAGAGTGCCCAGGATAAGTTGTGTGTTTTCACTATGCGGGGTAGAGATTCTGCCTTTCCTTTGGATTCTTGAGGCTGATCCACTGGATTTGGGCATCTTAATCCCATAAGAAGAAGGACTTCTGTCATTCAGTGAGAGCTAGCACTTCTTCTTTGAAATGGTCACCCATAGCCAAAGGTTAATTTAAGCGAGTGGTCAGACCTGAACTTTTATAGAACGCCACATCAAGTTCTCAAATCAATTATTAGCAAGTCTGAATTCCAGCACTGCTATTTAGAAAAATGGATTGTTGTCAGTGACTTATGATCCCTTATTGCCCTCATTGATCACCCTCATAAACAATAGGGGTGTGCACAGACCCCCCGGATTGGATCGGGACCCGAATTGGGACCTCCAATTTTGTCCTGGATTGGATCGGACAAAATCGGAGGCCCCCCAGGCCAGATCAGGCCCGGTCCCGATCCATAAATCGGACATCGATGGAAGCAGACAGCCCCGCCAGGGAAGCCCCCCCTGTCCGCTTCCATCAGCGGGCATCCACTGGCGCCTGTCAATGGAAGCGGCGCCAGGCGCCGGCGGGTGCCAGCCGATCCTCCAATCCATTCTGATCTGGATCGGGTCCTTTCCGGATCAGATCGGATTTGATCGGACGATCCAGCGGGGTGATCAGAAATCGGATAATTGTATCCGATTTCCCCTGGATCGGATTCGGATCGTGGATCGGACCCAATCCACTGCACACCCCTAATAAACAACAACAACGATTCCCAGCTGAGGCATGCTGAGATTTGTAGGATTTTTTCCCCCTGTGTAAACATGCATAGGATTGCACCCTTAAACACCCTTTTCAATGCATCCTTTTTCTTCAGCTGTTCTTATAAAATGTGCAGATTTCAAACAAGTCAATAAATACAAGGATGCATTGGTGATTCTTCTTTCAATAATACTTTTGCGATGATAGCTCTTGAAAACAGGAGGCTCTCTAAATAGCTGTTTCTGTTTCTCAAACCAAGCACTAAGTTCCTAGCAAGGCTGGATGCAAAAGAAGCCAGGGCACTTGATAGACAAGAAGGAGGATTTATTCAGCCTGATTATCCTCCTCTTTTAATTGCTCACCATCATGGCCTTTAATATCTCTTCGAGTTCAGCTCTGCTACTCTGAGTGTTTGCAAAGTTTCCTGCAATCTTTGGTTCTGATCAGTGGGTTTGACAGCTAACAGAGGCCGGGGGGGGGGGGGAGGCGGGGGAGGGGTGTGTGGTTTGACAGCTGTCAAAGCCTCCTTTTTTGAACTTTTTCAACTTTTAAAGTAAAAAATTCATAGCCACAAAATGCCTGGACCTATCTTTCTGAAATTTCTCACAGATAAGTACCTCACACCCATCTGCCATGTGGGCAAGTTTCATGTTTCTATCTTTAAAAATTAAAAGTTAAATGGGTTTCTCTCCTAATTTCTCCCAAAATACCTTGCCACTACACGCTTGAAGCTATGCTTTTGAAATTTCTTGCACATGTCAACCAAAGTGGTATCTGTAATATGGCCAAGTTTCATGTTTGGATCTTTAAAAATAAAAAAGTTGAAGGCATAACTGTCTTTCCCCCTCTGCTACCCATTTTTCAAAAATTAATTGCCACCAAAAGTAAGCACCTATGGTTCTGAAATTTCACACACATGAGTGCCAACATGCCATCTGCAATGTGGCAAAGTTTCATGTGTGGGTCTTTAAAAATAAAAAAGTTATAGGCATTCCTGGTTTGTTAGTAAAAAATGCATAGCCACAGAATGACTGGAGCTATCTTTCTTAAATTTCTCACAGATAAGTACTTCAAACCCTTCTGCAATGTGGCCAAGTTTCATCCTTCTATCTGTAAAGATAAAAAAGTTATAGGCATTTTTGTAACACAAAAATTGGCTATGAGGAAAATCATTCAAAATAGCGCCCGATTTTCCGATTTTTTCCGATTAAAATCGGAGACAAAAATATTGTATAGGGAAAAATCAGATCACCAAGTTTTCATATCAGAATGGTGTATCGAATGCAATATCCTCCAATTTTAATCGGTATCGGATATCGGATTGGATACAATGCACATCCCTAATCTCTGCATGTCCTGTGTCCAAGGGCACTTTTGACAAAACACAACAAACGTCTTGAGGGTAGAAAAGTACTCGGCCACAGTCAGCTTTCCAAATAATTCTTCCCACATTGGTGACGGAAAATGCCTGCTTGTGACATGTTTATTTTGGGGCTAAGTCATATATGAAGTGTTCCCTCTTGCATTTACCCAGCATTCCTTCTTGTATTTACCCAGCATTCCTTCTTGTATTTACCCAGCATTCCTTCTTGTATTTACCCAAGGCATTTATCTACTCCACAACTTTCTACATTCTCCCTGCTTTCTAGTGCTGTAGTCCAGATCTTCACCAAGCAGGATATAACACTATGAAAGCGGTTTGAAATGGTATATGGAATGTGTTCTGGGCCCCAATGGTTGTCAGTACACTTCAATACCATTATAAAGTAGTAGTGTAGATCTTGCCTATGTCTCTTAAAGTCTTCTGTATTATTTCACATCTAGAAGCATATTCTAAACTAGAGGAATGTACAGCTGGGTGTTGCCAGTTCTGTTTATAGCTTCCCTTACGTATTTGTAAAATGGCTTGGTTTTGCAATCCTACACCAACTTGCTTTTGAACTCAATGGGACTTATTTCTGAGCAGACATATATAGGATTGCCCAGGGAGAATATGTTCTCTGTGCCTGCAATCCAGAGGAAGTTAAGTGCGCTCAATTAATAAGACATCAGCAACTTTTTAAGGACTCATGGCTTTTGGATTTCATTGAGACTTATGTACATTCAGCCTTTTTTCTGACTTTTCCTACTTCTCGTCATTTAACAATACTAACAACAAAATGCTTTGGGGCTGGGTCGTAAATTAAGATGCTAAAACCAAGAAAGCTGGAATGAGGGAACACATACACCAGGAGTTGCATCCAAATTCCACTATGCTTAGAGCAGGTCTATTAAAATCAATGGGGCAAGTCAGTAAAAGAATCATAGAATTGTGGAGTTGGAAGGGACCAAAAGGATCATCTAGTCCATCCCTCTGCAATGTGCAGGAAAACCAATTAAACCTTCCATGAGAGGTGGCTGTCCAGCCTCTTCTTAAAAACTTCCAGAGAACCAACAACATTTGTAGGTAGACTGTTCCACTGTTGTACAGATCTTACCATCATTAATTTTTCCTAACTTCCCATTGATTTCAATGAGCCTTCACTTGACTAAATCTGGATCTAACCCCAGGAGTGGTTTTCATGTGAAAGAACGATGTGCCTCTCTAGAACCAAAAAAGCAAATGCCTGGGCTAATCCTAAATTTTTTAATCCTAAATTTACATCTACTGCTCTGCATCGGGCTTTGGTGGGACCTTGAGGTTTCAGTAAAAAAACAAAAAAGAAAAAAACACGTCTACCCCTTGTTCTTCTCCCTAGCCGTTCCAGCTGCCCCCTCCCCCAACCCAGATCTAGGTCATTGCTTCCCTTTTTCTGACCATATATTTAGCAATGGCCTTTCATGTGAAATGTGACACCTAGAGAAAGAGTTTCCAGGACACATGGACTGGGTTTCCTCTTTCCGTCCAGACATGAGAAGATAAGATGAAACTTAAAATAATGGTGTAACACTGTGAATATATTTTAAAAGATAATAATAGAGATGGATGAATCTATCAGTTTTGCTTTCTCCTGCATTTACCGTTATTAAATCTCTTTTTTTCTTTCAATCCCGTATATGACAAAATGTGCAAATGTTTGTACACGCTTCTCAAAAGCAAACTGAAATTAAATTCTCACCCACTGGCCGCCAACTAACTTTAATGGATTCAGAGATTCACAGCATGGAGAGAACCATGTTGTACCTGCTTGTCCTATAGATGTTAAGATGAGCAAACTAAGTATGCCAAAGCCCTGGGCCTGGATGGACAGATCTGCCAGTGTGGGTTTTGCCCACATTTGGATTGTTTTAATCCCAAATTCTTCTGTGGCATCTGTGAAGAAATGTGTGAATTTTGTTAAGTTTATATATGCATATATATATATATATATATATGACCTAAATTCTCACCCATCCCAAGGAAGCACTCTGTGAAAAGGGTCACTGTTTTTAGGGTCACTGGAGCTGGTGCAACTTCAACAGATAAACAGGGAAATTCTCTCTCTCTGGGCCTGTTCAGACAACATGCTAAGCCATGGTTAAACTGCTAAACATTTTGAAACAAATGGTTAGTAAGTGTGTTTAAAGTGTGTTTAAACCATGGTTAGGTAGCCGCCATGGTTAGGAATGGTTCCCACGACACGCCAAGTCATCGCTCACATGACACACTAAGCCATAATGTTTAGCTCAAAATGCTTAACCACCATTGCTTAGAGTGTCCCCCCTCTCTCTTTCAGAAAAGACTGATGATGATGATGATGATGATGATGATGATGATGATATTATGATATAAGCTGCAATGTACACACACAAAAAAGTCTGAAGTGGTCTGAACCGTTCTGTCTCCTGCTTCAGCTAGTCCTAATTCCCACTGAAGAAAAAAATGATTTACAATAATGGTTGAATTCTAGGCTCAGCCTGAATGTCCAATTTAGCTTTAGCAAACACCACAGCTTTCACAGAGAGATGACAAGCTTGGTGCTGCAGATACGTATTTTCAGCTACAAGCAGCGGCTTTCCGTTTATTGTCATTTTCTTGCTGAGTGCTCTGAGCAATCTTTATTTAACTATGGAGTTGGTAACCCCCCCATTCCCCCCCCCAGCTGAGACCGCTACTTCTTTTTTGCCTGTAGTGAATCATCCTGTGGTCTTCTCATCTCTGACATCATCCACCCAGTTTCCTAAGTATAAAAGAGGAACTGAGCACAGCTTAGAGTAGCATCTATGTGTAGCTACCAGTTGATAGCGAGACCTCCATTGCCTCTTTTAAAATCCACTGCTGCCTTTTCCATGCTTAAAATGGGGATAGTACAGCCACCCAAAAGGCTATTTTCACAGAAGACTGAGTTCCAAATTTAGAATTTGGGCCATTCTTACAGTCTTACTTGTAATTGTTTATGCATGGCCATTTTGACAAAATATGTATCAAATTTGGGTGCTCAAGAAATATTTGGGAACGAAACAACAGCATAGCTAGAGTTCTGGAAGTGAAATCTTTGGGAGTCTGGAGTGAGAGACATAGAGATAAGTTTGAGATGTGCACACCAAGCTGCCTTATATTGATTCAGACCATTAGTCCATCTAAGCCAGTATTGTCGACACTGACTGGCAGGGTTTCAGGCAGGATTCTTTTCCTAGCGCTACCTGGTGATGCCAGGAATCGAACCTGGGACCTTCTGCATGCAAACCATGCACACTACTACTGAGCTACCACCTCTTCCACAGAATGCTTCTCCTGGCCATCTGATGAATGAAGTCACTGGAGCCTAAAGTCATTTTGTAATATGGACATCTATTTAGACATATACAGGTTGAACATAGATTCACCGCCTGATACCCCAACAGATGCTGCTTCCCATCTGATTCCTGGGGGGGGGGTGCCCAGTTTCTTCAGAATTCTCAAGACATCCTCTCCCTCCCTTTCCAAAAGTGCTCCTCTTCCAGAAAAGTCCAGCTTTGGGGAGCAATCTCCATAACTAGGGATGTGCACTGACCCCCCGGATCGGATCGGATAGCGGATCGGAATCGGACCTGGGGGGTCGGATCGGATCGGATCGGAGGCTGGTCGGATCGGATCGGACCAGATGTCCGATCCGGATCGGACGCCATTTTGAATGCTTTTTCCCATAGCCAAGTATTGTTTTACAAAAACGCCTATAACTTTTTCATTTTTAAAGATAGAAGGATGAAACTTGGGCACATTGTAGACTGGTTAGCGGTAGTTATCTGTGAGAAATTTCAGAAAGATTGGTGCATGCATTTTGTGGCAATTAATTTTTTAATAAATACCCAGGAATGCCTATAACTTTGTCATTTTTAAAGTTACACACATGAAACTTTGCCACTTTGTAGGGGATACCTTGGGACCTATGTGTGTGAAATTTCAGAAACGTAGGTGCTTGTCTTGTGTGGCAATTAATTTTTAGAAAAATGGGTAGTAGTGGGGTAAATACAGTTACGCCTCCCATTTTTTTATTTTTGAAGATACAAACAGGAAACTTGGGCACATTACAGGTACCACTTGCCTTGATATGTGTGTGAAATTTCAGAAACATTGGAGCTTTCCTTGTGTGGCAATTAATTTTTGAAACAATGAGGAAAGAAACACCTATAACTTTGTCATTTTTAAAGTTACACACATGAAACTTTGCCACATTGTAGGTGGTACCTTGGGACCCATGTGTGTGAAATTTCGGAAACGTAGGTGCTTGCCTTGTGTGGCAATTAATTTTAGAAAAATGGGTAGTGGTGGGGTAAATACAGTTACGCCTCCCACTTTTTTATTTTTGAAGATACAAACAGGAAACATGGGCACATTACAGGTACCACTTGGCTTGATATGTGTGTAAAATTTCAGACAGCTGGGTCCAGGCATGTGGTGGCAAGGTATTTTTGAAACAATGAGGAAAGAAACGCCTATAACTTTTTTATTTTAAAAGTTAGAAGTCTGAACATTGCTCACTTTGTAGATGGGTTAGGGGTAGATATGTGTCAGAAATTTCAGAATTATAGGTCCAGGCATTTGATGGCTATGGAATTTTTAAATTACATGTTTCAAAAAAATTTCTACAGAGGCCAGGTCTTCCCCTCCCGCTTCCCGCGAAGAAAAGGAAACACTCTCTCGTCTCGATCCCTTTGATCCTTGCTAGTAGTATCCATTACAGGGCTCGTGTTTCCTTTCCTACTTTCACTTTTCAAGCAGAACGGCTGAGCCTAGCTGAGTTTTGCAGCCATGCGTGCAAGGAAGGATCACTCTGGTCTCGATCCCTTTGATCCTTGGTAGTATCCATTACAGGGCTCGTGTCTGCTTGAGTACAAAGTGAAAGCAGACACGAGCCCTGTAATGGATACTACCAAGGATCAAAGGGATCGAGACCAGAGTGATCCTTCCTTGCACGCATGGCTGCAAAACTCAGCTAGGCTCAGCCGTTCTGCTTGAAAAGTGAAAGTAGGAAAGGAAACACGAGCCCTGTAATGGATACTACTAGCAAGGATCAAAGGGATCGAGACGAGAGAGTGTTTCCTTTTCTTCGCGGGAAGTGGGAGGGGAAGACCTGGCCTCTGTAGAAATTTTTTTGAAACATGTAATTTAAAAATTCCATAGCCATCAAATGCCTGGACCTATAATTCTGAAATTTCTGACACATATCTACCCCTAACCCATCTACAAAGTGAGCAATGTTCAGACTTCTAACTTTTAAAATAAAAAAGTTATAGGCGTTTCTTTCCTCATTGTTTCAAAAATACCTTGCCACCACATGCCTGGACCCAGCTGTCTGAAATTTTACACACATATCAAGCCAAGTGGTACCTGTAATGTGCCCATGTTTCCTGTTTGTATCTTCAAAAATAAAAAAGTGGGAGGCGTAACTGTATTTACCCCACCACTACCCATTTTTCTAAAATTAATTGCCACACAAGGCAAGCACCTACGTTTCCGAAATTTCACACACATGGGTCCCAAGGTACCGCCTACAATGTGGCAAAGTTTCATGTGTGTAACTTTAAAAATGACAAAGTTATAGGCATTCCTGGGTATTTATTAAAAAATTAATTGCCACACAAGGCAAGCACCTACGTTTCCGAAATTTCACACACATGGGTCCCAAGGTACCACCTACAATGTGGCAAAGTTTCATGTGTATAACTTTAAAAATGACAAAGTTATAGGTGTTTCTTTCCTCATTGTTTCAAAAATTAATTGCCACACAAGGAAAGCTCCAATGTTTCTGAAATTTCACACACATATCAAGGCAAGTGGTACCTGTAATGTGCCCAAGTTTCCTGTTTGTATCTTCAAAAATAAAAAAATGGGAGGCGTAACTGTATTTACCCCACTACTACCCATTTTTCTAGAAATTAATTGCCACACAAGACAAGCACCTACGTTTCTGAAATTTCACACACTTAGGTCCCAAGGTACCCCCTACAAAGTGGCAAAGTTTCATGTGTGTAACTTTAAAAATGACAAAGTTATAGGCATTCCTGGGTATTTATTAAAAAATTAATTGCCACAAAATGCATGCACCAATCTTTCTGAAATTTCTCACAGATAACTACCGCTAACCAGTCTACAATGTGCCCAAGTTTCATCCTTCTATCTTTAAAAATGAAAAAGTTATAGGCGTTTTCGTAAAACAATACTTGGCTATGGGAAAAAGCATTCAAAATGGCGTCCGATCCGGATCGGACCTCATCGGATCGGATCGGATCGGATCGGAGGTTGTCCGGATCGGATCGGATCGGATCGGATTTTCCCGATTTTGGGTCGGATCGGATTCGGATCGTGGATCGGATCCGATCCGATGCACACCCCTATCCATAACAAGGAAAAGTCCTTTTTCACTTTGTCAAGGCAAAGTTATTTTCATAACTCTTCTGAACAAACCCCAATCTTGAAAGTCATAGAAACTCTGAATTGGAAGGGTCATCCAGGTCAACACCCCCACTACACACACACACACACACACACACCTCATTACATAGGCAGTAAGCCAATGTACACCAGTTGCTGGGGAACATGGGTAGGAGGGTGTTGTTGCAACATGTCCTGCTTTGTTGGTCCTTGGCCGATTGGCCACTGTGTGAACAGAGTGCTGGACTAGATGGAGCCTTGATCTGATCCAGCATGGCTCTTCTTGTGTTCTTATTACAATGCTACTATGGCAATAATTCTCATAGGCTCTCCCTTTCAATCTCTTTGTTTTATGTTTGCCTCAAATTCCTGAACCACATTTGAACTCAGACAAATTTCAAGAAAACTTTGTGGGGTCTGTGGGAACACTACCTGAAAGACCAAACAGGAGAAAAGTATCAGTGCGTAGAAATGCAGAGAGCAGTGAAGACTAGAATGTCAGACTGGGATTGTGGGGTGGGGAACCCAAGTTCAAATCCCCGGTTGGGCCAACTGCTATCTCTCAGACTAGCCTACTTGCAGTGTTGCTGTGAGGATAAAAGGTGTGGAGTGGGCGTGTTTGTTGCTTGGCACTTCTTGGAGGGAGGGCTGGTTAACAGTGTAATAAAAGACCTTCCGGATCATATCCTTATCACACAGTGAGTTTCAGGATGAGACTAAAAAGATTGCTTTCTTTTCAGACCCATCAGGCTTGAATGAGGCTGAGGAGAATGAGATAGAGGTAATCAAGAAGCACAAGATTGAGCTGCTGGAAGACATTCAGGTAGGGGCTGTGCCACTGTTCTTATGTAGATGATCCAAAGCATTGCCAGAATTATGACTATCCTTACAAACAATTCAAAGTCAACCCTCCCCTCCAATGCACACACCATGGCTCTGTCGTGATTCTAAGCCCTCCCACTGAGATGTGAGAGGTCGGCCGAGCAATCCACAAAGCTTTATTCAGTAAATAAATATCTCTTCACATCTGAAGGGAGTGAGAATGCTAGAAGCTTTCGTCTAAAATTAATTAGGCTAACTAAACTAGACAGTAGCCCTTTCAACTAAAAGGGGGAGTTTCCCACACAGGTAAAGAGTTACTTCTGCTCAGGAAGGTCTTTTTGGAGAAGCCTTTAGTGAGTGGGTAGCATGGCAGACAGCCTTTCACCTACTTTCAACTCCACTCGCTTGACCCTGTGGCGGACTCTTGGACTGCCGAAGTCCCCTCCCCCTCTGACAGAGGCTGAGTTTGCAGGAACCGGGGAAGGATGAGCTCCGAGTTGTTCGCATTCTCTCAAATAAACGCCTAGGAAAAGTACTCTTTGGCCCTTTCCACACTGAGGATTTTTCCTGGGGTCATCCCTAGGTTGTCCCTGTGCATCCAAATGATGCACAGGGGATCCTGGGAACGGGAGGGATGACCCTTCCATTGTACTGGGATAACTGGTTCCCCAGTTATCTCAATTTTACCCATGGTCCCGGGATGATTTCGAGGACTGCGGGCGGTGTAGGCTACCTTCCCGGATTCTTCCATCCACCCCGCGAGTAGCAGGGGTCAGAAGAGGGAAGGAGCCAGACTGGGGGTAGTCTAGGGGCATCGGGGGTGGAGCGAATAAGACCCATATTTTCCAACATGCATTTAATCTTTGTTGCTTTGATTATTAACTTTACTGGTTTTTTAAATATTTTCAATTTCTTTAATGTTTTCATATTTCATTGTGTTGGTATTTTCATTTAGGGATGTGCACAGATGCCAAAAATCGAATCGGAATTGGAACTTCAGATTTTGTAAAGTTATTGTATCGTTAAAATCAGAGGTCTGTCTTATCAGATAGGATCCGATAATGATACAAAATTGGAAGTTCCAATTTCGATATCGGACTGCCATTTTAGGTGCTTTTCCCATAGGCTTGCATTGGGGGAAAGAAAGCTTTCCCCCCCAATGCAAGTCTATGGGGACAACAGCGAAAATGGCAGCTCTCCCCCCTCCCCCCACTCATACCCCTTAACTGCCGCCGTCCCATGCTGCCATCCGCTGCCATCCGTTGCTTCCATCTACTGAGAATTAGGCTTTGCGGCCTGGTTCTTTTTTTAAAAAATGTTTTTTTATTATTTTCAACATATAATACAACATAATCATAAAAATAATATACTAACATAACCTTAACAACCCCCCAGTGCTCCCCTAACCCACTGAGACCTTCTTTTATTCTATTACATTATACATTCTTCCAAAATTGTAAAGAATATTTTAAAGGTGTTCATCCTTTCCCCTTTATTAAAACTAGGGATGTGCACTGACCCCCCGGATCGGATCGGATGGCGGATCGGAATCGGACCTGGGGGGTCGGATCGGATCGGATCGGATCGGAGGCTGGTCGGATCGGATCGGACCAGATGTCCGATCCGGATCGGACGCCATTTTGAATGCTTTTTCTCATAGCCAAGTATTGTTTTACAAAAACGCCTATAACTTTTTCATTTTTAAAGATAGAAGGATGAAACTTGGGCACATTGTAGACTGGTTAGGGATAGTTATCTGTGAGAAATTTCAGAAAGATTGGTGCATGCATTTTGTGGCAATTAATTTTTTAATAAATACCCAGGAATGCTTATACCTTTGTCATTTTTAAAGTTACAAACATGAAACTTTGCCACATTGTAGGAGGTACCTTGGGACCTATGTGTATGAAATTTCAGAAACATAGGTGCTTGCCTTGTGTGGCAATTAATTTTAGAAAAATGGGTAGTAGTGGGGTAAATACAGTTACGCCTCCCATTTTTTTATTTTTAAAGATACAAACAGGAAACCTGGGCACATTACAGGTACCACTTGCCTTGATATGTGAGTGAAATTTCAGAAACATTGGAGCTTGCCTTGTGTGGCAATTAAGTTTTGAAACAATGAGGAAAGAAACACCTATAACTTTGTCATTTTTAAAGTTACACACATGAAACTTTGCCACATTGTAGGTGGTACCTTGGGACCTATGTGTGTGAAATTTCAGAAACATAGGTGCTTGCCTTGTGTGGCAATTAATTTTAGAAAAATGGGTAGTAGTGGGGTAAATACAGTTATGCCTCCCATTTTTTTAGTTTTGAAGATACAAACAGGAAACTTGGGCACATTACAGGGAACACTTCACTTGATATGTGTGTAAAATTTCAGAAACATTGGTGCTTGCCTGGTGTGGCAATTAATTTTTGAAACAATGAGGGATTCATTGGACAGCACTTGCCCATAGGGATTCATTGGAGAGTACTTGTCCATAGGGAATCATTGGAAAGCACTTTCCCATAGGGAATCATTGCATTGCACTTTCCCACTGAGAAATGCAGTTATGCCTCCCACATTTTTATTTTTGAAGATACAAACAGGAAACTTGGGCACATTGTAGACTGGTTAGGGATAGTTATCTGTGAGAAATTTCAGAAAGATTGGTGCATGCATTTTGTGGCAATTAATTTTTTAATAAATACGCAGGAATGCCTATAACTTTGTCATTTTTAAAGTTACACACATGAAACTTTGCCACATTGTAGGTGGTACCTTGGGACCTATGTGTGTGAAATTTCAAAAACGTAGGTGCTTGCCTTGTATGGCAATTAATTTTAGAAAAATGGGTAGTAGTGGGGTAAATACAGTTACGCCTCCCATTTTTTTATTTTTTGAGATACAAACAGGAAACATGGGCACATTACAGGGAACACTTCACTTGATATGTGTGTAAAATTTCAGAAACATTGGAGCTTGCCTTGTGTGGCAATTAATTTTTGAAACAATGAGGAAAGAAACGCCTATAACCTTTTTATTTTAAAAGTTAGAAGTCTGAACATTGCTCACTTTGTAGATGGGTTAGGGGTAGATATGTGTCAGAAATTTCAGAATGATAGGTCCAGGCATTTGATGGCTATGGAATTTTTAGATAAAATGTTTCAAAAACTTTTCCACAGAGGCCCGGTCTTCCCCTCTTCCCCCTCCCGCTTCCCGCGAAGAAAAGGAAACACTCTCTCTCGTCTCGATCCCTTTGATCCTGTTGCTAGTATCCATTACAGGGCTCGTGTCTGCTTTCACTTTTTACTCAAGCAGAACGGCTGAGCCTAGCTGAGTTTTGCAGCCATGCGTGCAAGGAAGGATCTCTCTCATCTCGATCCCTTTGATCCTGTTGCTAGTATCCATTACAGGGCTCGTGTCTGCTTTCACTTTTTACTCAAGCAGAACGGCTGAACCTAGCTCAGTTTTGCAGCCATGCGTGCAAGGAAGGATCACTCTCTCTCGATCTCTTTGATCCTTTGTTCCTCCCCTTCTCCTCCCCCTCGCCGGCGTTGTGTGTGCGCCCCGCCGGTGCCCTCGCGTGCGGGCCGGTTCCTGGGCAGCAGAGGCTCTGCCTGGCTGCTGTGAGGCTCCTGAAAGGCTTGCCTAATGCGGGCTGTTGTGCTCCGCTGGGCCGCGGGGGTAGGTTGATGATGAAGAGGATGATGGGGAGGGCGTTCAATGGCCCCTCCGCTCACCAACTGACAGCGCGTGCTCCGCTCCAGACACCCGGCCTCGGCAGCCAGGAGGATACGCTGCCAAGCCCGCCGCCGCCGCCCGCGCACGCACACACACCACCCGTCCATTATCATTTGGGCAGCCCTAATTAAGGAGTGCTCAAAAAATGGCAAAACCCCCTTTCCTTTTTTCTTAATTCCTTGCAGCTCCCATGATTTAACCCTTTCCTATCAGCTACAATTAATTAATAGTAGGATGACCAGTACCAGGAGACTGGTGTGTACAAATGTTTTTTTTTTTTAGGCTTGAGATCATAAAGAGGCAAATATTCTACCTACAGTATTGGAAGCAGTATGTTGGGAAACAAGGGTGACCATATGACAGTTAAAGCTGCAGGAGCTATACTAGAGTGACCAGATACAAAAGAGAGCAGAGCTCCTGCAATTTTAACTTTTGTGATGAAGAGGGAATTTCACCAGGTGCCGCATGGATACAAATGACACCTGCTGAAATTCCCTTTTCTATTCCACTGTTAAAGCCCTGTATTCCTTTTCATATGGTCATCCTACTAATTACATTTTTTAAAAAAGTAATAATACATACTGCTTCCAATACGGTAGGTAGAATATTTGCCTCTTTATGATCTCAAGCCTAAAAAAAAAAAACATTTGTACACACCAGTCTCCTGGTACTGGTCATCCTACTATTAATTAATTGTAGCTGATAGGAAAGGGTTAAATCGTGGGAGCTGCAAGGAATTAAGAAAAAAGGAGAGGGGGTTTTGCCATTTTTTGAGCGCTCCTTAATTAGGGCTGCCCAAATGATAATGGACGGGTGGTGTGTGTGCGCGCGCGGGCGGCGGCGGCGGGCTTGGCAGCGTATCCTCCTGGCTGCCGAGGCCGGGTGTCTGGAGCGGAGCACGCGCTGTCAGTTGGTGAGCGGAGGGGCCATTGAACGCCCTCCCCATCATCCTCTTCATCATCAACCTACCCCCGCTTTAAAAATGACAAAGTTATAGGTGTTTCTTTCCTCATTGTTTCAAAACTTAATTGCCACACAAGGCAAGCTCCAATGTTTCTGAAATTTCACTCACATATCAAGGCAAGTGGTACCTGTAATGTGCCCAGGTTTCCTGTTTGTATCTTTAAAAATAAAAAAATGGGAGGCGTAACTGTATTTACCCCACTACTACCCATTTTTCTAAAATTAATTGCCACACAAGGCAAGCACCTATGTTTCTGAAATTTCACACACATAGGTCCCAAGGTACCTCCTACAATGTGGCAAAGTTTCATGTTTGTAACTTTAAAAATGACAAAGTTATAAGCATTCCTGGGTATTTATTAAAAAATTAATTGCCACAAAACACATGCACCAATCTTTCTGAAATTTCTCACAGATAACTATCCCTAACCAGTCTACAATGTGCCCAAGTTTCATCCTTTTGTCTTTAAAAATGAAAAAGTTATAGGAGTTTTTGTAAAACAATACTTGGCTATGGGAAAAAGCATTCAAAATGGCGTCCGATCCGGATTGGACCTCGTCGGATCGGATCGGATCGGATCGGAGGTTGGTCGGATTGGATTGGATCGGATTTTCCCGATTTTGGGTCGGATCGGATTCGGATTGTGGATCGGATCCGATCCGATGCACACCCCTAATTAAAACAAACTCTAAAAATGGCCCCCATACATTTTCAAAATCATTATTCTTAGATAATCCCCTCTTTACTTTTATATTACATGTTAATTTATTGTTAATCGCGATATCCCATACCTCTTTATACCATTCTTCTATTCTGTAATTTCCCTGTATTTTCCAATTCTTAGCTATCATTAATCTGGCGGGTGTCAGGAGGTTGTTAATCAAATCCTTCATATTTTGATTCCCATATGCTTTATCACAAATTGAAAGTAAAGCCAATCTGGACTTGCTTCCACATTGCTTCCCATTATTTCACTTATTTCTTTAAAAACCCTTTTCCAAAATTTTTGTACGTACTCACATGTCCACCACATATGAAAATATGTTCCAACCTCCTGACATCCCCTCCAACATATCTTTGAAATTTTCTTATCTATCGGATGTAATCTTACTGGTGTTAAGTACCACCTCCAAATTATTTTGTAATAATTCTCTTTTATCCTAATTGATAATAGCTTTAGCATTCTTGATTCCCATATCCTCCCCCAGTTACAATCACTAATTTGTTTTGTTAGATCTTCTTCCTACATTGTTTTAAGGGAATCCTGTTGGTCTCCATTCTCTATCAATATTTTATATATTTCACTTATCACACCTATTTTACTTTTATTTCCCCCCTCCTTTTCTCTTGATTCTATTAAATCCTTTTTCCAATCCGGCGTCCATTGTTCCAATTGTATACATTTGAACCAAGAGATCTTTTGTCCTCTTAATACTTCTTCTATTTGCTCCTTCTTAAACATTCTTTTCAACCAATTTCACTTTAATAATTTTCTGTCCCCTCAGTACCCCTTCCATGTCTCTTCTTAGATTCCTTGGGAAGTTCTCCAGTAATATAACTGGAGTCAGAGGAGAAACTCCTGGTGCTAATTTTTTTATATACTTCTCCCAAATCTCTACAATGTTTTTTTTTAAAAGGGGATTATCCATTTCCTTCAATTGTTTCTTTTGTAGTTTGCTAAAAATATATATTTTGTAGTTCTAACTCTATGTCTCCTGTCTGTGTCTCCAACTATTCTAAATCGTCTTTCCCTACTATACTATTTATAACATGTCTTAATTGATTAGCTATGTAATACATCTTTATATTTGGAAGTCCCAACCCTCCTTTCTTTTGTGTCTTATACCATTTCCCTTTATTAATCCTTGCTTTTTTATCTCCATTACAATAATTATTTATCATACTTTGCCAGCTCTTTATTTCTACTTCCATTATTTTAATTGGTAACATTCTAAACAAAAAAATTATCTTAGGTAATATCTTCATTTTAATAACCACTATTCTACCAAACCATGAATGCTTTAACTTCCTATAAGCCTCTAATTTTTTCATTATCTGTTTCTTCAAACTATTAAAATTAATTTCTTCTAACTTTTCTATATCTTTCATAATATTAACTCCTAAATAGTGCACTATATTCTTAATCTTAAAACGTAATTTTATACTACACTCCTCCCTTTCCTCTTTATTATAGTTAAATAACATCATTTCCGATTTTCCCCAATTTACTTGTAATCCTGTATTCTCCCCAAATTCTCTCAAATGTTGCTTTATCTCCTCCAAACTCTCCATTGGATTTTCTAATGTCATTAATGTATCATTTTGCGACCTGGTTCTCAGTAGAGCGACAACGCACTGGGTGACGTCATCACCCGGCATGTTATCACTCTTCTGAGAAGCAGGCCGCAAAGCCTAATTATCAGTAGATGGAAGCAGCGGACGGCAGCGTGGGATGCCAGCAGTTAAGGGGGGACCACCCCCTCCCTCCCCCTCCCCCCACTTGCGCTCCTTACCTGTCGCCATCGTCCGCTGCTGTCCGCTGCTTCCGTACTACTGATGAACAGGCCTTGCGGCCTGTTCATCAGTAGACAGAAGCAGTGGATGGCAGCGCGGGATGCCAGCAGGTAAGGGGGTACCTCCCCCTCCCTCCCTCCATCCCCCCCACTCGCGCTCCTTACCTGCTGCCGTCGTCCACTGCTGCCCGCTGGTTCCATACTACTGATAAACAGGCCTTTCAGCCTATTCAACAGTAAAGCGATGGCGCGCCAAGTAATGACATCACCCGGCACGCCAGCACTCTATTGTGGAACAGGCCACAAGGCCTATTTATCAGTAGTATGGAACCAGCGGGAGGCAGCGAGGGGGCAGCAGGTAAGGAGCGCGAGTGGGGAGAGGGAAGGAGGGAGGGAGGGAGGGAGGGGGAGGTCCCCACTCACCTGCCGCCATGTTTTCCCCATAGACTTGCATTGGGGGAAGGCTTTCTTTCCCCCAATGCAAGCCTATGACGAAAACACGTAAAATGGAGGTCCGATGTTCCGATTTCTTCCGATATTAATTGGATTAAAAAAACAGATTGGGAGATATCGGACCTCCTGCAGCCAGCATTGGGATCAGACATTGGATGCCCAGTTTCCTCCAATTTGTATTGGTATCGGGTATTGGGTCCGATACGATGCACATCCCTATTTTCATTGTTGTATCTATTGTTCTCATTCTTATTTTAGTTTTTTTTTGTGATTGTAAACCACACTGAGGGCAATTTTTAGCTGAGCAGTATATAAATGTAATAAATAAAATAAAATAAAGAGCAGCAGATCTTTGCTTCCTTTCCTGTCACAAGGCTTCCAGAGTAAATGATGGGAATGGATCCAGTGTCCTCTTCCTTCTTTTCTCTCTCCCCCCCCCACCCATTAATTCTCTTCCTCTTTGTTACAGAGGCTAAAAGAGGAGATTGCTCAAGTATTTGACGAGATCGATCGTTTCCAGCAAACACAAACAAGGTGAGGAGCCAGCCACATCTGCAAAGTTCTAGCAGAACAGGGATATTTATTTATTTATTTATTGCATTTCTATACCGCCCAATAGCTGAAGCTCTCTGGGCAGTTTACAAAAATTAAAACCATGAAAACCATTCAAAATATTAAATAACAGTATAAAAACTTAATATAAAACACAGTACAAAAGCACAACCAGAATAAAACTAAGCAGCCATGCAGAAATTAATACAGATTTAAAATACAAATTTAAACAGCAAAGTTAAAAATTAAGCTGATGAACTGTTAAAATACTGAGAAAATAAGGTCTTCACCTGGCATCTAAAAGCATATAATGTAGGTGCCAGGCAAATCTCTCTAGGAAGCTCATTCCACAGCTGGGGTGCCACAGCAGAGAAGGCCCTCCTCCTGGTAGCCACCTGCATCACTTCCTTTGGCAGGGACTCATGGAGAAAGACCCCTGAGGATGATAGGGTCTGGGTAGGTGCATATGGGAGGAGGCATTCCTTCAGATAACCTGGCCCCAAGCTGTTTAGGTCTTTGAATGTTAATACCAGCACTTTGAATTGGGCTCGGACCTGGATTGGCAGCAAGTGAAGCTGGAAAAGGATTGGCATGAAATGGTCTTGTTGGCATTCAACATAAAGTTTTGCTCTTCCTCTGCAGCCGTGGTACACACACTTTATTGTAGTCTATAGACCATAAAAGAGCATACAAAATTTAAAATTTGCATCAACAGCTGTAAACAATTGATCAATTAAGAACCCACCAGTTGTACTCTATACAAAGTAGAAAGATATAAGAATTTGGCAACTTGATTTGTGACCATTTTGTCCTTGGCCTGTAGAAGTATAGTGGTGTAGTTGTAAATTTTAAAATGCAGGGAGCTCATTGTGACAGGCTCCGTAGCCATGCCTCCAAGGAGAAGCCATGATCAAGTTCCCAGGAGACATATCTTCAGCTTTTCTATTATTTATACTGTACACAAAACATCTAACATACACTGCTTAAAAACTCACTGTAAAACACAGACTTCCAGAACAAACAGGCCAGCCACTAATAAAAAACTCACAATTAAGTTGATGGGGCAACAAATTTAAGTGAAATGGTGGAGCGATGGTTGTGTAAATTGGTCCTGATTGCATCAGAATATGGGAGTTTGGGGATATCTTGCTGGGAACCAAGAAGTATCGCAGAGGAAATACCAGAAGGCTGCTCTTCTTTAATCCAGTCTGAATTCAGATCTCACCTTTGTATTCATAGCAAAATGGTCCAGAGGGACAAAGATCTATCAATTGGGCGGAAGAAATTTAACATGGATCCTAGTAAGGTAAGATCAGTTGTGTGTGGGTTTTTTGGTACTGTATGTGTGTTGAGATTGGTTATTAATTGTAAGATTCAGAAGAATCTCAACTTTCCTTTAAAAAGAAGCAAATTTTTAGCACTTACGATTGCACAGCTATTAAGAGAGAGAGAGAGAGAGAGAGAGAGAGAGAGAGAACAGAGTATTTGCAGGTCTGCATAAGATGCATCATTGCACCGATAAACTTTATCTAGGTGTTCATTCAGGTGATTTACAATTGTGTAGTGGGGGGAGTGGGGGTTTGCTTGCTATCCCCATCCCTACCACCACACTCCTGCTGAATCTCCTGACTTCCATGCAATACGGCTCTAGCCTTTGGTATAGAACGTCTTAAAAATCAGAGATCAGATTAACGTCGCCTACTCCAAAGCAACACACTATTTATTTCTCTGTCATTCTTGTTTCCTGACCATCTTGAAAGAGCTCAGGGCACCTAACAATCTCAATAAAAAAACAAAATTGAACCCAAACTGAAAAGCACAAATAAAATCACAAAATGACAACAAATACTGCAACATCAATGAGCAGCAGATTTAAATTCTATTCCTGGACCAAACTGAGAGCAGGGATGTGTGGATCAGCAAAACACAAGCTAATCAAAGTTCTCCAAATCCCATCCTAAGGCTTGTTCTGGCTCATGTCCATATCAGATTATCAGCTTTGTTTGTTTTTCACATGAAAATCCATCCATATTTTGGTGCATACAAATATACACATCAGTTATACACATCTTTAAAAGATGTGCATTCTTCACTGATTCTTTGTGTGCATTTTTCAAAAGGATGCATTTTAATGTGCATTTCACAAATGTATGCATGCTGACATACACAACGTCTTTGGTCTGCAATACATTGCAAGCTCAAAAATGTATGGACTTTGACTGCAACTTGCATCCGTGTTTGGTCCAGAAGGTGCAAACTGGGTAAATCCAGATTAAAAACCAACTGAAATTAATTTCTCATATCCCCTAGTTGAGGGGTGGCTGAAGGACCCTCAAGCCTGAATACTTGCACACCACAACTTATGCATATCTTTAAACGTAGTTTTTTTTTAAAGCACACACATCAGCAACAATAACACCATACTATCCCAATCCTAAATCTTTGCAAGCATGTGCAAGTAAAACAGAATGATAAAGAATGCTTGAGATACCTTGAAATGATAAGAAATGCACCACCAAGAGGCAGGGATGCAGACCAATTGTGAAAATTCTTCCTCGTTAGGACCATAGAACCCCAATTCCTCTCTTTGTTAAGGGGAATGAAAATATTCTAAGTAAACCAAGATATCCATCCTTAGGGAACAAGCCCAAGCCTTGCTCTCTCTCTCTCTCTCTCTCTCTCTCTCTTTCTTCTCTTCTCCCTTTTCTGCACAGTTGACATCATCTGCTTTAGAAGAAAAACCACAAGCACTAATATTAAGTATTAGCAGTCATTTTAACCACAGCTACTTTCAGCTCAGGGCCTCTGCTCATCCTCAGCTCTCGGTCTCACAACATTTCCACACATCCTCCACAACTACAAGAAATGTTGATGAGGTCCAGACAGAGAATTCATCATCGACTGAAGGGAATTGAACTTGTGTGCCTACCCTCATCTCTCTTTCCTTGGTATAATTACAACTGTGCATTATACCGACTGTACCCAGTCTACACGAAACTTCCTGCTAAACTGTTTCTTTCTAATACTCCAGAACTCCCACTGTCTCTCTTGCTGTCAACACGACAGTCAGTTAAGATATGTCATAAATAGTATATTAGGGGAGGAAGATTTAGAATGGTTAGAAAAGCAAACAGGGGAACTAGATTTTAAATTGCAAAATATTTTTTTTATTAAAATTCAAAAGAAAGATTTGAAGGTATGGACAACCCGTTGCTGAAAAATATTTTAGAGATCTGGGAGAAAGTTAAAGGAAAGTTAATACCAGGAGACTCTTCACTCGCCCCAGTGGTAGTAGTGGGAAACTTCCCAAGGACCTTAAAAGTAGAGTTGGAAGGGGGTCTGAAGGATCAGGAAATTATTAAGGAACTGGATGGAAAGAATGATAGATAAGGAGCAAATTAGAGAGTTATTAAAAGGACAAAAGATAGCTTGGTTCAAATGTTTACAAATGGAAAAATGGACACAGGAATGGAAAATGAAAAATAAGAAATGTAGAAATAATACAAAATTTGAAGATTTAATTGAATTAAGAGGAAGGAAGGAAGAAACTAAAATTAAAAAAGGTTTGACCAGCGAGATATACAAAATATTGATAGAGGAAGATGATTATCAGGACTCTCTTAAAATTATTAAAAAGATTTGGGAAGACGATGTAAAGGAACAAATTAATGAACATAACTGGGGGAGGATATGGGATGCCAGAATGTTAAAGCTGTTGTCAATTAGAATTAAGGAGAATTATTATAAGACAGTATGGAGATGGTATTTAACACCGGTAAGATTTCATCAGATAGATAAAAAAGTGTCTAAGAATTGTTGGAGGGGATGTCAGGAGGTTGGAACTTATTTTCATATGTGGTGGAGCTGTGAATATGTACAAAAAAAATGGGAAAGGGTGTTCAAAGAAATAAGTGAAATAATTGGAAGTAGACTGGAATTAAGCCCAAAGTTGGCTCTACTAGCAATATGGGATAAAGGAAATGAGAATATAAGTAAGAGAGAACTGATAAACAACCTCCTGGCTCCTGTCAGAATAATGATTGCTAAAAATTGGAAAGGGCAAGGGATATATATTATAGAAGAATGGTATAAAGAAATATGGGACATGGCACTTAATGATAAGCTGACGTGTAAAATGAAAATAAAGAGGGGAATGTCCAGTAAGAATGATTTTGGAGAAATATGGAGCCCCTTTTTGGAATATGTATTAAGAACGGGGAAGGGGCAAATACCTTCGGAAGAGTCTTTACAATTTTGGAAAGAGGAATAATGAATAATTGAAGGTCTCCTGGGGGGAGGGGTGCACGGGGGGTATGTGGGTTATGTATTGTGTTTTATGTTGTTTTATGTTGTATTATGTTGAAAAATAAAATATTATATAAAAAAACGAAAACATGACAGTCATGCGCAAAAGCTCAATGATAAAGCAGTAGCTAAACCTCAACGGAGCAGCAGCATCCACTGGCAAAAGGGGCATATTCTACAATGGAACAATTAATTCCCAGTTGTAACTTTGCCTCTTAAATGGGGGTGAAGTTATGCTGGAGACAGACAACGTACATTTTGAAGGGGTGTGTGTGTGTGTGTGTGTGTGTGCGTAGAGCTGAAGGAGGTTTGATAGTAGGGATGTGCACTGGATCGGACCCGATCCACGATCCGAGTCCGGTCCAGTGGGAAATCGGATAAATTATCCGATTTCCGATCCGACAGCTGGATCGGCCGATCCAATCCGAACCGGTCCGAAAAGGCTCCGAACCGGTTCGGCGGATCGGCGGATCGGCGGGCGCCCACTGGCGCCCACCGCCGCTTCCATTGGCGGGCGCCAGCGGGTGCCCGCCGATGAAAGTGGACAGCGGGGGGGGAGGAGGGGGGCGCTTACCTTTCCGGCCCGTCCGCTCCTGTCCGGCGCCGGCAGCTACTACCAGCGGGCTCCGCGGCCTGCTCCAGGGTGGCGCCCCGGGTGATGACGGGAGCGGACGGGCCGGGAAGGTAAGCAGGGGGCGCGCGGAGGGGAGGAGGGGGCGCACGGAGGGGGGGAGGGGGGGGAGGGGGGCCCTTACCTTTCCGGCCTGTCCGCTCCCGTTCGGCGCCAGCGGGCTCCGCGGCCTGCTCCAGGGTGCCGCGCCGGGTGATCACCCGGCGCGCTACTCGAGAGCAAGCCGCAAAGCCTGCTGGCGGTAGCCGCCGGCGCAGGACGGGAGCGAACGGCCCTAAAAGGTAAGCAGTGGCGGGGAAGGGGGCTTACCCCCCCCGGAGCCATCCGCTTATATCCGCTGGCGCCCGCGGGCGCCAGCGGATGGAAGCGGACGGCCCCAGGGGGGGTAGGGAGCGCGGGGGAGGGGGCTTACTTGCCGGGGCCGTCCACAGCGGACGGCCCCAGGGGTGGAGGGAGTTAGGGCCCCCCTCACCCACCCGCCGCCATTTTTTCCTCATAGACGTGCATTGCAATGCAAGTCTATGGGGGAAAAAATGGCGGCCGATCCAAAAATTTCCGATTTTTGGATCGGGATCGTACTCGATCCGGTCCGGGGGGCCTCCGCTGGTAGTAGCTGCCGGCGCTGGACGGGAGCGGACGGGCCGGAAAGGTAAGGGCCCCCCTCCCCCCCTCCGCACGCTCCCTCCTCCCCTCCGCGCGCCCCCTGCTTACCTTCCCGGCCCGTCCGCTCCCGTCCGGCGCCGGCGGCTACTACCAGCGGGCTCCGCGGCCTGCTCTAGAGTAGCGCGCCGGGTGATGACATCACCCGGCGCGCCACCCTGGAGCAGGCCGCGGAGCTCGCTGGTAGTAGCTGACGACGCCGGACAGGAGCGGACGGGCCGGAAAGGTAAGCACCCCCCTCCTCCCCCCCCGCTGTCCACTTTCATCGGCGGGCGCCCGCTGGCGCCTGCCAATGGAAGCGGCGGTGGGCGCCAGTGGGCGCCCGCCGATCCGCCGAACCGGTTCGGAGCCTTTTCGGATCGGTTCGGATTGGATCGGCCGATCCAGCTGTCGGATCGGAAATCGGATAATTTATCCGATTTCCCACTGGACCGGACTCGGATCGTGGATCGGGTCCGATCCAGTGCACATCCCTAATAAGCATAAGGAATAGTCTAGCACTTACTCTCAGGAGCCCCTTAAAGTTTAAGCATTAATGAGCTGGGTCGGAGCATCTTTCCCATGAGTGGCTCCAGAGCAACTGGGCTAATATTGAAATGACCAAACCATGTGAGCAAGGACAGATGGCATATTCCCCTACCCCAGGGAATGAGCACCCCACCTCTGGATAACAAATCCAGGGCCACTCATGATGGGACACCACTTTTCTCAAACAGGGCATCCAATATCTGACTGAGCACAAAGTGTTGTCATCAAATGTGGAAGACATTGCCAAATTCCTTTACAAAGGGGAAGGGCTCAACAAGACGGCCATCGGAGATTACCTGGGACGGAGGTAAGCACACTCCCTTATCCCAAATGGATGGACACATTCATGTCTCATTCTGGTTTGCAGGCTTTGGGAAAGGGTTTGGGGTAAAGACCCTCCTTGCTTCTTCCTGATCTTACTCTGCCCTCTTTCTTCTGCCAGGGACCCAGTGAACCTTCAGGTTCTTCAGGCCTTTGTAGAATGCCACCAATTTGCTAATCTCAACCTTGTGCAAGCACTACGGTAAGTGAATTCTCAAACATGCAATAACACAGCAGTAATCTGTGTTTCTTGGAGGCTAGGTGCTGCTGCATCTAAGTGCAGCTGCATCTTGAGCCTTCATTCCTAGCTTTTCAGAAAGAATTCATCCTGGTGCTGCTGAGCCAGAGTAGTAGGGTGCTAGTAGGTAGATTCGCAAAGGCACCTGAGGTGGCTTAACTGCTGGGGGATGTGGAGGTTGTGTGCACGTGTGGGTAAATCCCAGCCATCTACATTAGGATGAGCATCCAGTTGAGTTGCTAAGGATTAGGGAAGTCATTGCTAGGAAAACTGGATCTTTGGGGCTTACTGGATTTCGATGGCATGTCTGACACAATTTGCTTTTTTCTAGCTGAGCTGCCCAGTTTCTGAGAACTGTTTATGTAATTGGGGGAGGGGGTCTCAGCTGTAATTTGCACAAATAGAGAGTTGTGCAAATTGCAGCCACAAATGCTTCAATTTGCACAAATCCTGCAATCGGGCTCAATTTGCATGAAT
This sequence comes from Anniella stebbinsi, assembly GCA_029215795.1. Taxonomy (NCBI): domain Eukaryota; kingdom Metazoa; phylum Chordata; class Lepidosauria; order Squamata; family Anniellidae; genus Anniella; species Anniella stebbinsi. The sequence goes on from JARDYH010000003.1 coordinate 33,399,279, forward strand.
TGCAGCCATAATGCATGTATCAACAACACCAAAAATCTGCTAGCTGGCCCAACTTTCTGCAGGCTGAGTCAGGCCAGCTAGCAGAAGATGGAATGGAGTCCAGGGGGTCAAGCTGATGAAAGGTCCACCACTCAACCGGATTCCTCTGTCACCCCTACTTAAGATATCAGGTCTTGACTATATTGAACTACATTGAAAAGTAGTCTCATCTTTGTGTTGACATGGGAAGGGCTGTCGCTCAGTGGCAGAACATCTGCTTTGCCTGAAGAAGGCCCCAAGTTCAGTCCCTGGCATCTCCTAGAGAGTCACCACCGGTCAGACTGCAGACAACAAAATACTGAGCTAGATGGATCAATGGCCTGATGGATAAGGCAGCTTCTTCAGTTCCTATGATATCAGAAGGCTATTATAATTGAATGATAGTATTTCACACAGGCATCAGTGTGTTGTAAACACATACTCTCCTTGGTAGTAATGGAAGAGACTGCCGGCGGGGTGTCCTGGTTCAACTCCCTCTTTCCATTTTGGATTAGGTATGGATATCTGAGTACAGAAGATACTCAGCTAGTATTGGTTCAGGTTAGGGCTGAGGGAAAGCAAAGAACCAGGACCCTTCATTTGCCCCCCAATTCACCCAAATCAAGGGCTCTGGGCCCCAGACCTAGGCCTAATCCACACCAAGCAGGAGATAGTACTATGAAAATGGCATGAAGGTAGGAGCCACATTACTGCTTTATAGAGGTATTGAAGTGCACTGACAACTGTTGGGTCCCATAGACACATACCATATGCTGTTTTCATACCGCTTTCATAGTGCTATATCCTGCTTGGTGTAGATCTGGACCTAAGCTCCAAAGTCTGCACTCAGCAGCACCACTGTTCACAGGAGGGGGGACTGACATATTTTGCTACAAATTTCACTTTATGTAAAATCTGTTGACAATGTAGGATTTTGTGCTTGTGTACACAGTAGTTTCGCTAGACTTTTCCAAATTCTTTTAGCTGTCCTAGAATTTTCTCCAGTGTTTTGCCTGAAAAGAAAACCCATAGTGCACTTCAAGTTTCACTTTAGGCAAAAATTTGGGCACAACCCTCAGACTTGGATATCTATACACATCTGAGCATTTGTTCCCAATGACTGTCTGGTGATGGAGATTGACTCTTTGCTGTGAGTGCAGGTTGCTCCAAGATCATTCCTGTGATTTGAGGAAAAGTGACTGCAGAGTGATATTGCAGTGGGACAGGGAAGAAATGCTGGTTGTCTAAAACATTCTGGAGCCGCTTAACACTGAATGAAAAGTTCTATCCTGAAATCATCTCACCAGTTTATTGCATAGCTTTTGTGGCACTATATATCTATGTATATTAAAAATACATGAAGAAAAATGGAATAATTACAATAAAATAGTATAGTTATTAAAATATCATTATTATCCTTTCAATCATTTGATCCATGGCACTTATATAAGATAATATAGTCACAGATACATATATAATATGATGCACAAATCTTTTTCCATCACAAAAGATGATCCTATACACATGTAATTCATGCCATGTGAATACAATGGGAAGGTGTGGCCACATACACTTTCCTAGGACAAGTCTACAAAGGGAAGAACATGTGTGCATCATCCTACAAATTCCACAAAGTGACTCCCTGTGGGTTTCTAGTTGCATAGAGACTGCCCCTCAGAGTTCTGGTTCCTTGTATACATCTAATCTAATTTAATCTAATGAATGTAAAGCTCTGTACAGTTGAGTAATCACAAGCCATGTGTTCTGAAGAAAAAAAATGATTTCCAAGAAGGGCATCTTTTTCTACTTCCTGTGAAGGGGTGAAGGCTCTTCCATTCATGTAGAAGGACTAATCTTATGACCATTAGAAGCATCTGATGACATGGTTTTATTTACAGGCAGTTCCTGTGGAGTTTCCGTTTGCCTGGGGAGGCACAGAAAATTGACCGCATGATGGAGGCCTTTGCCAACTGGTATTGTCAGTGCAACTCAGGAGTTTTCGAGTCAACAGGTACTTGTGGGAGAGGGTGGAGGGGAATATTTATGAAAGACTCTGCCAAAATGAAGCATGGGCTAGTCCTAATAGCATGGATAGATGGATAGATAAGTCAATTTCTGATCTGTGTCAATTTTGCATGTATTCATTCATAATTCTATTCCATCTATTCTATTCTATTTCCACATTAATACATTAATCTTGTTTCCACATTATACCTTTATATCCACCCCCAAATCCATAAAAATAGTATTTAAACACATACTGTTCCTTGTATTTTCTCATCCCTCCAAAATACATAATTCTAAATATATTTTGTCCTAGGATATCAATTTTGGTAGGTGTTTTGAGCGTGGAGTTATGCATGGTGTGGAGAATGTGGATAGGGAGACATTTTTCCCTCTCCCATAATACTAGAACCCAGGTTCATCCCAATACAGGAATCAATGTGGATTCCTTCACTAAGCAGAGGGTTGGACTTGATGGCCTTATAGGCCCCTTCCAACTCTATTTTTCTATGATTCTATGAAGCTGATTGGTGGGAGATTCAGGACAGATAAAATGAAGTATTTCTTCACACAATGCATAGTTAAACAATGGAATTCACTACCACAGGATGTGATGATGGCTTTAAAAGGAGGTTGGATAAATTCTTGGCTACTTATCTTAATGTTTATGTGCTACCTCCAGGATCAGAGGCAGTAATCCTATAAACACCAGATGCTGGAGAACATGGGTAGGAGGGTGCTGTTGCACTTGTGTCCTGCTTGTGTGTCCCTGGTTGACAGCTAGTTGGCCACTGTGTGAACAGAGTGCTGGACAAGATGGAACCTTGGTCTGATCCAGCATGGTTATTCTTACATTCTTATTAATTGAGAACTGCATCGCAAAATTCAGAGGTACAGATCATATTGGATCACATCACAAATCACAATTCACATTTCGGAAGGATCACATTCCTAGAGATAGAATTCGTCAATTACCAGGGATGGAACTGGGGATGGAATGTGTCAATTTCAGTTTCTCACCTTTTCCATCTTCAGCTCATTCTGTTTCATTTCCACATCAGTTCATTATTTCTTTTAATTTTTATTTAGCTACTCCCACTGGGGCTGCACCCAGGTATAGGAATTTCAATTAATATGTTGTGTCTTAGTACTACATGTAATGATTGATTAAAAACAAACAAAAGAAATCGCTTTAAGGATAATCACAGGAAATCACAACTGAATATGAAAATTGAGCTTAGAAACAAATGCTAAACTGCACCCATCCACACTCTCTTTTAAGCTTGTAAAGATATCCCTCCTGCAAGCTTCCTTGTCAGAGACCAGGCTATTTATTTCATGATTATATGGAGTTGGATTTTTGTTAAAAATAAAAATCCCCCCCCGCCCCACCTTCATCACATTGTCGTGTTAGGCCAGCAAACAAAGTTGATGAAAAGCAATACACAGACCAACAAAAGACCAACAAAACATGATTAGAACAGCAGTGAAGCTGCATACTACATCCAATATTAAAATGGTAAAAAGATTGAAAGGGCTGAAAAAACAAACAGATCTTTGCCTAGCACATAAAAGACATACAAGTAAGTGCCAGGTGAGCCTTTTTTTTGGGGGGGGGGTGGATTCTACAGATGGGACAGCACCACTGAAAGGGCCTCTCCTTGATCTTCTTTCTGGCCCTCTCCCACTTCATCTCAGACAATGGGGGCACCCAAGATGATCTCAACACATGGGCATGCTGGTACAGGAGAAGGCACTCTTTCAAATACCTAGGTCCCAGCCTTGATACCTCTGTTTCAACTACCAGCAGGGCTAGTGCCCATGCCTGGCATCCTTGGGCTACTGCTGGGATCCCAGCACCCATCAGAACACACCATTGATGCTTGCCTTGGCCCCTCTTTTTTTTTTTAAGCTCTTACTAACTCCTGATGGCCACTGTCATTTTTCAGCAATGACCTGGATGATGACTCAACATCTGTGTCATTGTTAGGGGAGAAAATGGCAGCTGCTACCAAAACATGGTGGCTTGCCATATTTTTGTGGCACCACCCATTCATTTTCCCCACGATGCCCCAGAATTAAATTTCTAGGCTATTGTTGGGGAGGGGAATGGCTGCCAGCTAACAACTCCAAGGCAAGTCTCTCCAGGCTCTAGAGGTTCTCATTCAACAGCATTTTTCTTAGGATGTCCTCAGTCCTGGAGCCACCCTGTCTACCAGCTCTTCTACCAGCTCTTCCTAGAAACCAAAGGTGCTTTCAGGTACTTACCCACCTGTTTGTTATTTGCAGATACCTGCTATGTCCTCTCTTTCTCTGTCATAATGTTGAATACCAGCCTACACAATCCAAATGTCAAAGACAAACCCCCATTTGAGAGGTTTGTGTCCATGAACAGAGGCATCAACGATGGAAGGGACCTTAATGAAGTTCTCCTGAAGGTAAGAAGAAAGTGTCATGCTTTTCCCCTTTAACATGAATATTGGAAGCCAAGAGAGAAAGGACCTTTTCAAGAATGGTTGAATGTACAACTATTCATCCATGCTACATGGTTCTGGCTATATTAAACAGAAGCCCCAAGAACAATTGTTCCTCAAGTGACCTTCTGAGAGGAGAGAAATGAAGCCACTAGTTCTACCATTTATGGGGGCAGAGGACTAACTGTGGGTTATTTACCACCTTGTATACTGAGGGCACCACTCTGAGTTTCCTCCATTCGTTACGGAAAAGGCTTGAGAGCTACAAATATTTTTGTGGGGCTTCAAGCTGCATTGTGGCAGGAAGTGAGAGGGGAAGTATGGACAGAAACTGTCAACTATAGGAAATCTGTATAAGAAAGACAGAACAAAAATCTTAGACAAACTAATGATGGCTCCAGGCTAAAGCAAAATACTTAACGGTTGTCATCTATTCCACCCTCCACCTTTCTGGCAGGATTCCTGTGAGTTTACAGCTGTGTGCCATTCAGAAATCCAACAGGGGCAGTTTCCCAAGCATGCTCATGAAGTGGAGGGGGAGCTTCACCTGTTGGATTGGTAAATGGCATCCAACTTCTAAACAAAAGAAGACATTGTGAACCTAAACATCAATACAGATCCAAAGAAGGTTCACTAATTTATTGGACAGGAAGCTGAATTATTATTTTTTAAAATGTACACAATCTGTAAAAATAGAATTGCATTAAAACACGTCACAAACCAGTAAAATATACAAAATACACTAGGCTTACATGAAAAAAAATCACATTAATCAGATATATAATTCCATCAGTATTCTAAAAGCCACAGGTGTGATTAAGCATGTTCAATCAACTACACTCCCATGTATTTACCATACATGTGGGAGGGAAGTGGGATCCTGCCCATTGCCACACTCAAAGTGCAATATGCTCTCCTGATATCTCCCACACCAGCTGTATGTTTGATGGAAGTGTGAAGAGACCCCATGTGCATCCTACGGATGTGTACATGCAGGGCTCTTTCACATGAAGGAGAACTCTGCCCAGTCAGATGTATATCTGTATGTGCACAGGACCCCTTAATTCCATCACAGAATGCAGTCCAGTGGAGCAAATTCTTCCAGAACTTCATAGAGCATCCAGAATCATTCATTCTGCTGCATTAGGACTATTAGCTACTCCTTGTAGCACTGAAGGAGCTCAAATTTTCTCCAAGACTCACACCAACTCAATGGAATCTCTTCAAAGAATGTAAATAGAGTTACTTATCTGATAATATGCAATTATGGTCGTATGCACATAGTATACATGGTAACTTTCATGGATATGTACTATGTATTAGTGGAATTACACAGTTCCTGGTTAATTTATATATTGTATTTTATAAATAAGAACCTAAGAAGAGCCCTTCTAGATCAGACTTAGGGTCCAGCACTCCATTCATACAGTAGCCAACCAGCTGTTGATGGAAAACTCACGAGCAGGACATGCAACAGCACCCTCCTGCCCATGTTCCTCAGCAACTGCTGTACCTAGATATACTGCTTCGGATACTGGAGGTTGCACTTAACCATCAGGGTTTGTATAAATAGCAAAATCATTAGTTTAAGAGTGAAAAGGGGCCACCCCCCAAAAAAGTAGTGGTGTAGAAAAGGCCTAAGTTTGGAAATTAAAAGAAAAGAGGAAAACTTTAAATCCCCCAAATAGCCTGACAAGGACCTGTGAGAGTCCAGGAGATACAGAATGTTGACATATCAGTTGAGGAGGACAAGGAAACTAGAGGCGAGGGAGAAGAAGAGAGGATTGGTCTGCTCAAATATCTAACGATATCCTGGAAGGGGAATAAGGGTTGCGGGAGGATGTGAGCCAAGAGAATTTAAAAAATGTTCTCCCTATACTGTGTGGGGATGGTTCAGTGAGAAGGAAAAGGTAAAGGACTGCTCATCCTTTGTCCTTTCCTTCCCACTGAACCTTTTCCTATTCTCCAGAACATCATTAACCTATTCACTCACTCATTCACGCCCTCACTCTAGAGCTCTCAAATGTATGCGGTCAAGATTGGCAGTGCTACATAGCACAAAAAGGGGATGTAGAAACACACATACATATGCATATGTGTAATATTTTACACATCCATCTCCCTCAAAAGATTGTTGCTCTGCAATGAAATGAATACTTCTTTTCTTCTGTATTCAACTGTTAAAGACATGGGACATCTGTCACAAAATGGTGGTCACCTTTATATATACTAGCAATATATATATATATATATATATATATGTGTGTGTGTGTGTGTGTGTGTGTGTGTGTGTGTGTGTGTGTATTCCTTGCCATCATAAACAGTGTAGCTATATCATATGACACTACAAGGCAGCAAGGAAGACCACCTGCTAAATAGGGTTTCACTGTGGTCAAAGTAGGTTTCAGACGGCTAGAGAGGGTTTCACAGCATCCCTGATTCATGCTGCAAATCACAGACATTTTCAGTAAGAATTACACATATCTTTTCAAATTCAACATCAGTGATCAAACATTCTCCTGAACCATCACTCAGAATGCAACTCTGATTTCATTTAGGAACCACTGACTTGCCCTTTAAGAGCAACACTGAGCTTTTCTGCTCCTGGCAGTTTGGAGGAAGTTGCAGGAACTTTACATAATAAATGACATCATATTCCAGCAGCCCTAATGTCATTACTTTACTGGATAGGTATCCAGGAAAAACAAAAAACCCGTATCAGTGTGTCACAGTGAGTCACATGTGCATAAAGAGGACTTTCTGTGCTTTCAGCATTACGAAAGTGCCATATAAAAGAAACCCCCTTGCTGAGCATAGGATAAATTATGAAAAACAAAAGAGACTTGAATATATTTTTATTTCATATAATTTGTTTTGGAGACCAAAAATCAAATTTGGTATGACTGAGGGGAAAAGAAAAGGAATGGGAATGGAAAATGCTTTGTGGAAGGAAATGGGTTACCAAAGACAAGTAGCATAGGGAGAGAGACTGTGGTGAGTGATGAAAACTGATTTACTTTTACATAGTCCCTTTCTCTGGAAGTGTCTTCCTGTGTCCACTCACTTTTTACATGAAATCCACGTGATGTAATTGACAAATTGTTGCATTCCAGCGTTTTCTGTATTGTCCTCCTGTCATGTTATGGAACTGATTTGGAGCTATTTAAAACTTTGAAATGCACATGCAGTGGCAGCCTGTCCAATGTGGGCAGACAAAGAGCTATTGAGGTATTAAGGGCTTCTGTGCCTTTAATTAAAAGCTTCCTGTTTGCAAGTCCAACTCATCCTATTGCATCTTTTAAGCACAGGATTACTGCTGTACAGCTCTTAACTAGTCTGTGAATACTCTTCTGATCAGTTTATGATAGATGGGGAGTGCTTTAATTTTTACTATATTAACCTATTTCCTCTTTTAGTTTTTTCACTTTTCGTTGTAATATAGAAAAACAGTGCTATTTTGTTATATAAAAATGTAAAGACAAAAATTATGAGAAGAAATTGCCCCCTCACACACACACACGTACACACACACACACACCTTGTGGGAACAGAAATTAACAACAAATGGCAATTGATAAAGGCAATCCAAGGCGCATCTAAGAGGTTTTTGATTAGTAATCCTGAGCTCAACAGGAAGCCATAAAATGGGCCAAATCTGCAAGCAGGAAACTTTTAATAAAGATTGCAAGGGATCTTTGCTGAATGGAATTCCATGTCATTTGGAAGGATCCTGGCCATGGAGAAGGGCATTGCTGGATAATATAGCATAATATTAAATGCTGCATGGAAACTCAACTTTTATTCCTCAGCAGACAGCAGTGCTAAAGGGCTCCAGTGTGAAAGCAACCCTGCTCAGAAGACCACTTCCTAACTATTCTTTGGTTTCTGATGTTTTGTTTAAATCCCTTCTCATTTCAAGATTTTTTTTCTGTAATCAAAGGGAAGGACAAGGGCTGGATCTATAGATACAACAGAATGCTACACTAGGCTCCAAAAGTGGTGGAATGCATTAATTCAGAGTGTATGTAGGGACCCCATGTAAACCAAAAAGAAAGAAAGACAAGCTCGGTTCAAGTAGAAAATGAGAGAGGTCTTAGCCTACCATATTTTTCTTCCGCTAGTTTTTCTATTTGCAGGCTTTTTACACAAGGAATTGTGCTTTTTTGTTTGTTTTTTGGTTTTAAAGATCATTCTAAAAGCATCATTCTCATTCTATTGCAACCGCAGACCCAGCCTAAATGGCCTTGCTCTGGGCTCCATTTTTATGGGCCTCAATCTTTTGTACTGCTCTGTGCATAAGTTCTGTTGGACCATGCAAAGCTGTAACCACGGCATGGCTACATTCCCAGTTCTTCATGTCCATCCATGTGTGTGTTCAAGCAAGGATAGTTTCTGTCTGCCTCTCTCTCTCTCTCTCTCTCTCTCTCTCTCTCTCTCTCTATTGGAGCATTTCTTTTCTTTTATTAATTATTTATTACATTTCTAGAGTAGGTCTAGACCACAGGTTTTCCCCATGTGGTTCCTGTGTAATTAATCTTAGAGGATTGCAAGGCTGCAAATAGGCCCACTGCCAGTCACCGTGAGCAATACTGGCCCTGGACTGACGGACCTGTTATAAGGAAGATTCCTATATTCCTATGGTGAGAAACATGCTGGCACCCTTCAGGATTGTCCTTTTCTTCCTCCCCTTCTTTTTCTGAGGCAGAGTTTGTTTGACAGCATCAAGAACGAGCCATTCTCCATCCCAGAGGATGACGGAAACGATCTCACCCACACTTTCTTCAACCCCAGTCAGGAAGGCTGGCTCCTTAAACTAGGTAAGGCATTTTGCATGCTGCTGAAAATCCAAAGTCAACACCCTCCCTTAAGGAAACCTGCAGAGTCTCCTAATTAACGGAGGACTGCAGCAGCCAGACGCTGTGGTGGGGTGACAGTGACCCCTGGTGTTCACTCTGCTATGTATTCCCTAGAGATCCCCTCTTCTGAATGCACAGGCTGCCAGTGGCTAGCAGGAAGTGGAGTGCTTTACTCTTCCACCCTCCGCCGGCCTGGTTCTTCATATTGATGCTATTGGGGCAAGGGGCAAAGAGAGATGGAGAGAGTGTTGCTGGGAAAGATCTTTGGAGAATGACATTTTTCCAAAGACGATTAGAGCACAGGCAATTGGATCAAGTGAGATGGGGCCTTAGAGTCCAGGATGCAAAGGGTGGTGAAATATATCTTTAGGGTATCCCTTTGTTGTGTTTGTTCTCAAAACCCTGATACGTGAGCAAGATCAGCCTCACCCAACCAGGCACCCTCTAGATGTTTTAGATGACAAAGTCCCATCATGGGTCATGCTAGCTGCCTGGGACTGATTGGAGTTGTAGTCCCAAACGTCTGGAGGGCACGAGGTTGGGGAACTTTTGGTTAGATTGAGGTATAGTAATGCGTCCGAGGCTCCTCAGTAAGCAATTGACTCAGTCATTCGAAGATGAATGATTCTATGGAATCCACACACATTTGGCTACACTGGCCATTTCTACAGTGGCCTTTTGAGCTGGGATAGCCCCTGGGTGGTCTCTGTGATTCCAAGTGAAGCACAGTGATTCCTGGGGGCAGGGGGGATGGGCACAGGTTTCCTCTGGGATGAGGGATCTTGGGGAAACCTGAATCTTCCTGCAGTCCCAGGAATGTCCTGCGACCGCAGGAGATGTGGCCACCTGTCCCGGCTGCTGCCACGTTTACTCACAAGTAAGTGTGGCAGCAGAAATGGGCATGGAGCTGCACTGTGCAGCTCCGTGCACATCAGGGGAGAGGGGGGAAAGTTCACCATCTCCAGGATGGCGAGGGAGGGAGCCTCAATTTTGGGCGGGGCTTTTTTTTAACCTACCGATTTTCGTTGGAACGCAAGTGCGCTCTTCGCGGATCCTAAACAAAATAATAATGGCAGGTGTGATGTGCAACGGCCCAAGAGGAAGCCAGATCATCGCACTTCCTCCTTTGGACTACAGCAATGATCCCAGAAGCAGCTACTTCCGGGACCATTCCCCCTCCCTCCCTCTACACCGGATGGTGTAGAAACAGCCATTGATTAATTTCTCTAATCCATCAGCACATTTCCTTTGGAGTAAGTCCCACTGAGCTCAGTGGGGCTTATTTCTGATTAGACTTATATAGCATTGCACTGTTGATCTCTGATTCTGCCTAAAAAACACTAAAAAACACAAAGAAACAAACAAACAGAAACAACATGGGACACCTTTCAAAGCTTTGCATTTGCTTTTGGGAAAAGCATCTTTAGGATTTTTGCAAGGCATTGGCCCTGTTCAGTCAACACGCTAAGCCACGGTGCTTAAGCATCTTGAGCTCAACTTTATGGCTTAGTGTGTTATGACTTAGCAAGTTGTGTGAACCATTCCTAACCATGGTGGCTACATAACCCCAGATTAAACATGCTCACTAACCATTTGCTGCAAAAGGTTTAGTGGCCTAACCATGTATTTGTGTTGTGCATGATTGGTTCTTTTTTGTTCTAGGAGGCAGAGTGAAGACCTGGAAACGCCGTTGGTTCATTTTGACAGATAACTGCCTGTACTACTTTGAATATACTACAGTAAGAACTCTGTGCTCCATTGAAACAAATCTTATATCAAAGCATGAGTACCCTGTTCAAATTCATGGCTAGCATTAGAGTCCAGACAGATCAGAGAGTTACCTGAGGCCCATGGATGAAACTTTGACTACATCTAGCTGGAAATGTAGCCAAGCCACTACTAGACTCCAAAATCTCTGGACACCTGGAAGATTGGAAGTGATAGATACATCAAGAGTAGCACTATGCCCACTACCTGAACTCAACATCCTGTTGTGCCCAGGCAGCGGGTGCTTCCCTTTGTGAGGGCATGTCCTTTGAATTGCCTCTGTTCTAGCAGGACCTCTAATCACCTTCCCTGATGGTTACCCCATGCTTGGCAGACCAGTCAGGAAAACAAGTTAAGGAGGATTGTGGAAGTAAGAGGTCAGTTAGCGGACAGGTGGCCAATTTCAGAGAGGCCACTCCTCTATTGAAAGTATACTCGAGAGCTGTCAGAGAAGAGACCTCTTTTTGAAGGTGTCCTCTCATAAAACATAAGAAGAGACATGCTGGATCAGACCAAGGGTCAATCTCATCTAGTATTCTGTTCCCCTAACTATCAACCAGGAATCCACAAGCAGAACATGGGTTCAACAACACCCTCCCACCCATGTTCTTCTGCAACTGGTGTATATAGGCTTCTCATTGAAGGGCTGGGCAGTCCATGCCTGGTTTGAAGATAAACAACCAGAAGAAAGGAGAGCCAGCAGGGGTTTTGAAGTTGCCCATCCACCTGGATAGAAGACTGAGCAGCAGGCACACAGCTCACCTGGTCACAGTCTTCCCCACTATGGTTTATTTCTATTTAAATTATAATAATTATATTTCAATTTGCATCTATACATATCCATTAGTACATGCAACTTTCATGTAAATATGTGTCTTCTTTTGTCTTTTTTTTTGGTGGGGGGAATGTATTTTCTTTTTCCTTCTCCTCCTCCTCTTCTTTTTTTGGTGTTGTATAAGTTGCCACCTTAGAGATCAGGATGTTCTTTCGGGGGTGAGGGTGGGGGAACCTGTTGCCTGGACTCAGCATGGAATGATGCAACATCCTTCATAACATCAAGGCAATGATTCCAGTTCATAGTGAGACGGAGTGTAGCATTTCTCCTGACTGCATTGGCTGCTCAGTGGTCATCTCAATGGCTCTGTCATGGAAGGGTTCCCATCTTTGGATGCCTGTTTGGAATGAACCCTTTCCATGCCCCAAGCTGTGTTAAAATTGTAGTCCTGCCTGCCATTCCAAACTTGCAAGGAACATGTTTCAGCATATTCCCATGGCTGCCCATTCTAGCCGGGGGGGGGGGGGGGAGGATTTCATGGCTTACCTATCACAGATATTGCTCTCGTACTGCTGAACCAGCATGAATACAGGGATTTGGGAATGAAGTCTTCCACTGCCCAATCTCAATGGGGTGTCACCTAGGGAGATCTTACCACTCTCTTCATTGGTATTGCATGCACTCTTTGGAGCTAACTCATCTCTGATTTGCATTGTTTTCTAGGACAAAGAACCTCTGGGAATTATTCCACTGGAAAATCTATCTGTTCGGCAAGTAGATTACCCAAAGAAACCAGTAAGTCCCTGCCACCAATGGTGTGATATGTGGGTCATTCCTGGTTTTAACAATGTCTTCCTTGCTCTCTTTTCTTGGACATAGGGATGATTGTTTCTTCTTCGCCAATTCAGTAGCTTAGCTACAGCATGAATGTCCAGGTGACAAGGCTTCTGGTTTATTTCTAGGGATTGTTGATTTAGGCTGTAAACTAGACAATGGCTGAATTCGGACAACACGATAGTCAATGGTGGGGTAATAATAAACTTTACAGTTGTTCATCTAGGGGGTACTTCCCAGACAACATGGTAATAAATAATCAACTGTGGTGTGGATTAGGATCAGCACTGAGTTGACTATGGCAGCATTCGGACGACATGATAGTCAATACAACTGACGATTGTTCCCCCCCACCCCCAGTTGCTTATTGTGTCGTCCGAATTCAGGCAATGGCTCAGTTCAGACAACACATTAGTCAACGCAGTGTGAAAACTCCACTCAACAGTTGAGTTTTTATGGGGTACTCCCCACACAGCATGTTCTACACTCTATTGTTGTGTGACTATGTGCTACTGTGATGTTTAGCAAAATCCATCAGGGTGTTTGATTGTCAGTTCCTCTGCCCTCTGTCCTCCCATGGTCCTCCCGATGGTATCTCGTCAGTCATTGCTGCAAAAAAAAATCCTGGCAGCTCTCCTAGAGTGGCACTCCTTCCTTTCACTGCTTTTGCCAGGGAACTCTGTAGCCAGTGGGAAAAGTCAACTCAATGCAACCGAAAACTCCATGGAGCCTGCCACACAACACACAACACAACCATTGTGCAGGAACTCTCCTTTGCACAGTGTTGATATTCTGCATGGAGTGTTTTCCAAAAAAACCTCCACCATTGCATGGAGTTTTCCCGCCAGACAACACATTTCTCAACGGTGGTGTAAAAACTCCACTGTGGAGTTCTAAAACCACCATTGAGAAATGTGTTGTATGAACTGAGCCAATGTAAGTGGGACATGCAATAGCTAGTCAATGATGCCTTTCTCCAGGATGTTATTGCATTCCCCCTCTGCAATCTTCACAGCTGTTGGGGTTGGGGAATGAAGTTTCCCAGCAATAATATATTGTTCCCTGTTGTAATGCAAAGTATTCTGGGGTGGCTTGGTCTTGAATGTGCATTTAAAACTCATTGGCTTTTCAAAAGACCGGCTCCTGGTGGAGATCAAAACTCCTACAATTGGTTTGACAATCCCCAAAGATACATTTCCAGAAGAGCTCCAAAATATATGGACTTTTGGACTCTTCTGGGGATGTGGTTATGGATATTGTCATGATGAGTGCCTGTATTTCAAAATTTACCACGCTTCATTGCTCAGTCCTTACTGATCTGATGTGGGGGTGTTTCTTCTTTTAGTGGGTTGCCCCTCATTTGTACTTCTGCAAATCTTGGGTTTTTCCCAAGTCTGAGGTTCTCTCTCTCTCTCTCTTGCACAAATAGTATCATTTTGTCTACATGAGATTTGAAGCTTGGAAAATAAGTTTGCTATTTTGGTATATGGGTCTCTCAAAAATTGTTGTGCATATTTTGGGGGCGAGCCTTCAAAGCTCCCCGTTCCCAAGCAAGAAGTTGTTCAGAACTGGGATGTCAGAGAAATACAAAATGGAATCCAACTGAAACGTCAGAGAAATCCGATGAGTGGATTCCACAGTGGGCCATTTTTCCCCAAGTCGCACAGATTCCGCTGAGTGGATTCTTTTATTTTGCAGAATTTTATGCAAATTTAGTTGTAGAAAAATACATTTAAAAAGTGTGAATTTATGCAAATGTGAATTTGCAGAAATGCAAATTCGTGTAAATTCAAAAGTTGGAAAAAATATGATTCCATCAATAAGCAGAAGACAAAATGAAAGGCACCTGACAATCAGGAGGAAAGAGATGGAATGGGTTTTTTTCCAAATCTGTACATCCCTAGTCCAGAATGAACAAATGGGCCCGTGCCAGCTGGTGAGAGAGGAAGGGAACAGGAGAGGGCCTTTACGTGTCTTTCATCTGTCTTCCATCTTCAGCAATTCTATTTCATTTCATTTCCCACTTTCGTAATCATCAATCTGCCTTCTATAGACTTGGGCTATTTTTTTCCCTTAAACATTTTTTGTACTTCTGTAAACCTTGGAATTACCCTGGGTCTGCTGATACCTCCCTCTTGCATGTGGCTCTTGCCATTTTGGTAACAGAAATAACAAAACAAAACCTGCCCCTGGGAATCATTGAACTGAAATTAGAATATAGGTTATTCTTCTCCAATACTAGAGTTTGAAAAACCAACCAAATCCCTCCTCTGACCCACCAGGCTTCCCCAGGCTATGCCTGAACTCTCCTTATCCTGCCCTGACTCTTCCTCTGACCCCACCCAAGTACCAATATTTTTTTTAAGTTCAGAGCTGGCAGCCATTTTGGTGAAAGTTTCAAAGACTCTAAGAAAAAGGAAGTGGATAGAATGAAATTTGGCAACCTAGCTATCCTTCTCTCCAATTCTCTCCTCAGCCCCATAGTCAGAAATTGTGCAGGGAGGGGGGATGGGTACACCAAAAGGGACTATTGCCAGTTGACACAAAACATAAAAAAAAAAACCCCACTTGTCTAATCCTATAGCCACATACCTGGGAATAAGCCCTGTTTAACTCAGTGGCTGCATTCGGACAACACATTAAGCAACAGAGGTGGGTGGGGGTAAACAATCGTCAGTTGTGTTGCTTATTGTGTTGTGTGGAGGGTAGCACGCCACTCACAAACTACTGATGGTATGCTATTCTTCCCAAATAAGCAACAGAAACAACTGGCTTGCAAGTTGTTTAGCTTGAAACCAGTTGTTTAAAGTGTTGTGCGGAGGGGTGAGTGTGTTAATGGCGTGCAGGGAGTGGGTTAAAACACAAGCCCATAGAGGCAGGCGGCAAGAGCAACCAAAGCTGCAGCTGCCACTCTGCTACAACTGGCGCAACTTGCAGAGGCTGCTGGGATAGCACTGGGAGGACCTAGGGAGGAGGGAGGGAGGGGAGAGGGGCGGGGGCTGTCAGTCAAATGCCGGGTTGACTATTAGTCCACTCAACGCCAGCCCCAACCACTCACAGTTGTGTAGGAATATGTTGTGTGGGGAGTACCCACAAAATAACCAACTGTGAGTTGGCTACTCAACCCACCATTGACTAATGTGTTGTTCGAATGCAGCCAGAGTGTCTTATGTCTGAGAAGACAGGTATAGGATTCTGCTATTAATTCATTAAGGTTGCAGTCTCTAAGCAAAGTTACCTGGGAATATGATGAAGATAGTGAGATTTACTTCTGAGTAAGCATGCACTGGATTACATAATGAAAAGGACTAGAAACCTAAACATTGGCTCAATTCAGACAACACGATAATCAATGGTGGGTTGACTAACCCTAACCCTAGGGGGGCACTCCCCACACAACTTGGTAATAAATAATCAACTGTGATGTGGATGAGGATCAGCGCTGAGTTGACTATGGCAGCATTTGGATGACACAATAGTCAAAACAACTGACGATTGTTTCCCCCACACCAGTTGTTTATTTTGTTGTCCGAATTGAGCCAGTGTGTTGTTGTTTTAATAAAAACTGGGAATGGACTGGAATTCCCTTAAGGACATAGCCCTTCCCCACCCCACCCCAAAAGCTATCTTGGCTAGGCACATTCTCTGCTTCCGGCTGCTCTGCCACCCTACCCCCAAATTAGGAAAAAAAAGACAGGTGGATTCGTACAGATCCTAAGCATCCCATGTGTGAAATGAAGATACACCAGAAGGACATATGAGAATGAGTTTTCTCACAGAGAGTTAACTTGGAGATCTCAAAATCTCATTCTGGAGTACATCTCACAGTACATTGAAATAGGCACCTGGAAAAAAAACCCAATTACTTTTACATGTAGGTATCTTCCGAGATGGCTATCAACAGCAGCAATACACCTGTCTTTAAAGAGACGCTTGAGAGTCAGCCCTTTGTTATTGGTGTCTGGTCTAATAAACATCTTGAGAGAGCCCACCCGTTAGCGGTGTCAATCAGGATCTCATCTGAAAGTTAGACTGGGTGGGGAGAGAACCGGTGCCAGATCAGAACAAATTATTCCTACTACTGATCACACTTCTCTGAGTCTGGGGAAGTATCAATTCAGCAGATTGCTTGATAGTGTAACCAGAGGGACTCTTTACAGAAAGGAGAAGGATAAAGTTCCTCTGTTGGGATTTCACAAATTACACACGGTGCCACAGATCTAGAAATTCCTGAAGGAGCAGAGGAGGAGGAAGCGGTGAGGTTGTCCTGCAAAGCTGTCATCAAATCGCCTGACATTCTGTACATCATCGGGTAGATCATTCCATAATTGTACAATAGGACTGACTCCCATGTAAATGTTAATAGGGACCAAGATAGACTGGACCAGCTGATGTTGATCTGAACTATATTTAGTGACATCAGCACAGGTGGAAGCTTTGTTTTCTTTCTTTAGCCCAGGGGTGCAGAACCTCGAGGGGAGGACAAATCCATCCCTCTGGGAGCCTCAGTTCACCCTGCCCTTGCCATGACCCTTTCCCCCAACCACTGAGAGTTAGTGGTTGCCCGGATTTTTTGCATTTCCTCCCTTTTTTAAAAGTTTGAAATGCCTACTGGCCAGTGAAGGCTGGTGGGAAAATACCAAAAATAACAGCATATTTGAGCTAAAGCATTATTATTATTATTGTTATTATTATTATTATTGTTGTTGTTATTATTATTATTATTATTATTCCTTATTGGGAGGTTTTCAATTAGACACACACCACACATACAAAATGGTGGGATAATTTAGGAGACATTAGAAGCTCTGATCGAGCATGTCTCCGCTCTGAAATGATTTGATTGGTTTAGATGCAGCCAATCCCTGCTCTGGAAGATCGAATGCACTGCGGATGTTCGTGGTTATCAGATAATTCCAGGGCGGAGCGCACACCCCTAATATTTTCTCTGAGAATCTGCATTTTAAAACATTTTCTCTCAAACTACATCTATTTAAGTGTGTTTTGATGTGGGGGATCAAGAATGGAGTGGCAACATTTGGGAGCGTGCAAAAGCTGATGGATAACTTCACATTTTATTCTACAGATTAGTCCATGATGTGTAAATCAGAAGAATTTATAGTAGTAACAGACCAACCTGTCAAGTTTGATACTGCTCACTTTCTGGGGTTTCCTACATTAAATTCTTACTATTCCATTTCTACATCAATCCGTTAATTTCTTTTTGTTTTAATCTGCACCAAAAATTCTACAAGTTTTTGTGCACATCCATCTAAATGTACACATTTTTGTATGCACTTTTCTAAATATATACATTTTTACAAGCAATCTTCCCTAAGATAATGTGGTTTTCTATGCACTTTCCTCTAATATAAACTTTGTTGTGTGCATTTCCTTCCAGTGTATGAATGCTCATTTACCCCCTACTAGCCCAATTTTTGTGAGAAGTTTTTGAATTGGCCACTGATCATAACATTTAGGAAAATGCAAATACCGCCATATTGATGCATTCCAGCCCATGCATAGGTTTGGGAAGTGTCATTTGGTGTGAACTGAACGACTTTCTCATCCACCCCTAGATCATAGCGGGATCCACAAAGAACAAATTCCTCAAGTAAATAAAACAAGAAAATAAAATAGCATCCTCTCTTGCAAAAATAAAAATGCACCCAGTAGACAAATTTAAGAATATAAACAAAGATGGGGAAAGAGCTATAAAGTCAATTTCTCCAGATCATACAGTCAGTCCTTCCATCTGATAATCCTTGCACTGCATCACATGGGATTTCAGCATGCGTATATGTGAAACTGTGAAGGAGTATGCCTTGGCTGTTTTTTTTTAACCAAAAGTACAACAGACATACACACACATACACACACAATGTCGGAACTTGTAGCCTTGCTCATCCCCAGTCTTTGATTCCCTTCCATTTTCTCCCCTCAGAATTGTTTTGAGCTCTTCAATGCAAACTCCAAAGGGCAGAAGATCAAAGCTTGCAAGACTGACGGAGATGGGAAGGTGGTTGAAGGCAAGCATCAATCCTACAAGATCTCTGCAGCCACGCCAGATCAGCGTGACCAATGGATTGAAGCAATACGGTGAGGGTGAAGGGCATCAAGGTGATATGGAGGTATAATGATGTCATGGGAGGGATGACAGCAGGTGGGAGGAGAAATCCTCAGTAATACGACAGTATGCCATCAGTTCAGAAATCTGGAGTCCCATTGTGGGCCCAATGTGTGGTTCACATACCAGCAGGGCCAACCCTACCATTAGGCAGAGTGAGAAATCAAATGAGGTGTTTGTGTGCAGGACTGCCCAAGACATTATGTTGCATGCATCAAAGGGCAAGCTACTGGAGGATGGAGCTGCATAAGCAATACAGCTTACCTTGTGCTGTTCCTCTCAGGGGGAATTACCCTATTGCCAGTGTGAAAATATGATTCAACAGCCAGTCCTATCAATCTCTGTACAGCTTGCCCTTCGATGCAGGCAACAAAATGTCTTGGGCCAGTCCTGCACACAAAAACCTCAATTGATTTCTCATCACCTGCTATCTCATGGAAGATAAGGCTACTAGTCCTGATGGATATATGCTACTTCCAGACAGTATCAGAGGCATATGCCTATGTATACCAGTTGCTAGGGAACATGGACAGAAGGCTGCTGTTGCACTCAAGTCCTGCTGCAGTTGGCCATGGTGTAACAACGTTGGACTAGATGAACCCTCAGTCTGATCCAGCATGGTTCTTCTTATGTTCTTAACTCTTGGTGATTCACAGCAGAATGCCGGAACTAGATCCACTGCAAAGGACTGAATTTTAATAGATGTGAAAGTTCTGTCTTTGGTGTCCAATCTCTGATGCTCATTCACACATGCAACTCTTCACTTAGTGCAGCAGCCATCGAGTGAGACCATGCTTGTGCAAATCAAGACAGTGAGATCTCTGTAAGAGCTTCTGGTGGTGGAAGCTGGCAGGAATTGACAGGTACTGAGGACTAACAGCATGTCACAAAGTTCTCACAATTGAACTCATGAGATCAGAATAACAGAAAGGATCATTGTAAGTCCAAACATGCCACCCACTTCCCACACTGATATCTGGAAAGGAATTGAGTCAGCCTTCCCCAGTCTGGTGTCATCCAGATTTTTTGGACTTCAACCCCCATCATCCCAAACTAGCAGGATCAATGGTCAGGAGTTCTGGGGTTTTTAGTCCTCCCCTCTTGTTTTCCCCTAGCAATTGACATTCATCCAGAAGCAGATTATCTTTGAACATGGAAGATCCATTTGCCGGCATATGTTCGAAGTGTAGACAACTTGGTGCCTTCCAGATGCTGTTGGACTCCAACTCCCAGAAGCCCCAGCAAGCATGGCCAGTGGTAAGGGATTATGGGAGTGTAGCCAAAACATCTGGAAGACACTAGGTTTCAACAGCTTTGTTCAGTGACTCTCCAGTTCCTATTGTGAAGGTGATTGACACTTTGCTGATGGCTAAGTCTTAAATTCCTCCCCTTTCCTCTCCTTAATTTCAGAACCAGCATCACTCAAGATCCCTTCTATGACCTGGTTGCTGCTCGTAAGAAGAAGATTGCCAGCAAAAAGTGAACCTCTTTGGCTACCATCTTGCCCAACGAATGTTTCAGCTTCAAGAAAACAGCCTCCTTGGAGTACTCTGGCAAAGGAACTCAAAGTACCCACCCCCAAATTCCAGTCTGACGCAGGCAAATGACTGACAGGCTGATGGGTAGCCTCCTCTTTCCACTCTCACGGCCAGAATCTGAAGAAACTAAAACTGCTGCAGGAAGTATGGCTCATTTGTAAGTACACGTATCAAGTGTCAACATTCACGTCATATGGAGTAGTGCTTAGATTCTTGTATCCATCAATCATGATCTGGGCTAGAGAACCCAGGAAAGGCGATACCTCCTCTTAAAATGACCAGAGATCTTTTATGTATGTAAGCCAAGAAAGACCTGGGTACATGGGTTCCTGTCCTATCCAACTTGCTGTTCCACGAATAATGATGCAGGTCGAGTTATGTAGCACACAATAAATAAATTCATTTGGAATAATAGAATGACAGACAAAGGTTACCTGGTGGAGTGAAGGGTAACAATTCCATATTGTGCAGCCTAGCCAGGGTAGGCACTTATATTATTATTTTGTGTTACCAAGCTTGACACATGGCCCTTTGGAAGATGTGAACTGCTGCTGAGGTTACTGTACTGTTGTATTTTAGCTTCTCAGAACAGAATCCTCCAACTAGCATCTGACTCTAAAAAAAAACCATGCAGCAAGTAGATCGTTCCTATATTTTTTCCCCAGCTGGCCAGAACAGATTAAAGACACCGCAGCATTGGGATGAGTTATGCACTTCTTTTGAAAGAGTCACTTAGTCCTGCAGACTGAGACCTGTGCTTTAGTTTAGGAGATGAGTGTTGAACCTCTGCCATAACTATGGCTTTAGGCAAAGTGCTCCTTCTCAGCCTTGGTTTCTCATAAGAACATAAGGAACATGCTGGATCAGACCAAGGCTCCATCTAGTCTAGCACTCTGTTCACAAAGTGGCCAACCAACTGTCTGTGGGAAATCCACATGCAGGACAAGAGTGCTATAGCACCCACTCACCCACATTCCCCAGCAACTGATGTACATAAGCTTGTTGCTCTGCTATTGGAGGGAGCACATAGCCATCAGGACTAATAGCCATTGATAGCCTTCTCCTTCAGGAATTTATCCAACCTCGTTTTAAAGCCATCCAGACTGGTGGCCATCACTACATCTTGGGGTAGCTAATTCCATAGTTTGACTATGCACTGTGTGAAGAAGTCCTTCCTTTTATCTGTCCTGAATCTTTCACCAATCAGCTTCATGGGATGACCCTGGGTCCTAGTATTATGAGAGGGGTGTGTGTGGATATCTCCCTATCCACATTCTCCACACCATGCACAATTTTGTACACCTCTATCATGTTTCCCCTTAGCCTCCTTTTTACCAAGCTAAACAATCCCAGCTGTTGTAACTTTCCCTCATAGGGGAGATGCTCCAGTGCCTTGATCATTTTAGTTGCCCTTTCTGTGCCTTTTCCAACTCTACAATAACTTTTTAAAGTATGGTGACCTGAACTCATCTGTTAAATGGGCATAAGAGTACATGCTTGACTGGACTATTATGAGAATGAATTGGGTTGTTTGAGAGTGGTAACTGCTGCATAAACAAGGGGTTGGTGGGTTCGGGGCATGGAGGATCTTCTTTGTTTTTGTTTTATTAGAACTCTGAGGTCCATTAACTGGAGCCAAGTGCAGAATACTGGATCAATTGGGCACGTTTAAAGGAACAGGGTGCCTCTGAGCACATGCCCAGCCCAGGGATTTGTGATCGGGACCGGAGCCAAGCTCACAAACTCTTCCATGCAAAA
Organism: Anniella stebbinsi; assembly: GCA_029215795.1. NCBI lineage: Eukaryota > Metazoa > Chordata > Lepidosauria > Squamata > Anniellidae > Anniella > Anniella stebbinsi. The sequence goes on from JARDYH010000003.1 coordinate 33,421,430, forward strand.
ATCCACTCCTGGTTTTCCCTCAAGTATTCTTCAACAACATAATTTAGGAGGGTGAGGGAGGGAGGTGTTTAATTGTTGCTATTGTTAGACAACTGAAGAGTCAGAAACCCTTGGACTGCAAATCACCCAGAGATCTATGGATAGATGCCAATCTTATTTAATTCTGCCCACTCCTGGTGTAAAGCACTTTGTGAATCAGAAGAGCTATGTAAATGAATAAATATGAGTTTTTAAACAAGTTATTTTAAGGATTTAAAAGTGAGTAGATATAAAGATGCTATGTCAAATGTATCAAGACAGACAGGAAATGGGTGTTTGTTTTTTTCCACACATGTTCAAACAAATGGAGAAATGCCAATTTCTTTTATAAATAAAAATGTGGGGGGAAATATTGCAGCTTTTTGCAGTTGAGTTGTTTTTATCAACATAAAACAGAAGCACCGAGCAGGCTGTATTTCTGTGGTTCTTTCCTATACCCCTTTAAGATGAGTCTACCTAAAGAAAGCTATAGCACAGGCTTCAATCCCTGACATCTCCAGATAGAGCCCTTCTCTGAAATGCTAGAGAGTCACCACCAATTAATAAATATAATATTGAGCTGGACTTGATAGAAGGTAGCTTCCTATGTGCTATTTCCAATGTTGGCCATCCACCAGCAGGTTGAAAATCTTTGGCTGAACAAATTTCTCCTTCCGTTACAACCCAACCACCAAATCAGCTCTGGAGGGTTGGGGGAAGTGTCTAAGCAGATTTGAGGCATGTGCACAGTTAAACAATGGGAAGCCCCCTGGATCTAATGATATACATTTAACTTAGTGTTAGGCCAAAAATTTCGATTATTCCCTTTTCAGCATTTGGGGGGGGGGGGGAATGAAAAAAACCCTGGTGAAAGAGGCTGGGAGACGTTAGCATTTCAGATAATTTTCTCTTGGGGAGGGGTACTGGGTTTCTACATATCTTTTTAAGTGCAGGAAGGTTTGAGGGGGTCTTCTTTCTATTTTTTTAAACACCTCTGGCACCAATGGCATTCAGGAATTCTTCCTGAATGCCATTGGAGAGAGAGAGGACACATGGTCTCCAATAGGCATTCATGAAGAACTGCTGGGCTCCTCCAAGTGCCAGGGGTTGTTGTTTTTTTAAAAAAAATTGAAAGAAGACACCTGAACAACTGGCTACACTTTAAAAAGGTATGTGGAAATGCTGTCCTCCTCCCCAAGGAGAAAATTCTCTGAAATTCTCTCCCTCATTTTTGCAGGGAAAGAAAAGGTCCCCAAATATAGGTGGCATCTCATAATTCCACAGCAGTGCAGAAAGAGCGCACAATATGGTACTGGACTCAAAGCCAGCTGTCCTGAGAATCTTTACTTTCATGAAAAAGAAAGCAAGTTTCTAGACCTTATGGTGGTGAACATCAGCTTGAAAATGTGTAGATAATGCCAGAGAGTTGGTGGTATAAACTGCAGGCTGATGTGACCTGCACTGTTAGGAACCTACCTTACATGGAGTTAATGCCTTGGTCCATCTAGTCCAGTATTGTTTACACTGATTGGCAGCTGCTCTCCAGGGTTTCAGGCAGGAGATTTTTCCTGTCCTACCTGGAGATGCTGGGGATCGGTGGTAGAGTGTGCCAATGCTCTACCACTGAGCTATGGCCCCTATTCTTTGCTGCTCTCTACAACTAGCAAAACAGAACAAAAATCAAATAAAAGAAATTATGCTAATATGTGCAATTTGCATCATTTATATAGGTTGCAAAATTCATTTGTTTTGAGGTGACATGGGAATTGGATGGCTTGGATGCTGAATTTTGGTTGGATTGGGTTTTGTTTTCTTCGTGTGGAGTAACGTACTGTTCTGATCACAATGTCCGTTACGTAGTGGTGGCCAGAAAACAAGTAAAATGCAAGAACTGGGAGAGCACAGGTTATCTTGGCAACATATTCCCCATCTCCATTTTCTTGGTTGTTCTTGGCTTGCCTACCCCTGCACATTTCCTGGCCTTCCTTGCGTATCTATCTTGCCTAGTTTTTATCTGCAATCTCAGCTCTAATTTCTCACCTCTCTTCCTGAAGGGGGCTCTGTCCACAAGGAAATCCGTACAACAAGCATCGTCTTCCTTTTCTGTTCTGTTTTTGCCAATGCAACAGGGCAGTTGAATCCATTCCAATAGGCAGAGTGAATATATCTTTGAGTCAAGGCACGTGCAGATCCGGGAGAAGGAACACGAAGGTTTTCCTTGAATGACGCCATTGCGTCGCTCTTTCTTTCCTCCGATGACAGCAATGCACTAGGGAGCTTATTTATTGATTTGACCAGTTAGTTCGTGTCTTGGGTCTTCCCCTGACAAGGGAATGAACCCTACCACCCTCAACAGAAATCCCTGTGGGTTCCAGGCACTGTATTAGCAAAAAAGGGAAAAAAAGGGGGGGGGGGTTAAAACCATTGTACTCAGCTGGAAATGAATCTGCTAAATATACTCGAAAGGTTGAATATACCTGCAGCTTTCTTACCACCCTGGCTCCAACCTAGAAACCATTTGGAATGTCCAGGCTGCACTACTCACTCAAAATATCAGTAGGCTGCACAAAGAAAATCTGTTTTAGGGGCAGAGAAATCAACACTGGTTGGTTGGTTGTTGTTGTTTTTTGCTCCTCCTCAGAAGAGGCTGCCTCCAGAGTTCATTCCAGGTAATATGAAATCCAATTCCAGTCCTTTCCTTTCTCCCTGAGCAGCAATTAATTTCTAAAATGAATAAAACCACCCAAATGACAAGCCCTAAAGCCCCCCCCCCCCGCCTTTAGCAGTAGTGGTTCAGGTGGAATTCAGGCCAAGAATAATTTCATCTGTTGCAGGGACAGCTCAAGACGTATTGCTCCCTGAGGCATAGCAGAAAATCCACCCCAAAGTCAAGGTGTATATACCCCATGGCTGCTCAAGTTAGTTTGGTACCTGAGGCAAAAAAACCCATGAGGGCTTCTCTGGCAGTAAAACTACAGCAATAATAAATTGAATAACTAATATTTTGAAAACCTTTCATGATACCTGAAACTACCTGCCTGAAGCAACCACTTCAGTCTTTCTCATAGTAGAGCCAGCCTTAACCTGTTGAATTTCTGTGTCTGCAGCTCTTTAAAGCACACCAACCTTGAACTGCTTTGAGATTCATTTGGGAAGTCAGTCACGGGGCGTATTTTCCTCTTTTGAGACTGCATCCCTTGCTCTTAATTCCCATGGGGCCATGCAAACCAGGTGGCTTCTACCATCCTTTCATTGTAATGCCTGTGTAGGAGGAAGAAGAGAGGCAAAGACTGAGGGATATGAAAAGCTGTGGGATGAAGAGATTCTACAAATCATGTGTAGCTTAGATTGGTCCAAAAATGGGTGACCAGATCGCCCGGGGTTTCCCGGTCCTAACCGGTAAACCTGGGGCGATCTGGGCCGACCGGGGGGCGGCGGGGGCAACCCGGGGCTGCGGGGGGTCACACGGCGGCGAGTGGCGGCGAGTGGCGGCGAGCGGCAGCAGACCCGGTAGGTCCGGGTTGGGTTATGTGGGGGGGGGATGGGTGGCTTGGTGGTAGGGTTTCAGGTGGGGGGACTACTTTCCCACCACCACCTGCCGAGGCGTCCGCTTCCCTCCGGTGCTCGAACTACTGAGAAACAGGCGTTCTACTGAGGGACAGGCTGCGAAGCCTGTTTCTCAGTAGATTCGAGCACCGGAGGGAAGCGTCCGCCCTTGCTAGTAAGGAGCACGAGGCGGGAGGGGCCCCCCCACTTACCTTCTGGGGCAGCCGCTTCCCTCTGGTGCTCGAATCTACTGAGAAACAGGCTTCGCGGCCTGTCCCTCAGTAGCACACCGGGTGATGATGTCATCACCCGGCGTTGACCCTGGCAAAGTTTCATGTGTGTAACTTTAAAAATGACAAAGTTATAGGCATTCCTGGGTATTTATTAAAAAATTAATTGCCACAAAACACATGCACCAATCTTTCTGAAATTTCTCACAGATAACTATCCCTAACCAGTGTATAATGTGCCCAGGTTTCATCCTTCTATCTTTAAAAATGAAAAAGTTATAGGCGTTTTTGTAAAACAATACTTGGCTATGGGAAAAAGCATTCAAAATGGCGTCCGATCCGGATCGGACATCCGGTCCGATCCGATCCAACCATCCTCCGATCCGATCCGATCCGATCCAACCCCCCAGGTCCGATTCCGATCCACTATCCGATCCGATCCGGGGGGTCAGTGCACATCCCTACTGAGAAGGCCTCCAGGGACACAACAGGGCTTAGTTTTCCTAGTAAATATGTTTAAGATTGCAACCTAGCCTAGGATTCCCAGGGCCAATTCAAGGGTCAGTTTATCCCTGTAGCAGAATCAAGAAACCTTCCTTCCAAACTCATCTGATTAATTGCTGCTGCAGGAGCAGGAGGAACGTAAATGTAATGGCTCTACTCCAAAGAAAATATCCTTTATACTTCCCCAGTTATACAGGGTATTAGGCTATTAGAACTTTGTATTTGCCCAGTGCTTTGAAGGCACTGTGAAAGTCAGTAATATCTCCAGAGGGTCCCTACACCTAGCTCGTGATTCATCCTGCTGCAGTGCTATATAACATTGTGAACAACATCACTAACATGGCGTTATTAGTCGGGCATTGCGGATTATATCTGGGTTGGTGATTTACTGATCTCCTCCACCCCCTCATTGGTAATAAGAAAGATTTGAGGGATTATACTATTATGACCAGGTTGTAAGGAACCCTGTCTGCCCCGCTCCTCCATTAATGGTCTCTGGTAGGCATACCTGGCAGTAGCAGGCAGCAGAGGACACTGGAAGCATTGGGTCTGGTTACCATCTTCATTTCCCACAATGCTCCAGAAAGACACTGTCTTGTGGGAAATTACAATGGTGGCTAGACTAGCTACTGCTGAGTGCACTGGGCCAGAACTTTTTTTTTTTTGACAGGAGGCCCCAGGGCAGGTGTCAGCAGTGGGCACTGCCAGGATCCTAGGGCCCTGGCAGTTGCCCAAGGCTAATGCCTGCCCAGATACAAACCTTCATATGGTTAACATTTCCCCACCAGCAATCAGTATTGGCTTCCTGCACCGCCTTTTCTGTGTATCATCAAGCCCATTGTGTACGCTGCCTCGCTGCCCACGTACACCTTCCCGCCTGCGCATATACGAGGACGCAATGCCCTGTCGGATAGTAAATTTGATAGATTGCCGGCGAGCCAACATGTTTCTGTCTGCGCTCGGGAGCGCAGGCACGCCTGGAGACAGAAAGCAAATGCTGACACTTGGGGCTTTTTTCCCCTTTTCTATCAAGGACTTCTGAGTGCAGCTGGTAATTTCTTTTCATAATAAATGTCTATATATCTTCATAAAAGGCCAGGAGGCAATGGGCATAGAGCACAGGGATATGGCAGGTTCCGGCTTTGTCCCTCCTGCACCTTCCCCTCCCCACCTGTGTTTATCAGCTCCCCTTTGGAAAGATAATGCGTTTTAAAAGGCTTCGAGAAATCATTTGCTAGTGAAGGAGATTGAAGCTGGGAGGGCAGCCAAGGATTTCATTCGGCTGAGTTTAGAGAGACATGTAGGACAGGATGCAGAAAACATACGGTGAGGAAATGGGAGAATTGTCGTGACAGGAAGAGAGAGCGAGCTGTTTTGGGCTCCATACAGAATTTTGCATCCCGATGCAGAGCCTGTTCAAGATGTAATTTCGAGGTGAGTTTTACAGTAAACCAAGCCAGACCTAGAGATGTTTGAGAAATTCATTTCTGTTTATTTTTGACCAGAATTTATCCAGTTTGCACCTCCCGGAATCCAAAGTGAACCCAAACACAAGCTGCAGTCAAACTCTGTATGTTTCTGTGGCCGTACAATGGGATTGGAGGATCAAACAAACAAAATTAATTGAAACATATGCACATGTTGAAATATTTGCCTACTGAAAATATGCCTACTGTTGAAATATTTGAAGAAATGTGGTTTAATTAATGGGAGGGGAACACATATCTTTCAGAAATGGGCACAACGGATGCAAAGATTTGGAAACATGTGCCCAAGTTTTTATACTTGCAATCCGATACAGACATGAGCCACACTGAGCTTCAAGGTGGAATTTGGTGATTTGCACATCCCTCACCAGACATCCTCAACTACTTATGTGTTAAGTTCAGCCCTAAGAAGGTTTATATACTATGATGTAATTCAGATCTGCAGTAAAAATAACTGTGAAGAAGAGTGCAGCTATCTTCCATCCTAGACTCTTCATCATGATGAGATCAACATCTCTGGCCCTGTTCAGACAACACACTAAGCCATGGTAGTTAAGCATTTTGGGCTAAACATTGTGGCTTAGCATGTCATGTGAACTATTTCTAACTATGGTGGCTACATAACCATGGTTTAAACACACACACTAACCATTCACTGCAATGGGTTAGTGGCCTAACCATAGCTTAGCATATTGTCTGAACAGGCCCATTATGTTGACTGAAATGGACATTTGATCATTAGCGCTCTCGTGCATTAAAGCTTGGGTGGTGGGGAGGTAGGGTTGTCAGAAAAATCCAGAATGGATACAAATGACTTTTTTAAAAGCCAGTCCACTGTGGAATCTGCAGACTGGATTCACACAAATATGATCTCATTTGAATCCATTGTGGTTTTCTCCAACTTCCCTAGCTGATGTACTGTAAATTTTCACTGACCTAGAACCCTGCTATTGTTAACAGGATCTTTGGCTTTCCCACCCAAAGTCAAGGAAACATGGGCGTTAGATAAGAATTGGCATGACACTCTCTGGCCTGATGCCAGTTTCCAGGACTCTAAGTCCCTTTTGCACAAGGGCTTTGTGATATGTGTATGCCCAAATATGCACAAGCTTTATGCATATTTTCAACTCCAAGGGTATGTATGCTTGCTCCCACACAAATAGGACTTTGAATACATGGAGGTCAGGGCAGGCCACTGGGCACAATCCTCTATTTTACTTTATATGCTTCATAGATATCTGCACAATCAGGGACTGATTTTCTAAAACTCTATGGAGGTGAAACTGTGATCAGAATAAAGTGATGTGTAGTGATATTAGATTTTCATTCTACAACGGAAGGAGAGATTCACCTTTAATAGAAGGATACCTGGCAGGTCTGCTTTCATTCAAGTTGCTTTCTGAGCTAAGGATGGGGTGGGCATCCAGTTGGGGGTCGAAGCCTGGTGAGACTGAATTGGGCAAGTGCTGAGGACCCCAGCACTTGCCCAATTCAGCATGTGCCCAAAACAGCCATGTACTCAATATTACAGGTGTTCATGCCTTTAATGTTGCATACATAGCCCCTTTAAAGCTGCCATTTGCACAATTGGGATATTTACAGACAAGAATGAGCCACTTTTTCTGGAGGAAAATGGCAGCTCACGGAAGGAGTAGTCACTCACGCACTGCTGCTGAGCACCCATAGCCTGCCCAGCGGCTTGCCCCGACCTGCTCACTGGGGTCAGGTAAGTGGTGAGGGTTCCATGATCACTGCACAGGGTAAGCACGGGGGGGGGGGGTGTCTGTCCACCGCTATTCTGAGAATCAAAAGCTGAGTTCTGTCCTGGCTGAGATCATGCAGCATGCAGCGACTCAGCAATGTGGCAATGCCAGGACATTTGTTACCATACTGCCTTGCTGTACTGTGAAGCCAATGGGTACCAGATGTGTTTATGTCCTTAGAGGAAAGGAGGCCTGCCAATGCCACTCTCTTTGCAAAGAGATGCACCACAGAGTTCCAGAGTTATGTCTGGCATCTCACACATAAATGCTGCCTAAGCGTTGGGTGGAGCTAAATGTAACAGCAGATCAGGAGGAGATGATGGAGAAAGACCAGCTGGCAAGATGGGTGGTGGAAAGGAGAAGGTGGAAAGAAAAGTCAGAGGAAATGATTAAATAAGATGAAGAGGAAAATCAGGTCCAGTTTACAGTTTGAATAATTCATCCAGTCCCTTTAGTGAAGTCCTGTAAAAAAAAACCCATTCTTATTTGTGTAACCAACAAAACCACCTTGCATACATAGAAGAGAATCAGAAAATCTGGACAGACATCACCATAGTCTGGAACAGATTTTCTAGACACAGTCTTTCAAAATGGCTGCTGGCAAGTTTTAATTGCATCTATTTCGACTCCTGGAACACTTACAGAAGTTATTCTGGTGTCTAAATATATGTTTTTGAAGTCAAGGGGCAGGACAAAATGGGCAGGTGGATGCTACCACAAGGTTCAGATGTCATGAAGCTGAGCGGGTTCTACTCACCCAGATTTCTTAAACCTGGACAAAAATGGACTTTCAAGATTCTCCACACTACTTGTGGGCAGAGAAAATGTGGGAGGAGGATGAATTCTCAACAATTTCTCACAAGTAAGTCTCATTATTTGCAGAGATTGTAGCACAGCTTCTTTTTTTTTCTTTCTTCATAAGAGTTTTGGGCTTTTTTGGGCTGTCACTGCAAGTAGCAACAGCATCAACTGTGTTGGCAGCCTGGTCCCCATTTTGCATCCACCACAATACAGGTGTGAGGGAGGCAAAGCTCTAAGGATGGTCAGACCCACCTCCGTCCAGTTGGTGTGAGTACTCACTGAGCCATCCTCGCCGCTTACCTGTGTGAGCCGCGCTACGTGAACTGTGGGATGGCCCATTGAGCACCCGGGAAGCACAGCAGGCTGTCTGTCTCCTAACCAAGCTGCCAGCACATATTGGCAGCTTGGTTACTTCTGTAATTCCCAAGTTCTATGAATGGCTGCTTTAAAGCAGTGATGTATGCAACATTCAAGATGTAAAAGAGCCCAGTAAAGACCCAGACCCATCCCCATCCAGCTCCAGGGAAGAGTGCTGTGCCACCATCTATCCCCCAGTTTCCTGAAAGTTGTCTCCGCCCCTGAAACAGGCTTCCATTGTTATGCTTTATTCTCAGAGTGCTTTGTATTTTATTTTTGTGGTGTTTTTCAGCTTACCTAATCACTCTGAGGTGGCTGAGGATGGTGTGAGTGTGTGGGTGTTTCTGTTGCACATCTCTCCATTGTTCTGCAGCCTCCCAGGCTGCCTATGTCTACTGATCTGAAAAAAACCCTATGGGAGGAATCAACTCACAATGTTTTCCCCTGGACTTTAATTGAAGTCTGGGAAACCAAGGAGGCTACGGGCTCCCAGAGATAGGATAGTGCAATGAAAAACAGGACACTTGGGAATACTCCTTGGTTATGTCCTCAGCAGGGTAAGCACAAGGCACCCAACTCCAACCCATGAGAATTTCTCAAAAATTTCCATCACAATTGAATGTCTTTTGTGAAATCCATTCTGAGGCTCATCAGATGGAGGAGAAATTGCTTTTCCTTACTGCGGACTCACTTGCTGGTTCTCTTCTGCTTTCAAAATGAGCACTTTTCACCAAGAAGAGACCAGCAACCACATGGCCTGTAGATTTCAATGGCGATAGTACTCTTTAGTGGGCAATTTATAGCACAACCTCAGAAGACTCGGATTAAAACAAGGTTTTTTTTGTCACTCTAAAACTGAGAAAAAGGTTGGGAGGCACGTGGAAAACAGACAATGTCATCAAAAGGACTTGCAAAAAAATGTGTGACCAGTAATGAGCGTGCAATAAAACACTCATGTGATGACGCTCTCTGTCTGCATTTCACAGTGCCTTTCATTCTGTCATCCTGCTCATTGACAGAACTGTTTTTCTTTTCAATTTTCTCAAACTTGCATAAATCCACACTTGCAAAAATGTGCAAATATGCCCCCATGCGCATTTTCATACTTTAGCCTATAGGGGAAATGCCCCATTTTTTGGCCTTTTTAAATGTATTTTCTATGACTAAATCTGTGTAAAATGCTGGAAAGCTTTTAAACCAATCAAACAAACAAACAAACAAAAAACAGTCTGCAAGTCCCTGGAATTTGTGTGACTCAGAAAATGCTGGTCTGCTATGGAATCCACAGGTCAGATTCATAGAAATCTAACTCATTTGATTCCACTGCAGATTTCTCTGACCTCTCTACTCTTGGGTGGGGATGCTTCTTCGAAGATGACTCATGCTGCAACGTATATATGATGCACCTTCCAAAAATAAAGGACACCTTTTTCTGCTTCTTTGAGACTATTGTTTTACTTACATGCCAATCTATGCGGACTTGGGCCCTTTCTACATCTAAGGGCGTGGGGGGGGGGGGGCTGGGGTTGATCCTGGACTTACTTGCTTCCAGGATCGTCCTCCAGTTTCCAAATAGGAGGCGTGACATCCCGAAAGCAACAGGGATGTTGCGCCCATTGCGGGTGCCATTTTTTTAAAAAAAGCTGCAGAGAGCAGCGGGTGCGCAGTGGAAAAGGTAGGGAACTCCCTGTGCGCCCCACCCCCCACCATCGAAGAGGTGGCGGAATTGCTTCCCCCCCCTCCATGGGCATGGAGCCACCCTGCATAACTCCATGCCCATTTCACATCCCAGGATGGCAGGAAAAGCAGGATAGCCCCAGTTTCTGCTTTCCCGGGGTGTCCTGGGGTCGTCCCTGGGTCATCCCCGCTTGCACCCAGGATCTCCTTTGTGTCATTTGGACACACAGGGACAACCCCAGGATGACCCCAGGAAAAATCCCTGGAGTGGAAAGGGCCTTGATCAGTCAATTAAATCGATGGATTAAATCTCTTTTGTTTAATTAACCAAGATTTCTTTATTCAGTAAAAGCTCTTACCTATAGCTATTCATCCATAAAGGTTTCAGGATTGGGTTTGCCAACCTATCCTGGTCCCGGATTCCAAGGACAACCCCCCCTTCATTGCCAGCTCCAGGTTTTGGAAGACCCTTGGACAAGACACTGTGAAAGGGGCCCTCCCTCAGTTAGTCTGCCTACTCACCACCATTGACACCAGCTGCTCTTGTCCCTCCTCCTCATCTCTCATCATTGCTTCCTTTTGCTTGCTTGATAGTAGAGAATAGGGATGTGCACTGGATCGGACCCGATCCACGATCCGAGTCCGGTCCAGTGGGAAATCGGATAAATTATCCGATTTCCGATCCAACAGCTGGATCCGCCGATCCAGTCCGAACCGAACCGATCCGAAAAGGCTCCGAACTGGTTCGGTGGATCGGCGGATCGGTGGGTGCCCACTGGCGCCCACTGCCGCTTCCATTGGCGGGCGCCAGCGGGCGGCCGCCGATGAAAGTGGACAGCGGGGGGGAGGAGGGGGGCCCTTACCTTTCCGGCCCGTCCGCTCCCATCCGGCGCCGGCGGCTACTACCAGCGGGCTCCGCGGCCTGCTCCAGGGTGGCGTGCCGGGTGATGTCATCACCCGGCGCGCTACTCGAGAGCAGGCCGCGGAGCCCACTGGTAGTAGCCGCCGGCGCCGGACAGGAGCGGATGGGCCGGGAAGGTAAGCAGGGGGCGCGCGGAGGGGAGGAGGGGGCACGCGGAGGGGAGGAGGGGATCCCTTACCTTTCCAGCCCATCCGCTCCCGTCCGGCGCCGGCGGCTACTACCAGCGGGCTCCGCAGCCTGCTCCAGGGTGGCGCGCTGGGTGATCACCCGGTGCGCTACTCGAGAGCAAGCCGCAAAGCCGGCTGGCGGTAGCCGCCGGCGCTGGACGGTAGGGAACGGCCCGGAAAGGTGAGGAGGGGGCGCGCGGAGGGGAGGGGGGGTGCTTACCTTTTAGGGATGCCCGTCCGGCGCCGGCGGCTACTACCAGCGCCTCCGCGGCCTGCTCCAGGGTGGCGCGCCGGGTGATCACCCGGTGCCCTACTCTAGAGCAAGCCGCAAAGCCAGCTGGCGGTAGCCGCCAGCGCCGGACGGGAGCGAACGGCCCTAAAAGGTAAGCAGTGGTGGGGAAGGGGGCTTACCCCCCCCCCGGAGCCGTCCGCTTCTATCCGCGGGCGCCCGCGGACGCCTGCGGATGGAAGCGGACGGTCCCAGGGGGAGTAGGGAGCGCGGGGGAGGGGGCTTACCTGCCAGGGCCGTCCACAGTGGACGGCCCCGGGGGGGAGGGAGTTAGGCCCCCCCTCAGCCACCCGCCGCCATTTTTTCCTCATAGACTTGCATTGCAATGCAAGTCTATGGGGAAAAAAATGGCGGCCGATCCAAAAATTTAAGATTTTTGGATCGGGATCGGACTCGATCCGGTCCGGGGGGCCTCCAATTTTGTCCGAACCGATCCATGACAAAATTGGAGGTCCCGATCCGGGTCCCGATCCGATCCGGGGGGGTCCGTGCACACCCTTAGTAGAGAACCAATGAGCAAGTATGTAGTGGCATCTCCTGCTCCTCCTTCTCACCAACACTGTTGTCTGGATCGGAGCAAGGGGCAGGTGAACAAGCAGGTTGCAATGGTGAGGAGCAGCAGCAGCTGCTGCAACTCTAGGGGAATCTTGTCAGTGGGTCACTGCTGGGATCTAGGCCCTTGGCTAGTGCCCAGTCTTGCCCAGCCTTGATGCCAGCCCTGCCCCCTCGCTTTAGGCACTCCAGCCATTTTCTTCTTAGCCAAGATACAGCGAAGGATCTTTCACCCCTTGTGACCTGCAAGCAAAACACACTCTGGTTGGCCTTCTCCCCTTATATTCCTCAGCTACCCATTCTTGTTGCCCATGTCTTGTTTCTTGCTCTTTAAAACATGGGTGCTTAATGCCACCATGTTTATCTTGACAGAGAAGCAGCTGCATTGCTGTGCTACTCACTCCATGGCAGCTGTTTGCCCTTCAAGGCAATGTTTGCAACTGGGACAGAAAGTAACCGGAGGGGTGGGTGAAGGGAGGTCTCTGCTGGAAGCCTATATAGCTGCTCAACTTGGCTAGGAGGGAGTTGAAGAGCCCCTTTCTCCATGGCATGGTTTGTGAGGGAATGAGTCAGTGGATGGAAGTAGTGAGGCTGGCATTTTGAGCCCTAGCTCAGTTCAAAATGATGGCCCTTTTGCAAATTAATCACTGGCAAAGGGCATCAGAAGTTCAAAACATCAACATGAAATGAGTGTGCAGTGTCATATTGAATCTTTGTGGAGCCAGTCCTGCTTACCTGCCTGCTGAAACATAGTCACACATCCCACCCAGAAAGCTGTCTTTCTGGATCAGCCTTCCCCACCATGTCATCATGGCCCAGACCCCAAGGGTGGGGATGATGGGAGTTGTAGTGAAATGCATATGGAAGACACCAGGCTGGGGAAGGAAATGCCCATGCTGTGCTCAGTGAGGCAGCTAGTTGTGGGTCCTACATCCGCAGGCCTTTTCTTCCGTTCCTCCTCTCCACCTGTATCCCACACTCAGACCTTAAGGTAAGAACTGGCCTCCCCTCAACCTGCATCCACCTAGCAAATCCCCCTGACCAAACAGAGAGGCATGACCCCCATGGGGAACCATCATCATGGTGCCCCATCCTTACCCTCCCTGGCTAGAGTCTAATGATCACGCGGGCAGCTCTGCTCTAAGCAACAGTGGCAGGGATATGCTGCAGTCTAATTTTGCTGTGCCATTTCCAATCTGCCCTCCTCCCTTTGATGATGATGAATGGGGCCTGTCCCATAGAGGTGGAAAGGAAAGAGCTTGCTTATGAGACACACACATCTTCTCTCTCTCTCTCTCTCTCTCTCTCCCTCTACTACAGGGCATTCTCTCATCTGCTGAAGTGTCGGAGCCAGTGAAAAGAGAAGGTTGTTCTCCAGGGAAAAGAGTAAAATCTCAGAATTGGGGGACAGTGCCAAGAAAGCAGGCTGTTTTCTACTTTGTTCCAACCCCCCCCCCCACATTGATGCTATTAGTTCAGCCCCTTGTGGGCCAAACTAGTTCATGAACCAACCACACAATAGCATCTTTAAAAAATTCAATGTCTTGTCCCCACTGCCTGAGGTCTGGAAGTGGAAATGCTGTCCTAAGCATATCAATAGTGCAGCACATCCACCCATCATGCACAGTAAATAGCTCACTTGCTCCCTCCCTTTCCTTTTTTACTATGGCGGTGGGGTGTGTGTGGGGAGAACATTCAGACAGTCGGCTTGAAGGACGGAGGAATGGATACACTTGCCACTCAGTCTGCATGATCTGCATCAAGGCTGGACCACTGGCAGCCATCTGAGGGGAGCCTGGAGCCAAGCCAAAAAGACCAAAGAGCAAGTCAGGCCCAGAGGATAAACCAGGAGGCAATGTCAACAAGCAAGCCAGGAGTCAGGGATGAAGGACCAGCTAAAGCCAAAGGACAGACCCAAAGGCAGGATCTAGAAGCAAGCTAGACACTGGGATCTCAGAGAAATCAGCAACAGATTCAAATAAGTTCAGAGTTTTGTGAATCTGACCCATGGAATATGCAGCAGACTGGCTTTTTCCAAGACACACAGATTCTGTGGACTTGCAGACCTTTTTTTTTTTTTTTTTTAAACCTTTGGGGTTGGATTTGCACTTTCACTAATGTGCATTGGTGCAAGTTGAATGCAATTCTTGTACATCCCTCAAAAAACAACAACAACACCTGATTCCCTGAGTGAGCGGACAACAGAATGAAAGAAGCCTGACAATCCATGAGACACAGATAGAACAAAACCCAGACATCCTTAGCTAGAAGTCAAAACTAGGCTGACCGTCTGAAAAGGAGGACAGGGCTCATATAACTTTAACAGTTGTAGAGAAAAGGGAATTTCAACCAGTGTCATTTGTATGCAATTAGTTCCTGGTGATATTCCCTCTTCATCACAACAGTTAAAGTTGCAGGGGCCCTGCCTTCTTTTGTATATGGTCACTCTAGTATAGTGCCTGCACCTTTAACAGTTGTGATGAAGAGGGAATTTCACCAGGAACTAATTGCATACAAATGACACCTGCTGAAATTCCCTTTCCTCTACAACTGTTAAAGTTATATGAGCCCTGTCCTCCTTTTCAGATGGTCAGCCTAGTCAAAACAGAAGAGCAGCTCAGGTCCAGAAACCAAGCCAGATGTCTGCTTTGCTCTGCTTTAGGCAGGCAGTAAAGAAGGACCTGTTCTGTCAGGCTTTAAATGTTTTATGTTTTTGCTACTCTTTAATTGTAATGTCACTTTTTAATTGTTCCTTGGGTTTTATGTGAAGTGTTAATGTCTTTATTGTACATTGCCCCCAGCATCTGCTCGACAGTGAGTGCAGCTTTTCAGGACCAAGGCTACAGGAACACACCGTTGTTGCTAAAGCAAGACTCCAGAGAAACAGGAAGCCTTTTATACTCCTTCCTGCCTAGGAACATCCAGTGACCAACTTGGGTGGGCGGAATCAGTCCAAGGCATTCTGTAGTTCAGTGATTCACCACTCGGGGAAGTGGCAAACAGCAACTGGTACTTTTATCTCTCAGTGTGGTCCTATGCGTCTTTCTGCAGTGCTGACCATGGTAGCCTGCATGACTACAGTAACAAGCAAACAGGGCAAGCAAAGTTAACCTATCCTTTACAGATATGGGTTTTTAGTTTAGCCCACAAGGATAGCTGTCAAACTACTCCCCTGCCTCCCCCCACCCCTCTGTTAGCTGACAAACCCACTGTTTTGAAACTTTTGGAACCTCTTAACGTAAAAAATTAATAGCCACAAAATGCCTGGACCTACCTTTCTGAAATTTCTCACAGATAAGTACCTCACACCCATCTGCCACTTGGGTAAGTTTCATGTTTCTATCTTTAAAAATAAAAAAGTTAAATGGGTTTCTCTCCTCATTCCTCCCAAAATACTTTGCCATTACGCACTTGAAGCTATGCTTCTGAAATTTCTCACACATGTCAACCAAAGTGGTATCTGTAATGGGGTCAAGTTTCATTTTTGGATCTTTAAAAATAAAAAAGTTGAAGGCATAACTGTCTTTCCCCCACTGCTACCCATTTTTCAAAAATTAATTGCCACCAAAGGCAAGCACCTATGGTTCTGAAATTCCACACACATGAGTCCCAACATACCATCTGCAATGTGGCAAAGTTTCATGTGTGGATCTTTAAAAATAAAAAAGTTATAGGCATTCCTGGTTCATTAGTAAAAAATTCATAGCCACAAAATGCCTGGAGCTATCTTTCTGAAATTTCTCACACAGATGTAACTCTAACCTATCTGCAATGTGGCCATGTTTCATCCTTCTAACTTTTTAAATAAAAATGTTATAGGCATTTTTGTAACATAATACCAGGCTATGGGGAAAATCATTCAAAATGGCATCTCATTTTCCGATTTTTTCCGATTAAAATCGGAGACAAAAATATCGTATCAGAAAAAAACAGATCACCAAGTTACCATATTGGAATCATGTACCAGATGTCTGATAGCCTCTGATTTTAATCGGTATCAGATATCGGATCTGATACGATGCACATCCCTAATATTTATTGCCATTATGAAGACTTGACAGACACTGCCTTGCACTCGATAGCCTGAAGTTAGCATACAGAGCTCCATTTATGTCTCGCTGGTCTTTCCTTGGTCTGTGACTCTCTGGTCACCATCTTGTCCCCCCCCCCCCCAATCATTGGTAAACGATTTGTCTAAAAGGGATCCATGTTCTTGAAGGACCAGTGACTTAAATTATGATGATGAATTAGAAGGGCTCTTGTCCTTTCTTTCTAGCATCATTTGGTGAAAAAGAAAAGGAAAGTGGACTTGCAACCAAAGTGTGAAGTTATGCCTAGTCAGGATTCCAGCCAGTCATGCCCTTTTTAAACATACTCCATTCCATACCCCCTCCTTCCATGTTTTTGGTCCCCCCCACTAACCAGTGTCCAGTGGCCACTGAGCATGCTCAGTGTTCATGGGGCTGATTTGGGGGGGGGTCCCCTTTAGGGTTTTAGAAGTGTATTTATACATCTGCAAATGTTGGGGTTCTTCCCAAGCCTGTTGCTACCTCCTTCGCTTGCATGGATGGTGCTATTTGGGCTACATAAGGTTTGGCCTTCAGAGAATGAGTTTTCTCTTAATATCTAAGATCCTTTAATACAAGAGACCCTTGGCAACTCTTCTTGGCCTTCCCAGGTAGGGCCAGTTCCAGGTTTCGGAGAATCCTTGGGCAAGAAGACACCCTGAATGGCCCCCCTCCAGGAGTCTACCTCCTCACCACCATTCTCATCAGCTGCTATTGTTTCTCATCCTCTTTCTCATCATTGGTACCACTTGACAGACAGACAGACAGAGAGCAAGTAGGCAGTGGCGTCAACCTCTGCTCCTGTCTGGGCCAGGACAAGAGGCAGGTAAACAAGCAAGTGAAGAGAAAGGGTCACTCCAGGGTGCGCTTGCCAGGGGGGTCCTGCTGGAGTGTGGCTCCTCAGGAGGTGCCTATTCATGCCTACTCTTCACACAGGTCCTGTTCCCAGGACTGAACTGCCTCTCACAAGTATTTATTTTATTTTGCCTAGATGTCCACATCCTGAAGTGCCCATGTCTGCAAGATTAAAAAACAAAAGAAAACTCTGTCCACAGCTTTCAGGAAATCTTATTTCACAGTCAAGGAACAAACAACCCGATCTTGTCACCAGCACAGAGTTGCTCAGCCAGGAGGAAAGAAGAGTGTGCCTGTTCGTGCATTTGTGTGGAGCTGCTAACAATTCATCTGGGCAGGATTCCACCCCCCCCACACACACACACACCCTAGCCTTCCCACTGAAATGACGTTTAACACAATCAACGTCTTTCCTAAACATCTCCCTCAATTTCACATTTCAAAATGTGCTCTCTCTTTTTTTAAAAAAGAATCAGTATGAATGATGACATTTTGCCAAATTTGTACTGAAATTCGTCAAAGCGCCTCATCTCAGATACCTCTGTCTAGAAGCATATTAAGAGACTCCTATGGTGCTTCTAGATGGAAAGGGGTTGTGAGAAAACCAATGCAGGCTGGTGGCTCTGATGCCAGGGGGGTGGAACATCCCTTGAGAACCCTCAAGGAGCTTTCAACACCTTGGATAGTTTCTTGGACTGGTTCTGACTGAAACCCAGAGGGGATTCGCTGCCCGGCTGACATCAGAACCACCAGCCTGCACTGAATAAAACTGAATAGAAACTGTGTACAAATTGGAATTTGTACAGCCCCCTTGGGCAGCCCAAGGGCTGAGTCAGAGCTCTTGCATGGATCTGATTCATTTCAATGGGATTTCCATAATAGAACTTGGGAACACAGGCCTCGGCCCATTCAATATTATCTATCATGACTAGCAGCAACTTTCTGGAGTCTCAGGCAAGGTCACCACTTCATACATGCGCCCCCAAGAAAACAACAGAGGGCACCAATTTGCATAAAATTGGCATGTGGTAATTTGTATGTATAATTCCAAACCTAGAAAGAATCACTAAAATTTAAATAGAATACAACCCATCTCACTACAGTGGGGCAAGCTGTAACCAGGTGACCCATGTTCCTACTCAGCCTGTTGTCCAGGCATAAACTGAGGATGGGCAACTTCAAGGCCCCTGCTGGCTCTCCATTCTCATGGTTCTTTATCTTTAAACTGGACATGGACTAGGCAGCTCTTCAAATAGAGGTGGGTACTTTCCAATAAAGGACTGTCCACTGTCCTTTGCAATGTAGGACAGACATGTGGCCACCCTAATTTCGGTAGGCAGAGATCTTCCCCATTACCAACTACTGGAATCTTTTAACCGGAGAAAGGGATTGAACCGAGGACCTTCTGTGTACCAAGAAAGTCTTCTACCTAGGGATGTTGGATAAATCTGCAATGGAATCAAACGAATTTGAATTTCTATGAATCTGACCCACAGATTCTGCATCAGGGCAGCTTTTCTAGAGTTGCATGGATTCAGCAGACTTGCAATTTGTTTAAAAAATGTAAATTTAGTCATAGAAATTATGTATAATCATAATAATAATAATGGCTAAAAGATACATTTCCACAGTAGGGTAAAGCATAAAAATGCACATGGTGGGGATTTGCGCATTTATCCAAGTGCAGATTTGTGCAAATTGGGGAAATTGAAGGGAGGGAATCAGATTCCGTCAATTTGTGGATGATGGAACGAAAGGGACCTCACAATCCATGAAATGCAGATGGAATGGATTTTACATCCCTATTTCTACCACTGAGGGATGCCCCCTACCTCCTTAAGGACCCCAACATCTTGTTGCATTGTGCTTTAGCTGCACTCCTTCCACTTGGCAGCCCTTCCAGCTTACTGTGGATCAGGTGATTAAGGTGGTAAGTGTCCATCTTCTTTTCACATCAGCAGAGCTCAAGGGAGGCCTTTAGAGGGGGGAAAGACCCCCCTCCTCACCTTCCCATTATCACTCAAAAGCACACCGCTAAATCTGAGTCTAAACACGGTGGCACCTGCAGCTTACCTGTCGCTTTTATCCATGCTGGAAGCTTTCCCAACAGATGGTTATTACTTAAATGGGAAAGAAACATAGCTTCCCTCAAGTGGAAGGAATGGGAAGCAAAGATTATAGTGATTTGTCTGGAATCAGCAGGGGCTCTTTTTCCTCAGCTGCTGGAAGTCTAGCAGGGGAAAGGCAAAAGAACAAGAAAAGAAGAAACACCCCAAAATATATTCTTGAAGCACTCAGGGCTGCAACAATTCAGAACAACAGAATTCAATGAGGATTTAAAGGTCTCAGCCTTAATCGGCCGCCTACAGTGGATCACTCAATGACAAAAAGAGAGAGAACGAGAGATGGAGCTTGTGAGACTGGCCAATGGTTAGACCCTGGATGTATTTTTTTTATTGGGGGCCTTTTAAATGGCCATGTGTACTACAGCTGTTGTGGAACACCCAGCCAATATTTCTCTTCTTCCTGCCCCCCCCCCACCACTCCATTCTTTACAACTGCTTTTAAAATCTAAATGTGTTAGAGCAATAAACCCAACAATAAAAAACTGTTTGCCAACCCTGATTAGTAATAATAATATTAAACACAACAACAGCAGCAGCTGCTGCAAAAGGAAACCAGAGCCACCAGCCTCCAGTGCCCACTCCCCCCACCCGCTTGCTGCATCAAATGCCATGGTGAAGGAGTGGCTTGCTGGAGGTGGCAGAGGTGGGACCTTTTAGTGAGAATAGGAGAGTGTATCACTTGCCACTCCCCCTACTCTGCTGTCTGAGGTGAGGGATTCACCCTGCCTCATGAGAGGGCTGGCCCTGACTCTGAGCATGTGCCGTTTCACATTTTAAACTCATTTAATTATACCATCAGGATTTCAGGAATAAAATGGAGCTTGGCCTGTTTATCACTTGCCTCAATGCACTCTGGGAGGTCATTACTCACTTACCCCGGATATGGAGCCCTGCGTTTCAGCCCCGAGGGCCAGCCCTAGCTGCACCACTGAGAACAGTACAGCTATCTTCAGCTTTGCCTGGCACTCCTTTGCCTGTGGTACTAGATTAATATTCATTGATGGTTGTAAAGTGACAAGCCTTCACAATGGCCCTGTTGAATATCCCACAAAGTCATTCCAGGGAAGCCTCAAGGGAAAGCATGTGTGGCCAGCACATTTTCTGATAACATCCCCCCCCCCCAATTTGGTGTAATAAGAGATAAATCAGAATGGAGGGACGAGTCTGTTCCATATCGTCAGCTATGACGTTTGTTGTTGGAAGAGTGAAACATCTAATCTGTTCTGCATATTTCATGGCTTATTTGCTTTTCTCAACTCCCTAGGGATTTATGCCCGTCTCGCAGGCTTGCTTGGAGTCATCCTTTTTGAAGCCAGGAGGTAGGCGGTTTAGCCTCTTCTTCAAAATGTATTATGTAGGAGGAAACACTTTTGCAATGCAAGGAGTCTGTGACCCTGATCAGATGACACACTAAGCCAAAGGGGTTAAGCATTTTTGTTGCTACACATATGTGCTAAATTTGAGATCGATCCCTCCAACCCTCGATTTTATATGAATTTGTTATTGTTTCAGTTCTGACAGATCAGAATGACAGCTTGCCACGTGCGTTCACTCAGACCTGTCAGAACGGAAATGATCTTTCAAAAATTCATATAAAATCGAGGGTTGGAGGGATCAATCTCAAATTTCATACACATACATAGGCATACCCCATAAGCACTGTGACCAAGTTTCAAGACTCTAACTTTGAAAATACAGAAGTTATAGGTATATTTATATGGCAGTCCGATAAAACGAAAACATCGCCCAAAAATTATCATCTCCAATGATTACCGTAGTTTTTCTATTGTATTGTCATTGTTAAACACATGCACGATAATGACCTTATCATATCGTTATCGTACATTTTAACGATACGATACACATCCCTAGTGCATACAAAGGGGCTTCTGATTTCAATAGGATGGGATCAGCATTATGCATCCAGTAAGCTAAGTGACTTCTTCAAGGCCATAGAAGATGCTTGCAGAAACTGAGGGCCAATAATGGAATGATGGGCTCAAGTTACAGGAAGCCAGATTCCCGCTGGACATCAGAAAAAAACTTCCTGACTGTTAAAGCAGTACGACAATGGAACCACTTACCTAGGGAGACCTTGGGCTTTCCCACACTAGAGGCTTTCAAGATGCAGCTGGATAGCCATCTTTCAGGTATGAAATAAGGTGGATTCCTGCATTGATAGAGGGTTGGACTCGATGGCCTTATAGGCCCCTTCCAATGCTACTATTCTATGATTCTATGAAACTTGACATAGGCTAAATGTGTGAATGTGCTCAAAAGTCTTTTCACTTTAAAATTAATAGCTGTAGGGGCCCCCAATTGGAATCAGGGCCTAGGCCATGGTATGTAAGCAAGAAGTTTAATCTTATTATGTCTAGGGATGCCTGTCATGTGGAAATCTGGGACCTTTTTGGTCTTGACAGATCCCTGCTGCCCACCCAGCTCGGCTTGCATTTGTGAACTGAACCATGGGCTTTTCCTGAAATCCAGGAACTTTTTGTGTATGTGTTTTCCCCTCATCAGTAAAAAGTTGCACAATCCATCCCAGAGGAACAGGGGCAAAATAACACATCTCTGGGTGTTGATATACTCCTTGGAGCAATTTAAGTGGAGTTTTTTGTTTCTTAATTCTTGCAACGACAATGACAGGGCAAGATTCATGCAGCATTTTCTGCTGGGTGGAAGAAGAAGGGCAAGTGAATGATCAATGCATACCTGTGAAGTACACGACTGCTTGCTTGCTTGCTTGGTTGATGGTAGAGAGAGCATTAGTGATGGGGAACCTGGGCTCAGAGACCTTCCTGCCCTTAATAAACAACCACTCCTGGTTAATAGAGCAGATCACAGCCTGAGCCTCTGAGTAAATCTGTGCAACTACAAATACTTGAGAACTCTCAAAGCAGTTAGACAGTCCAATGTGATGCTTTGGGAAGAACTGGGTTATGCTGTTCCTGTCTGCACTGGTCTACTCATCCATCACTTTCCCTCTGAATATCCAGCAGGCTTCTGTGTATCCAAGGGCTCCAGCTGCAACTGCTAAGAGCCACCAGCATTGAAGATGGGCTCATACATCTTTCCTACAGGCAAAAGGGCCTTATTGTTCTCTTCCCACATCACTTGGAGGCTACAGCGGCTGCCTAGCCTCCCTCCCCCCTCTTCATTCCATTTTGTAGCCAGACCACAGAATTGCTTAGAGACTGAAAACCTGTTGGGGTGAATTACAGAGGCGGCTGGCAGGGGCAGCTGGAGCAACGAAGGGTTCAGTATATTTAAACTCACCGTAGTAAAGGCATAATGGGATTTTGCATGCTACTGCGACCAGAATACCCAAACTGGCTCAGCATCTCGCCTGGCCAGGCATGTGCTACGACGGCTACAGCTGCCCCAGGACCAGGATAAAAACAGCTGGAGAGGAGGAATCTGATTATGTGAGACCTTCTCAGAAGTTCTCTCCCAGGGACATCTGCTTCATGGGGGCGGGGTGGAGGGAGAGAATTATGTAGGACTCACTAGACATGGGAAGACAGAAAAAGGCATTGTGGGAGGGGAAGGGACAAGAAACCAAGAAAGTAACTGCACCATCCATCTGCACCAGCTGTTTTTCAGGTGATACATTCCAGAAGATCCTGGCAACAGCTGGCGCCATCTGCTCTGCACCTTATCCAGGGACCCATCCCTGATTCTGCCTGGTACACCCTTGACTTCTGGGCTTTGTCGCAGGTAAATCAGCACATCTTTTAAAAGAAGCAACCACCTGTCCTATATTGCAAAGTAGCATAGTAAAATCCCTAGAGCTTGCTTCTTATTCTTCAGAAAGGTAAGGGAAAGTCTGGGATGTTTGCTCTGTTTGTCCCAGTTTAGCAGGGATAGTGCAGGTTACTTTTCTGGTACCTGTTGTGCCTCATAAATTGCTGTTCCTCTTTCACTTTTTAGGGGGGGCTTTTTGGATGAGAAGAAGAAGAAGAAAAAGAAAAAGAAGAAGAAGAAAAAGAAGAAGAAGAGGTTTCCTACATAGAAACTCCAGAAATTAATTCTATGAGTGGGCCAGCAGATGTATTCTTTCCATAGCGCATGCACATGGAAATGCAGTGCATGTTCATTAACACTTACAGCAGGGACTGGGAGCCTATCTCTGTCCCGGACAAATAATCCCTTGGGATCATGTGTTGGGAGCCACATGCTGAAAGTGTGTGGGGCCAGTGGTAAAAGTAGGCAGAGCCATGCCTTCTTTCTCTACCTAACACCTTTTTCTCTCTGGCCCCACCTCATCTTGCTATTTTGCACTTTGCAGCTGGCGAAATTCACTTTGGACTGTTGATAATCTACCACAGAACAATTATGTTTTTCTGGCATAACTCTGAAAATGAAAGAGGATGGGTTTTATTTTGAGTAATCCATGCAGAACAGATGACTGCAGAGTACAGCAGGCATAGTAAAGTCTTAAGCCAATGTGAAGTGTGTGAGTGTTTGTGAACATACTTGCATGGGAATGCTTGTGTGGATGTGCTTGTGTGTATGCTGGGATTTAGGCAAGTGATCCTTCAAATACAGGGCTTAATCATGCACGAGAATGTTAAGAAGGTATCTCTCAGTGGTGATGCTATGGGGAGACAATAATAGGAGCATATGATGATGCCTTATCCTAAGTCAGACCATTGGTCCATCTGTTATCTGCTCAGAGGACATTGGTTATTGGGTGGGTTAAAAATATAATAAATAAATGAATTTATAAATAAATAAATACTCCATATTATCTACTCTAACGGTAGGCACCCTGGCACCCTCCAGATGTTTTGGACTCCAACTCCCACAATCCCTGACAATTCACTATATTGGCTGGAATTCATGGGAGCTGTAGTCCAAAACATTTGGGCTGGCAATAGTTCTCCAGGCATTTTTTCTAACCATACCTAGAGATGAATAGGATTGAATCTGGGAGCTACGGGATGCCAAGCATGTGTTCTCCCACTGCCCAAATAAGAGTTTGCCCAAATTTGTCAATAGCTTCATAAATGGGACAGAAAGAAATTGAGATTTATTTAGTTTTTAAATTGAATGTGAAAGAAAGCTAAACTGAGGGATTCATGCATCCAGGCTGAGTGCTTTGAGTGCTTAGCTCTTAAAAGCCTGCGTTTGCATCCCTGTGTAATAAGCAATATTTGCCGTTCTGAACAGGGGTTGACACCTCTTTTTTTCTGACCGGCTCCTAGTAGTTAACAGCTGTATGCAACATGGTCCCCTCCATGCTGGGAAAAGCAGTACCTTTTGGATTTGGTCAGTGCTGACGGATGATAATTTCATTTCACTTTATAAGAATTTATGGAAAGAATTTAAGATTATTTTTTTAAAAAATTAGTATGGGAGAAAGCCAAATGAATAGATTAATCCATCCCAATTCCCAGCTACTGAGCTTAGTCCTTCCCAAGGGAAGTTGAGACAACAAGGAATATGGAAGAGGGGGATTCACAGGGACTGGGACAGAGTGTGAGATTTCTAGGTGAGCAGCAGATCTTGGGAACAAGGCCAGGGCACACTGGGACTTACAAATGGAAGGGGGTAGGAACTGAACTGGAACTGCAGGAAGGGGTAGCACGCTTGTGTCATACTTAGGGTACATCTTGACGAGGGGTTAGCCCTGGGGTGGATTCGAAGTGGTGGCAAGTCATCTATATGACGCAGCCACCATCGCGAAGCCATCCAGGGGCAAACCCTCAAAGCTCCGATTTTAAAATGTTGGGCACTTACCCCAACGTTTTTTTACTTGCAGCGAGGCAATGACAGCATGTGCTGTCTGTTGCCTTGCTCTGGAGCTGCTGCGGAGGTGTGCCAAAGCTGATGCGACCCCTAATTGGTCGGCATAGGATGGACAGGGAAGGGGGTGAACCAGCGAGCCAAACAGTCGCAGGACCACCTCTGCAGATCATCATTTAAAATAATAATAAATAAATAAATGGGGTGGCTGTGCAGAGCTGGAGCACCCCGTTCCTCCCCCACCATTTTGTTTTCGATATCTGTAAATGTGATTTTACAGATTTTAAAAAAATGAACCCAAAAAGGCTGCATATCGGCGCGGGTGCAGGGGCGCAGGGGGCAGCAGCGGCTCCTTCACACAAACCCTGTACTTGTGCTCCTTCCTGTGCAGATAATGGGAAGGAGCGCCAATGCAGGAGTTTGAGGCCTCGGGGCACAGACGCAACGCCGTCAAGACACGGCCTAAGAGAATTGGGGTGAAAATGAAGGTTCCATAAACTAGACTGGGGGAAGGAGGCTAAGGAAGGATTATATCTGAGGAACGGCATCACCTGATCGGGATGGGGGCTTGATATTTCAATTTAGGATGTCAAAATGCCTGGGCCAGCCCTGCCTCTGCTTCCCTCTTGCCCCAAGTTTATTGGAGCTGTTCTCCCTGCCCCACACAAACACACACCTACTAAAGATGGGTAACTCCAGCCCATCTGCGAAGCTGCCTTCTCGTTAGCACCTTACCAGCAAACTGCAGAAGAATTTGGTGTATACAGATCCCCTTCCCTTTGTACATCGCTTTGCAATCAGGGCATGAGCTGGGGAGAAGATGTGCTTTCTCCTGGCTGCCCATAGCCTCGGGTATTTGACATTAAACGCAAAGGAGAACAATCATGCATCTGCCACCAATAGGCAGCCAGCGCTTGAGTCACCATGGGACAAGGAGGCTGCTCAGCGGTGGGGGGAGTAGCATGGAGGAGAAATGTGAAGAGGAAAGGTTTTTTTGGGAGGGGGGGGGGAGAGAGATAAAAAATGGAAGAACAAAATAGGCCAGAAGAAAGCATTAACATTGTGTTTTATATGACACCATGGTACCACTAGGCATCAAAGTGTGTTGTATTCTTTATTGCACTGAGTCTGCCATCCTCAAAAGCATCTAATCTAGTATAAATAATACATAGCCTTTATATAAGGACTTTTTGAGTCTTCAGGACACTTCACCTACAGTTTATTTTATTTTTTATTATTGCATTTATATCCTGCATTTTTTTCCTCCAAGGAACCCAAGGCGGTGTAAGTAATCTTCCTCCTTTCCATTTTATCCTCACAGCAACAACCCTGTGGGCTAGGTTGGGCTGAGAGACTGTAACTGGCCCAAAGTAACCCAGTGGATTTCCAAGGCTGAGTGAGGACAAGAACCTGGATCTCCCGACTCCCAGTCCAATACTTTAGCCACTACACCACACTGGTTCTTACAGTAGCTTTGTAATTCTTACAACAAACCTGTAAGGTAGGCCAACTGTGTCTATTTCAACTAGGGATGTGCAGGGACCCCCCGGATCGGATCGGGACCCGGATCAGGACCTCCAATTTTGTCCCGGATCATACAAAATCGGAGGCCCCCAGACTGGATCAGGCCCGATCCCGATCCAAAAATCGGACATCTGATTTTTGGATCGGCCGCCATTCCCCCAATGCAAGTCTATGGGGAAAAAATGGTGGCGGGTGGGTGAGTGGGGGCCTAACTCCCCCCTCCCTGCCCCTCCCCCCCGCGGTTACCTCTCAGGGCCATCCGTGGGCTCCCGTGGGCACCCGTGGACGGCCCCAGCAGGTAAGCCCCCCCCTCACGGTTCTCCTTACCTGCCGGGGCTGTCCTCTACCATTCGCTGCTGCACGGGCATCAGCGGATGGCAGTGGACAGCCCCGGCAGGTAAGCCCCCCCTCATGCTCCTCCTTACCTGCCGGGGCATCCTCTTCCTTCACCTGCCAGAGATCTACTGAGAACTAGGCTTCACGGCCTAGTCCTCAGTAGAGCACCAGGTGGTCATCATAGTACTGCTAAACAGGATTTTCAGCCTGTTCCTCAGTACAGCTACGCGCTGAGTGATGACATCATCATTCAGCACATTGCTGTACTGAGGAACAGGCTGGAAAGCCTGTTTAGCAGTACTACGGACCAAGCGGGCAGCAGCGCTGGATGGCGGTGGCGGCAGATAAGGAGCACCAGTGGGGGGGAGGGAGGGAGGGAGTGCCGGCTTGCAATATGATAGGATCCAATATTTTTAATTTTGGACATTCCAATCCGATTCCAATTCCGATATTTCTGGCCGTGCACATACCTAATAATAATAATATAGGTCCTGCCTATGTCCTCTTTTTTGGGCTTTGCAAAAGCAGCCACCCCAATACTAAACTAACTTACAGTGACTGGAACAATGCACAAAAAGTTCCTGGGACATTCTGAAGTGCTTTACAATTTACAAATGCTAACTATTACAGCTTCATGTTGACAGAAGGGCACTCTGTACATGCTCAGATAGGCACTCACTTTCATTACTGTTACATGTCTTCCAGGGGTGAGCCATAGCACTGAAAACAGGTTCAGAAGCTGAGCCCTAGCTGAATGTATGCCTCACTAACAATACAAAATGTATTGATTCAGCTAAAACTCACAGCTAGTTATGAGATATGCACAGGTGAGTTGCTCTCTGTTTTGATTCCTCTCTCTCTCTCTCTCTCTCTCTCGCTCTCTTTCTCTCTCTCTCTCTCTCTCTCACTCACACACACACACACAGATTTCCTTTCACAGATTCACTGGAGATCTGAATTAGTGTGCATTAGTCAGTGATACTATGGCTTCTTTAAAAATAAGCCATGTCCACTTAGCTTCATTTAGTGCAATTAGACCCTGGCGTGGTAATCAAGTTTTATGGAAACTCATCTACCAGTTCCAGTTAGCACATCTGGTACAAAGTTACCATCTGTCTGTTGGTTAAGCCCAGGGAATTCAGCGACAACTCAGCAGATATTCGGCCCAAACTCAGACTTCTCCTTTTCAGTGACTCCATTGAAACCTGTGTATTTTCCACCCAGCATAGAAATACAAAGCAGCCAGGATGGATGCATCTGATAATTTAAGTTTTGCTCAGTTTCTCATTTCCCCAGTCGTCAGTGTGTTTCATCCTGTTTCCACATCGGCTTGTGATTATTATTATTTTAAATAAAGTCCATCCAAAAATGCATGTGCTGTTTCGTGATCTTTTCTCCTAAAATATGTCTCCTCCTCCTCCTCCTCCTCCTCCTCCTCCTCCTCCTTATTCTTCTTCTCTTCCACTATGTTCCCCAATCAATTCATTTTACAAACTATTTCCCCTAATATAATGCATTTTGGTATGTTGTTTTTTGTGTACACCCCCTCCTCTAATATATACATTTTTTTATTATTAGAGAATAGCATCACAAAATATGGAATAGTGCAACTATGTCTAACAGTGTTTCAGTTTATCTATTGATTTGGAAAGTGCAAAGTGAAGATGGGGTTGCACTCCACCTGAAGTAACAGGTTCATAGCTTAGGGGTTCTCTTGGAGCCATCTCTGTCACTTGAGGCTCAGGTGGGCTCAGTGGCCTGGAGTGCGTCCTACCAACTTTGGTTTGTGGCCCAACTACGGGCCCTATCAGGACAGTCATCTATGCTCCAGTATCTTCCAGGTTAGATTACTACAACATGCTCCATGCAGGGCTGACTTTGAAGATGCTTCTTAAGCTGCAGTTTGTGCACAATGCAGTGGCCAGACTGATAACAGGGACCAGAAGGTCTGAATATATGACACAGATTCTGACCCACTTGCACTTGCTGCTTGTATGTTTCTTTCTACGTCAGTTTCAAGGTGCTGGTTTTGACCTATAAAGCCTTACATGGCTCAGGGCTACAACAGCTGATGGAGAGCCTCTCTGGGTGCCTCCTCTGAAGGAAGCTCAGAGAATGACAACAAGGGTGAGGGCCTTCTTGGTGGTGGTCCCCCCCATTATGGAACCATCTCCCCAGTGTGGCCCACCTGACACCAACATTATCTTTTCATTGCCAGGTTAAGATCTTCTTCTACCCTTGGGGAGTTGGCAGCATATGATAAGGTTTTTAAACTGTGTCCTGGGATTTCTTATTGTTGATTGTTAAGGTTGTTTAGATGTGTATTTGTGTGAGTTGTCTGTGTATATGTGTTTCATATAAACGTATGAGAAAAAAATATTTTTAAGGTTTTTAATCTTTGTAAACTGCCCAGAGAGCTTTGGTTATTGGGTGGTCTAGAAATGTAATAAATGAAGTGAGAGAGAGAGAGAGAGAGAGAGAGAGAGAGAGAGAAAGAGAGAGAGAGATTAGACATGTTCTCAATAACGTGCAAACTGAACAAATTTCTCCCCCATCCTTTTCTATGAGGGACAGAGCAACGGAAATATCTTTCCAAAGCCAGAAAGTAATATTGCATAAACATCAGACAGTTGTATGTTTGTGGGTGGAGAACATAACCTCAGGTAGGAAAAAGAAACATGAAGATCCTGACTTAGGAGGCCTTTATTTGGGCAAAGCAGATGCCCTACTAGTTGTATACATAAGCTACCCAACCCAGTATCCTGTCTCTAGAAGTTGCAAACTTTACAGCAGCATATTAATAAAGTCAACAATGTTCTCCTGTTCATTCCTTGCTTCCCATATGTTATGGTGGTGTATGCACATTCTGAGCATCTGTATGAGTGTTCACACAAGCTCTGTACAGCCACTGATATTCCTATATCCAAGAATTTAATCAATTTTGGTCTGAATTCATCATATATGAATATATATATATATATATATTTCAACTATATACCCATTTTTTTTAGCTGACAGCTCATCTTCCTGTCCTCTCATTTTACGAAAGATTTTCCACACTTCTAATCATTTGGTATAGAATAGGGGTGGGAGACATATTGCCTTCCGCATGTTGTTGGACTACAACTCCCATCAGCCCTAGCCAACATAGCCAGTGGTGAGGGCTAATTGGAGTTGTAGTCCGACAATCATCTGGCAGGCCATACGTTCCCCACCCCTGATTTAGAAAGAGCTATCTGATGGCATGTCCCGGCTGTTATATATGGACGCGGTTTGCAGAGTATTCAGTTTCAGACAATCTAATGGAGTATATCTTTCAAATTTCTATTGCTCCTCAGAACTATGTGCGGTCAAATATAATTAGGCCAACACAGAGCCCTGTGGCACCACGAAGACTAACAGATTTATTGGGGCATACATTTTTGTGGACTGTTGCCCACCTGCTGCATCAGACAAAGTGGGTTGTTGTCCATAAAGGGGGAAAAAAATGATGCCACAATAAATCTGTTTGTCTCTACCATGCCACAAGGCCCCTTATAGTTTTTGATGCAACAGACTAACATGGGTACCCCTCCCTGAAATACAACCAGGAGCAAGACCTTCGGGGAGCAGTTCTCGTACTTGTCCCCTCTCCAATCAGTACTCAAGCTAACCACTGGATGGCACCACTGTTCTATTAAAACGTCCGCTGTGAGCTAGAGGGAGGGATGAGGGAGGAATGGGTTCAGCTGGCATTTATTTTACCTAATGTTGGACTTTTGAACTGCTTTGCGACCCAAAACTTGGTTAGCCTTCAAAATGGTGCCACTTCAGAAATGGTGAAGTACTCCTCCCTGCCGGAGCAGCAGTCCCCATCAATGAAAGGGGAAAGGCAGCTGCAGTGCATCAATTCCTGCTAATCTGCCTGGATACAGATAGAGCAGGGTTGCTGCACCTCTTTCAGCCTGAGGACCGAATGCAATTGTGGGAATTGACAGCGAGAATAAAGAGACGACACGATAAATTGGATTTAAACAGGGCCACATTTATTAACATATCAAGGTAGATGGAGGCCTAAGCAGGCATCCTGTCTTTGGCCAACGTCTTGGCCATAATTGGGATCGGGCGAGCCATTCATATCCTGGTAGGTGTCGCTGGTGCATCGACACCTCCCAGGATTCCCCATTTGGGGTAGGTAGGCCTTCCTATGCCACCTCCCCTCAGGTTGCACAACTCAGAGTGGGTGAATAAGATTGGCCTCAGAGGTAACCCTTATCCCCACACCTGGTGCCGCAGGACTCCCAGGTGAGGGCCTCAGGTGTCACCAATCACCACAACAGTGCCTAACAATGCTCAACAAAACCTGTACTTGCTCCCGATGCTCGCACACCTGCCCCCAATTAAATGTGACCAAATTCAACCAATTAGCCTATTTAGCTCTCCCCCATTGTCTTAGAGTGTGAAGTAGGCGAAAAAAAACCCAAATCAAGTTTGAAGGTAAAAAAAATCCTACTTGGTTCCCAAACTGTCTACAAGGAGGGAGGGAGGGAGCTGCAAAGGAAGAAGGTGGGGGAAGGAGCTGCAGCAGCCCTATAAATAGGCCCACAGCTCCTCCCCCAACCAATGGCACCATACGGAGGCTGCCAATGGCAGGCCTCCACGTGTTGTCCTCTCCGCCACTCACAATTGCCCCCTCCCGCCCGGACAAGCCGGGCATGGTAGGAAGGGCTTTTCTGGAGATGGACTGACTTGAGGGTGACATTCCCGTGCTGGGCGGGGCTGAAGGCAAGAGGGATGTGGTAAGAGAAAAAGCAGGGGCAGCAAAATACCCCCATCACCAGCATAGTTTAGCTTGAAGTGCTTTGCTGCCAGTAACTCATCCTTAAGGGAGCTCCTTCCAGTGGAGTCTGGTGGCTCCGATTTTGGCGAGGCTGCAAATTCATTCTGGGCTTAAGTGGAGAACCTGTCAGAACGCCAAAGGAGCTATCCAATGTGCTGAACCATAACCCCAAAATAGGTTTAGCATTTCAGATGGCTCGTTTAGAGTTCTGGCTGGTCTGACTGAACCACAGAATGGATACAAAGCCCCACCAAAATCGGAGCCATCAGCCTCCCCTGGGCCTGTCCATCTTTTAGAATTGAGGGAGGGGAACCTGCACAAAAGTCAGGATGCCACCAAATGATGGATGGTCAAGGGCTGAAAAGTGAGAAGCACCTAGCAATGTAGGGCATGACCGTCTGGTGGATGCCAGAAGGCTGAATTGGGACCAGTGGAGGCTGGAGGCTCTGATGTCAGTGAGGCAGTGAATCCACTCTGGGTTTCAGCCAGAACCAGACAGAACTCTAAAGGAATCATCCTGGATAGCTCCTTTGGATAGCTCCTGACTGCAACCCGGAGCGGATTCACTGCTTCACTGACATCGGAGCCACCAGCCTCCACTGCCTGATGCTCAGCACCCCTGCCTTAATGGTCTCATCACTCACCCTGATGTGGTTGTGAGTTCAGATTCTACTTGCTTCTGTGGATGGGGGAGGAGATGTAATAATGGGGCTCTGGGAAAGGAAGCTTCAGGATTTACAGCAGCATCTTGCCTTTTCTGGGTCAAAGTAATACAGTCTTTGGAGCTCAAACAAGTTGAAACGAATGAACGATTTAGCACCATGGAGAATTCTGAACTATAAATGCAGATTGATTCAAATTCTGTTTATTTGAATTAGTTCAAAACCAATGCATTCAAATTTGAGTTCATTTAGAAGTAATTGGAATTTAATTACACCAACATCAGATTAATACAAATTTAGATTACATCACTTTGATTATATCATTACATATATGCTCCATTAGACAAACAGGTTCCATGTGTATGTTGGAAGGAATGCGGTGAGGTTACCAACTTTTTCTTTAAGGCCATCATTGAAATCCGTACAGAGAATGGCTGCTATTGAGCACTGTGATGTTCTACTGTTTGTAGTTGTAAATATATTGCAAAGTTTATTGTTTGTGATATGCATTTGTTATTATCTTTAAAAAAAAGGTTAAGAACAATAACAGGTAAAGTAAATAACTAGGCTGAAATGTACTTACTGTTTATAATTCTAGGTCTTGGTAAATATAGTGTGATTAGCTGGTTGTAGGGGAGTGCCTGGATTAGCTAGCTGTGTAAGAGTGGGAAGAGCTAGAGAGTGAGTAGAGTGTATATATGTGTCTGACAGAGAGAGCTGACAGAGTTGTTTGGGGGGGAGATTTGAGGGGGATTTTTGAAAGAGACGTTGAAAAGGATTTGAGAGAATTGAGAGATTGAGATAAGATTTTAGAGCATAGATCAAATGAAAAACAAACGTATAAGAGTTCTGACTGAAACCAATAAGCATTGAAACATTGTAACTGATACGCAATTGAACTGAAGTAACCATTAAGCTTGTTGACACACAATTTCCTATTAATAAATTCTTGTTAATTCCATCTTCTGGTGTAGTCTGTGAGTATACCTGGAAGCCAGATTGCTGAGCTGTGGTGCTGTGGAGCCTAAATAGTAAAGCCTCCCTCAGTGTATCTACCTTGTCATTCTCATTATCACCAGCAGCTATTGCTCTTCCTTCTCTCTCCCATCATTACTATCACTCCTTGCTAGATGAGCAGAAAGTTGGTGACCAAGTAGGCACTGAGAACTTTCTTTCAATTCGCAAATCACTCAAAAATGCCCCATTCACAATCCTGAATGCAAATAGGACAGCAGTGTATTTTCTCCAGAAATGTTTGCAAATTGCCAAACTTGTGTCTGTCTTCTTGAAAAACGCACAGCTTTCTCAAAATGCACAACTTTCTTATCCTGTGCAAATGTTGAGGGGGGGGGGTGGAAATCACAACTTTCTCATAATGCTGAACTTTTAAATTGCCCATGCTTTAGCTTATTGGAGAAATTTGCGTGGTTTTGGAAATTTGTACAATTTTGCGGATTTTTTCACACAACTTCTGCATCTGAAACCTGTTTGTTTTGCGCAGTTTTCCTATTGGTGCAAAATGAACAGTGATTGCAAGTGTGAGCATGAAACTAGGAGAGACGAGCATTGAGCTGATGTTCAGAGAATCTTGGTGGGCTTTAACATCGCTTGTTCACCCACCCTATCTGCTGGTTCTCCTTCTCACCACCACTGTTGCCTGGGCCAGAGTGAGATGCAGGTGAACAAGCAGGTTGAAATGGTGAAGAGGAGAAGCAAACCCAGGGGGTTCTTGTCAGGGGCTTTCAGCAGTTGTCCAAGCCTGCCTACCCTTGACACCAGTCCTGTTCTCAGCACTATGACTCCTGTACCTTTCATGGTTGTGTAGAAAAAAGGGAACTGCAGCAAAATACTGCAGTGCAGTGTGTTCCTGCTGAGGGTTCCAGCCAACCATGCTCTTTAACAGGAGGTCCCATTCCATTCCTCCTGCCCACTGGTTTTATGGTTCCTCCCCCTTCAAATAGTCAGTCAACATTCCCTACTCGCAAAGCATTGGGACTGAGTCTTTTTGGGCAAGTAAAACACACAAATGGGGTGGAACCCAATGAGACCTGCTGAAATCCCCCCCCCTGCACAATATTATAAATGGCACAGGAGCCCTGTCCTCTTCTGCACTGGACCACACTACCTGTGTTCTCTCTCCGGTTAACAGTATTTAATTTGAGAGTGCCACGTTTGGCTACATAAGGATTTACACTCAGAGAATGAATTTGCTATTAATACAGTGCTCAGCCCTTTTCTAGACAACTCTGTTCTAGACAATATTCCCTATTCTAGACAACCCTTGCAGGGGTAGGCAAACTATGTCCTCCAGCTGCTTTGGGCCTTGCCCCATGGGGCTTATGTAAGGGCATCCTGTTGCCATCTTAATGTCAAAAGGTTGAACAATCTTATCAGACCTTCTTTAAAATTTATTCCTGTAACAATCCTTCCCTACCAGCTAGAAAACTTTCCATCTCACCAAGGTCTGAACCTGAGCCATCCACATTGTGCCATGCATATGGTGAGCAAACCCTCTGAACCAGCAGTGGCCAACATTGATATTCTCAAGAAACCTGGGTCTTACCAGATGTTTTGGACTACAAACAACAGACTTCCTGACCATTAACCATGCTGTCCAGGTCTGATGGAAGCTGGTCCAAAACATCTGGAAGACAACAGGTTGGTGAAGTCTGGTCAAGGGTCACTTACATCTCCAGACAGTGGCCTTGTCTTTAATTGTCTTACTTGACACCTTCTTGGGTGATCCTCCTTCCATAGCAAGGAAGCTTGACAGCTGTGGAGCACTTGCTCCTGGAGATTGGGGCTTCACATTCAACCCTCCCAAACCAAGAGAGGGGTGGAATATCTGCATAACAATTAGGGATGTGCACTGGATCGGACCCGATCCACGATCCGAGTCCGGTCCAGTGGGAAATCGGATAAATTATCCGATTTCCGATCCCGCAGCTGGATCGGCCGATCCAATCCGAACCGGTCCGAAAAAGCTCCGAACTGGTTCGGCGGATCGGCGGATCGGCGGGCGCCCACTGGCGCCCACCGCCGCTTCCATTGGCGGGCGCCAGCGGGCGCCCGCCGATGAAAGTGGACAGCGGGGGGGGAGGAGGGGGGCACTTACCTTCTCGGCCCGGTGGCTCCCGTCCGGCGCCGGCGCCTACTACTACTACTATACCCGGCGCGCTACTCTAGAGCAGGCCGCGGAGCCTGCTGGTAGTATTAGGCACCGGCGCCGGCCGGGAGCCACCGGGCCGGGAAGGTAAGGAGGGGGTGCGTGGAGGGGAGGAGGGGGCGCGCGGAGGGGGGAGGGGGGAGGGGGGCCCTTACCTGCCCGGCCCGGCGGCTCCCGTCCGGCGCCGGCGCCTACTACTCCCAGCAGGCTCCGCGGCCTGCTCTAGGGTGGCGCGCCGGGTGATGTCATCACCCGGCGCGCTACTCTAGAGCAGGCCGCGGAGCCTGCTGGAAGTAGTAGGCGCCGGCGCCGGACGGGAGCCGCCGGGCCGGGAAGGTAAGGAGGGGGTGCGTGGAGGGGAGGAGGGGGCGCGCGGAGGGGGGAGGGGGGAGGGGGGCCCTTACCTGCCCGGCCCGGCGGCTCCCGTCCGGCGCCGGCGCCTACTACTCCCAGCAGGCTCCGCGGCCTGCTCTAGGGTGGCGCGCCGGGTGATGTCATCACCCGGTGCGCTACTCTAGAGCAGGCCGCGGAGCCTGCTGGAAGTAGTAGGCGCCGGCGCCGGACGGGAGCCGCCGGGCCGGGAAGGTAAGGAGGGGGTGCGTGGAGGGGAGGAGGGGGCGCGCGGAGGGGGGAGGGGGGAGGGGGGCCCTTACCTGCCCGGCCCGGCGGCTCCCGTCCGGCGCCGGCGCCTACTACTACCAGCAGGCTCCGCGGCCTGCTCCAGGGTGGCGCGCCGGGTGATGTCATCACCCGGCGCGCTACTCGAGAGTAGGCCGCGGAG
Organism: Anniella stebbinsi; assembly: GCA_029215795.1. Classification (NCBI taxonomy): domain Eukaryota; kingdom Metazoa; phylum Chordata; class Lepidosauria; order Squamata; family Anniellidae; genus Anniella; species Anniella stebbinsi. Next base: position 33,457,830 of record JARDYH010000003.1, read on the forward strand.
CCCGCTGGTAGTAGCCGCCGGCGCCGGACGGGCCGAGAAGGTAAGCAGTGGCGGGGAAGGGGGCTTACCCCCCCCGGAGCCGTCCGCTTCTATCTGCTGGCGCCCGCGGGCGCCAGCGGATGGAAGCGGGCGGCCCCAGGGGGGGTAGGGAGCGCGGGGGAGGGGGTTTACCTGCCGGGGCCATCCACAGCGGATGGCCCCGGGGGGGGGAGGGAGTTAGGCCCCCCCTTACCCACCCGCCGCCATTTTTTCCTCATAGACTTGCATTGCAATGCAAGTCTATGGGGAAAAAAATGGCGGCCGATCCAAAAATGTACGATTTTTGGGTCGGGATCGGACTCGATCCAGTCCGGGGGGCCTCCGATTTTGTCCGAACCGGTCCGGGACAAAATTGGAGGTCCCGATCCGGGTCCCGATCCGATCCGGGGGGTCCGTGCACACCCCTAATAACAATATTTGAAAACTCTTCTTCCCTCCCCACTCCCATCTCCCTTTCCCTACAAATGAAACTGTATAAGCTTTCTTTTTAAAAATAAAATAATAATAATAATAATAATAATAATAATAATGCCTTGATTCAAATTTGGTAGGGTCGCAAAGGGACCAATCAAATCACTTTGCACTGCAGGCCACATCCAGCACTCAGGCTGCCAGTTGGCCATTACCACTCTTAAAAAAAGCCACTAATCTATTCAATTTGTTATGTGGTTACCGGTACACCTAGGGGTGACCACATAACACTAATCTTAAAATCACTCCACTGGCTGCCCATTAGTTTCCGGGCAATGTATAAAGTGTTGGTTATTACCTTTAAAGCCCTACATGGTTTGAGTCCAGGTTACCTGCGGGATTGCCTTCTCCCGTATAATCCGCCCCGCACACTCAGGTCCTCTGGGAAGAATTTACTCCAGTCAGCCAGAACTAGGCTGACAGGTGTGACCCAGAGGACCTTCTCTTCTGCCGCTCCCAGGCTGTGGAATGGCCTGCCGGGGGAGATTCAACAAATTAGCAGTCTTCTGGAATTTAAGAAAGCTGTGAAGACTGCTCTCTTCCGGCAGGCCTACCCAATTTAATTTTAAGATGTTTTTAATAATGTATTTGTTTTTATCTGTTTTAATGGTTTATCTATTTCATTGTTTTTATATTTATATTTATTGTTGTTCCCCAATTCGATCTGGATGGAGAGGCGGGTGAGAAATGAAATAAATAAATAAAAATAAATAAATAAATGGCAAGGCTGCCTTACCACATCTTTAAGCAAAGGCACTCCAACTTGGTGCCCTCTGGATCTTCTGGACTAGAAGTCCCAGCATTAATGACCAATGGTCATGCTGGCCAGGGATAATGGGAGTTGAAGTCCACACATCTGGAAGGCTGATCTAGTCTTGTAAAGTGCCATGGTACACTGTTCAAGGTGCACAGACACCAATCACTTCTATTGCATTAGGAATCTTCATGGTACAGGTCGGTTCTCCTGATTGCAACCCAGGGCAGTATCTGACACTGCCCTTGCACTGGTGAGAATGACCCCTAGGACAACACCAACTAGCACTCGTTACCACAACTGGAAATGAGCCCAAACTAGTTCTTCCAGAATTGAATAAGTCAGCAGAATTACCAGAAAAGAGCTCTGCTGACTTTTCCTATTCTGAAAGCATTAATTTAAGCTAGTTTCTGCAGTTTCACTATGAAGCACTAGCCTCCCATTGTACTAGCAGTTATACCCATTAGTGCAATGTGACTGGCACTGGTAGACTGCCAGCATTGGATACTGCCCATATTATCCCCAGTTATGATGACTCCAGAAATCCAGCCCTGGGCTATTTGGTCACAGATCCGTGCTGTGCTGATGGATGCAGATTGGGCTATTTCAGAATGAGGAGTGGGGGGACCAATAATGGTGAAGCAAAAAGATGTGATCCTTCCCAGAAGACACATGTTAGGTTGAATCTAGACTTAGTCATCTTTAGAGCAAACCACTGAAATCATGACTAAATGAAGTCCCATGGATTTCAATAGATCTGATCTAAGTATGAGGACGTCTGGAACCATCTCACTGTGTTTTAAACTCCCCCAAATGAATGCCTAGGATTCATCAGGATTCTTGCAATCTTTTTTTTAATGAGAAACTCATATGAGATTTTATAAGATTTCAATATTTTCACAATAAATCATATCTGCACTGCTTTTGACTTCTCCTTTTCTTTTCTTCATTGACAGATTGGTGTTGCCCTCTTGCTCTTATAGCACAAGAACAGAAGCGCGAGCATACACAAGATCATAACCTTTTCTTTCACATTCATTGAACCAAATAAAGGCCCTTCCCTTGTACCACACATACAATTACTAATGCAGATTAATATCCCTCTTCCCTCCTGCACATAAATAAAGCTTTAAAATGCCCTTTGATTAAAAGGTCCTTTAAAAAAGACCTTTCACCATTCTTCAAATGTCACCAATGGACATACAAAAAGAGAGCTAAAAAGGTGTTAGAAGAGAGTGAGGAATTTTCACTTGGGGCAAAAAAGGGGGGTTCCCTTTCTTTAGCTTGCTCTATTCTACCCCCTCTTTAAAGTGGCTGTCCAGTAAAAGCACTTTTTCCAAACGTATGTGGTACTCAGATGTATGGATTTGTATTGTTTTAAGTATTTAACATAAAAATATGTGTGACCAGGCTAACATTGGACAAAGGAACACTTATACACTGTGGAAATGTGTTTCATTGGATTACAACTCCCATCATTAGCCATCTGGCTAGGGATGATGGGAGTTATAGGCTAACACATCTGGATGGCACCAGGTTGGGGGAAGGGTCCCCTGTAGCATTGGGATTTGCTCTCTGGTTTTTGGGGCACTTATCACAATGTTTTACCACTCCAAGAGCCAATCTACACCTTTGGTTATAACGTTTAGAAAACTAGGGTATAACGATTTCAATTGCTACATTTTAAAATGTAACAAGCCACATGAAGGTGTCTCTACCATTATAGCTTTTTTTTCCCTTCCATTTGGAGTTCGTTTAGGAAGGGCACGCTCTATTTGTCCTTCGTTTCTTTCTTCTTCGTTTCTTCTTCGTCCCGTTGTTGACACGCCCACTTCCTCCTGCATTCTCCTTCCTTTCACTTCCTCTTAGTTTTGAATTTTACTTTACTTTACTTACCACCACGAGGGAAGGAAAACACAGTAACACAACATTTGGGTGCCGGAACAAAAGGACACGCCCCCAAGACAATCATTTGAAAACAGAGGTTAGATTAAAGGAGCACTGAAACGGTAAGTAAGGACACATTTGTCATTTTAAAACAACATATTTCATAAAAACAACGTTATAAGAAGGAAAGTAATGATACAAGAAACAACTAATATAAAACGACCTAGAACATACGTCGTGTGCCCCAAAGCGTCCTCAAAACCAAACAAAAACGTTTCCAACATAATGTGTAGATCGGCTCCAAGACCTCCACTTGCAATTGGTCTCCATTCTGTGCATCAATTTCTGTCAGGTGTTTTGGTATTTGCTCCATCTTAGCTCAATCACACCTACTCACGGTTTCTCCCCAGGGAAACACAATCCTACTTTTGAGACCGGTGCTGTGTGCTCTTCACTTCCCCAAATTGTGGAAGTCTCGGGGGCTTGATTTCCTATCAAGAATAGAACCCTGGAGACTTACAGTGCTTTTGCAATAGTTGCTTTATTTGCAAACATACAAACAGACCTTATGTGGAGGCAAGCAGCATGTGCATTCCTAGCAAGCAGCTGAGCCACTACCCACATCAGATTCCCAGGCAGAGAAAGGCACCCTGTACCCCAAATGCTTCCACCCACTAATTCACATCTCTCTCTCTCTCTCTCTTTCTCTCTCTCTCTCATATACACGGGTGGCCACTTCCAGTTTGTTAAAAGAGGAAGAAATGCATCACACAAAAAAGAGGGGACAGACTTTCAAAATAATAACAACAACAACATGCTACTGTGCATGTATAGATGCACATTTAGAAATAATTACTACAATGACAACAGAAATAAAATCCATCTCACCATAGTGGGGAAGACAGAAAAACAGGCCCCTGCTCTCCCTTCTTATGTTTTTTATCTTTAATCCAGACAGACCTTCAAACAGAGGAATGTCCTACATAAAGCAGGACACCTGGCCACTATGTGGAGATAGTGATGTCACCAGACTTGGACTGGACAGCTCTTCAATTAGAGGACTGTCCTTTATAAAGAAGGACACATGACCACCCTATCTGCATGTTCCAAAAAAACAACAACTACTATGTTCCTTAAAACATATGCACACAGATGTGCACATGAACATACATACATACATACAGATAGACAGATATACCAATCCCTTATCTTTAGCTGGAAGGTGTGGGATGTGTCACCGTCCAAGTTCTTATATCTTTCCAAATCCAGACAGATCTCAGTATCCAGAAACCATCTTCTAACCAAGGGATGGGCAATTTCACTGGGATCAGGTGTTGCTACCCAGAACCATACACCCCCATGTTACAACCAAAATCATCACAATTGCATTGCCAAATTGCCAGTGAATTTTGACAGCGTCACATCAGTGGTTGAGGGGGGAAGCGTTTCCCCTTTAAGAAGAGATGCATAGTGAGTGAGCATCTTGTTTTAAAGGCAAATCATGCTCCTCGAAGACCCTGAAGAGCACAATTTGCCATTAAAACAAGATGTGTATACTAGGAGGTGCTGCTTCAGGGGGAGAGACGTTGTGCCATCACAGGTGAGCTATTCCACCTGCTCTGCTACCCCCCCCCCCTCACCTGGAGACTTTAAAAGCAAGTCTGGAGCTGAAGTTTGGGAGGTGCTGCTTCAGGGGGAGAGATGTTATTCCAACCAAATTGTTTTTTTCTTATTTGTTTTGTTTTGCTGTAAACTTGTACTTAGTATATTTTTGAGTATTATTGTGATATTGTTTAGTATATTGTTAAATATTGTTGTAGTAAGTTGTTGAATTTTTTTGTTCTATTTCTGTTGTAAACCTGCATTTTGTAAACTGCCCAGAGAGCTTCGACTATGGGATGGTATATAAATGTAAAAAAATAAATAAAATAAATATAAAATAAAATAAAGTTGCACAATTTAGGAAAGTCACGCAAATTTGAGGAAACTTGCGCAAATCTTGGAAAACTTGCGCAGATTTCCCATTCAATCACTGCTTGATTTGCAGAAGTTCCCTGTCTACGCAGAGAAAGCATAAATTACAACAGGAAAGGGAATTGGGCACAAGATGAGTGGCAAGACTCCTCGCTCACTAGCCCATCCCTATCGTTTGATGAGATCAGCAGTGTCTAATGTTAGTGGAGAACAGATGTGCATTATGATGAGAAGATAAGTATATTATTTGCCTATGTATGTACACAGTTGCGTATTACAAACACTTGTGTCCATAAGAGACCTTATTATAGATTTTCCGCTTGGCTAACAGGATGAGCACCCAGATCTTGCTGGGATCTGACTGAGCCCTTGGGTAACATCCCTAATTGCCTCTGCTCTCATGCTGGGACTGACACGCTAGTGCATGAGTTTCACCGTGCTATCAATCACTGTCTGATAAGACAATCAGAGAGAGAGAGAGAGAGAGATTGGGAACCCATTCAGCAGACAGCCAACGATGGGAAATGCAAACTGGCTGTGCAGACATTCATTGCATCATTTCCTGGGGGAAACCTTCTGGAGGATTGGGCTGCCTGCTGTCCAATAACCACCATCGAGCCACTTGCGAAATAGCAGCGTGAGCCCTGGGCGGGTCGCCCTCCTGGCTCTTGAAATGTGGCTCCCACTCCCAGCTGCTGAGCAGCCTTTGACGCACTTTCAATCAGAAGCACTGTCAGTCACTCCCGCTTCTGAAACTGGATGGAGAATTGTGTGCGCTCCTGAGTCAATGCCCTTCTGAAAGGCACTTAATAGGTTGTCAGAGTGGCAGCATCAGCACCAGAAGGGAACCACGAGAGCTCAGGATATTTTATCAGGCCAGAGAGCCACACTTATTTGGGATGCCATCCCTCAATTAGTCTAAAGTTCAATCACATGGGGAGATGACAGAAGCAATGTTTCTTCTGCTGCTTGCCTCTAAAAACTGAACAGCCTAGACATGCTGATGATGTGCTACCTCTGGGGTCAGGCACAACTCGCCTCTGAATACCAGTTGCTGGGAAACAATAATAGGAGGCTGCAGTTACACTCAAGTCCTGCTTGTGGGCTTCCCCTAGGCATCTGGTTGGCCAACGAATGAAAACAGGATGCTGGGCTAGATAAGACATTGATATGGCCAATCAAGGTCTTCTTATGGTTTTAGATCAAGGACTAGATTACAACCAAAGCCTGGGACCCTTCCTCTCCCTCAACAAGTGCCCCAGATCCTACTGATCCACTCCAGTTGTCCTTCTAAATCACTCCCTGTTTCTTTTGATCCATCCACATTTTTCTACTAGTTTTTCAGTGGTTGCTGGTGTTGTAATCCTGATCTCCATGCTTTCTTGGGAGACTGAACATATTTGCAAAGTACCAGAAAGGACGCAAGTGGCCAGGTCTGATGTTAACAACTAGGTAGCCCTGTGAGTAGCTCAGTTTTCCTTTAACTAACTTCCAAGAGTGCCATCCTCAAAGGAGTTCCATCATCATCATCTTAAAAATTGTGATAATTAACTGATACTACACCAAATGGACCTTTATGCTTAATTTGAGCCCTTCAGGTATTTTAAGCTGCCTCAGTTTCTCCTCTAAAACCAAAATATGCATTTTCTAGTGGCGTACATTACAACAGAGGGTTTAAGTGTGCATGCAGGCTTAAAAGGTTCAAATCCAGAGGCAAAGTTTTGCAATTCATACAAAAAAGAAGGTTGATTGTTAGGAACTTAGGTCACTTGGAATTCAAAACATATAAGGGAAGAATGGCCAACTGAAAGACATATGTTCTTTGTTCCCAAGCGATATTGCAAACTCCTTGGGGGCAGAGAGCTGTCCTTTGGTATGCCATGAGGTGCCCCAGATATTGGTGATGCTATATAAAATACAAGCTTTTAATTATTCTGTTTCTAAAAGTCCTCCTTTGGGCTCCATCCACCATCAAATTGGAAAAGCCCCAGCTAAGCTATATGTCTTCTGCAGCCAGGCACCTGAGAGCAAGAGAGAGGAAGGAAGAGAGAGAAAGAGAGTGAAAGAGAGAGAGAGCGCTACTGGTCTTGCCTCTTTTTTAAACCTCTGAAGTCCCACCTTGGGAAACAAGATCATACATCCATTTTTCACTGAAGCACTGGGCCAATTAAAGCTTAGCATCTCCTGGATAACATCAGGCGCCAGAGCTGGGGGGAAAACTAGTTTTTTCTCTGTAACAAACGAAATTAACATTTAAATGTGAAATCCCAGTAGGGCAAGCTGCCTAGATCGAATCTGCACTTTATAAGGCCCACATGAGGGGTGGGGGGAGTGTGACAAACCAGTCACTGTGTGTGACAGACAGTGATTCAGGCACAGGAAACTGAACTGATATATACCAGTTAAGGCTGACTGCTTTGTCAGCTTCTAAAATAGAGTTTAGGCATCAGTAACATTACATGGCAACAGCCAGAGAGGAAGCTGGACTTTAGGGGCATAGCCAGTGACCGCCTCTCGCTATAGCCATGCCAAACACTCTCAGGGACATCTCAAGTAAGTGCCACAATTACCAGGACTGAAATGCACATAGCAGCTTGGGAGAGGAGATTTTTTGTCAGAACTGTGACAGGGAGAAAAAGTGTTAAATTCCTCCATTCCACCCACCCCCTACCCCACCTAGTGGTGGCACCTGAAAAAAAAAAGTCATCCTAGGTGGGCAAGATGTGTCCCATATGTTAAGATCTCTAACAGAAAAATGATGGTGTAGTTCACATTAAAATTTCCATCCTAAACATATTATTTCTGAAATAAATGGGGAAAGGGTTATTTTAGGCCTACACCCACAGAAGGGGGAATTGATTTTAATTTTGAAAAATATTAATTTGATGTTAGAATTTCAATTCATTTTATTTCATTTCATTTCTTTCTTTCTTTCTTTTACTCTTAGGCATAAAAAATAATAAATTAAGTTAATTCCCTCTCCTGCATTGCAGATGTTTCCCCTTTCCCTTCAGTACCACCACCTGTTGGCATAAGAACATACCAAGAGCCTTGCTGGATCAGACTGAGGGTCCATCTAGTCCAGCACTCTGTTCACATAGTGGCCAACCAGCTGTAGACTAGGGACCAACAAGAAGGACACAATGCAACAGCACCCTCCCACCTATGTTCCCCAGCAACTGGTGTATATAGGCTTACTGCCTCTGATACCAGAGGTAGCACACAGCCATGAGGGCTCGTAGCCATTGATAGCCTTCTCCTCCAAGAATTCATCCAACCCCCTTTTAAAGCCATCCAAGTTGGTGGCCATCACTCCATCTTTTGGTAGTGAATTCCATAGTTTAACTATGCACTGTGTGAAGAAGTACTTCCATTTATCTCTCCTGAATCTCCCACCAATAATAATAATAATAATTTATTTCTTACCCGCCTCTCTGTTTGGATCGAGGCAGGGAACAACAATATAATAAAATACATCAAACTGATTAAAACATGACACACATTATTAAAACTGCATTAAAACATCCTAAAAACATCCTAAAAACATTCTAACATTCCACTGGATATGCCTGCCGGAAGAGAACAGTCTTTATGGCTTTCTTAAATTCTAAAAGACTGTTAAGTTGACGAGTCTCCTCCGGCAGCTCATTCCACAGTCTGGGAGCGGCAGAAGAGAAGGTCCTCTGGGTAACGGTTGTCAGCCTAGTCTTGACCAACTGTAGTAAGTTCTTCCCAGAGGACCTGAGCGTGCGGGGTGGATTGTACGGGAGAAGGCGATCCCGTAGGTAACCTGGACCCAAACCATGTAGGGCTTTAAAGGTAATAACCAACACTTTATACTTCGCCCAGAAACTAATTAGCAGCCAGTGGAGCGATTTTAAAGCTGGCGTAATATGGTCACCCCTAGGTATACCGGTGACCAACCTGGTTGCCATATTTTGAACTAGTTGAAGTTTCTGGACTAGGCACAGAGGTAGCCCCTTGTACAGCGCATTGCAGAAGTCGAGCCTTGAAGTTACCAGTGCATGCACTACCAACTTTAGGAAGGGGCGCAGCTGGCATTTCAGCCGCAGCTGATAGTAGGCACTCCTGGCTGTCGCATGTATCTGGGCTGTCATTTGGAGCGACAGATCCAGGAACATCCCCAAGCTGCGAACACAGTCTTTCAGGGGGAGTGTAACCCCATCCAGAACTGGTTGACACACCTCCAAACCCAGATTGCGGCCTTTGACAGCAAGCACCTCCGTCTTGTCAGGATTCAGCTTCAGTTTGTTTTTCCTCATCCAGCCCATTACCACCTCCAAGCATTCATTCAGAGGAGACACACTATCCTTAGCTGACGCTGTTATCGAAGGCATAGAGAAATATATTTGGGTGTCATCAGCATACTGATAGCACCCCACCCCATGCCTCCGGATGATCTCTCCCAACAGTTTCATATAAATGTTGAACATCATTGGGGAAAGGATGGCACCTTGTGGTACGCCACACAGCAGCTCCTTCTTTGCGGAGCAGCTGTCCCCAAGCATCACCATCTGGAACCTGCCCGAGAGGTAGGACCGGAACCACTAAAGGACAGTGCCCCCGATTCCCAATCCCCTCAGGTGTTCCAGAAGGATACCATGGTCGATGGTATCAAATGCCGCTGAGAGGTCCATAAGTACCAACAGGGACACACTCCCCCTGTCAATACTCAAGTGTAGATCATCCACTAAAGCGACCATAGCAGTCTCAACTCCGTATCCCGCTCTGAAGCCAGTTTGAAATGGGTCTAGAAAATCAGTGTCATCCAAAACTACCTAGAGTTGAAAGGCAACCGCCCTCTCGATCGCCCAATGATCTTCATGAGATGACCCTGGGTTCGAGAATTATGGGAGAAGGAGAAAATGTCTCCCTGTCCGCACTCTCCACAACATGCATAGTTTTGTACATCTTGAAGAGCGTGTCAGTAGCTGCAAAATGCATAGCCTTTGTCAGCTTAAAAGCTGCATCTGAAGTGGAGAAGAGCGACAGAGATGATCATATATGACCACACTTGTATGCATTTCTTTCAATTAATGACAGAGATAATAATATATGAATGCACTGATTAGTATATGTGAAAAGTGCCTTTCCTCCAAGTAATGACAGGAGTCCAGCAATAGGGGTGATGAGTGGGGTGGCGAACTCCTTTTTGGGGGAGGCACATGTCCCTTTGCCCACCTTTAATGCCTCCCCTGACCCCACCCCCAATCCGGAGGTGGCTCAGGCCGCCCCATGGCTGCTATTTCCATAACTAGAAATGTACATGAGGTCATAAGGTCTATTTTCGCCTTAGGACTTTATCTGAACCACTTTCCAAGGCCCCCACTATGGTGAGGTGTATTTCTCTTTCAATTACAGCGATTTCCCCCCACTAAATTAGACCCCCCCAATGAGCACAACCCAAAGTAGATAAAATATCTGTCTAAACAAACATGTCCTCAGAAGGAAATGTGACAATATTCAGGGCTTTTCAGCTTGGGTGGGGGAAGCAAGTAAGATGGGAGGCTTATAAAATTATATGTGGTGTGGAGAAAATGGATAGTGAGAAATTATTCTCCTTTCTTCATAATGCTAGACTGTGGGCTCATTCAATGAAAGTGGTGGGAGACTCTAGACAGACAAGAGGAAGTTCTTCTTCAGTCAACACATAATTAGTTTTTGGAATTCGCTGCTACAAGATTTGGTAATGGTCATCAATGTAGATGGCTTTAAATAAAGCTTAGCAAACTCATGGCAGATACGGATATCATTGGATGCTAGTCATGATGGTTATGTGCTACCTCCAGGTTGAGAGGGGATGGATGGACTCTCCTCCATCCAATTTCACTGAGTGATCACTGAGTCACCACCACTCACTGTCCTCATGAGCTGCTGGACAGCCCAACAAGCACCCAGGGAGCACTGTGGGACCACCCACCTCCCTAGCCAGCTGCCATTTTGTGTAAAAACAGCAGCTCGTTTTTTCCGTAAATCTAATGTTACGTAAATGGTAGCCTTAAAGGGGCCATTTATGCAACATTACAAGCATGAATGATCAAATTATGACCGTAATGTTGCAGAAATGGCCCCTTCATGGTCACCATTTACTTAACATTAGATTTCCTTGAAAACATGAGCACCAGTTTTATGCAAAATGACAGCTTGCTAAGAGGATGGGCAGCCACCCAGTGGAGAATTGCAGACTGTGCAAGCACACCAGTAGGTGGTGGTGGCTTGGCAAGCAGGGTCTGGGTGGACAAGTGGAGAAAGTACATCAGACTCCACCACCACCACCCAGTCTCCTGTGACATCCCTAATTCAGAGGCAGTATTCTCTGGATTTCCAGTTGCTGTGAAATAACAGGGGGAACAGATGATTCTGAGTATGGGCTTCCATAGGCATCAAGCTAGTTCACTTAGTTTAGGAAAAAAGATACTGGATTGGATAGGCCTTTGGTCTCACCCACCAGGGCTTTTCATATGTTCTTAGTCCCCAGAGGCCATAGTCACAATAACAAAGGGGGGGGGGGGGAGGTAGTCATAAAGCTAGGGTGACCATATGGGAAGGAGGACAGAGCTCCTGTAGTACCATTAACAGTTGTATTGAAAAAGGAAATTTCAGCAGGTGTCATCTGTATGTATGCAGCACCTGGTGAAATTCCCTCTTCATCACAACAGTTCAAGCTGCAGGAGCCCTGCCCTCTTGACCAGATACATAAGAGGGCAGGGCTCCTGCAGTTTGAACTGTTGCAATGGAGAGGGAATTTCACTAGGTGCTGCATACATACAAATGACACCTGCTGAAATTCCCTTTTCTATGCAATTGTTAAAGATACAGGAGCCCTGTCCTCCTTTTCATATGGTCACCTTACATAAACCCAAAAAGGGGGATTTCAAATTTCAGCCCAAATCAGGATGAGATGACTGGCAAAGGTAGAAAAATTCATAACTTCGTGCCTTGATGCTGCTGCCTCTTTTCCACTTTTGTTCTGTCAGATGGTTGACTCAGACCCAACCCTGACCCTTGATTGGCACCACCTCATGCTGCCACAATGCAAGTCATAAAAAAAAAACACTTATAATTTTTCCTCCAGTGCCTGGCTTTCAAAAGCCTTAATAACTATAATAATAAAAAATATAATAATAATAAAATTTAAAAAAACCACAAATGCCAGGAAAATCCAGGGAATGGAAGCTCTGAAAGGAAAGAATGATTTTTTTGTGTGGGGAGAGCATGTAAATTCCCTGAGTGATCAAAGCTGCCTTTCTTTTAACACGCCACCGCAAGAGGAGGGAAATATGCCGGAGCCTTCTCCCCCTCCCCTCCTACACGCAAGCACAATTCCTGCTCATTTACCACATGGGGCTTCCTAAGAAAACAGCGGCAGGACAATAGCTGCAAGAACACGCACTGTTGAGCCCGGCTGTACTTGGCTGCCATGCGTCAGGCATCTGTGAAAGCCATAGAAAGAGGCGGGCAGGTAACCAGCTCCTGGAGAGATGGCCTCTCCTGGGCTTTGTTTTGCACTCCCAGTGTGGGATGTGATTAATATCTGTGGGCGCTCATTTATGCCACAGCAGACTGTTTTAGCTGTGGCAGACGGCACCTCTGCTCATGCCAGGTATGAGCAGAGGCCTACCACCTCAGACTGAGCTGGGTGCTTCTCTCTCTTGTGTGCTCCAATGGCCAGGGGTGAGGCAGGGAGGCCCCTCCAGGTGGATAGCTAACAAGGGGATTCAATCCCTGGAAAAAAATGATAAAGCACTGAAGGGGAGCTGCTTACGAAACACAAAGCTAATTGCCTTCCTTTGTGTCTCATGACAAACAGCCCCCGGCGGGAGGCCTTTCCACCGTTCCAGATTCGTCTTTATTCCAAGCTCTACCCTCGGCGTGATTTCTTTCTCCAGATGTCTCGGCCACCCCATCTCAGTCGAAGGCGTCATGCAATAACTTCCCCATCACAGTCGCTCTGTTTTAGTACAGAGCTTTGCCCGCCAGAGGCCGGCCCAAATAAAAGGGGTCTCAGGGTGGATCCAAGTGCCTCGATAGCAATGCGGTTGCAATGTGATTTCTGATACAAGCTGCTGAGTGCATTCGAATGTGAAACAGCAGCTAAGGTGGCCAGGTGTCCTACTTTACAGGGGGCAGCCCTTGATTTCAGGGGTGAGCAGAAGGCAGATTGAGATCTAATGGTAGATCTGTGGTGGATTGGCAGTATATGCATTTCAGTTTCCAAATTTGCACATATTTGCACATGCGCGAATTTGCAATTCCCCCCAAATGCACAGATTCCCATCCCCAAATGTGCATTTCATGCTTTAGCCTATGGGGGGAAATGCATGTTTTTGGCTGGACTTTTTTATTTTTGTATATTTTTGTGATGAAATTTGCACGCAAGTCTGCAAGTCAGCAGACTCTTCCTGACAGAGGGAAAAGCCAGTCCACTGCAGAATCCATAGGTCAGATTTGATTCCATTGAGGATTTCTCTGACATCCCCTATGCCACCAGGGGTTTCTGAAACCCAATTGTTTAACCATAGTGATACAATACTTGTTTTTCCCTGCTCCTAAATTAGGCTGCTATAATCGAGAAAAATGTGTGTATGGGGGTGGCTGGGGGAGTGAATAGATTTGTATTTGAAAGGATTTCTTACAAGTGCCCAGTTCTGGTATTGAAATCAAATTCTGGGGATGAGCACATGCTCAGAGGCAGCTTGTTCTGCAATTCTATGTCCACCTTCCTTAGCCACAATGTAGCTTTAACTGCTATGATAAAAAGTGAATTTCACCAAGTGCTACATGCATACAAAGGATACATGCTGAAATTCCCTTTTCTATACAACTGTTAAAAGTACAGGAGCCCTGTCCTCCTTTTCATATAGTCACCCTAGGTTTCCCAGCTTTTTGCTCAGTTGCACCTCCTCTCCCACAGTATAAAAGGTTGAAATGTGACTCCTAAGGCTTACTAACTAGCAGTAAGAGCTTTAAGCTAAAGTATGCAGGTCTTTAGGTTGATGTGAGCCTTCCCCCTTTTGCCTTCAACCCTACACACCATTGGAATGTGCCCCCCAAAAGCACCTCCAAAGAGGTTTGATGCTGCTGTAGTACAAGATAAGAAGCCAGGTTGGCTCTAAGCTTGAGGTGAAGGTACTCTCTGGTGGATGACTCTGAAGTTGGTGGGCCCCTTGCCACACAGGCGTACTTACCAGCCTAGGCACAATTAGCTGCCATTTTAAATTTTCCACAATTCCTTGACTGGAGTGTTGCTCCAAGCATTGTGGATGATTTAAAATGGCAGCTTGCAGACTTGGACACTCAGTGCTGGAGGTGGGGATCTGTTCTCTGAAGCTTCTATTTGCATTTGGAGGAAATCCTATATGGGGACCAAAGCAGTATTTCTTTCCCCCATCAAAAAGCAAATGCAAGCTTCAGAAGGAGGAATCTCCTCAGGATTTCACCTGGCAGGGTGGAAAAAGTGAAATCCCTCCCGCCTTTCAGCCCTCTCCTCAGGATTTCACCTGGCAGGGTGGAAAAAGTGAAATCCCTCCCGCCTTTCAGCCCTCACATGCTCACACACACATACAAACACAGGCACATGCAGTGGGTGCCATTTGCATTTTTTTTAAAAGCCGGCTCGCTAAAGATGTCTTGATGCATCGAACATCAAGTCCAGTTGGACTCTGACCTGACAGAAAAGCCACTTCCTCTGTTCAAGCCCACCCTCACCAGTTATTCCATCACTGGCCCTTGATCTGGTTTCTGGGCACAAAACTCAGCCGAGTGTGGTCAGAATTGGAGTTCCTTGGTTCCCAGTTCTCCTTGCTTTGAAGTGATGTCAGCTTCTCCCTCAAGAGCATCTTGAGGGGAGGGGGGAAGGTGCAAAAGGAGCAGGAGGTGCTCAGATACTGCTGCGATGAGGACTAAAAGTGAGAGAACGCAGGAAGTGCTGGGGAATGCGGGAAAGCAAGAGACTTAGATCATGGTGATGATATATAGATAGGTGGTGAATTTCATGCCTTGTCTACCACCGCCATCAGTTAAATCCCCCCATGGAGGTGCAAATGAGTCACATCACATTCCTGAGCACCATCCCCTCCATTTACTACTGCTCTGGTCCCTGACAGTGGATTTGCGCAACAACTGCAGCTGATAATACCAACCCTGAGAGGCCAGTAATGGGCCTCCTCTTGGGACCCGCTCCTGCTCCCAGCAGCCTCCCTGTCTCTTCTTGCCGCTTTAAAACCTAGCCAAGAAATGAATACGTTCTTTAATGATTGAAACAAGCCAGATAAGAGGCAGGTCTTCAAATTAAGAATCCAAGACTTGATTGCAGCTGTAATCATATTTTTCTTTCCCCCACCCTCTCCCCAACTTCCCACCAGAAAATAAATTGCTTCAATAAATTATATCTTTAATCTGCACATGGGACAGGCAGGCTGGCCTCTCTTTTCATTGCACTGTATGGTGAGATAATCAAGCCCTTCCTCTCTCTGCATGGAGCAAACTAATAGATTTTAAACAATTCCATTATTTGACAATTTCTTCTATTATTAATACAAATTGCCTGCACTTGCTTTCAATTAGAGGGTTTTTATTTTCTAATAAATTCCAATCAGATCCCCTTAAAAGCCACCTAAACACAGGGAGGAGACGGCAGGTTTCGCTTAAACATGGTGCAGGCAGAATGATTGTCCCGTCTTTCCTTTCCATTTTTGTCTGTCTTTTCCTGCTGCTCCCTTATCCTTCCTCCTTCCCTTCCTCTCATTCTTAGTCATACCAATCCATGCTCACACACCGGGCATCTTTTGGCATTGGAACCAAGAGATCAGCACTGCTGTTGAAACTTTTAGCCTGTGGGTAAAATGCTATAGACTCCCCACCACCACACACACTTAGGCCAGATCTACACCCAGCAGGATATAGTGGTATGAAAACGGTATATAAAAGGCAGGAGCCACACTCCTGCTTCATAGCAGTATTGAAGTGCACTGACAACTGTTGGGGCCCATTGACACATACCATATACCACTATATCCTGCTTGGTGTGGTTCCTGCCTTTTATATACTACTTTCATACCATTATATCCTGCTTGGTGTAGGTCTGACCTTAGTTTTTCTTCCCTGTAAAGATTATCCAGTACTTTTGCAAACCTTGGGATTTCCCCAAGACTTCTGATGCTTCTAGGATGTGGGGGGGGGGGGGGGCGCTGCCATTTTGGTTACATCAGCAAGAGCACTCACAGCCTCAACAGAGGGGAAATTCTAGCCAATGGCATTTGGCTAGTAACTGGCTAACTGGATGTCCTTGAGGATTCAATGCACTTCACATACATAGTTTTGTTTCATGTATTATATTTCTATACTGCCCCATTGCCAAAGTTTTCTGGGTGGTTCACAAAAGTGAAAAGCCATTAAACATAGATTACGCAAAATACAAAACAATTTACATAGGAACATATAAATAGATAGCACACACACAGACAACATATACCTTAAAACATAAAAAAAACAAAAAACAAATTAACCAAACACAATTCAGGACCTGATTACAAATGCATTGTAGTATGCTTCCAAATGCCTGGTGAGAAGAGGGCTCTGAAAAGACGATAACATTGGTGCTAGGTAGGGCATATTGGGGAGTTCATTTCATAATTGGGGAGCTACCACCGAGTAAGCCCTCTCCCTTGTTGCCACTCTCCGAGCCTCCCTCAGAGAAGGGCCTTAGATATTGAATGTGGTTTACGGGTCACTCATGCCAGGAGAGGTGCTCCATCAGGTCCTCAGTTATCCATAGAACAATCCTTCAAGATACTCCAATATCATCACTTTTGAAGTTCATGCGGCTAATGTAAAATTGATACAGAAATGTAACATTACTAGTCCACCTTGCAGGATTGTTCTCATTGCATGAGCAACAACAAGTGCTCTGAAAACACAAAACCCTTATATAAATGCTTAGCTTTATTTTTATTAACTGGGGCAAGGGCGTTAAACTTCAGAATTGCGACAGTGGCCATTAATAGACTTTGCTTGGTGTCTTATCCCTTTGCTTCCCATTGCCTTCTTTGGGATGTAGATTTTGCCTCCCTGTCAGAAGTGATGAAATCAAGAAGTTCCAGTCCTATACACCCCATTGATTTCTGCAGCCTTCCATTCGTTTGACTGGAAACTCACAAGCTCTGTTCATAAATCAAAAAAGGAAGGAGGGGCTCCATAAAATGCACAATCATGAAACAAGAGTGAATTCTTAGGAAATCGATGGACTACCAAGAGACCCAAATAGTGCTATCAATTTTATTTCCTACCAATGACTTCCCTAGTCTTAAATACTGTTATTAATAGCTGATGCACCTCATGTCAAGATTTCATTTTGCTAGACTCTATAAAATGTGAGAAAGAAAGTCGTTCTCATCCTCACCCCCATGCAAGACTCACCTAACTGCATCCACACATGTATGGACACATACCATGCTACCTGACTGACCTGAAAAATATTTCATCTTTTGTTGTCATGTAACTCTCCTCTTTAACCTACACTATAAGCAGGAGCCTTGGAATCCTGCAACTGAAATACTATGCTAAGTCAATGCCGGTCAATGCTAAGACCAAAATATGGGGGAATAGAGAGAAAAAAGTTAGGCTGTGCACCGCTTCAGTTCTGGATCCGAATTCTGAGCTGAAGCAAGTTGATTCTGCCTGAAGCGGTCCAGAACCAAAGCAGGTCAGCTCTAGGGCAATTCCAGCCAAGTCAGGTCGGATTGGGTCCAAAGTGCTTTGGACTGATCTAGCACCCTCTCCCCTACTGCGTGAGCCCCCTACTTCTTACCTGGACCCATTGTGAGTGCCCACAATTTTAAAAATCACAACTCCCTGGAAGAGGCCTGGACAGCTGCAGGTGCTCACAGCGATGCTAGGTAAGGGGCAGGAGGCTCGGCAGCTCAGCCCCCACCGAGCAGCTGCTCCTGCTCACACGTACACACAGCCGTGTGAGCCCTCTGCCCCTTACCTGGACCCATTGTGAACCCCTGCAGCCATACAAGCCTCTTCCAGGGAGTCACCTGTTGTCTATCCGGCCTGCCTGATGTCCAAATAATTCAAAGATCTGAATCTTAATACAGATCTGGGTCAGGAGCAGGGTGAATCCAGGCTGAAGTGGAAGCTCTGAATTGGCCTCCGAAACAGGAAGGGAGTGGTCCGAGCACAGCCTTAGAAAAAAGTCCTACCATTCCCAGCAGCCTTTCAGCTACCCATGCTGGCTGAGCATGCGCAGAGTTGTAGGCCTTTTTTTCTGTCTAAACATGCATAGGATTGTGCCTTAAATGATATAAAATGGGTACATTTATTTAAAATAGCAGAATTGTAGTCTTTTGCACACTCTGGCTATAATCCAGCCAAAGTCAGGCACTTTGAAGTAGGGATGTGCACGCCTGAAAATATCGTATTTAATCGTTATTGTAATTTCGGACCAAAAATATTATCATCTCCGATAATATTGTAGGCTGATCGTATCGCCTTCACGATAATTATCGGAAATCCGATATTGAATTTGCAGCCCCATTGTGCCCTATAGAGCTGGGTTTTTTTAGAAAAAAAAATGCCTATAACTTCTGTATTTTCAAAGTTAGAAGCTTGAAACTTGGTCACAATGTTTATGGGGTATGCCTAAGTATGTGTATGAAATTTGAGATCAATCCCTCCAACCCTCGATTTGATATGAATTTATTAAAGAACGTTTAAGTTCTGACAGGTCAGAATGACAGCTCGTCATGTGCGTTCATTCAGATCTGTCAAAAAGTTGCACGATCTCTCAAAAATTCATATAAAATCAAGGGTTGGAAAGATCAATCTCAAATTTCATACACATACTTAAGCATACCCCATAAGCATTGTGACCAAGTTTCAAGCCTCTAGCTTTGAAAATACAGAAGTTATAGGTTCATTTATATGGCAGTCCGATAATCCGATATAATTGGGCTGAAAATTTTCAGATTGGATATTTATCGGAGGTTTTTCTATCGTATCGTTATCTTTAATCAGATGTGTGATAATGACTTTATCGTATCATTATTGGACATTTTAACAATACGATACACATCCCGACTTTGAAGTCCCATTGATTTCAATAGAAGAATTAAACGTTCCTATTAAAATAAATGAAATTTAAAAGTGCTGGACTTAAAAATGCTGATGGGTGCCCTTTGTTTTTGGAGAACTTTTCAGTTTTCTAAGGCTCCTGAGAGTCCATTTGTGTACCTAAATAGGTGTGCACAGCATGCTTCCTCCCCCCCACACCCACGCTTTCCCAAACTGTAGCTCTCTCCATGTCCTTTGCCACATTTCAATCCATGTGAGAGGTAAGAAGAAAGCCCTACTCAATGTACAGATCACTCAGTGCATGGATGCCACCTGTCTATATTAGCAGAAACTGCCAGGATATTATACAAGAGTTTCCTACAATCATGAAAGCTGGTGGGTGGGGTGGGCTGCTAAATGGAAGAAAATGGATAATTCTGCAATGGCGGCTGTCATGGCCAGCCAGTTCTTCAGTCAGCCAGATTGCGCATGAATGGGCCAGAATGGTAGTTGGTAGATGTTTCCCTAAGGGGAGCAAGTGAATAGTTAGAAGATATCTGGAGATCTCTCTTGCATGGGGATCTGTCAGAGCTTGGAAGGTGTTACACCCCCACCTCCATCACCAGCCAGGATGGCCACATAATGCATCATGGTGAAAGTTGACATAAATTTGCCTGAAATTTGCATATACCAATTTATATGTTTAGATGTGAATTTAGAAAGAATTGCTGTAATTTAAAGAAAAATTCAATACATCTCGCCATAGTGAGGAAGACTGTGACCCAGTAACTTGTGTGCCTCCTCAGTCTGCCGTCCAGGTGCTAACTGTGGATGGGCAAAATCAAGACCTCCTCCTGGCTCTCCCTTCTTATGGTTTGGTGTATTTAAACTGGGCTTGCACTGGACAGCCTAGAAGAAGATGCCTTCAGATAGAGATATTTGACCATCTTTCAAACAAAGGACCCGAAAGTAGGATGCTTGGACCACCCTATCTCTATTTAAAGGTAGGGGGCTGAAGTGAGGTTTGTGTCAAGAGAAAAGACAGAGTGAGAAGCAGAGAGAGATGCCAGATCTGCACCAAGCAGGATATAGCGGCATGAAATTGGTATGAAAGCGGCATATAAAAGGCAGGAGCCACACTACTGTACACTGACAACTGTTGAGGCCATTGACACATACCATATACTGCTATATCCTGCTTGGTGTGGCTCCTGCCTTTTATATACCACTTTCAGACTGCTTTCAGACTGCTATGTCCTGCTTGGTGTAGATCTGGCCAAAGAAAGAGGAGGGGAGTTGAAGGCTGGAAGCCTCTTGGGACGCAGGGTAAGAAGGTAATCGATCTGTCGCCTGGTAGGAGTACAAATGCTCTTTATCATCATTTATGGTCTACTTGTACATTTGTATGTAAAGCAAACATCACAGAACCAGCAGTCATCTCCACTGTTCTGTCTTCCAGAGGAAACTACAACCTGATTCTTGCTGCTGACAGAATGTCTCACCATTTCCATGCAGGGCTGCCAAACGGCCCATTTTGATACTGTTCAGGGAGATGCATCCAGACTCCCCATCATTCTGCAGAAATGTACGTGATTTTTAACATATGCAAATGAGGAATGTGAGAAGTAAGAGGTAGGAATTCTCACAGTTTGCAGATAATTAGACCCCCTATCAAGAGGTAGACCTCCCCCCCCCAAAAAAAAAAAATCAATGCAATGAATGTAATGTTTTATGTTATGGAAAAATACAATGCTAGATTTCTGAGTTTTATGGCACTTTAACATTGAATAGATGTATTGTTCCTGTTACGATGAAACATCAGTTTCCTTGGCATGCAATATACTCAGTTCCATCAAGTGCCAGCACATGCCAGCTAGTTTGAATGTGATCATGGAGACAAGTTGACAGGAGTGGCTGGTTGGCGGTCCCATATGGGCTGGGGAGGAAGAGTGCAATGAGCTGCTCTGATCTTCACTTGGGTCTTGGCAGTGGACAACAAGCACAGCAAGAGTTGCTGAGGTTCTTCCTACTGTGCATGGGTACTAAGCCTTTGGCTCTGCACTGGTACAAGGATCAAACCTAACTCTGTGCCACTGCATTTCTTACTCGGGCCTTCAAAGCATCTCAGCTCTATCAGCAGCTTCCTAAAAAAGCTTCTTTGATCCAGACATGACTTCTGGTCTACCATTTGGAAGCTGAGCATCAATAAGAAACATTATCTGCCTTGAAGAACAAAGTGCCCAGGACTAGAGACGAGGGAGAACTTCTTTCAGCTTGCGTTTCCACAGGAACTTAGCCAATTTTTCACTTTTGAACCACTATGCAAATCAAAACTCAGTTATCCTTCTAAATTCACAAGTGTCCAAATTTTACAGTGGAGATCTTCAGTTGAAAGATGTGTACATAAATTCTCACATTATGCAGATAATTAGACCCCCTACCAAGAGGTAGACCTCCCCCCCCACAAAAAAAAATCAATGCATATGAGGGGAGATTATGTTTTAAAATGTATTATAGTAGAGAAATTGTTTGCAAAAGTATGTATGCTAGGCAAAAGTGCACACAAAAAAAGCTTATGGGTTTTAAAATTGAATTAAAATCAATCAATCAATCAAACAATCAATCAACATTTGGAATGAACTGAATTTAAGACTGAAGAAATGATCAAAGTTTGAGCCAAACTGAGCTTAGGAATGGGGGGGGGGGGGGGGAAGAAACTATGAGAAACTGAAACTGACAGATTCATCCATTCCTACCCATAACTTGACTTGACTTAAATTTGCAAGTACATCAGGAAATCAGGAAATGGGAGATGTCTAGGAAACTTGAGCTTATCAAAGTCCCCCAAATTCCACCTTGAAGTTCATTCTGACTCAAGTCCATATCAGTGTGTGTGCTTTTCTTTTCTGTTTTCCAGGTAAAAATCCATGCTTATTTTCATGCATATTTTTCCTAATGTACACACCAGTTGTGTGCATCTTTGAAATGTACACATTATTTTCCCCATTGATTAAAGCATATTTGTGTGCATTTTTCTAAAGTAGACACAGTTTTATGCATATTTTTCAAATATATATGCATGTTGTTGAACTAGTTACCAGCTGTGCTGGAGGAATCCTCTTGGGGGATGGAGCTCAGAGAATCTTTGCTGGCTTGGTCCTGATTTGCAAAAAATTTAAAAAGAAAATAATGAATGCAAGCCATGTCAGAGGTGCCATGGGGATCCATCAGGGCCCAAAAAGGGCCAGATTTCTCCATGACAGACAACCACATGTTGTTCCCATTTTGGGGGTCTGAGAATTCTACTGTAAGCTCAGAAATGCACGGACTTCAATCGCAGATTGTGTCTGCGTTTGGTATGGAAGGTGTGAAATGGGTAAATCCTGATCAAAAGCAAACTGGAATAAATTCCTCATAGAATCCTATCTGGAAGCACCCCTAGGCCTGACCTGTGGGGCAAAAGAGGCAAGGTGTCCTTGTTTCTTCAAATCTCATGCCAGCTATGAATTTAGTGGGTGGCCTTTCACCTTCTTTCACTCTCACTCCTCCCATCTGCAGTATGGGGTAACACTACTGGCCCATCTCACAGGGCTGATGTAAACACTATTCCTGAGATCATGAGGAATGTGATGTGCCTAGAATATTCAAAAAGCATGGACAAGAAATCCAGCAAAGCCTCGTAGTGTTTTGGTCAATATTATCCGGGTTTGTGGGGAGGCAGAGAGTAGGGAGACTGGAAGAGGGATGTCTTGGACCACCCAGAAGGTTCTCCTACTGTCACTGTGTAGCAACCATGTAAAATCAAGGCCAAGCTTCGGAACTCTCCTTTCCGGGTTAGTTAGAAAACATTTCTTTGCTGCTGGAGCTGTTGCTGTCCCTGAGGAAGCGGGGCCCAGTGAGTCTGTCAGCTGCTATGGCAACCACGCTTGAGCAAGAGAAAGCAGGCATTGGAAGTGTGTGGGAGAGAGTGGGGAGCAGCATGTTCTGGTTTGGAGGAATTGATATGCAGAGGTCGTTATCCGTCACCCTCCTTGATCATTAGAGCGCAAGGCGGCTGCAGGGGATGTGGCGGTGGGATGTCAGGGGAGGGGGCGAGGTGCTGCAGGAATGAATGATCGAGGTTGGGCAGAGGTCTTTGTCCATCCTCATCATGCTGATGTGCTCTTGTCAACATCATGCACGCGCGCACACACACACACACACACACACACCGCTCCCTTCCATAGCTCCACCACATTCAGACATGTACCTCCTGCAAAATACGTGCCCCACCTCACATGCCTAGCATATGCCCTAGAACATAAAACTAGAAGAAGAGCCATGCTGAATCAGATGTAAGGCCTAGCTAGTCCATCATTCAGCCAGATGCAGATGGGAAGCTCACTACAATAGCGCCCACCTAGCCATATTCTCCAGCAGCTGGTAGTGAAAGGCATCCTATCTCCAATACTGGAGGTAATATATAGCTATCATGACTAGGAGCCACTGATAACCTTCTCCTCCATTTAAAGCTGTCTAGGTTGGTGGCCATCACTGTGTCTTGTGGAAATGAATTCCATAGTTTAATTATGTGCTTTGTTTTTTGTTTTGTTTTTTAAAAAAAGTCCTTCCTTTTATCTTATGTAAACCACCCAGAGGCAGTATAGAAATGTAATAATAAATAATCTGTCTCGAATCTCTCCCCATTCAGTTTCATGGGTTGATCCTAGTTTCTAGTATTATGGGAGATGTTTTATGGCACCCATCATGCCACACAAAAGCACAAGTGTTACATCACAGACACATATGCATAAGATGTATGAGACATTTGTTTCACTTCTTTTTTTAAAAATCAGGATTCATCCATCTCGCACCTTCTGCTTCCGGGCCTAACAAGGACTCAAACGCAATCTATGGTCAATGTCAGTACATTTCCACACTTGCAATATGATTCATGGACCCCAAAAATGTGTTTGACAGCATACATCCATTTGAAAGATGCACACATGCATGAAAATGTGTACAATTTTTCATGCGAAATTTAAAAGAAATTAAGATCACAATCTGATGGAAATACGAGATTGAATGAGCTTCAAGGTGGAATTTGGAGAACTCTGACAAGCTCAAGTTTTGCTTGTATGCATATCCCTACATACACACACATGGAACCCTTCAAACACAGAGTCTGTGCAGATGCTATTTACTGGCTAAACAGGCTAACATGCCACACTGTGCATCTTTCAAATATTTGCATGCTGTCAAATACATATTTTTGCTCCGTAAATCACATTGCCATGCATGCTTTCATGCTTTACTTCTTAAATGTATATAGAGATGGCACACCGTCAGTCATAAATGGTGGACATGGCTGAATTTCCCTGCATTGCCGCCAGGCCTTCTTTCTCTAGAAGCACCCCATGAGGGATCTTGAACTTCTATTCATTTGCATGAGGCTTACATGGGAGAACTCCCTGGTGGGTTGGGTGCCCCATGTTAGGGAATGCACAAGAAGGGAGACATTTGAAGGTTTCTCTCCCAGGTGTCAATTATCCTGCCATTAACTGCCATTATCTCTATGTGGAGAGCAGTGGGAGAGCTAGGGCTGGATCTCATGACCAAAGTCAAGCACCCTGCGGCCCAGGCCTCCCTTTGAAAGGACCACCTAGACTGCAGCGGATGATGGCGGCAGGTATGGCATCAGCACTTGGGCAAGCATGGGCATGTTGAGGCCCACCAGAGCCAATGCTGGTTAATGCAGCATCCTTTCCTTTTTATGCTTAAGAAGTATTATGTAGTCACATGTGACTGGCCATGCTAATGTTATTGTTTTTACTTTTAAAATACATTATTCTTTTCTCTAACAAAATGGTGCTTACTCCAAAGAAAGTGTATTTAGCATCAGGGCACCAGAAGTAAACCCATGTTATTCCTGTAATCATCATGATGCTGTGGCTTAAGTGCATTTCAAATAGGGATGCTGGAAAAATTTGGGATGGACTTAAATGAGTTCAGATTTCTAAGAATCCGACCTATGGAATTAGCTGCAGACCAGCCACCCCAGGCTGTGCAGACTTTGCGGAGTTCCAGATTTTATTTTATTGTTATTTTCCTGAAATTTATGCAAATTCATTCACAAAAAATAAATGACACTGCACAATCGACGGAACACACCTGGGATGGATTTCACAAAATCCAAACATCCCTAATTTCAAATGTGAATTTCAACATACTTAGAGAATATCTGTTTCTCTCTCCCCCCCCCCCCCATCTCTTTTATCAGGGTTGGCAAGCAGGTTTTTGATTGGTGGTTTGCTCTAACAAACCAGAAATGTAGTTGCAGTTGCAAACCATGGAATAGTGTAGTTGCAGGACAGGGTGGAAAGACATGTTCATTGTGTGCTTCAGGACATTGGATTCCTCCTTTAGAATTATGACAGGTCCTGACTGAAACCTGGAGTGAATTCACAGACCCACTGACATCGGAGCCACCAGCTTTCACTGATTTGCCACCACATTTCCCATAGCCTGACCTGAGAGATCTCCATTAAGTTCCTTGAAGAGGCTGACCTTCTGGTCATGGAGTGCTCCTGATAACACACTTTTGTTCAAGAGGTGTGAGCTGTCTAATGATTGTACTACGTTGAAATTGATGCCTGTACATCTTTCAAACCTGGATGTTCTGTTATACCTATGGCTCTTGAATGGTTTCCTTTTGAATCCATTTTACTGTGATGTGTTACTGCAACAGGAAATATCCCATATATTTCCAAATGCAAGGGAAAAGAAAATATTCACGATGGGTTTCCCTTCTGGCCATTATCTCACATTTAAGAGAAACTATCCCTCTTCCTTTAGGACCCTCAAAATTCTACCTCTAACTTCACTGGGGTTTGTAGTACTTGAATGTATTTAAATATAATTGGTTAATTAGCTGATTAATTAGTTTTAAAAATCTAGACAGCTGATATATTAACATTTAATTGCTCTCAGCCCCAGTTCTTATCTTGGTCAACATTTCCATTTGCTGAGTGAGTTTCTTGTTTCAGCAGAAGAAATTATACATACTTTTGTATACCTTAAAAGCTGATATGAACATTGTGGCAAGGGGAAGCGAAAGGGATGGCATTTTTTTTTCCAATTTCAGACTTTCAAAAGTTAACCTTAGTATTTGAAATATGAATCTTTTACCTTTATGTCAGATGTCAAATGTCCTAAGCTTTGTAAACCATCAAATACCATAGCCCTAATAATAAACATCACATACCAAATACTATTGCATGCATTGGATGTCAGTTATCAAATGAAACATGAAAGACCATTGCATATCAGCTAGCAAGTACTGGCCAAGTCTGCAACTTATATGGGGGTAGAGGAGAGAGAACAAATTCATTTCTTCATGGTGGCCTGCCTCTCAGTGCTTCCTCCAAGGGAAGGTGGTTACACAGGAGAGGGCTTTCTCAGTGGTGGCCCCCTAACTTTGGAATATGATGGGGCATCTATGTCAGCTGTCTTGAACTGGTCTGTTAGTGAAATTGTTTACTGACATTGTATCTAGCTATTTATATTTATTTATTTATTTATTTTATTTCTAACCTGCCTTTCCATCCAGATCGAGGTGGGGAACAACAATAAATATAAATATAAAAATTATAAAATAGATAAGCCATTAAAACAGATAAAAACAAATACATTATTAAAAACATCTTAAAATTCAACTGGGTAGGCCTGCCAAAAGAAAGCAGTCTTCACGGCTCTTTAAATTCCAGAACACTGCTAATTTGTCAAATCTCCTCCGTCAGGCCATTCCACAGTCTGGGAGCGGCAGAAGAGAAGGTCCTCTGGGTAACACTCATCAGTAGGGGTGTGCACCGGATCAGGTCCGATCCACAATCCAGACCCGATCCAGGGATAATCGGATACAATTATCTGATTTCCGATCCCCGCATCTGGATTGTCCGATCTGATCCAAACCATTCCGGAAGGACCCGATCTGGCTCGGATAAGATCAGAGGATCAGACCTCCTCCTGCCCCTTGCGCTCCTTACCTGCTGGGGCGTCCGCTGCCATCGGCAGCGGATGGCCCTGGCAGGTAAGGTGTGCGAGGGGTGAGAGGGGGCTTACCTGCCAGGGCCGTTCACTATCATCCATTGCTGCCTGCGGATGGCAGCAGATGGCACCAGACAGCCCCAGCAGGTAAGGAGTGCGAGGGGGGGGAGATGGGAGGGGGGGCACTTACCTGCCGAGGCAGCCGCTTACCTCCGGTGTGCGGATCTACTGAGAAACAGGCTTCGCGGCCTGCCTCTTAGCACCAGAGGGAAGCGGCCGCCCTGGCAGGTAAGTGGGGCCTCCCTCCGGCCCCTTGCACTCCTTACCTGCCGGGGCACCCATTGCCCACTGGTTGAATCTACTGAGAAACAGGCTTCGCGGCCTGGTTCTCAGTAGAGTGCCAGGTGGTGCTCTACTGAGAACTAGGCCCCGAAGCCTGGTTCTTAGTAGATTGGACCAGCAGATGGCAGCGGACAGCAGCGGGCGCCCTAGCAGGTAAGGAGCCTGAGTGGGGGAGAGGGACAGGGAGGAGGGAGTTAGGCCCCCACTCACCTGCCCCCATGTTTTCGCCATAGGCTTGCATTGGGGGAAAGCTTTCTTTCCCCCAATGTAAGCCTATGGCAAAAACGGCTAAAATGGTGTACGATCCGAAAATTGGACATCCAATTTTCAGATCGGAATCGGGTCTGAACTGAACCGTGAAGCCTCCGATCTGATCCGATCAGATCCAAGGCCTCATTTCTGGTTCCCATCCTGGTTCCGATCCAATCCAGGGGGCATGCACATCCCTACTCATCAGCCTAGTTCTGGCTGACTGGAGTAAATTCTTCCCAGATGACCTGAGTATGCAGGGCGGATTATATGGGAGAATGCATATACCGGTGTACCGGTGACCAACCTGGCTGCCATATTTTGAACTAATTGAATTTTCCAGACTAGCCACAA